>CM054124.1:103723662-106123662 GCA_028751855.1 Ambrosia trifida | reverse complement strand
CAAGTATCATTGTATCAACAATGAACAAACGCCATTTATCCGCTCACTACTCAATGGACAAAACCAGTTACTTAGTTACATGAAAGTGTCAAGGTCATATCATGACTACAACTTTATGCATGAAGTTGCAACTAATGCAACTAGGATGTCATGCAGTATTTCATGTTCACTCTGGTGCTTATTTTGATATGGTTTTATTCTTTCTCGTGCTAACATAATTATGTTTGTAAGTTGATAATAGAGTTGATGGACATCGTCATTTTTTGCTAATATGCTACCTATTTTAACTGTGGAATCCCATTGTAGAATCCTGGAGTTATTGGTTAATATAATTTTAAGTTTTTGACTTTGTATTAGATCATTTGTGTTCAATAGGCAAAACATGGGATTGACAGCTTGGAGCTTCCTCTAATTCAGCACACACAGTTGCCTGATCTGGATAAACTTGTTTCAATATTGAGTGGTAAGCCCGAACTCCTTAATTTGAGCTTGTTGCTGCAGGTGCTTCTTTCTTTTGTAACTTAGATTAATATTTGCTTTACATATTTAGTAGAATCTAGTCTTTTAACTCATTTTTGTTTAAGTGGGTCTCATATAGCAAATAAAGATTGATAAGAAGGACTTTAATTGGGTTTTTTGAAACTTATTTCTCTTAGCATCATTGAAGATTTTTACTTTAATAAAACCTGTGACTATTTGTCTAATTGTCTCAATGGCATTTAATACGTATTTTTTAATGATATTTTGGGTAGCAGCCACTAATTTTGATTGGATCATCATAACGTCACCCGAGGCAGCTCTCGTGTTTCTTCAAGCTTGGAAGTAAGTTCAGAAATCTCTTATCCATAATATCGAATCACGACCATTGATGCATATTTTTGTTTACTATTTAGATTCATGACTTTCAATGATTGTTTATTATATTCTTTGTTCTTGGTACCACACCCTATCTTAGTTTGTTTTCAGTTGTCAACTATAAATGAAGAACATGATGCATGTTCTCTCTAACACCCATAGATACGTGTTTGTTGTTTTCTACTCAAGGTGATTGATTAATAGTTACTTTTTGTGGAATTAGGAAGAATAGTGGGAGGAAGTTAGGAAGAAAAGTGCTTAAAATAACAATTCTTTGAAACATTATCACAAACGGTAGTGGTGATAAATTTCTTGCCGATCTTGTACGTTGAATCTGTATTAACCATAGCCTATTTGTTCTTTTTGTTGGGACATGACGTGCACACAACTACCAAATATCAAATGCACAATAACAATGGCAACTTAATATTGAAGAGTGGGAAAACAAACACACAAAGGATTTACGTGTTTCAATCTATGAAATGGATCTCGTGTTGTAGCCTATATTTCTTGTTTTGCTCCAAGCCTCCAACATGCGGCTCCCCCTTAACTCTCGCTCGCTGTTGTGTTCCATGGCTACGGATAGATCATCTAGCAAGAATCGAATCAGTCTCCACCACTTAATCATCTCCAACTTGAATTTGATCACATCAACTCCTGCTCTAAACCAAGTAAATCCAGTGAATCTAAAACCGTAGAAATACTTTTCGTTAGTGTAACGCTTCTTTTGGTTGTACATAAAGCTTCTTTGCTCGTAGATAAAAGTGTTTTTTCTGTATGTATTTATTTAATATTTTTTAGTGTTAAAAAAATAAACAAGTGAAAATATAATCTATAAATAACTTGTTAGTGTTTTTTTTTCCTCGTACCAAACACCTAGCATACATGGAAGCTCTTGCATCGCGCCTCGGCTTTTGGGACCTAGACGCCTAGGAGGGCCCTAAGTAGTTAACTTGGCCGAGATATCGGTGATATCTCGGTTATCACCAATATTTTGTACCGATATTATCGGCGATGTTGGCCAATATTTTACCGATATTCCCGATATTGGTGTTTTTCTTCTTGGTTCTTCCATTTTTCTTACTTCTTATAGTTGTTATTACTGTTTTAAGTCTTAATTGTTAATAGTTAGTGTTAAATATTAGTGTCTTAAGTCTTAACAAGTTCCCACTTGCTACAATTGTTAGTGTTTTGCAACTTGTAAAAGGTTAATTTGTTAATGGTAGGAGAGGATGTTGAATTGTTAGTGTTATATTTCTAAATGTATGGATTTTGCATGATATAAAAATTGCCGATATCCACCGATATCTCACTGCGATAGCCTATATCTCAAATATCGGTCCTTCACCGATATCCGATATTTTACCGCATTAACTGCTTAGGGAGGGCCTCATGCTTTCTAAAACCATAAACATCATATTCTTCCATGGATTATTATAGTAATATACTATTCACCTCTTTCTTTACTAATTCCGTAAGAAGTTCTTATCATCCTTTTTCTAGCTTATTCTATAGTGATGTATTGTGCTTTTTTGTTTGAAGGAGCAATATTGAGCTTAAAAATCCAATTAGCTAATGTTCCTCTATTTGTAAACACATACATGTCACCTTACAGTGCCTTTGCTTGAATGTGAACTACTTACATGAATCTGCATTAGAGTATCCCTCCTAGATAAAACATTTCTCTTGTTGATGGTTATTTATAGATATAATGTGGGTTTTTTTTTTGGTAAATGTTGTTTGTATGCATATTTGGCTGAATTTGCGGAAGGTGTGTGTTTTTGTTTTGTGTACGGTTACCTCCCAGCAATCCAGATTCATGGGTTTAAACAATTGGAAGAAGCTTCTCAATCATCTAGAACCAAGTTCTATTTCATCTTCATATGAAATTAGCAACTTTATATTATGCATGAACAGTGCTTTGTATTACTCCGTAATACATTTTTGGTAGAAGGTGTTGTCTTTATCTTTGGTGTTGTGTATTGTGGTGATCAAGAAGATTCATATATAAGCTATCTGGTGATCTGGGTTTATCATAAAGTTGAATAGGAACAAGTGATCTAGATTTATCATAAAGTCTAATCCGGAACAAGTGATCTAGATTCTTCATAAAATTGAACCATATATATGAGATATGTACTACATGTTGCAGGTTGTATCAGTAAGCTCCCTTTATAATAGCTACTTGTATTATATTATCATGTAGGTTACTAGGTCCCACTATAGCTCCTTTAAGATGCTTTATATTCCAATAAGGCACATGCAAGACTTCTTATTTAGTTTTCATTCTTCCTCCCAAGAAAAGACCAAACCATGAAGCTTACAATAACATGCAAAACAGTCCCAAACTCCCTTTTTGAAGAATTATAGGATGAAACACACTTTGGTTCGTGGGTGTAGGAATTAGGATTTACTTGGTTATGTCAGATTGTCATTTACTAGTTTATCTATACGGCATACATTAAATAATTATAAAAGTATGATAGCTTTTTTCATATATTTGCACACTTTCAATAATCTGACATGTTATTGTCGTTTCATATGCTATCTCAGAGCTGCTGGGACACCATGTGTCAAGGTAGCTGTGGTTGGATCTGGTACAGCAAGCGTTTTTGATGAGGCTATGCCTTCATCGAAGAAATTAATTGATGTTGCCTTTACTCCATCAAAAGGTGTCTATATATTTCTCCCATTTATAGTATTAAGTATTTATTAGCGTACATATCTACTAAAGGATGTATCTGAATAAATGTAGTCGAAAATGTTTATCTTTATAACCTTTTGCAGCTACGTTTATCTTTATAACCTTTTGCAGCTACCGGCAAAGTTCTTGCTTTAGAGTTGCCCCATTATGGGAATGATAAATCCACCGTTTTGTATCCTGCATCTGCAAAAGCTAGTCATGACATAGGTATCTGGTTTGTTTCTTCGTAAGCTCTTAGAAACATTGTGCTGTAATTTTTGCTAGGGATTCTCATAAATCATATGTTACATATAGATATGAATTATATAAAACTAGAGGGTGCCCGCACGATGTGGCGGGAAAGATGGGCAATAATAATCATGTAACATGTCAACAAAATCTTTAAATTAAAAAAAAAAAAAAATTATACCAATACCGTACTCAACATAAAAGAGAATAAAATGCCCAAAATTATGTTGTAATTTTAAAAAAATATATATAAACATATGAAAAGGGTATTGCCATTTATAATATGGTGGAATTTAAAAAAAAAATTATAAATCGTAGGGGGTAGTTGGTTTAGAAGTCGACCGTAGTTGTTAATAGCGAATAACGACAAGTACCTATACGCTATATAGAGATAGCGTCAAATAATGGGTGTTGTTTTAAGTGTAACGATACACTAGAAGAAACTTTTAGAAATATTTTGTGTATGTTTATCAAAATACGTTGTCATATGTATATTTAAAAAAGACGAAAACCCCGCTATTTTAGAGGCATATTTTATCACTATTTGTATTAAAAAAAACCTATAATCCTGCTATTTTTACGCTATGGAAGCGCCAACATCAGATTGCAACCTATTGACGCATCGCCACGCTATAGCGAGCGCTATGCTCGCTATTAATAATGCCATTAACAACGCTGAAGTCAACAAGATGTTTTAAAAGTTGTATTACTTAAAATCTTAAAGTTATGTAAAATAACATTTTTGTCCTCCTTATATATAAAAGATGGGATGAAACCCCACTTGAGTTGTGAAAATCCGTGAAAACCCTAATGTGCTTAACTTGTATATATAGTATAGATAAAGTTTAATAGAATTGTCCTTTTTGTTACCGTAATAATGTTCTTAACTTGTATTGTTTGTGTCATGTTCTTACAATATAATATACTTCATATTCCTTTCCACTTTTGAAGTTGCATCAAAAGCTTACCATGGGTTGTGTATTTCAGAGGAAGGTCTTTCTAAACGTGGATTTTACGTCACAAGATTGAATACATACACAACGGTACATATCTTAGTTCTGTAAATGCTGGTTTAACAAAGTTCTTAGGGTTAAGACTTGGGAGGTTATGGCATTCATGTTAATTTCAAAGAAGTTCCTACAAGTTTGTGAACACTATGTATAAGATTATTCACTTAACACTATGGGGTTTGTGCTAGCACTATACACGGAAGACGATATTTTGCTTTAATATTAATCAAAATGAGAATATGGATTTTTATTTAATATAGGATGTAATGCTTTTAATTTTAAACATTTGGATATCAGAAGTGAGGAATACCTTTGCTGAATTCACTTTGCTTATAATATAATAAGTCGACTCCCAGTATTACACTATTTTCAGTAACTATAATTTGACACTTAGGAGTTGCACCTCTCTGAGGACATGGTCCAAGAAAGGAGTTCGTGGAAAAGTAGGATTAAAGTAAGTGACTTTTAGGATTTGACACTTAGGTAGCAGAACCGGGTATTACGAGACCTTAACTATAGGATCTCTAAACCTATTTTGATTTATGTGTCTATTTATCCGGTTTTCTTAAGGAATGTGAAACTTACATGTGGTTGTCGTCCCGTTTACATATTTGTATGATGTTCAATGTATTTTATTTTTATGCACTATCTTACTAGCTTACTTCTGCACTTGGTCTGTTAGCCGATAATGAAATATTCCTGTGGTGCTTGTCTCTTTACTTGTATACTTGCCTGTCTTCTGTTCTCTCCTTTTGAGCTGGGGGTCTCTCTGGAAGCAACCTCTCTATCCTTATGGGTAGAGGTAAGGTGTGCCTACATCTCACCCTCCCCTGACCCTACCAATAGTTTCTACTATTCGTGGGATATACTTGGTATGATTGATTGATTGATTCAGTAACTATAATTTGCTATATTATGTTAAGTTCTGTCAAGTTTTAACAAGTAAGCTATTTTTTTTTTTTTTGTGTGTGTGTGTGTAGTTGAGATAAGCTACTACAAGTATTTTATGTAATCTTTTCACATATGATGGTGTATCAAATCAACTAGTACTGATTTTATCATGTGTTTTAGGAACCTGTCCAACATGTGGATCAAATGATTCTTCAGCAAGCACTATCTGCTTCTGTAGTTGCAGTTGCATCACCTTCAGCAATTCGGTAATGTGTTTTTTTTTTTTTTTTTTCATGTTGTTAAAAAATTGCATTTGTTTCATTATTTGATGCTAGATTCTCATGATGCGTTTCTTTCTTATCTCAGCTTAGACACTTGACCTTCTTGAATTCAGTTTAGACAGATTTTAATTTTTAATCTTATCTTGCAAACAGTGCTTGGGTCGATCTTTTACCTGAACCAGATAACTGGAGTGGTTCCATTGCATGCATCGGTGAGACAACTGCTTCAGCTGCAAGAAAATTGGGCTTGAGAAATATATACTACCCACCCAGCCCCTCTCTTCAAGGGTAATAATTTGTAATTTCTATATCATATAATTTTAGGATCTCTTCTTGAGCTACTGTCAAGCTATCATGCTTTTTTGTTTGACAGATGGGTTGACAGCATTCTTGATGCTTTACTTGTTCAAATTTAATTCTTGAAAGCCTAAAATCAATCTTTGGGGCATCTTGATTTTGAGGTAACATGTTATTACGAGAGCTGATGTTTATAAACATCTCAAATAACACCATGATTAGTAAACAAGTGGCAGAAAGGTATTGCTCCAGTTATGTTCAGGCTCGAGGAAGCATACTTTTGTAACTGTTTATAAATTTTACATATTGTAAATGTAATATTCTATTTTTCTTGTTAACTGTAATCAGGTAGTTCGTGATTATGACTTGTAGTCTCGTACTAACATTCTTTGTAAAGAATAATTACAATAATAGCAATTTGAACTTATGTTTCTGCGCCTCATGGAAATCTTTTGTTACATTTCATATGTATTTGTACATTGTTTTGCTTGCAAGTTACATCCTTGTGAAATGGGAGCCATCCGTTACAAGAATTTGAGCTGTTTAAAAATCTGCATCGTAGGTAACAAGTTTTAGAACCCATTTCTTCCCATGGGTACCCTCTTCATCTCAGAAGAACTTGAAGTACAATTAAATCAAGCCCATTATTTATTATTTATTATTTATTATTTATTATTTATTATTTATTGAAGTTTAATTAGTTTATTGTTTGTCCAGGTTATTCTATTGAAGATGGAGGAAGTTCCCCTTGAAGGAATGATGAGATCATGACTAATGCTCTTTCTGGTTGGTAGCTTGGGACCGTATGCCCTGCGCCCCTTACTGTGATCAGCACCATTGATCCTCTATAGCCTACCACATATCCTCCAACCTATCAAATTTGTTGCATCAGGTTTGTTAATTTTATATTTATGATATATGTTTTTAACACTTATATAGTATTCAGTGTGGCGAGGGTTGGAATACTGTGTACCTCTTTGTTATAGTACCATGGGCGCCAATCAATCACTACTGGAAGCTTTAACTTGTTTACAGAGTACCTTGAGGACGTTACTGGGACCCGTCCATCGATGTCCCCACTGTAGATTCATTATGGATGAAATTAAGTTTTTTTTTTTTGGGTACAAAGATTCATTAGAACTAGTCAATGTAGAATTTACCTGTATATCCAGACAACAATGCCATCTGCAACTAGCTGATTGATGGTAGGCAAAATGGTTGTTGGGCTGTCTGTCCATCCGATACCACTACACACATTAGGACAATGATTAGTTAGCCTCTCTATTACTTCTAACCATCATAAGAAACTCTCATGTTTGTAGTGTTAAAATTACAAAATAGATGTACCCGCAATGTGACCATGAGGTTTTTCGGGCATGAAGAGCTTCTTGCACTTCTGCTCGATTCAGATAGGTGGATACATAATCATCAGAACATGGATCAAAAGACTTTACCTAGTAGAAGTACATGTTGTAAAAATATAAATTAGTTACAAGTTATAAGTTGTTAGATGGCTAATTATAAATACACACACACAGCCCTCTATATCATAATACATATAAGGACAAAAAGGTAATTTTGCATACTTTTATGAGCTTAAGTACTACAACTTTTAAAATATATGGTACAATACTTGAAGCATATTGTTGACTTTTAACCAACTAGCCCCACGATTTTTAAACGGATGTAACTTTTTCATACGCTAATATTTTTTCTTAAAAGTTACCCATAAAAATGAGCATGTTATTCTCTTTAATTTGAGTTAGGTATTGCTATAGTTTTCTTTTTTTAATTTAGAAAATTAAACATGTTACGTGATTACTAGTGTCTGTGTTCCCCACCGCATCGCGCAGATGCCCCTATAGAGTGTGTGTGTGTGTTTATAAATTGAACGAGGGACTTACAGATCCCGGGGTTCCAGGTTTTTGTGCATCGTTATCACATAGTGAAGCATAGATGTTGTATATGTCAATATCACCATATTCATTGTCTCCTTGGCTCTGATACTCCTCACATGTATCCGAGAAATTTCCGGAAGTGTAATCACAATACTTGTTGATTCCTGCATTTGTCTCATCAGAGTTTAGGGCATGTGTCCAGAAATAGTCATACATCCCTTGATAAGAGGTAGTGTCATCTATCCAAGCATTCCCAATCTGCACAATCAGATAGTGCATTAGTGCTCATACTCTTAAGAGTGTATGCCATATCAATGCAGTTTTTACTTACTGCTATTCCTTTGAGATTAATAACCGTTTGGTTTGTTTTCTTGTTCTCTGAGAGAATGAGAGAGGCAAGCTGAGGCACATAGTGGCCTGCATAGCTTTCACCTGTAATAAAGAAATCTCGGGTTTTGTATTGAGGGAATCTATTTAACCAGTTGACGAGGAAAGTATAGGAGTCTTTAGCTGTCCGCTTGTCGCCTGTTGTGTAGTCAGAACTTCTGTTTGAATATGAGAACCCCACTCCAGCAGGTGACTCCAAGAATAATACATTAGCCACTGTATTCATTTGTCACGGTTTAGCCTTTTGCCTTATATTTATGCAAACAATAGATTAATGAAATGCGTTTATGTTATTACCATTGTTCCACGCATAGTCATTGCGGTAGAGTGTTTTCCCATCACTGTTGACCCGAAAGGGTCCAAGTTCTTCCATGGCTCCATATCCAAAGGATGAGCATCCCGGTCCTGTAGAAACATCCTCATGAATGGTATGTTCATATTTGAATCTATTTTCGTGTTTAGATTGAAACATTAAAAGTATTTCATTACCTCCATTGAGCCACAGGACTAGAGGGTTGGTTGAAGAATTCTGAGGCGATTCAGCAAAATAATAAAACAAAGCCCTTCCAGCCTCTGCGTCTACTGTTACATATCCTGCATAATGCTCAAAATCCGCTTCTGGTTGGCCTGGCAGCTTAACAATCCTGTCTGCCTCCTTTGATCCTTCTTGAGGTACCGTATAAACTGGAGACAAATTTGACATATCTTGTTTTGTCCATGATTCTGCATGCGGTGGATCCGCTGATCTTCTCAACTTGATCAATTTGTTTAGGTTGCTGATCTGGTTACCCTTGCTTGCAACAGAAAAACCAAGAAGGTAAAATGAAGCAACTATTAACACCATATATGAATAATATGAAATTCGGGTCATTTTAGTCGTACGTAACTGGTAATCTAGTATCATCTTTATATGTGTTGTGTGTATGTCTGTCCATCTCTCTCTCTATATATATATACACACGCGCGCGCGCGCGTACACACTATCATAGAGATTCCATTTAGCTGGCTTGCCCTTGTTGCAGTGTCATTTCCTAGGCTCATTGGCCTGCTCTTTGAAATCTACACTTTTTGCAATATCTAATTGTAAACTTCTCCCATGGACCCTCTCATGTTTTATACACGTGTACTTGACAGAACTTTATGTTCAACACCTGCGGACACTTCAAGAATTGCTAAATGTACATAAAAGTTAGGCTGTTCGATCCGCTGATCTGACCTGTTGCGACTGCCTGTTTAGTCAGGCTAGTGATTTGTAATTTGATCAAAACCAAACCAGCACCATACATTTCTACCGACTTACTGTAGGGGAGGGATGCTTAACAAGCAAGCCGAGCTGAGTAAGCTTTGGCTCGGATTCGAGCTTGAAGTTAAACGAATCGGCTTGGCCCGTTTATTCTTAGGAAGCTGAAATTTGAGATCAAGCTCTGCTTCAAAGCACCAGCCAACTCGTTTAAATTATAATTGATATTTGATATCTGTTTAAATATTTAAGTAAAAAAAAAAATTTATTTAAAAATTTCATTCCACGACAAAGAAAATTACATCAAGATAACGGGTAGGCGGGCAACAAGCTGCGCCGCCACCCCTTTCTGAATAGCAAATCCTAATCTACTAAAAACGTAACCCTGCCCACCCGGAGTCGAGACACTACTACGAATAACCCACTGTACTCTGGTCAGTAAAATTTATTATTGAATTTCATACTAAGGTGGTATCTAGTGGGCTTATGGAACATATTATGTGGGCTATTTATAAATAACTCCCATTGGACCCCGCCATGAGCCACCAATCGATTTTCAGATTTTTAGATCCATTGAGAGAGAGAACATTCAAAGACCTGCAACTTGCCACCTTCTAACAGTCACCGAAAAAAAAAACATTGATCTAGAAAAGATCACGGACTATTACTCGTTTTGGTGGTGGCGAACTGGTGGTGAGAGAGATGGTAGGGAGTTTAGAGAGATGAACATAAATTTTAACATGCTATTGTTGGAGTATAGAGGGAATGATTTTCTTCAAGATTAGGGAGAAAGTGGTCGGAACCCTTGCCCAAAAACTGGCAGAGAGGGGTTGGGGTTAACCGGACCGGTCATCGAACCGGTTGCCTTAATCATATCGATCATATAAAATGCAAGTATTATATTAAATTTTGAGCAATCTTTCTAGGAAATATAAATTGAAAGGATGAGTGAACAAAACAAAAGGGGATTTTACGTTGTTTTTTTTATAGTAAAAAAAGTTGTTTTTTACTTGCAAATGAAAAGATAAAATATAAATTGCCGACGAGTAGGGCAGGTCACGCCCAATAGATCTATCCACATTTCCTCCGTTGTGCATCCCCGCACATTCATGGTTTCCCCCGGGACTTTCAAAAGATCGTATAGCAATATAAAGTTAAAACCATAGTATGACATATGTTACCAAAACCGTTTAGCGCATGTTTTCTCCCCCAAAAGTTAAAGCAGTAAAAGTGGGGCCGTGAACTCACCTTAGATAGCGTTCTTCAATTACAAGTAAAGATGTTTAGCCCTTGATAATCCCTATACCGGAGATCTATCAAAATGTTCACATAAGTGTTCCGACTAATAACCATAAGGTTATCTAGTCCCCGATTGTCCAGATCGTAACCAAGTATGTTTTAAAACGTGTTTAAGTGTTTAACCGACACACTAGACCGACCCGACATCCCGTTGGTGACCCATTACCCTAACTAATCAAGTACACATAGGTTACACACAAGGTTCAAGCATAAAACACTTAGTTTGTATCAAAAATCTCATTTCTGCATCAGAACGGTCGAACCAGTCAGTTTTAAGTCTCCTTCGCACCTTTTCAGTCTCCTTCGCCCGTTTTACATCTCGTTCGACCGTTTGAAGTCTCCTTCGCCCGTTTTACCACATTCGCCCAACAAAAACCCAGGTTCGACCCTGGTTTTCCTCCTTCGCACCTTCGATCGATCGAAGGAGGCCAGGTTCGCCCCTGTTGTGTAAATTTTCCTAAAAACGCTTCAAACACATTCAAAACGACTCGAAACATCATCAAACACAGCAGTCAAGCATAGATAACTTATTCCTACAAAACCCCACCGATTTTGTCACACCACGCCAATGGCGGAAACACGTGGCGCGACGCTCGAAAGCATATCAAAGTCAAGATTAACACAAACTATATTTAATTAGAAAAGACCATTCTATTAAGATGTCGGGAACGAGTACCTGGTTTCAAACATTACTTAAAACCACAAACATTAAGTTTTAAAGTGGGATGTTTCCATTTACGTCCCAACCCGATGGTAACAATAGATGAAACCCCCAACCAGTGTCCGACATCCCAACTTTCCACCGTACTAGCCGCATACCTTTTCAGCACTTAGTTACCTGAAAGATATGTTTAAAAAGACGTCAATATATAAAATATTGGTGAGTTCACAGGTTTTAGTTTCGTAAATACGACATTTTTACATCCTGTGCAAATCCAGCACATTTTTACATCCTGTGCAAATCCAGCACATTTTTATATCCTGTGCAAATCCAGCACATTTTGTGGCCTTTGTATGGAGTAGCTAGCTCCTACAAATTATGATGATGAGCAATCCCCTGAGTCCCATAACCAAACCAAGACTAATAAATATGCCCCGCTCCAAGTCGTTTCTCGGAACCCAACGACTTAAGTTCAGAATACGTGCACCCCAGGCATACGCCGATGCATAATCGACGCTATCGATTAGGGGTGGGCCTTGTCAGGCACCAATAGTACTATCCAAATATTCCTTCAGTTTCATTTACCTGAATTAATGGTTACAGTAGCGAGGACCCAACCCCGAGTGGCGACCAAAAACTCAAGTACTCATCATGCCACTTACCACATTTTAACCTTTGAAAACATTTCAATATGTGATAACTTTTGACAAACATATCTTTCCCCCAGTTAAAACAGTAAAATGGGGCCGTGAAACTCACCTTAATTTCCATGCTTAGCTAGCAAATAAAATCCAAAGCTTTGACCGACTTCCTCGTGCCCTAATTACCAATGAAGGACACCTTAAAGTCTATCATATATAAACCTAGCTTAATTTCCGGTTAAAAGATAGTTTATTCAACTACCTTGACTCGTGTGTACTAACCCGAGTCCTTAAGTGTTTTAACTCGACGAACCGATCGTGACTTATCATAATTCATGAGTTCACATACGACATAGTACCCAAGTCGCGCACCTGTTACTATTCGTGTGTAAACCATGTTGGACTACTACCATGAAACGCACAACTCATCCCGAGTAGTAGCTTGTCTCGTAAATCGGATAATATGATTGTCTTGTATAATTATTTTTGGATAATATACCTTGCGGAAATATAATATAGTTATTAAAATCCTTTTAATAACATTTGTTATTTCTTTTCACCAAATCCGAATGTTTTAAGTGCTTTCAAAACATTATTTTCCAATAATTTTTCCCCAATAAGTTAAGCGTCTGCGTATTTCAAATCCGTACATTTAACAATGTTTTGGTTACCAAAAACCATTGAAGTTGACACAATTGACGCTCGACAAACTATATATATATTTGTTTTGCGAATATTGTTCGTGATCGACTATTATTGTTTTCCAATACTCTTCGTTAAAATATCACGATTTTGTATCAAATTAGTCTTGTCAAACACTTGAAAATAGTTAATAAAGACGCACCACAATAACGCCTTTGCGCTTCGGACTTTATAAAAATTTTGGCAGAGTTTCCTCTGTTTCTGTACAAACCAGACAACACAAGTCGTCTACAATTTTCCCAAAAATCGACACCAAAACAAGACAATCAATCCATTTATCCGCAATTTCATTTTAGCGAGACATTTATACGTTTCGACTATTATATAAATCATACTATTTATATAAATATATATATACGTATAGTCCATCAATTTAGTCCAACAACAACGCAAGTTACGACTAATATACCAATATTATCTCGTAATACTTTTCGTTAATACTTTTATCGGTTCGTTCGCGAGTTAGTCGTTTTATATTTATAATATGCTTTATAAATGTAACGAAAATAAACATGATTAAATTATACCGATATGCGCGTGCGTGACTTGACACGTCTCGAACGACGCGTTGACCGAGTCAAAGCTTGACCGGAGTTGACTCTTGTTTGACCGAGCTCGAAATCTGATCCGTAAGCGAATTTCCCCGATCTGACCCGTTTGACCGGGGGTTGACTAGATCTGACGAGACCCGAACAAAACTCGGGCCATTAACACGAACCCGCACCAGATCTGACCCGAAAACACGACCTTGACCCGAGCCCCGAGCCCCGAACCCAAAACTCGTCAACACCATCCGGTACCACCTTCGCGTCACCCGGTGCCTCCTCCTCCGGATCTGTCACCACCGTCACCTTGTACCACCAAAACAACCACCACCACGCTGCCTCAACCAAGAACCACCACCACCGTACCCTCCCCATCCTCACCGGACCCAACCTGCGTCCCCCACAGCCGCTCACCACCAGCGAAACCCATATAATCCGTCAAGACCCGGCCGAGAACCACCCTGACCCGACACCACAGACTCACCTAAAACCACTCATCGGACCACCCACCACCTGCACCACCTTCGGCAACCACAACAGGACCACCTAGGCCCATCACATGCTGAAACGCGCTTGCTGAAACGAGCCAACTGGATGACCTATTCGAGCTCCAAAAGCTTCGCACCACCACCTCACCTCAGATCCATCACGATCGGGCCTTTATCACCAACAACCACGATCTCAATCGGCCCGTCACAGCCCTTTTTGTTGCTGCTTCAGCCCGTTTTCGGGTCTAAGACCACCGCACAGCCACCACCATGGGTGGTGGTGGCCGATCCTTGGCATTGTGAGGAGGAAGGGAGGTTGTGGGTCCTTGTAAGTGTAGAGAGAGAGAGAGATCCGGTTCTAGAGAGAGAGTAGAGAGAGAGAGAGGGTATGCGGCTGATGAATGAAGAAGAAGGAGCATCTCTTGCTTTTTATACTTAGGGTTAGGTAGGTGGGTTGTGCACCGCGTATCGAACCCGTATAAACGTATTTCGCTTCGGTTTATTATTAGGCTCGAAGATAAGTTATAAAAATCATTCGGTTTTGTTCGAAATTAAAAACACAACTAAACCGAGCAATTTAGTTATTATTCTCGTAACTCGACGCGTGAAAACGGAACACGCGTTAAAATCGCGTTAATCGATCCGGTCGAGCTATACTTCATTTAGACGACCTGTTCACTTTCGAAACTAAATAAATGAAATTATTTATAATAAATAATTATTCCGAAAGTTCGATAACGGTTAAAACCACGCGTTTTGACGTTCGAATCCCACGTCAGTTCCTCTCCGCGTTCTCCAAAACGCTGCGTTTTTGGCCGTTTACCACGCCGATTTCACATTCGTTCGCATCGACAGTAAATACGTGTCGTATTTTCATAGGATAAGCTTATGTTATTCCAGTTTGACAAATTTTTGCTGATGTCAGTTCGTTACGTTAAACACGCGAAGTCTTTCTTTAAAGGCATCAAGACTTCAACGAACTTTCAAAAGGACATCGTAGGACTCATATTAGCTCAACTAACCATAATTAACCTTAAACCATGTTAATTATTTCTAAAACATGATTAGCTTCACGTTAATCGTTGTACGAAATTTGCCGGTTGTCACATTCTCCCCCCGTTAAGAGAATTCCGTCCCGGAATTCAGTTCAAGTCATCCGATACATTAGTTACCTTGAACAGGGCGGGATGTTTGCAACTCACACGATTACCCCTTTTTCTTCGTGAACTCCAGTTCACGCTTAGCGTCCTAACGAACACAATGTCATGAGTCGGCTACGGCCGAGCTCTTGGGTATCGCAACCCGGCACAAATATCGGTTTTCCCGAAATAGTAGAGCTTTGCGTCAACCTGAATTCTGTCGGTCGAGGAAGTGACAATGCTTCCTCAAGCCAGACTTGCGGGATTCATCAAGAGTCCCACTAAGCTCTTGCGATAGTTCGAGCTTGTTCGTTGCAAGGCCAATTTTAACTGACATATCCGAGTCACTGGAGTACTAAGCGAAGTCACTCCATTACCGCTTTCGTGCTTAACAACACCCTTTCAGAATATAACACTCAGCAAGGTCCTATACCGATTTGAAGTTCCTAAGGCCAACGCCTTGTTAGTACAACTTCCTGATCGGTTTGGCCACTTATTCAAGAAGATCTGAATCTACCAGACTCGTTGGTCATATCTTGAACTCACGCCAGATCATGTGTATCTCTATCTGTCATTCAATGTACTAGAGACGTACACGTATGCACTCCAGAGGACTTCGAGCAGTACACCCCGAACACTAGGGTGATGATTCCTATCACATAGGAAATTCTGGCGATGAAGTATACGAGTTTGATTCACCACCGACACTAATCGTATCACACAGGACACTTCCGTCCAGGACAATAATTCATTCGTTCGAGAATGGTAGTCCATCCTCATCTCAAATTGAGTATCCCAGACTTGCGTTCAGGTTTGACACACCTTGGGGCAGGATAACTACTAAAATCCGATATTGGTAAGGTTGACACCTAGTGTCTAGCCACGACTCTCCAAGAGTATTGGTGGCTATCCGCATGCCTCATATTATAACTGCAAACGAGCAGGGGGATGAGAAGGTTCCAAACATCGATCGATCTTTGCCTGTGTCCCATCACAGCCACCGGACACCTCAGGCGACATGACCATTAGGTTTGCTCGTTGAATTTCACTAATCGGGTGGTCTTACCAGATCACCAAGCAGTCGACATTCTTGAGGACGCTCGGGGTTGTTTATAGTAGCGGATGGTAATCCTGTGTCCTCACATGGACCGAAATTCACTATGCATCCACTTACAACCTTTTCGCATGAGCGATTATGGTTAGTGGTACTAGGACGCCTAATATGGACTGATGGAGGTCGAAAGTTTTTGCGTCACTTTCACCCCTCAGTTCCCCAGGCAGTAGACAGTGTATATTCAACACACAGCCGTACAATTCCACAATACGCGAGGATTTAAGCCGACTTAAACACAAATGTCTAAAGGCTCACATCAACTCATCACGTTGGTCAACACGGGAATGATGTATATGAATCATCATGATATGGTTGCAGCAACAAACGAAGGATAAGGTCCTGACAACATCTCAACACGTTGATTTCCTCGAGACGGTAAGCAGAGCATTGGTAACCACCCAAAACAAGGGTACCCAGTGCTTGTCCTGCTATAGGTGCCTCACGAGCACTGGTGTCCTATCGTTATTAGCAACCTAGTAAGTCAATTCTGAACAATTCAGGACACACGCCCTTAAAATGACTTTCAGATCCTATGCAGAGGTCTGAGTGAAAGGAGTTCTGACTCGGAATCCTCACTCGCCGAATATTCCATCTTCCGGGATCTTTCGAGGTAAGAGGTGAAATTGAGTGATAGATGAATGCATCTGGCATAGATCTCACGTTTGGGCTTGACGGCTTCATGCGCCAAAATCGTTACTTAAAACAACAAACGACCGAGATCGCCCTACAAGAAGTAGTCTTGAGCCTTCCAATAAGGCATCCCATTCAACGACTCAGGTAGTCACACGCATGGGTGTAACATGTAAGCTTTCGAGCTCATCTTGGTTGGTCATGGACTAAACGCACTAACTAGGCAGCTCGCATTACTATGGTGTCTCCAACAGCGTTTGCCAAGGACAGGGGATCTTGCTCTAGTACGAGCAATGCTACTGTAAAATAACTGGGAACACCTGTATTGACCCAAGGTCGAAAGGGTTCCACTATCCCAAGAATCTACGCAACGACACCAAGACAAGATAAACCTACCATTAGCAGGATAACATCAATCGAAGGGCTGAGTTGATCGAAGATCTCATCATGGTAGGGTAGTACCCTTATAGAGTAGACAATGCTACATGCCCTTCTAGATTCAGGGTTTCATAAGACCTCCGAATCATGTACCGGGGACTCCACCAATGCACACGCTGTGGGTGGGTCCACACTGTTATTCCCGCAGTCATCGGCATGACACGTTGGCGGGTATGATGTCAAACGAATCCACTGGAATGAGCAATAATAAATTGAGTCTTTCAACTCTTACTAGCCCAAAGGTATGGGTCATAATATCGCTCACATTTACTCGATACCTTCAAATTCGAGATGTATTCGAAATCCCTTTATCGCAAAGATGAGGCTCACCCCGTCATGTGTGGATCATGGGATTTCCTTCTGACATGATTCGAGAGTGGTTAGTCGACCAAAATGCGCGTAAAAGGTTAAGGCTGGACATGGCGTCACTGATGCCTTAGATCTTGAAGAGGTAATGCTCACGAAACGCGCGAGCATATAAAGAGGTCGACACATGATTCGGTCAATTACTGAAACTACCACGAGATTCGAACTTTAGGGAGATACATGTGCTAACACTAGGACTAGGGTGTCTTAGTACGACTACTGGAAGGTCCGTTAGACACCCGAATTCCCACATTATCGATGGTATCACTACACAACCATTCAGCAACATAACATCGGTTACGTGGGTTTGGGGTAATGTCTTTATTCCAAGGGAACCAAGAGTGAATCAAACGACAAGTTATCACATCATCAAGTCAATCCAACAATTGTAGCAATACGCTCACGGTGCAATACGATAGTAGAAATAACATGACATGACAACAACACATCCGCGAACACCTCAACAAGGGAAACCGCACAGGAACAGCACGACGACAAAGAAGCATGACAACAAGGCAACACCGCAACATGGACCGCATGACACAGAGAAATACGACAACAAGGCTACACCACTGCAGGAGCAGCACAACAACAGGAATGCACCGTCGACAGCGAAACGCAACCGCATGGATATGCAGTCGGCAAAACTGTGCAACTACAAGAATGCACAATCGTTGGGGGTAACACCACAACATGGATTCACAACAGCAGGACGACGCACAACCTAGTGAGTCCACTATACATAACTACAAGAAGCTCCATTACGGTGAGCACGCATCCCGGTGCGCTTCAGCTCACTTATGGCGACGGAATCCTTATTCGTAACCCCAGCAGCAACCTATACTCCATAGGCTCATCGGTGGGAACAATCGGGTTATTAAGGGCATTCGTCATCATAAAAGAAATGGGAACGATGGGTTCCACATAATTTAGCAGACTTATCAAGCCGATATCGTTCTTAGGGAGAATGACTGTATGTTCGATATAAGTCACTCGAATAATGGCGACTGCAGCTTTGACGGGCTCAACCATGCCTGAGAACCATCGCCGACGTTAGTCTTGGCAGGAGCCAGGGAATGATAACGAGCGGTTCAACGAAAACCTCAAAAAAATGGAGTTAACGGCAACGAACTCCATCGTGACACAAACATGGTCATAGCGGCTTGGCAAGGGTCTTAGAGATATCTATGTCAATGACAACAATCTTGGCAGGAGCCTCCGAAACAACAGCAACATCAAACTTGACAAAATCCATAGAAACATCCTCAACGCGCTCAGTATGAGCTACACTCTCAGCAACGACGACATAATTCGCTTGGGCCATAGAACAACGATGGCAGCAACAACAGCAGGCTCAGCAGAAAACTTAGACCCGTCGTAGCTATTAGATGTGTGGTAAATAGTATCCATAGGACCTAGAAACCAGCCAACATCTTTTCCAGTATCAAAACATTGGTCACAACAAGAATAGTAGAGGTAGAAGGATCATGATTTATCGGGACACCACGATAAGATAAAACGATCCAGACTCTGGCAATTCAACCGAGCCATCCTTCTCATTAGGGTCCTCTTGCATGTTATTTGGCCCTAGTACCGATAGTCATCAACTGAAATGCCTCTCCGACACCTATGCGGGGCCAGCGAACTTTCTTCCTGATAGGCCACGCAGTGAGAGTATCGAAATATGACAAGAGATTGGACAAGTCACCTTGTCCATGACGAATGGATCTCGCAACCTTAGTTTAAAAAAAAAACACCGTGACAAAAGGGACGCAACGTCTCAATATCTATGGGGATTGATGGAAAAACACTTCGCATCAATTGCCACCCCAAATAAACAACCAATCTCGTCGTCCTGATGAGGGTAGCAGACGTTCAATATTGCAACATGAGCAATGGAATTGCCGTCCCATGGGTAAGTTTAGTTGACAGAATAACGTGACCACTTCCAGTAGTCCGTTATTTGATTTTCGAGGGGGAATTTCGATGTCTGCCAGAGCGTTCCGTGACGCTTGACAATTACGAGTCACACGCTTTACGATTTCGGCTCCCGAAATGTGGTTTCACTCCCCGAGTATTATGACGGACTCAGACGCAAAACGCACGTCGTGATCCTATATTCATTATATATGTATGTCTCCATATATATTAACTGACTTGGATAAAATTATCTCCGACTCGACTCACTTTACCATATAACTACTTTCCCATTAAGTAGTCATACTAGGATCTTGTCAGTCGAGATTTCATTTTTCCCATAATCGACTCGACTCACCTTTCCATATATTTATTTTCCCATTAAATAAATATACTATGATCTTGTCGATTCGATATTACATTCTACAACCATCGACTCGACTCACTTTACCGTATAATTATTTTCCCATTAAATAATTATACTAGAATCTTGTCGATTCGATATTACATTCTACAACCATCGACTCGACTCACTTTACCGTATAATTATTTTCCCATTAAATAATTATACTAGGATCTTGTCGATTCGATATTACATTCTACAACCATCGACTCGACTCACTTTACCGTATAATTATTTTCCCATTAAATAATTATACTAGGATCTTGTCGATTCGATATTACATTCTACAACCATCGACTCGACTCACTTTACCGTATAATTATTTTCCCATTAAATAATTATACTAGGATCTTGTCGATTCGATATTACATTCTACAATCATCGACTCGACTCACTTTACCGTATAATTATTTTCCCATTAAATAATTATACTAGGATCTTGTCGACTCGACGTTGTATTTTACGACCATCGACTCGACTCACTTTACCGTATAATTATTTTCCCATTAAATAATTATACTAGGATCTTGTCGATTCGACACTACCTTTTACAACCACCGACTCGACTCACGTTACCGTATAATTATTTTCCCATTAAATAATTATACTAGGGTCTTGTCGACTCGACGTTGTATTTTACTACCATCGACTCGACTCACTTTACCGTATAATTATTTTCCCATTAAATAATTATACTAGGGTCTTGTCGATTCGACACTACATTTTACAACCACCGACTCGGCTCACTTTACCATATATTTATTTTCCCATTAAATAAATATACTAGGATCTTGCCGATCGATATTTCGTTTTCAACACCCGACTCGGCTCACTTTACCATATATTTATTTTCCCATTTAAATAAATATACTAGGATCTTGCCGATCGATATTTCGTTTTCAACACCCGACTCGGCTCACTTTACCATATATTTATTTTCCCATTTAAATAAATATACTAGGATCTTGCCGATCGATATTTCGTTTTCAACACCCGACTCGGCTCACTTTACCATATATTTATTTTCCCATTTAAATAAATATACTAGGATCTTGCCGATCGATATTGTTGATTTAGACGGGGGCTATCATGCCTTCTAGATAAGATGATCAAGCCTATTAATTCAGCAAGGACGATTCTGCCCTCCAATAGGGGAAGGAACGCCTGACCCTCGAAGACAACTTGGGCATGTGTTAGATCAAGAATGACTTACTCACAGTAATAACATAGCAGCACACGGGCAACTAATCTCAATACTGATCCACATAGGGTCCCGTGCTCAAAACGCACTGGTTTGCAGGGACGCACCCTAAGTCTTCACTGGGTTTCCAAGTTTAGCATTCCACGCATCGTACCAATCACTCATCTCTTCGGTAGGCAGTGCATCCTCGTATGTCCGCTCCATCGAAGAACTTTGTGCGGAGGCATTAAACTCCTATACATGGAAGTTTTCGTCTCCTGTCCTTATCCGATGCGAGGGTTTTCGTCAGATTACTCATATGAATAAAAGTTCGAGCTCTTCCGTGTTCGTACCTTAGAGGTAATGCTGAAGAAAGCTCATTCAGTTTGCGAGGATCGAAATCAAGGGATATCAACAAGACCTCCCTTCTAGCCCGTTGGCCAATCAAACTCTAAGACTGACCCTACAGTACAAGAATAGACAAGGCAAGAAGTGATCACCAACCCCAGCCCTAGCGCCCACCTAGGTTACCGTGCACCACAAGTTATTATTACGTGTGCACCCGCAATGATAATCGGTGTTGCCAGGTAATTTTGGTGCCCGCTAGTTCCGAGCTTCCTGATCCAAAACAAAGATTTCACACAATAAAGGACCTAGACTAGCTTCGTCTTCACAACATTAGCAACACGACAACGTCCACTAGCACGATAAAGGTTAGCCCTTCCGATCATCCCATCCGCAGGTAAGCGGGTGAGTTCGTCGCAGACCACCGCTTGTCCTTCCCGCTTGTCGATGTCGGTAACCGATGCAAAAGTGCGGACTAAAGTGAAGTGTGAGACGATATCCTTACAGGCAAGCTATCTGTACTACTTATATGCATTAACTAGCACTAGTTAGAAAATCGGATCTCTACACAATTTAAACATTCATATCCTTATTTTCTAACATTTTATATATTGACACACATGGCTAGTCGGTCGGAATTTCCCCTTGTACAATCCATGTACAATTTTCTTTCTTTTCTAAAAATATTTCGTTGTGTTTTATTTTTTGAAAACTTCGTTTTCGAGCCAAAACAGGTTATAGTCTAGATTTTTCAAAAATACTAGTTCGCTATAACCTTGGCTCTGATACCACTTCTGTCACACCACGCCAATGGCGGAAACACGTGGCGCAACGCTCGAAAGCATATCAAAGTCAAGATTAACACAAACTATATTCAATTAGAAAAGATCATTATATTAAGATGTCGGGAAGGAGTACCTGGTTTCAAACATTACTTAAAACCACAAACATTAAGTTTTAAAGTGGGGTGTTTCCGTTTATGTCCCAACCCGAAGGTAACAATAGATGAAAACCCCCAACCATTGTCCGACATCCCAAATTCCACCGTACTAGCCGCATACCTGTTCAGCACTTAGTTACCTGAAAGATATGTTTAAAAAGACGTCAATATATAAAATATTGGTGAGTTCACAGGTTTTAGTTTCGTAAATACGACATTTTTACATCCTGTGCAAATCCAGCACATTTTTACATCCTGTGCAAATCCAGCACATTTTTATATCCTGTGCAAATCCAGCACATTTTTATATCCTGTGCAAATCCAGCACATTTCGTGGCCTTTGTATGGAGTAGCTAGCTCCTACAAATTATGATGATGAGCAATCCCCTGAGTCCCATAACCAAACCAAGACTAATAAATATGCCCCGCTCCAAGTCGTTTCTCGGAACCCAACGACTTAAGTTCAGAATACGTGCACCCCAGGCATACGCCGATGCATAATCGACGCTATCGATTAGGGGTGGGCCTTGTCAGGCACCAATAGTACTATCCAAATATTCCTTCAGTTTCATTTACCTGAATTAATGGTTACAGTAGCGAGGACCCAACCCCGAGTGGCGACCAAAAACTCAAGTACTCATCATGCCACTTACCACATTTTAACCTTTGAAAACATTTCAATATGTGATAACTTTTGACAAACATATCTTTCCCCCAGTTAAAACAGTAAAATGGGGCCGTGAAACTCACCTTAATTTCCATGCTTAGCTAGCAAATAAAATCCAAAGCTTTGACCGACTTCCTCGTGCCCTAATTACCAATAAGGGACACCTTAAAGTCTATCACATATAAATCTAGCTTATTTTCCGGTTAAAAGATAGTTTATTCAACTATCTAGACTCGTGTGTACTAACCCGAGCCTTTAAGTGTTTTAACTCGACGAACCGATCGTGACTTATCATATTTCATGAGTTCACATACGACATAGTACCCAAGTCGCGCACCTGTTACTATTCGTGTGTAAACCATGTTGGACTAACACCACGAAACGTATAACTCATCCCGAGTAATAGCTTGTCTCGTAAATCGGATAAATGTAATCGTCTTGTATAGTTATTTTCGGGAAATATACCTTGCCGAAATATAATATAGTTATTAAAATCCTCTCAATAACGTTTGTTATTTCTTTTCCCGAATCCGAGTATCTTACAAATCTTAAGACTTTGCTTTTTATAAAGAGATTTTCCAAATAAAACCGAACGTTTATACATCTTTTAATCCGAACAACAAACATATTTTAGTTACCAAGTAACCTTTAAAAACTCGTCATACTTGACGCTTGGTAACAAAAGACTATATATTTGTTTGAAATATTTCTCGGAATTGACTATTATTATTACAAATAATATTTGTCATAACGTCGTGATTTTGTATATGACTACACTTGTCAAACGTTTGGAAAGTTATTTATAAGAACGAACAATAATGTCACACTTGTCGCGCTTCGGATTTATAAAAATTTCGGCAGAGTTTCCTCTGTTTTTGGTATAAACCAGACAACACAAGTTGTCTACAAATTCCCAAAATCAACACCTAAACAAAGATGACATTATATTTATCCGCATTTCTAATCCACGAGACTTATACGTTGTGACTATTATATAAATCATACTATTTATATAAATATATATATACGTATAGTCCATCAATTTAGTCCAATAACAACGCAAGTCACGACTAATATACCAATATTATCTCATAATACTTTTCGTTAATACTTCTATCGGTTCGTTCGCGAGTTAGTCGTTTTATATTTATAATATGCTTTATAAATGTAACGAAAATAAATACGATTAAATTATACCGATATGCGCGTGCGTGACTTGACACGTCTCGAACGACGCGTTGACCGAGTCAAAGTTTGACCGGAGTTGACTCGTGTTTAACCGAGCTCGAAATCTGATCCGTAAGCGAATTTTCCCAGATATGACCCGTTTGACCGGGGGTTGACTAGATCTGACGAGACCCGAACCAAACCCGGACCATTAACGTGAACCCGCACCCGATCTGACCCGAGGACACAACCTTGACCCGAGCCCCGAGTCCCGAACCCCAAAACTGACCGGACCTGCGGCTGCCGGACGCCACCGCCGTGGCCGGAATTGCGGCCGCCGGTCACCACCACCATCCGCGCTACCCAACCTCCTCTTTCCGACCACCCGCGCGCCACCGGAACCCATCCAAACCCACTCCGGCCCCTCCCGAACTCGCAACTAGCCGGAAATAGCTCGCCGGAATATGGCCGGAGAACGAAATCCCGTGAAAACTTGTGAGGAGTCTCCCAAAGACCCGATCTAAACGTTTGTACGAAGAAAACTCGAAAACGAGCTTACCGGAAAAGTCGCCGGAATGGTACCAACGTTCAAACCGCTTCGTTTTAGGGAAAACGGCCTTCACCATCGCGTTCGGGGCGTCGAAATTAGTGGGGGTGGAGGTGTCACGCGCCGGAAAAAGTCGCCGGAAGGTCGCCGGAAAAACTCGCCGGAAGGTCGCCGGAAAAAGTCGCCGGACGCCGCCGGAACGCCGCCGGACGGCTGCCGGAACACCGCCGGACGGCTGCCGGAACGCCGCCGGAGGGCTGCCGCCGGCCGCCGGAATTTCTAGAGAGAGGGAGAGTTGAGAGGATTTGGTGTTAGAGAGAGAAAGTGGTGTGGGGGAAATGAGGAAGATTTGAGTGGTTTTGGGCTTATATAGGGGGGTTTTTGGATTGGGCTTCAAGCCCAATGTCGCGTACCAACTGCTCCGTTTTAGCCCGTTATCGCTTCTGGACTCGGTTTTTGTTCGTAGTCATAAATAACACCAGACCGAGCAATTCCATAATTATTTTCGTCACCCGACGCGTGAAGACGGCACACGCGTTAAAATCGCGTTAATCGGTTCGGTTGTGTTATCCTTCATTTAAATGATCCGATAACTCTCAAAATTCAACCGATAACCTTATTTATAATAAATAATTATTCCGGAAGTTCGGTAATGGTTAAAGCCACGCGTTTCGACGTTCGAATCCCACGTCAGTTCCTCTCCGCGTTCTCCAAAACGCTGCGTTTTTGGCCGTTTACCACGCCGATTTCACATCCGTTCGCATCGATAGTAAATACGTGTCGTATTTTCATAGAATAAGCTTATGTTATTCCAGTTTGACAAATTTTTGCTGATGTCAGTTCGTTACGTTAAACACGCGAAGTCTTTCTTTAAAGGCATCAAGACTTCAACGAACTTTCAAAAGGACATCGTAGGACTCATATTAGCTCAACTAACCATAATTAACCTTAAACCATGTTAATTATATCTAAAACATGATTAGAATCACGTTAATCGTTGTACGAAATTTGCCGGTTGTCACATTCTCCCCCCGTTAAGAGAATTCCGTCCCGGAATTCAGTTCAAGTCATCCGATACATTAGTATCCTTGAACAGGGCGGGATGTTTGCAACTCACACGATTACCCCTTTTCTTCGTGAACTCCAGTTCACGCTTAGCGTCCTAACGAACACAATGTCATGAGTCGGCTACGGCCGAGCTCTTGGGTATCGCAATCCGGCACAAATATCGGTTTTCCCGAAGTAGTAGAGCTTTGCGTCAACCTGAATCCTGTCGGTTGAGGAATTGACAATGCTTCCTCAAGCCAGACCTGCGGGATTCATCAAGAGTCCCACTAAGCTCTTGCGATAGTTCGAGCTTGTTCGTTGCAAGGCCAATTTTAACTGACATATCCGAGTCACTGGAGTACTAAGCGAAGTCACTCCATTACCGTTCTCGTGCTTAACAACACCCTTTCAGAGTATAGCACTCAGCTAAGTCCTTTACCGATTTGAGGTTCCTAAGGCTAACTCCTTGTTAGCACAACTTCCCGATCGGTTTGGCCACTTATTCAAGAAGATTTGAATCTACCAGATTCGTTGGTCACCTCTTGAACTCACGCCAGATCATGTGTATATCTCTATCTGACACTCAATGTACTAGAGACGTACACGTATGCACTCCAGAGGACTTCGAGCAGTACACCCCGAACACTAGGGTGATGATTCCTATCACATAGGAAATTCTGGCGATGAAGTACACGAATTTTGATTTGCCACCGACACTAATTGTATCACACAGGACACTTCCGTCTAGGACAATAATTCACTCGTTCGAGAATGGTAATCCATACTCATCCCAAATTGAGTATCCCAGACTTGCGTTCAAGTTTCGGCGAACCCTGAGGTAGGATAACTGCTAAAGTTCGATATTATGAAAGTTGACACCTAGTGCCTAGCCACAACTCTCCAAGAGTATAGGTGGCTATCCGTATGCCTCATATTATAACCACAAGCGAGTATGGGATGAGAAGGTTCCAAACAGCAATCGATCATTACCTGTGTCCCATCACAGCCACCGAACACCTCAGGCGACATGACCATTAGGTTCGCTCGTTGAATTTCACTAATCGGGTGATCTTACCAGATCACAAAGCAGTCGACGTTCTCGAGGACGCTCCAGGTTGTTTATAGTAGCGGATGGTAATCCTGCGTCCTCACATGGACCGAAATCCACTATGCACCAACTTACAACCTTTTCGTATGCGCGATTGTGGTTAGTGGTACTAGGACGCCTAATATGGACTGATGGTGGTCGAAAGTTTTTGCGTCACTTTCACCCCTCAGTTCCCCAGACAGTAGACGGTGTATATTCAACATACGGTCGTACAATTCCACAATACACGAGAATTTAAGCCGACTAAAACACAAATGTCTAGAGGCTAGCATCACCTCATCACATTGGTCACATAAGGATGATGTATATGAATCATTATAATATGGTTGCCTGTAACAAACAGAGGATAGGGTCTCGACAACATCTCAACACGTTGGCTTTCCTCGAGACGGTAAGCAGAGCATTGGTAACTACCCAAAACAAGGGTACCCAGTGCTTGTCCTGCTATATGTGCCTCACGAGCACTGGTGTCCTATCGTTATCAGCAACCTAGTAAGTCAATTCTGAACAACACAGGACACTTTCCCTCGAATTGACTATCCGATCCTATGCAGTGATCTGAGTGAAAGGAGTCCTAAAACTGGAATCCCTCACTCGCCGAAGGTTCCATCTTTCGGATCTTTCAAGTTAAGAGGTGAAATCGAGTCATAATGAATGCATCTGGCATAGATCTCACGTTTGGGCTTGGCGGCTTCATGCGCCAAAATCGTTACTTAAAACAACAAACGACCGAGATCGCCCTACAAGAAGTAGTCTTGAGCCTTCCAATAAGGCATCCCATTCAACGACTCAGGTAGTCACACGCATAGGTGCAACATGTAAGCTTTCGTGCTCATCTTGATTAGTCATGGACTAAACGCACTAACTAGGCAGCTCACATTACTATGGTGTCTCCAACAGCGTTTGCCAAGGACAGGGGATTTTGCTCTAGTGCGAGCAATGCTACTGTAAAATAACTGGGAACACCCATATCGACCCAAGGTCGAAAGGGTTCCACAATCCCAAGAATCTGCGTAACGGCACCAAGACAAGATAAACCTACCATTGGCAGGATAACATCAATCGAAGGGCTGAGTTGATCGAAGATCTCATCATGGTAGGGTAGCACCCTTATAGAGTAGACAATGCTACATGCCCTTCTAGATTCAGGGTTTCATAAGACCTCCGAATCACGTACCGGGGACTCCACCAATGCACTCGCCGTGGGTGGGTCCACACTGTTATTCCCGCAGTCATCAGCATGACACGTTGGCGGGTATGATGTCAAACGAATCCACTGGGATGAGCAATAATAAATTGAGTCTTTCAACTCTTACTAGCTCAAAGGTATGGGTCATAATATCGCTCACATTTACTCGATCCCTTCAGGTTCGAGATGTATTTGAAATCCCTTATCACGAACCTCGCCTCGTCATGTACGAATCATGGGATTTCCTCCCGACATGATTCAAGAGTGGGTAGTCGACCAATATGCACGTAAAAGGTTAAGGCTGGACCTGGCGTCACTGATGCCTTAGATCTTGAAGGGGTAATGCTCACGAGGCACGCGAGCATATAGAGAGGTCGACACCCGATTCGGTCAATTACTCAAACCACGAGGTTCGAACTTTAGAGGGATACATGTGCTAACACTAGGACTAGAGTGTCTTAGTACGACTTTCCGAAAGTCCGTTGGACACCCGAAATCCTACATAATCAATGGCGACACTACACAACCATTCAGCAGTATGACAACGGTTACGTGGGTTTGGGGTAATGTCTTTATTCCAAGGGAACCAAGAGTGAATCAAACGACAAGTTATCACATCATCAAGTCAATCCAACAATTGTAGCAATACGCTCACGGTGCGATACGGCAGTAGAAATAACATGACATGACAACAACACATCCACGGACACATCAACAAGGGAACACCGCACAGGAACAACACGACGACAAAGAAGCATGACAACAAGGCAACACCGCAACATGGACCGCATGACACAGAGAAATACGATAACAAGGCTACACCACTGCAGGAGCAGCACAACAACAGGACTGCACCGCCGACAGTGAAACGCAACCGCACGGATATGCAGTCGGTAAAACTGTGCAACTACAAGAATGCACAATCGTTAGGGGTAACACCACAACATGAATTCACGACAGCAGGACGACACACAACCTAGCGAGTCCACTATACATAACTACAAGAAGCTCTATTACGGTGAGCACGCACCCCTGTGCGCTTCAGCTTACTTATGGTGATAGAATCCTTATTCATATCCTCAGCCACAAACCTATACTCCATAGGCTCATTAGTAGGAACGATTGGATCACCAAAGGCATCCGCCATCACAACAGAAATGGGAATAATGGGTTCCACATAATTTAGTAGACTTATTAGGCCGACATCGTCCTTAGGGAAAACGACTGCAGGCTCGATATAAGTCACTCGAATAATGGCGACTGTACCATTGACAGACTTAACCCAAGCTTGAGAACCATTCTTGGCAGGAGCCAGGGAATGATAACGAGCGGTTCAACGAAAACCTCAAAGAAAATGGAGTTAATGGCAACGAACTCCATCGTGACACAAACATGATCATAGCGGCTTGGCAAGGGTCTTAGAGATATCTATGTCAATGGCAATGATCTTGGCAGGAGCCTTCGAAACAACAGCAACATCAAACTTGACAACAGCCATAGAAACATCCTCAACACGCTCAGTATGAGCTACACTCTCAGCAGCGACGACATAATTCGCTTGGGCCATAGAACAACGATGGCAGCAACAACAGCAGGCTCAGCAGAAACCTTAGACCCGTCGTAGCTATTAGATGTGTGGTAAATAGTATCCATAGGACCTAGAAACCAAGCTACATCTTCTCCAGTATCAAAAATATCGGTCACAACGAGAATAGTAGAGGTAGAAGGATCATGATTTATCGAGACACCACGATAAAATAAAAAACGATACAGACTCTGGCAATTCAGCCGAGTCATCCTTCCCATTAGGGTCCTATTGCATGTCATTTTGGCCCTAGCACCGATAGTCATCAACTGAAATGCCTCTCCGACACCTATGCGGGGCCAGCGAACTTTCTTCCTGATAGGCTACGCAGTGAGAGTTTCGAAATATGACAAGAGATCAGACAAGTCACATTGTCCATGACGAATGGATCTCGCAACCTTAGTTTATAAAACACCGTGACAAAGGGACGCAACGTCCCAATATCTATGGGGATTGATGGAAAACACTTCGCATCAATTGCCACCCCAAATAAACAACCAGTCTCGTCGTCCTGACGAGGGTAGCGGACGTTCAACATTGTAACATGAGCAATGGAATTGCCGCCCCATGGGTAAGTTTAGTTGTCAGAATAACGTGACCACTTCCAGTAGTCCGTTATTTGATTTTCGAGGGGGAATTTCGATGTCTGCCAGAGCGTTCCGTGACACTTGACAATTACGTGTCACACGCTTTACGATTTCGGCTCCCGAAATGTGGTTTCACTCCCCGAGTATTATGACGGATTCAGACGCAAAACGCACGTCGTGATCCTATATTCAATATATATGTATGTCTCCATATATATTAACTGACTTGGGTAAAATTATCTCCGACTCGACTCACCTTACCATATAACTACTTTCCCATTAAGTAGTCATACTAGGATCTTGTCAGTCGAGATTTCATTTTTCCCGTAATCGACTCGACTCACCTTTCCATATATTTATTTTCCCATTAAATAAATATACTATGACCTTGTCGACTCGATATTACATTTCTGAACCATCAACTCGACTCACCTTACCGTATAATTATTTTCCCATTAAATAATTATACTAGGATCTTGTCGATTTGACATTTCGTTTTACCACCATCGACTCGACTCACTTTACCGTATAATTATTTTCCCATTAAATAATTATACTAGGATCTTGTCGATTCGACACTACATTTTACAACCACCGACTCGACTCACTTTACCGTATAATTATTTTCCCATTAAATAATTATACTAGGGTCTTGTCGACTCGACGTTGTATTTTACGACCATCGACTCGACTCACTTTACCGTATAATTATTTTCCCATTAAATAATTATACTAGGATCTCGTCGATTCGACACTACCTTTTACAACCATCGACTCGACTCACGTTACCGTATAATTATTTTCCCATTAAATAATTATACTAGGGTCTTGTCGGTCGATATTTCGTTTTCGGCACCCGACCCGGCTCACCTTACCATATATTTATTTTCCCATTAAATAAATATACTAGGATCTTGCCGATCGATATTTCATTTTCAACACCCGACTCGGCTCACTTTACCATATATTTATTTTCTCATTAAATAAATATACTAGGATCTTGCCGATCGATAATTCATTTTCAACACCCGACTCGGCTCACTTTACCGTATATTTATTTTCCCATTTAAATAAATATACTATGATCTTGCCGATTCGACATTTCGTCTTCAACACCCGACTCGGCTCACTTTACCATATATTTATTTTCCCATTTAAATAAATATACTATGATCTTGCCGATCGATAATTCATTTTCAACACCCGACTCGGCTCACTTTACCATATATTTATTTTCCCATTTAAATAAATATACTATGATCTTGCCGATTCGACATTTCGTCTTCAACACCCGACTCGGCTCACTTTACCATATATTTATTTTCCCATTTAAATAAATATACTATGATCTTGCCGATTCGACATTGTTGATTTAGACGCGGGCTATCATGCCTTCTAAATAAAGATGATCAAGCCTATTAACTCCGCAAGGACGATTTTGCCCTCCGATAGGGGAAGGAACGCCTGACCCTTGAAGACAACTTGGGCATGTGTTAGATCAAGAATGACTTACTCACAGTAATAATATAGCAGCACACGGGCAACTAATCTCAATACTGATCCACACAGGGTCCCGTGCTCAAAACGCACTGGTTTTGCAGGGACGCACCCTCAGTCTTCACTGGGTTCCAGGTTTAGCATTCCACGCATCGTACCAAGCATTCATCTCTTCGGTAGGCGGTGCATCCTCGTATGTCCGCTCCTTTGAGGAACTTTGAGTGGAGGCATTCAACTCCTATACAAGGAAGCTTTCATCTCCTGTCCCTATCCGATGCGAGGGTTTACGTCAGATTACTCATATGAAGTAGACGTTCGAGCTCTTCCGTGTTCGTACCTTAGAGGTAATGCTGACGAAAGCTCATTCAGTTTGCGAGGATCGAAATCAAGGGATATCAACAAGACTTCCCTTTTAGCCCGTTGGCCAATCAAAAGCTAAGACTGACCCTACAGTACAAGAATAGACAAGGCAAGGAGTGATCACCAACCCCAGCCCTAGCGCCCACCTAGGTTACCGTGCACCACAAGTTATTATTACGTGTGCACCCGCAATGATAATCGGTGTTGCCAGGTAATTTTGATGCCCGCTAGTTCCGAGCTTCCTGATCCAAAACAAAGATTTCACACAATAAAGGACCTAGACTAGCTTCGCCTTCACAAAATCAACAACACGACAACGTCCACAAGCACGATAAAGGTTAGCCCTTCCGATCATCCCGTCCGCAGGTAAGCGGGTGAGTTCGTCGTAGACCACCGCTTGTCCTTCCCGCTTGTCGATATCGGTAATCGATGCAGAAGTGTGGACTAAAGTGAAGTGTGAGACGATATCCTTATAGGCAAGCTATCTGTACTACTTATATGCATTAACTAGCACTAGTTAGAAACTCGGATCTCTATACAATTTAAACATTCATATCCTTATGTTCTAACATTTTATATATTGACACACATGGCTAGTCGGTCGGAATTTCCCCTTGTACAATCCATGTACAATTTTCTTTCTTTTCTAAAAATATTTCGTTGTGTTTTATTTTTTGAAAACTTCGTTTTCGAGCCAAAACCGGTTATAGTCTAGATTTTTCAAAAATACTAGTTCGCTATAACCTTGGCTCTGATACCACTTCTGTCACACCACGCCAATGGCGGAAACACGTGGCGCAACGCTCGAAAGCATATCAAAGTCAAGATTAACACAAACTATATTCAATTAGAAAAGATCATTATATTAAGATGTCGGGAAGGAGTACCTGGTTTCAAACATTACTTAAAACCACAAACATTAAGTTTTAAAGTGGGGTGTTTCCGTTTATGTCCCAACCCGAAGGTAACAATAGATGAAAACCCCCAACCATTGTCCGACATCCCAAATTCCACCGTACTAGCCGCATACCTGTTCAGCACTTAGTTACCTGAAAGATATGTTTAAAAAGACGTCAATATATAAAATATTGGTGAGTTCACAGGTTTTAGTTTCGTAAATACGACATTTTTACATCCTGTGCAAATCCAGCACATTTTTACATCCTGTGCAAATCCAGCACATTTTTATATCCTGTGCAAATCCAGCACATTTTTATATCCTGTGCAAATCCAGCACATTTCGTGGCCTTTGTATGGAGTAGCTAGCTCCTACAAATTATGATGATGAGCAATCCCCTGAGTCCCATAACCAAACCAAGACTAATAAATATGCCCCGCTCCAAGTCGTTTCTCGGAACCCAACGACTTAAGTTCAGAATACGTGCACCCCAGGCATACGCCGATGCATAATCGACGCTATCGATTAGGGGTGGGCCTTGTCAGGCACCAATAGTACTATCCAAATATTCCTTCAGTTTCATTTACCTGAATTAATGGTTACAGTAGCGAGGACCCAACCCCGAGTGGCGACCAAAAACTCAAGTACTCATCATGCCACTTACCACATTTTAACCTTTGAAAACATTTCAATATGTGATAACTTTTGACAAACATATCTTTCCCCTAGTTAAAACAGTAAAATGGGGCCGTGAAACTCACCTTAATTTCCATGCTTAGCTAGCAAATAAAATCCAAAGCTTTGACCGACTTCCTCGTGCCCTAATTACCAATAAGGGACACCTTAAAGTCTATCACATATAAATCTAGCTTATTTTCCGGTTAAAAGATAGTTTATTCAACTATCTAGACTCGTGTGTACTAACCCGAGCCTTTAAGTGTTTTAACTCGACGAACCGATCGTGACTTATCATATTTCATGAGTTCACATACGACATAGTACCCAAGTCGCGCACCTGTTACTATTCGTGTGTAAACCATGTTGGACTAACACCACGAAACGTATAACTCATCCCGAGTAATAGCTTGTCTCGTAAATCGGATAAATGTAATCGTCTTGTATAGTTATTTTCGGGAAATATACCTTGCCGAAATATAATATAGTTATTAAAATCCTCTCAATAACGTTTGTTATTTCTTTTCCCGAATCCGAGTATCTTACAAATCTTAAGACTTTGCTTTTTATAAAGAGATTTTCCAAATAAAACCGAACGTTTATACATCTTTTAATCCGAACAACAAACATATTTTAGTTACCAAGTAACCTTTAAAAACTCGTCATACTTGACGCTTGGTAACAAAAGACTATATATTTGTTTGAAATATTTCTCGGAATTGACTATTATTATTACAAATAATATTTGTCATAACGTCGTGATTTTGTATATGACTACACTTGTCAAACGTTTGGAAAGTTATTTATAAGAACGAACAATAATGTCACACTTGTCGCGCTTCGGATTTATAAAAATTTCGGCAGAGTTTCCTCTGTTTTTGGTATAAACCAGACAACACAAGTTGTCTACAAATTCCCAAAATCAACACCTAAACAAAGATGACATTATATTTATCCGCATTTCTAATCCACGAGACTTATACGTTGTGACTATTATATAAATCATACTATTTATATAAATATATATATATATACGTATAGTCCATCAATTTAGTCCAATAACAACGCAAGTCACGACTAATATACCAATATTATCTCATAATACTTTTCGTTAATACTTCTATCGGTTCGTTCGCGAGTTAGTCGTTTTATATTTATAATATGCTTTATAAATGTAACGAAAATAAATACGATTAAATTATACCGATATGCGCGTGCGTGACTTGACACGTCTCGAACGACGCGTTGACCGAGTCAAAGTTTGACCGGAGTTGACTCGTGTTTAACCGAGCTCGAAATCTGATCCGTAAGCGAATTTTCCCAGATATGACCCGTTTGACCGGGGGTTGACTAGATCTGACGAGACCCGAACAAAACCCGGACCATTAACGTGAACCCGCACCCGATCTGACCCGAGGACACAACCTTGACCCGAGCCCCGAGTCCCGAACCCCAAAACTGACCGGACCTGCGGCTGCCGGACGCCACCGCCGTGGCCGGAATTGCGGCCGCCGGTCACCACCACCATCCACGCTACCCAACCTCCTCTTTCCGACCACCCGCGCGCCACCGGAACCCATCCAAACCCACTCCGGCCCCTCCCGAACTCGCAACTAGCCGGAAATAGCTCGCCGGAATATGGCCGGAGAACGAAATCCCGTGAAAACTTGTGAGGAGTCTCCCAAAGACCCGATCTAAACGTTTGTACGAAGAAAACTCGAAAACGAGCTTACCGGAAAAGTCGCCGGAATGGTACCAACGTTCAAACCGCTTCGTTTTAGGGAAAACGGCCTTCACCATCGCGTTCGGGGCGTCGAAATTAGTGGGGGTGGAGGTGTCACGCGCCGGAAAAAGTCGCCGGAAGGTCGCCGGAAAAACTCGCCGGAAGGTCGCCGGAAAAAGTCGCCGGACGCCGCCGGAACGCCGCCGGACGGCTGCCGGAACACCGCCGGACGGCTGCCGGAACGCCGCCGGAGGGCTGCCGCCGGCCGCCGGAATTTCTAGAGAGAGGGAGAGTTGAGAGGATTTGGTGTTAGAGAGAGAAAGTGGTGTGGGGGAAATGAGGAAGATTTGAGTGGTTTTGGGCTTATATAGGGGGGTTTTTGGATTGGGCTTCAAGCCCAATGTCGCGTACCAACTGCTCCGTTTTAGCCCGTTATCGCTTCTGGACTCGGTTTTTGTTCGTAGTCATAAATAACACCAGACCGAGCAATTCCATAATTATTTTCGTCACCCGACGCGTGAAGACGGCACACGCGTTAAAATCGCGTTAATCGGTTCGGTTGTGTTATCCTTCATTTAAATGATCCGATAACTCTCGAAATTCAACCGATAACCTTATTTATAATAAATAATTATTCCGGAAGTTCGGTAATGGTTAAAGCCACGCGTTTCGACGTTCGAATCCCACGTCAGTTCCTCTCCGCGTTCTCCAAAACGCTGCGTTTTTGGCCGTTTACCACGCCGATTTCACATCCGTTCGCATCGATAGTAAATACGTGTCGTATTTTCATAGAATAAGCTTATGTTATTCCAGTTTGACAAATTTTTGCTGATGTCAGTTCGTTACGTTAAACACGCGAAGTCTTTCTTTAAAGGCATCAAGACTTCAACGAACTTTCAAAAGGACATCATAGGACTCATATTAGCTCAACTAACCATAATTAACCTTAAACCATGTTAATTATATCTAAAACATGATTAGAATCACGTTAATCGTTGTACGAAATTTGCCGGTTGTCACAAATATAGTTATTAAAATCCTTTTAATAACATTTGTTATTTCTTTTCACCAAATCCGAGTGTTTTAAGTGCTTTCAAAACATTATTTTCCAATAATTTTTCCCCAATAAGTTAAGCGTCTGCGTATTTCAAATCCGTACATTTAACAATGTTTTGGTTACCAAAAACCATTGAAGTTGACACAATTGACGCTCGACAAACTATATATATTTGTTTTGCGAATATTGTTCGTGATCGACTATTATTGTTTTCCAATACTCTTCGTTAAAATATCACGATTTTGTATCAAATTAGTCTTGTCAAACACTTGAAAATAGTTAATAAAGACGCACCACAATAACGCCTTTGCGCTTCGGACTTTATAAAAATTTTGGCAGAGTTTCCTCTGTTTCTGTACAAACCAGACAACACAAGTCGTCTACAATTTTCCCAAAAATCGACACCAAAACAAGACAATCAATCCATTTATCCGCAATTTCATTTTAGCGAGACATTTATACGTTTCGACTATTATATAAATCATACTATTTATATAAATATATATATACGTATAGTCCATCAATTTAGTCCAACAACAACGCAAGTTACGACTAATATACCAATATTATCTCGTAATACTTTTCGTTAATACTTTTATCGGTTCGTTCGCGAGTTAGTCGTTTTATATTTATAATATGCTTTATAAATGTAACGAAAATAAACACGATTAAATTATACCGATATGCGCGTGCGTGACTTGACACGTCTCGAACGACGCGTTGACCGAGTCAAAGCTTGACCGGAGTTGACTCTTGTTTGACCGAGCTCGAAATCTGATCCGTAAGCGAATTTCCCCGATCTGACCCGTTTGACCGGGGGTTGACTAGATCTGACGAGACCCGAACAAAACTCGGGCCATTAACACGAACCCGCACCAGATCTGACCCGAAAACACGACCTTGACCCGAGCCCCGAACCCAAAACTCGTCAACACCATCCGGTACCACCTTCGCGTCACCCGGTGCCTCCTCCTCCGGATCTGTCACCACCGTCACCTTGTACCACCAAAACAACCACCACCACGCTGCCTCAACCAAGAACCACCACCACCGTACCCTCTGTAACACCCCAACCGATGGCGGAAACATCGGGATGTCACGTAATGATGATTGTTCAGTAGCTCATGGTGAATAATAGATTCCATTAAATGATTTAAATGAATTACATACAATTGTTCTAGAATTTGTACATCAAATTGAATAAATCTATACACGTATCTTCAAGCATCAATTCAAATCTTCAAGCAAATAGAACCTGAAACATGTTAAGTTGAAAATGTTTTGGGTCAACAAAAGTTGGTGAGAATTACATAGGTTTTTGATAATAGAATAAAAATGTTGTGCAATTCATGTGTCATGTCAATCTAGTCCATATGTGAGAACATACTAGAAATAAATCGAGTGCATAATCAACCCTGATGACTGTTATAAAATGATACATACCATACGCTCATGGTCCAATATGTTATACGATAACAAACACCCACGCTACCTTTGTAGGAGGCACGTATCCGGGTGGGATTGTCAGTCCAATAGATCTATCAATGTATACCGCCGGCTGATCAATGTTAATGATTATGCTAGAATGGTGCTTACTCTAATCATGCTCAAGACATAATGCAACATAGAAAACACATAGACACATTGATGATTGAATTGCATAAATGGTGTTGTAACATGTTTCACCCCAAAAATGGTGATAAATAGAAAAGGGGCTATGTAAAACTCACCTTGGTAAAATGTTATATCTGTTGAGAAATGTGTTGACCAAATGTATCAAGTATCACCCTAAAATGAGGTAATAAATATGTCTAAGTCTATCAAGTCTACAAATGTATAAGTTTCTAGGGCTTCGAATTGGGGATAATTGCTCGTTTGATTAATATTAAAAATATTCGCCAATTGAGAGAAATTTAGTAAATAAATAACCAAAAATCTTTTTAGGAAATTTAAAGTTAAGATGGCCACAATGATGTATTTAAAGTATAAAAATAATTTTTATAAAATTATTTTCTTTAAAATAGATTATTAAATCTATTTATACAAATTGTCAAACTTTAACTTTAATATCTTAAAAATACTAAAATTAAAGAATTATCATTCTAAAAATTATATTTCTGTTCTAAATGACTAAAAATAATTTGTATAAAATTTTGGTGCAAAAATGATGAAAATTGGATTTATTATGATTTAATTATGATTAAATCTAACAAAAATTGATTAAAAATATAAAATAAATGATTTTACTGAATTAAAAATTATTTCAGTAATGTTTGACTTTATAAAAAGTCAGGATAAATTTTGGAGAATTTAATAAAATTGTTTTGATATATAAATGGATTTTTATAAATAAAATAGAATAAACTTGATTTATTTATTATATATATTAAATAAATAAATTTTTGAAAACTAAAAATTGGGTGTTGAACTTTTATCTCAGATCAACATGATATAATTTTTGTAGAATTTATAAAAGGGTTTTGGTATTTTAAAATGAATTTTGAATATACAAATGATTATATATATAAGTTAAGCTTTATAACAAAAAAAAGAAAAAAAGAATGGTGTTGCTAGGACTCGAACCTTGCCTCACTGGGCGGTTCAATGGTATTACAACAACCATCAAACCATCTGGTCTGGTCAACAGGCTTGTTTCATTTCAGTTTCGAAAATAATTAATATAAAGAACAATCATTTATCTTCCCCAAATTATTAGTATGAACCCTAGATTTCACAATAAATTGAATTACACAACATTAATCCAATTAATCATGGGGTTAATGTTGTGTAGGTTCTGATTAACAAAACCCATAAAAAATATAGGACTTACAAACTTGTTTTGATCACGAATGCTCGGTCAACCAATAAAGTCAAAACGTGCTCAATTAAACAGCACAGAAGGATTTTAAGTAAGAATTAGAGGTTGAGAGATGATGTTCGGCGAGATTAGAAGGTCCAGCAGCCTTCAATTTATAGGGAAAGGGCTTGGTGTTCGAAATGGCAAGTTTGACCCGTTTATTAATGTCTACGCGTGAGGATTCAAACATTTTGGTCAATTGGTTGGAATTATACGCGTATTGGATGAAGGGTAGGCCGATAATCACGACACTTACCATGTAAGTGTGTTTGATTGATAAAACGAAGGCTTAATCACAGCTGCAGACGCGTTTGACAGCAGCAGATTGAACAAGTAGTCTGTTTAAAAGCCTATAAAAGAATTTAGTCAGGTTCTAATCACAGATGTATGGGTTGGAGCAGCTGGTAAGAGTGCGTGTGTGTTGTGGGGTGTGACTCGGGTTCGAGTCTCAGCGGGGACAATTATTTTTTTGTTGTGTTTTAACAGTGAGGGAGGGAGGACAGACAGATGGGTCGGTTCATGTTGGGCCTGGGCTTCGAACAACAAAAGAAAAAAAAATAAATTTTGAGGAGTGGGCCGCAGAAATTAGTATGTGTATATATATATATATTTTTTTTTATAAAAACTGAAATATTATTATTATTATTATTATTATTATACACAAATGTATATAAGTTGTGAATGAGGAAAAATAAAGACTTTGCCAAACAAAATAAGGGTGTTTATAAAAAAATTCGTGGGAAAATTTCGCGATGTTACAGTCTCCCCTACTTTTAGGAACTTCGTCCCGAAGTTAAAGAAAGGCACAGGTTTAAAATTGGTCGACCACCGAAAACCTTGATAAAATTTCACACTACCTTAACGTACCTGTAAATTCATGATTACGTTCCGGACCGTAATTACCAATTTACCTTACATTAGGGTTTTGCATCCTTTTATGACTTTACCGATTGCTGAGTAGGTCTGATAGTCTCCACCAGTCATTGAGCAGGTGGTAGGGCCTCTCCCGACTGTTGGAAAGACATGATGACCTCTATCAATCGTTAAGTAGATGGTTTGGTAGTCAACTATTTGTTGTACAAGTAAGCACGTATGATCATAGATATAGCAATTAGTTCATATTAAAGCAAGCATGCACACAGATGTTATGATAATACTAGAATTTATTACTTGAATCAAAAGTGTCATTACATAGAATTAAAAGCAAACAACATTTAAATGGTGGGACTTGCTGTTAAGTAGCTGGAGGGTCTTGATCTCGGTTTAGTTTAGGGCATCGGTTACGGTAGTGATTTGGGTAATGAATGTTCAATAAGATATGGGTTGAATGAAGGACAATGAGGTAATATAAGGAATGTAATCATTTATTTATTTAATTAAAACGAATAAACGAAAACGTTGACTTATCAAAGATTCTAAATTCTAATAACATATGAAGACATGCTTTAGCCTATAAGTGAACACTCATCCCGAGAATTCCCAGGTAGGCATCCGGGTCCCTCGTCTGATTGGGATATATGCGCAATGCCAGCCTAGACAGAAGACTCAGAATACAGGCGTTCACCCTTCCAGATTGCACGTGTTCGTTATTAAAATCTAGAACTTCGACGAGATCTCAAGATGGTTCAGGCTAAGCCTGTGGATTTTGTCTTATTAGTCTAAGAGTGGATCCAGTGATGGAGAGCAACCTTCTTGTAGGGATAAGAAGTAGGAGATAGAGAATAGCAAGCAAAAGAAGCAAGTACTGGTTAAATCCTATGGTTATAGACTAGATTATTTTTCTAATAACCTAATTCCCTATAACCATGGCTCTGATACCAATCTGTAACACCCCAACCGATGGCGGAAACATCGGGATGTCACGTAATGATGATTGTTCAGTAGCTCATGGTGAATAATAGATTCCATTAAATGATTTAAATGAATTACATACAATTGTTCTAGAATTTGTACATCAAATTGAATAAATCTATACACGTATCTTCAAGCATCAATTCAAATCTTCAAGCAAATAGAACCTGAAACATGTTAAGTTGAAAATGTTTTGGGTCAACAAAAGTTGGTGAGAATTACATAGGTTTTTGATAATAGAATAAAAATGTTGTGCAATTCATGTGTCATGTCAATCTAGTCCATATGTGAGAACATACTAGAAATAAATCGAGTGCATAATCAACCCTGATGACTGTTATAAAATGATACATACCATACGCTCATGGTCCAATATGTTATACGATAACAAACACCCACGCTACCTTTGTAGGAGGCACGTATCCGGGTGGGATTGTCAGTCCAATAGATCTATCAATGTATACCGCCGGCTGATCAATGTTAATGATTATGCTAGTATGACATATGTTACCAAAACCGTTTAGCGCATGTTTTCTCCCCCAAAAGTTAAAGCAGTAAAAGTGGGGCCGTGAACTCACCTTAGATAGCGTTCTTCAATTACAAGTAAAGATGTTTAGCCCTTGATAATCCCTATACCGGAGATCTATCAAAATGTTCACATAAGTGTTCCGACTAATAACCATAAGGTTATCTAGTCCCCGATTGTCCAGATCGTAACCAAGTATGTTTTAAAACGTGTTTAAGTGTTTAACCGACACACTAGACCGACCCGACATCCCGTTGGTGACCCATTACCCTAACTAATCAAGTACACATAGGTTACACACAAGGTTCAAGCATAAAACACTTAGTTTGTATCAAAAATCTCATTTCTGCATCAGAACGGTCGAACCAGTCAGTTTTAAGTCTCCTTCGCACCTTTTCAGTCTCCTTCGCCCGTTTTACATCTCGTTCGACCGTTTGATGTCTCCTTCGCCCGTTTTACCACATTCGCCCAACAAAAACCCAGGTTCGACCCTGGTTTTCCTCCTTCGCACCTTCGATCGGTCGAAGGAGGCCAGGTTCGCCCCTGTTGTGTAAATTTTCCTAAAAACGCTTCAAACACATTCAAAACGACTCGAAACATCATCAAACACAGCAGTCAAGCATAGATAACTTATTCCTACAAAACCCCACCGATTTCCCCCGATAATACGTCCGTTTCAGCCCTTTCCCAAAATGGTAAAGATTATGGAAACATCACTTTCATGCATGAATAATTTACCCAATTTGGAAACTTGTGAAATCGATTCATATTCAACTTGAAATGCTCAGTTTGTCGAGTGTTCGATCTTTTCTTATCAATTCTATTGATCATAAATATCATGCATCAAGTTTAGATCCAATAAAACCCCCAAATACCCATAATATCATCATACCCAATCCTAACCCTAAACAACAATATTCCAACATCAATAACAATCCTATATCATGTTTCTATCATGGATATAGCAGCAAATCATTGAACAACACACAACACCACATAATATACAATCTACATATGTTATTCACCATGAAACCTATGTTAAATGATAATGTTTTGATTTAGAAAGATGTTTAAAAGGTTTTTAATCATAAAAACACCCTTAGAACAGATCCGGACAATTAGGGTTAGATGAAAACGAATTAAAATGCTTTTAAAAAGGTTTAGGATTATGAACACACCTTGGATTCTTGTTTAGATGTTGTAGATAGGTTAGATTATGAGAAAGAAGAGCAAAAACTCCTTCCTTAGTGTTTTAGATCGTTTGAGAGCGTTTTGGGACGGTTAGGGTTTGTGAAATGATGAAAAATGACAAAGGTTGGTATTTATACTAATCCTCCTTCGCACCATTTCAATGGTCGAAGGTGGTCTCCTTCGACCCTTTCACAGTGTGACAACCTGCACCCTTCACTTTTTATAAATGTGCATAATTGGTTCCTCAACTATTTTAAAATTTTCATTTTTAACCCTCGTATTTTAATAGGACCAAAATTCACAATTTAATAAAACTTATAATTTTTATAAGTAAAAGTATGCACGTTATACTCACATCTACACCTGAGCACGTATGTTTCAAACCTTGATACTCAAAGCCCTTAATTTTCGGTCATAAAACAACTTAGAAATAGAAGGAAACAAGTCTATAACTTAAAATTGATTAAATTAGAAAAATTATTTTTTTTAGCCATCGCGGTCCGCTAAGACAGTCTCAGTCAAAGTCCCAGTCAAAGTCTCAGTCAAAGTCCCAGTCAATGTCCTAGTCAAAGTCTTAGTCAAACAGTCAAAGTCCTAGTCAAATATTCAATTCATCATAAAACCTTACTTTATGGTGTTGACCAATTTTAATGGCTAATTGAATCCAAAACTAGTATAAAAACCCACCTATGACTCATTACACTTTGCACCTCTAAATCAATTGTTTCAATTCGATTAAACTCCCCCTCATACCTTTCTTCTAGAGTATATTACTTTTACATTTGAAGCTTTGATTATAAGCTCTTGTAATTGGCGAGTTGGAAGCTTGATATTTTTCCTATTCGGTTTCTTTTCTTCTAAATTGGACCAGTTCGTTGTTGAATCTTTGGATTTCTCGCATTTTCACGCTCACTTAGTCATCTAGTCATTTGGCGAATGTGAGTATTTCCTATCCTCTTTTTGCTTATATTCATTTTTGGGGTGTTACATGTACACTTATACAAATTACAAATACAAGTTCACATTTTTACAATACAATTCTAGTACTATGTGCATTTGCTTACAAACGTGCTTTATGCTTAGACATTACATGTAGAATACATTTGTACTTAGTGAAATCATTAACATTGTACAAGCCGACCTTAACATTGGATAGCGCTATTGGATTGACAGCCCGCCTAGGTTGATTCTCCCCCTTTTTCATCGGAGAATCCATGGTCATTGTTAAGTTATTATCCAATTATTTGGATAAGTACACCGCCGTTCATTTAGTACATTATAGAGTCACAGGATTGATTTCGCTCATTTGTATGATACATAGTTTACATAATTGCACTGTAGCTTTGCACTTGAATTGTATACCATTTTTTCCAACTTACTATATGTATTAAAACTAGGAATGTTCGTTAACATTTCTTATGTTGACAACACCTATTTTGTACATGTTTCAGGTGCAGTTTGATCTTAGTTCCATAGCATTGGATTTTAGTGCTTGCTTTTATTAAGTTATTTCAAATTTCATGTTTCGTCCAGACTTTTGTATTTTTCCCATTTCATCTATGTAAGACAATTAAAATTATTCAATAATATATTTACATTTTAGTACCATGTGCTTTTGAACAATCGTCACTACGTGACACCTCGATGATTCCGCCATCGGTTGGGGTGTTACACACAGGGTCGAATGAGCCCTGTTCTGGTCGAAGGGAATTCCTTCAATTCCACTTCCCTGGTTCGCCCATCTACAAAGGGTCGAACCAGACGATTTCTCTCCTTCGACCACTCGAAGTGGTCGAACCAGGATTCCTTTTTGACTAGTTTTCCAGTTTGTCGTGTTTAACGCATTCTAACACATCTTAACACATAAGCATGCATCCTTAGTCTATATTTAACATATTTAAGCATAGATAATCATTTACACATCATTTAAACACATCTATGTATATAATCCACCAAACGACCCATAATCTACACATATACTTAATTAGTTCATGTAATGTCACCAACAACGGAACCCGGTACTAGTGTATTACCAAAACGACTCCCAATGATCATCCAGATCATTGTACCATGGACAATCCTAACTTGACCCGACTCAACTAACCCAGTTAAATTTGTTTATAAACGTTTCTCGCTAAGGTAGACTTAGATGTTACTAATATGTTTAAGCCAAACATGCCGGGTGTCACAGTTCGATCCGCTGATCTGACCTGTTGCGACTGCCTGTTTAGTCAGGCTAGTGATTTGTAATTTGATCAAAACCAAACCAGCACCATACATTTCTACCGACTTACTGTAGGGGAGGGATGCTTAACAAGCAAGCCGAGCTGAGCAAGCTTTGGCTCGGATTCGAGCTTGAAGTTAAACGAGTCGGCTTGGCCCGTTTATTCTTAGGAAGCTGAAATTTGAGATAAAGCTCTGCTTCAAAGCACCAGCCAACTCGTTTAAATTATAATTGATATTTGATATCTGTTTAAATATTTAAGTAAAAAAAAAATTTATTTAAAAATTTCATTCCACGACAAAGAAAATTACATCAAGATAACGGGTAGGCGGGCAACAAGCTGCGCCGCCACCCCTTTCTGAATAGCAAATCCTAATCTACCAAAGACGTAACCCTGCCCACCCGGAGTCGAGACACTACTACGAATAACCCACTGTACTCTGGTCAGTAAAATTTATTATTGAATTTCATACTAAGGTGGTATCTAGTGGGCTTATGGAACATATTATGTGGGCTATTTATAAATAACTCCCATTGGACCCCGCCATGAGCCACCAATCGATTTTCAGATTTTTAGATCCATTGAGAGAGAGAACATTCAAAGACCTGCAACTTGCCACCTTCTAACAATCACCGAAAAAAAAACATTGATCTAGAAAAGATCACGGACTATTACTCGTTTTGGTGGTGGCGGACTGGTGGTGAGAGAGATGGTAGGGAGTTTAGAGAGATGAACATAAATTTTAACATGCTATTGTTGGAGCATAGAGGGAATGATTTTCTTCAAGATTAGGGAGAAAGTGGTCGGAAACCTTGCCCAAAAACTGGCAGAGAGGGGTTGGGGTTAACCGGACCGGTCATCGAACCGGTTGCCTTAATCATATCGATCATATAAAATGCAAGTATTATATTAAATTTTGAACAATCTTTCTAGGAAATATAAATTGAAGGGATGAGTGAACAAAACAAAAGGGGATTTTACGTTGTTTTTTTTATAGTAAAAAAAGTTGTTTTTTACTTGCAAATGAAAAGATAAAATAATAAGATTGGTTATATCAAAACTTAAAAGCTGAAATTAACTTGGAACTTTGGAAGATATTAGAGTAAAAGCAAAAGACCACTCTCTCCCAAAGGCCAAAACCTTAGCAAGGTGGCTGTTGCATTGTCTCGATTTCGAACTTGTAGGATGTGATTCGAATATTGCTTAAAACCGAACAAAAAAGGCTTATAACACTTATAGGATATTAATATATGGATTTTAGCATGTAAAACAAGTATTACAATGATTCACGTTACATCAAATTCTTGATTGATTGTAGAGAACCTCCGAAAGTAACTTAAGAACTTGACCTTTGTACAGTAAATCAACACATTAGGCGAAGCCTTTGTACATTAAACCGCGAAAAAAATTGACTAGACTACATTAAAAAGATGAATGTATCTTTATTAATTCAGCAAAACAAGTAAGAAGTTATACAAATTGTTGAAAATCGAACCATTAACCTTCCCTATCTAACTTTAGTTTGATGAAAAGCTTTTAGGAGTCCAAAAATTTGTGTTTTAACTATTAGACAATGTAATAATAGTGTGTTTGTGTAAGGTTATGGGTATAGGATTGTGGTCTACAAATGCCACCTATTGGGTTGGGTAACCCAATTAGGAGTTGTTTGGTTGATTAAGTGCTGAATTATTAAGATGTCTGAATTGTTAAGAGGCTCTGAATGATTAAGTGTTGAATGGTTCAGCTATGCACAAAGTCTGAATGATTCAGCTCTTAATCATTACATTCAGAGCCTTTTTTTAGGTTGAAACACACAGTCTGAATGTTGAACCATTCAGCTCTGAATGGTTCAAAGCCTCATTAAGATCAGGCTACCAAACAAGCCTTTAGCTATGAATTAAGCCATGCGTTAAACCCTTATATGCATCATAAATTTTTGACACATTCATAAAATATATCCTCTGAGTCACTTTAATTATATATTTTCACTTTATTATTTACATTCGCCACATACATTTTCTTTGTTTATACTATACTAGGTTATGTATCCGTGTGATACACGGGTTGAACAATTTAAATTATATATATTATAAATATAATTAAGAAAAATTAGATTAATATTTATTTAAAATAAAAAAAGTTGCCTTTACAACCGAAAAAATATTAAATATTCATCAGTCCCTAAATGATTTATTGTAAAAAAACATTTTTATTCACATAAAACTTTTTTCAAACATTCCAAAATGTATCTTCCATACCCTGGCTATTACTTTATAGACTGCAGGTACAACAAAACAAAAAAAAAATCAAAAAAGTAATAAAGGTAAATCTGTTTAGGCTAAGATATAAAAATATGAAATTAATTTAAAAGTATCTCCTCATCCATTAAACCATCCCAATCGTGTATTGTTCATTTGGAATTTTTAATAAAGATTACTTTTGTTAGTTCATAAACATTTTCAAATTATGTCTAATAATTTATTTCTAATTTTGTATTATATTAATTGATTTATAAAAAACATAGAATATATATATATATATATATATTAAACTGAATTCCAGTAATTATACTAATAATTATAGTTGTAACAAATAAAAACTGAATAAGTAATAATTATTTAATAAAGAAACAAATTAAAATAAATGTATTGTTTAAAATAATAAAATGGGAGGCTTTGTGATGAAGTTATATGTACTCCATGTGCTGTCTTTTATTACTATAGATAGAAATCGATTAATGTTGATTGATTTATTTTTATTTATTTATTTTTTGAACAAATTTATTTTTATTTTTATTTATTTGTTTTGAACAACATGAAAGTCTCACAAAAAAGCTTGACTAATTGCATTGTGTTATTCTTAATTTGTTTATTTGACTTTTGAATTTTATGTATTAAAATTAATATGTATTTGTTGAGCATAGTTTAACTTCTAAAACAATGACCAAAATAAAAAAAACTTAATAATCATTTGTTAAATATTGTAACAAAATTAATTTTAAACTTAGAATAATAGATCAAATATTGTAAAAGGAATCATGTGTTTTCTTTTATTAATGATTTCAGTTACAACTATGATTATTAATGTAATTAATAAAATTCAATTTAATAAATTTATAATATGCTTTTGCAAATCAATTATTATATTTAAATTTGAATTTATTGTATTAAATAATAAAATGAGAGAATTCATGAGGGGGTGCCATGTGTCCCTCATGTGTTTTCTTTTATTAATGATATATATATATATATATATATATAAGTTACAACTATGATTATTAATCAATTATTATAATTAAATTTGAATTTATTGTATTAATTAAATAATAAAATGAGAGAATTCATGAGGGAGTGCCATGTGTCCCTCATGTGTTTTCTTTTAGAGTTAATAGCCATTTTCGTCCCTGAGGTTTGGGCCAGTTTGCCACTTCAGTACAAAAGTTTTTTTTTTTTGCAATTCCTTCCGTGAGGTTTGGATTTTTTTGCCAAATTCGTCCTTTTCACTAACTCAGTTAAAAAAAGTCGTTAGTGTCAGGGGCATTTTTGTCTTTTTACCTATAATTTAAAATTTTAATTAAAATCTTACCCCACCCCATCCCTACCCCACCCACCCCACCCCACCCCACCCCACCATCAACAAACCTCTACTTAATTCAACTTCAACAGATAAAAAAAAAACAAAATCAAACGTCCGCCAACACAATACCTAATCAAAACAAAACAAAAAGAACAAATTCATTCAAATATAACAAAACTGAACACATACATCAAATCAAACTAGTGCAGACCTATAATTAACAAGATTGGAATCAAAATTGAAGAAACTGAAGCTCGCAAAACTACAACGTAATCAAAACCATTAACAAAACTTACTCACAGACCAAAAAGAACAAATCAAACATCCGCAAACACAATACCTAATCAAAACAAACAAAATGAAAAAAATGCATCCAAATACAACAAAATTGAACAATGAACAGATACATCAAAATGAACAAATCAATATAACAAAACGGTACAACATAATCAATACCAACAACCTTCTACTAAAAAACAACAAATCAAACATCCGCCAACACAATACACAATCGAAACAAAATGAACAAATTAATAATAACAAAACTGTACAGATGTATCAAGTAATCAAATTGAATTAGTACAGAACTACAATTAACAAGATTGAAATCAGAATTGAAGAAACTGAAGCAAGAAAAATTACAACATAATCAAAAAACAACAAATCAAAACAAAATAAAAGGAATAAATTTATTAAAATATAAGAAAACAGAAGAAATAGATGAAATGAAATAAGTGCAGAGGTACAATTATTTTGTTTTTTTATCTCTCTCTAGACTTCTTAAGGTGGGTAAAAGGGTAAAAGGGGATGTGTGTCGGTTGTAGTCGGAGGCCGCCGGAGATGGTGGTGGTCTGAGACCCTTTTCCGGTTCCCCTCTCTCTCTCTCCCCCTCTCTCTCTACCCTCTCTCTCTCTCTCGTCTGAGAGGGTGTTTGGTAGGCAGATAAGATTTTAATTAAAATCAATGGTGGGGTGGGGTAGGGATGGGGTGGGGTAAGATTTTAATTAAAATTTTAAATTATAGGTAAAAAGACAAAAATGCCCCTGACACTAACGACCTTTTTTAACTGAGTTAGTGAAAAGGACGAATTTGGCAAAAAAATCCAAACCTCAGGGAAGGAATTGCAAAAAAAAAAACTTTTGTACTGGAGTGGCAAACTGGCCCAAACCTCAGGGACGAAAATGGCTATTAACTCTTTCTTTTATTATATAATAAAATAAAATGTAGATGTAGATAAGTTACAATATGATTATTAATCAATTATTATAATTAATTTTGAATTTATTGTATTAATTAAATAATAAAATGAGAGAATTCATAAGGAAGTGTCATCTGTCCCTCATGTGTTTTCTTTTATTATATAAAAAATGTAGAGTGTAGATAAGTTACAACTATGATTATTAATCAATTATTATAATTAAATTTGAATTTTCATAAGGGAGTGTCATTTGTCCCTCATGTGTTTTCTTTTATTATATAGTGTAGATGTAGATGTAGATAGTGTAGATGAAGATGTAGATAAGTTACAACTATGATTATTAATGATTTATTATAATTAAATTTGAATTTATTGTATTAATTAAATAATAAAATGAGAGAATTCATGAGGGAGTGCTATGTGTTCTTCATGTGTTTTCTTTTATTATATAGTTTAGATTTAGATGTAGATGTAGATGTTTGAGTGTTACATAAATAAAAGTTTTTTTGTGTGTGTATGTGTTTTAAAAGCAAATATGGTAGGTAGGAAGTAATTAGCGGTGCTAATCTATATCTATATATATATATATATATATATTGCAAAGGGATTAATCCTACATGTCATACTCTTATGCAATCTCTCCTTTGAGAGATGCCACTTAGGATGTGATGTGACAACTCTAAACTAATTAAAAAAAAAAAGAAATAAATATGATTTAACATAATCTATTATAATCTTTAACCTAATCTATTAAATACTTAATCTACTAAATCTAAATATTAAACCTTTATTATTTTATCTCTCGTGTTTCATCCCATAACTTTTAAACGTTAATATCTTTTATATACGAGATTTTTTAAAGAAAAAAATTACACCAAATTAACGAGCGTTTTATTATCTTTCCAACAAGTACCATAGTGCTATATAAAAATCGGAGAAAAAAATGACTATTTTTTGTAACCCGACAGGTATTGTGTCGGGTTTGGGATTAGTTTAAAAAAAATGTGGGTTTGGGTCGGGTCTGGGATTAGGTGATACCCAACCCGATTACCCGAAACAACATACCCAAATACCCGAACTATATACCCGATCATATTTCCATGAATTTTTTAACGCATCACATAACCCTTAGACTAATGCGTTCGATATTTCAATAATTAACTTTTTTTTTCTTATTTCATATTAGTTCTTTTTAGAATGATCGATTACAAACTTTCGAATTCATTTGTAATGGCACTAGATTTATACCCCGGCTCAGAGATTCGTTTTTTTTATATTTGAATATGATAACTTATGGCAGAGATTTGTTTAAAATAATAATAATAATAATAATAATATATTTTATTATGTTATATTAGATATTTCAACCCGGGACACTCCCGGGATAAAAACTAGTTATGTTTTATATTATAAAGTATTTAAATCCTCAATTTATTACCTCTTCGAAAACTACTATACTTCTAGTTTTAACTAATAATTACTTGATCATTTGCTATAGAGAGGTGATTTCAATTCTACTTATCATACAACCTGTATTTTGTTATGTATGTTGTACTATTGTGTCTTTTCTCCATGTAGTCTAATTATTCAAAGTTGTGAATCACAAAACATTAATAAATCATATGGCATACAAATTCACGTTTTTCTTACTCAATTAAATAATATTGAATAATGGATTATTAATCGAATGTTGAATAATGAATATGAAATAAGAAATATTAAATTTATTTATAACAATATTAGTTTTTTATACTATATACTTGTAGATTGAAACCAACATATCAACAACTTGTTATCATTGGGCCTATATTTAACGCAGACCATAAGTAATACACAAATTTATGCATAAAAATATTTCAAAGGTCAAATTTGTATTTCAGCTGCCATCCACATTATAATAAGTGAAATTTCACTATCCATTTAATAATTTATTATTAAATCTTGAATTATACAATTATTAAATATTGAATAATTCAAATTTGATTCACAAACATAAGTAGTGTATAACTAACTTTATATATGCTAGTCATCCCTTAAAAATGTGATTTAATTAGAACATGTAAATTCTTCCATTTTTACAGTTATCAATGACTATCATATCACAAGAGGTTATATATTCATACTCTCGCCAAGAATATTATCAACACATTCTAGCTAGGCTGCTAGTTTCCATACATGCCAAACTTTGTTCCAGAAGAATAACCTTATTTAGACGGCAACTTAGACTTATCATACATACGACTCAACTCATGTGTTATATTAATATTATACTGCACACCCCCTACCCTACCATACCATCACCTACCCCCCCCCCCCCCCCCCCCTTTCCATTTTATAAACAACCTTTCCTTCTATAATCTCAAGTGTTCCGAACTCAACACATCTAGCTGAAACGACATGGAGGTTGCGGTACCAAGTGAGCATAATTTCGACTTCAACGCATCAACATACGTGAACGCACCATCGACCCCTAGATTCATGGGAGACTACTTCAGTGCACCAAACAGCCCCACACGAATCCCCGAGTTAGCCACTGACTTTGATGATCAACTCATTATATCCGAGTCCTATTCTCATGCAACCGTCCCCTTTGCCTGGGAGGAAAAGCCCGGTGTTCCTAAATCGACTAGTAACTTATTCGATGGAGATTTCGCCTTTGATGTTAGTGGTGATCAACTCCATCCAGACTCTTCTCATGTTTCAGCTGAAAATCTATTCCATGGTGGTCTCATCAAACCTGTGGAGCTTGAACAACAACATGAACAGCCTCAACAAGAAGCTGAACAACCGGCTGCAGCCGCGGTTAATAAAGAGAGGGAAAGGGGTAGAGAAAGAGCCACTTCTGGTTTACCTTCATCAAGAAGTAGAAGAACAAGATCGCTTCCACCTATTAGAGCGTTAGAACAACCACCAGCACCCGCGACAACAACGACAACAACGACAACGGCTACATCTTCAGCTATTACAACTCTTTCGGTTTTCGGGTCGAAAAAATGGAGCTTTAAGGATCTTTTCTTGTTCAGAAGTGCATCAGATGGTAGAGCTATGGACAAAGACCCTTTGAAGAAATACTCATCCATCTTTAGAAAACATGATGAGGATTTTAGAAACTCTTCCTTAAGAGACAGGTACGGGTCAGGGTCAGGATCCGGGTCGTCGAAGAGAAGAGTTCCACGAGTGTCGGCTCACGAGTTGCATTACACGGTGAACCGGGCGGTTTCGAATGATATGAAGAAGCAGACTTTCTTGCCGTACAAGCAAGGGATTCTTGGGAGACTTGCGTTTAATCCAACGGTTCATGCACTCTCAAATGGTTTTGGGAATTCTCATAATAATTGAGATATATATGGATTATATAGGGTTTCTTGTTACACAAGTAACGTATTGTGGGAAGAACGGCGATTAATCCAACGTTTCATGCACGTATGGAGACCATTCGTAATGATTAATGCCTAGAAGTGGATCACTAAGGTTACTTGTTATACAATTAGTAAGGTATTAATTAGTAAATTTGTTTGTTGTTTTGGTTATTGTAAAGAGAAACGTTTGTTAATTCAGAGATGTGTGAAACATGCATATCATGTAATCATAAAACGAATGTTCATATGAAATTCTACTCTAAATTTATCATTATTATTGTTGTTGTTGTTGCTATAATTAACTTTTGTTATTAGTATTATTACTACCTTTTTCCTTGTAATAATTACTATTATTATATTTAATACATAAAAAATTTTCAAGCAATAACAAGAGATGGATCGTCGAAAAGAATATAACATCTAGAATTGTTGATGTCTCGATGATGTCACTAAGCGTGCTAAAAAACAAAAATAAAACATGTTACAATATTAATATACTTAGGCTTGCAAAGAGAACAAGCTAACAATACTCATTCATGATAAGGATGAAGTATTTATAGCAATTATACAAGTACGTATAAGACGTATGTACTTGGATTATTCTATGACAACCTGTAATTTTATAGATAACAAATTATGAAAAATCCAAGAGACTGCAACATGAACAAATAAGACAATATTGATTTGTATTAAGAAAATATTGTTTGAAAAGAGAAGGTTAAAATCATGTTGTTCTATCAAAAAAAAAATTAATTATTTCCCAGCTAAAAAAGTTTTAATTTTTTAAAATATCGTTTTTATAATTGTATATGTTTAAATTCTTTCATCAATTTTATTTTACTGTACGTATCACTTTGTACCAAAATCATAAATATCAAGTCGTCTACATAAAAAACAATAAACTAAGTTCCGCCCCTAGCTTTGGCTTATGCCTCGTGGTGACGCTTTAGTTTTGAATAATCTTAATTAAATTGCTAAATATCTTAGGGTCGTACGTCATGATCGATACTTGTCCAAATTAATTTAGATGTGGACCAAACATACATACTTATTAAAGAAAACAAGGAAAAGGACGTTAGGTTATCGTTGATGAATATAAATTTGGGGGGCCTAGTACATATAATATAAAATAACCAATTGAATAATTAAAAATCACAGAAATTAGCAAGTGGTTTATATGAAAGGGCAGGGCTTAGTCAAATTAAATGTCCCATTGATTAGAGGTTCCTTGAGCTAGTGTTAATATAGCCGATTGTAAACATGAGTCATGCACCTAGCTGATTTTTATGAAAATGCTTTACTTCATGGTGGATGGTGGGTAACCTACCTTGGGTGATAAAAATGACAGGGCCTTATGATCATTCCTCGAGTAAGCCCAAAAGTTTTAAATCACTTAAAACTAACATGTCAAGCTTATAATATTTAGGGATAGCATCGGGTAGGGTATGGCTAATCCTATAACTATACTCGGTTGTAAAATCTCATTCCATACCTGTCTCATTACCCATCAGTATTTGTCGGAGATAGAGCATATACCCGTTGTGATTTGCATGTATATATATATTTTTACACTAGGTGAAATCCCGTGTTAAAACACGGGAAGACTAAATCCAACTAAAGATGGAAATCCATTCATTCATTGGTGGTTGTGCTTCTGCCTTTGGTAACCACTGATAAATGAAATAGCTAATTGGAAACCACTGATGAATGAATCAGCTGATGATTATCCACGGATGAAGCAATCAACAGATGATGAAACAAACTTCTAATGACAGCAGTGGTTTGCACTTAACAGATGTTGTAATAAGAAGTTTGTTTCAGAGCAGGCCCATTAGTAATAAAACGCTCGTTTTTTTTCGTTTTTTTGTATAACACTATGGTACTCGTTTGAAAGATAATAAAACGCTCGTTAATTTGGTGTAATTTTTTTTCAAAAAAAATGCAGTTTAAAAAAGTTATTAGTGTTTAAAAATTATGGGGGAAAGTGCATGTGCCATGCATATGAGAGAGAAAAAATAATTTAATAATAGATGGAGTATCTATGACCCATTTAATTGACCCGGTAAAATGAGCGGAAAAACTTTAAGAAAACTCTCATAAGATGCCATGTGTCCTTCATTAACTTTCATTTATATATTATAGAAGATTCTTGTATAGTTTTATGTTATAAAAATCTACAAAAATATTACATTTTAATAAAAAACATACATATCATAATCAGCATAATCTTTGAAACATCTAAAATGTAATATATATTATAATATGAATCTCGAAAATATTTTTATATTTCATAGCATATAAATGTAAATAATATTGTCATTAAAATATTTATTTTAAAAGGAAAAATTATTTTTCAAATAAGGAATCTATTAGAATGAATTATTCCTAAAAAATAGTTAAAAGAGATATACATAAAACTTAAAATTTTCGGGTATATATTTCGGGTAATCGGGTCAGATATCACCTAATCCCATACCCGCGAAATATTTTTTTTTTTTTCCAATTCCAAACATGTCCCATACCTGTTAGGTATCCGGTATACCCGTCCCAAACACTTCGGGTTCTGGGACGGGTTTCTTTTCCATCATTGTGTTGCAAACTATTTGTGATTACAACGATATATTTAAAAACATAAGAAATAACCTCATGAATAATTAAAGAAAAAAAAAAAAAGAATCCGTTATTTCTCTCTCAAGTCTCCAATTGAAACCACTCGCCCTCATCCTAAGTCATCCGCTACTATACGCAGCTTAATATAACATGTTTAAAATAGATGGTATAAAATGGACCTAGACCATATTTCAGAGACTATGAGTAGAGCAAGTAATATAACACATTGTAAAACCAGGTCTGATAAGTTAATGGGCTCCCGTTTTCACTTCCATAAACTTGATAGTATATATATTATTTAATAGAAATGGGCCCAACTCTAACAACTGGGTCTTGAACTGGCTCCATATACAAAAAAGATTTCCCATGAAATATTTCATTTCATATGAAGTACTATGAACCAATAATCACTTGCTCATTTACTTTACGTTAGTATAGGCCTCTAAATTAACAGAACGATCTCGAACGTAGTATCATGTTCATGTTTGTTCAATTAATCTAAATCGAACAAATGAATGAATATGGACAATTAAACGAACGGCTTTTGTTGTGTGTGTTCGTTTGTTAAGAAAATGCTCTTGTTCTTGTTTAATTTGCTTATGCCCATTCATTAATGTTCTCAAGGAATGATTTCACGAACATACACAAATGCAAATCTACTTAACGAACACAAATAGATGAGGTTTCAGGCTAAATGAACTACCTCTACTGCTGTCTGATTCGATATTGTCGTCGCCATCCATTGCTTGTACCAGTTCTGTCACCGCTTTCTCTGTCGTCTAATTGTGGCTGTTCCGCCATCGTCACCATCGCCAATTTGTGAAGGGGTTGGAACATCAAATACAGGTAGCATCACCATAGACAACACCTGGAAGCAGAAAGAGGTGTGAATGGTTTTGTGGGACGCGAAACAAGTGTACCATGTGCATTAAACACGTGTAATGCTACTATTCAAAGCGTTCAATTCTTAACATGTATAAAATTTTTAAAATGAAGTTTTATTATTCAATCGACAATAAATTCTAAGGCTCGATAATTAAGGTAAAGTTTAAAAGCTTAAATAGGTACGCATAATCTCGTGAGACTAAAAGCATAAAGAAATTGACACACAATTTTTATAATATAATACTAGTAGGAAAGCCCGCGCGTTGCTGCGGGTATTCGTATTTTTTGGTACACGTTGCATGGCAGGTTTCACATAAATTATTTTTAATACCAATTTGTTAAGATAACATATCAATTTACAATAAAGCAAGCGAATATAAACCAAAGAACTGACACAAAAAAACAATAACTCTATAAGAGATGGTAGACGTTATGGCAAATCGACGTCGACATAATTATATGGACGTGTGTTGCATGTTGTCACTTATATCAAAACGCATATCTCATGCACATCAAGTGTTTAGAATCCAATTTGAAGAGGAGTGTTTAAGTGATATCTCTAAGTTGCATAATCACAAAGCGTATAATAGATGACAAATGCAATCATATACACATACTATAGTGGAATTGGATCTTGGTCCTTATCAAACGGATTCTAAAAAGATGACACATGACCATAGCTATACAAATGACACCCTGCAAAATGACTATGTACAACTCATGTATTTATTGGATTTTGAGAGGATTGGTTTTGGTTATTGAGAGATAGGTGCTAATCAAGATTAAACTACGATGAGAATTCACTCATACTCAATAATATAAGCTACAATATGAGAAACTGAATTGTAAATTTTGAATTTAAAGAGTAGTAGGTGTAGAAGTTCAGTTTGATTTCCTTTCAACTTCGTTACATACCAACAACTTCTAATATATCATTTTACCTGATAACCCCCTATTATCTTATTTATATCACTAAATTGTTAAATCTTTCAGCCTCTTTCATACCCTTTTTAAGGACGCCTCAATCATAACTAACTTTATAAACTTCAATAAAGTACCTATTCCATGCCATCCTTCTTCCATGCAGAGGCATATTGCATCAAATGCAGTTGCCATGATGAGGGTACCTCTGTTTGCTCTTAAAATTCCAAAAAATCTAATGCAAGGCCGCTTTTTAGCAGTGGTTAAAAGCATAAATACTATGCAACAAAACCATTTATGCTTACATAATTGCTTTAGCTATTCTGATTGCAGCATCGTCCTCTTTGTAGATTCCAAGTGCAAGCAACCTTTCTTGTATAAGCTTATCTACCTTCACTGATTTTTTATCAGATTTAGTCCTGCTATTTAACTACAAAAGTGCAAAATAGAAATATTTTATATATCTTTATTAGTAAGAAATGCAAAGTTCACATATTATTTAACTCGTTTAAGGTAATGCATTCGACCATTTGACCTGATCCCTTATTTAGCTACACCTTTTCTTATTTGACCTGTGTTAGGTATTGAAAGCAAATTAATCCATTCATAGGTAAATGGGTCAACCCAATTTTGATGTAAAATAAGTTATCCATTGTGCCAGTAGATCCTTCAACTTAAGAAAATTCAATTAAATAAAAGAAAACGGCTTACAATGCAAGCTTGTGTTTCCTTGATCTCTTGTAGCTTCCATACAACAGCCAACGCAAGTTGCATAATGGCATAAGTAAACTCATCTGAGATCCTTCACAATGTCATATAGAGAGAGCTTTTTTACTTAGGCAACGGCCTGTTAATGCCATCAATTTAAAATGTAAGCAAATGAAAAATAACAAATGTAAGCAACAATATTATTAAATTATGAGTTATGACAACTGAATACGTTGAAGTCAAATACTGTCATAGTCATATACTCCCATTACAAACAAGCCATTGTTCTTATTACTTAGTAAGTAGATTGACTTGGACTCGAATCATCACAATTTGAATGATCATTAAAACTGTTACAAAGTGGCAAAAAATTGAATTACCAATTACCAGTTAAAAAATATACATGCATCATCACAATTTAATCCAAACATGTTTACTAAATGGCAGACATAAACCCCTCTAAGTAAAGTGGCATACCTGTTGAATTTTCCCCTTAAATAAAGTGGCATACCTTATGAATTTTTTTGCCTTAGACTCATTTATATGCAGTTCAATTCTATAACCTTTAGATAAACAAAAGTAAGCAAAGGAGATTAGCCACTGATTAAGTGGCTTAAACTCAAAATTTAGGATGATATTATAGTCATTGCATAGGATAGATACCTTTTTTTGCATGTAATCTGCATGACAGTAGCTTCGGTACCGCAAAAATTAACGAAACAGACAATGCTTATATACCTTCTCATGATGTGTTTGCCTACAACCCATTCACCACGATTATTTTTTAGCTATTTTTTTTTTTATTAACCACCATAAAACATGACCCGAATCACCCCAGGTATAAGTAAACTAAACGAATTTGCTACGTTTAAAAAGAGTAAGAATATACTTGCCAAAAAAAATCAAAACTCTCGTGCAGGGCTAATGATAAGAGGAAGACGAAGGCTGCTCTTCCAACTAATACCAATCCAAATAAAATTGCACTCATGCCAAATTATATGCCCAAGTTGACAAACCAAAACAACCACTTAACATGTTAACCTGCATTTTTTAGGCTTAATTAGCAAATAGTAAATAAACAGCACCTGCATTTCATATCAAAGTAACTACTTTTTTTGAACCTCAATGAAATTTTGTATAGAACCAGACAGGAGGTAGAATAAAGGGCTTAAACGAACCAGCGAAATAGCTTATCAGCTACAGATGAAGGTACGCAAAGCCCAAATGAGAACAGAATTTAAAGCAATTGAAAGAAACCTAAAAATGCATTTAAGAAATCTAAGAAGAAAAGCATTCGAGTTTTGAGAGATTAATATTCTTACTTGGTGTTTGGATTTGAAGAATGAGAACCCTAATTTTATCATCTGAACCTGGGAACTTGATGGTAGTTTTGTTGAATTCATTGGCTGTGGTTATGGTTATAAATAAAACGGCCACGGTGAGAGGAAGGAGAAGGTGGGAGATTAATGGAGTATGTTGAAGCAAATTGAACAGATGAAGCATTTAATCTCTTCTCACATTCAATGGCTGGTATTGATTGAAATTATGAATTATTAAATGTACATATCAACCGGAGTACGTTAAAGAATGTGGAAAGATGAGCTGATATCAATTGAGCCATCTATTACAAGGATGGAGGGTACTAAAGGAATCACATTTTACATGTTAACTAAAAACAAAATATAAAATTACTCTAATAACCTTGTAAGTGTCTTAATGTACACCTAAGTGACTAATTTACCCTTATCAAACAAGCTTTATTAAATTGTATATGTAGCAACAAAACTTGTACCCATGTCAAAATTCCAATATGGTACATCACTTAGTAGCAACAAATAAAGAATAAGATTAGGAATAAGTAATTTGTATACTTAGACACTTAGTAGTAACAAACCTTGTACTATATTTGTTCACGGGTCGCCAACTATGTCTTGATCACTTGCAATTAGGGGTGTTCTTCGGGTTGTTTTCTCGGGTTTTGGGTTTTCCGGGTCGGGTTGTTCGGGTTTTTAACACTAAAAATATTATCCGATAACCAAACCATTCTAGCTTCGGGTTTTTCGGTGTTCGGGTTAAATGGTTCGGTTTTAACAGGTGGGGTTTCGGGTTAGTGTAGTTTTATCGGCTCTAGACTGTTTACTTCTCAGTGCCATGCAATTCGAACTTTTGGTGGAATGCTTAGGTGACTTCACGGACAAAATTACAAAAGCTTTTTGCTTATGTAGGAAAATATTTTTAGGAAGATGGATACTTATTAATCTATAATCTATATCTATTATCTATAATCTATATTATCTTATTAAGGAGGAGTGATGGCTAACATAGTCATTTTCATTTCCGTACAACTTAAGAAGCAACATGTACAACATATTTTAGCAAGAAATTTAAGGGTATTATAGGTATAATAATTGTGAACATTAAGACACTTAGGAGGATATGATTGTAATTTTACCATCATTATCTTACTCACATCTTAAGATTCTATTCCAATCTTGTCCTCATGACCATACCAATAAATTATCCATTGAATTATCTTTAAGAATTGTTTTAATTGTGTTTATTGGAAGATGAGACCTTTGAGTGCCTCTAATGAAGTGTATATGTCATCTTCTTAATATTGTAGTTCATTATCTTTAATGGTTAGGAAGAAGAGCTCCGGATGAAAAAAGTTGCACTAAATATCTCCAAGGTGAAGAAATTTTGGACAAAAATTGAGAAGCTGGTAAGTCATATATGTAATTTAGTATATGAGGGGTTTGTTTTACATTATAATTTTGATACATATTTATTTTCTATAAAATATCATGTCATTTTAGGTGTTGTACAAGCATCGGTTAGAGCTTGATCAAAAGAAGAAAAAAGCTCTTGATAAGCATCTTGAAATTCTTCTAGGGCAAACCGAAAGGTAATTTCTTTACCAGTCGCGGAACGTGCAACAAATAAATTCTAGTAAGAAAGCCTGCGCGTTGCCGCGGGTGTGTAATTTGTATTTTTGCGCTCGGTTCGTGAGTGAGTTTATGTAAGTTGTTTACTAAATTAAGTTGGTTATATATGTGTTATATACATTTAAGATTCGTAGTTGAGTCTTTGCAAATGAATTTGCACAAAACTCAAGAATATATAATAATTAGTAGACTACAAAGAACTTACGCATAAGGTGAGATTATAGGGAAACCATGCAGATAAATTATTGTGTTAAATTGCTTAATAGAATTGGAATGAAATCGGATACATAAAAAAAACAAATGCAGGCCTAACAAACCAAACTATGGTCGGTGAAGTCAATTTATCACAAAGAATAATTGAACTTGGAATAGGAAACCAGACATAACTTTATTTTTGCACGCACGTTTGTCTAATGCACTTATTTATACAAGACAACGATAAACAGACAAAATTGATGAAGTTCATATAAGCATGATGCACTTAGTACGTACATTACAAACTCTTTTACCAAAAGCACATGTATCATGTATGCTTCAAATTCCTTATATACTTTTACTTATGTACATTGTGACATAAAGAACCAAATAATCATTTGCTTAAAGGTAACATATTAGGTAATTTTATATTATTAACTGCAGCTTACCTTTTCAACATAAATAATAATCCCTATCCTGTATAATAACATAATAGCACAATAATCGGTTTATACGAATAATTATTGTCAACCGGTTTACACACCTCAATGCACATCCAATACACATTCACTAAATTCCACTTATGTTGTTAAAATTGCCCTGAATATTAACCAGATCCAAAAAAAAAAAAAAAAAAAAAAAAAAAAAAAAAAAATTGATTTAAAAAAAATGCAAAGTTAACCCACAAAATACCACCAAGATGAGCATCTTCAAGGTCCTTTTTACCAGCAACAATGCAATATCTTAAACAATGATCAAGTCTCCGATCATTCTTCCCATCAATATCTTAAACCCACGAATCTGCACACCAAATCAGGTCGGAAAGTTGGACGCATCGAACCGGTTAATTAACCTGATACCACTATCACAGGCCAACAGCTTCTCATATTACGTACAGAGGAAACCCGCGTGATGTAGTGGATCGGATAATTAGGGTGGGAGGGGTGCTCCATCAACCACCCTAAAACCACTTAATCACTCCTCTCAAGTACCATAGAAACATTTTTTTATAATAATTAGAATAAATTACACATTTAAATCACAAATATAATAAAAACATAAAAATATATAAACGATCTTAAAAAATAATAACACAAATTGATTTTCAGGTTTTTTCTAGAAAACTTTATTTATAGAATAAATTTATATAATATAAACATATAAATGCATTTTTTTTTTTGGATGCACTAATATGAGGTATAACATGTTATATATTCTAGTATAACATGTTCTTATCATGATCATTGGCACTTAGTGCTTAGTAACTTTGATTGGAGACGCTTGCAAATTTTTTGTTTGATAAGGTATTTAATTTATATGAGTTCCATGTTGTATTTGTCAATACAGATACCTCATCAGCAATGGTAGTTGTTAGCGGCACTTGTTTAATGATTTTGTTTGATGAGGTATTTACTATATTCCAATTTCCCACATAGTTAATATGTTTGCAATAGACATCAACTTGTGAAACAACAATGATTTATTGACAGCATCATGTCTTTCTTGTCGGCATATACCTTTCCCACAAACAACAACTGATTTTCTGATTACTACAACATCAAACATAAAACGCACATCTAGAAACAATGCTTCGGCAGCGTCTTAATTTTTGGTTGTATTTCCTATTCTGCCCTAGTTTAGCAGTCTTAAAATGTAGATAAATTTCCCATTCTACCCTCTCAAATGTATTATATAGTGGTTTAGATAACTGCTAATTAGCTGTTCTAATTTACAAAGGGTTAGGTTCAAATTAGACATATAACTAAATAATGTGCACAAGTTGCAACTTTGGAGGCTTAACCTGCCAAATTCTTATCATTTTTATTCAAAAACAAAATCAAATAAATACTTCACCTATAACACCTATAACAGAGCCTAACATAAATATAACCATCCAATGTCATGAATTTGAATTCAAGAAACAAAAGCAAACCTAAAAACAGAAGCAAAACACACCATAAGCAGGGATTCAAATTCATCAGTTAGGGAAATGGATTTGACCCATTCATCATTTAGACCAAATGGCTTACCTTTTGTTTCACTGACAATCAACAACAATGTTTTACTAATGATTTGAAGACATCTAAATGGCAAAACTAATTGAGCCAGAATGCATACCTGTTGAGTACGTGTTAAGCTAGAAGACATCTAAATCATCAAAAAATAAATATTATTTTATACAGTAAAGAATCAGCAAAATTGAAGTTCAAGAAGAACAAGTAATGGCACAAAAATTACCTCGTAAATGCTTATGCGTGGGTGTTGAAACCTCGAGAAAAAACAAACTCACTCGATGCAAATACATAGAGCATGGTTGTAAAAATCGCGCCTAGGCGCCGATTACTCGACGAGTAATCCCCAAGTACTCCCCACCAAAGCTGAGTAGTCTACGAGTCATCTACGAGTACTCCCCGACTATGGACATCCAAGAAGAAAACTGTTATTTCCATAAAATCTAAACTTTTTTTTTTTGTAAAGTTAGTAACTAAAACCATTGAAATATGAGAGATTGTACTCACCGAGTAGGGCATAGGAGCAGAGCGACCAATAAGCTGAGTGTGTTGCTACAAAACGGCAAGTGGGGACGGCCGTAAAAGAAGTAAAAGTCAAAAATACCCCTAATCACTTTGTACGCCGAAAAGGCCTCTCTGGACACCATATCCATTTCGTTACAAATGGTATATTAATCGGTGACAATTGACAAAGTGACGTTGCCAACTGCTGCAAGCAGTGACTGGCGATTCGCTAATTAATTAATATATTGAATCAGTCATGAAATTTTGAGGATAGAGAATGCCGAGGTGAAATTAAAAGGAAACCTACCAGACATTGAATGGAGAAGATGAGAAAAAAGATTAGTAATTTAGCACCAGAAAGCAATAAGATTAGGAAATATAATAACTAATAGCATACCAAAATCGAAGCAGTTCATTGTTCTTTGTTAATTTACCTTTATACTCAGGAATTGTTGGATAAGCTTTTTCCTTTCATAATTAGGTAGCTTTTAGAGCCCTTGTCCTGAATAAAACATGAAAACAAACAGTCATGTATTCCATTCTTCCATTCCAATCACATTCAGTAAAAGATTTGAAGGATTTAGACATGAAAAATCATGTATATGATACGTATTTTCAAGCTTTCTTACTTCAAATATAAAATCAGATGGTACACTATGGTCAATGAGATTTATTTTCAACTATATACGATTAACCCTAAAAAAGTCATGGCCTCACACCAATACCTCTAATGCCCAGTGTGATATTTTACAATCTTGAATCATTTATTTTGACAGGAAAGTGAGACTAAAGTTCTCAATTTCATCAACAATAATATTGAAATCATACGAAAATTAATATAAATTAGATCATAATTTCTTACATTCAAACCCTTGGAATCGAATTTTCAGTTCTCCCCGACTCACAGCAGTGTATGGCAGTTTCGTGATGGCGTATGGTGGTGATTGAGTGGCGGCTCGTTGTTGGCTTCCGGAGAAAACAGAAAAAACGAATTCTTGAGATGAATCCACCAACAATAGAAACCCTCATCGAGATGGCTTCTATTGCCATCAGATTAACCCACAACCACCACCACCGACGTTACAGGTGGCGCAACCATCGGAGCCGCCTTCTTTCACCATCATTGTTAGACTGCAGAGCGAGAATAGAAAAACATGTTGGGAGAGTTTTTGATTGAGATATTATGTTTAGGGATTTGAAAGATTTGCTTTCAATTCTGTCAAGAAACGCACTTAGTGAAGGAATATGGAAGAGCCAAGGGTAGCCGGAGTGGGTTTATAAAAGATTATGGTAGGTTTAATGGTGAAGGTAATTTTGTAACAGTCTGCATCAATGAATCATTTATAAAGAAGGCATACGACTAAGGGTAGGGATGGGAAATAAAGGATATTATTGTAAATTTGTTTTGATATTATAAAGGATGAGGATGGTGAAATATCTATTCTACCCTTTTAAGTGTCTTAATTGTCCTCTAATGGACCAATCTACCCTTTTAAGTTGTGTTGTAATCCTTTGTACATATTGCTTCAAAACTTGTGCGCCCTGCAAAATTACTTTTGTAGCCGTCACTCCTCCTTAATAATATAATATAGATGTTCATTCGCTTAAATAAACGAACAAAAGTTTTGTTAACATTGAACATGTTCTAGCTTGCAATTAACATTGAACATGTAATTTAGCAAAACCTTAAGGACTTGAAAAACAAAACGAACCCAACGTCAGGTAACCGCTCAATTCCCATTCCCTCATCGAAAACCTTTCACAATACATATTATTATCATCAATGGCGTCTGCTTCATCTCTTCACATTTCAGTCTCTTCACCTTCCAATACCCATCACCTTTCCCCCCTCAGAAACATCTCCTCCATTCCATTTTCCGATAATAACAAGGTACTCTCTTCTTTCTTTATGTTTCTAACTCTCTGCATTATTATACTATACTATACTATATCAATTAATACTAAAACAGATTCTTTGGTATAATGTTTGAATTCTTAGTTCATAAATTAGACTACTTGACTTAAAACAACTCAACAACAAACTGATATGTTTGACTTCAATTTAAATAACCCTTTAGGTTGCATATATCCACGTATGAATCTATATATCTGCTAGATATATCAACATTCTGTTAATGTGGGGCTACCCCACTTGATAATAGGTATGGCAATTGAACCCCAACCCGAAACCTGACACATTTGGGATTTGGGACGAGTTGGGGTCGGGTAATCGGGTATGGAACTGGGTTTGGGATTAGTTTTATTTTTATCACAGGTTTGGGACGGGTTAGGGATTTGGTGATATACCCGTTTGTCTGACCTGATTACCCGATAACGTGTACCCGACCCCGATTGTATACCGATATAATTGTTTTTTATACATGTATATATATGGATTATTGACCTACGCTATTTTTGTCATCTATGCATTTGAGTATTTTTTATATACATTTTGGTATTTTATTTATATGACTTGTAGTTATTTGGTATATATTTGTAGCGATATTGCTAAATGTAATTGATTAGTAGTTACCCGACAAGTTTAGTGCCCGTAGGTATACGTGGTACCCAACAGGTAATTTCCCGATAGAAACCCACGGTTTATGGGACGGGTTTGGGACAAGCTTATCTAAACGGGTTTAGGGTCGGGATTAGCTAAACCCATCCGGCCATCCCAAACCCGACCCATTGCCATCCTTACATGGAAGAGGCACATGCCTCTAAGAGGAGAGGTTCTATCTTCAAACCTTAGCAAAGAGAAATAATTTATGACTATCGATGTAAAGGAGTATCATTTGCCGCTCAAAACAATATAAACATTGTATTGATATACACAACTTGTGACTTGACAATGGATAGGGAGATGGGTTTAGATAAACCACTAGCTGTGATTAAACAGTGTGTTAATATACACAACTTTGATGTGGTGTTTTACTTTTGGACAAGGTTTAAAAGTACGGAATCGAGCCTCGTCGTAAGCCTCGAGGCGAACCTAGGCAGAATTAAAAATTGAATATAAAAATTATGTCTTAAAATAAAATAAAATACTAACTAATTTCATCATCAAATTTATCAAAAACAAACAATAAAAAGACATGGAATGTTTAAAATTGACACAAAAAGTCCAAAACATCAAAAACAAACATCAAAATTCCCCAAGGCGCAGGTTTTGTTAGCTCCTCAGCCCTATTAGGTGAACACACAAAAAAACTACCTGCTACGCCGCCTCATACTCATTTTTTGGGCGCCTCACCTCGAGGTGCACGACTCAACCGTTTTTTAAAACTATGGTCTTCGAAGCGTAAATGAAGGTATTGATTATACCTTTTGATTTGGTTTTGTCTGAATCCAACTCCAAAGCCATAATCTTTACTCTTTAAAAGAACCCTTTAGGTTACATATATCTACGTATGAATTTAATCTGCTAGATATATGAACATTGTGTTAACGTGCCCACTTGGTAGTAGGGATGGCAATTGAACCCGATGACCAAACCCGAAAGCCGACACATTTGGGATGGGTTGGGGTCGGGTAATCGGGTATGGAACTGGGTTTGGGATTAGTTATATTTTTTTCACAGGTTTGGCACGGGTTAGGGATTTGGTGATATACCCGTTTACCTGACCCGATTACCCGATAAAGTGTACCCGTTAACCCGATTGTATACCGATATAATTGTTTTTTATACATGTATATATATGGATTATTGACCTACGCTATTTTTGTCATCTATGCATTTGAGTATTTTTTTATATACATTTTGGTATTTTATTTATATGACTTTTAGTTATTTGATATATATTTGTAGTGATATTGCTAAATGTAATTGATTAGTAGTTACCCGACGAGTTTAGTGGGTTCACCCGAAACCCACGGTTATACCCGGTACCGGATGGGTAATCTAAGCAGTTAACTCGGCTGATATATCGGTGATCAACCGAGATATCGGTACCAATAATATCGGTGATATTGGCCGATATTCCCGATATCAGTACCTTTCTTCTTGATTCTTCCATTCGTCTTTCTATTATTGCTACTATTGTGTTTCGAGTCTTATTAATTGTTAATTGTTAGTGTTAAATATTAGTGTTTTAAGTTTTAACAAGTTCTCACTTGCTACAATTGTTAGTATTTTGCAAGTTATAAAAGGTTTATTTGTTAATGGTAGGAGAGTATATTGAGTTGTTAGTGACTTAGTGTTAAATTGTTATATATATAAATTTTGCATAATATAAAAATTACCAATATCCAACGATATCTCACATCGATAACCGATATCTCAAATATTGATCCTTGACCGATATCCGATATTTTACCTCATTAACTACTTAGCGGGTAATTTCCCGATACAAACCGGACGGGTTTGGGACAAGCTTATCTAAACGGGTTTAGGGTTGGGATTAGCTAAACCCGTTCCAAACCCGACCCATTGTCATCCTTACTTGGAAGAGGCACATGCCTCTAAGAGGGGATGTTCTATCTTCAAACCTGAGCAAAGAGAAATAATTTAGGATTATTGACGTAAAGGAGTACCATTTGCCTCCTAAAAAAATATAAACATTGTATTGATATACACAACTTGTGACTTGATAATGGATAGGGAACCACTAGCTGTGATTAAACACTGTATTTATATACACAACTTTGATGTGGTGTTTTGGACAAGGTTTAAAGGTACGGAATCGAGTCTCGTCGTAAGCCTTAAGGCGAACCGAGGTGGAATTAAAAATTGAATATAAAAATTATGTCTTACAAAAAATAAAGTACTAACTAATTTCATCATCAAATTTATCACAAACACATTAAAAAGACATTGAATGTTTAAAATTGACACAAAAAGTCCAAAACATAAAAAACAAACATCAAAATGCCCTGAGGCGCATGGTTTCTTAGCTCCTCAGCCCTATGAGGCGCCGCCTCATACTGATTTTTTGGGCGCCTCGCCTCGAGGTGCACGACTCAACCGTTTTTTAAAACTATGGTTTTCGAAGTGTAAATGAAGGTATTGAGCTTACCTTTCTATTTGGTTTTGTCTGAATCCAACTCCAAAGCAGCTTGCTTATGAGCAATGTTGTAACCAGTTGGTTCAATGAGATTAGTTGTTATTTTGGCTTGACTGATGTTAAAATATGGTTAAGATGCTGTACATTACATTAAGTGAAAAGAGAATAGTCTCAAGTGATAATCGATATAATATTTAATGTCTAAACTCAAGCCCTCAAGCCCGGGTAAATCTATAATTCACAGGTTGACCCATATTTTGGAAAACCGAAATTAAGTCTATAGTTATAAAATCAATTTTCTAAATAAACGCGTAAATTACTCAAACCAAAGATTTACACATTTTTACATAGAGAAGAAAATGAATTCAATTTGTAAAATTGGGGCTCCAGGTGATGGAGTTTGTCTTGGATCAGCTTTTTATCAGTATAAGTGTATAACCCGCTTGAAGTTAACGGATCTCTGCATAATTTCACTGTTTGGCATTGCAGACTTGCCTAACTGGATGCATATACTTTTAAATTGTATGTATGTGCACTTATCATATATAATTTGTAATACATAAGATAAAAATTTCTAGCTTCGTCTTGTCGTGTGCTCACATAGACAGTTATATGAGATGGAAACAACCTTCTGTATTGGCAGTAAAGTCCATGCATGTGAATGTAGATGATTTGTTTAGCTGAGTGCATAACTAAAGTCTAATCATTCTCTTCAACACTTCAGATTCTTTTTGGTCATTACTTGCTTAAAGTTTTCATTCTTTCCTTAAATAGCGGCACGGAATTCGAAGCAATCAGAGCTGTGTGGGTAGAATTATATCGGAATCAAAAGAGCCACCAAATGTTTCTGATTCCCTACAAATAGGGTCACCAATTATCATAGTTGAAGCTCCTAAAATGTTGAAGACAGCAGCTTCTGTTCCTTGCCTTAGGGTTAATTCTGGCTTAGTCAAAGCAGGTGATGTTGGCAGGTAATTTTCTCGATTTTTTGTACACACATGCGGACAATTTAAATAGCAGAACCGTTTTATTAGCAATCCTCCATGGCTTTTATTGCATCTTTATTCAAAGTTAACTGCATTTCGATGCATGATTACTGAAACATGTGAGTTCTGCAGATCACATTAGCATGATACTTGCATATGCAATAAAGTTTCGCCTTCCCATCAACAAAAAATGTGTCGGTCTATGTACACTCAGAAAGAGACTAAAATTATAGGTTTTTGTTCAGTATAAACTACAAGTAAAATGTGCAATTTTTAATGTTAGACATACATTGATCATCATCATCATACTCAGTTAATCCCACCTATAGCAAAGCTAATATTAGACATACATTGATACAACAACAACCTTACCCAGTAAATCCCACAAATTAGCACAGCTAAGAGTAGGGTCTGGGGAGGGTGGGATGTAGGCAAACCTTACCCCTATCCTTGCGGATAGAGAGGCTGCTTCCAGAGAGACCCCCGGCTCGGCAACACAAAAATCAACCAGTAAACAACACTAAAAACTAATAAAGAGATACTGCAATTATATAAACATTGGAAGTGTCATGTATTAGAACAAAGGTATGTATGCCATAAAAACAATATAACCCATATAGAAACATAGCAAGTGTCATGTATTATAACAAAGGTAAACATGCAATAAAAGCGACATAACCCAAAAGGTATATCAAATCCTGTTCAATACGCTTATCCCAGGTCAACTTGGGTCTACCTCTACTCCTCCTACCGTCAACAGTCAGCTCCTCCACTACTCTAATTGTCGATGACCTCTGCCTCCTCCTCACATGCCCAAACCATCTCAATCTCCACTCCTTTATCTTCTCTGAAATCTTATACATTGATAAAATCCAAAAATCAAATAAAGATAATCAGATTATTCAACTTCTGGAAACTAAAGATTACAAGATAAAGACCCTATTCGAGATGGGTTAATCTCCGAGAACAAAGGTATAGAACCCTATTTTATATAATAATACATCCACCCCTAAAACTAACGCTGTGTTCCTGAGTTAACTTAACGAAAGAAAAGAAAGGAAATGAAAGGAAAGGAAAATTTGATTGTGTTCCCGAGTTTCATTTAAGGAAGGAAAAGAAAGGAAAATAAAACAAGGTGTGTTCCCGAGTTTCATTTAAAGAAGGAAAAGAAAGGAAATGGAAGGAAAACTAGGCAAAAAATTTTAGTTTACTTTTCCTTCCAATTTGGAAGGAAACGGAAGGAAAGGATATTTATTCTTTCTTTTCCTTTCCCTTCCTTTTCTTCGGTTATTTTTTTTCCTTTCCCTCTTTAAATTAACTCGGGAACACAGCGTAAGATAATTCTGGGAATTAATACACAAAACATTTGGCAGTTTTCCCCCACTCTTCCACCTGCATTTTAGGAATTTCCCCCCCAATTTTGAATTGTTTTTTTTTCCCGCCACACAACACTAACTGGGCCTGTCCCGAACCAGTTAGACTCTGACCCATTATTGGGTTCGTATCATACATATCATATATTGATATGCAGGGAAGGGTTATCTGGAGAACGCTAAATATCGCGAGAACCGTGAGAACAAATGAGAAAACCAATCAAAATCATTTTTTTTTTCAATACAAACCTAATTATAATTAAAATATAACATTAAAAAACGAATTTTCTTTCCAAATAATTCATCTTTTCTTGCAAAAACACTCTAAAATTAACTTTTTACACATGTGTAAATGAAACAGTTTACACATGTATAAACAGTAAATTTACACGTGTAAAAATAATTTATTTTCGTATACATTTAAATTTTTACGCGTAAATTGTGTTTTTGAGACTGTATTTTAATAATAAAGACAAGTGTAAAAAGAAATTTTGAATTTGAATGATTTTAGATAGCGTTCTCGCGGTTCGCACGAAATATATGTGTTCTCAAATTAGCCTTCCCCTTGATATGCATTTAATATATAAAATAAAAAGTTAATCTAAAAGAAAGTATATACTAGTTTTTCATTGAACTAAAAGCAATCTGTTTTATAGCAAAAAGAAAAAAAGACTTTCTTTGAAAAGGTAGCATGTACATTCAGTGAACCCTTTTGATATTTCCATTTTGAAACTATTTGTTAAGTATAACTTTTGATGGAAAATCAAAGATAGATTATAAGAGCTACTTGTGTTTTTCATTTGATGAAATAGGTGTTGTGAGAATTATCTTTGTAACCAGAGGTGAACAAACGGTGGCGAAGCTTGACCCGAAACTTCATACTAAAAAATTTCTATACGAATGCTATATTTTTTTTGAACGGTCAACTAAACAACGCCGGGTACTTCGTACGTGGCCCCCCAGTGGCAAAGACAGGGGCACAGCCCGGCCCACCCCAGACGCACGAAGCTCCTAGCCCGCCCGACAGCCCGCTTCCAGGGAAAACCCGACCCACATACCCGCCCGAAGGCCACCCCTCTCCGCCCCTTAAAAGCTACGCCCATGGAGGGAACACAACCCAACCTAAACCATAGAGCCTGTTGGGCAAAACACTAGGCTATTTACAATCTAACAATCTTTAATGATGTTATTTTATTTTAATGAACCTTGTATGTGAGAAATTTTGGCATGTGCAGGATTATGTCAAGGAAGCCTAAGGATGTATGGGCCGTTCGTCTCGCAATCGGTACTTATCTCATAGATGGAAAGTACTTCAAGCCCTTACAGTTAGACATGAATAACTAATCCTTTGTTCTGTAAGTATCTCATTATGTATACTTTAATCATAAACCACACCATGATGCTAGACTGACATTTTATATAACATTATTAAAAAAGTATGTAATGCCTAACTCCTTAAAAGCAAGCACATGGAGTTGGGCCCATCCTAGATTATCTTGTTCCTTCTTATAAGGGAAACAAAATACGTTGTTAGATCCTACTTCTTTTTCTATATACATACCGGGGACGCTTTGTATCTGCCCAAAATCCTAGTTGGGGTCAATCTTTGTTTCATATACTATGTGCAAACTGCATATGCCTAAGCCTGGCAAAGCAGACAATTTGGGTCATCTAATGGATCTTGGTTTTAAAAAGCGTAACGCACTCTGAGGCGTTTAGACCTCAAAAGCCGAGGCGCAAGGCATGAGGCATGAAGCGAGAGCCTCACGTACGTGAGGCGTTGCTCTATATACAACCAAATAAGCTTTATGTACACTACATCTCAGCTTTTTACCATGCAAATCATTCATAATCTATTTATCCCGTTGGTTGTTTCAACGTATTACCCTTCTACGAACCCTAATGTTGACCAATTTTGACCCAGATGTCATGAAGGGCCACCTCAAAGCCCTGAGGCGTTTTTTTTTTTTTTTTTCTGATCGCCTCGAGTGCCTCACGACTCAGGTCAACCGGGGTCGTTTTAACCCGTTGTTTAACTGATTGACCCAAATCAATCCATTTATTCAAGAATGGGCCACGACTGCTTGGTGTACATATGCCAACGGATATAGGTTTGATTTTTACCATGACGATCTAGAATTTGAGCCCGTTTCATGTTTGTATGCCATACGAATTAAAAAAAAATAAAAAAAATTGACAGTTATGTTTAACCGTCGCTCAACAAAAATAGTTAAATAAAGCGTAGCTAATCATTAATCATCATGTGGCATCTAGATTGCAACTGTCTTGTAATCGAGTTAAGAGCCCCACATATATAATGATTCATATAATGTGTAAAAGTCGTACAAGGGACCATCTGCTATGTAATCTATGCTTTTTATCTTTATAATTGAGATGGCCCGCTTTCTTTCAAAGCTTGTACTGGCTTCATTCCATTTTAATCAATCGACCTCCTTTAAAAATATTAACCCATAGAAACAGGGGCCGATTTTTAGATCCACCCTTGGACGCATGACACAAATAAAGCGCGTTATGTACATGACCGCGACATTCGTTTGCTGTAATTCTGTAAAACCAACATATAATTTGTATACTAGTATATGGTTCTGGTTTTTTGGTTAAATGGTCATTTCCAAACTATTGACCCCCCCTCCTCCCTGCTGGGCCTTATGCTCTTCTAGTGGCTGAACATGGATGCCAGTCTGTTAAATATTTTGGCTGTAAAGTGAAAGGTAGAGTTTTTGACTTTGTTTGGTTAATGTTGGAAATTTCCTCCTTATTTTTGGCCGTATAACAAGTTAACTACTTAGGTTGTATGTCTACTCGGTTATAGACATAGTACAACATATACAAACCATTTAAGTAGGGTTGTTAACGAGCCGAGCAGAGCGGCTCGTTTACAATCGAGCCGAAAACCGAACTAGCATTCTTCGAGCGCAAATTTTTCCGAACGAACGACAAGCGAGAATCGAGAGGAGAGTAATTTGGACTATCATAAAATTGGAATGTTTCCTTTAATGTTTTCTTTGTCAGGTGACAACTAAAATCGACCTGTCTAATGATAACACTAATATTACATAATCTATTTTGTTTAGAAGTAAGGAAAAAAATAATGTTTATGATGATTTTAATAATAGTTATATATTGGAATAAATAAAGAGATGGGTTTTAATTTGGATATGGGGAAAAAGAAAAGGAAAACACAAAGCTAGGTGATGTTGATAACACACTCCCAAGTTAAATGTTCACAAAACCTTTCATCATTCTTACTCAATTATTGTTTATTTCAATTCTAATACTTTTTACCTTTATATTTAAAAAAATATATATTATCCAAAAAAGTTCTAGTATCAATAATTAAACTCCATATGAATACGTGTGACGTTTGTTTTTATAGAAAATGTACACGTCTCAATAGTCTAAATTAAGAGGGTGTTTGAGATTGCGTTTTGAATCTCATTTTTAGTTTATTGTGTTTTGAAAAAGCAGATAATCAATTTTTTAGGCTACCAAAACGCCATAATCTATAAGCAGTTCCACCTCTGCTTTTTCAAAACGCATAATCTGTTTTGAATAATCAATCCCAAATACCCCTAAGTCTATTAGGATTGTTTGGATTTTACATTTTACAATCATTTTGGGTTTATGGGTTGATGACCATTTATATTTGTTAAATATATCAACTCTAATATAAAGCACTTTAAATCGTGTAACGTGTATTTAAATAGGTTAATAAGTTATAAATGGATTTTGATCAAGTTGTAAAGAGGTTGAACTTGCCAGGGTTAACCTTATAAAATAAGAATATTTAAACGCACGCATCATTTTTTTGGATAAGTGCATATTTAAACGCACGCATCATTTTTTTTTGGATAAACTAAAACGCACACATTAATTTGTTCAAATACAAGTCAAACGCACACAATAATATTTAAACTCATTCATTGTTTGGATATAAGTATTATGTATAAACGCACTCACTTCTATAAAGGCATGCTTTCATTAAATACTTTCTGCTATCATTGGTTTCTTCATCTTACTCCATCTTCATCATATTGCAGCTCCAATATAAAATCCATCTCGTTTGATTTTCGGGTTCTTATTTGTTTAATTTATGTGACCTTCCTATGAATAATGGAATCTCGAGGAAAACGTTCCAATTTCATTCCATCGTGTTCTAACCAAGCATTATTTTTTGATATAGATTATTCGGTGTTGTCTCCTCGTTTTCATTGAAAGGGAAAATAAAATAACTGATCCTGACCTTGAACGAGGTGGAACAGGCCAAACCACAAACAGAGGATGGCATCATCATCGTCTGATGATGGATTTTGTGAAGAAGCAAAACAGACGATGACATCTGATTCTTTTTTTTTTTTTAAGTTTGATTCCATCTGATCTTGTTTCAAGATTTTGTTTCGGTCAAGACCCGGTATTTGATGAAATTGAGGGTGAATATTTTTTCACAAATAAACGCACCTTCAATAATTTTTGGACGCACGTTTAGTGATTTTTGATATAACGTGCGTTTAAAAAATAAACAAGTGCATTTAAAAGTTACAACGTGCGTTTGAACATATGAAAGTGTGTTTGTTTGTTTGTCCCAACAAATGAAGTTTAAACGCACGTTACATATCTAACACAGAGGTAACGTGCGTTTAAAAGCCTCTGTTTTCACCAAGTTCGTCTTCTTCGTCTGCAACTTATTTTTGACCTAATTTTTATGCTTAATCATACTTACTGAAACAAAATCGAAAGTATTTGACAACTATTACGAGCGTTTATTCATAATTGTATGTTTTTCGTATGATTAATCGTAAATCTCTGTTCTTCTAATTTTTACGTTTTCGTTCATTGTAATCGAATGTTATTTTTTTGTTAGATTGTTAAACGACGATTGAAGCTGAATCAAGCACAAATTTGAGGAAAAACGTGATTTAGGTAAATCAGTTATACGTAAAAAAAAATGTCTGATTTGCCATTGAATTTGACTGTAATTGAGTTTAATTAAATTAACTGTAGTTTGGTTAAGTTGACAAGTGGCAAAACATGAGGGTTTCCTACACTTCTCACGTTAAGATTTATATGTACAATATACTTTCTCTAATTATTCAACAAGTTTGCAATCTCTTACTCATAGTAATCAATACCAATCATGCTTCTTAAGTGCATAACACCCTCATCCTAGTTATTTAGGAAGTTTCTTAATTATTTTACATTGCTATTATCATAGAATAACATAATCATAATAAATCAAATATAAAAAAATTCATAAAGTCTGTTTTTGGCAAGGTTTAGTTCAATTTTAATATAAATATTATAAATTTAAGATATATTTAAGGTAAGGGTTGATTTTGTGTGAATGTTTAGTAGATCCACTTAAAAAAAATTATATATTGGTTAACTTAAAGATATATTTAAAATAAATACTAAAGGTTTATTTGATAGTCTCTTAATGAGGCTCTGAACTATATTTAGCTCTGAATGGTTCAGTATCCAGGCTGTTTGTATCAACTTAAAAAATCTCTGAATGGAATGATTAAGGACTGAATCATTCAGACTTTGTGCATACAACACTTAATTATTCAGAGTCTCTTAACCATTCAGATCTCTTAATAATTCAACACTTAATCAACCAAACAACCCATAATACGAATATTATGGTAAGATTTTTACTTGAATTAAACTTAAAGATATTGAAGTAGTAGATCCATTGTTCCATTCTATGATATTATCTTGATTTAAAAATAATAAAAAATTAACTTTAACCGAAAGAGACGTTTGTAAATGATAATATGGTATTGACATATATATGACATTTTTTTAAAGTTGTCTATTAGAAGTAACGATGAGTTTGTTACCAGTATCGAAAATCATTAAAAATGGGTATCGGTATCTAAAATGTTCAGTATGATATCGGAACCTGAAGGTAAAAACGGTAAAATACTGGCAACAGTACTGGTAAGAATACCGAAAACACCGGTATAGAAAACTTCAAAAGTCGGTATCGAATTGGTAGAAAAAATGATTCAATACATAGAAGTCGGTACCGGTACCCGATATCATTTACCCAATATCCACGGCAAATAATTTTGTGGATACACATCAATATTAAATTAATTATTATATTCTCAAAATCATTTTCATATTGAATAGTGTTTAATGAACCCTTTATATCTAATAACCATCGTCACATGTCCAATTTCCATAAAAACCAGGGCCAGTATTTTTCTTTCATATGTGGTCCAAACCACCCTTATCTCTTTCCCACGTTTGGTCCTACTTTATTTCTTTTTCAAAACTTTAAACTTGGTCACATCAATCTCTAAATTAACTTGAATAATTCCTCCCATAATTGCATGTCATTAACATTCAAGAGTTAATTCATAAACTTTTTTATTTTTAAGACCACTCGTACTTAGATAAATTCCAATAACCCGGGTCAAGATGTCTGCTCACTTCAAATTAAGTCGTATTACGTAAGACTGATTATTTAGGTCGGGTTCAACTTTACCGGTCAATATTAACTTCAATAATTTCATGTCAACTCACCTATTTTTTTGTCGTGTAACTATGTTATCACTTATCATGTCGTATATGGCATAATTCGATATGAATATGAAGTTAAATGATTAGTGTTTAGGGTTAATGGGTTGACAGGTTAATCACATGACTAAATGTGTGTTTAAATGGAGCCAACCTACTTAACCTGTTTATGGCACACATAACACATTAAGACCCGTTTAACAAAACAACATAATTTATAGTTTTATAAATAATTAAATATATTATGATTAAGTACAAATTTATAAAATTTGATACTTTTAATTTAATTGTGTTAGCTGTTTCTTATTATTTTTTAACCGTGCTTAGTTACTTGTGTTGATAATTATGTTAAACATTTTGTTAAACATATTGTGTTATTCAAGTAAATAAAGTAATAAACTGCTTTTTAATCATATTAAACGTGTCGTTTGTTATTCATGTTATTGAAATAGTTACCTTTTTAATTCACTAGTCATGTTAAATATATTGTGTACGACCCGTAACCCGTTTACACTAACACGACATGTTTCGCAACCTCTAATTTCACAAGAGAAATTACCCTCATTATTTTTATACATCTCATTTGTATTAGATCAGATCTAACAATGCAATCATATGGTTGGTTATTAGTCATTAATTGTGGTAGCCATATCCTTCTTTAAAAAAAAAGATTCCATAGGGCCAACTTCTTTTCATCTATATATTTCTAAGCATAACTCTTGTTCAAAATATGCAATCTTGTAACATTATGCCTTCGGTTTACTCTAGCCCATTTCACCAAATGGAAAACCCAGCCTTACTATCACTACTACAACACACCACCCGTAGCGAAAAGCGGTCCAAAAGTAGCGGTACAGGAGGGATCTTTCGCGTGTTTAAGCTTTTTCCTATGTTAACCTCGGGTTGCAAGATGGTGGCATTGTTAGGACGCCCCCGAAAACCACTACTAACCGATCATGCTACCACCGGGACCCTATTTGGGTACCGAAGAGGGCGGGTGAGTTTAGCCATCCAAGAGGATCCACACCGCCTCCCAATTTTTGTAATCGAGCTTCCAATGAGCTCGAGTGTGTTCCAAAAAGAAATGGCGTCGGATATAGTCCGTTTATCGCTAGAAAGCGAGACAAAGAGTCACAAAAAGAAGGTGTTGGAGGAGTTTGTGTGGGCAGTGTATTGTAACGGGAGGAAATACGGGTATTCGATACGGAGGAAACACATGACGGATGATGAGCTTCATGTTATGCAATCGCTGCGAGGTGTGTCGATGGGGGCAGGAGTTCTTCCCGGGTTGTTGGAAAAGGATTCATCGGTCGATGGCGAGTTGACTTACATGAGAGCAAGGTTTGAAAGAGTGGCAGGAAGCAAGGATTCGGAAGCTTTTCATATGATCAATCCTGAAGGGGCTGAAAATGGGCAAGAATTGAGCATTTTCTTTGTAAGAGTACACTAAAAAACATAAAAATGGAAGAAAAGGTAACGATTTATAATTAAGTATATATATATGGTTAAAAAAACAAGTTATCAAATTTTGTAACAACTTATTTACATTATCGATATTAAAAATGTTTATAGATGGTTGTGGTTTTTAACATATATATATATCGTTTTGTTTATGTTTTAATAATCTATAACATTACAAGTGCTTTGTATATAACATTTTGGCAATGACATGGTGATTTATTGTCTTTTGTTTCGTGTATATAATTACGGGTGTTTAGATTTGATTCCATAGTTGGCATGCTAATTAATGATCTAAACGAGAACTTATAATCAGGGACCTACAAACTAGAAAAACAGCTATTGCTAACGATACCAACTTTGCTTTTTAACAAGATGGGGTGCTCCTCCACAATGGCCTTTGTGATTGGCTGTTATGAACTCTTGAATTATGTTGGTGAAAATTTTGATTTCCAATAGAGATACAGGAGGAGTCTGTTATGGAAAGTAAATAATTACTTTGACTATACAATTTAAACCTATATATTTGAATTTTAAACTTGTGATGACCCGGTATCCATAATACGTTTTCGCAAGACGGAGACTCTGTTGGAGACTCCAATCTTGATGCGGATATGCGGAAAGGGAGCTCGGCTTATATTAGAGACTTGGTTAACATGTTTGAAAGTTGATCCTTAGAGTTGACATGTAGCACGCGTAATAAACCCGTAGATACTTGTTCACGAATAAAATTGTAATCAAATGCCACATATTTTATCCGGTAATGGTAAAGTAGATTTGCACATAAGTAATTTGCACTCGTATTATCACAAAATAGTGTTGGTGGTTGATTGATTGGGATCCCAAGCTTGGTAAGTAGATTTTTTACCCACAAAGTCGCATTTGCTAAAGCTTTGTACTCAATTTCAGTTGAGGAGCGAAAGACGGATTTCTGCCTGCATGATCTCATGATTTAATATTTGAACCCAAGTATAATAGCTATGCAGTAGTGGATCTACCTAAATCACTATTACCACCCAAGTCGGAGTCAGAAAAAACAGGGAGCATGAGAGGACATCGACGGCTAAAAAAGAGACCATAGTGCATGGTACCTTTTAGATAGCGTATCTGATAGACACATTCTATCTCGGACCTCTATGTAAACACAAAGTACTACTTGATATAATCCTTTGCTCCAAGTAGTCTTTGTAGAGATACATTCCATCTCTAACCACACCGTTGTAAACACATTGACTCCCTCTTTGCTACATTGATTTGTTTTTTTTCTTTAAAGTTTTTGTCTTCTTGTGGTTTGGTTTGTAGTTTCAATCGCTAAACTTGTGTTCAAATACCGGTATCGTACACATAATGAATAAACCGAATTAATATCGGTATTCATTTTTATTGGTTTGATATATGTGAAACACGTCTCGATATCCCTTTGGTCATATCACGACTTTTTTTTGTTTCTCTTTCAGTTGTATAACAATTGCCGGTATTGTAACAAACCTAACCATTGCCAACCAAATTTCCAATGCGTAGATTTACAAATTTTAAAGGTAATTGCTACATTGCAAAGTGATGGATTTCGTTTTTTATATCAACACTTAACGCAAGTTATTTTTGTCTATTTTTCGACGTGATTTTTCGCAATGTTGTTTTAAAACCGATTGGTTGTTTAAACGTTTTTTAAACTGTCTGGCACTCATCTTTAACTACCCCATTGCAACATTTTTTTTATGTACATTTCAACCGACCCGCTATGATGTGTGGTTGTCATGCCCATCATTTCAACCGACCCGATTGGTTAACGGTAGCTTGCGCTATCCCTCAACTTTATGGTCGCGGTGTAAAATTAGTGCAATTTTTTTCTTCTCCATTTTTAGTATATGGATACCCTTAGCAAAGATTAGGATACCCCTATGTCTAAAATAAAAATTTCGCTTACTCTAAACTTTTTCTAGATCCGCCACGATTATACCTTTTTATTTACATTTGATAAAAAGAAATAATTTTCCGCTGTAACTTAATTTCGGAGCACATAAAACTTTCCTAAATTAATAATAAGTTTGCAATTTGTGAAAGTAATTAATTTAATCATACTACCTTTCTTGAATAAAAACATATAGTTTAGCCATATTTAATCTTCCATATGAGTTTATTTACAGTCCAACACTTGTAGCCTAGTTGGTTGAGGGCCTAAAGTTTCCCATGGGAGGCTTGGGTTCAATTCCCACTAGCTACATTTGGAGGACATTGGTGGATGGGAAATGAGGGATGACCCGGCCATTGGCTTGGGTTCGAGTCCTGATCCCGACCGGTTTTACTGACTATTTCACCGTCGTGCCTTCGGGCGGGTGAGTGGTCGGGTTTTCCCAGGAATTGGTGGCAATTGGTGGCCCGGGTACTCTCGAGTACCTGATTCGCCAAAAGGGTGCCCGAGAGTGCTCGGAATTGATTCGTTGGCCGTTCAAAAAAAAAAAAGTTTATTTACAAAACATTCATTTAAACTAAAAGAATCAAAACAAATATTTTAATCATATTTAATCTTCTGGATGAGTTTATTTAACAAACATTTATTCAAACAAATGAGATACATGTCTTTGTCAAATCGAGTGGGGTGAGAAGAGAAAAACAGTGGGCTCTAGCCATATAATATTTAAAATCGATTTAACACCATACTTTCAAATTTGGTTTCTCCTAGTTATCCACCAGGTATTCGAAAACCTAATCCTACCAAGTGCAGTAATCAATTACCTTTACAATTAAAGCAACAATTAATCGAAGATGAAAAAGTACCTTCTTAAGACAAACGCCAGACGCATATAGAAGCTACCATAGATAAAACCAAGATGACGATGTTATTAAATGATTTTATGAGTGGTCGGGATGGCAGTCGGTGACGACAATAACTTACACTGCGACACCAAAAATCAGAGACAAAGGATCTAATGTTGGAGGCGATTTGTTAGTGAGGCCGATGAGTTTGATGCTTTCAGTGTGGTGGTGGTCATTTATTGGCAACACCAGCGAAGGGTGGCGAAGCTCGGAAAAGAAGACAATGGTTGTATGTCGATGACGTGTTGCGAGGCCGATATAATAACACTAAACCCGACTTTTCATTTACCAACAATCATTAATCATAAATTGAATTTTGAATGAGAGATCAAATTGACATACCTAGATATTTTATTGATAAAAACTTAGTTGTTTTAATTATTAGGCCAATAGTTATGATAATAGAATTTTAATTATGATAATATGTTATTATGGTATATGTATATATATTATTTTTGTATTTACATGAGTTTAATATTTATTGTTGAGAAAGTTTAATAAATAATGTATTTAATTTGAAGTTTCTTATTTAAGTTTATTAAATAATGTATTAATATGTCTTAAATATTGAGGCAAATGTCAATAATGTTTTCCTAAAATGAAGTTAAATTACTTCTTTATCCATCTTATTAGTATAGACTAGTAGTTTGCCCGCGGGCGTTGCCCCGCGAACGTTTCGATGAACCTATTAAGGCAGGGGGTATACGTGTTGCGACAGCCCTATGACCTTTGGTACTTAGTAAGCGGTGGTGACAGAGGTTGGTATACGTGTTGCGACAACCCTATGACCTTTGGTACTTAGTAAGCGGTGGTGACAGAGGTTGGAAAAAGATTGCATTTCGATAATTGCTTCGTTAGCGTCGCCATCAGACTCTTATCGCCGGTTGCTTTAACCCTCTATATAATCAAAATTTTCAAAAGAGAACATACGTCATGTATAAGGTTGTAAGCTGGTTGTCGTAACGGAATATTGTTGATGAATACAATGGCCAAAAAAAAAAAACCTTCATACGTACACTTTAATTAGGATCTTTTGGATGTGTGGATTATGCCAAACATGAGAACGCTAATAAGTCGGGGAAAATGACTGTAGCGCTGCAAATAACCATAAACTTTCTTTAGTGATAAATTAAACCATTAAGCTTATGTTTTTGCATAAAGTTCTTACTTCTAAAAATAACTACATAGTAACATCAATACATACATTTAGCACCATATAATCATTTATTGCATTAACTGTCCCACCCAAAAGCTCTGCAGGATATATATGTCATACGTGTAAAAGGAGTAGTTTGATTTCCATGGAAAAAGATAAAATTATTTTGTATATTTCAGAAACTAATACCATTAAACAAAGCAGCAATTGAAGTTGGAACTTTTTACAAAATCATTACAAACATACAATCCTACACACTACTTTAGACCACTTTAAATCACCAGGTAACAAAGTCATAAATGGAGGGGATGTAAGCTGGAAAGAATACCCACACAGTGGCAATTCGCAAGCGATATGAAATGCTATCACGTAACTCATCCTGTAAACTTAACAAATCAGACACAAAATAGAGGTCAAAAGCTAAACATACATTCAATTAAAAGACATCTTTGCAACCCGCATAGAATGAGAACATACCTTTGTTTGCTTTGACTATTTATTTAGTGTTGAAGCCCATTTTGTTTTCTGTATAACTCCACATCAACACCTGGCATCCTACAAACAAATTAACCATTATTTAAAGTATATTAAAAACCTAAAACTTGCAAATTCTGAAAGGGAAGAGTAAAAAAACATTGTTTACAACCACCATCCTCCCCCTACCACCGTAAAATCTCTTATTACATCTTTCAGTTCATAGTAATTAATAAAGTTGAAACCAAAAGCAGGTTCACTAAGAAGTACCAAAGAATTAAGGAAATATGATTAAATAAGATGTTGTAAAATTAGGACGCTCACATGTTGTACCAGCTTTGAATTTGAACCTATGAGATATAAATCAAAAAGTCACAGGCTTTTCTCACTTGCAAATAAAGGCAGAGTAATAACATTGGTTAACATAAAGAAAATATATTGTGTCTGAACTTTGCATATCCTGTAATCATCATACTTTAGGTGCAATTACAAAATTCTGTTGGTGGCTAATTTTTTTATACCTCAATCAAAACGGATAAACAGGTGAATTTTCCCAAGTATATCTATGAATGTGTCAACCTGGGTTGCGTTTTATCCTTCACGGCCATGTGGGTTATAATTATATCAAAACACTAACATACTTCATGTTACCCAAATCAATAATTACACTTTAGCCTGATATAACAGGTAAAACAGTAACTTGAACATTAAACCTTTCAAAAGAAAGAGGACTTAGTCGGCAATTAAGAAAGGTTAAATCGATATTTATCTTACTTGTTGATAATCACAAAAACTCCACAAGGAATGAATGTAACCATGACAAGTAACCATTCGCTTGGTAATCAATCTGCATAAAAAAAAGACTAAGATACAAGCAGAACCACCAAAAACGGATCCAAGAAAACGAAAATGAAAGGAGCTTTACATGTAAATTGCATTCTTGTGACCAACGATTGACAGAACTGCAATAAAACGAGGGAATATAATATCATAGCACACAAGCAAAGCTATGAATTGACAAGCAACTTTTTTATGAAGACTTACAAAGGCCTAAAAGTGAATCTAGAAGCATCACTATGACAGGGAACCAGAGATAATCTATAATACATTATAAAGGAGGAGTGATGTACAACTTAGTAATTTTCATTTCCGTACAATATAAGAAGCAACATGTACAACATATTTAAGCAATAAATTTAAGGGCATTTTAGGGATGTTAGTGACAATTAAGACACTTGCAAGGATAATATAGTAAATTTACCCTGATCTTATACTCACATCCTTCAAACCTATTCCATTCATGCCCTCTGTGTATTCTAATCGACTGAAAATTATCCACTTCTTCAATGCGATGGAGCATCAATGTCCGTTCAATCGCCTATCCCTGGATTCCCTGCTATCTTCATTCAATCCTAAACCCCTCATATGCATTTGAAAGGTCTCTCCTTCCACTCTCTCTATATATAAACCAGGTAAACAACAAATAATTCTCACTGTCCGTTCAATCGCCTATCCCACGATTTTGATTGTCTTTTTGCTTATTTGCTTCAGTTGATTTTACGATTTAGTTTAATTGTGTGAGTATTTTATCACTCCAATCTGATTTGGGGTTTACTTATCCATGCCAAAGAAGTCACTACGGTTAGTTGGTGAATTTTATGTTTTTATAATCATTTTAAGTTTTTCAGTTTCTTATAATAGTCTCAAGCTTATTTTGGATGTTTTCATAACTGTTGTATGTAGGTAAAAGCATTTAGGTCAATGATGCATGACAACATGATGGCCGGTGCTTTTTCTCATTCAACAGCAGTTGGAAAGTTAACAAAAGATTTACCTGATGTTCCAACAAATGCTCGTGTTATGTTTCCTCGCTATTTCCTAGATGAAGCTGCTGCTGTTTCACACTATTACCTCAGGTATGTTGTCATGTCAGCACCATCTAATAATCTAGGTCAGCCGCCTTAAGAGTTAAGGAATTTGATGAGATTTAGACCTTGTTAATTGTTATAAATACTTATAAATTGAAATTGATTATGTATCTGTATTCCACTTATAACTCATAAAGGTTCATCTTTTTATGGGTTACTTTTAGATATTAGAGTTGATAGGAAATTGTATTAGTGGCAAAAAAACGGCAGGGTGGCTAACTGGGTAATGTTGCTGACAAAATCTGTATAGCGGGTATCCGACTCCTGCGGCAGTGCAGAGGTGAGACCATAGACCTTTCTTGTTTGAAGTGGTCTCTGTAGTGGTGTTGTCATCTTTCATCTTTCTTATCGGAGAAAGAGGCTATAAACACCACAAACAACCCGTTAGAAGATATTCAACTTAGAACGTATGATATATGTAAATCATAAGTAAGACTCAGTAAGAGATGGCTCTAAGTACTAAAACAAGCATTTGAGCTACACCAGTAAAATTCTTTGGGCCGGTTTTGAGTTCTTGAAGCACGAAACCAAATAAACAAGTTTAGGAATCTTAACATGGAGCCAAACGACCGGATAGGCTTAACCATGCTAGCTAAACAGTGTAAAGAAACAAAATCAGTTATTTCAGCCCTGCAGTGGCACTTGACAACAAAACAACGAACTTGATCTTGTTTTTGTGTTTGCCTACTGTTTGTGACAGGCAAAGACTGATTCGTCGTGAAGCATTTTCTAAAGAGGGATGGAAAAAATTATATTACCTTGCAAATGGAAACGGATCAGAAATGAGATGGCTGCTTCCGTTCATGCGGTGACAGGTTGTATTTGTTACTAAATTAGCATATGATTGCAAGAAAGTCGTACACTGAAGCGTCTTCAACTAGAAAATAATGTTGCATTTTAGAAAGGTTAGTTTGAACACGAGTTACTGCAACCATTTGTGCACTCTGCTGAATCTACGTGTTTGTTCCTGGGCTTCCATATTGTTGGTTGGTTTGTATCAAGGAACAAAGACGAGACGTGAACCATTTTGTTTCTGTTGTGAATTTCACAGGGCGTTGAGATTGTTTTGTCAAATGAATCAGTTGTTTGAAAGAGTGTATCAAGTGATTTCTGGTTTATTAGCTTTCATTTATCAACCGAACCATTAAACGAAAAGATATTATTATTACTCACAAATATTATGTTTGGATTTAAATGTACTAGAAATCCTTGCATGCCATTTGAATATATAAAAAAAAAGTAAACTACAATTTGAGTCACTGTGATTTGGGGCGGATTGTTTCTTGAGTCTCTCATCTTGAAGTTTTGCTTGCTACAATTTGAGTCACTGATTTGGGGCGGGATTGTTTCTTGAGTCTCTCATCTTCAAGTTTTGCTTGCTACAATTTGAGTCACTGATTTGGGGCGGATTGTTTCTTGAGTCTCTCATCTTCAAGTTTTGCTTGCTGAGTACCCGACGTTTACATCTTGTTGTCGTTTGAGTCTCCCCCTAACACATTCAGGTTATTAGTTTCTTAACACTGTTTTAGTAATCATAACTAAACCCGAATTCTTACTAAGAAATAAATGAAAGCCAAAAAGTCCGTTTCGCCACCCATGAATTTTGAAACTTAGATGCGGGTTTTTATGTAAGTTGATCAACTTTTTGGACAGTTTGCCAAGAGTTTTAATCGACAGTCCATATGGTCCATAGGCAGGTGTTGTTTTTTTATAAATAATGATGGGGTACCATGATGCAATTTGCACCATTTGAGCCAACTCAAAATTTGGCCTTGTTTTGTTGTATCATTTGCTTAAGTGCTTAAACATCTAATTATGCATGTGTGTGTTTTATTTTTTGATGGCACATGGCACAATTTACATTCTTTGTAAAGTCATTCCTTTTGGTAGATAGGATTGCGATTATATATGTTCCTTTATAAACATGATGGTCTAATAGTCCATAAATCGCTTTTAAACAAAAGAAAAAAAACAAGCAACAAAATTTCTTGAATCCAATATGGTCCACCCTAACGATAAGAAGAAGATAAAGGTAGTAGTTCGTTCACACAATGACGGCCCAAAAGACTATGTGTTTCGTTTTCGCTCTGATCACATGGTACGATATCGGTTAAAAAACCATTGGCTATCAAATAGGATAGTTGTTAGAAACAAGAAGGGCATGATTATTTACACGTGTCATGTTATAATTGTAATCGCCGCAACATTGTGTGGGTTTCTAACGGAATGTAAACTTGTACGACTATTTATCACTGACTGGAATAAAATATTAAAAACCATGAATGGGTTGTGGTTCGTAATGGGCATCATAATTGACTCTGCTGTCAGTCGGGAAACCCGCCGCAACGCGCGGGCATTCCCACTAGTATAAATAATAAAGAACAACAAAATATTAAAAATAAACATACACGAACTTCAAAAGCAGACATATAACAGCTTGCATATCTGCTTCAAGTGAGTGGTTACTTACTACAATTTAAGACATATAAACTGGATACAAACGACAAACCAAGAACCAATTTTCCACCCTAACAAAAAAAGGTTTAAAATAATAAAACCATATATATTGGTATAAAAGTCTTGAGTGCTGCCTTTCTAATGAGGACAATCAAAAAGAATGGAAAAACATATATGAACTCTAGTGCATATTATTTTAAATATTACCTCAGACTCTAAAGAGGGAACTTACTCACCTTATTGCAATCAATCACCTCATCCCACAACTCATTGTTGACTTCTGCATCGTCTGGCAATCGAACAAAAATAGGAACATGTGCAATAGAAAAGGTAGTGATATAATGTATTATTGATACCCTATAGGTAAACAGAGATAAATAGATGACTTTATGTACAGAATGGCTATAAGATTCAAGGTAGTTTCTATATTAAGAACAACATTCTTGAAAAAGAACCAAAGATACACTATTAGACGGTACCAAAGAACTCTAAGTTGTAGACACATACACCACTAAAGAATGAAGGAAGATGAAATTAGCCCGTTTAGTGGACCACTATTTATGGAAAACAAGCTTCATATATACACTTTAGTTGCCGGCTGGATACTATTACAAAAAGTTAAATAGACATCTAAAGTCAAGTTCCATGCCTTCCACACTTTTAGCTACCAATAAAATTTTATTACAACCAGCCTGTAATCACTATCAAATAAACAAAACTCGTAAGAACCATGGCGCCCTATGTAGGCTGAGGCGCGAGTAAAGCAGGGAGCACAATAAAAGCACATCTTTTTGAGATTTTTTGAGGTTGAGGTGTGCACCTCTTGTACTTTAGGTGTTTTTTAGAAAAAGCAGCAAAACTTTTATAAATTATAGAAAAAGAAAAGTTACTATCTGGTTTAGAAAACGTCAAACCAAAATTAGCATTCAAAAGTAATATACGAACATATCATTGCCACATCATAATCATAAAAAAAAAGTGAAAGAAATGATCAATTTTGGGGCTAATAAAACTGAAATCTTTATAGTTTATAAAGTACTATGAAAGGGGCTGAAATGATTCTCACAAACAATCAAGGCCAAAAACACTACACCAAAATACCCTAAATTAAGCAAATAAAAAGAAAAGAAGAACAGAGAACCAACTCGGAAAAACATCAGAAACAATCAAAATCACAAACCCGAAAACAAGTTAAGCAAATAAAAAGCAGAAGAAGAAAGAACAAACCCTAACAAATAAGAAATAAACCATACCTTCGAGACTCCCACCAACCGAAGAAAACCTGAAGCCATCAAAAACCCAAAGGCAAATTAAGCAAATAGAAAGAAAATAAGAAGGAATAAAACCTAGGAATTAATAAATAAACCATACTTGAAAGACTCTTACCAATAGAAGGAAAGCTGAATCGATAAAAACCCAAAAGACATGAAATGATGAGAGTTGGATGGATGTAATCGACTATAGTGATCGGAATCTGATGGATGAACTGAGTGTCTTAATAATGGGAGTTGGATGGATGTAATTAACTGTAGTGATCGAACAGTCTGATAACTGATGAATGATAGGTTTAATGGTGGGGGTAGGGATGGGAAAGGAAGGGTAGGTTTGTAAATTTGTTTTGATATTGTTAAGGAGGAGGTGGGTGAAATGTCTATATTACCCTCTAAGGTGTCTTAATTGTCACAATTATGCCTATAATACCCTTAAATTTCTTGCTTAAATGTGTTGTACATGTTGCTTCTTAAGTTGTACAGAAATGCAAATGACCATGTTGGCCATCACTCCTCCTTTATAATGTATATATTATAGATAATAATTATTTTGGTGGTCCATTGGCAAAGGCAAAGCCTTTAAAACACCTAGGTTGTGGAAGGTCTTGGGTTCAAGTCCCACAGACTACAGGATTTAAAAGAAATTAACCTTAAAAAAAATAATTATTTTCTCACACGTAATACATTCAATTCAAACTCAAAGTAATTATTATGATAAGAAAATATGTACTTTTTTATTAGATTAAAAAATAAATAAAAAATTCTTTTTTTTTAACCCAAATTGGTTTTTGACCGGCTTCAAGTCAAACTTGTTTCGGTTTGAAGGTGTTGAGTTTTACCCCGGTTTAGTTGGTTTTTACCACTGGTTTGAAATACCAGTTTTGCTTCGGTTTCAATTTGGTTTAGTTTCGGTTCATAAACCAAAGCGATTCTTGTGCACACATTTTAAAAAAGAAAATATAAATTATGTGAACTTGAACTTTTATTATTTTTTAGAATTTTATTAATGTGTATGTATAAAACCTGTTCGTACAATTTTTTATATAAAATTATAATTTTATATAAACTTGACCGGTTGTTTCTACCGGTTTGACGGTTTGTATAAAAACCGTTTTAGTTCGTTTTTGGCACGAGTGAGGGAAAAGTGAAAACAATATGGAACCTTTGGTTTGGATTACAAACCGAATCGGTTTACCGTCTTGAACTAATAAAACATTTCACATCTTATTGAAAATAGCATTTTTACATCTTATTGCTGGGCCAGAAAATTTTAGCCTTTCATTATCGGCCCAAATAGACCCCATTATTGTAACTATAAAACCCATTACGCTTCAACTTCCTAACCTATTATTTTTAGTATTATTTTCTTTCGAAAATGTTTAATTTCTTTAACTAGGTTGCAATTATAACAAGTTGGCAAGTTGCGGCTTAACTTTTTTTTTTTTTTTTTTAAAAGTGAACTTCATTAAACACCCAAAAACGGCCTATCTTCAAGACGGAGACAACCACCAATACAACGAATCAAGTTACATCACCATTACACCAGTTTTTCCAAGAAATCCTATCCTTTTTCAATCTACTATTGTACCAAAGAAAACTTATAGCTTTAATATCGACCACAATCTTAGCCACATTCGCCGTCGCTTGGGAGAAAACCACCTCGTTCCTTGTCGTCCATATCTTCCAACAGGTAGCAATACAAACTCCATATATCATCTTCTTTTTTTTACTCGAGCAACCTGTAAACTCTGGGAGCCTAATAATATCCTGCACTGAAAACATAAACGTCGGAGGAATCTTTAACCAAGTCGCAATGTTGCTCCAAACACCATTTGCGAGTAAGCATGCTGTGAAGATATGTTCAGATGTCTCCTCGCCATCGCCACAAAGATAACAACAACCTGTTCCCACATTAATATTCCTACGGATCAACGCCGAGGCCGTAGGAAGCCGGTCCAGAAACGCCCTCCACATAAATATATTACACTTTCCAGGAATCCACTTGCACCATCTGAACATGAACGAGTTCTCCTGCACACCAGTTATGGACAGCCACGATCTAGCCTCTTTGACAGAAAAACTACTATCAGTCGAAGAGTTCCATCTCCATGTGTCCTTCGAGCTATTTAAGGTAACACTGGCAGCCATCCTGTGACACTCAATGAGTTCCTGAACTTCAATATCAGACGTCGGGTACCTTTTCCAATCCCACAGAATAACCCCACCTGCAATCCTATCGGCCACTTTGCACCATTTATCTTTTTCTAAACGAAACAAATTGGGGAATATATCTTTCAACGGGGCATCATTAATCCAACTATCCACCCAAAACCTCACCTCTAAACCGTTCCCCACCATACCCCTTATCATGCTTAAAAAACCCACACCTTGTCTTTTAGTGTCATAACCGAGTTTCACAATCTTAGACCACGGCCCAGAAGCTTGCTTGTTCCAAGGGTACATGTCCCATCTCCTATTAGTCGAGTGTAAAGCACAAATCACTCTCTTCCAAAGCGCATCATCTTCTGTTCTAAATCTCCAGAGCCATTTTAGTAACATCGAATGATTACACACGCCCAGCTTAGTTAACCCCAAACCGCCTTCTTTTTTGGGCTTAACAACTTTATCCCAAGCCACCCAATGCACTTTACCTATCTCATCATTACCACCCCAAAGGAACCTCTTGACTAAACTCTCAAGTTTGTTAATAACCGCCACAGGAGCTCTATACAATGAGAAATAATATGAAGGAATGGACTCTAGAACCGCTTTGGCTAAAACTAATCTCCCTGCTATAGATAAAATCCTCGCCTTCCACCCACTTAACCGTTTCTTAAAAACCTCAACAACCGGGTCCCAGCTATTAATACGGTTCATATTCCCCCCCACTTGGATGCCCAAGTACTTGAAAGGCATCTCACCAGATTTGCATCCCAACCTCTCCGCTTGAACCTGAACCCCCTCCGCCTCCACCCCAACCCCATAAAGTACCGATTTATGGATGTTAATCCTCAAACCAGACACTAAATGGAAAATGCGAAGGATACGTCTTAAAGAATTAAAATTAAATAACGACCACTCTCCCATGACAATGGCATCATCGGCATACAATAAATGAGATAACACAGGACCACCATTTGGAAGTCTCACCCCATCAAACGAACCCATAAAACAGGCCCTCCGGATAATACTAGAAAAAGCTTCCATAACAATAATAAATAAGTAAGGGGAGATAGGGTCACCTTGGCGAATACCTTTACTGCAACCAAACTCAAAAGTTGGGGATCCATTAACAATAACAGATGACGCAGCCGAAGATAACACTCCATAAATCCAGTTACACCATAAAGTCGGGAATCCCATTTGTCTCAAGATAGAAATTAAAAAATCCCAATTAACGTTATCATAGGCTTTTTCAAAGTCTATCTTAAACATAAACATCTCATTCCCCCTCCTCTTCGCCCATGCCATAACTTCACTTAAAATCATAGGACCATCCAATATATATCTACCCGCTAAAAATGCCGATTGCGTCTCATGAGTAACCGAGTCCATCACCACCTTCATTCTATTGGCCAAAACTTTAGATATCACCTTACTAATAACCCCAATAAGATTAATAGGCCGATACTCTCCTAACCCCATTGGATCACTGACTTTAGGCACTAAAGTAATGAAAGAAGACCCAACCCCCCGATTAATCTTACCTGTCTCATAAAATTTCCGAAAAATCTCCTTGAAATCTTCTTCAAAGAATCGCCAGAACTTCTTAATAAACTTGAAATTAAAACCATCTGGCCCCGGCGCTTTATCACTGCCACATTCGAAAACTGCGTCTTTGATCTCTTTATCAGAAAACGGCACCACTAAATCATCCGCTTCAATACCAGAAAGAGTCTTCAAGTCGCTACAAACAATACTAGGCTGATCCTGCATGTCTTCAACAAACTTGTTCCTGTAAAAAACAAACACTTCACATTTAACGATAGAAGGCTTGGTACACCAAACCCCGTTAGAGAGAACACCCAGAATGCAATTAGAAGCTCTCCTCTTGTTTATCACCCCATGAAAAAAACTAGTGTTCTCATCCCCATCCCTCGCCCATCTAACCCTTGCCTTTTGTCTCAAATCTCTATTTTTGAAATCGTCTAACTCCTTGAGCCGCATTTTTCCTTCACCAAAGACCCATTGTTCCTCCTCCAATAAATCTCGCTGTTCAACCAACTCATCTAAAACCTCAAGCTCATTCACAATCGTCTGTCTCTCAATCTCTTCCAAAGAAACCGTATTAACCTTCCACTCCATGATCGCATTACGAATAACTTTAAATTTCTTCATCAAAGCGACATCCGGAGGCCCGTTAGCAGAAAAAGACCCCACGGCTGTAGCAACAACCTCCTCGAACCCCACCCTGTCTAACCATGAGTTGTAAAACCTGAACGGTTTAGGGCCAAAATTTTTATACGCCACTTTGAGAACCAACGGACTATGGTCCGACTTGTCCCTAGCAAGCGCTCTATACTCCGCATCAGGCCAGTCAATCAAGAAATTTAAGGATACAAAGATCCTATCAATCCTGCTACACTTGTTACCAGACACAAACGTGAACTGACGCCCCTTTAAACCATATTCGTGAAGATCTGCACTATCTATAAACTCATTGAAATCATTAGCCAAAACCGGATTAAATTTGGAATTTTTCCGTTCACTTCTATCACGAACACAATTAAAATCCCCACCCACAACCCAATGGATCAAATCTTGTTGCAAAACACAACTTAACTCAGTCCATAAAACCCTTTTATCTTCTTTTTTCTGAGGGGCGTAAACGTTTACCAAACCCACTTTCTTGCCACTATCTTTAATAACTCCTATAACCACAAGGAAGCATCTATGTTTTTGAACTGACAATTTCACGAACACTGTTTGGTCCCATAAAGACACAAGACCCCCTGACCTCCCTACAGCATCGACCCAGTCATATTCATACGAACCCCTACCCCAGAATCTGTCAGTATCCACACCTTGCAAAGAAGCAAACTGAGTCTCTTGCATCATAAGAAAAGCCACTTCATTACTAGTCTTTAACTGTGAAATCCAATCCCCCTTCTCCGTACTACCCAACCCCCTAATGTTTATAGACATAATATTCATTGAATAACCCCTTGTAAACCTTCTTCATTTACACTTTTCAATACCGCACTTTCATACCTCTCAATGTTGACCACCCCTAGATCATTGGCAAACGCCATAGTGTCAGCCACCTCCTTTCGAACCCCATTGCTAGGATCCTCATCATTCTCCTTTCCAACCTACATATCCGTATTCAAGTCTGGAGTCATGAACTCCTCCTGAACGTCCACCTGTCTCGGATTACACAAATCAACATTCAAATGGTCTGTGTTAGAAAAAATTAATCTATCGATATCAAACAAATCATCATTATCCTCCCTAATCCTTTTCTTCGGTCGATCTTTATCCAATGGAGAACACGATCTTCGCAATGTACCTTTCTTTTTAGAATACCTGCCTCCCTTCCTTTTACTACTTTTAACGCCTCTGTCCTCAACCACATTATTAACAAAAACCCCATTGAGGTGTGGCTGATGAACATTATCTTCAACAGGGAGCATAGTACTACTTTCCTGCACCTTCTGGGGGACGGCATTCTCAACTACAGCAGCAATCTCAACTTCAGAATCGTTTGGACTCGGTCTAACAGCTTCCTCCTCATCCAAAACATCGAACACGCAGTCAGGAACCCAATCCTCCGTATCCTCCTCAATTAAAACCATATACGATTCGTCATTCCATTTCACCTTGCACTTACCCCTGATCCTATCCACCCCTTTTGCAAGCACCCCGACATACGCATAGGAAAACACATCAGCTTCTGGAAATTGCGCTGTCTGTACCACCTCTCCAACAGTCGCAGCAATATCATCAAATACCTTCGTTTCAGCAATATGTAACGGAAGACCATAAATTTTCAACCACGCAATACGATCCACCATTAACGATTGACCAGACCATGTTTCAGCCCACGAGAACCATTCCTGCCAAACCTCCTTCCTCCCAAGAACTCATCTCTCTCAACTCTACTGTCCAACTCCAACAACAAATAGAAACCACCAATATACTTTAACTGACATTTACTCTTCCACACCTCCTTAATTAACCGATCAATGGAGGATAGGATACTGAAATTATGAACCTTACCCACAATAGCTTTGTCATACAACTCTCCCAATCCTTTGCCTTCCGAATCTGCTATGACTTCAGGAATCACAGCATCCACCGATTTATTGAGCAAAGTGTCTCTGAATGATCGCTGATCAACCGTAGACTCCTTAGTTTTATCCACCTGCATATCCTCTGACCCACCCTGACCATCATCCTGAGAGTGAACAACTTCCCCGGTTACTGGCTTCCACATCTTCTCACCATGAACCGCTCCATCAATCCTCTTCCCCTTATCCACAGGCATCTTTTGACCATCCACGAATCTTGCCGGCACAATGAACAGTTTATAACTCCCTATCCACACATCTTTCAGACTCTCCTCTAGATCGGCTCTATTCCGAGAAACTTTAAAAGTAGCAAATCCAAACCTCTTCCCTAGCTTGTCGAATTTACGAGTAATATAAATTCCTAACACCTCCCCATATCCCTGTAAAACTTCCTTAAGATCTGTAGACGAACACTTCGCCGGAAGATTTGAAACGAAAAACTTCAATCCATCCCCTTGAATCGTCGTCTGTTGGTTGTTGTTATGTCTTCTTCCTTGCCTAGTAGGTACATCATACCAGGTATTGACCTTAAAACGATCTCTCGCCGCCATGCAAACGTAAGAAAACCCGATTCGCCGCCACTTCGCCTCCTAAGTTTTCGGAGAGAAAACCTGATTGAAGGAGAGGATGAAGGAAGCAATTGCGGCTTACCTGGTTGCAAGCTCCCACCCATAAAGTGACGGATCCAGGAATTTTTTTCTAGTGGTTTCATATTTTTCAATGCTCCAATTTTATGTGACCGGTCATAAAAAAACCAAGCATATTTGACGGTTTGATTGGATAACATTCATAACATAAAAAAACGATACAATTATAAAAAAAAAAATATTGTCATTTAGAAAATCGACACTTATTTATCCCGAAGTTAAAACATCAAACTTTTATCAAGCCTTGTCCGAATCGAGCTTTTACTGAGATTGAGCACAGAAGATGAGTTTGAAACATATAAAGAAATCCTAATATAAGTTTTAGTTTACATAAGAATATAATTTTTACCTATTGTGAATTTATAGTAATTATAAATTATGATATTTTGAATACATTTGTAAATGTTACAGTTGAAATTTACTGAGAATAAAAGAAATCTCAATTCTGCCTCAACCACTGTTAACAAACTGGAAAGAAAAAAAATCAAAAGACGAGCTATGAAGTAGTCTCGAACCAGCAACACCTTATTTAGAGAGAGGGAGACTTAACCATTGGAGCATTTCATCATGGTTGTTATGGGTTCACCCCATATATATATTTACTATAAAGCTTTCTAATAAAAATCCTAAACCGAGTGGGTTCATGTGAACCCGGACCTCTTAATCTAAATCCGCCCCTGCACCCATACACGGCCTGACAACCAATATATTTATTCGTATCATATATATTAGCCCTAACATGAGTACACTATAACCTGTAACCCAAAACACGATTCATTTACCCTATTCATCTAAGAATTAATGGGGTTGATGAGTTTTATGTAACTTGTAAATGTGTTAAATGGGTTGGAAATTGTAATAATAGGTTGGACTAGTTAATGGGTGTGTTTAACTAAATAGATTGATCGATCCACATGTTCAATTAAATAAGCTATATAAAGCAAATAAGCTATATAAAGCAACTTAAACAAGACCCGTTTATTAATATCTATATTTATATCAATATCAATATCTATCTATACTTTTCATAATAGGAGAAGCGTGAGTGATGTAAGAAAGCTAATGTGTCAAGCTTAGAGATAGGCCACCAATGTCTGTATGATGCAATTTGATGCCAAATATGATGTCATTAATCAGCTTAAAAATATTCACAAAAATATGACACTTGCATATAAAATATTCAAGAAAAATTGTGAGCCACTCATTTAAAGGTTGTTAGTCAACAAAGTGGGCCACTCAACAACATCTCTTGAGATCAAAGCAATACTACTCAGCAGATGCTACTTACATCTGTTAGTTCAAATTTGAGCTCCAAATTCAAATTTCAAAATTAAACCCAACTCTACTTTCAGGGGATATAAAAGGAGGGAGAGAGAAGACCCAATCACTTTTTCATCTGCTTTTTTTTTCTTCCACTCTCAATTTCTTCATCCAAGATCCAGATTTCAGAAAACCGTTCGAGCTTAAATCCTCTTCGTCCATCCAAGGTTTGTCTTTTTATTATTTATTACTAATTGTTACATCTAACCACATTTATTCTTTTTCCGATTAGCTTCTTTTTAAGGTATAATAACTTTTATTAATTTGTTTAATTTAATATGTTATTTTTTTGATGTAATGGTAGCTATTTATGATACTTCTTATTCATGTTTTGGCAATACAGGAATCTTGAAACTAAAGCATACAATGCAAGATTACACAATGTTTTCTGTTCTTCTTTTGTTTCTAGATCTTCGTGATGACAGGGATATTTGTCTGATCATAAGGGTTCTAACGCGATTACATATTCAGAGGTTCTAATTCATCAATCTTTTCATATTCATGTTGATCTCTTTGATTTTAATGGATTGTCTCATAAAAGTCAAACTAAACTCTTAATGAAATTATTATTATTATCGATATGGCTCAACGTGTAGTTTTTTTTTGTTGTAGGTTTGCTTTTAAATGGAGAAGTTTAAGCCTTTGATGGGCATCTCAATCTAAATTGTATTGTGAGTAATTCTATTGCTTCTAAGTTCTAAAAAGTACTGAATGTAAATGATTTGCTTCTTATGGCAGTGATTATGTTGTTTATCTTATGTTTACAGATAATATCAGTGAAGACTCTTGCATCTGTCTTTATGTATTGTGCTTAATTTAAAGAAGCTAAGCCTTTGGTATGGTATATTTTGATATTAATCATTATAATCTTGGTTAATAGTTTTTATTTTGATATTAATGATTATATCTGGACAAAATCCAAGCATGATCGTGCTTATTCACAAGCATGGTTGTGATCAGGAATAAGCATGGTTATGCTTGGGTGTGGCATGATCATGCTTCTTTACAAGCATGGTTATGCTTATTCACAAGCATGGTTGTGCTTAGGAATGGGCATGATTATGTGCTAAGGTTACAAAGCAGTGGGTTTGTTAAGGAGATCTGTCTGAAATAGTTTTTGTTGCAAACAACTGATGAAGAAACAACATCTGGGGAAGAAAACTACCGATGCTTTAAGCATCTAAGGTCTGTTACAGAGCGGGTTTGTTAAGGAGATGTGTCTGAAACAGTTGTTGCTACAAACAACTGATGAAGAAACAACAGCTGGTGAAGAAAACTACCGATGCTTCAAGCATGATCGTGCTTATTCACAAGCATGGTTGTGCTTAGTAATGAGCATGGTTATGTTCAGCCTTAAAGAAAGTACGATTTATTTTCACATGGTTGTGCTTATTCACAAGCATGGTTGTGCTTATTCCACCAACTGTCTGAAACAGTTGGTGCTACAAACAGCTGATGAATAAACCACAGCTGGTGAAGATATCCTCAGATGTTGGTAACCGCTGATGAAGAAACAACAGAAGAAAACTACTGATGCCTCAAGCATGATTGTGCTTATTCACAAACATGGTTGTGATCAGGAATAAGCATGGTTGTGCTTATTCACAGACCAGAAAAAAAGGCAAGAATCGTTACATCAAATTCACAACTAATTGTATCGATGACTAGATTTTTTTTAAATGTGAGATTACTCCATTCAGTGTATATATTTGTTCAACTATTAATGTAGAATTGATAATTCATTTTGTTTGACGTTTTTTATTCTTGAAAAAGATCAGTCATCACCCAATGATTGTAGCATGTCACGGTCCAGTGGACGGTGCACCCATCAGTTCCATTGGACTGTTGAGGAACTGATCAGTGGACGGTCCAGTGATCAGTTCCAGTGGACTGTTGAGGAACTGATTCTGGAACTAATCAGTGGACGGTCGAGTGGACGTTCCAGTGGACTGTTGAGGAACTGATCAATGGACGGTCCAGTGGTATATGGCTATATGCTATGTCCTTGATTTTTAAAAAGCATGACTGAGACGCGCCTAGGCGCGAGGTGTCCTTAAGGCAAAGGGCATCGCCTCATACTTAGGGCGTATGACAACCTAAGGCGTGGTGAGGCGTGTTTTTTTTTGTGTCAAAATCTTAGCCTGAAGTGCAGGCAAGGCGAGTGTCTCGTGTACATGTCTTATTAACGGAATGTTGTAAAACAGGTTTTTTAAGTTGTAGATGTAGGAGATTTATATGTTAAAACATACTTAAACCTTATTTAATGAAATATTTTGGTTTGGGAATGCTAAAACCTATGAAATATATAAAACAAATTATATAATCACTTTGTGCCTTCCGTACAAAAAGGCAAACACTTTTGCATTTTGCGCATCGCGCCTCAGATTTGCACCATGTAAAGTATAAAGTTTTGGAAGCCTAAACACTGGTGAAATTTTTTTTATTATAGCTGCAAGGATTAGAGAGAAATTAGACAATGTTTGGCTATCACAAGAAGGCTTTAATATAACTATAAAATTTAAAAATAAATATAATGATAAAATTGTCATAACGGATAAACACTCATTTTTATATGAATGTGTAGAGTGCTATTATGTAATTGTTAGTAGTTTTTCTTGGTTATATAATAAAAAATATATGCAAAACTGTAGCAAGCATTTTGAAACTAAAGAATTTTAGAGTGTTATCATCTGTTGCAAATAAAGTCTGTTTACTAAGGTCTATTACAGAGCAGTGGGTCTGTTAAGGAGATCTGCCTGAAACAGTTTTTGTTGCAAACAGCTGATGAAGAAACAACATCTGGTGTAGAAAATTACCGATGCTTCAAGCATCTAAGGTCTGTTACAGAGCGGGTTTGTTAAGGAGATGTGTGTGAAACAGTTGTTGCTACAACAGCTGGTGAAGAAAACTACCGATGCTTCAAGCATGATCGTGCTTATTCACAAGCATGGTTGTGCTTAGAATGAGCATGGTTGTGCTTAGTAATGAGCATGGTTATGTTAAGCCTTAAAGAAAGTACGATTTATTTTCACATGGTTGTGCTTATTCCACCAACTTTCTGAAACAGTTGGTGCTACAAACAGCTGATGAAGAAACAACAGTTGGTGAAGATATCCTCTCTGATGTTGGTAACCGCTGATGAAGAAACAACAGAAGAAAACTACTTCTGATGCTTCAAGCATGATTGTGCTTATTCACAGACATGGTTTTGATCAGGAATAAGCATGGTTATGCTTGGGTGTGGCATGATCGTGCTTATTTACAAGCATGGTTGTGCTTATTCACAGACCAGAAAAAAACGGCAAGAATCGTTACATCAAATTCACAACTAATTGTATCGATGACTAGATTTTTTTTAAATGTGAGATTACTCCATTCAGTGGATATATTTGTTCCACTATTAATGTAGAATTGATAATTCATTTTGTTCGACGTTTTTTATTCTTGAAACAGATCAGTCATCACCCAATGATTGTAGCATGTCACGGTCCAGTGAACGGTTGTCACACCCTCAAATTTCCACCTGCGGAGTTCTACCGCGAGGCGTGTGACACACCAGGATCTAAGTCAACGGTCACAATAAACGACGTCTAAATGTAAAACATACGTAAACAGAAACCATGCATAAGTTTAAAACCAACATTCAACAGTGCGGAAGCATTTAAAGTTTACAAAAGTCATGCATAAATAAGACATAAGTTCAAAAGTTCATGATTCCAAAACGTGCAATGAGACCCTAGACGCGAGACGACTCCAGTGCGAACTCGTGCGCCTATCCGACAGCTGCTACCTTAGCGACCTGAGAAAACATGCTAAAAGAGTCAACATATAATGCTGGTGAGTTCACAGGTTTTATTTAAACGTTTAAAGTGATCCTTCGAAAACCGTTACCATCACAGTTACTACTATGCTTGTGAGAACGCTAGCTAGGCGCAGAATGAGATACTCATACGGGTGAAACCATTGCTGACTAAGCCGTGTAGTGACCCTTAGTTTCCTATGGGCTACCGTCATCACCGGTAGACCTTGTTTTATTAGAGACAATATGCACTCGCCGGTCCCACCGTCGAGTGGGGTTTGTCAGTTCCCAATAGCGCTATCCATATTTCCCCGCCATATACCCATGTTAGTGGTTTCTAAGGGACTTTTTGATGAACCGTATAGTACGATAAGTAAGCCATAGTATAACGTGATAAAGAGTCATGAGCCATAAGAGTTTAACAAGTCATAAATCATAAAAGAGTTTTAAGCATGTTTCTCCCCCGAAAACATAAACCGTAAAATGTGGGGCCGTGAACTCACCTTAGGTTGCGTATTCCGTTTAAGAGTAAACCGTATGCGTGATATGAGTAAACCGTCTGTAAGATATGATAGCCCCAACTATTGGCGACCTATCATAAGATATGTGTCAAGTTAGACTAATAACCCATCGGGTTCATTAGTCCCTAAGTCCAGTCCATGACCATTATGTGTCCGAAAAGCGTGTTTGACCGACAACAAGACTACGTAAGACAAGACTCGACATCCCATTGGTGACCCGACATTCCACGTGTTAGATAAATACAAGACATCATGCCACATATGCAATTAAACACTTAATACGCGCAACAGTTCACCTAGTCTAGCATAATGTCCGATTAACGCATAAACAGGTCCGAACACGTGTTACTAAGTCATTGGGTGTATCCCGGGGTTCCTATCATGTTCCTAGGCGTCAAATCATGTTCCGGGATGTTAAAATATACATACAGCAGCATTATACGCGATTAGGAATCAAACTAGCATTTAGGATTGTAAATGCTTAAGTATAGGCATTTAGGATTGTAAATGCTAGTTGTATAGGCATTTAGGATTGTAAATGCTAGTTGTATAGGCATTTAGGATTGTAAATGCTAGTTGTTGAGGGGAATAAGCCTCTATTCGCCTATATATAGGCGATTAGGGCTTGTATTCGCCTGAACATCAGGCATTTAGGATTCTACTCGCCTAAAGCCTCATGCGAGTAGGATCCTACTCGCCTCTGCAGTCCTGTAGTGCAATTTCGCGCGCCGAACACTCCAAATCAGATCCGAAACATGTAGGAACATCCAATAATCATCCTAACACATTAACAAACATATTTCAAGCAAAACCCCTAAGTTTTCATCGTTCTAACAGTTCCGAATGCAAGCGTTTTCCCAAAATAGCAACTTAGCATGTAAACATCACATCAACATGCAAGAACTTGCCCTAAATAGCAATTATTCAGATTAAATCACATAACCACGTTATCCGATAGCATCCTACTGTTCTAGTATCATCCTAAAGCAAACCCCAACATCATACAATCAACAACACATCTCATATCATCCTTAATCATCCAAAATCCTTCAAATGGGTCAAAACATCAAGTATCAACAATACACAACCAAAACCATTCAAACTCCTAGGACATCATCATACTAACTTGTAATAGCCATAAACATCATAATAACACAAAAACAACCATGATTCAATCCTAAAAATTCTATCTTTAATCACATATAACACATATAACACATGTAAAGGTGTGGGTTTGTTTAAAAACGGTTTTAAATGGATTTTCAAAGACAAAAACATTTGTAAGTCAGGTCTGGACTTTTAGGGAGTAAAACATAATCATTTAAAGGTTTGGGTTTGAAGAACACACATTGTATTCAAGAGGAGATGATGGAATAAGCTTGGAAATGGTTGTTTTGATGTAAAAATAGGTTCCAGAGGGTGTTTGTGGGTTGAGATAGGTTATGGGACGGCTAGGGTTGAATAAATGATGTTTTGGAGGTCAAGGGTGGTATTTATAGGCGTTTCTAGTCGTTCGGGGCAGTTCAGGCGAGTACGCAGCAGTATAGGCGATTAGGGCTGCTATTCGCATGAAGCTTCATGCGAATAGCCCCTATTCGCCCTTACTGTTGTAACACCCCAACCGATGGCGGAATCATCGAGGTGCCACGTAGTGACGATTGTTCAAAAGCTCATGGTACTAAAATGTAAATATTATTGAATAATCAAAATTGTCTTACATGGAAATGGAAAATACATTGTCTAAATGAAATGTAAATATTGAAATAACTGAATTAAAATAAAGCACTAGATGTTCCTTGCTAAAGCACTAGGTCAAACTGCACCTGAAACATGTACAAATAGATTTGGTCAACATATGAAATGTTGGTGAGCATTCCTAGATTTGATATATATAGTAGGTTAAAAAGTTATACAATTCAAGTGCAAGCTACAGTGCAAATATGTAAACCATGTATCAAACAAATGAGCGAAATCAACCCTGTGACTGTATAATGTACTGTATGAACTGTAGTGTACTTATCCAACAAATGGATAATAACTTAACAATGGCCACGGATTCTCCGATGAAAAAGGGGGAGAATCAACTTAGGCGGGTTGTCAATCCAAATAGCGCTATCCAATGTTAAGGTCGGCTTGTACCATGTTAATGATTTCACTAAGTACAAATGTAATCCACATGTAATGTCTAAGCATAAAGCACGTTGTAAGCAATGCACATAGTACTAGAATTGTATTTGTGAAAATGTAAAATTGTATTTGAAATTGTAATAGTGTACATGTAACACCCCAAAAATGTATAAAAGCAAAAAGGGGTAGGAATACTCACCGTTCACGTAATCACTCGAATTTGAACTTGGACAACGAAATATGAATTGAGATTACTTCCAAATGATCAACCTAAAGTATTCGATAATGTGTAAGAGAAATGACTCTAGGATATATGTATTTCTAGGGCTTCGAATTGGGGATAACGTTTATTTGTTTAATAAACAAATTGTTTATTAAATATAAGAAATTTTAGTAAATAAATAAAAGTCTCTTAATAAAATTTGAATTTAGAATGTACACAATAAAGTGTTTGAAGTATAGAAGTAATTTTTATAAAATTATTTCATTTAAAATAGATTTTTAAATCTATTTATTTATAAATAGCCAACATTTAACTTTAATATTCAAAAATACTAAAATTAAAGAATTCTTATTTTAAAAATCATATTTCTGTTCTAAATGATTAAAAATAATTTGTATAAAATTTTGGTGCAAAAATGATGAAAATTGGATTTATTATGATTTAATTATGATTAAAACTAACAAAAATTGATTAAAAATATTAAATAAATGATTTTTCTGAAATAAAAATCATTTTTGAAAAGCTTAATGTTATAAAAACTTAGGATAATTTTTGTGGAAATTAATAAGATCGTTTTGATATTTTAATGGATTTTTATAAATAAAATAGAATAAAAATGATTTAATTATTATAAATATTAAATAAATGAATTTCTGAAAAATAAAAATTGTAATTAAAACTTTTATCTCAGATTAAACAAATATAATTTTTTTAGAATTTATAAAATAGTTTTGATATTTTAAAATGAATTTAAAAGATTAAAAGGTTTAATATATATATATATATATATATAATTGTTGTTTAAAAAGAAAAGAAAAGAAAAGAACAAAAAGGGGTCTGTGCCGGGACTCGAACCCGGTTCCCCTCTGAATCAAACCAAGGTCACAACCACTTGGCCTAGGCCTATGGTTGTGATTCATCTCAGTTTTAAAGGTATATAAACATGAATCTGCTTTATCCCCAATTTCATATGAACCCTAGTTCTAGCAATAATCTGTTACACACATCAATAGCCCGATTGATCTTAGGGCTTTTGATGTGTGCACGCCGATGATCAAAACCCATATAAAATATTAGACTTACAGGTCTGTTACGTGTTCGTTTGCTTGGTCACACCAAAAGTCAACAGCGAACGAAGATACAAAAATTAGTGTGTTTCAGAAACAATTGGAGGTTGAGAGAGAGGTGTGAGCGAGTATTCACTGATGTGAGAGGTCCAATTTATAGGGATGAGGCTTGGGTCGTCGAATTGGAAAGGTTTGACCCGTTAAATGTGTATGCGTGATAAAAGGAAAATTGGTACGAATTAATGTTATTTTACGTGTATATGACGCGTAATAGACGTTAGAGTGAGTCACTGCAGTAAATCGGTAATCAATCATTAGGTAATTGACTTAATTAAAAGTCAAGAAACCTTGACTGGTTGGCCTTCACGTGCAGCGAAGAAGAAGGAGGAAACTCATGTTTTATCTTGGTTTAAATAATTAACGTTCCAGTATTCTAACACAGGTGGCCTCATGGACTAGTGGTTGTGGCTTGTGAGTTGTACAGCTTCTGCCCGGGTTCGATCCCTGGCAGAGGCATTGTATTTATTATTTTTTTAACTAACAGGGGAGCAGTCAGATGGGCCTGGACAGTGGGCCGGATCTGATTTGTGGGCTCCGAAAAATCTTAAAAGAAAGGTTAAATGGGCTAGAAGGAGGAGAAGGGGTTTGGTTATGGTTTGGTTGGGTTTTTGACTAGTATTATTATTATTTATTATTATTACTATTATTATTATTATTATTATTATTATTATTATTATATAAAAAAAATATATAACGAAAGAAAAGTGATGGATGTCACAGCATCCCCTACTTTTAGAAACTTCGTCCCGAAGTTAATAGTAACATAGGGTTGTGGGTGTTTAGGTAAAGATTAAGATAACTGTGGTTTGGAAAGTTCGAATGATTTGGATATGAGGTTTGATTGGGTTAGGTTCGTCTTGAATAATAAAGAGAATAAGAATCGGGTAAATCATTAAGTTTCAAGCTTTAGGTATCCTAGAATAAATGCACGAGTTGATTGACTATAGAAAAGACCAAATGAACTATCAAGTAACTAGAGTTTGTTCCTGGTCCGACTTCCAGTCTCACTTTCAATGCATCATTAGTGTTTGTATACAGGGTGTACCGCAGCTAACCCACCACACCTTTGATACCTTGAAAACGTACTGGACGCCTACCAAAAACTTTAATAGAATTTCACACTACCTTAACGCACCTGTAAATTCATGATTACGTTCCGGACCGGAATCATCAATTTACCTTACATTAGGGTTTTATGTCCTTCTATGGTCCCACCGATTGTTGAGCAGGTTCGATAGCCTTCACCAGCCGTGGAGTAGGTTGTAGGGCCTCTCCCGACTGTTTGAAAAGGCATAGTGACCTCTACAAATCGTTGAGTATGTTCGATAGCCTCCACCAGTCGTGGAGCAGGTTGTAGGGCCTCTCCCGACTGTTGAAAAAGGCATGGTGACTTCTATTAAGTGCAGCAATTATTATTCACATAGATTGCAAATTGATAGCATGTTTATGCAAGAAAGTTTATAAGTACTACAACCATTAAGTGTAAGTGTTATCATGAATAATTAAATGTTTACGAATATCATGAATAATTAGATGTTCAATGCGTAGTTAAATTAAGGGAAAAATCTAGTTTCATGTAATAACCAATGATGTTTTCAAGTATCAAGTCCAAACGTTTCAAGTAAATGTAGGGTAGAGTCTTGTATGATTAAAAATAAACGTAATCAATATAATAAATTTTCAAATCCGTGTTCGTACACAATAGTATGCAAGGAAATTTCTAGATGTTGTATGGGTGCGACAAAATTGGGTACAAAATGATAATAGGATCAAGAAAATGGAAACACTAGTATTGGATTCTCGAATCTTGGGAAGGTTTCATCCATGGCTTAACCAGTGGGATTAACGTCATCCTGATCGTCTGCTTCGTTGATATTGATATTGAAAGCTCGTCCATGTGCCACCAGGTTTACATTGTTCAATTTGGGACATTGGGGTAGCATGTGATTAGGGTCTCTACAATGATAACATGCCCGACCGTTAGTAATCTGTAGTGGTCCCTGGGCAGCTGTTTGATGATTACTCTGTGTTCCAACTATTACTCGACAAGTGGTAACAAGGTGTCCAAACCTCCCACATCTAGTGCATTGACGGCATGGAAGATTTGCAGGGTGATGATATTTGCAGGTGTTGCATTGAGGATGGATTCCCGTGTAGACTTTCTTGATAGGAGGCTGAGCCACCGGATCAATAACAGCATGGTTCTGATTATCGCCCATTCGTTTCTTAGAGTTCGAAGCAGTAGTGGCGACTTTTGCTAAAACAATCTTAGGTTGTTCATCAACATGGGTGGTTTTCTCAGTAGGTGTCTTGGTGCCCTTCCTAACCAAGTTTCCTTTCCTTACGTGTTTGTCGGTTAATGTGGCTGCAAGTTGGATGGCTTCTTCTACCGTAGTGGCCTTGCCTCCAATGACAACGTCTTGAATCAGGTCAGGTAATCCCTCGATATATTTTTCGATTGCTCGAGAGACTGGGGTGACCATGTGTGGAACCAGTATGCTGAGTTCGTGATATCGGGTATTATACGCAAGATTCTCACCACTGTCTTGTTTCAGTCCATGGAACTCTTCCTCCAGTTTCCTGATTTCGTTCCTAGGGCAGAATTTGGCAATCATGAGTTCCTTAACCTCAGCCCAAGATAAAGATAAAGCAACATCAGCCCCTCGATTGCGTTTTTCGCCATTCCACCAGGTTAGCGCTCCCTTTTGAAGGACACTAGTAGCATAGCGAACACGGAGTTCATCAGGACATTCACTGTTCACAAAAGTACTCTCCATGCTTTCAAACCATTGGAGGAGGCCAGTAGCACCCTCCTCACCAGTGAATTTTGTGGGGTTACAGGAGTTAAAGTGTTTGAAAGTGCACCGAAATTGAGTCGTACTCCCTGTGTTGGCACTGTTACTATTCTGGGTTATCTCACTGACAAGGTTTGGAATCACTGCAGCAATTTGCTCGGCGACTAAAGATGCGAGGCGACGATCAGAACGTCGTCCAGAAGCACGAACAGGGCGTTGGCTGGCATCACGGAGCATGCGGCGAGCAGACATCTATGAGGTAGTCAATGAATAATCATGAGATTAGAAAATGTGAGTGTATAACTGTACAAATGATTATGAAAGTATGAACTTGTAATCAATATATGAAATTCATGATATACAGGATATTGAGAGAGTATTATTGTAAAACTTGCATAAGGTGCTTGGAGTGCCCTTGTCTAGCTGTAAAGCTCAACAAGAACGTTGACTTTTCAAAGAAATTGAGCCCAATGGTGATCAAAGAAGACATGCTTTAGCCTATAAGTGGACACTCACTCCAGGAATCCCCAGGTAAGCATAACAGGTCCGTAAATGGATTTATGCGCTATGCTTGCCTATGCCAGAAAACCCAGTGTACAGGCGTCCACCCTTCCAGATTGCACGTGTCCTTATCACACTCATTAAAGTTCAACAACTTTGAAGGAGTAACAATAAGAGTAGGCATTATGTCTAAGAGTGTCTTCATGAAAGGTACTGCTCCTGTTCCATGGTGATGTAGGCTTTCCACTCCTTGTAGGACACCATCTCTATGCACCATGAGAAGAATGGAGAGAGAAGAAGGAAAAGATAGAAGAAGGAAAGTAAAGGGAATTGAGGGGTAAGGTAATTCAGGAAATATTATGCATGAAAGTTGAAATTCGGTTATAGTCTAGGCCTTTTTATCTAATAACCTAGTTCCCTATAACCATGGCTCTGATACCAATCTGTAACACCCCAACCGATGGCGGAATCATCGAGGTGCCACGTAGTGACGATTGTTCAAAAGCTCATGGTACTAAAATGTAAATATTATTGAATAATCAAAATTGTCTTACATGGAAATGGAAAATACATTGTCTAAATGAAATGTAAATATTGAAATAACTGAATTAAAATAAAGCACTAGATGTTCCTTGCTAAAGCACTAGGTCAAACTGCACCTGAAACATGTACAAATAGATTTGGTCAACATATGAAATGTTGGTGAGCATTCCTAGATTTGATATATATAGTAGGTTAAAAAGTTATACAATTCAAGTGCAAGCTACAGTGCAAATATGTAAACCATGTATCAAACAAATGAGCGAAATCAACCCTGTGACTGTATAATGTACTGTATGAACTGTAGTGTACTTATCCAACAAATGGATAATAACTTAACAATGGCCACGGATTCTCCGATGAAAAAGGGGGAGAATCAACTTAGGCGGGTTGTCAATCCAAATAGCGCTATCCAATGTTAAGGTCGGCTTGTACCATGTTAATGATTTCACTAAGTACAAATGTAATCCACATGTAATGTCTAAGCATAAAGCACGTTGTAAGCAATGCACATAGTACTAGAATTGTATTTGTGAAAATGTAAAATTGTATTTGAAATTGTAATAGTGTACATGTAACACCCCAAAAATGTATAAAAGCAAAAAGGGGTAGGAATACTCACCGTTCACGTAATCACTCGAATTTGAACTTGGACAACGAAATATGAATTGAGATTACTTCCAAATGATCAACCTAAAGTATTCGATAATGTGTAAGAGAAATGACTCTAGGATATATGTATTTCTAGGGTTTCGAATTGGGGATAACGTTTATTTGTTTAATAAACAAATTGTTTATTAAATATAAGAAATTTTAGTAAATAAATAAAAGTCTCTTAATAAAATTTGAATTTAGAATGTACACAATAAAGTGTTTGAAGTATAGAAGTAATTTTTATAAAATTATTTCATTTAAAATAGATTTTTAAATCTATTTATTTATAAATAGCCAACATTTAACTTTAATATTCAAAAATACTAAAATTAAAGAATTCTTATTTTAAAAATCATATTTCTGTTCTAAATGATTAAAAATAATTTGTATAAAATTTTGGTGCAAAAATGATGAAAATTGGATTTATTATGATTTAATTATGATTAAAACTAACAAAAATTGATTAAAAATATTAAATAAATGATTTTTCTGAAATAAAAATCATTTTTGAAAAGCTTAATGTTATAAAAACTTAGGATAATTTTTGTGGAAATTAATAAGATCGTTTTGATATTTTAATGGATTTTTATAAATAAAATAGAATAAAAATGATTTAATTATTATAAATATTAAATAAATGAATTTCTGAAAAATAAAAATTGTAATTAAAACTTTTATCTCAGATTAAACAAATATAATTTTTTTAGAATTTATAAAATAGTTTTGATATTTTAAAATGAATTTAAAAGATTAAAAGGTTTAATATATATATATATATATATAATTGTTGTTTAAAAAGAAAAGAAAAGAAAAGAACAAAAAGGGGTCTGTGCCGGGACTCGAACCCGGTTTCCCTCTGAATCAAACCAAGGTCACAACCACTTGGCCTAGGCCTATGGTTGTGATTCATCTCAGTTTTAAAGGTATATAAACATGAATCTGCTTTATCCCCAATTTCATATGAACCCTAGTTCTAGCAATAATCTGTTACACACATCAATAGCCCGATTGATCTTAGGGCTTTTGATGTGTGCACGCCGATGATCAAAACCCATATAAAATATTAGACTTACAGGTCTGTTACGTGTTCGTTTGCTTGGTCACACCAAAAGTCAACAGCGAACGAAGATACAAAAATTAGTGTGTTTCAGAAACAATTGGAGGTTGAGAGAGAGGTGTGAGCGAGTATTCACTGATGTGAGAGGTCCAATTTATAGGGATGAGGCTTGGGTCGTCGAATTGGAAAGGTTTGACCCGTTAAATGTGTATGCGTGATAAAAGGAAAATTGGTACGAATTAATGTTATTTTACGTGTATATGACGCGTAATAGACGTTAGAGTGAGTCACTGCAGTAAATCGGTAATCAATCATTAGGTAATTGACTTAATTAAAAGTCAAGAAACCTTGACTGGTTGGCCTTCACGTGCAGCGAAGAAGAAGGAGGAAACTCATGTTTTATCTTGGTTTAAATAATTAACGTTCCAGTATTCTAACACAGGTGGCCTCATGGACTAGTGGTTGTGGCTTGTGAGTTGTACAGCTTCTGCCCGGGTTCGATCCCTGGCAGAGGCATTGTATTTATTATTTTTTTAACTAACAGGGGAGCAGTCAGATGGGCCTGGACAGTGGGCTGGATCTGATTTGTGGGCTCCGAAAAATCTTAAAAGAAAGGTTAAATGGGCTAGAAGGAGGAGAAGGGGTTTGGTTATGGTTTGGTTGGGTTTTTGACTAGTATTATTATTATTTATTATTATTACTATTATTATTATTATTATTATTATTATTATATAAAAAAAATATATAACGAAAGAAAAGTGATGGATGTCACAACTGTCTCCCTACTCGCCTATAATAATGGCGATTAGGCTATCACACACTAGCCTAATCGCCTATAGTCCAGGTGTTCGTGTTTTTGGCGCGTTAAACCCTATCTTAACATATGTAATCACGTTTCCACATACCGACAAGTCACATAATGATTACCAACATATAATGCATGATAAATAACACGTTCCCGCCCGATCACCAATTCCCGGGACCCGAGACTTGCGTATGTTAAAATCCTAATGATGTGCGACTCGACTCGACCGACCTTGTTATGTGTAACGTATGCGCGACTCGCTAAGGTAGACTTACTAAGTTTTCAAAAGTTAGTTACCGGAAGTTGCCGGGTGTCACAACGGTGCACTGATCAATTCTAGTGGACTGTTGAGGAACTGATCAGTGGACGGTCTAGTGATCAGTTCCAGTGGACTGTTGAGGAACTGATTCTGGAACTGATCAGTGGACGGTCCAGTGATCAGATCCAGTGGACTGTTGAGGAACTGACCAATGGATGGTTCAATGGTATATGGCTATATGCTATGTCCTTGATTTTTAAAAAGCGTGACTGAGACGCGCCTAGGCGCGAGGCTTCCTTAAGGCAAAGGGCATCGCCTCATACTTAGGGCGTATGACAACCTAAGGCGTGGTGAGGCGTGTTTTTTTTTGTGTCAAAATCTTAGCCTGAAGTGCAGGCGAGGCGAGTGTCTCATGTACATGTCTTATTAACGGAATGTTGTAAAACAGGTTTTTTAAGTTGTAGATGTAGGAGGTTTATATATTAAAACATACTTAAACCTTATTTAATGCTATATTTTGGTTAGGGAATGCTAAAACCTATGAAATATATAAAATAAATTATATAATCACTTTGCGCCTTTCGTACAAAAAGGCAAACGCCTTTGCATTTTGCGCATCGCGCCTCAGATTTGCACCATGTAAAGTATAAAGTTGTACAATATTGGAAGCCTAGACACTGGCGGAAATTTTTTATTATAGCTGCAAGGATTAGAGAAAAATTAGACAATGTTTGACTGTCACAAGAAGGCTTTAATATAAGTATAAAATTTAAAAATAACTATAATGCTAAAATTGTCATAACGGATAAACACTCATTTTTATATGAATGTGTAGAGTGTTATTATGTAACTGTTAGTAATTTTTCTTGGGTATATAATAAAAAAATATATGCAAAACTGTAGCAAGCATTTTGAAACTAAAGAGTTTTAGAGTGTTATCATCTGTTGCAAATAAAGTCTGTTTACTAAGGTTTATTACAGAGCAGTGGGTCTGTTAAGGAGATCTGTCTGAAACAGTTGTTGCTACAAAAAGCTTATGAAGAAACAAGAGTTGGTGAAGAAAACTATTGATGCTTCAAGCATGATCATGCTTATTCACAAGCATGGTTGTTATCAGGAATAAGCACGGCTATGCTTGGGTGTGGCATGGTATGGCATGATCGTGCTTAACAATGAGCATGGTTATGTGCTAAGGTCTGTTACAGAGCAGTGGGTTTGCTAAGGAGATCTGTCTGAAACAGTTGTTGCTACAAACAACTGATGAAGAAACAACAGCTAGTGAAGATATGCTCTGATGTTGGTAACAACTGATGAAGAAACAACAGCTTGTGAAGAAAACTACTAATGCTTCAAGCATGATCGTGCTTATTCACAAGCATGGTTGTGCTTATTTACAAGCATGGTTGTGCTTATTCACAAGCATGGTTGTGCTTAGGAATGAGCGTGGTTATGTTCAGCCTTAAAGTACGTTTTAGTCATCCCGTGTGTTTCCACACGGGATCTCACCTAGTATATTATAATAAACCAACGCAATAAATCCCACATGGCATTCAAAGAGGCCAACCTCTCCCTTGAGTGTGCCATGTTGTATGCCATGTGGCATTAGGTGATTCTATGGAAACAAATTTAAAAAAATGGAGATATCAAAATATATAATATCAAAATCCTACCTACTTTTTTTCTCTTTCTAACTAATCCTCAAACCCTCTTCCTTAACTGTTTTCATCCTTCCACATTCACACAATTCCTTCACCCATCAAACACTACAAACCCTAGATCTGTAACCGATGATCTTAACAGGCAGATAAAACGTCGTCATTTAAGGTGGTGGGTGGTTGCATAAAACATGAATGTCAGCCATCCTTCGGTGCATCCAGTGACACGCCGTCGTTACCTCAAGCCGACGGCACCGTTGTTGCGCCACCGAGAGTCAGGATGAAGGTTATTCAAGGTATGTCTGGAATGATCGGTGGTCTTTGCTTACGGTTCTGTCAGTTCGCTTACGCCGTCTTTTTTATCTTTATTTTAATCAAAACCCATCAATTACTCAATCCAATCAATGGATTCCAATCATCAATTACAAAAATTTCACCACAATAACATATACACCATCGATGATGACGATGATCATGACACAGATGATGTCACAGACGACTACAATGTTCTAAACAACTGTATCAATTGTTCTAGCCAAAAAAGTTACACTGTTTTAACATAATATGATCTGGGTCACCTTCAAAACCAATATATTATTAAAGTAGCTATTGTTTTATCCATGTCTAAAGATTATGCATGCATGGTATTGGTTAGTTATAATTGGGATATTAATGTTATTGAAGCTTGGTTTGATGATCAAGATAAGATCAGGAAGTGTGTTGGGTTATTAGATGTTGACCCAGTTGATAAATTTTATAAAATTGATACTATGTTTGTTGATTGTGGGATTTTTTTCGCGTCGGTTAAGGTAAGCGATACGTAGTCGTGTGGATGTGATCATAGGTCTTGTAAGGTGTGTTGGAAAGGGTATATTAGTGTGGTTGTTAATGATGGTATGGGATGTTTTGAGTTTGAGGTGTTCAAAGCCGGGGTGTGAGGCGGCGGTTGGGCCGGATATGGTTAACGAGTTGGTTGATGAGAAAGAGAGGAAAAGGTAAGAGCTTTATGTGATAAGAAGTTATGTTAAGAGTAATAAGAAGATGAAATGGTGTCCGGGACCAGGGTGCGAATGTGCGGTTATTTTTGATGATGATTTTGAAAGTGGTGGGGATAAGTATGATGTGTTTTGTGTTTGTAAGTATGGGTTTTGTTGGAAGTGTTAGGAGGATGCGCATCGGCCGTTGGTGTGTGAGACGGTGGAGAAATGGGTGTTAAAGAACACGTCTAGGGTGGAGAATACTAACTGGATATTTACTTACACAAAGCCTTGTCCGAAGTGTAAGCGAGCAATTGAGAAGAATAGGATAGGTGTTAATATTAGAGTTACATTGGAGTTATACACTGTTTTAGGTTACGTATTATCCTATATATTAGAGTTATACATTGTTTTAGGTTAGATGTTAACATTTGAATTATAGATTGTTTAATGTTAAGTGATAACAATGGAGTTATACACTATTTTAGGTTAGGTGTGCCCGAAGCTTTCTTGCATGTAAATGTAAGGTGCATCAGTCTATTTCATATGTAAAGTTGATGTGTCATATTAGATTTGTCAACCGGGATGCTCCTGGGGTATAATGTAATTGTAATATATAGCAACCCAATGACTGGCTTAAAAAAAGGCAAGGTGCCAGTAAGCCAGTAAGGAATTTAGTAGGGCAACTCATGGTTTATATGTATAACAATAAGTAGTTTTACATGTAAATAATCGTTACTCCTTACATAAACTATTATAATAAAATACACATATTAATCAGATCAGATTACCTACTATGGCAGAATTGCAAAAAAGGAACATTGTGTTAGGCGAGCCATGGTGTAACACCCCAACCGATGGCGGAAACATCGGGATGTCACGTATTGATGATTGTTTCAGTAGCACATGGTATTTATTGAATTTTAAATACTTTATTCATAGCATAATTTCCAAAAGAAACAATGTCTAAAAACTCAAAGCATCTAGTACAATCATGAAATAAAACAAATAACTTCAAATAACTTCATAACAATTCTTCGAGCATACTCTAAGCCTCGGCTTCATTGTTACCTAAAACATGTTAATTTTGAAAATGTTTTTGGGTCAACAAATGTTGGTGATAATTACATAGGTTTGAATAAAAAAATGTTGTACAATTCGAGTGTCATGGCTAATCTAGTCCATATGTGAAAACAAACTATCAGGTAAATCGAGTGCATAATCAACCCTTGTGACTAGAATACTGTGGTCCATCCTATACGCATATGGTTCACTCGATTATGTTATGTGTTCGATAACAATCACCCACGCTACCTATGTAGGAGGTACACGTATCCAGGTGGGATTGTCAGTCTAATAGATTTATCATTGTATACCGTCGGCTGATCAATGTTAATGATTATGCTAGAATAATGTGCTTACCCTAGTAATGTTTAAGACATAATGCAACATAGAATAACACATAGACACTTATGATTGAATTGTAAATTGAATGTTGTAACATGTTTCACCCCAAAATAGTGAATGGAAAAAGGGGCTATGTAAACTCACCTTAGTGCTAGAATGGAGACCCTTGATATATAAATAAATAAATATGGCTCGTGTATCTCCAAATATCACCCTATTTCAAGGTAATAAATAAGTGTTGGGTAAAACTTAATAAGTCTAAGTTTTCTAGTCTAAAGTATGCTATGGTTCCTAATTTGGGATTAATAATTGATTTATGATTAAATTAGAATAATTGTTAATAACTTAATAAATAAAGAAATAATTAATAAAAATATTTCTGACCAATATTAATTAAAGGTAGTTGTATTATGATGTAATAAATGTGAAATAATTTTTTATAAAATTATTTTCTTAATTGATGAATATATATACATTAATACTTATTGGTCAAAATATAGACTTAATATTTAAAAATATTAAAATTTATAAATTTCGAATGAAAAAAATGATATTTCTGTTCTAAATGATTAAAAATAATTTATGTGAAATTTTGATGTAAAAAAAATGAAATTATTATGAATTATTTATGATTAAAATAGCATAAATTAATTAAAAATATTAAATAAACTTTTTTCGGAAATAAAAATTTATTTCTGGAACATTTATTGATTTATAAGTTTAAAATAATTTTTGTGGGATTTTATAAAGTCGTTTTGATATTTTTATAGAATTTTGAAGTTATAAATGAATAAACTTGTAATATTTATAATATATAATAAATAAATAATTTTTGAAAAACTAAAAGTTGGATAATAAACTTTATCATAAGACTAACTTAAAATAAATTTTGTAGAATTTATAAACCATGTTTAGTATTTAAAATCTATTTTTAAAAATAATATAGATTATATAGGTATAAAAGAAACCCAAAAACATGATTGCATGTGCCAAGGCTCGAACCCGAGTCCTTGGCCGGTTCCTTGGTTTTAAAATCACAAGCCAGACCATCTGGTCTGACCCTAAGAACGATTAAATCTTGGATTTAATTGTAAGTATAGGTTATTTGGGTGAGTTTATAATTATTTGAAAATAACTAAAAAAACACGTGTGCCTGGTCTCGAACCCAAGGCCACGCTGCTGGGCAACAAGCATACTAACCATCTGATCTACCACAGATGGTTGTTTTATTTTGTTACAGAAAATAATATAAGCATACGCGATTTCGTATCATCTTCCCCAATTAGAACATATGAACTCTAGCCATGGCAATTGATAAAAGCAGAGATCAATAGCCCCTGAAACATTGGGGCTATTGTTTTTAATATGCCGATTAACAAATACAATGAATGAATTGATGCTTACAGTGCTTATTTAAACTCGATTGATCTAATAAAAGAGAGAACAAAAAGCGATTGAAACCCGACTGAAAGTGTGTTATAACAGAAATTGGTTGTGGGAAATTGCTTATCGGTGGTATTAGGCTCTATAGGAGAGTCCTATTTATACTAGTTATAACGAATTGAACGATTTCAAATTTTAAATTTGAATGACAAGTCGCGTAGGAAATATAGGGCTTATCTGGTTTGTTTTAGTTATAATTTGCAGTAGGATATGGCCGATAATAGATAAAAGGCACGAATCGTTGGTTAATTGGGCGATTGTTGTGGGTGTTGACTTTCTAAGTCGACTGATGTGATATAATCCAACCTTATATATAATTCGCGTTGGATTTAAAATAGGTATGGCTTGTAGCTTAGCTGATTGTTATGTTGTGTGGTGAAGTGGTGGACGCGGGTTCGAGTCCCCGTCCACCCATTTATTTATTTTTTTAACATTTTTCCATATAAACTATACTTTTTTTGTATATATATAATTATACTAGATTAAAAATGATGGAAAATAATTTTAATACTCATAAACTGTCGAGATTCGAAGCTTTTTATTGAATAACATCGTTATTACAAACTAGATAAAAATGCGAAACGTTACACATGGTGCGTTCTATGTGAAGACGGATAGGATTCAGCTTTGCATCTGTTCACGGAATGTCGGTTTGCTATGGAAGTCTAGAACAGGATCGGAAAGTGGTGTCATTTACCACCGATTTTTATTTTTAATGTCTGCGATTTATTATGCTTGTATAAAGATGCTGCAGGAGGAAAGCGAGGCAAAAAACTTTTTCAAGGAATTATTATTGTGGCTGTGTGGTGGATATGGCTAACCCGCAATGAGAAGATATTCAATCAAAGGAACATCAAGGTAGTTAAAATTGTTCATCAAATAAAGTCGAGATCATTTTTCTAGTATAAAAATAGGTTTGGTTGTAATAGGTTAGAGTGGAACGATTGGTATATGAATCCGATGTACATGTTGCAGTTTTATGGCTTATGTTCGCATTCAATGTCTATTAATGAGTTTGATACACAATGAATTGTGGAAGTTAGGAAAGATTTTGATAATATTGAAGGAACTTTGAATGCGGAGTTTAATTTTGGAAGGAAGGATGGTAAACGTTTTTGTAGAAAAATTCAAATTTGAAGATGTCTATTTCTCCTAAGGTTATGGATCGGCAAAAAAAAAAAGGCCGAGAAGTGAAGTGGATAGTGACCATTTTGGAATTGATAAGTTTATTGGAAATTTACATTCAAGACCAAATATAGAAGATATTATTTCAGCCCAATATCAATCAGAAGGTGGAGTGTTTTTAACTCCATACTTAAGCCAACAAGACACAAGGATTTTGGAGCAAAACAGGGGGGATCCTTCTATGGTACCAATACTCACTGCTAGGGCTGCAAACGAACTAAACTTTCAGGGAACAGTTCATGAATCGTTCGGCGGGAAGTTCGTTTGTGTTCGTTCGTTTAATAAATGAATGAACATGAATAGAGGTCGCGTTCATTCATTTATGTTCGTGAACGTTCGGTAACGTGTTCGTTTATGTTTGTTTGTGTTCGATAGTCTAATAGGGTTTTTTATTTTTTATATTCTTTAATTTTTATTTATTTTACTCAAATAAATACATAATTTATGTAAGGTAAGTATATGGCTATATGAGATCAATAAACCATACTTTTAGTATAAGTATTAAATAATTAATTAATGAAAAGTTGAAGTTTAAATAAATAATTAAAGACGTCAAGTTTAAATGGCGAGCATAGTTTTTTGAGACACTCATTTACTATGTTTACTAACATTATGTTAAATACTAAGTATGTTAGTATAATTATGTTATATTTTTTATGGATCTAATTAATTTCTCAATATATGCAAATTCGATGTTATTCGAATGTTAATATATGTCCATTTGTATTTTTTTCCATTCATGAGTCACTTCATTGTGTTCGTTTGTGTTCATGGATACTTGTTTGTGTTCATTAATGTTCGTTTGTGTTCGTATGCGTTCATGAACAAAATTAGCAAACAGACACAAATGAACATGAACATGAACATAAATGTTTTCTAAACAAAAGAACACGGACAGAAAATCTCGTTCGGTAAGTGTTCATGAACTCTTCGTGAACAAATAAATTCCTTAATAAACGAACACGAATATGACCTTGTTCGTGTTCGTTTGGTTCGTTTGTGTAACAACCCTGGCTGATGTGGCCGGGTTGTCGGGTCGGGTTATCGGAGTTACACAGCGGAATCCAGGGTAATAACAGTCTTTTAGTCTTCCAGGATCCACGTCATCATATCTGTTGGGTTACCTGAACACATGTCAAAAATAGTTTCTGTCAACATAAAGTTGGTGAGGTCGCGTATTTTATAAAGTGAATGGCCAGTTCGTTTATTTATAATTCTTTTATAATATCTTTTATAAACATGCTTTACAATTCTATTTCTGGAGGGGAAAATATATTCTATCAATTCGATTATATGTCTATTATTTCGATTATATTCTATGAGTTGTCATTCCTTTCTATGGTATCACTCTGCTTGTGATAATATATGATTATTTCTACCCTCTACTCGGGTAAAACTGGTTCTTGTCCTCTAGTTGGACAAGAAAGGAAATGGCGATACCGTCCAGTACTGTCCTCGTTGTTTCTATTGCCCCTTTATATAACTTCTATTGATAGTTATTCTTTTATGTAAAGCATTATGTTTTCTTATAAATGACATGTATTTCCCCGAAAACACTTAATAAAACAGTAAAAGTGGGGAGTTCACGATACTCACTTGTTTGCGTTATATCTTCAGCTAATCTTCTTATTACAATTATATTTCATATATATATTGATACGTTTTACGCGTGGGACTTGTTAGATTGTAATACTTAGGATATATATCATATATATAATTTATATATATAGAATTCAGTATATATTAGATAGTCCTAAACTCGGGGTTTGGTCAATCTAGGCAAAAAGAAACAAAGCTGGCCTTTACAGCTTGGCACGCGAACCTAAAAGAACTCTAGACACAACTTACCCGAGTCTAGTATATCGTTTTATATATCGAATCTTATATATAAACATATATATTTTATATATGTTTATTATTCTCTTATTATTATTATCAAGTCCGTACGTTATTCGTATTATATATATATTCGTATAATTCTAATAATATTCCTCGTCTAGTTATCGGACCGGGTTCTATTCCGGGTGTTGACCGAGTCACTGAGTCGACTCGGCGACGACTCGTATTCACCAACTTGATTATCGGTACCTCGCACAATCATTACCATTATATTAATATCCGGTTATTAGATTGTGTAACCAATAAATCGATATATTACAACTTATCAAGATAATAACCGGACCTCACCGGATAATTATCGGGATATGACTGGAAGTAGACCGGGAGTTGTATAGAACCGGGTATCGGACCCGTCTTCTGGAGTTGGTACCCTATAACAATAATTATAAGCTTTATATTAATAACTGATTAGAATATTGAATAAGCAACTTAATCAATAGAAATACAATCGGTATCTGCCAAACAAAGAGGGACAAGGGATTAACCATCACCCGATGAACCAGTGAATATCCGGTCAACCCGAAACATACCCGGTCACAGTTCAAACCGGGAATAAAGGTACCGAAGAATCACGACAGTCACGAGTTATAATCGGAACGAGGATTGGGACTCGATAACTACCGGTTATGTTTAGAAACAGAGGAACAAGGTGTCGAGTTCGTGGGTGGTTTATCGAAGACAATCAGGAACATTAGCATCAGAAGCGGAGCTTCACAGGTTAGGTTTATTGTCATTGACAGTCACCATTAACCGGTGACTGTCCGGGTTCGTATATCTCGAACAAAGGGGATGAACATGGTGGTTCTCGGCTGGAACAAAGGAACCGGTCAGTTAAGAATATAACAGGTTGGTAACCGGTGACCATAGGTTTAATACGAGGATATACGACAGGAATAGAGGAGTAGGCTGTGGTGGTTAGCGGTTGATGGTTGGATTCGGGGGCGGCAGAATAGGTTTACCGAACCAGGAAAGAGAAGAGGAGGAGGTTTGTGGTGCTTACCGGAGAAGAAGATGGTTGCAGGCGGCGGCCGGAGGTTGGCCGGAGACGATAGCCGGAACAGCAGCGGAGGCGGCAACAGCCGCCATGGCTGTCCGGCGAGAGTCTCATGAGTCAGAGCATCACACACCTTTGTGTGTTTATAATGTGCAGAGAGAGAGCGAGAGACTAGAGAGGAGAGGGTTTATATAGAAGAATTAAATAGAGGGTGTTTGGCTACGGGGATAATATCTGGAACTCGGGATATTTGGTAATAGTTATAACGATCGAACAAAAGACGTTTGACAACGGGTTATTAGCAGATTAGGAGCGTTTAACCGCGATAATAATAATTCAATAATTATTATTTATATATTCGGTTAAAACGGTTTGTCGAGAGATTCGAACTTGAATATTTAATTGGATAATCGGGTGGTCAGGTCCGACCCGACCCGTTTAAGAGACACGTAAGGTGACGTAACACTTCGAGACTTCGAGGTGTTACAATCTCCCCCCCTTAGGAAATTTCGTCCCCGAAATTTGAATGATCTTGTCCTTTACACCCTTAGTCTATCAGGATGTTACAGTTAGAACCAAAATGCTTGTCATCGAGACATGATTGGTTCTTATAGTTTGCGAGGAAATCGATTTTGTATCAATCCAATATTAGAAATGTCAATCTGTATGACTACATCTTGATCATATTTCTAATTACGTTTTAACCTTTCTTGCTATAGTCATATTATTTCAGATACATGGATTATCTGTATTATTTCGATATGACTATTAAAGGTTCTCGTATTGATACTATACTTCCATCGTTTGGTATTCGGATTCATTTACAATGATGGATTCTAGATAGTTCTTAGGAGATAGATACGGAAGTCCCTTCATTATCATGACTTGAATGGGATCCGAGCTACTATCTCTTTTATTCGAACTTTAGAATTAACCATCATTGTAATTCCGTTTCTTAAAGAGTAGGGATAACCTTGGCAACTCTCGGATTAATTCTTATAAATTCTATCCTTTAAGTTCCATCTATATGGTTGATCTCTATTTGTGGACATACTTAGGAGGTTTCTCAGATTACTAGACGTATCTTCTCTGAATTCTTAAAGGTACCGGAAAAGACTAATTCATGGATAATTGAGATTTCTCTTAAATCATCTATAATAATCTTACTAACTATTTCATTGATGATTAACTGCATTGTGTCTAATACATATTATTTGACTTTTCTCAGTGTATTATCGTGAATGAGGTCTTTCACAATTCTACAGTCAATATATGTAACTTTCTTTTTATAGTCTCAGAATCTACTGGTAACAGTCATTGTTACGATTCTTTGACTTAAGATTCTTATGGCAATGCATCAATTATTCTATCTCAAAACCATGATTATTATTCCGGATTACTATACTTATCGTATTAACTATTTCTGTAAAATTCTTTCTTAATTCTAATTCGGGATTCGATACACTCTCGGTAAAATATTTCTTTATAAAATTTCTAGTCGTTTTCGTACGACTTCTATTCTTATTCTGATAATTATATTTCTTGGCATATCGGATGCCTTTCTATTTTTTCAGACATATCGGATGTCTTTTTAATTTATAGTTCTTCTTATTTTTCGATTTATATTCTTTTATTTATCTATTCATATTCTTTTATATCCAAGCAAATACTGATAATATCTATAGCACATACTATAAATTCAGTATTTCTATAGTATATGTTTGCTTGGAATAATTCCTTTCTTATATATATATATATATATATATATATATATATATATATATATATTCGATTAAAGTCTATATTATTGGTGTCGGGAAACACATTCCGATAGACTTATATATAGGCAATATATCATATATATTCTTAATCCAACTTATTATAAGCGAGACTTATTTCGTTGAGATATTTGTATAGATAGTTCTTGCCAGAACAGTGATTTCTTAAACGATCTCTCGCAGCCTTTAACCCGGAACAGGAATTCCGTTATTCCCTGGGCCAGAGAGTTTCACTGGAAAAATGAGCATAACTCTATTCATTTTTCGTTTTCTCTTCGATTATACCTTGCGAATCTCTACGCAATTCCGCTTGGTATCAATTATATTTCGATATATTCGTTATAATTTACTTCTTTTAATAACTCATTGGATTCTACTATTTCTGGTTTTCGAATCCATATAGATTTTTATCTGTTATATTCTTAAGAATTTAACAATTCTTCCATGACTTCGTAATTTCAAACTTGGTAATACTTGACCGTTTTACCAATTTGATTGTATTATAACTCACATGAGTTTTTATACAGAAGCGACTGCGAAGATTTGTTCATAGTAGTATATATTCTCATAAAGAATCCTGTGACTTAGTGGCAAATGTCCGGATATACCTTCTGTAAGGGTCCGGATATCCTTTGCCGCAAAGATTGCACAGAGAACATACAACTAGCTTTGGTTGGCAATCAAAAATCAATAAAATGATTTCTTTGATTCATAGAATTTAACCGAGCGATGGCTTTTATTCTGCGAACCCATTCTTAGTCGTATTCCACGAAGGAATCTCAACTATATTGCCAATTTTGTGGTCGTATTCTCCACATACGATATGCTGTTAGTTCGGTTTATATTGCTTCTTATTATTTATTTCTTTATTATTTCTCTTAATATGTTTACAACACAAACATACTGTGATCTTGATAAACTCCTACTCGAATGTTCCTGTGCCTGTGGCATTCATAATTATGTTTGCAACCATAATTACTATTCCACCTCACCTAACATTCCAGTATTTGTTTATTTTAATCACAATAGGTATGTGTCCCTTACATATTATTCTGCTATTCTGTTCTTTATTTTCTCTTAGATTCGAAATTATATATTCTGGAAAGAAACATATTGATATAAGTCTAACGAAGTAGACTGTTAATCGTTCAAGAACTTGTTTGTGTCAAAGGATATTCAACATAACAATCCAATCTTCTTAATATCCTTGACTTATTCGAGTCGTAGGATTAAGATGGTAGTTATATTTCCGTATAGTCGAGCGAATAGGAATTCGATTTCTTTAGATAGAGTCCAATTAATTTCGTCGCATGAATTCGGGATAGTAATATTTTCGTTCGAAATATTATTTAACTTTGGGAAGGATCGGTGATAATACTTATCGGGAATTTTCATTTATATACAAAGATAGATTTGTATTATTAACGTAATATATAATACTCATTGTTATATCGAGATAAAATATCAACGAAATTATACTATCGAATATAATTATAACATCGTGTCGAAAATACTTTTAACTTATATATACGGATATAAATTTGCTTAGGAAATCTTCATGAAAATACTGTTAAATGCGATATGAAATAAAAATAATACGGTCGTGGTTCTTTTGTATAAAAACTTTTAGGAATAATTTATGGGAACAATACGGATTCAAGTTTCATAATAATATTCGTTTTCAAAAATAAACTTAACGCTTCAGGAGAGTCATGATAAAAACTTTCTTAATATCAGAACTTTTAAATTTTTAATAAACAAGTTCTTATTACCGATTGATAAAACAAAATAGATTTTCTCAAAATATTGAGATAAAAATTTTAAGGTTAAACGGATAAATTTGGATAAACCTGAGATAGATTCTGGGGTTTTTCCAAAGATTATCAATACTTAATTTGCTGAAAATATTAACGGATTTTCTCAATCCTTTTGAATAAATCGTTATTTGAAAATCGGGATATATATATATTTTTACTAAAATCGAAATACTGGTTTAATATAAAAATAATAATGACTAAGTATAAAATTAATAAATTTCATAATCATACTGAAAAGATTTAAAACCTTTTAAATAATCGCGGAATATATTTAACCTTTAATTTAAATAATCGAAGGAAATTCTTTAGAAACACGATATTTATATGTTTAGATTTTATAAAAATTTCGGAATTTACGGTGTAAAAATAATATTTCTGGAAACTCGAGCATAGGAATGTTCAAGTTGGAGCGTATATTTGTATTCTCTTTATATATATATCGGAATAACCGTGAGGTTAACGATCTGAATAATTCTTGAGACTGAAATTTCGGAGAGATGTGACGAATGATTATAATCAACGAGTTTTGCTAGAGGATGAAATACGATTTCAAAACTCTCGTACAAGTCGATTGAATTATCGAAGAATACTTTTGTAATTTTTATATCTATATATATATATATATATATATACTTCTAAACAAATAATTTCCTTAATAAACGAACACGAATATGACCTTGTTCGTGTTCGTTTGGTTCGTTTGTGTAACAACCCTGGCTGATGTGGCCGGGTTGTCGGGTCGGGTTATCGGAGTTACACAGCGGAATCCAGGGTAATAACAGTCTTTTAGTCTTCCAGGATCCACGTCATCATATCTGTTGGGTTACCTGAACACATGTCAAAAATAGTTTCTGTCAACATAAAGTTGGTGAGGTCGCGTATTTTATAAAGTGAATGGCCAGTTCGTTTATTTATAATTCTTTTATAATATCTTTTATAAACATGCTTTACAATTCTATTTCTGGAGGGGAAAATATATTCTATCAATTCGATTATATGTCTATTATTTCGATTATATTCTATGAGTTGCCATTCCTTTCTATGGTATCACTCTGCTTGTGATAATATATGATTATTTCTACCCTCTACTCGGGTAAAACTGGTTCTTGTCCTCTAGTTGGACAAGAAAGGAAATGGCGATACCGTCCAGTACTGTCCTCGTTGTTTCTATTGCCCCTTTATATAACTTCTATTGATAGTTATTCTTTTATGTAAAGCATTATGTTTTCTTATAAATGACATGTATTTCCCCGAAAACACTTAATAAAACAGTAAAAGTGGGGAGTTCACGATACTCACTTGTTTGCGTTATATCTTCAGCTAATCTTCTTATTACAATTATATTTCATATATATATTGATACGTTTTATGCGTGGGACTTGTTAGATTGTAATACTTAGGATATATATCATATATATAATTTATATATATAGAATTCAGTATATATTAGATAGTCCTAAACTCGGGGTTTGGTCAATCTAGGCAAAAAGAAACAAAGCTGGCCTTTACAGCTTGGCACGCGAACCTAAAAGAACTCTAGACACAACTTACCCGAGTCTAGTATATCGTTTTATATATCGAATCTTATATATAAACATATATATTTTATATATGTTTATTATTCTCTTATTATTATTATCAAGTCCGTACGTTATTCGTATTATATATATATTCGTATAATTCTAATAATTTTCCTCGTCTAGTTATCGGACCGGGTTCTATTCCGGGTGTTGACCGAGTCACTGAGTCGACTCGGCGACGACTCGTATTCACCAACTTGATTATCGGTACCTCGCACAATCATAACCATTATATTAATATCCGGTTATTAGATTGTGTAACCAATAAATCGATATATTACAACTTATCAAGATAATAACCGGACCTCACCGGATAATTATCGGGATATGACTGGAAGTAGACCGGGAGTTGTATAGAACCGGGTATCGGACCCGTCTTCTGGAGTTGGTACCCTATAACAATAATTATAAGCTTTATATTAATAACTGATTAGAATATTGAATAAGCAACTTAATCAATAGAAATACAATCGGTATCTGCCAAACAAAGAGGGACAAGGGATTAACCATCACCCGATGAACCAGTGAATATCCGGTCAACCCGAAACATACCCGGTCACAGTTCAAACCGGGAATAAAGGTACCGAAGAATCACGACAGTCACGAGTTATAATCGGAACGAGGATTGGGACTCGATAACTACCGGTTATGTTTAGAAACAGAGGAACAAGGTGTCGAGTTCGTGGGTGGTTTATCGAAGACAATCAGGAACATTAGCATCAGAAGCGGAGCTTCACAGGTTAGGTTTATTGTCATTGACAGTCACCATTAACCGGTGACTGTCCGGGTTCGTATATCTCGAACAAAGGGGATGAACATGGTGGTTCTCGGCTGGAACAAAGGAACCGGTCAGTTAAGAATATAACAGGTTGGTAACCGGTGACCATAGGTTTAATACGAGGATATACGACAGGAATAGAGGAGTAGGCTGTGGTGGTTAGCGGTTGATGGTTGGATTCGGGGGCGGCAGAATAGGTTTACCGAACCAGGAAAGAGAAGAGGAGGAGGTTTGTGGTGCTTACCGGAGAAGAAGATGGTTGCAGGCGGCGGCCGGAGGTTGGCCGGAGACGATAGCCGGAACAGCAGCGGAGGCGGCAACAGCCGCCATGGCTGTCCGGCGAGAGTCTCATGAGTCAGAGCATCACACACCTTTGTGTGTTTATAATGTGCAGAGAGAGAGCGAGAGACTAGAGAGGAGAGGGTTTATATAGAAGAATTAAATAGAGGGTGTTTGGCTACGGGGATAATATCTGGAACTCGGGATATTTGGTAATAGTTATAACGATCGAACAAAAGACGTTTGACAACGGGTTATTAGCAGATTAGGAGCGTTTAACCGCGATAATAATAATTCAATAATTATTATTTATATATTCGGTTAAAACGGTTTGTCGAGAGATTCGAACTTGAATATTTAATTGGATAATCGGGTGGTCAGGTCCGACCCGACCCGTTTAAGAGACACGTAAGGTGACGTAACACTTCGAGACTTCGAGGTGTTACAGTTTGCAGCCCTACTCACTGCAGAAGAAATTGGGGAACAAGAGACGCATAACGATGCACAAGAGGGTCGTAAAGAAGCTGAGACAGAGGCGACGATCAAGATTGAGAACTTATTGGGGGCCAAAAATATTAATTTGTTTGAAAATCAAGTTTCACATGTGGTTGAGAAAGAAGGATTTCAAGACGGCGGACAATGAATTTGAGCTCTTTAAATATAAGGGTGTTAGGTGTAGATGGGAAAGGTAGATGGGTGCGTGAGATTAGAGTTCAACAGGAAGTTTCGTTCGTTATGTTACAAGAAACTCAACATGGCTCATTAGAGGGGATTCATATGGATGGTTTTTGGGGAAGAGGCAAATACAATATGGAGATGGTTGAGTCAACAGCGAGGTCGGGCGATCTGCTTTTGATGTGGGATCCCAAGGTATTTTCATTATCACATATAGAGAAGAACAAGTACTTTCTACTTTCTGTTGGTATGGTAAAAGTCTGTGATTTGCAAGTGATTTTATTAAACATTTATGCTCTGCAAAACGTAGTTGAAAAGCGGTCTTTATGGGACCGTTTAATGGGTTTAATTGAGTCTAGAAATGGGTATTGGATTGTGGCAGATGATTTTATTGTGGTGAGGAATCATGACGAAAGAAGACATTCGAAATTCAATAAGTCGGCTGCCAATGATTTTAATAAGTTTATTGACGATGCTGGTTTACATGAATACAGTTTGAAAGGGAGGAAGTTTACGTTTGTGTCTGGGAGAAAATGCGTCGGATCGATCGTATTTTGGTAAGTTGGAATTATTCGTTGGAATGGCCTAATCTGAATACAGGGCTCTTGCCAGGGAGAAGTCTGATCAGAGTCCCTTATTGTTAAAGATCCATTCTAAGAAATTTGGTCCGAAACCATTTAGGTTTTTTAATTCTTGGATGGAAAGAGTGGATTTTAAGGGGATTGTAGATAAAGGGTTAAAGGATTTTGTTAGTATTGATGTGCCTGATGTTAAAGTGATGAAAAAGTTTAGGTCCTTGAGGAATGTCATTAACAAATGGAAGGAAGAATCGAAAGAAGTTGAGATGGGAGAAGAGGTCGCCTTGAAAAAGGATATGGCGGATATGGAATAATATATGGAGGTCCGAGATTTATCAGAAGGGGAAATTTGGGTGATGGAAGAGGCAAAAAAAGAGATTAAAAGAACTTGGAGATTTTCGAAACAAAGACCTAAAACAAAGAGCAAGAATCAAGTAGGCGATGCATGGGGATAAAAACTCCAAGTTTTTTCATCGGGTCATAAATAAGAGAAGATCCTCTACTATTTTCCGGGACTCCTGATCATAGGGAATGGGAAACGAAGCTGAATAAAATTAAAAACGAGATCTTTTCGTTTTTTAGAAATAAATTTGTTGAAGGTATGCAAGTTAGACCAAAGCTGATTTGTCAAGACTTGAAGACGCTTCAAGAAGGAGATGCAAATATGTTGATTTCAAGGTTTACTGAAGCTAAAATTAAGCAGACAGTTTTTTAGAGTGAGGATGACAAAGCTCCTAGACCCGATGGCTTCAACTTCAAGTTTATTAAGAAATTTCGGAAGCATTTTGCAGCTGACTCTATTAGTATTTTCGATCACTTTTTTGAATCATGTAGTATTAGTAGGGGTGTGGGTTCGTCCTTTATTACTTTGGTGTCGAAGGTAAAGGATCCGACAGAACTGGGGGATTACCGTCCTATTAATTTAATTGGGGTTACAAGTAAAGTGATATCAAAAGTGCTCACGAACAGATTGAAAGTGGTAATGGGGGCGGTTACTTCAGAAACGCAATCAGCGTTTCTTAGCGGTAGGTATATTCTTGATGGGCCGTTAGTCATTAATGAAGTAATTTCATGGGCTAGGCGAGTTGGTAGGGAGTTATTCTTATTCAAAATTGATTTTGAAAGAGCATATGACAATGTTAACCGGGAGTTCTTATTATCAATCATGGACCAAATGGGATTTCCAACGCTATGGTGTAAATGGATTCATGGAGTTTTGTCATCAGCCAGATCCTCTATTTTGGTTAATGGTTCACCAACGTTTGAGTTGATTGTAAAAAGGGGATAAGACATGGAGACCCGATATTATCATTTTTGTCTATACCGGTGATGGAGGCTCTATCTGGTCTCTTTAAAAAGGCTATTATGATTGGACTATTTGATGGTGTTAAACTTCCAAACGATGGCCCGGTTTTGACGCACCTACTTTATGCTGATGACGCAATGATAATAGGAGAGTTGTCTAATTGTAACATCAATAATATGAAGAGAATTCTGCATATTTTCTACTTATATTTAGGGCTGAAAATAAATTTGCACAAGTCGACGTTGTTTGGTATTAATGAAGCTAAGGATGAGGTCATAAATAAGGCGCGCACGTTAGATTGTAAGATGGGTGAGGTTCCTTTTGTGTATTTGGGGTTAAAGGTAGGAGCTAACATGAATCGTATTGGTAGTTGGGACCCGATGTTTGAAGTGATTCAGAACAGATTGACACATTGGAATGCTAAGACACTTTCAATAGGTGGAAGAGTGACTTGATCAAATCAGTGCTGGAAAGCTTACCAACCTACTTCTTTTCGTTGTATTTAGCTCCAGCAGCTGTGACAAATAGATTAGAGAGTATTATCAAAACATTCTTATGGGGAGGGAGCGCGGGGGGAAAAAGATACACTGGGTTGCTTGGGATAAAGTGGCAAGACTGAAGAAGGAAGGAGGGTTGGGTTTGAGTAGAATGGACATATGTAACAAAGGTTTGGTAATAAAATGGTTATGGCGATATATTACGGAAAGGAATGCTTTGTGGAGGAAAACAATAGACACGATCCATGGTACTAATAAGGTGTGGGACGTGCTTCCAGCAAACAACCGTTTCACAGGTGCGTTGTTGTCTGTTGTTAGTGGTAGCAGAAAGATTATTGTGGCTGGGGTGAAGCTATGTAATTTGATAAGTGAAAAGGTTAGAAATGGAAAATATATTCGGTTTTGGATTGATATGCGGGCGGGTAATTTTGTCTTGGAAGATAAGTTACCTAGTCTATTTAGGGGCTGTTTGGTAGCCTCTTAATCAGCCTCTTAACCATTCAGGTCTGAATCATTCAGCATTCAGACTGTTTGTTTCAGCATCTGAATGGAATGATTAAGTGCTGAACCATTAAGCTAATAAGGGATGCTGAATGATTCAGCTCTTAACCATTCAGAGCCTCTTAACCATTCAGATCATCTTAATGATTCAACACTTAATCAACCAAACAACCCCTTAGACTTGAAAAGGAGAATGATTGCAAAGTCGCGGATAGGTGATGTTTATATGGTATCGAAGAAGTTTTCAATTGGAAATGGAAGTCGCCTTTGGTCGATACTGAAGCTGTTACAGAGTTGCCAGCGGCTTTTGTTTGGAACAAAGCTTGTAACATGTAATGACGAGTGGCTATGGAATAGTAGTAGCGGCAAGTGTTTTTCAGTCCTGCAGCAAAAAAATGGTTGTCCAGTGTAGATAACGGAGCGATTTCGTATGTTTTCAAGTGGTCCAAATGGGTTCCAACTAAGTGTAATATATTTATGTGGCGTGCCGAACAAGATAAAATTCCAACGAAAACGGCTTTGATACGTAGAGGTGTTCAATTGAGTGACAGTTTGTGTCAATTGTGCAAAGACGTCGAGGAGACTGTAGAGCATCTATTTTCAGGGTGTATGATAGCAGTCGGGGTTTGGAATGCGATTTCCAGTTGGTGTAGGATTCTGAACATCTTTGTCTTTGGAGTGAAAGATTTGCTAGAGCTGTATAAACGAATTGACGGGTCAAAGCAGAAGAAAGCGGCTGTTCATGGAGTGTTGATGATCACGTGTTGGGTGTTATGGAAGGCGCGTAACGACTCGATTTTCTCCTCCAAAGAGCTGAGTGTGGTAAAGATAGTGGCGGATGTAAAATCATTAAGCTTCCTTTGGTATAGGAATATAATCAAAACGAATTGTATAGCGTGGGTTGACTGGTGTAAGTTCACTCTTATGTAACTTGGGGGCTGTTTGGTTGATTAAGTGCTGAATTATTAAGAAGTCTAAATGGTTAAGACTTAAGAGGCTCTGAATGATTAAGTACTGAATGGTTAAGCTATGCACCAAGTCTGAATGATTCAGCTCTTAATCATTCCATTCAGAGCCTTTTTTTAGGTTGAAACAAACAATCTGAATGCTGAATCAATCAGAGCTGAATGGTTTAGAGCCTCATTAAGAGGCTACCAAACAGGCCCTTAGTGTTTGGTTTGGGTCTCTTCTTCTCTCCCTTGGAGATGAAGTAGTTCCTTTGTTTCTAAAGAAAGTATAGTTAAAAAAATATATATCGACGCATTCAATTGAAAACGACATGTATACTCTTCTAAATTTGTTTGGATATGTTAGCTTATTAAATTGGAAGTTCGCTTAAAAACAAGATATTAAATTGTACAGTAATAAAGAAACGTTGTATTTTGGTTAGGGCTGTAAATGAACCGAACGAACACGAATAAGTTCTTGTTCGTGTTCGTTTGTTAAGTAAAATATGTGTTCACGAACAGTTCATGAATACTTACCGAACGAGATTTTTTGTTCGTGTTCGTTTGTTAAGAAAACAATCATGTTTGTGTTCGTTTGTTAATTTTGTTCATGAACACAAAGAAGTGTTCATGAAAAAAACAAACGGACATATATTAACTTTCTAATAAAATCGAGTTCATATACATATATGTTTATTTATTTATTTGGGTTAAATAAAAATTAAAAACTTATTAAACTATCGAACATAAACAAACAAACAAACATAAACAAACGCGTTACCGAACATTAACGAACATAAACGAACGAACGTGGCCTCTGTTCATGTTCGTTCGTTTAACTAAACGAACTTCCCACCAAACGGTTCATGAACTGTTTGTTGAAAATTCAGTTCGTTTGCAGCCCTAATTTTGATAGTTTGGAGAAGATAATGCCAAACTGTCCGGTTGGAAGAATAAATTAAAAAATTAGTAAATAATTGATATTATTGTCAAAATTATCCATACCTTGTAAATGCAACATTAAATTTCTAATTTCATAAAATATTCATTCTTCCATGTCCCTTGGATCACGACAATGCTCTCTTAAAAAAAAAAAAAAAAGATATCCATATAGGTGCATAGTTAATACATTTTTTTTTTCTAACAAAATATGAATACATTATAGGATTCGGATCATATGAGAACTAGCTTGAGTTATGAGAACTAGGGAACCATTTGTAGCCATAGATCTTACTAATCCAAGGGTGAGAAACCATTTGTGGAGGTTTTTTGTTTTGTAGTGAAGATTAAAATTTTTGTTATTAACTTTATATTAAAAAATCACTGTTAGGGGTATTTTGGGTAAAGCAGTTATGCTTTTAACTGACACATATCTGTGCATCGATTGTAGTATCCATATTAATTGCACAAATTTGGGGTTTTCAAATTTTTTTCAAACAAAGAAACCGTTCAAATCTCTCTCTTCCCCTACGTTTTGCACCAGACCAAAAAACCACAAACCCTTCTGATCGAGGATAATAAACCGTCGATCGTCGTCTCCGTGAGAAATCATTCATCTGTTGTTCAACACTCCGATATAGGGTATGTTTTTTCTTCTTTTTCCCTTTTTTTTTTGTCACATTTACTGGTTTTTCTACAAAGCATGTTTTTTAGGGTTTTGTTTTTTTTTTTTTTTTGATACTTTTGCTGTTTAGGGTTTTTTTTTACTTTGCTGTTTACGGTTTTTTTTTGCCGTCTGTTTTTTGTATTTTTGGTGTCAAACAGTAGGGGGGGGTAGGATTTTGATAATGATTTGATTTTTTTTTAGGGGTTTGATAATGATTTTAGGGGGTATGTGGTTTTTTTGCATGTTCTTTTTGTTTTTTGGGGGGTGGACAATGGTGGTTTGATGGTTTTCATTTTTTTGTTAGACAGACGGTTTTTTTGAGCGGGGGGGGGGGGGGGGGGGGGGGTTGGGGGGGATTTGAGTTTGGGGTAATGAAGCAATAGATAACATAAGAAAATACAGGGGGGTTTTTGGATTTTTGTTTTTTTGTACGTGATTTTTTTGAGTTTGAGTAGGGGTGGGTTTTTTTGAGTTTGGGGTAATGAAGCAATAGATAACATAAGGAAATACAGGGGTTTTTTGGATGAGTACATTTGTTATTTTTGAGGTTTGGTTCAGGGCTTTTTTTACAATGGGGTAAAATGGGAACCCAGTGGATAGAATGTCCTGTTTTTTCTCCCCCCCCCCCCCCCTTTTTTTCATGTGATGTTATTTTCTTGTTTGTTTCCAGATAACATGGTGGCCGGTACAAGAAGCTCTAAACGCCCTCGCGTGGAAGATTCGAAAGTTCTGGCAGTTACACGCGTCAGTCCCCGACGACGAGGTTAGGCCATTTCATAATCAATACCCTTTTTTTTCTTTCCTTTCGTGTTCTTTTTTAAATGTTTGTAATCAGTTATGGTTTTTGGTGTAGTGGGGAATGACCCAGACCATCCCATACATGTCGGGACGCCTGTTTCGCCCGCGGCCCTACCTAAAAGGAACAAACGACCCACACGTGATGCTGACACAGACAAAGAAGGTGGCTATGTGCCTGACACGATATCGCCGAAGAAAGGGGCAAAGTCTCCCAAAAAACAGGTGTGGGGTAGTTTAAAAACCCGGTCGTCCCCCCGACAGCTTTACCTGGCGATATCAAAACTCAGTGGTCGACAACAAGAGGTGGTCCGTGAAATGGGGTTCGGGGATCTACTGTTTTTCCGTGTAGATGGTATCCCGGTGAAAATTGCACACTACGCAGTTGACATCTTCCAACCTGAGAAGATGAGGATGCGGTCTCGTAAACAGGAGGTGGCCATAGATGCTGATCTTGTACATAAGGTTTTTGGCGTCCCATGCGGAGGCACCAAGTTTTCAAGTTTCGCTGAACCGGAGAGTTGGGACCCCGCGTTGAAGGTCTGGCGTGATCGCTACCCGACTAACACCTATGTATCTACAAAGCTGATCGTGGACAAGATAATCGCAGACGAATATGAAGACCTTTTCATATTCAAGGTTGATTTCATAATGCTGTTCGTAACAACAATGATTATCTCTCACGGGAATGGTCTTTGCAAAGAAGAAATCCCAAAATGTTTTACAAGGGGAACACGTTTCGAGGAGATTGATTGGTGCGACTTCATGGTAACATCCCTCATGACCTGTAAGCAAAAATGGAGGCGGAGTGACCCCCAATGCGCATTTGCTGGTCCATTGACCTTTTTAACGGTATGAATGGTTACTCTGGCGTATTTTTAGTTAACCCTTTTTTTTTTTATTTTTTTTGTAGGACTTTTACATGTGTTTTTTTTTTTCTAAGTTTCCCTGTTTTTTTTTTTTCAAAATGGGGCAGCTATTGTATGTTGATTGTTTTGCCGTTGATGGCATGAACACCCCCAAGGGTGTGCGTGCCATGCATCATTGGTCGTTGGAGTTGCTAAGCAGGCGGCAGGAGCATGAAATACGACATGGTGGCTTTGGGCTTGGCAAAGTGAAGGAGGTGACTATGGCTAGAGATGGCGATGTGGAGGTAACACATGTTCATTTTTTTTTTGGCTGCCTGGTTTTTTTTTTTTTTTTTTTTTTTTTTTTGGACTAAATGCCTTTTGTGCGTGTAACATCTTTTTTATATGTTTTTTGTTGTTTTTTTTTTTGTTCAAAGGTGGAATTGCGCGTGGCGCGCGATAAGTTAGCGGAGTTCAAGTCGTTAAAGATACAGGTTGGTGCAATTTTTAGCTCCTTAACTTCAAGATACCCGCTTAGTAGCAGTGTGCGTCGATTGGAAGCGGAGTACCGCTCAGAACTGTGTCAAGTAACCGAGAGGGGGAAAGAGGTTGAGACGCCAAGAAGAATGATAAAGCATGTTGTTTCAGACTTAGATAAGGAACACAACTCGGGGGGGCCTGTCGATGAACACCATAGTTTTGAAGGCGAGTGATGATAACCCGCACATGCCCAGGCGACTGTTTTTTTTTTTTGTTACTTTTTTTTTTTGTTTGTGCATTTGATTTTTCCCTCTTTTTTCAGTGGTAGCGGGTGCATCCGGAACAGATTCGTCGGACTCAGAACGCGACGGGCGATGGTTGTTTACGGGTTGTGAGCCTGGGACAAGCAAAGCTAAGCCCCCACCGAGCGATGTTCAGGAGAACGCAACAACCGGAGGCAAAGGGAGTCAGTCACATCAACATGATGGCGGCGTGACACAGACCGGGGAGATACGGGCATGTGCGGACAGTGGGAATGAGGCGGTGGGTGACATCGGTGTCAGTGGCCATGGAGGTAGTAAACTAGTTGAACAAATGGATGCGCATAGGATGAGATTTGGGCTGCCAACAATACGCACACCAGTCAAGTGTACGTTTTTTATAGAAACCCGTTTTTTTTTTGTGCAAATAACTACCCTTTTTTTTTTACCAGCCAAGTGTACGTTTTTTTACAAAATCTGTGTTTTTGTTTTTTTTGTGTTTTGTGCGTGATTTTTGTAGCAGGCTCACCGGGCACGACATTCGCTTCTGCCAGTCAGCCAACATTTAGCCTGGGGTTAACACAGTTGACCCCATTGGCAGACAAGAAGTTGCTAAGTCGGCAACCTGAAGCTGGACCCGGAGAAGTGTCCATGACGCAGCCCAGTTTTAGCCTTGGGTTCACCCAGGAGTGCCCGCTTGACGCTGCAGGAGGGAAAGACGGAGTAAATGTGGACGAGATCGTTGTAGGACCAGCAACAAAAAGCAGCGAGCCTGCAAAAGGTCAGAGAGGGGGGGGGGGTACTAACCCTGGTGTAAATTATTTTTTTTTTCCACATGTTTTTTTACGTTGGTGTAAAATATAGGGTCTTTTTTTATAAATTTGTTTCTGTATTTTTTTTATAGTTGTTTTTGTTCGGGTGGTTTTCTAAAATTCGTTTTATGTTTTCTTTTTATAGGTCACGGAAACGTGGCTTCTGCTGCGTTGAAGGTACCACCTATATCGTGGGGGACATCAAGGTGTATGGTGGCTAGGTTGCCTGTTGTGGTGAATAGTAGTGATGAACTACCCACGAAGGCCACAAAGAAAGAGTTGATGGTGTGGGACTTCTTGTTCAGGACGGCTGACAAGGCATTGATGATGCAACTAGCCACCGATGAGGCGAAAAGGCGGTATTTTTTTTTTATACAAAACGGCTTTTTTGTGTGTCTACGCATACGTGGGGGGCTAAAACTTTTTTGTATTTTTTTTTGTCTGGTTGTTTTTTGTTTTTGTAGGCAGAAAGCTGGTGGAGGGTCCGTAGATTTGGCCAACATTGACCCAACTGAGTTTTTCCCGTGAGTGTGTTTTTTTGCGTTTATGTTTTTTTTATCGCTTTCTGAAAAAACTGTTCGTTTTTCTGTACAAAGTTTACCCCAAACTAAAATAATAATAATAATAATAATAATAATAATAATAATAATAATAAACAATTTTTGCAGTTATGTGCTGTTTGAAAATCGCCACGGGATGCGATCTGAAGCCCCACTGATGCAGTCGCTGGCAGTGGGTAAGAGATTGTACGGTTCAGTGATCGACGCCTGGGCGAGTGTTCTGAACAACGATCCGCTGTACAAGGGGATCGGGGGGGTCCGTCGTTTGTTTTGTGCCACCACAACCGTTGTGAGTAAATCAATTCCGTTTTTTGTTTTGGTTCGGTTTTTTCTTTTTTTTTTTTGGTCCGCTATTTTTTTTCTTATATGGTTTTTTTTTCCTTTTGTGTGTTTACGCAGGTTGACTGGATGCTACAGCTGGATGACGACCCAGGAGGCAGCCGGGTGGCGTCTTTGAAGAATGGGCTTTCGGGCGCTCTTTCTGGCGACGCGGAAGCGCTTGATTTGCGGGGCGTGGACATGGTCTTTGTGCCTGTCTTAGAACACGAACATTATTACGTGCTGGTTTTCGACCTGAAGCGTGTGGATGTGTGCGTTATTGACAACATCGTGCCGAGGAAGTCGCCGATGGTGCTATCAGACAGCAATGTCTACTATGTTAAAAGCACACCATTCAAAGTGGTAGGTCCAACTAAAAAATAACAATAAACAAAAGATAAAAAAAAAAATAAACAAAAGATGCAAACTGATCTAGTCTTCTATTTTTTTTGTGTGCAGAAACACATCTTTGATGACTACCTCGACATTGTGAAGCACCCCAAGGCGGCAGCATTAAGGGAATGCACTATTAGGCCGGTTCCTCTTCCCTGGGCCACCACGAAGAATACAGACGATTGTGGCGTATTCGTTATGCGCCACATGGAAAACTACTGCGGATTGTCTGTCCCTTTCAGTTGTGGGTTCAGCCTGAACGGGAAGCGCAAGCAGGCCCAGTTGGATACGTTAAGGAAGCGGTATGCATCGAGCATCCTTTTGTCGTCCACGAACATCTATAGCGAGCGGGTTTGGAGGCGTTACTAGCGAAGGGGGGGTATGATGGTACCAAGAAACAAAAACTTTAAAATCGTTTGTGTGATTGTACCAAAAAACAAAAACTTTTTTGTGCTGCTGTGATTGTACGTGTATGGGGGGGGGGAGGGGGTTAGGGGGGGGGGGGGGTATGATGGTCCTTAAACTTCGTTTTTTTTCTTTTTGTGTTTTAGTTGTGTTTTGGGTTTTTTTGTGCATGGATGATATGCATGTGTGTGTGGATGTATGCATTTTTCTTTTTTTGTTTGTAGGTATGTATGGTACTGGCCTAACAAAAAAAAAAAATACATTAAAACATGCTTTTTCAAATAGCCCTTTTTTTTGTACCCCGGTGTAAAAATAACAACCTGTTAGTTTGTACAAATTTTTATATTTTTTTGTTTTTGGACCCTGATGTAAAAATAGAAGACTATAAAACCACATAAAAAAAAAAAGAGCAAACGTACACAAAAAAAAACACAATGTAATGGGCGGAACACCGGTGTAAAACTCAAGGTTACACGAAAAAAACAAATAAACCACTGATATCTTTTTTATATCCCATTCTTGTCCGCAGCTACAGTTACCCCAATGCAAAAGTAACAAGCTGTTAGGTTTTTACATAAGGATTTTGTCCTTTTACACTAGTTCCAAAAAAAAAAAATAAAAAAAAAAAAAAATAGGGAATATATAATGGTAAAAAAAATCCCACAGTCTGAGGATTTTTTTGTTTTTATATACATGTTTGGTATAGTTGAAAGAAATGACTGGACCTTTGTATGGCCCACTTTATCTTACCCCAATGTAAAAGTAACAAAACTGAACCCCCCCAATCAACATCAGTCACGTGGTTTTTCCATCATGATTAGCACCATGAAAACATTTTATTTTTTTGTTTTTTTAACTGCTAAAAATGATTACACCCATGAAATTTTTTGTTAGGAGACCAGTGTTTTCCCTTGCTATTTATAGACCAAAGAAGTGGAGGGGGGTTTTGTATCAGTTTGCAAAACAAGCACCACTTTTTTCAAGCCTAAAAAAAGAAAGGTATGACCCTTTTTTCCCCCTTTTTTATAGCTAAAAGAAGCAAAAAAAACGTGATAAAGGAAATCACCTCTGTTTTTTTTTCTTTTTTGGTAGGGGGGGGGGGGTGCGTGTGGGGGACAATGTGAAATAACACTAATGTAATTTTTTTTAAGAGAGAAAAAAAACACCGATGTAAAAACGTTTTTCGCGCCCACTGTTAAAAATAAAATACAATAAACAAAAACACACCACTGAGCTACATATATATATTTTTTTCCAACTTTCCATTTTTTTTTTTCGCTTAGCAGGGGATGGACGGTGGTGAGGAAAGGCCTTTCAAATTCCCACGTAATGAACGCAAGGGAAAATTGGTGCAACTCTGGAATCGTCCGAAGATCCCCATCAGTCAGCCCGCTAATCCAACGCCCCCACCCGCTGCACCAATGCGTCAAGGACGCCTCCAAGGCATATCGACGTTGCATCAGGGTGTCATCACCCCACCCCGGAACTCTACATTTACCCCGGGGTCCCACACTGGGACGCCCCCAACTGCTGCACGCGTCCAAGGCATATCGACCTTGCATCAGGGTGTCTACACCCCACCCCGGAACTCTACATTTACCCCAGGGTGTCGACCGAACTATGGACAGCTACCGTTGTATCCAACCCACAGCCAAACCTATGGACAGCATCCGGTGTATCCAAGCCATGGCCCAAACCATGGGCAGCATCCGGTGTATGCAACCCAGGGGGGCAACAGGAGAGGGATGGAGATTAATGCGCCGAACAGTAGTGATATGAGGTGGGTTCCAAAAACAGCCCCTAGGGCGAGTGTGTCAAGGCCACCGAAACCCCCAAACCCAGCAACATACTTTAATGCCTCAAAAGCGCCGGTAGCAGAGGAGGGCGCGTCACAGGGGGGACCTTACGTAGATGACTGGCCGTCCGACGAGGACAACGTTGTAGGGTTTGACTGGCCGTCCGAAGATGAGACAGATTCGGATGCGGTCATGTCGCCAAAGGGGAGCTACTGAAAAAAAAATTATCTATTGGGGGCCTGAACATGGGAGCGACGTTATATGGGCAAAATGTGTCTAAATAAGGTGTAACTGTGTTTTTTCTGGTTTTTTTTTTTTTTGCTAGTTGTATGTTGTTTTTTAATAGGCTAAGTCCAAGTGTGTAGGTCTTGTTCCTGTGTGTCTGTTACACCAATGTAAACGCCCTCTATCCCATGTGTGTGGGTTGTGTAGTTGTATCGTTTTGTCGTTTTTCCAGTTTACCAGCTTGTAGTTTTTTTTTATTTTTTTCTTCTTCTGGTCGTTTTTTTTTAACGGGGGGGGGGGGGGGGGTAGGGGAAGTAACAAAAGTGAAACCCCTTTACACCGATGTAAAAAAAGAAATAAAACTAACAACAGGCAACCTCTTTTATCCCAAAACCCACACTGTTACCCCAGTGTAAAAACACACAATACAGTAATATATATTTATTTTTCATTAAACCCGACTTACAAAAAAGCACACGCCCAGCAAAACTACCCACACCCCCTGATAGCAAAAGACACATGGCCCAAAAAAAAAAAATGCCCGCTCCCGCATTTTCCCCCAGGCGAACTTTTTGTGGGAGTGGACATTTTTCTTTTACACCATGCCACCACTTTTTCGCGGATCACAGTCACACATTAAGTGTTATAGTACAGCACATAGTTTTTATATAAACATAAACTAGAAAATCAAAAAAGGGGCGACCTAGGCGACGTGCTGTCGGGGCTGCTGCCACGTTCTAAGGTTCTGCGGCTTTTTTCTTCGTGGGGCAGTTCCTAGAGTCGTGATCGGTCACGTATTCCAGGCACGTCTTGCATTGTCGTGGGTTTTTCTTCTTTCTGTTTGCCGCCTTCTCACCCGGGCCAACCAATCGGCGGTTTGTCCCACACCCTTTGTTCCTGATTCCTTGCGGGTTGCTGCACGGATCTTCAGTCTCATCCGGCGTCTCATCCGGCACACCTAGCAGGTCTGCGATTACAGCATCATGTACGCCATCATGTTCGTTAGCCTCAACACGACCCGCCATAACTTCATCCTTCATGTTTTTGAATTGTTCTGAAAACGCACTTAACAGGTTGGGCGATCCACTTAGCCGATCCACGCACTGATTAAACATCTCAAGCAGACCATTACGCATCACGGCAGTTGAACTCTGATCCACACCGTAACGAGCATCAAGGCTGTACACGGACTTTGGAAGCACATTGCGTCTCCAACGATCCATAATATACTTATCCGGGATGGCCTCGATTTTGGTATATCGAAAGACACAGAAAATATGGCGGCATAAGTATCCAATTCGAGTCCAAGAGTTACACGAGCACGTGGTGTCCCCTGCAGCAGCATCCACCTTAACCTGCATGTGTTAAAAAAGGAAAAAAAAAATGAAAAATAAAAAAAAAGGGTCAAAGTTTTTATATACACCAAAGGTAAACACACAAAAGTAAGAAACTGGAAAAGGATAGTACCGTATAATGATTCACAACATCCGATTGTTTGTTAAGGTGTGTAACAGTGTACACCTTGACACCAGCGACATCTGCTTGGTTTGTAATGAAACAGAGTAGGTACGCTTTTTGGATCTCCTTTCGCACCTCGTAGAACACTGTCTGGGAATACACAAGTGCACACTGTTTTTCGATTGCCAGGCCAGTTCTAAGTTCAGGGGCCCTCGTCTCAGTTTGATGTTCCGCGACTCTTTGGTGGTACCTTTGAGTGTCCATTGTAGTATCAAAGCACAACAGGAATTGCACGAGAGTGTTCGCCCAGCTGGAGTTCACCTTAAATGATGCATTGGAACTTTCACAGCGGGACGTGGTCTTCATCAGGCAGGACATCGGTATATCGCGAAAATAAGCAGGCACCCAAAGCTCCCTAATGTTATACATGTCTCTAAGCCACTCGTTGTCCGTAAGCGCATACTTCTCCATCAACTTCCCCCATCGCCTTTCAAACGTCTCCGGTTTTATATAAATGTTCCATACCAACTTATGAAGTGCTGTACGCACTTCTGAATTATCAACATTAATCCCAGCAATCTAAACAAAAAAAAAAAAAAAAAAAAAAAAATCTGAAAAAACACTAAATAATCTGTAAAAAAAAAAAACAGTAGGAAACAACGAGCAGTTACCTTTGCGGGCAGCTTCTTCATAATGTGCCACATGCACAAGCGATGCCTCGCCTCAGTAAAAACGGTGGGCACAGCTTGTTTCATCGCGGGATCCTGGTCCGTCAGCACCAACCGAGGCTGCTTCCCATGCGCTCCCAGGAACGAATTCAGCAGCCAACAATACGACTCTATAGTCTCGTCAAACAGTAGCCCAGCCCCGAATGTTACGCAACGTTTATTGTTGTCGACGCCAGTGAACGGGACAAATATAAGGTTGTACCTATTAGGGTTGGAAAAATAATTAGTACACTGGGGTAAAAAAAAAAAAAAAAAAAAAAAAAAAAAAAAAAAAAAAGACACAGGGGAAAAAAATTTTAAATGGATAAATGGGCCTGTCACTAGCCTGTTAGTTTGGTAGGTCGCATCGAAGGCAACAACCTCGCCAAAATGCTGGTAGTTAATCTTTGATATCTCGTCAGCCCAAAAAACATGTCGAAGCTCGCCGTTAACCAAGTTGTAGTTGAAAGAAAAGTTAGGAAGGTGATTCACCCGATCATTTAGTTTCTCAATGATCATCGCTGAATCCCGGTTCCCCACAAACATACGCACGCTCCTGGCAAAATTTTTGTAATCAACGGGAGTCCCTTTCACATTATGGTGCCCGCCTTTTAGACTTACTTGCATTCTATGCGCCACGGTCGGCCCTATTTTGTTCAAGCTCGCGCGATGAATGAACTCCATACTTGAAAAATCCAACTTTCTCCCTATCTTTGTTAAGTCGCGGTTGTAAGAAGGAATCAACATGTGGTTGTGTGTTTCTTCAAAGTGATAGATCTCCCACAAATGCGTCGCGTTGCAGAGTTTAGCTCTAATGCTGGCCTTACAGTCAGTTCGTTGGAACGTTGACTGCCTAACCTTCAGAGAAGTTTCATCTAACGAGTCAAAGGTACGCTTGCTTTGTGGCTTGCCTGCATTGGCACACAGTATATACCTATGGGTAATGACACCATTCACTCGTTTCACCGTCCCACACCTAGTTGAGAATCCGCAGTTCCCAGCATACGAGTCATACATTGCTACCACGTCGCCCCACTCTCTATACTTAGCGTTCATGTTTGGTTTCACACACTCGTCAACTATTGGTTTCCAGTAACGGGTGCCATTTGGGGTAAACCAGTAATCACACCCAGAACATGCACCCAAAACAAACAAAGGGAAGAAAATATAAATTCTAACAACTTACCCTTGTCCAGAACAGGTTTTTACACCGGTGTCCTTTTTTACACGAGTAAAAGGCATTTTTTTGTCCAGAACAGGGTTTTACGTCATGCTACACTGGTGTAAAATACAAACAAATATACAATGTAAATAAAATAAAAACACAAACAAACCCTGCTGTTTTTGTATACAATTTCACAAATGGCCATTTTCTTTTTTTACAGTTCCAGGGGGGGAAAAAGTACATATAAGTAACAATAATGTAAGATCAAAAAAAAAAAAAAAAAAAAAAAAAAAAAAAAAAAAAAACAAAATGTTCCTAACAAACAAACACGTACCATCATTTTCCACGCTGACCGGTTGGCTCACCGGAGATATGTGGGTAGCATCAACAGACGACCCCCCTACATCAGACGAGAAAACACCACCCTCAACAGAGGTTTGCAAGACACCGGATTCTTCGTCGTAAACACCCGCCGGCCGTTTCCCCTTATCAATTGCCACATGAACCGATGGTGAACCACCCCCAAACCCCGGGTTTCTCTGAGGGTTTTCACTGATGAATCTAGCAACGTCCTCTAGATCTCTAGCCGAGAAAAAATCATCCCTTTGCACAGGCTCCTTCGATTTCTCCATGGGTTTTTTTAACTGGAAAAAGTGATCGGATTTTGTTTTTTGATGTGAGAGCTTTTTTGGGTTGCTGCATGTAGTTATAGGAAGAGGATGATTATGTGTGCTTTGTATATAAAGATGACAAAATTAACATAATGGGCGGGAGAAAACACTGTGTAATTATTGGGATAATACAAGCATACTGACATGTTAATAAATGTTTAACACTAAAATTCCACACTAAGCATTATTACTAATACATAAGTTGAATGCATTACCTATAATACCCTTTAATATAATATGGGGTTAGTACATAGGTGTCACATTATTATTGGCTTAATATAGTTTTCTAGTTCTCACAACTAGATGAGGTTCTCACATGATCCTAACCCTACATTTATATTATTCGTTTGGTCATGTATGGTCATTAAAATTATGAAAAACTTAACCAAATCTAATTTTATGAATCTTCTTACAATATACAAACCTATACTTTTATAAAAAAAAATGCGGAATGTTTAAAATTTTCACAAACACGAAAATACAAGGTAAAATATGGATTAAGCATTGTATTTGTATTCTATTTTCAAAGAAAAATTCAACAAATCGTGAAAATAAAGCGATTAGCTAAATTTATTAGGGTGGACGGCAGTGGCGAAGCTTGACTCGAAGGTTCGGGGGGTCGGAAGTCACCGGGGGTTCGGAAGTCACTGGTTTCGGGGGGTCGAAAACCAGTTTCGGGGGGTCGAAACCCTATATTTTCAAAATTTTCTATACGGATACTATATAATCGGAACTTCTGCGCGAAAATCCGGGAGGGTCGGCCGCCCCTCCCCGCCCCTACAAACCTTCGCCACTGGTGGACGGGGCGGTCCGTGATAGGCTGGCCGTGATGCCCGTGACCATCACGAACACCATCCCACCAATTTTATCACTATCGTGATACAATGATAGCGTGGTAACATCACGGCAAAAAAAAAAAAAACAAATTTTATCACTACCCCCACCAATTTGCACTGGCTTCCATTCTTTGGTTTTTAAATATGATTTTTTTTTTCTTTAAATATGAGCTTTTTATTTTTATTTAAAAAAAATTGAGTGTTATGCCATCATTCCACTCTATGTTTTTACACTACTAGAATAATACCTTTCTTGAAATTCTTTTTATGACATGCAAAAGTGTATGGATCCTTCGATACCAGCAAACGTTATCGATGATATTCTTTTGGAGTTGCGAAATAAACAAACCCACTATCAGTTTCGATTTGATCTAACGGAACACGTGGGTGGTTTAGATATCGAGTTTGAGGAGGCGCACCCACCGCTCACTTAATTTTTTAAATTTTTTTGTTTTTGTATGTTTTTTTTATTTAATGTATCTTTTTATTTATAATGTAATGTTTTTTTATTTAATGTAATGTTTTTAGATTTTTTTTTTAAAGTTTAGTGGTGAAATATGGTGAAAAGTGAATACCACCACATGTGTTTAGTGATAAAATAAGGTGACACAATCTGATTGGGTGTGATAGTGTAACTGTGATGGGGTGATAACCACCCATTCACCCTTACGTAGTTTTACGGCTATACAGACAACTTGATTGGAGTTGAAACTGGCGTATAAATATACTAAAAGAAAAACTTGTTTATTTATCATTTTTGAAGTTTAAGTAGTAATTATTATTTGGAAAAATGGAAATAAATAATCCCAACTATTCACTATTGGCCAATAACAGTCCCAACTACGAAAATCACCAATATTGGTCCCAACTTTCAAAAAATTGGAATATAATGGACCCTCGCTGACGGAAGGTTAACACCGTTAACCCCTGCTGACGTGGCATGCTGAGGTGTTAAAAAAAAAAAAAAAAAAAAAAAAAAAAAAAAAAAAAAAAAAAAACCTGCACTTAACCTTCTTCCTCCTCATTCACCATCTTCTTCCTCATTTACCATAGCCACCATCTCTCTCTTTCTCTCTCAAATCTGCAACCCACCACTAGAAATCCCCAAATCGAACTTAAGGATGTTGAAAACCCTAAATCCCTAAACTGATTTGCTCTCTCTTTCTACTCTCACTCCTCACGACTCTGTCTCTCTCTCCTGCCTCACTCTCTTCAGGCGACGGCCGACCACCACCCTACATGGTGGTGGCGGCGTGATGGTTACAGACCCACGAATAGAGGCGGTTGATTGTGGTGATGGTTATTATGGCCGATGGGTTGGTTACCAGGTTGTGGTAGGTGTTGATTGTGGTGGTTATGGTGGTTCAGAGGTGGTGATGGTGGTGGTGAAGGGTGTTAAATGCAGGTTTTGATTATGGTGGTTATGGTGGTTCAGAGGTGGTGATGGTGGTGGTGAAGCGTGTTAAATGCAAGTTTTTTTTTTTTTACACCTAAGCATATATATTATATTAAAATAAGTTTTTTGCCACGTAATCAAGTTTTTAACACCTCAGCATGTCACATAAGCAGGGGGTTAACGGTGTTAAGATTTCTTTAGTGACGGTCCATTATATTCCAATTTTTTGAAAGTTGGGACCAATATTGGTGATTTTCGTAATTGGGACTGTTATTGGCCAACAGTGAATAGTTGAGATTATTTATTTCCATTTTTCCTTATTATTTTTAAAGCTTTATTCGAAGCTGTAATACAAAGATTGAGATCGCATCAAAGGGATGTATTAACTTTTAATCTATGATAATAATTAATAAGAAAACAAATAAAGATTCATCTTTGTTGCATAAGAGGTTGTTTGGTTGATTAAGTGCTGAATCATTAACATGTCTGAATGATTAAGAAGCTCTGAATAATTAAGTGCTGAATGATTCAGCTATGCACCAAGTCTGAATGGTTCAACTCTTAACCATTCTTTTTTTTTTTTTTTTGAACGGCCAACAAATCAATTTCCGAGCACTCTCGAGCACCCTTTTGGCGAATCAGGTACTCGAGAGTACCCGGGCTACCAATTGCCACCAATTCCCTGGAAAATCCGACCACTCACCCGCCCGAAGGCACGACAGTGAAATAATCGGTAAAACCGGTCGGGATCAGGACTCGAACCCAAGCCAATGGCCGGGTCATCCCTCATTTCCCCTCCACCAATGTCCTCCAAATGTAGGTAGTGGAAATTGAACCCAAGCCTTCCATAGGAAACTTAGGCCCTCAACCAACTGGGTTACAAGTGTTGGACAGCTCTTAACTATTCTATTCAGAGCTTTTTTTTTTGTTGAAACAAACAGTCTGAATGTTAAACCATTCAGAGCTGAATAATTCAGAGCCTCATTAAAAGGCTACTAAACAAGCCCAAGCCGAACTTGAGTTAGTCTAAAAGCGAAAAAAAAAAATTATTATAGTGTGTTCACTAAAAATTTTGATGTTTTGATTTTATTTCAACTGAACTTAAGTTAATATTTCATCTAAAATTCTATAGGCTACTTTTTTAAAATTCTAGGAAAAGTCATGTTTCTAAAAAATGAACGGCTTATTATTTTTTTAAATGCGTAACTATGATTTAGATTGAGTTTAAAATGTAAATCATTAAAAGTCATAATAAATTAGAACACGATAACGATATAGACATGCGTCTCCTCTGTAAGGTCTCTCAACTTTCCATACACGTACCCCTTTTAGCGAGGTTTTTTTTTTCCAAAGTAGTGTAGTTAAAAAACTTATTTACTAAAATTGGTAGTTTTAAAAATATTTATTAAAATGGGTAGTTTGATTGTTAAACTCAAGGAAAATCTAACTTTTTACATTATCACTCCTAATCTCATTGATTAATTTCTATTCATATGGGTTGGGTTATTTTACAAAGGCTACAAAAAATGAGAAGGGTGAGAAGTCATTAGAAAATGACATGTGTCCAAAGGATTAACAAGTGGGAGGGGCAATTTTGTTAAAAACATATGCACATGCAAGTCACATGCCATTTCCACCTTCATTTTTAAATGCCCGTAACTTTTTTATACGTCATCCGTTTTTTAAAAAAAAGTATACCATAAAATTGAGCGTCTTTTTATCTTTAATATGAGTACCATATTGCTATACTTTTGAAAAAAAAATTCAAAACCCAATTGCGTAAGACACAATGGAATGTAAAACACAATGAACGCCAATTAAATATAGGGTATAAAACACAATCAATAGTCTAGTAAAACACAATGGACGACATACTAAAGACGCAATAAATAGAAGACTAAAACACAATGAATACTTTTGAAAAAAAAAAAGTTGAAAACCAGTTGCATAAGACACAATGGATGACATACGAAAGACACAATGAACAAAAGACTAAAATACAATAAATACTTTTGAAAAAAAAAGTTAAAAACCTAATTGTGTAAAACACAATGGACGACATAATAAAGACACAATGAACAGAAGATTAAAACACAATGAATACTTTTGGAAAAAAAAAGTTGAAAACCCAGTTGCGTAAGACACAATGGAAATAACGTAAAACACAATGAGTACCAATTATATATGCAATGAACAATAGGGTATAAAACACAATGAACAGTCTAATAAAACACAATGGACGACATATAAAAGACACAATGAACAGAAGACTAAAACACAATGAATAATAGACTTAAACACAATGAACAACATAATAAAACACAATGTACACCTAAATACAAAACTCATTTGCGTAAAACACAATTAAAAGCATACTAAAAACACAATGGACAAAGTTAAATCATGTGTAGACTAAAAAAACATAAATAACATATTTATAAAGCACACATGCATACTATAACACAATGAACGTGCAGAAGACACAACGGAAAAAAAAACCCCATGTAGCACGATTTTTTTTTTCAATTTTAATATAGCAATGTGGTACTCATATTAAAGATAAAAAAACACTCGTTAATATGGTGAAATTTTTTTGAAAAAAAAAAATGTCGTATGAAAAAGTTATAGACGTTTTAAAATGATGGGGGGAATTGCATGTGGAGAGAGAAAGTCAACAAATGTTGTTTTCCTTTTATGCCATTTCTCTAATTTATTATTTATTTTTTTCAAACAAACTAATCTCAACCCTTCAAATATATGATCAATGGATCACAATCCTTCTCACCCTTCCTAGAAAAAGTGTCTTGTGTATTTGATCCTAACCCTCATCAATTAATCATTTTTAGAATGAATATTATAAGTTTCAAAATTTTACTTTTAATTTAGAAAAATACATTATAATGCATAATTAATTTAATAAACAAATTATAGTTAAAAAACACCGTTGAAGAGACAAATAAGTAAAATTTTCATTTAACATTACTTTAAAACTAAATAAGTAAAACAAGTTGTTTTCTAATTCAAAGGTGTCATAGGTAACTGATTCATATATAACTTCTTTTAATAAAATCATTATAAGACCAGTCATAGCGGCCCGCAAAAAAGGGCGTGAAATCCCCATTAGCGCTGCTTCACCGCCCTCAAGGGTGTGAAAAGGGCTATTTTGCTCCAGGCGTGAAAGATTTCACACTGAAAAATGGCGTGAACGGATGATTCTGTTTACTGACCAATGAAATAAAAAGAAAGTGGTGGAGGGACGTGAATATTAGCCCTCCACTTTGGTCTAAGAGGCTACTAAACTGCCTCAATGTTATATCGCTTTCCAAATTTTGTTTGTCCAATAAATATATGTGCATTTAAACCAACCATGGAATTTTTTTTTATCATAACACCATACGTAGTGGAAGAGAAAATGGGCGTTATTGGGGATTTTTAGCGCCCATTTCACGCCAAAACACCCCCCCCCCCCTCCCGTTAAAGGGGCGCTAATGATGCCCACGCAAAATATTTTGCGTTGTGCCTTCCACCCTTTCGTCCAATCATAAGCTTCCACGTGTATTTGACCGTTTGGAATTATTATCGTTCAAAAAAAGTGAACATTGGGCAAGGATTGTTACCGTTCAAAATAAAAAAATATATATATGAATTTATATCCAACAACCTATATAAACTTCTAATCATTTTACACCTTTTCTCAAACCATTTTACACCTCAATTTTTATAAACCTCTACTCATTTTTTTAAAAGCAAACTTTTCAACCATGCAGCCATTCCGTCCACCTTTCGGTGTTCCATCTCGCCCGGGCAACCCAAACACGTATCGTCCAAATACCACCCAAGCTCAACCAACGTTTAACTTTCAAGATTTGGATACCAATACAATAGGGTTTTCACAATTACTAAACATGCCCCAACAATTTTTCCAAGGTCCGATGGGATACGCTAATATGAATATTAGCGTTGGGGGTATGTCGGGGTCTCAAGAAGGACCCGAGCAACTGCCGGAGACGTAACCCGGGCGACAACCCGAGAGCTCCCAACCCCAAAAACGGTCGCATAAAAAAAGGGAGAGCCGGCCAAACCCAAAATACGAAAGCCGTATCAAGCATGGACCAAAGACAAGGAGTACGCGCTCGCACGAGCGTGGCTAGACATTTCGGAGGATCCCACAGTTGGTATTTTTCTTTTCTTTTTTTCAAACTTTAAAAAACATTAAAACCGTTTTTTTTTAAATAAACCATATGTCTTTACAAAAAAAAAACCGTTTTTTTTAAACCGTATGTTTTTTATTTGAAGTATGTAATTTTTTTTGAAAGTATACTAATATACGTTTTGGGTGGGGTTTATGTAGAAAGTGGTGTTTTTCTAAGAAGTGTAGGAAGTGTTTTAAGCCCTTGGATTAGATTTTTAATGGTCTAGATTAAAGGAGTGGCATGATTGTAATTAGTTTTTTTATAATTATTGTTTTATTAACACCTGTAAGGGTACAATAGTAATTATATTCGTGCTTTAAAAAGAAAAAAAAAACATAAAAAAACACACACACAACCGTTTCCTTCATTTTAGCACACTTTCCTCTCTTAAACCCTTTGCAAAAAGGAAACACTAATCACGTACATTTAATCATGGTTAAAGATAAAAACAAATTGGTGAAACCTATAAAATGTAAAAGTTTTAAAAACCCTTATTATCTTCATCCATCTAATATTCTTCTAAAAAAGGTTGTGGCGTTTTATTTCTTCGTATAGTGTTTTACGAGTGTTTATTTCTTCGCATAGTGTTTTATCACAACTGACAGTGTCTTATCATCTGTTAATGGTTGTTAGTTGATTTATTTCTTCGCATGGTGTTTTGTCAGTGATTATTTCTTTGCAAGGTGTTTTACCGGTGTTTATTTCTTCGCATCGTGTTTTATGTTCATAAGCTTTATGTTGGTGTGTTTTAATGTTTGATAGTTGATGTTGTAGTGTTTTAAAACACAATGAACATATATGCAAACATCGACACGGGTTAAAACACTATGATATATGTCGTTTTTGGTTGGAGATGAAGAAGATTGCTGAAATCATGGGGAATTTTGATGAAGATGGTGATGATATTCATGGATTTGAATGAGAAAGAAGTGTGATAAAACTTACCATTTTCCATAGTCAATAATGGAATTAGAAATCTTGATTTTTTTGATTTTTTTTTTTTTTGATAAAAAATAGCGTATGAATCTAGAATGAGAAAGAAGTGTGAATGGTGCAAGGTTAATAAGGATAAAATCATGAGTAGAAATGATGAAGATTTGAAGAGTTTGATCTGCTATTGTTTTGAATAAGTAGTTGGTTAACATGAAATACGATAACTGATAGCAAATATAAGTGCCATAATTAGATAATAATTATGTAATTATTTTACTTTTTTAAAACAATATTCTAGTTTGTTAATTACTAAGTTAACCTTTTCTATTATTATTTAAAATGCCACATGTCATTCATTTGTGACTTCTTACACTTCTGATACAAATGGCACTTTCTACCCAACTTCTAACCTATACGTTTTATAATTCTTGTAGCGAACTATCAAAATTCACCTCTTTTTTGAGTAAGGATTCGGGAGACATTTTTCAAGGTGATGGGTAGAGGAGAATATTGGGAAAACGACTCGATTTCGGGAAAGTGGACCGACATCAATAAAAAAATGCCATGGGTTTCAAGAATATTATCAACATATGAAGGATAACTGGGGTAGCGGTTGTGGCGATGGAGATATTTTGACGAAAGCGTCGGAGGAGTACAACGCCGATCGTGGGATGTTCCCGTATATGAGGTGTTGGGAGCTTCTAAAGGGAATCCCTAAATGGGCAAACGTACCAGGCATGACGACGGGTAGGCACAAAGCCAAACGATCGAAAACCTCTTATTCGATTGATCCAGATACGCCCACTTCGGATGCTCGGACCATGGGTTTAAAAGAAGAAGAAGGAGAAGGAGAAGAGTTGCCTCGACCACCAGATAGAAGAAGCGTGCGAAAGGGTGGACGTGCGGAGTCGTCTTCGATGGCTGTCGAGTTGAAAGATGACTTTGAAGAGATGAATCGACGTCTTCAAGATATACGAGACCTTGGAGCAAAGCGGTTGGAGACAATGCAATTGAGAGTCGTCGAAAACAAGAAGTTCGTCGAGATCCAAGAAACGCGTCAAATGGAGAAGGACATCGAGTTTCTGTCGAGGTCGTCCAAGGGACTCACACGAGATGCTCTAATATTGTTTAACTTTCGTACGCAACAAATTCGGGCCAAATACAATCTTTAGATTGCACGTTTTTTTAGTATGCTCGTTATTTTTTTAATATTTCCATAATTTTTTTATGTAATTTCGTGAATTAATGTAATTTTTTTATGTTTAGTTTGAATGAAATATTTAAATAAATATTATTTTGTTTATTAAATTAAAAAAAAATTTCATGTGAGACCCACTAAAGGCTTGAAATGGGCTTAAAACTATTGCACCTTTTTTTTTTTTTTTAATTTCAAGCTCCTTTCAAACCCCTAATGACTCCACATGCCACACGTAAAAAAATGCTAAGTGAGGAACTTGAAATTTTTACACCACTTATCTTCTATCTTCTATAATATATAAATGAAAGCTAATGAGGGACACATGACACTTTATGGGGGCTTTATTTAAGATTTTTCCGCTCATTTTACCGGGTCAATTAAATGGGTCATGGATAGTCCATCTACTATTAAATTATTTTTCTATCTCATGTGCATAGCACATGCACTTTCCCCCATGATTTTTAAACGTTAATAACTTTTTAAGCGACATTTTTTATTTGAAAAAAAAATCACATCAAATTAACGAGCGTTTTATTATCTTTTCAACGAGTACCATAGTTCTATACAAAAAACGAACGTTTTATTATCTTTCTAACAAATACCATATAAGTAATGGTTATAATTTACACTTTTGTTAGAATAAACCTGTCAAATTGGACGAATATGTAAAGAGTATCTATTACCTTAGATGATTATGAAACAAAGCTTAGTAACAACCGTGTATCTTTCCAACGAATACCATAGTGCTATACAAAAAACGAAAAAAAAAATACGAGCGTTTTATTATCTTTCCAACAAGTACCATATAAGTAATGGTATAGTTTTTTTATAATTGTATATTATAAATCATCAATTGTTGATATAGTTGTTGAATCTTACATTTGTAGATGATTATGAAATAGACCTAGTAATTGGTGAATATTTTAGTGTTTTGTTTTGTTTGTTGTACGTTTTTGTTGAGTTGCGTTTTTGGTTTGTTATGATTCATGAGTGGGTCTATTTAGTAAGGGTTGTTTCAGAGCAGTGGGTCTATTTAGTAAGGTCTGTTTAAAACATATAGATAATTCACTTGGTCATGAATTAGTGAAGTACGTTTAATAGTGTTTGTTTAAAACAATAGATGTTAGACATGTTCACTTGATCAACTTAAATTTTCAAGAAAATATGTGGACCATTCATTAATATATTTAATATAACATCTGTTAGTATATCAAAGCTTAAAATATTAATATATCTAACATCTGTTAGTACATCAAAGCTTAAAATATTAATATATCTTACATCTGTTAGTACATATGTGAATCATTGATTGAATGTTGTTACCTGTGCTTTAGATATGGTTATACCTTTTTATTATAATTCCTGTGTTTTATAATTGTAGTGGTAGTAAACCAAAAGAAAGAAACATAATTTTTATAATTTTTTATACAATCCATCAAACGAACGGCTATAAAACTAGTGGTCTATAAAAGTAAACAACTAGAAAACACGGAAGAACAAGGACCCATAACCATTTGCCGACTAATGGTCCACTATAGTAAAGTCAACAACGGTCCACGCGGAACATGTGGGGGTAACAAACACTGCGTCCTGATTGAAAGATTTGGACCCCACCGATTTGGACATATCTTTCGTCTATATCCATTTTGTCACTTCATCTGTGTGTAGTGGGTGATGTACGGTGCACAGTTATGCGTCGTACGTTGAATTTACATACCTAAAACTTAATCATTGTCGCTCAATGTTAATAATTTAATACACAACCTTAGTGTTTTAGATACTTACTAAAAGGACCCTCATGTTTCATCTACTCACAACCAATCCTTAAAGTTTGTAGCAAAAAACCTACCATCATGTTTCTATCCATCCAGTCATCTGAAAGAGAGTTCTTATGGGAAAAAAATGGAAGATTTTAGTAAACGAGCCAAGCCTGAGCTTGAGTAACTACCAACGAGCTGAGCTCGAGAAACTACAAACGAGCCAAGGTTGGGCTTTAAAAACAAAGCTCGAATCGATCCGAGTTTGAGCATGGTCTAGCTCAGGATTGGCTCGTTTGCACCCCTTTAGTTGCATAATCAGGTGGAGTGGCAGACATAGGATTTTTTTTTTTATGGGGGTAAGCAGAGAGTTTAACTAAATTTTTAAGTGAGGTCGGGATAACAGGGGGCTTAACCAAATTTTAAGACGGGGAAATCAATATTTTTACTTAAAATTGCAATCATGTTTTTATTTTCTTTCAAGGGGATGGCTACCCCTAGTCTCTACCAAGCTAAGTCCACCCCTAATCACAAGAAACACATAAGACCATATGTAATGGAAAGCAAATTTAGGCGTTTTGGGGGCAAAAAACGCTCCCACCCAAAACGCACACTGCCCCCTCCATCCAATTTGGGGCGTTTTCTTGCCGACCCAACTTTTTTCCATGGTGTTTTTCTTCTTTGATGGGCCAATCAGAAGCAAGCTTTTTTTATGGACCAATGATATGCAAGCCCCAATGATTAGATGCTCCATGAAAATTTTCACTTTACCACTACACCTAGGGGTGTACAAAATGCTCACGGCTCGCAACTTGCTCAAAAAATGCTCGACTCAAAAAAGCTCGTTTTGTTATCGAGCCGAGCTCGAGCTAGGGGTGTTGGCTCGTGGCTCGGCTCGGTGGCTCGGTTCGTGGCTCGATAAACATCTTCTATATACTTAATAATACTTTGAATTAATCAATAAAATATGAAAAATAATAAAACAAAAACACAAAGTATACAAATAATACTTTTAGTATAAATTTCATTCATTAAAATATTAGAAAAATAAAAAAATATACATGTATATGTGTAATTTAATTTTTAATTTTTTTTGTTCTTTATATTATAATTTTTTTTAAAATAACGAGCTGGATCAAACCAGCTCGGCTCGAACATTTACGAGCCGAGCTTGAGCTCGGCTTTTCAGCTTGACCAAAAAAATGAGCCGAACCGAGCTGACGAGCTCGAGCTTAGCCTGGCTCGGCTCGATTACACCCCTAACTACACCTTCATCTTAATTTGAATCCATTAATGTTCCCACATGCCACATGTCAATTAATGCCCTATGGTCCATGAAAATTTCACCTTCCCATTACACATGGTCTAAATGGTAAAATGATTCAATGGAGACGCGACATGAGGTATTTTTTAAGAAACAATGATAAAAGATTTAAACATAAAGGGTTATTTGGAGTTTTTTCTTGAAGTTGGAGGGTGGTTTTGAGGTGGTGGAATTTTGGTAGCATTACAGCGGAGCAAAGGTAGTTGTCGGGAGTTGCCAGGCTAGCTTGAAGATTTTAAAGGATCCTCCGTAACTAAAAAGTCTTAAAATGAAAATATGGTTTCCACACAAACACTGGTGACAGTTAGCTCATTCATTAATTATTAGACCGGTGATAACGACTTCTAAACAAAAACCCATCCTTCACTTCAACCGATTGCTTTTTTCCTCATTTTTTTTTTTTTTTTTTTGTAATTCGAAATTTTATTTTTTCCCTCTTCTTCTAGATGAAATGGAAACAGAAGAGGTAAAAGAGAAATAAGAATAGTCTTCACTCACCAGTATCACAGCTTTATAATAAAGGGCCATGCACGCAATCAACTAATATTTATGCTTTTACAAGAGAAATTTATCTCTTTGGGAGAAATATTGTTGGAGCCAATTGGATCAATCACGTTCAAAAAACTCGTAAAAAAGAAAGAAATGACCGAAAACAAGATATATTGACAGGGCCGGCCCTTAAGGGGTGCGGGGAGGACTCCCGGCCCGAGCCCAATTTCTAGGGGCACATTGACCCTTCCCTAATCCAAGTTTTCTTAATAATGATGTCCTTAATTTGATGGATTTTTGTATGTTTGATCCTCAAAATTGTTAATAAAATATTAATCAAAATGAATGGTAGTTTATATAAAACAGGAAGTGAAGAAATGTTGAGAGAGACTAAGACTTAAAGAAGAAAATGAAATGGTTTGAGAAAAAAAATTGCAAATTTATTAATGGGTATAGGACTAGAGAGGATGGAGAAGATGAAATGAAAAAGGCCCACATTTAGTTGTTTTTGCTTTTAACCTTTTATTTTTTTACTTCCTTTTTAACTTTTATTTTTGTTATGAAACAATTTTTTTCTTTTAACAACAAACTTTCCCCCATTTATATTTTCACCTTTTGTGGGATTCGAATACCCAACCTCCTCAAAAGGGTTTGTTCCCTCTACCATTAGACTACAATCTAGATGGAAAACAAAATCTGATCTATCAAATTGATATTTCTTTAATCGTAGCTTAAAAATAGTTTACATTATTTATTTCGTTAAGGCCTAAAGCTAAGGATAAGGAGCATAATTTTTGCAGCTCGGCCCGGGCACCTAAATTTTCAGGGACGACCCTGTATATTGACACAAAGTTTTCACTAAGAAATCAAAACCATAAATAAAACATTAACCCTACCAATCTATTTATACTAAACCTAAACAAGTTTTCCTAAACCAATACTAAGGGGTTGTTTGGTAAGGCTATTAATGAGCCTCTGAATCATTCAGTGTGTTTGTTTTAGCATCTGAATAAAATGGTTAAGGCTGAACCATTAAGACTTGGGATGTTCCTGAACCATTAAGCACTTAATGAATCCATGTTTACTTCACCTACCAGTGTGGGACAAGAAGACGAACCATATAAAGGTCCAACAAAACAACACTTAATGATTTAGCACTTAACCATTCAGATCCTCATAACCATGTAGTCTTCTTAATAATTTATCACTTAATAAACCAAACAGCCCCTAGCTCAAATACTTAATTAGAGTGAATTACAAATTTTGTCCTTTATCTATATAGCAAATTTCAACGCATGTCATTTTCCTTTTAAAATTGATGACTTGTGTACTTAATGCTTCCAAATGCTCCACGTTTGTCCTTTGACCATAACCTGGTTAATTTTTTCGTTAAATCAAATAACACAAAGGGTATTTATGTCCCTTTACCCATTTATTTAAATACCATTTTAGTTATTCCCAAAAACCCTGTTACCTCATTTGTTTGAACCCAAACACTCCATTACCCTCACCCCCCCCTCTCTCCCTAAAACATCACCATCGCCTGTGGCCACCACCATTGCCGACGGAGGCCATCTATATCTGAATTATGCCCTACAACTAAAAACCCCTTTTTAGAGTCCCCCATACAGACCATCGTCTCTGCCATCTCAAACCTATAAACAAGCACCACCGCCTGAGTGTTGAAAACCATACCTCTAAGCCTAGAATTCCATCATCCTAGACCACCACTGAATCAAATCTTTGGACCACCGCAACACATGAATGTTGAAAGCCTTACAGTCTTCAATCCCTAGAAATGCCCTAAAAATCCAACATTGCAAACTAGTTTAATTATGGTGTTGCAGGTCGCTGAAATATGTTGTTGGGGGTAGGTTAGGTACCACAATGGAGATGAGATGGGGTGGTTTTGTACAGTGCCACGGTGGCGGGGGTTGTGTCGGTTAAAGGAGAGGTTAAATACGAACAGTGGTGGTTGTGTTGAGGTTAAAGGGGATGTTCAAATCTAGTGGTGGTCACTTACACTGTGTTCCCGAGTTTCATTAAAGGAATGAACCGGAAAGAACTAGAAGGAAGTGGAGAGAAAGTAAAAAATAGGTGTGTTCCAGAATTTCATTAAAGGAAGGAGTGAAAAGAATGAGAGGGAAGTAGAATGAAAATCTTTTAACAAAACTTTCCTCCCAAAATGGAAGGATGTAAAAGGAAGGGAAAGGAAAACAAATAAAATGTTTATCATTTAGTGTTTTACCCTCATACTTAAGTTATTATAATACACAATGAGGGTATAACTGTAAAATTAAACATTTATTTTCTCTTCCTTTCAACTCGGGAACACATAAAATATTTAATTTCTTTTCCTTTCCTTCAAACTCGGGAACACAAAATGAACTCATGTATTTTCTTTTCCTCCCTTTTATTTCTCTCCTAAATTCTCTCTTTCTTCTTTTCTTTCCGTTAATAAACTCTGGAACATAGCGTTAGTGACTATGATTTTGTGGTGGTGACTGGTGTGTTGCGGTGGTAAAGGTGTGGTGGTTGGCTATGGCAGGTGATGGCTAGTGGAGGAGAGAGAGATAAGTGGGTGGGTGTGTGAGAAAGATAAGAGCATATATCTGTGTGTGTCTATCTATATGTAAATAGATTTTATTTTTTACATTTATTTTTGTTTTATTTAAATGCATGTGTAAAATGACTAATATACCCTTGTGTTATATGATTTAACGAAAAAAATTAACTGAGTTAAGACAAAAGGACAAAAAGTATAACATTTGGAAACATTAAGTACAAAAGTCATTAATTTTAAAGTAAACATGGTTGAAATTTGGTACAAAGATAAAGTACAAAATTTGTAATTCACTCACTTAATTATCTAATACACTAAAACTATTTAATTAAACTAAAAACACTTAATTATCTAACTAGTGGTAATGCCCGCGCGTTGCTGCGGGTATATATATATTTTTTTTGCACATTAGTTATGATCCGTCGACGGACAATATGTTAAAAGGTATGATGTTGGCACACATTTCATTAGTTGAAACCGGTGGCAAGAATTAACTTATACTTAAGAATTAAGATTATTTAAATCTAATACTCCTAATATTTAACATGAAGTATTTTTATTTTCTTACTTACTGTACTTTCTAACATAGATGTTGATCGGTCTAAAAGAACCATTCCCATATCAATTTTAATACTGGAGGTAGGCATTAATAATTAAGGTATTTGAATGTTGGATGATTAGTAGAGAACAGAGGGGGTAAAATAAACAACTTTGTGATAACTTCTCCTAGAAGTTAAACTGGTAAAAAGCTGCAAGGTATATATATAGTGGTCAAGCTTCTTCGAGTAATAAAACCTCTAAAGACCATGTGTAGTGGCTAGGGGGTTTTTGGCGTTTTCTCACTTAAAAATCGCCCCATAATGCCCGGACACCGCCCCCGTGGCGTTTTCCTTCAAAATTTTGGTTTTAGGCGTGGAAATTAACACGCTGGAGAGGGGCGTTTGTCTTCGCAAAATGGGTTGAGCCAACCAAATCATTTCAAAGTGTAGAGGGGCGTGATTTAGGGAAGACCACTACGGGTGGTCTAATATTTACCATGGTAATAAGTTCAACAAGGTTTGATTCGCTCGCAAGAGTTCACTTGTAATACTTAATTCAATTAGTATTACCCACAATGGCTAGATCTTACTCCACCTGTGGTCGCAACTCAACACATTGTGATATCAAGAATTTGCGAACACAGACTTTTAACCCAGGCTGTTATGTGGATATATTACACCAAAAATAGAAGAAACTACACAAAAGAGATAACAACAAAAAACCTAACAATTTTCTTATGTCTTTCAGGTTTTCAATGCTATAATGAGCCTTGTAAGAATAAAAAACATAAGTTAAACAAAGTAATGACAATTCAAACATATCTTACTACTTCATAAGTTAGTGTGCAGGACCGAGATACAATACCAATGCATCCTGGTTTGTGAATATAACCAGGCATAATTCCAATCTTGCATTTCCCAAGCTTAATGATACCAGGCAGTGAGGACCAATTAACCCAAGTTTTTGACTACTGAAGAAGTGCAGCCTTTACCCTAACCTGTATGCATATAATATTAAAGGGATAAATAATTAATACTATTTCTATAGTTCCAGAAAATAAAACAAGATAACATAAATGCAGGTTACCATATCATGTTGTAGTATTCCTTCGGTAATGCAAACGGTTAAATCGAGTTCGGCCTCCATCGCCTCCATGATGGTCGTAGGCGTAAACCCATCTCGTGAACCACAAATATAAATAGAAAATCAATACAATACATACATAAACAAGAATGAAAAACTTACTTCATTCTTGAAGAAGCAATGCATGGATCAAGACTTCTTTTAGTTTGATCCAGTTTAGGCCTTTGATTTTCTTGGTTCAACCGATAAGACTTTTCACGTATAAAATATTAGGATTAAACCTTTCATTCTTTATACAAGATTCGTTAACGCTTCACCATCTGCCAAACGAGCCATTGCTTTTGGATCAAGTAAACCCTTAATAGGTTGCTCCCCGATTGCACACGCGCCACCTGTGTAATCAGTAAACGTTTGACCAATAACCACCACATCAGCTAGAGTGATGTAACACCCCAACCGATGGCGGAATCATCGAGGTGTCACGTAGTCCCCAACCGATGGCGGAATCATCGAGGTGTCACGTAGTGACGATTGTTCAAAAGCACATGGTACTAAAATGTAAATATTATTGAATAAACCAAAATTGTCTTACATGGAAATGGAAAATACATTGTCTAAATGAAATGTAAATATTGAAATAACTGAATTAAAATAAAGCACTAAATGTCTCTTGCTAAAGCACTAGATCAAACTGCACCTGAAACATGTACAAAAATAGGTTTGGTCAACATAAGAAATGTTGGTGAGCATTCCTAGTTTTGATATATATATATATATATAGTAAGTTAAAAAGATATACAATTCAAGTGCAAGCTACGGTGCAATTATGTAAACTATGTATCATACAAATGAGCGAAATCAATCCTGTGACTGTATAAATGTACTAAATGAACGGCGGTGTACTTATCCACTAAATGGATAATAACTTAACAATGACCACGGATTCTCCGATGAAAAAGGGGGAGAATCAACCTAGGCGGGTTGTCAATCCAATAGCGCTATCCAATGTTAAGGTCGGCTTGTACAATGTTAATGATTTCACTAAGTACAAATGTATTCTACATGTAATGTCTAAGCATAAAGCACGTTTGTAAGCAAATGCACATAGTACTAGAATTGTATTGTAAAAATGTGAACTTGTATTTGTAATTTGTATAAATGTACATGTAACACCCCAAAAATGAATAAAAGCAAAAAGGGGATAGGAAATACTCACTTTCGCCAAATGACTAGATGACTAAGCGAGCATGAAAATGCGAGCAATCCAAAGATTCAACAACGAAACTAGTCCAATTTAGAAGAAAAGAAACTGAATAGGAAAAATATCACCAATTCGCCAATTACAAGAGCTTATAATCAAAGCTTCAAATGTAGAAGTAATATACTCTAGAAGAAAGGTATGAGGGAGAGTTTAATCGAATTGAAACAATCGATTTAGAGGTGCAAAGTGTAATGGGTCATAGGTGGCTTTTATACTAGTTTTGGATTCAATTAGGCTTTAAAATTGGTCAACACAATAAAGTAAGGTTTTAAGATGGATTGACTATTTGACTAAGACTTTGACTGAGACTTTGACTAGGACTTTGACTTTGACTGGAACTTTGACTGTTTGACTGTCTTAGCGGACCGCGAGGGCTAAAAAAAATAATTTTTCTAATTTAATCAATTTTAAATTATAGACTTGTTTCCTTCTGTTTCTAAGTTGTTTTAGGACCGAAAATTAAGGGCTTTGAGTATCAAGGTCTGAAACATACGTGCTCGGGTGTAGATGTGAGTATAAAACGTGCATACTTTTACTTATAAAAAATTATAAGTTTTATTAAATTGTGAATTTTGGTCCTATTAAAATATGAGGGTTAAAAATGAAAATTTTGAAATAGTTGAGGAACCAATTATGCACATTTATGAAAAGTGAAGGGTGCAGGTTGTCACAGTCTCCCCTACTTTAGAAAATTTCGTCCCGAAATTACTTTCAATTGAAGGTTTTCATGAAACAAAAGACATTTGTAAAAAGGCAAGTAGATTTTAAGAAATGCATCAGCCATGATTTGACAAAGTTTGAAGTAGTTGTTTAATACCCAAAATAAGAGTTTGAAAATCCTTAATGTTTGACCCAAGGTTAGGGAATTAAGAGTTTATAATGAGTAAGGTTTGAGAAAAGTAAGTAACTAGTTAGGCCAGGGCAGTGTTATAGTAGTTTCCCTTACTTTAGAGAAGTTTCTGACCGAACTTTATTAAGGACGTACAATAGGATTTCGACTAACAGAGAGTGTAAGAGTATACAAAGTTTGTGTTTTCTGTGTGGATGGTCCAGAGAAAGACTCTAGGAATTCGAATTGAAGCTCGTGTAAGAACATTCTTATCGAAAATGCTAGCTATTAGTCAACGATCTAATAAAGAGATAGTAATGGGTAGGTTCTTGGTCAGACTCCTAGTCCGCTCCCGCAGTATCGCTCATGCTTATATATAGGGTGTACCGCAGCTAACCCACCACACTACTGATACTTTGGACTCGTACTAATTGTCTACCAATAGCCTAAGTAGAATCACACACCACCCCCATGTACCTGTAAATCCATGATTGCGTTCCGGACCGTAATCATCGATTTACCTTACACTAGGGTGCTATGCTTTTCCATAACACTAACATAAATAATACAAGAAACAATGTGTGCAACCAAAATGTGTTAAGTAGTAGATACTGCTCAAGTATAAGATGCGGATAGAGGTTATTCCCCTTTCAGGTTCACCTTTTAACTGTAATGAGATTAATGTGTAAGTATAAGACATGATTAGGGGTTCTTCACCTTTCGGGTTCACCCTTAACCGGTAAATTTTCTGTTCATATCATTGGGCTCTAAACAGCCATATCGATAAACTCTGAGGATTACACTGTTCCCCTCGGGTTAGAGGAATACTCTAAACCAAGTCGTACATGGGAACTGGCTTAGATCTCATACGAGCTATCAATTAGTATGTTCGTTGGCCATGATGATGAACAAAATAATGTAAAGTATAACAGGGTTTTGCTCACAACAAAACAAAACAAAAAAATATGCATACCAAATATGCGTTCGTGTAAGTACATAAGTATAGCATAAAATTTCGATTGAAAGAACAAAAAAAAAAATATGCATACCAAATATGCGTTCATGTAAGTACATAAGTATAGCATAAAATTTCGATTGAAAGAATAACATAACGTAAATCGAGTAAATCGCACAATTTACACAAAATTAATGCTCAAAACTAGTGTTGTAAGAATAACTACTAATAACTAGTGCGAGAATAGTTGCGATTAACGCGTGAAAATAACTACCAACAAAAGAATAATACAAACATAATAAGATAATGTACGAACGTAACTATAAATAGAATGGTGTAAAAAAATAATGAAATTTACTGTATATGAAAGTGCGCATAACAGACGTATAGTCTACTGGTATGAGGATAACTTTTTGTAAACCGAAGAATGTTTTAAGTTCAAAACAGGTTCACTTGAAAATATTTCGTAGGTACACATTTTCATGTGTTTACGAGAAGTCGAGTTTGAAAAGTGTTATAAGGTATATTATTAGTTGCAAATTCCTCCCGAAAACATATATTGGATACGTTATATGAAAACATGTAGATTTACATTTGATTTGTAAATATGCAATGCAAGTTTATAAAATTGCAAGATGAAACCATTTCATGAAGTGCGTGTAAATCTAATGTGTTTCGAAAGACCATGATTTAAAATGATGTGAAGGTTGTGAATGATCCCAGATGCCTTGACGAATTTTGGAAAATAAAATTTTCTGTATTTAAACATTTCTTTAACTTGTGGGTTGAAAGGTCGGAAATTTCTAATTGTTATGAAATGTTGAGAAAATCGAAGTGTTACCCGTTAAGACTGGGTAAACTTGAAACCTTTTAAATTTTCAAACTTTTACGAAATTTATACATTGAAAGATCATTTATTTGCAGGATCGTTAAGGCATCTCTTTGGGCTCCTAGCGGGCTATTTGTTTCAAGGCACAAGGTGTATGAAAAGTGTGTTCTAATTTGGCGTATAGGCTTTGTGACAAGACTTATAGAATAAGTTGTCAAAATAATCGTTTTAGAGAGTAGTGTACTAGTGCGTATCGTGTTGGTAGGCATTTATGTATGAATTTAGTCTGACTAAGAAGTGCTAACTAATGGTAGTTGGCTATGGCTTGGACGACTGGGTGTGGCTATATTAGTATTAGATATATCAGAATATATTGTCTTGAAAGTATTTTGGCTATATAACCAGATACAAAAGTCATAATTTAAGGATATACTGTGACTTCGATCACGTAAGTTTGTAAGCATGAAGATATAAGACAGGTTGAATAATAAGTTTTGGGAAAACATGTTTATTTTTAACTGTATGATAACGAAATATCCCTAAAATCAGGATGTGGTCGAAGTTAAACACAGAGTTTAAAACTTAAGTAGTGGTAAAAATGTTTTAACTCAAAAAGAGTAATACCTTATAGTGTAAAAGTCAAAAAGCATAAGTGGAATAGTGTAAGCTTTAATGCGATAATATATCGAACAAAAAGTTTTAATAATGATTACAAGGAATCCAAAAGTGAATGATCAATGAATAATAGCATATGAAACATCAAGTGATTAAATGGAATCTTCAAATGATAAACAAACATAAATATCAATGATATAAAACAATGGAATTGTTTCCATAGGAAACTTTGACTAACTAAAGTAATTGAAATGTTATTAGTGACTCGTGGGGGTGTACTTTAGCCTATAAGTGAATGCTCATCCCAAGAGTTCCCATGTCGGCATACGGGTCCCTCGTCTGATTGGGATTTATGCGAAATGCCAGGCCTAGACAGAAAACTCAGGATACAGGCGCTCACCCTTCCAGATTGCACGTGCCCCATCACTAGTGAATTCCAAAACTTTAGCGAGATTAAAAACGAGATGCAAAAATAGATCCTTGAGATTTGGATTTCACTCCTAACTCAAAGATGTATTTCAAAATTGAAAACGATTGTGGAATGAAACCAATCACTAAGTTAAGGATATCACTCCCAGCTTAGTGGTTAAGTTCCTTTTTTGAAAGAAATACTCTTTGAGGTGTGGATGTCACTCCTATCTCAAAGATATATTCCTAAGATAAGTAACATATAGAGGAATGAAACTAATCACCAAGGTATGGATGTCACTCCTAACTTGGTGATATCATTTCGTTTGTGAAATACGAGTATCTTCTTCTTTAAACAACACACCGAAAGAATAACGAGAAAGAATCATAGCGAAAATATCTTGAAAGAAAATAATAGGATAAAGAGAAATAAACACGAGAGGACTCGTGAATGTAAACTTGGTTATAGACTAGGCTAAAAGGCATTCTAATAACCTAATTCCCTATAACCATGGCTCTGATACCAATCTGTAACACCCCAACCGATGGCGGAATCATCGAGGTGTCACGTAGTGACGATTGTTCAAAAGCACATGGTACTAAAATGTAAATATTATTGAATAAACCAAAATTGTCTTACATGGAAATGGAAAATACATTGTCTAAATGAAATGTAAATATTGAAATAACTGAATTAAAATAAAGCACTAAATGTCTCTTGCTAAAGCACTAGATCAAACTGCACCTGAAACATGTACAAAAATAGGTTTGGTCAACATAAGAAATGTTGGTGAGCATTCCTAGTTTTGATATATATATATATATATAGTAAGTTAAAAAGATATACAATTCAAGTGCAAGCTACGGTGCAATTATGTAAACTATGTATCATACAAATGAGCGAAATCAATCCTGTGACTGTATAAATGTACTAAATGAACGGCGGTGTACTTATCCACTAAATGGATAATAACTTAACAATGACCACGGATTCTCCGATGAAAAAGGGGGAGAATCAACCTAGGCGGGTTGTCAATCCAATAGCGCTATCCAATGTTAAGGTCGGCTTGTACAATGTTAATGATTTCACTAAGTACAAATGTATTCTACATGTAATGTCTAAGCATAAAGCACGTTTGTAAGCAAATGCACATAGTACTAGAATTGTATTGTAAAAATGTGAACTTGTATTTGTAATTTGTATAAATGTACATGTAACACCCCAAAAATGAATAAAAGCAAAAAGGGGATAGGAAATACTCACTTTCGCCAAATGACTAGATGACTAAGCGAGCATGAAAATGCGAGCAATCCAAAGATTCAACAACGAAACTAGTCCAATTTAGAAGAAAAGAAACTGAATAGGAAAAATATCACCAATTCGCCAATTACAAGAGCTTATAATCAAAGCTTCAAATGTAGAAGTAATATACTCTAGAAGAAAGGTATGAGGGAGAGTTTAATCGAATTGAAACAATCGATTTAGAGGTGCAAAGTGTAATGGGTCATAGGTGGGTTTTTATACTAGTTTTGGATTCAATTAGGCTTTAAAATTGGTCAACACAATAAAGTAAGGTTTTAAGATGGATTGACTATTTGACTAAGACTTTGACTAGGATTTTGACTGAGACTTTGACTAGGACTTTGACTTTGACTGGAACTTTGACTGTTTGACTGTCTTAGCGGACCGCGAGGGCTAAAAAAAATAATTTTTCTAATTTAATCAATTTTAAATTATAGACTTGTTTCCTTCTGTTTCTAAGTTGTTTTAGGACCGAAAATTAAGGGCTTTGAGTATCAAGGTCTGAAACATACGTGCTCGGGTGTAGATGTGAGTATAAAACGTGCATACTTTTACTTATAAAAAATTATAAGTTTTATTAAATTGTGAATTTTGGTCCTATTAAAATATGAGGGTTAAAAATGAAAATTTTGAAATAGTTGAGGAACCAATTATGCACATTTATGAAAAGTAAAGGGTGCAGGTTGTCACAAGTGACCTGTAATGGACCAACGGTTTGCTGCTGAGCCACCCGGCCCGTTACACAACGATCGACTTTGGTTGTCAAAAAACATTTAGAACAGACTGAAGGTAATCTTAATACGCGTTTAAGCGAATCCATTAATGTAATTCCAGGAACTATATCAAGTGATTCATTTTTATCTTTTACACGATGAAATTCGAATGTTTTCTGTGGCATGTCTCCCAATAACTTTTTCAAGTTCAAGATCAACAGCAGGTGGTTTTTCAGGTGCATAACTGTCGACTAATCGTACATGACCTTCACCGTTAATAGTCCTAATATCTGCCACTGAAACTCTTTCCCTTTTACAAACAGACTCCAACAGACTACGGCTTTTAGGTTTGACCAAAATAGCATCTTGCTCTTGATATTCTGCACCCCAAAACTCCAAAACCGACATAGTGTGATCACCGACAACAATAGCCCTAATATCAATCGAAGCATGAGCCATCGATATTAAGATTGCCAACACAATATCCAGCGTTTGATGCCACAACAAAAGATCCCCTGCCCGTTGCATGTGTATCCCTGATTCGTCCTCCAGCACCAGTTTCCGCACCTGGGTACGGTGCAACTGCACAAGGGAAATGATGGGTCTCAGCCGTAAACAGAATATCAAGATCACGGCTAACCGGGCTCAATGAAGACGTAGAACCAGGCCGAGTAGGCCGTAAAGGGTTCACCGTAAACCCTTTGATAGCACTTGAGTTGTCCTTAAACCCGATCACAGAATTGTTCGGGTTAGCCTTTGAAGTACTCTTTACAATCTGCATTAAAGTTTTATCCATAGGTTGACCATCTGCAATAATTTTCCCCATAAAAAACTAATGCCTGCTATGTTCACTGTTTGATTGTGCGATATCAAAAAGCTCAACATTTGTCGGGTCGCGCTTAATATCATCTTTAAACAACTTAGTGTAGTATTGTACATTTGTCGGGTCGCGCTTAATACCATTTGCTGGTTAATGTCCTCTAACGCTTTTTTCCCCTTTTCCGTAACGGGTACATAATAAACCTCCTCAGGAACTAAACTTGTTTCAAAAGACGTAAGCTTATCGGGATAAACACATTCCGTCATTCTATCATGCACCATTACAGCAAATTCAAGAATCCGACTTTCTTGAAGCGGTTCGCTATCAGCCTTAACATATAACAAATATCTCCTCGACCATTCCAATCTATTGACTTCCGTTAGCCGACAAGCCTGACATACAGACACAGCATTCACAGACCAAGCGGTCGTAAAAGACAACCTCGGTCCAACTTCATCTACCACCGTATTAAACCCTTATTTCATCTCTTTACCTATAAAACTCTCAGCACCTAAATTCTCCACCTGTACAAGAAGCACATATGCTTACGGGAGCATGATGTTAAATTAATCATCGATTTATCTTATGAACAATGCAAAGAATCATAATACACAGGTCTACTCTAAAAATTTCAATTATATAAAAATGCCCAAAAATACCCCTGCAGTTAATTCTACGATTTTGACCCGTAATTAGATTTTACCTATAACCAAAATAATTGTACCTGCATGGGCTGTTATTAAATGGACCAAACCCAAAAAAACTGCCTTCAGTGCTGCCATCCAAAGCAACTCCTTTGACCCAAAATATAACCTATAGCTATTATTTAGACTTGGAAGATTGATACTCCATTCCTGAAAGCGCAAAAAATATTACTGTATGTAGTCAAATGAGTCAACATAAAAAAATTAGTTATATATATGTAGATATATGATGGTCATATATTTGTAACACCGTTAGATTGTGATTGGGTGCGGACATGCCAACTGTATTAGCGATATATGAAACTGAGACTCCCCAATGCGGACTGTCGACTATAAATTGGCGACTTCATAAACGTTTTATGCCCGCGCGTTGCGGCGTCAATTCCCCCGAGACTTAGCAGCTTGAAGCATTTCGATTGTGAGAGTCTTTACAATAACAGCATCACCATGTAGGGTTATAATTAAATATGTTCTATCTTCTGGATCTTTAGCAGCAAGCAGTGAGCATTTAGGATTAGCCATGAGGTCCTGTAAAGATACAAAAACATAAATGGCCCTGCAATTAATCTTAGAACTATATAAAAATGCATAAACCGTATCATCTAAGTACAAACCATTGTTGACATGGCATTCAAGCATTTACAAATTATTTGCAGACTATCAGCTTTTGTTACAAAAGTCTCACAGTTTTGAAGAGCCACCATACAATCTTTCCAGTTTTTTAACACATTCTTGTGAAAGTAACTCTTCGCCTTAGAGAATAAGTTATCATCTCCATACGCATCGACCATTTCAAGATAGTCTGCTAGATAATACACCATAACAACATTTTTAGGAGTAAGTTCCACATGAACGCCATTACAGAATTTAGCTGCCACCAGAAATCTGTCGGTACCACCATGAATATCCTCCAGGTTAATAAAGCAAGTTCGTTTATATGTATCATTGTTTTGAGTTTCTTTGATCAACTTTTCTATTTTCCCTGATCTTGATGGTAGAGGAAACTGAAGAAATATGCATTTACACAATTCCGATATTAATAACACAAATTCAAGAGAATTTTCCTGTTTACAAGTGAAAAAAAAAGTACCTTGTGAAGGTGGAACTTTACTCCATCTATGACAATGGTGAGATAACTTGGCGGACCTGCATTACAAAACCTGAAACAAGATAAACAAAACAAATATTATAAAGTAAACTCGAAACAAATAAACAAATAACATAAATAAATTACCAGTCATTGCCTTCATTATTAAACCCAAAGCTTTCCCTGCAGGAGACATGGCTGATTTGTTGTCCGGAATTCAAAATATCAAGAACTTGCTATGCATTACCATGCTTGCGTGTCTTATTCCAAACTGTAATTCAAACTACAAGTCCAAGAAACAAAAGGCGGCAATATATAAGAAAGAAACCGAGTCACAATTCACAAACCGAGTCAAATTAGACCATCTTTTTGGACCATTGCTTAACACAAAAAAAAGTGATAATTGTGTCTCTTTCAATGTCATTTTATGCCCCAATAAAAAGGTAATCTTTGAGTGCCACAGGACAACACATTATCATTCACCAACCATCTCACCAGATACCAATTGGTCTCATGTATCATTTAAACTATAAAATTAAAGAAAAAGAAGACAATTAAAGTAGAATGAAGAATAAACCTGATTGTCGATTGGGCGGAGCTCCACCGTAGAGCTGAAACTGGAAACCCACTTCCTTCATCCCTGTTTAACCGTCTGTCATTTCACGAAAATTCCAACAGAAAAACCCTAATTGGAAAAAGATGACAAAGTGTAGATATAATACATTCGCGAATCGAAACATCTTCCACGTGAGGGTTTCAAGGGAAGCCAATGGTCACTGAAATTGAAGTCTGCATTCATGGGTATTGAAAATCACGGATGAAGGCTCTTGGAGTTCAGTCTGATGTACAGGAGGGGCAGAGTTGGAACACATTTTCAAGATTGCAAAGAAAAGGCTGATTGAAATCTCTATGATGCCCCTCAAAGTGTCTTAATTGTCTTCAATATCCCTATAATACCCTTATGAAATAAGCTTTATTATCTTATACTTGTTTCTTTAAAAATTGTACTCATGTCAAAATTCCAATATGGTACATCACTCCTCCTTTATAATGTATTATAGATAAACTAAAACTATTTAATTAAATAACATTTATCCCTAATTTAGTTCACTAAGAATTATCATAAATAATTCTTCAAATTTTGCTTTCTTCCGCTTTTAGCCAAACTTAGGATTAATTCTAACAAATATAACTCTTTTTTTTTCATAAAAAATCCAACATTTTAAACATATGAGCATGTACGTTTTTATGGGTTTTTTAGACCGATGTATTCCTACAAAATATCTTCAATCATTCTACCTGCAATCCAAATACTTCTCAAGTTATTGTAGTGTTAAAGCAATGTGTACCCTCCTTTCTCCTCTTTTAATCATGTTTAATTGTTTAATAGTTACACTACAAGAATCACAAGTAATAGAGGCAACATCATTAGAGTTATTTCAAAGAGATGTTCAAGAACCCGGAATTTCAAGCCGAACTTAAAACCTTTTAAAATGAAGAAACGATGTTGATAGCGGTGACCATGAAAAAGGCGACGATGGAAGCAAGGATTATGGTAGTAGCGATGATCTTGATTTGACATAGTTATGTTGTAAAACAATTTGTGTTAGGATGATTGTAATGTTATGTTGGTTGGTAAAACGATTTGTGTCTGAAAACTAGGATGATTGTAATGTTATGTTTAATTATGTGATATATGTTATTATGGTTTGCCGTAACTGGAAAATAGCAAGTTTGAAACAGGAAAAAAAGCGCAAAATGTGTGGGAAAAAACAACCAATAGAGGTGACAAAAGTCGCCTCTATTGCTCTGTTAGTATTAGCGACGAACACTATTAGAGACGAGTTTCAATTGCGACGAAAACATGAGCAATAGCGACCAACCTTTAGCGGTTAGGACATGTGTTTATGATCTTACTTCTACAATAGTGACATGTCAGCCGTATTTTCGTTTGTTTTAATGGAAATATTTTAAATATAAAGATCGACGTGCGTGTATGTATATGTAAATTTATTGTTAATATCTATCTCTATTTACCTTATTAAGAACCAGAGATGTCCACTAAGGTAATTTCATCAAGTTTTTAAGATGGGAGTTAAAGAGCCCCTTCACAAATCTATATTTTTTTGTCTTTTTATTCCCTTTATGCCCCTCATGTACAACATATAATGTCAATTGTATATGTATCTAATACATACTTTATATGCATCTCAAGATGTAACTCGCCCTCATAAAACACAATAAATCTTAATTGAATGCTTAATATTAAGACAATTGAATGTCCATGAAGTGTATATGTATCCTCATCTTCTCATGTCTCAAAAATTAGATGCTTCCCATTCTTCTCATCTCCAACCATAGAGAAATAGAATATGCTTCTCATTTATTTGTGAAAAAGGATGACCAAGCATGTGGACATATGTTAGTGCCTCTTACTAGAAGGCTTTAATGGATGCGCGCAAGCATATCAAGCGTGAAATGGAACGATTTATGATTTGTGAAAAGGAGACAAAGACGAAAGCTTTCTGCCTGGGTCATCAGCCTAAAACGGTATGTATTGCATTATTTTTTCCCAATAAAATATTGAATTTTGGCATACGCTTTTACTTTATATTGGCTCAGTAACTTCATTTGATAAATTGTAAAATATTTAAGATTTAAATTAATTATCGTGAAGTTTCTTTGTTGATGATCTTTTGTGGGACCCAAAGGAGATAGCCAAGTCAGGGACTAGAGATGGTTGAACAATATGGTATGGGATTATTTATCCAATCTAATGACCTGATCTTTTTTTTTTTGCTCAAGTTTCGGTTTTCTATTATTGTTAAGTAAAAATTTCCATGTAGGAAATTAAAACAATGAGAAATTCAAAGAGAATGTGTTTTGAAACAGACGCATCAACTTAATTGATACAGGACATTAGTGTTGTATATAATGTTATCTTTGCCCTAAGACTCGCTAATCTTATCATGTAGCTTATGAGGTTTTATATCTTTTTTATTGATATTGGACATTTGATTTAATTATCTTATTCCTCCTAACCACCAGGTATGGCTTCAATCTAACTATATCGTATTTTCCAAATAATTTTATAAGTCGTTACATGTGCAAACCTTTTTAACAATTAGATTTGGCACATAGGCTCATTTTTTATGTTTTGCTTTTAATCAGAACAGTATGTTCAGGACATGAAGCTAGGGGTGTGAATTAACACGCCATCAATCTAACACAAACTTTTTAGGTAGGGTTTAGTTTAAATGGACTCAGGTCAGTTTAATGTTGGTGGTCCTAATTCTTATCAATTTAATTCAACTTATTAACATAATTAATTTCAGTTTGCGGAAACAATCAACCGGTTGAACATAACAAACACAATACTTGTTAAATAAACTACATACAATGAAAAAAAATTATAGAACTTACTAGGAGTTGAATTTTTTGACTGCACCATTTTTAACTCTGTATTACATTTTAAAAATCTATGTTATAAAGCTTTGTTTATATACAACATAGTTTTATAAATGTCGAAATATCACACGGTTATATAAAGTATGCAGCGGTAGTTTTACAAACTTATTCAAGGTACTCAAGAACTCATGGATACTAAATAATTTATAACTAAATATTAGGCCGTTGCTTCCTACATACTTAATATCACCATAATGAATCGTCCATAAATACCATATACGCACCACAAACACCAACAACTTCTTTGAGGCAACAAAACAAACATACCCATAACAACGTACGGGCATTTCCACTGGTAATATAAAATGTGTCACAAAGTTATATTTCAAAATCAAAAGGATCAAATCATTATTTAGTTGAGTTGGTCTTTCAAAAAAAATTGTTTTTGAGAGTTTAGGAATTAATTTGGATGCAGCCTCTTTATCCGTAAGGATAGGAGTAAGGTTTACGTACATCTCACTCTTTTCAGACCCTGCTTTTAGCCGTGCTAATTGTGGGATTTACTGGGTAAGTTTATTGTTGTCGTAGGAATTAATTTGGATACTTTTTGAAGAAATTAAAATAAAACACATCTCATCATCAATTATTAAAATGAAAAAACGGTACAATCATGACACCTTTCATTCTTGTTTTCCTACGTATAAACACTACCATCATTACTTAAGAAAAAATGATCTGCAAAATGTACTATTTCAACTTGGCAGTTTTCACATTACGATCATCTAAGAATTCAAATATAATTTGTTAAAGCCACGTGACCTTTAACTTTGAAAAGTAAACAACTTCACAAGTTTTGTTTTGTTCGATGCAAGATTCGTTCTTTTAACTTTGATATACATTCCTTTTAAGAATGGCCGGTGTCTAATTAAATTAGTTTTGATATTCGTAACTTTGAATAATTTAGGATCGAATTTAGAACTGTTGGTAAACCATGAAGATTATCTTTGTAATTTACTATACACTTTTTCTATAATTAGTGACACGTTTATTGAAAGCTAAATGTAAAATGATACAATATAAATGGTGACACGTGAATCTTTTGAGGCTATGTGTTTCAACTTCATTTGAGTTTAAGGTAGATACTAGATAATCTATGTCCCATTGTTGTAGATAATAGAGAAAATGAGTTTGGTGGGATCCATACAAAAAACCTAGGGAGTCATTGTTCACACCTAGGGAGTCCGTCTCAAATAGGGTATGGATCAAGTCCAAAGGAGAACTCCGGTCTTTATGATATATATATATATATATATATATATATATATATATATATATATATATATATATATATATCTATCTATCTATATAATAAACCAAAACACTAGGGTTGAACCCTAGCATTTTAGAGGGTCTTGAAGGATCCAACTACTATATGGAGCTCCAAGACTAAGACCTATATAAACCTCTTTTTATTTACTTTTGTCAACATCCATTTCTCATTACTCATTCCTCTCCTACTAATTCCTTTCTCCTTCCTATCTCATTGTCATTTTTGCAAGGTATGTTCTTCATCATAATGTTTGCAATCATCTAACATAAAAGATAAAAACAATAAGATTGTATCCTTATTTATTTACAATCAGAAATGTGAATCCTATATCTAAATCCTTATTTTTTTACAAACAGAAATGTGAATCCTATATCTAAATGGCGTGCTACAAAACATCCAAGATTTCCGGTTGACTTTTCTGATTCATTTGAAATCCGTAAAGCAAATGTTTCAAACCATTTTACATATATAATAAATACAATCGTGTTCTTATTAAAACAACTTTCAAATCGTATTGTTTTTCGATTATGTTTAAACCAAAAAGAATCGTTTTTTTTATTAAAACCATTTGATAATCTTTTTACAATCAACTCTATGCTTTGAATGTAATCGATATGCGAGTAATTCTGCTCAACTTTAATCATTGAATATATGATTGTGTTTTTTAATAAACAGATTGCAATTGAAATCGGTTTTGAGTATGTGTGAATATAAGAAACAAGTATATATAAAAAAAAAAAAACAAAATACCGGATTTCATAAAAGAAGATAATTAAAATCAGTTTTTAGTATGAGTGACTTTATGTATATACTAACAAAAGTTTGTTTTTTGCATACGAAGAACAGGATTTCAGTAGGACACATAACTTCGATATGACTTATCACAAGGGTGACAAATTCTTCAAGGTTATTCATGACCCTTCCGCACGAGTTTTGGTATGACGTTTCTAATATTTTTTAAGTAAAAAAACCTTATTTGTTATTATAATGTTTGTTTTTACGTGTTTGTGCAGACATTGCCTAAATCCATGAACAGGTTTTTGTTATCTAAAAACTTACGAAACAACAACATTAAAGTTTCAACATACCATGGTCAATCTTGGTTTGTTTTGTTAGAATTTATAGATGATGAATTCTGCTTAACAAATGGATGGTCAAAAGTTGTACATGATTTATGCTTCTCTATGTTTTACGTGATATTTGAGTTTATTGCTCCGAATGCTTTCATGAATCAGAAGGTATTTCTATTGGAGACTACTGCCTTTTCAAATGGTGTTCGCATAAACGTAGGCTTTTTGTTACCAAGATTGACACACAAGAAGTTATTGATTTCTCACAAATCAATTAATCCCTGTTAAATGTAATTTTTTGTTCATTCCATTAAACACATATTTCCATACACTCGTATGTTTATTGTTAGTTTTTTATGTATTTTTATTATATTTCCTTTTTTAACTTATTTTAAATAAATTTTACTGATTATAAAAATGTCTTTTGACCTTTGATTATGCTATAATACTTTAAATTCGCCATTAATGATTTCAATGCTTGACATTGACTAAAAAATTACGTACCTTTATAAATTCTTTAATTATTTTTTACTAAAATAATTTGTACTTTTGTGAAGGGGCTTGCGCATCTATTTAACGTTGTGGGATAGTTATGCCATGGAGATGTCTAAATATGTTGCAACTCATCAAACAGAGAAAGAATTTATAATAATAATGCAGTTTGGCCGTTTGAAGTTTTATAATGGTTGTATAATGTTAATCTATTTATATATTGTTATAATTATATTTATACATTCATTATATTTTGCATTATATATTAAGTTCTAACCTCTATTATTTTTTTTTATTAAATAAAAAAAATATTTTTTCCTAATTTTTTTTTTATATAGGAAAACCGTATGTTTCTAACTCTTTTAGAGATCGTGTTAGTCGACTTTTCATAAATGGAGATATTGAAGATATAAAGCTCTACAAAATAGGGTATGTACTATTAGGTTTTTAAATACGAATTACACAACCTTTATAAACAGTCTCAATAAATATGTAATGTGTATGTATGTAATTATTTTTCTCAGGTTGGGTAAGAAAATCGCTGATAATCCTTCCTCTTCTCTTCAACCATATGGAACTTCTATGTTTTGCTCTGATGAAGATGAATTTGTCCATAACACTCCTTTTAGTAACATTGGCGACATTTGTGAGATTCAAGATGTAAGTATAATGTTCATACTTAAATACGATATTTATAATTAAATATAATAAATTGTAATGAAGTTAAAACTATAATTTTATTTTAATATTAATTTCCTTTGTATACCATATACTATCTTATTTTGGTAACAAACTATAATATTCATACAGGCGCAGCCTCTGGTATTATTGGGTACTATTAAACACCTGTTTACTGAAATTGGCTGGTACTACATGGGATGCCCCAAATGCACAAAAAAATGTAGTATTGATTATATAATCAAGCAGGTTGGTGAAGGAAGTTCAGATTTTCAGGAAGAAAAGGTTTACGAGTGTTTGAATGATAGTTGTAGTGCCAAAAAAGTTGACCCTACACCAAGGTCGGATATATTTTTAACATCTATTATAATTTTCACAAATCTACTTTCATTTCAACCCAACTTAGTTATAAATTTTTGTTGTTTTTTTTTTTCAAATTTTTTTTCTAGGTTTAAAATTCAGGTTCGTGTGCAAGACGTTAATGGTGCTGTATCGCTTACGTTGTTTCATCGTGACGTTGCACAACTTATTAGTAAAAGTGCTTCTGAATTGCTTGATTTGAATACGGTATTCCTTATTTTTAGGAACCGATTTTAAGTATACAATTATTTTTAATAATTCCTTAATTATGGTTTTGTAATAATTATCTATTTGGTTATTCCTTATATATATAGGTTGGTGATACAGTTGAATATCCTGAAGAGATTAAGACTTTGTTAGACAGAGAGTTTGCTTTTAAAATCTTTGTCTCTGGCTTCAATTTAAACAACAAATATGATGTTTATGGTGTAACTAAGATAACTGATGATCCAACAATTATCTCGCATCTTAAGAAAAAGTTGTATGTAGGACAGGTACATATTCGAATTCCATCTCACATAACTTTGCAAATTTTATTTACGTAAGACTTTGTTACATTTCTAAGTTTTTGCATTTTTTTTTCAGCCTGCTGAATCAGAATCACTTCACACGTCTCTCATAGCAATGCCGTCTAATGTTATTTCTGCTTCCAAGGTACCATTTTCACAAACACATATTTTCATAGTAATACATTTTACTCATTTTTTCTTTCATACACAATCACTGATGATCCTGATATATATGTTTGTAACTATATTTTTTTTAGGAATCTGACACAGGCGATAATGATACGCCAATTTCCATTGTTGATAAGAAAGTTTACGCTGAAGGAGAACAATGTTCTATCAGTTCCAAGTATCAAATGGTTAAGCGTAAACTGATTGACGCGATCTCTGATGATGAAAGCACACCAACTCCTTCAACTAAGATTGGAAGTGGTGGTAGTATGGAGTAACTTAAAATTACGTTGAGCCTCTCGTCTTCCTAAACCCAAAATGAAGAGGATTTGTTTGCTATGCTTATGGTCAACGAGTTTCATTGCTTTATGTTTTGTTTTTTTAATAATTTTGAACAATTTCTACTTTGTTATTTTCTCTTTATACCATGATATGGTTTCCTCTTTTTATTAAGTTTCATAACGATCTTAATATTTAATAAATGTGTTTGCTTGATTGATAAGTATGTTTTCATCCATTTTAATATTATGTTGAGTAAATATAGATACAACTAGATTGGTGGATGTACTCATCAAACATAATATTCAGTTTTATTTTTGTATGATTCATATCTAATTAAAACTAAATAAATTGTAACATAAATATGTAGATATATTCAATTTTTTTACTGAAATATATGTATGTGATACAAGGAAAAATGATCGGCCCAATAGCTTGCTAACACAATCCCATATAACATACATATCATACATATTATATAACATATTGGGTTTACATTTTTTAAGCGGCATAGGCCCGATTTACATGTTTATATTATGTGAGCTTCAGCCCAACAACAATCTGTGTCATTATATACCTACCTAAATCATAATTGTTTCACTTTTTCATTTATCTTCTCCCAAAAAACCACTTTACCAATATGTAAGATCTTCTTCACTTTTTAATTCCTTTCGATTATTTCAATGATTTGCAGATCTTATCTTAATATTGTGGGGTATATGTTAATAATCTATGTATTTTTTTATTATCACTATGATAACCGATTCCTTTTCATGATTCATGTGCAATCAAATCTCTCATCTATCTAAACTAATCGTGTATTTTCAGTTGTAAGTTCAGTTGTATGTATTTTTTTGCAGCTGTATATACCGTTGAGTTTCAAAAACGTGGATTACCACACGCACACATTTGTTTGTTTATGGCTGCTGGTTATAAGCTTCATACAGTTGACCATATTGACAAGTTCATTTCAGCAGAGATACCGAATAAAGATGAAGATGCAGAATTGTATGAACTTGTACGTGAATTTATGATTCACGGTCCTTGTGGTCCTTTGAACATGAGTTGTCCGTGTATGGTCAATGACAAATGTTCAAAAAACTTCCCAAAAAATTTCCAGAATGAGACTTCTATTGATACCGAAGGTTATGCAGTTTATAGACGCAAAGATAATGGGTCGTTTGTAGAAAAGTCTGGTGAGCAATTAGATAACAGATATGTTGTTCCATATAACAAGACACTTCTTAAAAGATACCAGGCTCATATCAACGTTGAATGGTGTAACCAAGCTGGATCCATTAAGTATTTATTTAAATACATTAACAAGGGTCCAGATAGAGTTACTCTTAATTTTGTCGAAAGCAAGAAAGTACCCGGTGAAGACAAAGTTGTTGATGAAGTCAAAGGATTTTATGATTGTCGTTATATTTCTGCGTGTGAGGCTTCATGGAGAATATTCTCATATGATATTCATTACAGGTCACCTCCTGTAATGAGACTACCTTTTCATCTACCTGGTGAACAAAGAATTGTTTTCGATCCTACGCAAGACATTGACGACGTTCTCAATAAACCCTCTTGTGCTTCCTCTATGTTTTTGGGTTGGATGAAACGCAACAAAATTGATGCCAATGCAAGGCAACTAACTTACATCCAATTCCCTTCACAATATGTTTGGAAAGCACAAGAACGAAAATGGGAGGTTAGGCAAAGAATAAAGTCAATTGGTCGAATTCATTCAGTTCCTGCTTCTGTTGGCGAAGCTTATTTTTTGAGAATGCTTTTGAATAAGGTTAAAGGACCAACATCGTTTCAAGATATTCTTAAAGTTGATGGGAAAGTACAATCATCTTTTAGGGATGCATGCTACGCAATGGGACTCCTAGATGATGATACAGAATATGTTGAAGCAATAAAGGAAGCGGCTTTTGCAGGTTCTGGTCCTTATCTAAGAAACTTATTTGCAACTCTTTTAGCGTCCAACAGTTTGTCAAGACCTGACATTGTGTGGGAGGAAACATGGAATTATTTGTCTGATGACATTTTACACAAGAGAAGAATAGATTCAAACTGTCCAGGTATTAACTTTTTTTAATATATTATTACTTTAAAATATATTTTCTAGAATTTTTTGGGCATATACTAAATTGTAATGATTCATAATTATTAGGAATGTAAATTATACTAATTTTAATAGTTCCACATATTCAATTATTAATTTTATTTGTTAATTTTATTCTATATATTCCATTCTAAGACATTTTTTTCCCAGATTTGATCCTTTCAGACGACGAACTTAAGAATTTAGCTTTGCTAGATATTGAGAAGTTCTTATTGCGTAATAGTTGCAGTCTACGACATTTCGTAGGTATGCCATATCCTAAGAATGATTTTCTATCATTATTAGAAAATCGTCTTATTTGTGAGGAGTTGGGCTATGACTCAAACAGTTTGGTTGAAGAATTTGATTCTCAGTTCTCTTCTTTAACAGATGAACAAAAAAATATTTATAATTGTGTAATTAAATCTGTTGAGGAAAAAAAAGGAGGGGTTTTTTTTGTTTATGGTTACGGTGGTACGGGTAAAACATTCCTATGGAAGACTTTATCTTCATCCATAAGATGTAAAAGAAAGATTGTTTTGAATGTTGCTTCGAGTGGTATCGCTTCTTTGCTATTGGCCGGTGGTAGGACAGCACATTCCAGGTTTCGTATTCCTATAAACCTAACTGAAGATTCTATGTGCTTCATACCACCTAATAGTGATGTTGCACAGCTGGTTAAACAAACTGACTTGATTATATGGGATGAAGCACCCATGACTCATAAACATGCTTTTGAAGCACTAGATCGAAGTTTAAAAGATGTATTTGGTGTACATGCTGATGAGTCGTCTGATTTGTTATTTGGTGGAAAGGTTGTTGTGTTTGGGGGTGACTTTAGGCAAATTCTACCAGTTGTACCAAATGGAACTAGGCATGACATTGTTAATGCCTCTTTAAGTTCATCATACATTTGGCACAAATGCACTGTTTTAGAGTTAACAAAAAATATGAGGTTGCTTTCTGGAAGCTGCAGTTATGATATTGAGGAAACTAAAAAGTTTGCATCTTGGCTTCTGGACATAGGAGAAGGAAAGGTTGATACAATAAGTGATGATCAAGATGTTATTTTGATACCTGATGACTTACTTATTTCTCAATCTTCGGATCCTGTTTCTGATTTGATAGCCTTTGTTTATCCTTCACTTTTGGATAACATCCACATTCCGACTTATTTTCAAGATCGAGCTATATTGGCACCGAAGAATAAAGTTGTTCATGAAATTAATGATATATTACTTTCAATGTTTCCGGGTGACGAAGTTGAGTATCTAAGTTCGGATAGTGTTTGCCAGTCTGAAGATGTGAACAAACAGGTTGATGAAAGATTAGTTTCTCCTGATGTCCTTAATGGTCTTAAGTTTTCTGGAATACCAAACCATCGTTTGGTTTTGAAAGTTGGCGTTCCCGTAATGTTACTCAGAAACATTGATCAGAAAAGCGGTTTGTGCAATGGAACAAGGTTACAAGTTGTTAAAATGAGAAAACGTGTCATTGAAGCGAAAATCATATCAGGAAGTAACATTGGAATGCGAACTTTTATTCCAAGAATTACTTTATCCCCCTCAGATAAGAAAATTCCTTTTAAATTTAACAGAAGGCAATTTCCACTTGCCGTTTCTTTCGCAATGACAATAAACAAAAGTCAAGGACAATTCTTATCCAAAGTTGGGTTGTATTTGAAGGATCCAGTTTTTTCACACGGGCAGTTGTATGTTGCGCTTTCAAGGGTTAGAAGTCGAGATGGACTTAAGATTGTTATAGTAGATGAAAATGGTGAATTGACAAACAAAACATCAAACGTTGTGTACAAAGAAGTCTTTCAGGATTTATGAATAATTTGAGTAATTTTTATGCAATTTTTTTATTATCTTTGTGGACGTTATGTATATACAACTTCAATAATAAAGTATTATTTTAAACTTTTTTTGTTTGCTTTGAATAGTGCCTTGCATTTTGTCAATAAAACAAGTTATGTACTAATTACAATTACATTAAAAATAAAAAATATGATAAAAAGTCATTTACAAAAACACAATGTATTCATACCTTTGTTATTTTTTTCAAAATTTTATACTTTTGTTGAGTACTGATCATAATAGTTAATCGGTTTTCATTACTAACGTTACTGAGGGCTTATAAAAAATATCCACTTTGACGTTTTTATAAGAAAACAAATTTCAGGCTAACCGTTATTTTTAACACTTTACGTTTGTAGCCAGTAAACTTGAACAATACAACTCTTAGTTTCATATAATTTTTTTATTTACTATGGTTTGCACCGTGGGTCCCCACGGGTCTCAAACCTAGTATATATATATATATATATATATATATATATATATATATAGGGGAAAAGGGATTAAAGAAACCCTTCAAAATGAGTAAACCCCCACAAACCCAATGAGTGGTTCACATTGCTCCACATCACCAACAAAACAAATCATTTTTTTATTACTTTAAGGGTGTTTTAGTAATTTACAAAATCTGATTTTTTAAACCTCTATATATAATATTTACCTCTCTCTAACTTTTTCAAACCACATTCAAAATCTATTTCCCTCCCATCCACTCTCTCTCTCTCTCTCTCTCTCTTTTTGATCTCTCTCAAAGATTATCACCACCAACAAATCTGAGAACTTTTACACGATTGACGGATTGGATAATATGTTTGTGCCTCAACCTGATGGAGATATTGATGTATCTATGCTTAAACAAGCTGTCGAGCTTATAAACGGCAAGTTTGAGACCGAGGTAAATTTCTTAAACAGCATTTTTTTAATTTGTTTTTACTTTTTACTTGTTTATAACCAAAGTAACGTGTTACAGGCGTCTGGAAATGTTACCCTGGAAACGGTGCACAAGATTGGGCAAACTGGAGTGACATACATATCCAGGTAATAATGGGTCCAACTGTTCAAGAAAACTTTTGAATCTTTATATAAATAAAATTACGTGATTCTATAATAATGCATTCTGAAGTATTGTGTGTGATTTGTCATAAAGCATGACCTGTAGACAAATTCAAGGAATAAGGTCATAAAGCATGACCTGTTAATTTTTTAAAAAGAATATGTTGAGCTTTCTTTTTCTTTGTTTATATTCAACTATAGACATGTAATCTTTTATTTTAAAACATTTTTATTATTAAGATTTATTTTAGTAGGTCTGTAGTCGCAATGCCTCATCGATCCCAACGGGCGCGGTTCCGGTGGGTCTAGATCATAACCAATCTCAAACCTTAGAAATGTAGGTTAGATCAAGATATGGATGATTTGGACTCTGTAGTTTGTAGACTTTGATATGCAGCAACAGGATCAAATTATTCTGGTATAAATTAGCTTCTGATTTTTTTTTCATATATTAATTAAAACAAAAGTCACTAATCATGGGATCAAATCTATGTTTGCGTCTGTTTCGTATGTAACACCATAACTAATCATGGGATCAAATCTATGTTTGCGTCTGTTTCGTATGTAACACCATAACTAATCATGGGATCAAATCTATGTTTGCGTGTGTTTCGTATGTAACACCATAACTAATCATGTTTACACATAGGTAGCATACGTTAACACGTAGGTTTACATATTAATTAACCTTTTTTATATGTTATTATTATTAATATGTTTTTTTAATCAAAATTGGTAAATTTTAATATCTCTTAACATATGCAACAATATGTCTGATTTGTTTTTTTACCAGTATGTGCATGTTTGTATGAGTATTATAATGTGGGCGGAATGTATGTTTTGCATCTGTTTCCTATATTGCGTCTGTTTCGTATGTAACAACAGAACTAAGTTGGTATAAATTAGTTACCGATTTTTTACCAGATAGAAAAGTTTGATTTTTTAACTTTTCATGAGGTACACATGTTTTACTTTCAATAGCAGTTGCATATGTTAATAAAAAAAAAAGTCACTTATCAGGAATGTAATATTGCATATGTCTCTTAACATATGCAACAATATGTCTGATTTGTTTTTTGCCAGTATGTGCATGTTTGTATGAGTATTATAATGTGTGGAATGTATGTTTGCATCTGTTTCCTATATTGCGTCTGTTTCGTATGTAACAACAGAACTAAGTTGGTATATATTAGTTACCGATTTTTTTACCAGATTCAAATGTTTGATTTTTTGCATATTATAGAGAAAGAATTGGGATGAAATCTATGTTTGCGTCTGTTTCGTATGTAACAACAGAACTAAGTTGGTATATCCAGTTGGTTAACATACGTTAAGACATTGGGGGTTGGGGGGGGGGGGGGTTTACATGTAAATTGATGATTTTTGTTTTATTTTTTGCAGGTGAGCATTTTTTTTGCATTAAAGATGAAGATAATTATCAAGAATGAAGTGTAGACAATTTTTTTTTATTTATGATACTTTTTTTAGCATTTGTTGATTTGTAATGACCGTTTTGTTTGTTTTTTAGCATTTTGTAAGAAACAATTCTTGTGTACATTTGAATGTTTTTTGATCAATAAAGTTTTTAGCACTTTGTAATGACCGTTTTGTTTGTTTTTAGCACTTTGTAAGTAACAAAATGCCTATAACCATATTAATTCTCGTTACGTATGCAACAATTCTAGTGCTGGTACAATAAAACGAAAAAAAAACATGGTATAATAAAAAAAAAATAAATCAGCATTTTTTAAATAATATACACTGGCAACTCAGTTTTAACCTACGTAACACAACACATGTTACATATGTAACACGGGCATCTGGCAGATTTAGGACAATGATCACAAAAGTATGAGAGAGATGATGTGACATGTGTCAGGTCAACTTGTCATAGATGCTTTTTCAGAAAATGTCATTTGACCCTTTTGCCCTTTTTTTGTCATCTAGCCTATTAAATTAAATCAAAAAGCATGAATTAAATGTGGACCATTGATCTACTTTGATTAGGGCTGGCAAATCGTGTATACCTGACCTGTTAAGACACGGACCTGTTAAGACACGATACACGAAACCTGACTACCTGTACACGACACGAAAAATTTTCGTGTCTATTTTTTTATACACGAACCTGTTAATTTTTTCAACAGGTATACACGAAAAGTACCTGTTAATACCTGTTTGCGAACATTATACTAATCGCATGTTTACGAACCTATTTAGTGAGAGAATTTCCAAAAGTTCACCAAAGACCTAGATAATACATGTTTGGGTACCTGTTAATACATGTTTACGTACATGTTTATACCTGTTTACGTACATGTTTATACCTCTTTGTGTACCTGTTAATACCTGTTTGCAAACATTATACTAATCCCCTTTTGGAGTCAGAAGGGATTTAGGGTTAAAGGGTTTGGGTAAAGCTTTTTAAATATATTATTAATTTTAAATAAATTCTAAACAGGTACCTGCAGGTAAACAGGTATGTTACCTGTTAAGACACGAAAATTAACAGGTAAATTCGTGTTTACCTGTTTAGGACACGAAACCTGTTAAGGCCATACCTGTACCTGTTAAGATCGTTCAGGTTCGTGTCAGGTAATCGTGTTCGTATACAAAATTGCCGGCCCTAACTTTGATCAATGGCTACAAATGGGTTTACATGGTTTACTCATTTTGGAGGGTTTTTATTATAACCATCCCCTATATATATATATATAAATATATGGAAGGTAGAGAGATATATTAGTGACTGCATTCATATGAGATGGAATGTTATTTGTGGATACCGAACATATACGAGTATTAAGCCTTTGATGGAATATAAGGATACTAACTTTGAGACGGAAATTGGTATTTATATGCAGGACGTCACTGACTACTTTGCTTTGTGATATAAACATGGAAAGAACTAAGTGATTGAGACACATGTCACGATATATACTGGGACGGTATGAGAAAGGTTATTTGCATGAGTGTGTAGAAAAGTTCTCCTTACCTATTGCATTGCAATCCAATCAAGGAGGCACCATGTTAGAGACGAACCAAGTTTCATTAAACTGATATCATCGACCTTCCAACTATATGTCATTTTGTTAGTCCTCCATCGAGTGGATGTCTCAGGTCTAGAGGTAGGGTCTTGCTTATCAAAGATAACCGTATTTATTATCCAAAACTTTTAAGGCTCTAAGAGTGCAAGGAAGGGGGGGGGGGGTGGGAGGGGGGAAGTCCCTTGGGAATTCTCCTTGGCCGGGGAGGGAGGGGGGGCTTTGATGGAATATAAGGGTACTAAACTTTGAGACGGGAATTGGTATTTATACGCAGGACGTCACTGACTACTTTGCTTTGTGATGTAAACATGAAAAGAACTAAGTGATTGAGACACATGTCACGATATATACTGGGACGGTATGAGAAAGGTTATTTGCATGAGTGTGTAGGAAAGTTCTCCTTACCTATTGCACTGCAATCCAATCAAGGAGGCACCATCTTAGAGATGAACCAAGTTTGATTAAATTGATATCATCGACCTTCCAACTATAGGTCATTTTGTTAGTCCTCCATCAGGTGGAGGTCTCAGGTCTAAAGGTAGGGTCTTGCTTATCAAAGATAACTGTATTTATTATCCTAAAATTTTAAGGCTCTAAGAGTGCAAGGAGGGGGGAGGGCGTGTAAAGGATTCAAGCCCACCTACACCACCTCCTGGTGGCGTGGGAGGGGGGAGCCCCTTGGGAATTCTCCTTGGCCGAGGGGGGGGGGGGGGGGGCTTGAGATTGAGTTGGATGAATTTGATTTGCAACTTTTTTTGTAACTTTAACACACAAACTAAATAGTATAATATTATTCCCTTCACCCCCATTCCACTTCACACAATTTTCACCTTTCAAACACGGGACCCACAAGTATCTCGTGACGCTTCATGCCCCCCCCCCTCTCCACTCCCTATAGTCTAAAAGGGTACTATCCAAAGAACGTTAGATGGTCTTAAAAAGTTCAAAATCAAACTTGTGGTTTATAAAAGGTTCCATAAGTGCCACATGGCGGTTCATCCCCCCACTCCCTATTAGTCTAAAAGGGTACTATCCAAAGAGCGTTAGATGGTCTTAAAAAGTCCAAAATCAAACTTGTAGTTTATAAAATAGAAAATTAAGTTGCAAACTTCGTTTGTCATGTTGAGTCTATAATCTAGTTGTGTAAACCGAACATGTAGACTCAATAGCATTATATAACCAACAAGTCTTTGGTAATTTCATGGGCTTCCTACAAACAAAAGGTAACAGGTTCCATTGTTCAAAGTTTAACTAAGATGTGTGTGTATATATATAGGTAGGAGGTGTATTCGAGTCTTTGTCCTTTAAAAATAGAGTAAAATACACAATTGTATATGCAATAATCTAACATTTCACATTTGTGTTAAGACTACTCGGAGGGGGGAGGGGGATGAAGCGTCATGTGATATTTGTGGGACCCATGTGGGGGGGGGGGGGGAATTGTGGGTAGTGGAAGGGGGGAAGAGGGGGGGAGGAAATAATATTATATTATGTTAAAGTTAAAAAAAAATCTGGGCAATCAAATGGTGCCACATCACCATCACCCCAAGCCCCACGCCAAGGACTCTGCCCCCGCCCCCCTCCTTCCTGCCCTCTCCACGCCATGGTGGCGGTGGTGTTCCCCCCTTCCCGCCCCTCACTCCGAGGACTCTAACTTGTCAAAAATAACCCATGTAGTCCCAACTCTTTGCCCACCTGTTTTTCCACCATTTTGGTCACTAAAAAATGGATGCGAGGTTGTTTTTCATTTGCACAAGGAAGAATCTGGCCATTTATTTTCACTACATCAACACACAAAACGAATACCATTTTCGACCTCCACCTCAACCATAGTTCCTTGCTACTGCCAGCCACCACAGACGATGCTATAACATTTCATTGTTTCTCCGACTTCTACTCCCCACATTTGGATATTATGGGGGAGGAGGCAAAGGACTATATAGTGGTGAAAGGGGGGGGGGGGGGGGGGGGGGGGGGGTCAACAAGGGGCTGGTTGTCGGCTATTCTGAGTGGGGGTGATTGTTAGCGAGTTCTAAGCAATCTAAAGAAGAATGCCAATGACCTCTTAGTCTAGTGGTATGGTGTCCCCCTTATAAATGTGAGGTTGTGGGTTCAAATCCTTGCATGACAAAGTGAGGTGAAATTATGGTGTAATAAGATTTGCCGTTAAAAAAATATCTAAAGATGAACGGTAGGATTTATTATTTATATACGTTTAATTTTTTTAATATTAAAGACAAAATAATATTTCACATACGCTAATTGACATAATTTTTTTAACTGGCATCTTGTAGATGTCCTTAAAAGACAAGGTGAGTAAACTACTGAGATCAAGTTGCTAATTTTTGAAAATTTAGGAATAAGTATGAAACTATGGAGTTGTACATTGAAAAGAATATGTGCTTTTAGGCCGAAGGTCGAAACAACACGATTGGTTCGGACCGAGCCTAACACTTCGATAGCAAGGCTTCGGAGTAAAGGCCCATGGGCCCTAAGCCTCCGAAACCCATTATAAAAAGTATAAATACTCTAAAGAAAATCCCCATTTGGTAACTAATCTCATCCGAACCACAATACCAATAAACCACTAAAACTTTCTATAGACACACCATCTAAACCATTTGTGTAATCAATTATGTTAGAAACACAAAAGACCATCTTTTATAAACTGGTAACTTACATTGAAACCAAACATGTCAAATTTAAACAAAAACTTATAGAACCCCTTAAACTTAAACAAACCACTATTCCTTCTTTCTTTTCTTTTTTTTTAAACTTCAACTTCATAAAAAAAAACAAACCGACATAGTCCTCAAAGCAAGGACAGCTCAAAATCCACTATTCTAAGTTGATTATTTTGTCCAACAAAAAACAAACTTGTCCATAACACAATTTCACCCTCACAAAACCAAATATAATTTCAACTCCATTATAAAGTTCCGTACAAAATTTTCTTCATCTCAACCCTACCCAACTAACTTGTACACCCCCTTTTTTTATATTCCTTTTTTTTTAAAAAAACACCCCAAACTTCTTGCATATTAATTTAAAAAAGGCCCCTTTCCTAGAACCCACCTTTTGTCCCTATTTCTTACGTACATGCACCCATCCACCTATATATACACTCAACTCCCACTATAACCCTCAACAAACCACCTCACATAACTATTATCCTTAGCGTTTTGATTTTACTTCATAAATCACCGTTAAAAAAATATATAACCACATTAGGTTAACCGTTAATGGAACCTTTCAATTGGCCAGCATCATCATCCTCCGACTCGTCGTCCTCCGACTCTTCCCACTCTAGTCAAAAACCCAAACACTCCGACCCGATAAAGGGTCCATGGACCGCAGAAGAAGACAAGATATTAACCCGGTTTGTTGACCGATACGGGGCAAGAAACTGGTCTCATATTAGTAAATATATAAAGGGTCGGTCAGGTAAGTCATGTAGGCTCCGGTGGTGCAACCAGCTGAGCCCTGACGTGCATCACCGACCGTTTTCTCAAGCAGAAGATGAGACCATATTGGCTGCACATGCACAGTATGGGAACCGGTGGGCCACCATTGCCCGGTTGCTTCCGGGTCGGACCGACAATGCGGTTAAGAATCATTGGAATTCTACGTTGAAGAAACGACGGTTTGAGAATAATATAACGACTGTCGTGCCGGAGACGGAGACGGTGGTGGAAGACGGTGTTGGTGAGGATGATCCGATGACGGCGTTGTCGTTAGCGCCACCCGGGTCGGGTGGGTTGTCGGGGAATGGGACGGAAAGTTTACCGGTCGGGTTTTGGGATGTGATGAGGGGGGTTATTGCTAGGGAGGTTAGGGAGTATGTTACGACGTCGTATCCGGATACTTCTAGTACCGGGTTTAATTGACTTTTTTTTTTTTTTTTGTATGATGGTGGAAGATAAATGTTGATAAATGGTAAATTTGTTGAAGTGTAATTTTTGTTGATATTTTATTTGTTTTAACTTTTAATGATTTATTATTAGGTGATAAAAGACGAAAAAAAGAATGAATGAATGACTAGATCTTAAGGCATCGTTATCGTTATTATCCATAAACAAAAGAAAATGTTTAACAAAATGATATTTTTTTATGTTTAATGTTTGAAACATGTGATTGTATGATTGAGAGTTTGAGCCTTAGAATCCTAACATTCTAGAAACTATCTAATGAGCTACATAAGGTTTTGTTTAATTCAATATCCGCCAACATATTAAATTTTATTCAAAATATAACTCACTAACAATGTAGTGTCACTGTGTCAAAGTAGTAAAAAACACTAAGAGGCTGGTTGGTAGCCTATTAACCATTCAGGTCTGAATTATTCAGCATTCAGACTCTTTGTTTCACCATCTGAATGGAATGATTAAGTGCTGAACCATTAAGCTAATAAGGGATGCTGAATGATTCAGCTTTTAACTATTCAGAGCCTCTTAGCCATTCAGACCATCTTAATGATTCAGCACTTAATTAATCAACCAAACGGCCCCTAAGAAAAATAACACGAATCGCATCTAGAATTCCCAAATTATTGGGTTCACTATTAAGAATTCTCATCCCAAATCCCATCTAGTGCCATTTGTGGACCATCCTGTCCAAACCGATGAACCTGAACCGGCATCTGGAATATGCCCCATTCACCCTTAGAGCTACTATTTTAAGTTGGTTTTATATTAACCGTCACAAAATATTAGTAACGTGTTATTACCGATGAAATTAGCAATGGAAAAATAATTAAGTACTTATGCGTATAGTTTAATAGTCAAAGAATTTAATAGTAATTTATGTTGGAAGTTTGTTTTGGTATTTTATGAAAGTGACTCTGTCGTCTCATATATTGACTACCATTAACTAACAAGGATGATTTCCTTTTCTTTGAATAAACATTCAAACATATTTATCATGTTTTATTTTCATATCTTCAATCAACCTTTAACGAAAAAACAAAATGTATTAAAATCAAACACAAAAAAGAAAACCTTGTGATTTGGCATCTGTCCATTTTCACTTCGCAGTTGCAGTGTACTCGTTTTTGCCAAAGTAGTTGAGGCGTTCTTGTTTTATTTTTTTAGAATGACAAACTCACACACTCACTAATTACAGTTCTAAGGGGGACCGGGTCTCTACCGAAATGTCCACAGGTACCAACAACTAGCACGGTATCACCGCCGCCATACACGCTGGTAGTGGTCCCGTGGACCGTTTTGCTGGTTATGGTTACCGTGTTGGTACCGGTTGGTTTGTTGGTTTTTATAAAATGTAAAATTTTCAATTTATCCCCGTGTGTTTTAGTGTTATTTAATTTTACCGTTTGTTTCATATGTTTACCGTTTAAATAAATCAAAAACATAAATAAAGGACATTTCATTAAACATAAAAATTAAAATTACATAAACCAAAGAAAAATAAACTTAAGGTTGGCGCAACAAGCGCCATGCCTCAACATTGTTGAATTGTTGGCCGTAAAGAGCCTCATACTCATAGCTTGTGAAGCCGATAGCCAACTCGTCATCGAGGTCCGGATCGTCCCTCATCGTTTGCTCGTAGAGGGTGGTCCACCTCGCACACTTGAAATTGAGATCCTCCCACTTGATTTGGAGGTCTCGGATGGTCTTGATGGTGTTGGTGCCCACGTGTTGGATGAAGTCCCTAAACACGTGAGCCCAAAACACATCCGGGGGGTAGTCTTCGCCTTCGTCCCCCGTAGTTCTTGAATTTCGGGGTTGTTTGTGGCGTCCTTGTGGCAAACCACAAGGGCCATTTCTTCCTCTTCGGTCCACGGATTCATTTCTTGTGTGTTTGGTCTTTTTAAACCGTGGTAAGTTGTGGTTTTTAACCCCACGGTTTGATCACTTTATATACCACGACGGTGACACTGTTAAATTTAATTCACTGACCGTTTAGTTGAGTCAATTCAAACTAGTCGACAGTTTCCAAGAAAAAAAAATTAAATTTGGCTGACCGTTTGGTGGGACGGTTGAAATAGTAGAAATAAATGTAAAAAACCGTGTAAAAATGTAAAAAATAAAAAGTTTGGGTATTTAAATGGAAATAAATAAAAGAATCAGTGGAGTGCTGCCTACAAAAACGTGTTTCAGTGAAGTAAATCAGTGAAGTGATGTGGCAAAGCATGATTGGTTAAAATCAGTGAAAGTAAAAAAACTTTACTACAAGCACCCCTTATGCTCTAAAATGTCCGTTACAAAACCAGAACCCTCACGTTTCACTAAAAGACAGACGGCTTTAACGAGTCGTCGCTAAAGGGGTCACCACTAAAGGTTAATATTCTTGTAGTGTTTGTAGGGGAAAGACTTCTTATTAGACTCTTTGCTTCCACTAGATTACAAACCCTTTGGTTTTTGTAGTTTTGATATGTTTTTTTTTTTTTTTTTTTTTTTTTTTTTTAAGTTTTCGTTGTCCACGTACTATTACATGATCAATTTCACTTATTAAATTCGTATTTGAATAAAATAAAAGTTCGTAAAAATTATTTGATAACCATCATTCTTTTCACATAACAAACTTACAATATTATTAGCTTTACGAAACATGCATTTGTCTTTTGTGCTGTCTTCAACTAGTTTTATATATCTTTTAAAGATAACAAAAAGCAAACTACGAAATATATTTTTAAAAACGGTGAAGAAAAGTGTACATGAACATTGAGTAGTATGGCTAAGGAGGCCCACGCATTGTGTTCCCACTTGTTATTTTATCGTTTTATATGCCTTATTTTCAACACTTTGTTTGAGAGTTGGGACGGGTTGTTCTATGCTCATGTTAAAAATAAAACAAAAACGTGCTAATTTCATACTTTTCGCACTTTAAAAGGCTAAACTATGATGATATGTCGGTTTCTATTTAGGTAAGGTAACATGAACATACATATTTTAATCTTTGTGTCACATCTTTTGAGGGCTTACGAGAGTACACAAGGTAAATATGCCAAATGCTGACGGTTATATAATAATATCCATATACTCATATAATGGCTACAAATGGATATTGTATTCGGCATGTAAGGATGAAGGTTTTATTAAAAGATATGATACGAGAGATGAACATCTAGAAGAAAGTTTAGTTAGATTGTATGATTCTTATATCGTATAAAACAAACAAACTTGTTTATCAGGATTAGATATTGTGACTCAATTGTGTATTTCTACATAATCGCAAACAACTCATAAGTTGATCATGATAACAATTATATCATGTGACGCGTAGTGATTTAATTACAAAACTAGGTTATCAAGTATCTGAATATAGGATATTGCATGAAATTAAAAGAGTTTTTATATTACAACTAATAAAAAAAATCAGTTGAGAGTTGATCGATCAACATTGGGATTCTATAGAAGATTCTATCAAGCGAACAGTGCGTTTTCATTAAATTTGATCCAAATATCAGAATATTTTAAGATCAAGACCTTAACAAGTGATTGAAGAGATATGGTGTCACACCCTCAAAATCCACTTGCGGAGTTTTACCGTGAGGCGCATGACAAACCAGGATCCAAACCAACGATCACAATAAACAAGTCTAACATGAACATAATGCAATTTCAAAACAATGTTTAAAATCCCCGTTTACAGCGGAAGCTTATTCAAAATAATTATTCAATAATAAACCAATGTTCAACGTTTGTAAAATCATGCAACTCTAGCTAGACGCCGTGCAGACGCGTGCGCCCTAGTTCCATTGTGCTACCTTAGCGACCTGAGAAAACATGTAAAAGTTTACGTCAGCACAAAAATGCTGGTGAGTTTACAGGTTTTGTATCCAAGTACCAAATCCACCTGTCCATACTATAACAATCGAAAACCAGTGTACGCTAGCTAGGCGTATGTTTTGTTACTACCACGATTGGAAAACCATTACTAACTCGAATACCAGATGTTGTGCCCGAAAAGTAAACCAGTTGTTCCTGTTGTTCCTGTTTGAGACAATATGCACTCGCCCGGCCCTCCAAGCCGACGAGCGGGGTTGGTCACTCCCAATAGCGCTATTCACATTTCCCCGTTGTGCAAACCCGCACATTCATGGTTCCCCCCGGGACTTCCAAAGATCGTGTAGTACACAATAGAAACCCATAGTATGACAGTAGTTACCAAATAATCGTTTTAACACATGTTTTCTCCCCCGAAATATGAAACCAGTTTAAAAGAGGGGCCGTAAACTCACCTTAAGTTGCGTTACTCCTTAACCCGAGTAAACTCAGCTGCTATGCTAGTCCCGTAAAGCGGCGACCTAACATATGACAGTTACAAGTACTTAGACTAATAACCCGCAGGTTAATTAGTCCCTAGATGTCCAGACCATAACCAAGTTCGTTTGAAAACACCGTGACTGTTTAACTGACCCAAAGTACAAGACTCGACATCCCATTGGTGACCCGAGACCTCCCGTGTTATGTTTACGCTCTCAAACATGAAATCATGCAATCACACTTAACATACGTTAACGCACAACAAGTTATAGCACGTAGTTCACGTATCACCGAATTACATTCAAACATATGTTACCAAGTTATTAGATGTGTTACGGGGTTCCTAGCATGTTACTACATGTCAAATCGGGTCTCGGAATGCTAATTTACACTTACAGCAGCAGTACACGCGATTAGGAAAAGTGAACTAGCATTTAGGACTGATTGCATATAAAAACTAGCAATCAGGGCTGATTGCATATAAAAACTAGCAATCAGGGCTGATTGCATGTAAAAACTAGCAATTAGGGCTGATTGCATATAAAAACTAGCAATCAGGGCTACTCGCATGTAAAAACTAGCGATTAGGCCCTAATCGCATGTAAAACTGGCGATTGGCCTCCTAATCGCCTCTAACATAGGCGATTAGGATTGCTAATCGCCTGTAACCTTGCTGTTCCAGTTTTTCGCGCGTTTAACGCTCCAAATCAGATCCAGAACGTGTGTAACTACCCAATATCATCCCAAACACTATTCTAAACATGTTTCAACTAAAACCCTTCGTTTTGCCTCGTATTATCAGCCCTGCATGCAATCACGTAATCCAAACACCATTCACATAGTATGCAATCATCATACTAACATGCGTAACTATAACCCTAATATTCAATTCTCATATTTTATCATCATAATATCATTATTATTCTGATCTAATAATAATAACATATCATTCATTCACCTTGAATCATAAAAACCCTAGCTTTCTAATCATAAACACACATAACACATGTATACTAGTTAGAATCCGATTATCAATACTTATTAACGATTTTCAGAAAGCTTTTCCGTTTTAGAACAGGTCTGGACCAATAGGGATTGATTAAAAACGTTTATAAAGATTCATGGATGGAAACCAAACCTTAGAATTGTGAAAGAATGAAGGATTAAGCTTGAAACCTTGTGTTTTGATCAAAAATCGCGTTCCAGAGGTTGTGTGTGTGTTGGGGCAGGTTATGGGACGACTAGGGTTTGTATAATGAAGTTTATGAGGTCAAGTATGGTATTTATAGTCGTTTTTAGTCGTCCAGCACGTAACACGCGATTATGCAGCTTTACACGCGATCAGGAAGCCTAATCGCATGTAAGTTCATGCGATTGGGGCCTAATCGCATGAACAGTCATGCGATCAGTCCCCTACTCGCCCCATATGATGCCTACTCGCCTCCCTTATGGGCGATTAGGCTTCCCTAATCGCCTATAGGGGCTGGTTTCGTGTGTTTTGTGCGTTAAACCCCGTTTTAACATATGTTAACACATATTCACATACCGACAAGTCACATAATGATTGTAAACACATAACACATGTAAATACACATATTCACACTCGTTCACCAATTCCCGGGACTCGAGACTCGTATGTTCCGTATGTCCTGACGATCCTACAAATCGTCACCGTTTGTACACTTGGTTAAGGACCGACATCTAATGAACCTCTAGACCAACATCCAATGATCCTCTAGACTAAACCGATAGTTCCCGAACCATAACCCGACTTAACTAACCCAGTTAAGTACAATATACACGTGACTCGCTAGGGTAGACTTTCATCTAGACAACGTTGTTAACCAGAATTTTCCGGGTGTCACATATGGGCCGACACCCCGCAGATCTGGAGAAAGCCCAGATCATAACCCACAACTCGAACAACTGGCAAGACAAATAATCTTCGAGCTTACACGTCACGTCGGATATGCCAAGACAAAAAGAACATGATGAAAGCAATGTTTGGCCAATAGTGTGTCAAGGAGCCTTGTGCCTTGGTCTCCAATAGCGGTTATCACATGAGAGACAAAAAGAACATGTGACAATGACATCCACCCAATTGCACCCTTCTCTGCCACCACTCACGGACAGCGGAAGGGGGGCCAAAAGGGATCTTTCGATAGGGACCTCTTGATCAATCAATCCTTATCATCCTGACTATAAATACCCCACTCCATCAAGGTGAAACACATAGAATTCTATCTACTTACTCACGCGAGGGGGTTGTGGTTATGTGGAAACCCCCCCCCCCCCCACATCCCCGCCTTGTAACAAGTCTCACGGTGTTGTTTTGTTTTTGCAGATCAAATCAGTGCTGAAGCTCACGAAGACTAGAGTTAGACCACATGTTAAACACTATCCGACCATACCCGGTTGGATTAGAGTTTCTTCGTTAACAACAATGAAACACCATTGTTATTCTTGGCTTTTTTAAATGTTTAACTAACATGTATAAACACCATTGAACTAAGTTCTAACCTCTAAGCATGTGCTCTTATGGTTCTTTCACGGATGTAAAAAGATTATAAACCATAATTGCTCGTTAACATACTCTTGGATGACTAATTTTCATACACAATTCAACACAATTGTTTGACATCCAAAAGCAAATACAAGATAGAAAATACCCAATGTTTAGAACACTAGAATCAATTTTTACACCCGGATATGAATACAAGCTTAGCCAAGTATGGCCATAGAGATCATCATATGTTGTTGTTGGTCTTCAATCTTCAAGAATGGATGTTATGGAATCAGAGGTGCAGCTCTTAAAGGGCGGGGAGAGGCGGCCGACCCCCCGCCCCTGAATTTTCACTCTGAAGTTTCGATTATATAGTATGTGTATAGAAATTTTTTTGGTATATACGGTTTCGACCCCTCGAAACTGGTTTTCGACCCCCCTGAAACTAGTGACTTCCGACCCTCCGAAGTTTTGGGTCAAGCTTCGCCACTGTATGGAATGATTAGGAATCAATAGGATGATTGGAGTTGAATGTTGGTGAAAAATATGTCTATCTCTGGTCAAAGGGACTGATTTTTTTTATTAAAATCGTAACCCCCATCATAACTCGTGCACTAAAGAGCTGAAAATTGAAAAAGGGTTTAGCGTATCTTATGCCAAAATTGGCGTAACCTACGCCAGATCCATTTCTTCTACGCCAAAAGCTGCTGCCCTACGTGACAAGTTGCACCCTTCCTACGCCATTGGCGTAGGTTACACCAAATATGGTGTATGGTACACCAAAAGCACCAATTTTCTTGAATTTGACTTTCCTTGCTTGTTTCGGCTTCCACGTCTCTTCCAGGCTGCTCCAAGACTCCATATTTGCACTCCCAAGTTGTCAAAGCCTGAAATAACAAAATAATATTAAAGCGTTACCATTCGACAACATTTCATATCTTATAACTCATTTAAAACATCCTAGTGCACAATTCTTTATCAACCTATCACCGCTTCACCACACAAGGAACAAAAACCGTCTCCAACCACAATGTTCCTCCTTCTGAACGCCGTCATAGTCGGGATTCTATCCATGTTCGCCCTCTACATGAATATATTACACTTGTTCGGAATCCACTTGCACCACTTATACATGTAATTCTCATCTCTAATTACCGTCCCTAGCAACCATACCTTCGTTTCCTTCACTGAATAAGCTGTGTGACCCTCTATATTCCACCCCAACCATCCTTTTTATTTGATAGTCTCACGTCCCCCACCAATCATGACAAGCCACCAACTCAATCCTCTCTGAAACGGTGCATCACTTATTGTTGTCGAGCCGAAAAAGATTTGGGAATAATACCTTAAACGGCTCACTTGTCAACCAAGGATCAATCCAAAACTTAACTTTCATGCCTTCCCCCACATTACCCCGAATCATATTAATAAAATGAAAACCTTCAACCTTTGTACGATACTCTAATCTCACCATTTTAGTCCACGTCCTAGCAATACTCTTATTAAAAGGATAATTATCCCATCTTCTCCCGGGTACATGAATGGCGTCTATTACTTTTCTCCAAAGAGCATCACATTCAACTCTATACCTCCATAGCCACTTTAATAATAATGCATTATTCGTAACATCAAGCTTATTTAAGCCAAACCTCTGTCACTTTTCGACTTTGTCACCTTGTCCCAAGCTACCCAATGTACTTTACTCACTTCATAATTGCCACCCCATAGAAATATTTTAATGATGAACTCAATCTTGTTCACCACGGCTACCGACGCTTTAAACAAAGAGAAATAATAAGTAGGAAGGCTCTCTAGAACGGATTTAATAAGTACCACCCTCTTTCCCATCGATAAAACATTAGCCTTCCATTTCGACAATCTATTACTAAAAACCTTAATAACCGGTTCCCAGTTGTTGATTCGGCCCATATTCACACCCACTTGAATTCCCAAATACTTAAATGGAGTATCACCCAGTTTACATCCCAAAGCACGAGCCTCCGAAAGCACATCATCATGGCTCTTCCCTACCCCAAACAAAATCGATTTATTGATATTAATCCGAAGCCCCGAACACAAATGGAAAATCCGCAAAATGCTCCGAATAGCTTGAAAAATAAATTTAGATCACTCACCCATAACCATGGATTCATCCGCATAAAGTAAGTGAGAGACAATCACCCCCCCCCCCCCATTAGGCAATGTCACACCGTCAAAAGCTCCTATAGCACATGCCTTTTAGATAATACTAGAAAACGCCTCCATAACTATAATGAATAAGAAATGAGATATAGGATAACCGTGACGTAATCCTTTACCACAAGCAAACTCGAATGTCGGAGAACCATTAACAAGAATCGAAGAGCGAGCCGATGATAACACACCAAAAATCCACCTACACCATATTTCGGGAAACTTCATTTGCATCATCACCGATAACAAAAACCCCCAATGAACGTTGTCATAGGATTTCTCAAAAGTCTATTTAAAAACAAAATAATTCTTTGCCCATATGCTTCGCCCACGATAAAACTTCACTAATAATAAGAGGACCGTCAAGAATATATCTTCCTGTTAAAAAATCCGACTGCGTCTCATGTGTGATCGAACCCATAACCTTCTTCAATCTATTTGCGAGCACTTTAGAGATTACCTTACTCACAACTACGATAAGATTGATAGACCTATACTCCCTAAGTTCAACCGGATCGGAAACTATAGGAATCAATGTAATAAACGACGAACCAACACCTCGATTGATAACTGCAGATTCTGAAAAATTCTGTAATATCCCCACAAAATCGGCTGAGAAGGAGTTCCAAATTTTTTTAATAACAAGAAAGTTGAAGCCGTCTGGTCCCGGGGCTTTATCGCTACCGCATTCAAATACCGTTTCTTTAATTTCACTCTCAACAAACGGTCTCATAAGTTCCACAGCCATATTTAAATTAATTTTCTCAATCCAAAAAATTCCAATGTGGGTCGATCCTGCATCTCCTTGATGAACTTTTTTTTGAAGAAACCAAATATTTCTTTTTTTTTTTTTAACAAGGGTTGGTTTAGAGACCCATTTACCGGTGATCGTCAACCCCGGGATAAAGTTCGATACCTACGTTTATTGACTACCCCATGAAAGAATCTCGTATTTTCATCACCTTCCTTAGCCCATTGAACCCTCGCCTTTTTTCTAAGATCTTTCACTTTGAATGCTTCCAATTCTTTTATTCTAGCCTTGGCTTCCTCATAAACCCACTGTTCGGCCTCCATATAATCCCTTTCTTCAATTACCTCATCCAACTCTTTAATCTCGTAAACCAAGTTAGCCTCCTCCTCTCTTTCAGTAAATGTATTCTTGTCTTTACAATTAACAATAGCTTTCCTAATAACCTTGAACTTTTGCATAAGTATAAGATCTGACTGCCCATTCCCATCAAAACCCGATAAAGCGTTTAACACAAATTCCTCAAAGCCTTCTCGGTATAGCCAAGAATTAAAAAATCTAAAAGGCTTTGCACTGAAATTCCGATCTTCAACCTTTAAAACCAACGTACTGTGATCCGACTCCTCTCTAGCTAATGCCGGTATTCAGCGTTTGGCCATTCGTTTAAGAAACGTCACGATACAAATATGCGATCAATACGGCTGCATTTATTCCCAACCACATATGTAAACTTTCGGCCCTTCAATCCATACACATGAAGACCAACCCCTTCAAGAAATCATTAAACTCATTGGACGCAGACGAGATAAATTTAGAGTTCCTTCGTTCACTTCTATCTCGAACACAATTGAAAACCTCATAAACGCTATGATCATTACCATTTACATTACCATCCATGACGACAGTTTGACTAGCATCCTTGATAGGCTCCCCTTCCATAACTATATCATCACCGTTGCCAAAAGATCCCCAGCGACATCATCTGCCACCACCGATGCATCCTCCCTCCCGCCATCTTCTAATTTGTGACACCCGGCAAATTCTGGTTAACAACGTGTCTAGATGAAAGTCTACCTTAGCGAGTCACGCGTATATTGTACTTAACTGGGTTAGTTAAGTCGTGTTATGGTTCGGGAACTGTTAGTTCAGTATAGAGGATCATCGGATGTTAGTCTAGAGGTTCATTAGATGTCAGTCCTTAACCAAGTGTATAAGTGGTGACGATTCGTAGAATCGTCAGAGCATAGGGAACATACAAGTCTCGAGTCCCGGGAATTGGTGAACGAGTGTGAATATGTTTGTTTGCAAGTGTTATGTGTTTACAATCATTATGTGACTTGTCGGTATGTGAAAATGTGTTAACATATGTTAAAACGGGGTTTAACGCGCAAAATACACGGAACCAACCCCTATAGGCGATTAGGGGAGGCTAATCGCCTATAGGGGAGGCGATTGGGCCTCATTGGAGGCGATTAGCATGCTAATCGCATGCCTTAGGGGCGATTAGGCCCTAATTGCATGAAGTTTCATGCGATTAGGAGCCCTAATCGCGTATAGCTGCTGCACAATCGCGTGTTACGTACTGGACGACCAAAAACGACTATAAATACAATGCTTGACCTCCTAAACTTCATAATATCAACCCTAGTCGTCCCATAACCCGCCCCAACACACACACAACCTCTGGAACGTGATTTTGGATCAAAACACAAGGTTTCAAGCTTATTTCATCAATCTATCACAATCTAAGGTGTGATTTTCATCCATGCAATCTTTACTAACGTTTTTATTAAATCCCTAACGGTCCAGACCTGTTTTAAAACAAATAAGTCTTCTGAAAATCGTTTATAAACATTGTTAATCGGATTCTAACTATCATGCATGTTATATGTGTGTTTATGATTAAAAAATAGGGTTTTTATGATTCAAGAAGGATGATTAACATGTTATTAATATAGTTACAGATTGATGATGATGGCATGATGATGAAATCTGAGTTATTGTTAATTAGGGTTACGGTTTTGCATGCTAATGTGATGTTTCATGTTATGTGTATTGTCTTTAAGATACATGATTGCATTCAGGGCTGATAGATCGAGGTTAAACGAAGGATTTTGATGGAAATATGTTTGGTATAGTTGTTTGGATGATATTTGATGTTTACACACGTTCTGGGATTGATTTGGAGTGTTAAACGCGCGAAAAACCGGAACAGCAATGTTGCAGGCGAGTAGCAACCCTAATCGCCTATGCTATAGGCGATTAGGAGGCTAATCGCCTGATATGACACCCTAATCGCCTATAGTATAGGCAATTGGGGGCTAATTGCCTTCGTTGCATGTCTTATGACCTAATTGCTAGTTAAATGCATGTCTTATGACCTAATTGCTAGTAAATGCATGTCTTATGACCTAATTGCTAGTTAAATGCATGTCTTATGACCTAATTGCCTATAGACTCCTGAAATGCATGTCTTATGACCTAATTGCCTATAGTATAGGCAATTAGCATTCCTAAATGCCTGTTGACTTTCATAATCGCTAGTTGACTTTTCCTAATCGCCTGTACTGCTGCTGTAAGTATATTTTGACATGCCGAGACCCGATTTGACACCTAGGAACATGCTAGGAACCCCGTAACATATCTAATAACTTGGTAACATGTGTTCGGACTTATTTACGTGATACTTGAACTACGTGCTATAACTTGTTTGACTTTAACGTATGTTAAGTGTGATTGCATGATTGTACGTTTGTGAGTGCAAGTATAACACGGGGAGCCTCGGGTCACCAATGGGATGTCGAGTCTTGTACTTTGGGTTAATTTAACGGTCACGGTGTTTTCAAACGAACTTGGTTATGGTCTGGACATCTAGGGACTAACTAACCTACGGGTTATTAGTCTAAGTATTTGTAACTGTCATATGTTAGGTCGCCGCTTTACGGGACTAGCATAGCTTGCTGAGTTTATTCGTATTACGAAGTAACGCAACCTAAGGTGAGTTTACGGCCCCTCTTTTAACTGGTTTCACTTTTCGGGGGAGAAAACATGTGTTAAAACTTATGTTTGGTAACTACTGTCATACTATGGGTTTCTATGGTTTACTATACGATCTTTGGAAGTCCCGGGGGGAACCATGAATGTGCGGGTTAGCACAACGGGGAAATGTGAATAGCGCTATTGGGAGTGACCAACCCCGCTCGTCGGCTTGGAGGGTCGGGCGAGTGCATATTGTCTCAAACAGGAACAACAGGTTTACTATTCGGGCACGACATCTGGTTTGCGAGTTAGTAATGGTTTTCCAATCGTAGTAGTAACACAACATACGCCTAGCTAGCGTACTTTGGTTTTCGATTTGTTATAGTATGGACAGGTTGAACTTGGTACTGTGATTACAAAACCTGTAAACTCACCAGCATTTTTGTGCTGACGTAAACTTTTACATGTTTTCTCAGGTCGCTAAGGTAGCACAATGGGACTAGGGCGCACGCGTCTGCACGGCGTCTAGTTAGGATTGCATGGTTTTCAAACATTGAATAATTTGGTTTACTTTGGGATTATGTTTAATAATATGCTTCCGCTGTAACTGGAGATTTAAACTATGTTTTTTTTGAAATTGCATATGTTAATTTAGACTTGTTTATTGTGATCGTTGGTTTGGATCCTGGTTTGTCATGCGCCTCGCGGTAAAACTCCGCAAGTGGATTTTGAGGGTGTGACATAATTCCTCTAGATCAACTAAACAATCCGGAATCCATCCGCCTACCTCATCATCTACCAAAACTAGAAATCTGTTGCCTTGCCAATTTATCTTGCAAGTCTGATTAACACGTTCCACCTTCTTATTTAGAATCCCCACACACCCATAAGACAAATCAGCCCATTCTTCTTCAAACTGAGCAGATTGAATGACCGTTCCAAACTTTGAAGCAATCAAATCAAACATTTGAGAACAAGAAATACACAACGGTATCCCATGCAACCCTTTCGTACTCAACCAACTGACCATTCCATCCCTCAATATTATCAAAAACAGTTAACCATGATTCTTTTTCATCAACAAAAGCATTCTTTTCCGTACAATTGTCGAATACCAAAAGAACCTGAAAGCCTCCTACATACTTAATATCAACTTTAAACTTGATTAACCTTCTCATATGCCTCCTTAAAGAAGTTAACGTGCTAAATTCTTTCACCCTAGCAAGCAAACCACGATCATACCAACCATCGAATGCTTTAAAATTCGAGTCTAAATCGATCTCTGTTAAAGCAAGCCCAACTTCCTTATTGGTGAGAGTATCCTTAAACGATCTCTGACCATTCAAATTAATCGTAGGTTGTTCCGCAGCTTTCCCTTTCTCCTTGACCACGTCTGACTCCTTATTATTCGTCTCTTGATCTCTCACCGGTTACCACTCAGTAGCCTCCTTCCTCATAATCTTATGGCCATCTATGAATCTAGCTAGAACTATAAATAGCTTGTAACTCCCTATCCACACGTCTTTTAGATTGCTTTAACTAACTAAACAATTCATTAACCGAAATCTGATATCGTTTAACATTTAAACGATTAAGTGTGTGAGTGTATATATAATCCAACAATAAATCCTCATTATTTATTATCAAATAATAAACCCTTTTGATCTTTTAACGCTTTAAACGACACATTAATTTTCTAAATAATTAATCCACAATCCCGTTGAATTGTTTCGACAAACAATAACCATGATCATTCCAAAAAAAAAAACCAATCAAATAAACATTTCTCTAAAATATTTATTATCGCTTAATTAAATGAAATTTTGTGATACATAATATTTAACAATTAAATATTATTCTTAGTTTCCAGTCCAAAGTGCAACTCCTTGGATCGTACTTTAATAGCTACATTAATTAATCGATGATCGGACACCTAGTTCCAACACTTCCAACCCTAGGTAGCCTAATTACAAAGGGCTATTATGGTGAATTAATGATTTTCTCTGAACTTTGTCGCGTTTGATCATGCAGGCCGATAAATCCACAAATGAAGCCTTCTTCTCTGGGTGATTTACTGTAGTTTCTTTCCTACAAATGCTGCTTAACATCTGCCATCGTTTGCAATCAAAACTCATGTTATTAATTTTAGTGTTATCAACATATTTTGGTGGTATTATATTAACTTGTCGACTAATTTGATCTTATTAAATAATAAACGAGTTAGGAGATAATTTAATACGATTTGTTATACATATATCCATCAGTTTTGTATATTTATAAACTATATTCAATTAAATTAAATCCAATTAAGCCCGATATCTAATTTCAACTGGGCCTAAGGAATTAATCATACAATTTGTGTTTGATGAACTTGGGCCCGATTGAGAAACAAATAAAATTTGGACTAAACAAATTATTTTGGGCTTCTTGTATTGGATTGAGAAACATGAACTCAACCATTTGTTTTACAACACACAACCTAAAACTGTCCCGAAGGTGAGGTTCTGAATTCAGATGCATATACAGAGTTGGTCGAAAAAAATAATAGAGAGTACGGTTATCTCTTCTCAGCATAATAATAAAAAACCGAAGCCAAAATCATCACAAGTTTAACACACAATCGAAGTTGATGGGTGAAAGAAATTCTGCTCCAAAACAACCTCTATTTTGTTTAAAATGGCCATGGGATCTCAATCCAACCAATAATATTAATAATAATCCAACCAAACCCTTTAATTCCTGCTCTTCAGAACAAACCCCTTGGCTCTTCAAATCTTTCCAAACTCTTGGCTCTCTCGCCTTAACACTCGTCGATTCCGTCTCCAAACCCCACACCAAAACCCCACTACAGTTTACATCTGGGGTCTCCAAATCAAAGTCTTTGAGAAGGGAAGAACAAGCGGAGTTAGAACAGAGAGCGTTAGCCTCTGCTTTGGCTAATGGGAAAGATGCTACAGTCATTGAGTTTTATTCTCCCAAGTGTAATCTTTGTAATTCGATGGTAGATTTTGTTGGGCATGTGGAGAATAAGAACGCTGATTGGTTGAATATTGTTATGGTTGATGCGGAGAATAATAAATGGTTGCCTGAGGTATTATTTGATCAAGATTTGCTGGCTTTTAACTCTTTTTAGTATTTTTTTTTTTTTTGTTGAATTATAGCGTTTTAAGGTTATTCCTCATGTGGGTTTTGATTTTTTCATAAGAAAGGTTACGTTTTTATAAGCGGGTAAGAATGCACACCAACTGTTCGATGAAATGTCACTCTTAAGCAGATTGGTTTTCTGCATGTTGTATTGTGTCACACTGTCACCTGTGGAGTTAATGTGGTAGAAAATCGGATATTGGTCTAGGATTGGTATTTGAGATATAGGTTATTGCAGTGGGATATTGGTAATTTTAATATAATGCAGAATTTATATGTATAGCAATTTAGCACTAACAATTCAGTATACTCTTCTACCACGAACAATTTAATCTTTTGCAACTTACAAAACACTAGCAAGTCTAGCAAGTAGGATCTGACTAAGACTTAAATCACTAACAATTAACGATTAAGACTTAAAACACTAATAGCATCAATAAGAAGAAAGACGAAGGGAAGAACTAAGAAGAAAGGTACTGAACTAAGAAGATACTGAACTAAGAAGAAAGGTACTTGTATCGGGAAAATCAGTGTCGGTCAATATCGCTGATAATATCAGTAACAATATTTAACACCGATATATCACCATTATTAATTGCATAGTCCGTCACTGATAAATGGACCTATTATTTGGTCTCTCATTCTTGGTGCTAGTAGTCGTTGTTTGCACTGTTGCAGAAATCGCCCTAGGCGGCGCCTAGGCGCTAGGCGGAGGTCTTTATAGGAATTTCACCCTAGGCGATGAATTAGGCGAAATGGGGATTAGGCAGAGTCTGGGCGGGCCTAGGCGGCCGTATTTTTAATTTTTTTATTAAATTTCTAAGTATTTCTTAGTATTATGTGTATATATTTTAATATATACATCAAAAAACACCTAAATTTGTGTGTGTATATATATATATATATATATATATATTTATATATAATACATATAAAATACCAAAACGCCTAATTCCGCTTAATTTTCGCTTAGTCCCTGGGCTGGACCTCACCGCCCGCCTAGCGCCTTCTGCAACCTTGGCTGTTTGAAGTAATTAGTGTGCAAATTATACACTGATATGTTGCATCCTATCTTCAGTTAATATGTTGAAGCTAGTTTTGTTGCTGTGTTATGTGTCTCCTGATTTGTTTTATATAACTTGGTTTGGTTGCAGCTTCTTCATTATGACATAAATTATGTTCCATGTTTCGTGTTGTTGGACAAACAAGGAAACGCTCTTGCCAAAACAGGTGTTCCACATAGTCGGCTCCATGTCGTTGCAGGCGTTTCTCATCTTCTTAAACTAAAGCGCCCATTTCGAAGATAAAGCATTATGATGCTGTTATGAATGATCGGGTTTTGGTCTGTTGTCAGTCTCTTTGTGGTTAACAGTTTCCTCCTCCATCTTATGCATAAGTAAAGCTCACATAAAATGTATGGACTTGAATCGTTTATATTATTGTGAATTTGCATCATTTGAGGGGTTATGTGGCTTTTTTTCCCCTTGATTGTTATAGAGAAAATTATGACCAAAAAATAACTGTCTCCATGCTCAAAAGTATCATATCTTTCTCTTTGACATCAAGACTTCTTAATTTTCAGATTTTTATATTTAATTCAATTTAGTTCAAGCTTCAAGGAGATGCATAATTTCATGTTGTCATAAAAAAAAGAGTAAAGGCACATAAGAAGATGAAGTTGCAGAAACTAAACTTAAGACCTTGGGAGGATCTCGAAGGGGTGTGTGATAGCATCATCATCATACTTAGTTAATCCCACCTATAGCAAAGCTAAGGTAGGGTCTGATCAGGGTAAGATGTAGACAGTCTTACCTCTACCCCTAAGAATAGAGAGGCTGCTTCCAGTGAGACCTACGGCTCGATGTGATTTGGTATCAAGCCTTGGACATAAAGCACAAAACACTTAGCAATCGGGACAAACCTGATCGGTGCATGTACTCCTTTGTCTTTTGGCTATCAACGCCACCACATGATGCATGATTAACCGTCCATCGTTTTTAACGTTATTTTCACGAAATTAATAAAATAACGTTAAAACTAGTGCAACTTTACTTTTGTTCCTGAGTTTCATTTAAGTAAAGAAAAGAAAGAGATGAAAGAGAAAACATGACTTATTTTCATCCTCGAGATTTGGAGTGAAAAGAAAAGAGGAAAATAAAAGAAAGGAAGGGGATGTCTTTCTTTTCTGTCTGCGGGAACATAAAACTTTTAGTTTTTATTCAACTTGAAACATGAATTCAAGGAATAACAATGTTTGGTTGGGCAATAAGTAAAAAGAATTAAAATCAGTCACTCATGTACAGTTGTCACTTTCATCGTCACTCATTCAAGTAAATGAAACTAAATAATCATTTGGATTTTATTGGTAATCAACATTTAACATATCTGTCTCACCCAAGTGTTACTTGAGAAATTGTTCTGATTCTTTAAAAGCATTGTCTGAATCAAGGGCATCTGATGTATCATCAGACACCGATCCATGGTTCTTATTTACAACGATGACATGTTGATTTAAAATAGCGCTCAGTCGAGACATATTTTAACTGCAGACCTCTAATTTCTTGTTTGGTTTATGTACACTTCGTTTGGAACGTTACCATTCATGAGAAACCAGCAAGTGGAAAGTTCATACAAAAGTTGACTTTGCAGGACTGTAGGAACTCACTGTTCTTTTCCAACACCAACGGACACAACCTGCCGATATAAATAAATACTACGCAATTACATGCCATTTTCATGTACAGTGGACGACATTAATAGAAGAAATAAGTCTCTAGTTATTAACCAACCATCCTTTTATATGCTTCTTCTACTAGCCTTCTGAACTACCCATATCTATATCGATTCTCCTCGAACTGTATTAACATGAATAATAAACACTCATTTAAAGCGGTATGGAGGCCTAATGATAGGTGACTTAGGGCCTAATGGTCACAAGCTTGAGCTTTGAAGGATACTAGGTTTTACCGATTATTCACTGTCGTGCCTTCGGGCAGGTGGGTGGTCGGGTTTTCCTTAGATTGGTGGACCTAGAGGACCGGGTGTCCCGTGGGTATCTTGAATTCGTCATAAAGGAATTCCCACCGGAGCCCAGCCTTTAAAAAAACAACTCATTTAAATTATTAACATAAATATTAAAATCAATATAGATTCCCACACATTTTCAGTGATTTTCTTTTAAAGTTAGAAATAAAAAAAAAATATTTTTTTTTTTAAATTTTAAAGCTTGTTTATATTTAGAAGACAAAAAAACAGTGAATCTAGCATATCTATAACTATATAATAATTTATTAATTATTAATCAAATTAACTGCCACGTACAATTTGGTGTATTTGTTTTTCTATAATAAATTAGAAGTAAAAGTACAATTATGATGGTTTACCTAATATTTATTCTACAAAGAATCAGCCACTATTTTCTCTCAATTTTAATATACATTGCCTATTTTTAAATATTCCACATTTCCTTAACTCATTCAGATTTCATGAGTTGTTGAAGAATGCTTCTTCCTTCATTCAAAGTATCTACATGACTAACTTCAGAAGCCCATATGTTTACAAGTGGCAGCTTCATCATCATGTCTAGCCTTTGCAACTCTTCCTCTATCTGCTTCAGACCTTCTGAATCCAACACACTACCAACAACATTCTGCGAAAACAAAAGTACGAAAATCATTCAGCCTTTATTTATGCATAAAGGCGACAAATGTTTAACATGTATGTCTCACCCAAGTGTTACTAGAGCAAGCTTCGAGTATTAGAGCCTTCAGAAACTGCTCATCCGATTCATTAAGTACGCTGTCTGAATTGACTGAAACTGCAACATCTAGACTTGATGAATCAAACGCCGATCCATGGTTTTTAATTACAACAGTGCCATTCTGATTTAGAATAGCGCTTAGTCGAGACGTATTATAGCTGCAGGCCTCTAATTTCTTGTTTGGTTTATGTACACTTCGTTTGGAACGTTTATGTGGTGACCATTTATGAGAGCCCAATAAAGTCACGGCCGTCTCAGTATCAGTCCAGCAACAGCATGTAGATGATCCATCATCTGTGCACATGAGTCGACTCTTAAGCTTCTTCAAACACGTCGATATATTCAAACTACTGATTAAACAAGAAGCATACCCATTATGAAACCAGCAAGTGGAAAGTTCATACAAGAGTCGACTTTGGAGGACTGCAGGGACGTACTGTTCTTTTCCATCACCAAAATATAAACCGACACCACCTGCCAATAAAAATACTACTCAATTACATGCCGTTTTCATGTATAATGGACAGCATTAATAGAAAACATATTTTATGAGCTACCCTGCAATGGAGCCGCATCTTGTTATGGTTCGAGACGTTCATTGTTTCAGAAATTAAAACTGCAGGACCGGTTAATAAGGAGGATGTGGTCTCCAGAACTGATTTAACAGATGTATTGTCGCGCTCATTGCTGCATTGATTGTCATCAATGATTATGGATTTGATTTCAATGAAAGACGCAGGAGTCAACTTAAGCACACCCCCTTCACTAACACAACAATGTTAAAGTTTGTAACATTCCAAATGTATAAAATGATGCAAAAAGCGGTTACAAACACTGCGTGAAAGAGACATACGCTGTTAAAAGAACACGGCGAAAGTTAGCTTTAACGCCTGGTCCAAATCCAGTTGGATAACTGTGTTCACTTAAGCTGCTATAAATCTTCACCTGAAATGATCAAAACTGTGAGAAAGATAATGTAAGGAAACAAAAAGCAAGAAAAAAAATAGAGAAGGAATGTAGTATTTACGATGTTATGGCCGACTAAAACATGAATACAGACACTATGTGTCACACTGTGAACAATACGAGGACGAGCCCGGGTAAAAGGACGACTCTGATCACACCTATGAACGGCCATTACACGTCCCTGCACAGATAATAAATTCCCCGTTGACAAACTTACACCAAAGGCCACCGATGGTGTTGGTGCACTAGTCACTTTGATTGAGTTAGTTGGCTGGATAAGATCTTGTTTTAGTTCTCTGAGTTTGACCTCTAAGAAACTTAAATGGTCAGGTGAAAGATGTATATGAATATCTGGACAGATCTCACTGCATCCGTCACTGGACCGAGCAGTGGTGGAACCAGCTTCGTCAGCAGAGAACGAGACATTCCAGAGGTGTGATTTGGAATCCACGAATACTTTATCCGAGTCTTTTGAGGTGCACACCAGACCTTTGTAATGATGCTTTATTAAGTAATAACCATGGATTCTCAACGACTGCAATAACCGTCGTATTGTAAGAAACAAATTATCTGTTTGACTTGTAAATTAAACAACTCGATGGATATTTATGGCTAACCTCAAACTTCCAGAAGCTATCAGAATTGAATTCTAGAAGCACCTTCTTTGCAGCTGTTGCGCAATTCAACAAGTCACCCGAGTTGACCGTTGACTTTTCACTATAAACTCGACAGTCAACAGTACATGGTAATTCATGTCGACAGCTTAAATCACACCGATTTTTATCATCAGATGAATCAATCAAATCTATTTCCTTGTTATGAAGGACTAAATTCCAGGGAAGAATTATGCCCTCAGCATATACGCTTGAATTGTTTGAAACAACATAATCGCCCGAAAACTGAAATTAATTTGCACATGTATTAATCATAGAAATTACAAAAGGGTAGTTGCTATCATATCTACTATACAACATACCTTTTGTTGTACAGGAAATTTGTGCACTAATAAAAGCACATGGAATGCCCCGCTTTCTAACTCCTTCAAATTCTCTTCCATATCAACACTAGGACGTAGGATACGATTTCTTAATTTTGCATCTTTCATATGGCAACGAATATAAATATTAATCTTTTTTCTCGCTGATAAAGGAAAATGGTTGAAAATATTCCGACATGCAAAAGGTTCGCCACTGAGTAATTCCAAATGTGCCAGTTGCGGAGGAAATCCTTCCATTATAACACTAAATTCGTTTATCTGACAACCAAGCAAACAAGAAAAAAAAAACAGAATTATAAATAAACATAACTAAAACAATTGAACGGAGATATGAAAGACCACATTATAAGAATGTCATTAACCAATATCATCCCGGATAAGTTGACAAACACTCTCATATAGTCATATGTGTATGAAAGAGTCCCAATTTCAAATCCTATAATATGCAAAAGAATGTGATTACCTCATATATGTCCCTAACGCTCCAAACGGATGGAAGATCAGGTATAACAACATCGATGCTGCCAGTTGCATCAAGCAGTTGTAGTTTTCCAGAGTGCTCGGAAATCTACATAAATATAACAAAAACATATAAGAAATTTCATAAAGTCACATTACAATTTACAAGAGATTGAAAACTTACTAACCCTTAAATTTCCAAGCAAAACAATGTTCATGTCTTCACTTTTTATAATTTTCCTAAATGGTTGATCATGAGACCTCCCTCCACAAATTATCTTCCTATATTGATGGTTCATCTCATATAAACTTTTTATATACATGTCTTCACATTGACTAAGGAGATTGGATATAGGCACAACCTGAAAGAATGGCATCATTTCATTACTAACAGCCCTAATGAAAAACACACACAAGCAACAAACTTTATAGAAACCTAGAATCGCTATAACATACTAGTTTTGGAAAATTGTAATCAATTTCTTTCCCGCAGCCACATAAGTCATGCAAACAATACTCTGAGAGAACTCCATGCTGCCAAACCAAACACGTATCTAAAGCATATACATTTTAATTAAAACTAGTGCGTTCACTTGATAATATTCAAAACGATTATACCCGAAATCGAAAGACTGATAAAGGTAAACATGAACTGGAATATTTCTGAACTAATCCCTCCATCTGCAAAACATCAAATATACATGTTTCGGCTTAGAACAAAGTTTGTTAAATAATATAACAAAGTACTTGAACCGATTAATACACAGCCAAGGTTACAAACACGTTACATGTTTTGATCCTAAGATCTCCATCTCAGATAAAACTCCGGCAAACTTTTTCCTCAAAGATGAAACTACAAGTAACACCCTGCGATAAAAGTTTATGAGCACATGCTAAATGCCAAGAATTGTAGTTAGATAATAATATTAAATTCACATGTTACTACCATAATCTAGATGAAAATTGAAGTGATTCGATAAACTTCCTAAGAAGGCTTCTTGATTGTAAGACTTGGTAACATCTGCAGCCAAAAAAACATATATACATATATTTGTAATTAGTTGTCAACTTGTCACAGTGAATAGTATCAACTGAAAGGAGTTTAGCAGCATTAAGTTACTAACCCACTTTCAATTGGCGAAAATGCGTTAACACGGATGCTAGTCTTATAGCATGATCCAAATATTATTACTTTTGTCCACGCGAATTTGGGATCCTCGATATGGAAGTTTCTCACGGTTACCTAACATAACAAAACATCCATATATCAAAAAACTGAAACCTCAGCAATGTAAAATAAGACGCCACATTACAGTTCACATACAATCGCACCAATTCTTAGACTATGTGGCATCGAGAGGTGATTATCCGTAAGTAAAACCAACACTTTCTGATCCAACTCAACAACCATTCCCTGCATATACATCGCAGTCACACTTCCCGTATAAACACTACACATCCCCTTCTCTCCAACACCACCATTTCTTCCATCAACACCGTATTTACCAGTACCCAACATCGGAACATGAATAACCGCCTTCTCCGTAGTCACATACATCATCAAAGACTTCCCCTCTCCAAGAAAAACCATCTTCTTCTTCATACCCGAAACCATCACAACCCCTCCAACCAATCTCGAAACCACAGAATACCAAACCGTAGCCGACCCACAAAAATACACAATCTTGGATTTCGTAAAAACATGATCTTTACCATCATTCCCTATCAAATCACCCAATCCCACTACCCTTTCCTTAGAACTACAAAACTGACAGTCACAAACAATAACCTCAGCAAGAAAGCCGTTAAGATTATTGGTACCGGTCTTATTCGCGGTACAAGGCACATTAGTAACAGGACTAACAGATATTAACAAACCATAAACTAAACAACGAGGGGTAACAGTGTCTTGATATGTAGGCAATAAAGAGTTTAAATAAAAAGCATTAAAATTGGGTATAGAATATTGTTCAGTTTGGTGAATAATAATATTATTATCAAGACTCCTCCAGTTAATAATCTCTAAAAAGCCACCATGAGGTTTGAGGGGAATAAAGTTCCAAGCAAGAAGTATGATTGGTTGGCCAATGATAGAAAGATCGAGGTTGAGGATGTCGCAGCAGACGGTGGCAGAGTGGTCGGAGAAATGGAGGCAAGTGGGATTGGAGCAAGAAGTGGTGAGGGTTAAGGTTCCGGTTAAGGATGATGGGTGGGTGAGAGGTTTAAGGATGGTGGGGTGGTTAGGGGTGTGTGGGTAGGTGGGTGGTGGTGGTGGTGGTGGGATTGGGTGGTGATAGGGAGGTGGGTGGAAGGAGGGGAGAGAGGAGGCGGCGGTGAAGGGGTGGGAACGGTGGAGGAGGTCGGAGAGTGAGATGGGTTTAACTGGAACTGAAGTTTCGGACTCCATTGGAAAAGATGGGGGTTTCTGGTTCTTGGACTTGAATAAAACAACAATTTTTCAAATATTCTTCTGTACGACTCCACGAAAAAAAAATATTTTTAAAAAAAATATGGAAGTGATTATTGAAATTTTTTAATAGGGAAAATGACCAAAATAACCCGTTGACCGGACGTTTTGCATAAATAGCCCTCTCCACCGTTTTTGGAGAGACGGGTCACACATTTCAAGGCGTCTAAGACGTCTCCCGAGAGCCTTCCCAGAAGGACCAATAGCTATGCGACACCTGTCCATTTACCTAGAAATACGTGCATAATTATTATTATTAAATTAACACTCTCTTTCCCCTCTCTCCCTTTCTCTCTCCTCTCTCTTTGAGACAATAACACTTCTGGGCTTTGTAGAACAAGATCAAACGCCTTTAAAAAAATCGAATGCTGAAGACAATTAGTTGACAAAGGGTTTCTCTCTCCCTCTCCCTTTCCCCATCAGTTTTTACGTTTAAGACTAATCCACATCAGTTGACAAATGAGATACCAATGGTAGAACAAAATCGTAACAAACATAATTCATAAGCTTTGCATTAAAAATCGATGGTAACAGGTATCTCCTTTCTCCTCACTCTCTCTCTCTCTCTCTACCATCATATACCGGAGACGTCTCCGGTGAAGCACCGGTTAAAAAGGTCGATGGAGTTCAAATATTAACAGGTATCTCCTCTCTCCTCACACACTCTCTCTCTACCATCATATACCGGAGACGTTACCGGTGAAGCACCGGTGAGTTCTTTGTCTTCTCCGGTGAGTTCTCCGTCTTCTCCGACGAAGTTTACTGTTTTTTTTTTCTTGTTCTTCGTCTTCACCGGAGACGTCTTCCGAGACGTCACCGGAGACGTCTTCCGAGACGTCACCGGAAGCGTCTCCGAGACGTCACCGGAGGCGTCTCTGAGACGTCTCAGGTCTGTCTCGGGATCAACAATGACACGTGGTGGTCCTCTGTTGGCTGAAATGGGAAGCCTCTCGGGAGACGCCTCAGACGTGTTGGGAACCGTGACCCCTCTCTCCAAAGACGGTGGAGAGGGCTATTTATGCAAAACGCCCGGTCAACGGGCTATTTTGGCCATTTTCCCTTAATAATGCATCAAAATATTGAAGTGATTCTTTTTTTTTTTTTTTTTGTGGACAAAACAAAAGGAAGTGAAATTTGCTTAGGTGTCACACATTTCTTTTTTCAAAAACAAATTCACACATCTATACAACTACCTTTAAATTACACCATTTGCTAACAATTGGACTTCATCCCTCGTCACTATGTGAAAGGGACACCATTTCAACAAATTTGTACCATTGAACCATGTAACATTTCGTATTTATACTTGTACGTTACACCATCGTATTTAATAAAACGTCAAGTTCTACCTGTATTATTCGCATTAATTATTTTGTCGCATTTTTGAAACTATAATACTATATACATATATATATATATATATATTATATATATGTGGTTTAGTGGGTGATAATTAACAAAAAAAAAATTATAATACAAACCGCTTGGGCCGGGAATCAAACCCGCGCCCAAGCCCGGCCCAAACACATATCAACGAGTTACCAGCTGGGCTGGCCATCACCTTTGGATAAATCCTGACGTATTATAATTATATACTTGATTTCCATCCTTCACAATTGACTTGAAAAGTCAACTGTGGGACGCGTATGATTCAATCAATCGTATTAACTTGTAATTTGTATAATTTTGGTAACCATACGCGATGACCGGCCTCGTCTGACTAAGCCACACGTTGATTGTGATCAATTGTTACCCAATTTAACTCGATTACGCGTATAGACTTCAATTCTTGGTCAAACATGCCGATTTGATCACTGATGCATCCTCCCTATAAATTGAACCTCTGCGATGCATTACAACTCGCCAATAATCTCTTCTCAACCCCCAATCTTCTTCAATTCACTCTGTTTGTGCTTCACGAATACAATTTTGACTTGTGGTCTTGACCGAACAATCAAGCACGAAACAGACTTGTAAGTCCAATCTTTTCTGTGGGTTTTATACATCGGCCATCACTCATCAATAGCCCCATGATTAATTGGGCTATTGATGAGTGAATCAAACTATTGCAGATCTAGGGTTCGTCGTTGATGAATTTGGGGATAAAACTGGTTTATCATCGTGGTTATATATTTTTAAAACTGAGATAAATCACAACCACAGGCCTAGGCCAAGTGGTTGTGACTGATGCTCGTAACCATAATCACCCGGGTTCGAATCCCGGCTTGGGCACCCCTTTTTCCACTTCTTTTTCATTTTTTAAACAAACCATTTATACTTATATATCACATTTAAAACTTGTAAATTCATTTTTAAATATTAAAACCTTTTTATAAATTCTAAAAAAAATTATATTTATCAAAACTGATGTAAAAGATTTATCTACAATTTTTAGTTTTCTGAAATTCATTTATTTAATATTTATAATAATTAAATCAATTTTATACTATTATATTTATAAAAATCCATTAAAATATCAAAACAATTTTATAAATTTCTACAAAAATTATCCTATGTTTGTACAATGTTAAACTTTACTGAAATGATTTTTAATTCAGAAAAATCATTTATTTTATATTTCTAATCAATTTTTGTTAGTTTTAATCATAATTAAATCATAATAAATTCAATTTTTATTATTTTTGCACCAAAATTTTATACAAATTATTTCTGAATATTTAGAACAGAAATATGATTTTTTAAATAATAATTCTTTAATTTTAGTATTTTTAAATATTAAAGTTAAATTTTGACAATTTGTAATAAATAGATTTATAAAATCTATTTTCAAGAAAATAATTTTATAAAAATTATTTTTATACTTCAAACACATTATTATGAACATTCTAAATTCAAATTTTATAAAAAGACTTTCTTTTATTTAATTATCAAATTTCCCTTTATTTAATTAACATTTTATTTTAAATTCAACAATTGGATATCCCCAAATCGAAACCCTAGGATATACTTATAAACTAGTTAGACTTAGACTTATTTGTTGCCTTATACATAGGGTAATACTTGGCAATCTATTGGGCTACACTTATACTATTCCTCAATACCTAATACTATACCAAGGTGAGTTTACGTAACCATGTTTATGCGATTCTTTATACTTGCAACAATTTTAAGCAATTCAACATGCATGTCTAGTAGTAAACTTTATTGCCTCATGAATTAGTCAACAGTTTCAACGAGTTTCAACATTACATAATCATTAGCTATGGCCAAGCCGGCGATACTCAATAATAGATCTATTGGATTGACAACCCCACCCGGATACGTGTACCTCCTACATAGGTAACGTGGGTGATTGTTATCGTTCCAACATATTACTAAGGTGAACCGTAGATGACGGGATGGACCTAAACTAGTCGGAGGTTTGATTATGTCAACATATTATACTATTCATGTAGACTTAAATTTTACGATAGACATACGAATTGCTAGACTTTTATACTTAAACTATATGCTTAACATGGATTATGTATTCTCACCAACTTCTAGTTGACCCCCCCCCCCCCCATTTTTACAACTCAACAGGTAATAATGATGCATGAAGATTAGAGTATTTATGAAGACAATAAGGAGTCTATGCATGCTTGATTCTTGTGTGATGTATTAGATTTCCACATTTAAAACTCTTATGTATTTCTATTTTTGGATATTTGCAATTTAATATTTATTTCAATTAAAATTTGGATTACCATGTGCTACTGTATACTCATTCTTACGTGACACCTCGATGTTTCCGCCATCGGTTGGGGTGTTACAGATTGGTATCAGAGCCTTGGTTATAGGGAATTAGGTTATTAGAAAATAATCTAGACTATAACCTTAGGGACTTAAACAGTACTTGCTTCTCTTACTTGTAACCCTAAGTGTGTCACACCCCAACCCAGAACAGGCTGACGTGTCACTATTACAGATATCAAAACCAAACACAATCCATTAAAAGAACAAAAGAATCCAAAAGTTAATTGAGCGTTTTAAATCAAACCGAACAAAATACTAAGTCTTAATTTATTTAAAACTGAAATAAACGTGAGAGTTTAATTATTCTTGAACTTCATTACTCTCTCACTCATCCTTGATTCCCCAGATTACCTGCGAACACATAAGACAAACAAAACAAAGAAAATACGGTCGAGCCAAAGGTTGCTCAGTAACGGAGAGATCAACAGTACAAGTAAAGCCGGACATACAATAATACGAAAGGTACCGAAGCTGAACCGAAATAAAAGTTGAAACTGAAAACAGATACTAACACGAATCGAATATCAAAACTTATATCAGATACATACAAAACAAATCAGATATATATCAACTCAAAACATATCATATACTAAAATACGTGACTATACATGTCAATAAATAAGTCACGTAATTGTAGAAGCACCCACGAGCCTAAACAGAGGGGTAAATAGATAGCTAGTCCATGCACCTATGAGATGGTGCGTGTGGTGTACACACATTCATCTCCAGAAACAGAAACATATATCAGAAGTCAGAATCAGATCTAGGATATATCCATACGCCTCTAAGGGACCATGTAAGAGACGCCGTGATTTTGATTACGCACTGTCACGGAAAGTGTTCATGTCGCTGACGCCCCAACGACAAGTCAGAAACAGAGTGCTCGGGTGACAGAGTACAAAAGCTATTCCATATTTTAAAAATACTAGCACAAGTCTAAATGGAACATGCAACAATGATCACCAAATGAAGGTATATTGCATGCTATCTAAAATCAAATGGAACATATGAATTCAACAAAATCCACACTACAAAGTAACGGACCAGATTTATATATATATATATATATATATATATATATATAAATAAATACTATAAAGAGAAGGAAAACGGAATCCGTACCTTAGTTTAGCAAGCAATAAAGCAAAGTCCACAAATAGGGTCCTTAAGAATTATGCAAACCTAAATCCCGCATGTACGAGATCAGTTTATTAAAATCGTTTAATTTAAAAGTTTGTTCATTAAATTTTCCCCGGTGATCGCGAACCAAACAATACCCGTAACTTAACATATAAAGTATCAACTTCATATTAACGTTTGTATATATATATAACTTGCCATGTTCATGAAAATAATATATATATATATATATATATATATATATTTAAGAATTGATTATAGCCTTCGTTAACTTCGATGGATTTTATAAGTTTACATAAGTTTCTAAAATACTAATCCACACAAACTAGATTCCTAATTTGCTAAAGAAAAGAAATAAGTCATATATATCATATTTTACAAGCATTTGATAACACCCATTTAAATAATTGGCTTAAAATAGCAATATAAAACTCATTCCTTTGAGGTAAAAGGACAACGCAAACTGAGATTCGATTTATTTGGTTGTATACTAAAGGATTAGTTTTGGTTAAAAAATATTCAATCAAAATGGCTATCTTCTCTTTCACTTTTAATTAAAACCCACATATAAACCTGCACACATGTATTCAAATCAATACATACATACATGCAAACAGCCTTGAATTACACACACATATAACAAAGACTAATACCCATGAACATGCCACCGATGAAACCAAACCAGGACCCTTCCCTCGATCACCGGAACATATCGAAAAGACCCACCAATTTCTAGGTCCAAATTCGAATAAGAAGGGGTTCGGTTGGTACCTTAAAGTCGAACTAAAGCAATTAGAGCGAGCCGAATGGAAGCCGGGTGGTGCGGTGATGGTAACAACGGAGGAAGGTGTCAGCCGACTAATTGCCGTGGTCACTCTCTAGCAAAACCGATCGTTCAGATTTAGGAGACGGTAGGAGGGTTTAAAGGTTTTAAATAATTTATTGATAATGATCGGTTCCACTTAGTCCTAAATCTCGGATGGTTGTTTTTTTAATTATTGAAAAGTGGATATGGTTGATGTTGTGAAAAATGTCAAAATTCATTTAAATTGATTCAGTGCATAGAATTCGCGGTGGTTGTTGGCCTACGAAACTCAATTAGATTGGATAATTATTTTGTTCTTATCATATCAAATACTACATATATTAATATTTTTTTTTTATTATTTTTTTTTGTTTACGTAACTCAACTAAACATACACATTTTTTTTTTATCAAAATCAGTTATTAAATCAATTAATGATTAATTATTTAACTATAATTTAACTTAAAATTTTTAGATGTTACAATTCTACCCCACTAATAAAAATTTTGTCCTCAAAATTGCTAAGTATGGGTAACAAGAAAATTTCTATGTAACAATTTTCAGATATCGCAAAGGTATAACGACACTACATACTAAACGAATTACTAGGCTATCGGAATGACATGTAAACGGGAACTGAAAAGAATCAAAATTTCACACGGGATCAGACGAAGTCTACATATCGAATATCAGAGTACTTATGACGTAAACGGATTTAGAATGGCAAGTCCTCTAGATTATATAAAACATATAACGGTCATGAATCTAATTGCACAATCTAAAGCAGTAGGCATAGTCAAAGAGCATACATATCACATTCAAGAATGCGCAATTAACCGAAAGCCGTACCTGGGGCATTGGCGCCATTATTAGCATCAAGTGCAAAAACTCGTCCTCCAACAGGTCTCGCGTTTTCCCCAGTATTAGCTTGCTGATTACGCTGAGGGCACTCTCTAACCTTGTGCTCTGAACTCCCACAACTGAAACAAAGGCCTTCAGCTCGACGACATATCCCTCTGTGAGCTTTCCCACAAGTGGCACAAGCAGGAATAACTTCATGGTTCTGTTGCGTCTGATTATGTGCATGCTGATGATTCTGATTATTGTAATTCTTGTTAGAACGGTGCCTACGGTCTCGAGTTTGATCACTGCCATCATGAGTAGAAGAATCATCTTGGTTGTTTTCCCTTGGCCGTTTGCGACTATCATCAAAAGTCTTCTGCCTATGTTTCGTATCATTATTCAAATTCTTGACCGCATCCACAATCTCGTTAATGTCAGCAAAACGAAGGTTCAGGATAAATTTTCTATCCCGATCACACACAGCCCACTTAAAACGATTGGTCTGCTGCTCATGAGTACCTGCAGTGGGGCCCAGGAAACTCACCAGGCGACAGAAACGAGCTTTAAATTCCATGATTGGTTCGTCGTCATCCTGCATGATCGTAGAATACTCCCTCAAATACTCGCTACGGTCAGCATCAGTAAAGTACTGCTGATAGAACAGTGTACGAAAGTCATTCCAAGGCAATGTAGCAGCATAGTTGTCACCTCCTCAGGCATTCTTCAGAGTCATCCACCAACGATGTGCATCATCCTCCAACTTATAGCTAGCAAGCCTAACTTTGAATACATCGTCAACTCCCAAAACCTCAAACAACTTCTCAATGTGGGCAATCCAATTCTCTGCTTCGACTGGAGTGGCAGCAGTACTGAAAGACTTTGGCTTTTGCTTCTGAAAACGCTCAAGCCAAACATGAATGCCATCAGGAGGATTACCATTGGCATTAGCATTAGCATTACCATTAGCGTTGGCGTTGGCATTAGCATTGGCATTAGCATTGGCATTGGCCTGCTGCAACTGTTGGATCAAGTTAGGAACCAAACCAGCAATCGCGGCGTTAACAGCTTCAGCGACAAGGGTCTCAAGGGGAACGTCGCCCGAAGCATTAGCATCATCATTAGAGTTGTTCACACGTTTAGGAGCCATTCTGAAAGGAAGTTATACGTATGAGAGAAAAGCACTTATATTATGCGGAAAATGACAAAGAGGAATCCTAACCCAACGTCTACCCCCTTTACCTCACAGGTTTATTTATTTAAGTTTAAGTTTTCTACAGGAAAGAGCCTGGTGCTCTGATACCATAATTGTCACACCCCAACCCAGAACAGGCTGACGTGTCACTATTACAGATATCAAAACCAAACACAATCCATTAAAAGAACAAAAGAATCCAAAAGTTAATTGAGCGTTTTTGTAACACCCCAACCGATGGCGGAAACATCGAGGTGTCACGTAGTGACGATTGTTCAATAGCACATGGACTAAAGTGTAAATTTGAATACATTGATTAAATAATTTATTACATTGAAATGAAATACAATGATACTAACTGTCAACTAAATTGAAATACAATGAATCAAAATCTAAATATAAATCCGAAAGCTTAAAGGATGCATCTCAAATCAACCTGAAACATGTACAAAATATTTTGGTCAATACAAAAATTGTATTGGTGAGCATACCCTGTTTGTATACATATAGTAGAAAAGTGTTTCGCAATTCATGTGTTGTATACTGTTTGCAATTATGTAATAAGTAATATCCGTTCAAAATCAACCCTATGAATGTATCAAGAATCAAGAATCAAAACATTTTTAAGTAATATGAATCACAAGACAATGACCAAGGTCTCTCAACAGAGTCACAAGGGGTATATACCATAGTACTATTCATTGAAATGCCAGGCCCTCAAAGGTTAATGATTTTGACAAGTCATAGACACACAAATTAACATAAAGCAAACACACAGGAGAATTGCTATTTTAGTAAGAAGTAATAGAAACTTGATAATAAGTACATGAATCACCCCAAAAATAGTAAAACAGTAAAAAGGGGAAAGATATACTCACTGTTTGCGAAAGCGATCAAAATCCACTTAAGCGGTCGTGAGCTAAGTAATGGGAATTCCGAGGAATTCAACCTATAACATGTGAGAATACTAATAAGGAAGTGTCTAAAAAGTCTAAGGTATCTAGGGTCTAAGGCATTAGGGTTTGCTAAGTCGATTTAGGGAATTAGAGTTTTTATGATAAGTCGTGTTTATGTAAAAATTGTATATCACAAATAATATATGAAAGGTTGTAAATGTGATTTAAGTAATATAATTATTACCTATTGAATATTTAGATAAAATTATGTTTAAATAATTAAGACAAAATAATTTAGTTAATTACTTTAACTAAATTAAAATAAATACAATAATCATAAATGTCTAAATAAATGATTATGTGTTTCACAATGATCTAACAAATGGTAATTAAGATTTTCAAACATAAAACATTTCTATTTTATAGGAAAGGTATTTATAAAATAGATATTTGATAGTATAAATAAATAGATTATTAATCCTGTCTAATTAAACAGAAATAAGACTAATAATTCAAAACATGATCCAAAAATGTTATTCTTATAGAAAATGGATGATTTCAGATGTAAATTGATGGAAATAATTTTCCTATAATTTTAATAAACTTATTTATATTTAAAACTGATTTAATGAGATTAAATCATGTTTAAATGATTAAAAATAGAAAAATTAATAAAATAAATGTTTTCTGAACCAAATATTTTGTACTTCAGTTCATGATGGTGAAAAATAATTTCTCAAAAAGTTTGAGATTAAAATCATTAAAAATGAATTTTTTATCAATTAAATATGATTAAAACAATTTAATTTAATAAAAAAATAAAAATAAAACATTTTTCAGAAAATAAAAGTGGGATAATTTTCTATGAGGTGTTGAGAAGCTACACCTAAATTTTCATAATTTTTGGATAAAAATTGAATTTATTATGAATATTTTGAATTTAATGCGTATATATATATATATATATATATAAATAATGCATAAATACAATAAAGTAATGTTCAGAAAAAATAAAACCCAAAAAAAAATCTGTGGACCCTCAGACTCGAACTCAGGTCCTTGAAGGAACAAAGAGACATCCAAACCACTACACCACTTAGCCTTTTGTTGATTTTATTTGAAACATTAAATATTTATATAAAAAGCTAACATCATCTTCTTCCCCAAATTAACTAAGAACCCTAACCCTCACCCTAATTCCAATAACCCGATTAAGACATAATTATGGATCTGTAATAAGGGGTTTTTAATCCTACACTACAACCGAATAAAAAGGCACCAAAAAGAGAGGACTTACAACATTAAAACTGGTTCGAAATGGTGAGGTATGGTCCGAAAATAAAATCCTTTATTTGGAAGTTTGAGGTCACAATTTCGAGCGATTTGATGTGGGTTTGAGTTGTACAAAGGTGTTGCATAAAGGCTGATGCTCAATTTGTAGGATAATAAACAATTTAGTAACGTAAGAATCTCATTGTTCATCAAGTCGCCGGTTACATATCGTGGTCATAAAGGTCGGGTTTTTAACTCACAAAAACGCGTGGATTCCATTGATAACTATGGAGAAACGCTACACATATCATTAAAGGACTTTAACACGCATTAAAACTCATGATTGAGTTTCGCCGGAATAAATTTTCCGGTCGGCTTGCTCGTCGGACAAAAAAAAAAACGGGAACAGAGGGAGGGAGGACAAGTTTCAGTTTGAAACTTTCATGTTTTGGCAAAAGAAGCCCCTCCAGTTTAACTGAGTTCATTTATCTTATGACTTGGTTAATTTTTTTCTTTATAAAACTTAACCATACTAACTACACCTTAACTTTAATCAAAACCAACAATTTTAGAACTTAAATGTTTTATTTGTTAAATTCTAATGACTAATTAAGTTTGTATAAGTTTTTTTTTTTTTTTAAACCTTGACATTTCACACATTTTATAAACGTTTAAATTTACGATTAATTGTAACTCATGTTTTTAATAAATTCAAAACGAAGAAAGAAAAAAAAATATAGGAACTAAATTTGACAACTTCGTAAACGATCAGGGTGACGGTTGTCACAGTCTCCCCTACTTTAGAAAATTTCGTCTCGAAATTTCTTTCAAGTAGAGGTTTCTATGAATCAAAAGACGTTACAAAAGTCAAGTAGATTTTTTTTTAAAATGCATTAGTTATGATTTGACAAAAATTTAAAGTAGTTGTCTAATATCCAAAGTAAAAGTTTCAAAATCTTTGACAGTTAACCCGAAGTTAGAAAGTTGAGAGCTTAAATGTGAATGGGTAACGTGTGAGAGGCAGAGGTACTAATGGAGCAGTCTCCCCTACTTTAGAAAATTTCTGGCTAAATGTTATTAGAGTATGCAACAAGAATCCAAATAATCGAGTGTGTAAGAGTATAAAAGTTTAAGGTTTTCTGTAGAGATGGTCAACAAGAAGGCTCCAACAAAACTAATTGATGCTTATGTAAAATGTTCTTATCGAAGATGCTAGTTACTAGTCAACGATCTAATGAAAAGGTAGTAATGGGTAGGTTATTGGTCAAACTCCTAGTCCGCTCCCGCAGTATCGTTTATGATTATATATAGGGTGTACCGCAGCTGACCCACCACACTCCCGATACTTTGGGCTCGTACTGATTGTCTACCAATAGCCTAAATAGAATTACACACCACCCTCATGTACCTGTAAGCCCATGATTGCGTTCCGGACCGTAATCATCGATTTACCTTACACTAAGGTGCTATGCTTTTCCATAACCTTAACGAGAAATAAATGCGTACAACCAATATGTAATAGCCACTGTAACGAAATGATGTTCAATCAAGACATGGTTAGAGGTCCTTCCCTTTCGGGTTTACCCTTTAACCATAATGAGAGTAACGTGTAAGTAATAGACATGGTTAGAGGTTCTTCCCTTTCGGGTTCACCCTTAACCGGTAACTTCTGTTCACATCGTTGGGCACTAAACACCTATATTGATAAACTCCGAGATTTATTCCGTTCCCCTCGGATTAAAGGAATACTCTAATCCGAGTCGTACGTGGGCACTGGCTTAGATCTCATACGGGTTATCAACTGGTATGTTCATTGACCATAATAATGAACCAAATAATGTAAAGTATAACAGGGTTTTGCTCAAAACAGGAAGGAAAATATGCATACCAAATATGCGTTCAAGTAAGTATATAAGTATAGCATAAAATTCCGACTGAAAGAATAGTATAATATAAATTGAGTAAATCGCACAATTGCACAAAATGAAAGTAAACGAGTTGAATTAATGCAAGTAGTCAATGTGAAAAATAATCACAATAACGTGTTAGAAATATCTATGAATAAAAATGGTGCAAGAATAAAATATGGAATTTACGTGTATAGCCTACTGGTATGCGAGTTAAAATCTAGAAATTTTACATATAAGCGTTATACTATAAAAGACATTTAGCAACATTCTGATAAAAAGATATGTCCATTGTGTTGTTAAACCAACAGTTTTGCAACTGAACAAGTATAATTGTAAAAGGTAAATTTTCGCAGTTTACTCGACTTTGTGATATTGTTGAAAGAATAGTAGTGATGCATGAGAATAAATTTTTAGAAATCGAAGTGTGTTTTAGATTCAAAACAGGTTCATTTGCAAAATCTTCGTAAATACACATTTTCATGTGTTTACGAGAAGTCGAGTTTGAAAAATGTTATAAGGCTTATTATTAGTTGCAAATTTCTCTCAAAAATATATATTGGTTATAGCATATGAAAACAAAGGGTTACATTTGTCCTTTAAAATATGCAGTACAAGTTTGTAAAATGCAAAATGAAACCATTTCATGAACTATGTGTAATTCTAATGTGCTTTAAAAGACCATGATTTAAAATGACGTGAATGATAAGATTAAAGTATGTAATAGATTACCAACATTTAAGAAAATTCATAATCAACGAGATGTAGAAATAGATCATTGAGATGTGGATTTCACTCCTAACTCAAGATGTATTTTCAAAATTGAAAACGATTGTGGAATGAAACCAATCACTAAGTTAAGGATATCACTCCCAGCTTAGTGGTTAAGTTTCTTTTTGAAGGAAATACTCTTTGAGGTATGGATGTCACTCCTATCTCAAAGATATATTCCTAAGATAAATAACCTATAGAGGAGTGAAACTAATCACCAAGGTATGGATACCACCCCTAACTTGATGATATCGTTTCGTTTGTGAAATACGAGCGTCTTCTTCGCCAAGCAAAATATCGAAAGAATAACGAGGAATAATTATAACGAAAATATCTTGAAAGAAAATAATAGGAAATAAGAGAAATATAAACGAGAGGACTCGTGAAAGTAAGCTTAGTTATAGACTAGGCTAAAAGGCATTCTAATAACCTAATTCCCTATAACCATGACTCTGATACCAATCTGTAACACCCCAACCGATGGCGGAAACATCGAGGTGTCACGTAGTGACGATTATTCAATAGCACATGGACTAAAGTGTAAATTTGAATACATTGATTAAATAATTTATTACATTGAAATGAAATACAATGATACTAACTGTCAACTAAATTGAAATACAATGAATCAAAATCTAAATATAAATCCGAAAGCTTAAAAGATGCATCTCAAATCAACCTGAAACATGTACAAAATATTTTGGTCAATACAAAAATTGTATTGGTGAGCATACCCTGTTTGTATACATATAGTAGAAAAGTGTTTCGCAATTCATGTGTTGTATACTGTTTGCAATTATGTAATAAGTAATATCCGTTCAAAATCAACCCTATGAATGTATCAAGAATCAAGAATCAAAACATTTTTAAGTAATATGAATCACAAGACAATGACCAAGGTCTCTCAACAGAGTCACAAGGGGTATATACCATAGTACTATTCATTGAAATGCCAGGCCCTCAAAGGTTAATGATTTTGACAAGTCATAGACACACAAATTAACATAAAGCAAACACACAGGAGAATTGCTATTTTAGTAAGAAGTAATAGAAACTTGATAATAAGTACATGAATCACCCCAAAAATAGTAAAACAGTAAAAAGGGGAAAGATATACTCACTGTTTGCGAAAGCGATCAAAATCCACTTAAGCGGTCGTGAGCTAAGTAATGGGAATTCCGAGGAATTCAACCTATAACATGTGAGAATACTAATAAGGAAGTGTCTAAAAAGTCTAAGGTATCTAGGGTCTAAGGCATTAGGGTTTGCTAAGTCGATTTAGGGAATTAGAGTTTTTATGATAAGTCGTGTTTATGTAAAAATTGTATATCACAAATAATATATGAAAGGTTGTAAATGTGATTTAAGTAATATAATTATTACCTATTGAATATTTAGATAAAATTATGTTTAAATAATTAAGACAAAATAATTTAGTTAATTACTTTAACTAAATTAAAATAAATACAATAATCATAAATGTCTAAATAAATGATTATGTGTTTCACAATGATCTAACAAATGGTAATTAAGATTTTCAAACATAAAACATTTCTATTTTATAGGAAAGGTATTTATAAAATAGATATTTGATAGTATAAATAAATAGATTATTAATCCTGTCTAATTAAACAGAAATAAGACTAATAATTCAAAACATGATCCAAAAATGTTATTCTTATAGAAAATGGATGATTTCAGATGTAAATTGATGGAAATAATTTTCCTATAATTTTAATAAACTTATTTATATTTAAAACTGATTTAATGAGATTAAATCATGTTTAAATGATTAAAAATAGAAAAATTAATAAAATAAATGTTTTCTGAACCAAATATTTTGTACTTCAGTTCATGATGGTGAAAAATAATTTCTCAAAAAGTTTGAGATTAAAATCATTAAAAATGAATTTTTTATCAATTAAATATGATTAAAACAATTTAATTTAATAAAAAAATAAAAATAAAACATTTTTCAGAAAATAAAAGTGGGATAATTTTCTATGAGGTGTTGAGAAGCTACACCTAAATTTTCATAATTTTTGGATAAAAATTGAATTTATTATGAATATTTTGAATTTAATGCGTATATATATATATATATATATATATAAATAATGCATAAATACAATAAAGTAATGTTCAGAAAAAATAAAACCCAAAAAAAAATCTGTGGACCCTCAGACTCGAACTCAGGTCCTTGAAGGAACAAAGAGACATCCAAACCACTACACCACTTAGCCTTTTGTTGATTTTATTTGAAACATTAAATATTTATATAAAAAGCTAACATCATCTTCTTCCCCAAATTAACTAAGAACCCTAACCCTCACCCTAATTCCAATAACCCGATTAAGACATAATTATGGATCTGTAATAAGGGGTTTTTAATCCTACACTACAACCGAATAAAAAGGCACCAAAAAGAGAGGACTTACAACATTAAAACTGGTTCGAAATGGTGAGGTATGGTCCGAAAATAAAATCCTTTATTTGGAAGTTTGAGGTCACAATTTCGAGCGATTTGATGTGGGTTTGAGTTGTACAAAGGTGTTGCATAAAGGCTGATGCTCAATTTGTAGGATAATAAACAATTTAGTAACGTAAGAATCTCATTGTTCATCAAGTCGCCGGTTACATATCGTGGTCATAAAGGTCGGGTTTTTAACTCACAAAAACGCGTGGATTCCATTGATAACTATGGAGAAACGCTACACATATCATTAAAGGACTTTAACACGCATTAAAACTCATGATTGAGTTTCGCCGGAATAAATTTTCCGGTCGGCTTGCTCGTCGGACAAAAAAAAACGGGAACAGAGGGAGGGAGGACAAGTTTCAGTTTGAAACTTTCATGTTTTGGCAAAAGAAGCCCCTCCAGTTTAACTGAGTTCATTTATCTTATGACTTGGTTAATTTTTTTCTTTATAAAACTTAACCATACTAACTACACTTTAACTTTAATCAAAACCAACAATTTTAGAACTTAAATGTTTTATTTGTTAAATTCTAATGACTAATTAAGTTTGTATAAGTTTTTTTTTTTTTTAAACCTTGACATTTCACACATTTTATAAACGTTTAAATTTACGATTAATTGTAACTCATGTTTTTAATAAATTCAAAACGAAGAAAGAAAAAAAAATATAGGAACTAAATTTGACAACTTCGTAAACGATCAGGGTGACGGTTGTCACAGTTTTAAATCAAACCGAACAAAATACTAAGTCTTAATTTATTTAAAACTGAAATAAACGTGAGAGTTTAATTATTCTTGAACTTCATTACTCTCTCACTCATCCTTGATTCCCCAGATTACCTGCGAACACATAAGACAAACAAAACAAAGAAAATACGGTCGAGCCAAAGGTTGCTCAGTAACGGAGAGATCAACAGTACAAGTAAAACCGGACATACAATAATACGAAAGGTACCGAAGCTGAACCGAAATAAAAGTTGAAACTGAAAACAGATACTAACACGAATCGAATATCAAAACTTATATCAGATACATACAAAACAAATCAGATATATATCAACTCAAAACATATCATATACTAAAATACGTGACTATACATGTCAATAAATAAGTCACGTAATTGTAGAAGCACCCACGAGCCTAAACAGAGGGGTACATAGATAGCTAGTCCATGCACCTATGAGATGGTGCGTGTGGCGTACACACATTCATCTCCAGAAACAGAAACATATATCAGAAGTCAGAATCAGATCTAGGATATATCCATACGCCTCTAAGGGACCATGTAAGAGACGCCGTGATTTTGATTACGCACTGTCACGGAAAGTGTTCATGTCGCTGACGCCCCAACGACAAGTCAGAAACAGAGTGCTCGGGTGACAGAGTACAAAAGCTATTCCATATTTTAAAAATACTAGCACAAGTCTAAATGGAACATGCAACAATGATCACCAAATGAAGGTATATTGCATGCTATCTAAAATCAAATGGAACATATGAATTCAACAAAATCCACACTACAAAGTAACGGACCAGATTTATATATATATATATATATATATATATATATATATATATATATAAATAAATACTATAAAGAGAAGGAAAACGGAATCCGTACCTTAGTTTAGCAAGCAATAAAGCAAAGTCCACAAATAGGGTCCTTAAGAATTATGCAAACCTAAATCCCGCATGTACGAGATCAGTTTATTAAAATCGTTTAATTTAAAAGTTTGTTCATTAAATTTTCCCCGGTGATCGCGAACCAAACAATACCCGTAACTTAACATATAAAGTATCAACTTCATATTAACGTTTGTATATATATATAACTTGCCATGTTCATGAAAATAATATATATATATATATATATATATATTTAAGAATTGATTATAGCCTTCGTTAACTTCGATGGATTTTATAAGTTTACATAAGTTTCTAAAATACTAATCCACACAAACTAGATTCCTAATTTGCTAAAGAAAAGAAATAAGTCATATATATCATATTTTACAAGCATTTGATAACACCCATTTAAATAATTGGCTTAAAATAGCAATATAAAACTCATTCCTTTGAGGTAAAAGGACAACGCAAACTGAGATTCGATTTATTTGGTTGTATACTAAAGGATTAGTTTTGGTTAAAAAATATTCAATCAAAATGGCTATCTTCTCTTTCACTTTTAATTAAAACCCACATATAAACCTGCACACATGTATTCAAATCAATACATACATACATGCAAACAGCCTTGAATTACACACACATATAACAAAGACTAATACCCATGAACATGCCACCGATGAAACCAAACCAGGACCCTTCCCTCGATCACCGGAACATATCGAAAAGACCCACCAATTTCTAGGTCCAAATTCGAATAAGAAGGGGTTCGGTTGGTACCTTAAAGTCGAACTAAAGCAATTAGAGCGAGCCGAATGGAAGCCGGGTGGTGCGGTGATGGTAACAACGGAGGAAGGTGTCAGCCGACTAATTGCCGTGGTCACTCTCTAGCAAAACCGATCGTTCAGATTTAGGAGACGGTAGGAGGGTTTAAAGGTTTTAAATAATTTATTGATAATGATCGGTTCCACTTAGTCCTAAATCTCGGATGGTTGTTTTTTTAATTATTGAAAAGTGGATATGGTTGATGTTGTGAAAAATGTCAAAATTCATTTAAATTGATTCAGTGCATAGAATTCGCGGTGGTTGTTGGCCTACGAAACTCAATTAGATTGGATAATTATTTTGTTCTTATCATATCAAATACTACATATATTAATATTTTTTTTTTATTATTTTTTTTTGTTTACGTAACTCAACTAAACATACACATTTTTTTTTTTATCAAAATCAATTATTAAATCAATTAATGATTAATTATTTAACTATATTTTAACTTAAAATTTTCAGATGTTACAAAGTGCTTCCCTAATCCTATCCTTATCCCATACCTTATATAACCCTAAGCCTACATGTGACTACTCTTATTCGTCTTCTGCAATCCTGATCCACCATTAGATTAATAGGACAAAATCCTCAGGTTTAACCTGAACCCCCTTGAGATCTCGTCGAAGTTCTAGATTTTAATAACGAACACGTGCAATCTGGAAGGGTGAACGCCTGTATTCTGAGTCTTCTGTCTAGGCTGGCATTGCGCATATATCCCAATCAGACGAGGGACCCGGATGCCTACCTGGGAATTCTCGGGATGAGTGTTCACTTATAGGCTAAAGCATGTCTTCATATGTTATTAGAATTTAGAATCTTTGATAAGTCAACGTTTTCGTTTATTCGTTTTAATTAATGAATAAATGATTACATTCCTTATATAATCTCATTCATTTCATTGTGTCTATTACAGATCATGCCTCCACGTCGCAGCACTCGCAACAGCAATGGTGAGAACCACGAAGAAGGTGGTGACAACCATGACCAAGGTCCTAGCCACAACAACAATGGTATCGATGCCCAACTGGCTGCAATCATTTCTCAACAAATGGCGCAGCAAATCGCAACTCTGGTTCCCAATTTACTCGCTCAGGTCATCCAAATTAACGGCAACGGGAATGGTCACGGCAACGGGAACGGGAACGGGAACGGCAACGGCAATGGCAATGGAAATGGACCCCATCCTGCACCCTTAAGCATTTCAACTCTTGTAACCCTCCAAAGTTTAGTGGTGAAGAAGGAGCTACAGGACTCCTCCAATGGTTCGAGGGTATTGAGAATACCTTCATCAACAGTGAGTGCCCCGACAACTTCAAGGTTCGTTACGCCATGAGTGTTCTCCATAAACGAGCACTCACTTGGTGGAATGAAGAAAAGCGCACTCGTGGGGCCGAAGTTGCTCTTGCTATGACATGGGACCAAGTCAAGGAGGTCATGAAGGAAGAGTTTTGTCCTCGCAATGAGGTTAAGAAGCTTGAGGATGAGTTCCACACCCTAGCTCAAGATAGTGGGGAAAACCTTGCCTACAACACCCGCTTTCACGAGCTTAGCTTATTGTTGCCTCACAAAGTTACTCCTTTGCCAGTAGCCATCGAGAAGTACATCGGTGGTCTGCCCATGCAAATCCAGGACACCGTTTGGGGAAGAAATCCTGCAACTTTGGAAGAGGCCAAACGCCTAGCGGCCACTCTTACAGATAATCACGTGAAGAACAGTACTCTCTTCCACAAGGGCACAAAGAAGACGGTTGCCAAAGACACTCCACAGCCTGCAATTGAAGTCAAGCCTGAGACCTCAAGCAACAAAAAGCGCAAGGCTAGAAACTACATGGTTGCTGCTACTCCACCTGCTACCCAAAACCCAGCCAAGAAACCATATGGTGGGACACACCCTCTTTGCAACACCTGTCAATTCCATCATCTTCCTGGTAGACCGTGCCGCCAGTGTAATAACTATAAACGGTATGGACACTACACCAACGCCTGTCAAGCCCCTGCTGCCCAAAACAACCAAAACAACCAAAACAACCCAGCTAGAAACAACCCTGCCCCCAACCAACAAAACAACAGGCCTACTCGTGGTCAATGCTACGAGTGTGGCAGCCCTGATCACTACATCAACAACTGCCCTAATCGTAACCAAAACCAAAACCGAAACCAAAACCAAAACCAGAACCGCAACCAGAACCAAGGTGCTCGAGGTCGCGCCTACAATCTCAACGCTAACCAGGCTCGTGACAACAACGAAGTGGTGAATGGTACGTTCCTCATTAATAACCACTATGCATCCATATTATTTGATTCGGGAACTGATAAGTCATTTGTATCACTGAAGTTTGAACCTTTACTTAACTTACCCCACACTAATCTAGAGGAACCTTTAGTGGTAGAGGTAGCTAACGGGAAGTCTATTTCGATCAACTCTATTATTCGTAACTGCTTGTTGAACCTCGACGATCATACCTTCTCTATCGATCTCATCCCCATGCATCTTGGTAGTTTTGATGTTATAGTAGGCATGGACTGGTTGTCAACTCATCGTGCCGAAATTCTGTGCTTCGAGAAAGTCATACGCATTCCTCTCGAATCTGGTGAGATTTTGAAGATCTATGGTGAAAAACCCTGTGGCGAGCTTAAGCTTATGTCTTGTACTACTGCCCAAAAGTACTTACGAAAGGGGTATACAGCCTTCTTAGCTAACGTGATAGAGAAGAAGGACAAAGGCAAAAGTATCCAAGATATTCCTATTATTCGTGATTATCCTGAAGTCTTCCCAGAGGATTTACCTGGTTTGCCTCCTGCTCGACAAGTGGAATTTCGAATTGATCTTGTTCCTGGTGCTAATCCTGTCGCTAAAGCTCCTTATCGTCTTGCACCCTCTGAGATGCAAGAACTCGCCAGTCAATTACAGGAACTTTCTGATAAAGGGTTCATTCGCCCTAGTTCTTCTCCATGGGGAGCCCCTGTCTTGTTCGTTAAAAAGAAGGATGGTTCTCTTAGAATGTGTATTGACTATCGTGAACTAAACAAACTCACCATCAAGAATCGTTATCCACTGCCTAGGATTGACGATCTCTTCGATCAACTTCAAGGAGCAACCCACTTCTCGAAGATTGATCTCCGTTCTGGTTATCATCAGCTTAGAGTCCACGTTGAAGATATTCCCAAAACGGCTTTTCGCACACGTTATGGTCACTATGAATTCATGGTTATGCCTTTCGGATTGACCAACGCTCCCGCAGTATTTATGGATTTGATGAATCGGGTTTGTAGACCCTACCTCGACAAATTCGTGATCGTTTTCATCGATGATATTTTGATTTACTCTAAATCAAAATCCGATCACGAGCAACATCTTCACTCCATCTTGGGTCTCCTAAAGAAAGAACAACTGTATGCCAAGTTCTCAAAATGTGAATTTTGGCTTAAGGAAGTTCAATTTTTGGGACATGTCATTGATATGAACGGGATTCATGTTGATCCCGCAAAGATCGAAGCTGTGAAAAATTGGAGTGTTCCTCAAACTCCAACTGAAGTCCGTTCTTTCCTTGGTTTGGCTGGTTATTATCGTCGATTCATCGCCAATTTCTCCAAGATCGCTGTTCCTCTCACTACCTTAACTCACAAGGGTAAACCCTATGAGTGGGGACCAAAGCAAGAGGAAGCATTTGAAACTCTTAAGCTGAAACTCTGTGAAGCTCCTATTTTGTCTCTACCTGACGGTAATGATGATTTCGTGGTCTACTGTGATGCATCGAACCAAGGTCTTGGTTGTGTTCTCATGCAACGAGGAAAGGTTATTGCTTATGCGTCTCGACAACTCAAGACTCACGAAAAGAATTATACCACCCATGATCTTGAATTGGGCGCTGTTGTCTTTGCACTCAAGATTTGGAGACATTATCTTTATGGGACCAAATGTGTGGTGTTCACAGACCACAAAAGTCTCCAACATGTCTTCGACCAAAAGAATCTTAACATGAGGCAACGACGTTGGGTTGAATTACTTAACGACTATGATTGCGAAATTCGCTACCATCCTGGCAAGGCGAATGTTGTTGCGGACGCACTTAGTCGTAAAGAGCGTATCAAACTCCAATGTGCGAGAGTTCGTACTGATCTTCAAGATCGCATTCTCCAGGCTCAACACACATCAGTCACCCAAGGTAACATGTACGATGAAATGTCTTGTGGTGCTGAAACTCAACTTGAAACCAAACCCGATGGTCTTCTTTATTTTCTCAATCGACTGTGGATTCCCGACCGTGATGATCTTCGTACTTTCCTCATGAACGAAGCTCATAAGTCTCGTTATTCTATTCATCCTGGAGCTGACAAGATGTACCAAGATCTCCGTTATTCTTATTGGTGGCCTGGTATGAAGAAAGACATTGCTCTTTTCGTTGCAAAATGCCTCACTTGTTCCAAGGTCAAGGCTGAACATCAACGACCATCTGGTATGCTTGAACAACTAGAGATTCCTGTATGGAAATGGGAGAGCATAGCTATGGATTTCATCACCAAACTCCCTCGTACACCCAAAGGTTTTGACAGTATTTGGGTAATCGTCGATCGTTTGACCAAGTCAGCTCACTTCTTACCTATTCGTGAGAAGTATTCTGTGGAAAGGTTGGCAAAGATGTACGTAAGTGAAATCGTATGTCGTCATGGTATACCTTTGGACATTATTTCTGATCGCGATGGTCGTTTCACCTCTCACTTTTGGGAGTCTCTACAAGATGCTTTGGGTACCAAGTTGAACCTGAGTACTGCTTATCACCCTCAAACAGATGGTCAGACTGAACGGACCATCCAAACACTTGAGGATATGCTCAGGGCATGTATCATCGATTTTGGTGGCGCATGGGATTCTCATCTCCCTTTGGTTGAGTTCTCATACAACAACAGTTACCACGCCAGCATTAACATGGCTCCTTTCAAGGCACTCTATGGTCGAAAATGTCGTTCACCTGTCTGTTGGACTGAGGTTGGTGAAACTCGTATTACTGGACCCGAACTAATCCAGGAAACCACAGACAAAATTTAGCTTATTCAGGATAATCTTCTCAAGGCTAGAAGTCGTCAGAAGAGTTATGCTGATAAACGTCGTAAACCCTTGGAATTTCAAGTTGGGGACCTTGTACTACTTAAGGTATCCCCTTGGAAAGGAGTAATTCGTTTCGGTAGAAAGGGAAAACTAGCTCCTCGATACGTAGGCCCCTTCAAAATTCTTGACAGAGTTGGAAAAGTGGCTTACAAACTTGACCTTCCACCTGAGCTAAGCAATGTTCACCCGACCTTCCATGTTTCGAATCTCAAGAAATGCTTAGCGGATGAGAACCTTCATGTTCCTCTTGAGGATGTGAAAATTGATGAAAGCATGCACATTATCGAGAAACCCGTCAAGATTGTTGATACTGGAGTCAAGAAACTCAAGCGCAGTCGCATTCCGATCGTTAAGGTTCGTTGGGAATATAAACGAGGCCCAGAGTTCACTTGGGAACGTAAAGACCAGATGAAGTCGAAGTATCCACATCTTTTTCCACCAGACTCTCCAACTCCAACTTCGGGACGAAGTTCCTAAAAGTAGGGGAGACTGTAACATTTCGTATTTATACTTGTACGTTACACCATCGTATTTAATAAAACGTCAAGTTCTACCTGTATTATTCGCATTAATTATTTTGTCGCATTTTTGAAACTATAATACTATATATATATATATATATTATATATATGTGGTTTAGTGGGTGATAATTAACAAAAAAAAATTATAATACAAACCGCTTGGGCCGGGAATCGAACCCGCGCCCAAGCCCGGCCCAAACACACATCAACGAGTTACCAGCTGGGCTGGCCATCACCTTTGGATAAATCCTGACGTATTATAATTATATACTTGATTTCCATCCTTCACAATTGACTTGAAAAGTCAACTGTGGGACGCGTATGATTCAATCAATCGTATTAACTTGTAATTTGTATAATTTTGGTAACCATACGTGATGACCGGCCTCGTCTGACTAAGCCACACGTTGATTGTGATCAATTGTTACCCAATTTAACTCGATTACGCGTATAGACTTCAATTCTTGGTCAAACATGCCGATTTGATCACTGATGCATCCTCCCTATAAATTGAACCTCTGCGATGCATTACAACTTGCCAATAATCTCTTCTCAACCCCCAATCTTCTTCAATTCACTCTGTTTGTGCTTCACGAATACAATTTTGACTTGTAGTCTTGACCGAACAATCAAGCACGAAACAGACTTGTAAGTCCAATCTTTTCTGTGGGTTTTATGCATCGGCCATCACTCATCAATAGCCCCATGATTAATTGGGCTATTGATGAGTGAATCAAACTATTGCAGATCTAGGGTTCGTCGTTGATGAATTTGGGGATAAAACTGGTTTATCATCGTGGTTATATATTTTTAAAACTGAGATAAATCACAACCACAGGCCTAGGCCAAGTGGTTGTGACTGATGCTCGTAACCATAATCACCCGGGTTCGAATCCCGGCTTGGGCACCCCTTTTTCCACTTCTTTTTCATTTTTTAAACAAACCATTTATACTTATATATTACATTTAAAACTTGTAAATTCATTTTTAAATATTAAAACCTTTTTATAAATTCTAAAAAAAAATTATATTTATCAAATCTGATGTAAAAGATTTATCTACAATTTTTATTTTTCTGAAATTCATTTATTTAATATTTATAATAATTAAATCAATTTTATACTATTATATTTATAAAAATCCATTAAAATATCAAAACAATTTTATAAATTTCTACAAAAATTATCCTATGTTTGTACAATGTTAAACTTTACTGAAATGATTTTTAATTCAGAAAAATCATTTATTTTATATTTCTAATCAATTTTTGTTAGTTTTAATCATAATTAAATCATAATAAATTCAATTTTTATTATTTTTGCACCAAAATTTTATACAAATTATTTCTGAATATTTAGAACAGAAATATGATTTTTAAAATAATAATTCTTTAATTTTAGTATTTTTAAATATTAAAGTTAAATTTTGACAATTTGTGATAAATAGATTTATAAAATCTATTTTCAAGAAAATAATTTTATAAAAATTATTTTTATACTTCAAACACATTATTATGAACATTCTAAATTCAAATTTTATAAAAAGACTTTCTTTTATTTAATTATCAAATTTCCCTTTATTTAATTAACATTTTATTTTAAATTCAACAATTGGATATCCCCAAATCGAAACCCTAGGATATACTTATAAACTAGTTAGACTTAGACTTATTTGTTGCCTTATACATAGGGTAATACTTGGCAATCTATTGGGCTACACTTATACTATTCCTCAATACCTAATACTATACCAAGGTGAGTTTACGTAACCATGTTTATGCGATTCTTTATACTTGCAACAATTTTAAGCAATTCAACATGCATGTCTAGTAGTAAACTTTATTGCCTCATGAATTAGTCAACAGTTTCAACGAGTTTCAACATTACATAATCATTAGCTATGGCCAAGCCGGCGATACTCAATAATAGATCTATTGGATTGACAACCCCACCCGGATACGTGTACCTCCTACATAGGTAACGTGGGTGATTGTTATCGTTCCAACATATTACTAAGGTGAACCGTAGATGACGGGATGGACCTAAACTAGTCGGAGGTTTGATTATGTCAACATATTATACTATTCATGTAGACTTAAATTTTACGATAGACATACGAATTGCTAGACTTTTATACTTAAACTATATGCTTAACATGGATTATGTATTCTCACCAACTTCTAGTTGATCCCCCCCCCCCCCCATTTTTACAACTCAACAGGTAATAATGATGCATGAAGATTAGAGTATTTATGAAGACAATAAGGAGTCTATGCATGCTTGATTCTTGTGTGATGTATTAGATTTCCACATTTAAAACTCTTATGTATTTCTATTTTTGGATATTTGCAATTTAATATTTATTTCAATTAAAATTTGGATTACCATGTGCTACTGTATACTCATTCTTACGTGACACCTCGATGTTTCCGCCATCGGTTGGGGTGTTACAAACCAAGGGGTGGACGCATATTTTTTGCCTAGTAGTATAAATTTACGTATTTTCGGGCAAAAATTTTATACGTATTGAATATGTCCTCTTCCGTTTTAAGGGTTACGTGACTTTCAGCTCCACATTTTTTTTTTCTAAACTCATGCCCTTATCATAGCTAATCTGTCCTTGTTGGAGCTAACACACTTCTAAAACATTAGTTATGAGTTGTGACACATACCTAAGACCTCTTATACAAATAGGTATGGGATTTAAAATTTTAAAATTAAGGATTCATAATTTTAAAAACTAAGTAAATCCAAGGTTATTGATCTAGTTACAATATTTTTAAAAGAACACATTAAATTTAATTAGATAAAGGATAATCTACAAGGATCCTTAATATACAAAGAATAGGAAGGACTCATAGGGCGACACGTGACACTAGCTAAAAGGGTATTTTTGTTTGTCGTCATAATCACGCATTTTTTGATAAGGCCACGTAATTACGCACGTTATTTGATATAATCACGCATGTTAAACATCATAATGATGCACGTAATACCTGATAATCACGCACGTTATAAATCTAGCAAAAAAAATTTTGAAACCATAGCAATAATTATGTGCGCTTCCAGTTAGTCCTTGTTTCAATGTAAATTTTGTTCTGAACCGAGTTAAAAGCATTGTGTTTACACTTTCAGTAGTTGTCTTTTACGCATTGTGCTTTACGAATTGTGTGTATCACATAGTGCCTTACGCATTGTGCTGTACACTTAGTGTGTTACTGCACGATTCAACATGCCAAGCGTTGTCGTAACGCGTTACGGGAAAAATACTAGTTACTATATATATATATATATATATATATATATATATATATATATTAGATACAAATGGAACAATGAATTTTAGGAACAATGAATTTTGAAAAAAAAAAGTCATTTCATACTTTTACTACAATATCTTTTGGTTTACAAAAATCATAACCTGTAAATTATAATTAACCAAGTTCATAGCAAATGAGTAATTCTGGTGTAAACAATTCCTATATGTTACATTATATGCTTTAGATCAAATGAAATGTCAAGGATGACAATATATACACTAAAAGTGCTCTTCAAATATAAGCACATACACCATTCTCCTTGTTCAAGGTACACCTACAAGATTTATGAATCTCTAAGCACAACCCCATTCAACATCTACTCAGTCCTTACTAACCCTAAATCCTACTTTGTTAATGTATCAAATTTAACACAGATTAATTTACATTCGATCGTTTTCCCTTCCTGGCGTCGTTGGAAGAGAATATGTTCTTCGACCCTCACCAGTAAATGGAACATGAGTGGGCACACCAAGATGGTGTGTACTAAAGTTGAACTCACTTGGAACAACTTCAGGGGATGAGCCTGGAGAATGGCGGGCGGCAACTGGTGAATGATCCGTTTTAATCTCCGAATTCGTGTGTTTATGTGTCCTGCTGCACAAAATTTAAAAACATCGGTCCCAGTGCTTTAGTTGCATGAGTAAATGGTAAAAATATTGATATTTTTGTAACTTACAAATGAAACTGCAGTCTTCCATGTTTAGCCGATTTGCATGGTGAGTGTTGCATCACATCTTTGGGGTGCGCAGGCGAGTCTCGTGGATTGTATGGCATTTCCTGGAATACAAAAGCATATGAATTTTGGAATAAGAAGAAAAATAGATAACATATAAAAAATGTAATAATATATACATATAGCCATTGGAAACTTACATTCAGTTTCAAACCAGAATACACTTGCTTACAAAGTGAAAGATGTTGATCATATGAAAGGCGGACAAAGGGATGTTCGAGTAGCGTAGCAGCTGATGGCCGTTTTTCTGGATTTCTTTGCAAACACCGAGTGAGAAAATCCTTCCCTTCTGGTGATAATGTTTCGGGTATGGTTGGAGATCTTTTCAATACATTGAACATTGCTTGCACCTAAAGACACATTATAATGGAACAATTAACTTACATTCACTAGCATTTTCTTAATACTTATATGGCAAATTAGTAAATTACCCCATCGAACTCGCTCCATGGAGGTTTCCCGGTGAACATCTCAATCACTGTACACCCCAAGCTCCATATATCCATGGTATATGTATGTTCTGGACTCACATCTTTTCGCAGTACAGCTTGGAAAACCTGCAACAAAAGAGGTGAAATTAAAGTTACCATCTAATTTATAAACATGAAGCTTAAAATTTGTAAGTTGCATGAAATACCTCTGGAGCCATCCAATGTGGACTACCCTTTAAAGAAAGATCATTCATATATGGAGAAAGCTACAAAAAATAAAAAAAAAATAAATAAATAAAATTCAATAAGCAAAAAATAAAGATATACTAGAGATATATATCTAAGCTGCTACAACTTAATATTTACTATTTTTCAGCTCACATGTTTTGCCAACCCAAAGTCTGCAAGCTTCACAACACCAGATGCATCAACAAGCAGATTTGCTCCTTTGATATCCCTACGTAACACATACATAAATCATTAAAGCTTCAACTCTAATTCAGTTTTAGCTTATGTGCTTTCGCAATGAATAAAGATACCTATGTACTGTTTTCTTGCTGTGCAAGTAGGCCAGTCCTGAGAGAATGTGGCGTGTAAAGTTTCGAACGACAGATTCAGTCATAGCTCCACAGTGTTCTCGGACATATTTATTTATAGGCCCGGGGTGAACATACTCCAAATATATGCAAAACCGGTTCTCAACCTGCATAGACGAGACAATTCTGTCAAAAAAAAATATATTTAATCATATTCGAATAAAATAACATAAAAGACGCCTAAAGACACTCACCACTTCAGAACCCAAATACTGTACAATGTTTGGATGCTCTAAATTCCGAAGAACTCTTATTTCCTAAAACAGATAAAATGTTTGAAGAAAATTATGACCATGAACAGACAATTATTAATACTAAAAAAGTTCAGAAGCATAACCTGCTCCAGCTGCCTTATACATTCAGATGAGTTCGAGTCGTCAGGAATGATATCAACTTCCTTCATTGCACACAAACTCCCCGTTTCGCTACAAGAAAATATATAAAAAGTTAAACTCAATGTAGCAAAATGAATTCAAACTTAGCTCATGGCATTATGATATACCGATTGGTTGCTTCGTATACGCTACCATAAGTACCACGCCCCAGCAGCTTCCCTTTCTGCCACTGACCTTTTATTGATCGCCCATCCGATTTATCCAAACTTGGACGCGTGGAGAGAGGTCTTAAAGGTGGGGGTAATGGAAGGGGATGGACATTATTGATGTTGCTATCGGTCCTGCTATGCGTATAAGGGCTTTGTAACGGCGGACTATGCAGTTGAGAACGCCTTGTTGATGAATTAGAAGGTGATGACAAATGAAAGTCTTGAATGCCTGCAATTGCAGAATCGAAAATATGGACTGTACTGAACCGTTTCGGGCTAAGTGTAGGACTAGTGAAGGGGGTCGCTGGGGCACTTCTAGCAGGAACATCCAAGCTGATGTCGCCATTAACCTTCTCACCATTCACGTTTTCAGGATAACCTTTTCGACGACGGTAAGTAGATGTTTTCGACGATATTGGGACACCACTACTCTTGGGATTCATCCCAGTTCGATCCGATTTACAACTGCATGCATACAACACATTCAGGTGTGAGCTAATAACCGAACCGAAACCAAAATAACCTAATTGACCAAAACCAAAATGACTGAATTAACCGAACTGGTACCAAAATAACCTGTATGACCAAACCAGATCCAAAATAACTGAACCGAAACGAAAATAACCTTATTGACCAAACAACAACATACTCAGTAGTAGGGGCGGATGTAGTGTATACTCATGGGGTATGTCTGTTACCCCTCGATTATCCTAGCGAAGCGGAAAAAATTGGTTTTTTAAGGTATTTTTATAAAATGTTATCCCTAAAACAATTTTTTTGTTACCCCTTAAAATAATTTTTATAAAATGTTGTCCCTTTTTTATTTTCTAGATCCGCCACAAGTCAGTAGAATCCCACTCATAGAACCTTATTGACCAAACCAAAACAACTGAATTAACCGAACTGAAACCAAAATACCCGAATTGATCAAACCGAAACCAAAATAACCGACCTATCCGAACTGAAATGAAAATAATCGAATTGATCAAACCTAAACCAAAATAACTGAATTAACCGAACCGAAACCAAAAAAAACCGCGAATTAACCATATATGTTCCCATTATTGATCAATACATATACATACCGTCCATTTCCACCGTTACATACTTCCGCCGGAAACCGCAACTCATCCTTAGGAAGCGGCAACGGTTGCGGCACTGCAGACGACGACCAGTGCTCCGGCAACCGTTGCGGCGACTTTAAATCCGAATTCGGAGAATTCGGCAACGATTTCGACACGTCAGCATCATTTTCCTCCGGCACACAAAAGTACTCCACCGACACACGCCGGAGTTTACGCTGCCGAGTCAGCCTCCTCTTCGGCTGCGGTGAATAAAACCCGACGTTAATCGAACTATCACATGGAGACGAAGATGACGAACACGGTGACGATTTCGATGAACCGTTAGAACTTGAAGTAAACGAAGGCATTAGATTAGCAGGTGAAGAGATATGAAACCTTCGTTTACTAAAGAATTTACTCATGATTGAGAACAAATTTGGCTGCAGCAAAATTATTGTTTAACGAGAACTATGATATGATTAAAGGGCTATGGAGATGAAGGGTCGTTGCGTTTACTAACGTTTGTCAATATTTGAATGGGTATAAGAGACGTATGTTGCTTTCATGGTGTCATGAAGTAAGGAACACGATCATATTATGTTTATCATTAATGTCATTGATGATGATGAAGAGGATAATTCTTATGGTGTGTGTAACAGGGACGGACTAAAAGTCAAAAGTCAATGCTCATGTGTAATGTGCATACTCAGTCGTGCATATACGTATAGTTTTTGTATGTATGTGTATAGATAGATACAGGGGAAGATGTAATGGAAGAAGATGTCTTCTATTGAATTTTCGTTACTACCAACTAAATCCAATGAGAGGGACAAAAAGTATTTGGATTGACTTAATTACCAAAACTGTCCCTGTGTTTAGGTCAATATGTCAGTCCAGCTCAAAACTTTAAAAATTGCTTGAACAGTCTGTGACTTTTGACGAAATATGTCAAAACAGTCTATTTCGTAAACGGAGTTAAGTCAGGGGCAAAATTATCTTTCTTCTCAATTTTCTTCTTCCTCGTCTCATCTGTAACCATCACACTCCACCTTCTGCAACCCACCTTCACTAAACCCAACTGTACTTAAATACTGTGATGTAGTTCCCATTTTTGAGAAAGAGGTAAGGGATCTTGAGGCTACCTGCAAAAGATATAGAAAATAAAATCATAGGCCGTAAAATGATAATATCCACGTGTAACGATGTAAGAGTATATAGTTACAAATTATAATACATCGTTTATAAGTATTTTCCAGAATCATCATCGTATAATCTCTTTAAAGCTTTGGGAGAATCACCAATAGGAGTACGACCACAAAGTATAACACCATCAATATCAAATGCAATTCCAAACAAAGAATGTGTTACAATTATAAACATCTTTCACTTTTATAACTTTTATAAATATTATTTTGATTTCTATAAATATTGTCTAACTTTAGGTGTTTGTTTTGTATTGAGCTAAAATATACGAAGGCCCGGTTCGTGGAATGGAAGCCCAAAGATGTTTGAGTTGCTGCTGGTCTGGATAGCTGGACGGATAGCAGAAGCCCAATCAAGGAGAAGCCCAGCTGATAGGTTGGCCCATTCGTCTTATAAAGGTGGATTGCCACGCTGGCAATCCACTAACCTAGAGATCAACGGCCCCGAGCCTATCTAAGTGTGTTTTCTCTAAACAGATCTACGATCCTGGTTGCTTCGGTTGTGCTTCTTACCGAGCCTATATCTCAGTCTATATAAAGCCTGCTTCGTGCATCGTTCCCAGTTTTGCACGAGTTCACTTTACTTTCTCTTTGTGTTTGTCTTGTTATTCTCTCTGGTTTCTAGGGTTTTGTTGATCATCAGTTAATGATCGTTGTGTCTTAGATATTTGTGATCATCTGTTAATGATCTAAGTGTGAGAGAGAGTGGCTTATTGTATTGTTAAGATCATATGTCAATGATCTTCTGAGTTGTTAGGGTTTGATTGTGTAGTCAAATCTGTTTGTTCTTTGTATCTTGTCTTTCATTTAATAAAAGTATTCAAGTCTTTGTTCTTGATTACCATATTTTGACATGGTATCAGAGCTATAAGGCTCAGATCCGTTCGTCTTCCGCTCATTTTTTTGGGGTTTCTTGTGGTGTTCTTGAGATCTTGGGGCTAGATCTTCTTCAGATCGTGTGTATTTCCCTGGAAAAGAAGATCATCCACTCACATATTCTAGATCTGAAGTTCATCATCAGATCTAGGGTTTGAAGTTAATCTGGAAAAAGGATTTGACTCGGATTACTCTGGAAGCTTATTTTCTGCTCTCTGACTCGTAACCCTAAGTGAAGGTTACGAGTTACGAGTTTGTTTGGCGAAACCCTAACTTGGGTCTCTTCTGGTGAGATTGTTCTATAACTCTTGTCGTTTATTTGTTGATCTAGGAGCACTGACCGGGTTAGGGGGACCGGTGTTGGCTCATCTACTTGTGTGTCTTGTGATATTGTGTTGAGATTGTATAATCAGTCATTTGTAAGTACTTATTGGTGTGCATAGGTAGATACAAACTCCCCTGTTAAGACATGTCCAGGCACCCTTGAGTGATGAACCTGGAATCTTGACACTGACAGGGTTTCGTTTGTTGCATACTTGAGTATTTTTCATTTGATTGCTTTATACTTGGTCTTGACTCTATTTCTCTTGATTGTGTGTTCTGTTTCGTGCTTGTTGTCACTATGTCTGATATTGAAAACGATGATAATGTTAATAGCAGTAGGGGTGTCAATCGTGTCGGGTTGATGGGTTCGCGGGTTTACGGGTTATGGGTTGGCGGGTTAATGGGTTGAAATGTGCAACCCGAACCCGACCCATATTATTATTCGTGTCAAATATTTCAACCCTAACCCGACCCACATAAAATCCGGGTCAACCCGAATTTGACCCGTTTAACCCATATTTTTAAATGAGTCATACATGTTCATGAGTTAAAAGCGGGTTGTTGGGTTGTAAGCGGGTTATTAATAAAATGTTTAATGGTGAACATACAAGTGTGACAAATAAATAATATAGTGTGCCAAAAATAACACAATTATAACTAACCATGTTAATAAAAATGAAAAAACAAAAACAAAAATATAATAGATTTTTTTTCTAAATACTTAAACGGGTTAACGGGTCAACCCATTTTATATATGCGTCAACCTTAACCCGACCCATTTTTAATACGGGTCGACCCTAACCCGACCCATTTTTTTAATCGGGTTGTGTTACTTGACCCAAATCTGTTTTTTTTCGTGTCGGGTTCGGGTCGGTTTTCGGGTCGTGTCAATAATTGCCGCCCCTAAATAGCAGTAGTTCTAGTGAAGGTAGAGAGAGACTTGGTGGAGTTACTTTAATTAGTAAACTCGACTCAAGTGATCCTCTCTATCTTCATGCCAGTGACTCTGCTAATCTCACTATCATTAGTGTTAAATTTAAAGGCACTGAAAATTACACTATTTGGTCTAATGTTATGATCCTTGCTCTACAAGTTAAGAATAAGTTAGGATTTATTAATGGATAATGTGTTAGGTCTATTGATGATCATGTGTTAGAAAAACAATGGGATCGTTGTAACTCTGTTGTTCTAACTTGGATTCTTAATTCAATATCAGAAGAGTTGTATATGGGTCAGGTTTATTCAAAACTTGCATCTGATGTTTGGAAAGACTTAAAAGATACTTACAATAAAATAGATGGGTCTGTCATATTTAATACATATCAAAAAATTAATCATTTTAATCAAAGTGGTATGACAGTTGCTAAATATTATCATAAGTTGCATATTATGTGGCAATATCTTGATCAAATCTTGCATATTCCTGCTTGTACATGTGATGCATCTATGCAGTTCTTGATGGGGTAGGATAATGTGTATAGTGTTGTTAGAACTAATTTGTTAATAAGGGATCCTTTACTCACAGTAAAGGAGGCCTTTGCTATTGTGTCAAGAGAAGAGTCACATAGGAACTCTAATATTACTGTGTCAAAGGATCAGGGTCCTACCATTGTTCTTTTTTTTTTTTTTTTGCAAAAACTAATCAAACCATAGACACTAGGAAAAGGAATGCTAGAATTAGTAATCAAAATCCTAATGTTAAATGCTCTCACTGTGATAAAGTGTGACATACTGTGGACAAGTGTTTTGAAATAATAGGATACCCTCCTTGGATGAAAAACAAAGTTGGTCTTAAAAGAAATGTAACAAGTAATAATGTTACTAGTGGTACTTCTCTTGACACTGCTAATAAGAGTTCTGTTAGCACTTTGACTACTGACCAGGTATCTTAGTTGCTAAGTCTGCTAAACAAGAAGAATGAAGAAGGTACAACTAGCTGCAACTCTGCAGGTAGGTCATGTAACTTCTTTTGTTCAGCTAGTAACTCTAAACCTGTATTTTCTTTCTCCAATGTGCATTCTTTGTTTAGAAAGTTAGGCTGGATAACTGATTCTGGTGCTAATCAGCACATGGTTATGAATGCTGATTATGTGATAAATAAAATCAATGTTAGTGACTTAAATATAAAGGTTTATCATCATAATGGGACTAGTGCTAAAGTTACTGATATAGAGGATGTCAAATTAACTAATAAGGTCACTTTATATGATGTTTTTGTTGTACCAAATTACTGTGTGAACTTAATTTCTGTTCATAAACTTGCTAAAGATAGCAAGTTAGATGTCTTGTTTAATGAATCCAACTATTATATACAGGATTCTTTAACCAAGAAAGTCCTGGTGACTGGTAGTCAAGTTGATGGTTTATATTTCTGTGGTGATCGTCCTCTATGTTTTCTGGAATTTGCTGTAATAGTTTTGAAATGACAAACTTATGGCATGCTAGACTTGGTCATCCTTCAAACATTGTTCTAAAAGTACTTAAAAATGATATTAAAGTCAATGTTTTAAATAATGACAGTCATGAACCATGTGATGTTTGTCATAGGTCTAAACAACATAGAGAACCTTTCCCACTTAGTGATCATAAAGCAACATGTCTTGGTGATCTAGTCCATTTAGATGTTTGGGGTCCATATAGGGTAAAAAGTACAGAAGGTTTTAGATATTTTTTGACTTTTATTGATGATTACACTAGGTCTGTTTGGGTGTATCTAATGAGGTTTAAGGATGAGGTTTTTGATAATATAGTACATTTTTTGGCTATTATCAAGAATCAATTTAAAAAGAATGTCAAAATATTTAGAAGTGACAATGGAACTGAATTTGTTAACTCTAAAATGAAAGATTTAGTTAATAAAAATGGCATTATACATCAGGCTTCATGTGTTTATACACCCCAACAAAATGGTATAGTGGAAAGAAAACATAGACACTTGTTGAATGTTGCTAGAGCTTTACTGTTTCAAAGCAATTTACCCTTGTCATTTCAGTCAGAATGCATTCTTACTGCTGTTTATCTTATTAACAGGACTCCATCCTCTGTGTTAAATGGTAGGTCACCTTATGAGGTCATGTATGGTTTTAAGCCCTCTTATGAAAAACTTAGGGTCTTTGGTTGCTTGTGTTATTGTACTGTCTTAAACAATCCTGATAAGTTTGATAATCATGCTAATAAATGTGTTTTGATTGGGTATTCAAATGAGAAAAAAAGTTATAAGCTTTGGAACTTAGATTTAAAACAAATTGTTTTGTCTAGAGATGTAAGATTTTATGAGTCTATCTTTCCATTTAAAGAACCTAAAATTTTAAAAGAAACTGATCCATGTGATTATCAAAACATAGACCAATTAAACTTTTTTGACTTGTTTGAGACAACTAACAACACAAGTTCTATTGATCCTGATGGTCCCGATGATGAAAAGAGGGCTAAACAAGAACCTGATCGCCATGGGTCTTGGAAACCAGCTGAAAACCTGGATACTAATCTTGGTAAGGCTAATAATCAGCAACCAGTTAGTCCAGGTAACAACAGAGGTGGGGCTGAGGATGGAAGGTCAGGTAGTGATGAGTTAAACAACTCTGAGGGACATCCATCATCAGCTGATCAATCAACTGTTAGAAGGTCTGCTAGAAATACTAACTTTCCTAAAAAGTTTAGTGACTGTATTATTGAAGGAAAGGTTAAGTATGGTCTTGAAAAGGTTGTAAATTATTCAAATCTGTCTATGGACAACTTGTGTTTTACCTCTATGTTAAATAAAAGTAGTGAACCTAGTATTTATTATGAAGCTTGTAAGGATAAAAATTGGGTAAATGCTATGAATGAAGAAATAGAGGCTTTAAACAGAAATGACACATGGGATATTGTTGAATTACCCAAAGATAGGAAGGCTATAGGGTGTAAATGGATTTATAAAATAAAGTATAAATCCAATGGTGAAATTGATAGGTATAAGGCTAGACTTGCAGCAAAAGGGTATAGTCAAAGAGAAGGTTTAGATTTTGATGAAACCTTCTCACCCGTGGTTAAAATGATTACCATTAGGTGTGTTTTAACCATTGCTGTACAGAATAGTTGGTCTATATATCAATTAGACATTAATAATGCTTTCTTATATGGGGATTTGTTTGAGGATGTTTACATGAAGTTACCCGAAGGGTACTTTTCTAAAGATGATAATAGAGTGTGTAAACTAAAAAAGTCCTTGTATGGACTTAAGCAAGCTCCTAGAATGTGGAATACTAAGTTAGTTAGTGTTCTGTTTGAGCTTGGGTTTGTACAAAGCAAGTGTGATCATTCTATGTTTGTGATGTCTTCTAAAGACATTTTTTGTGTGCTACTTGTTTATGTGGATGATATAATCTTGACTGGAAACAGTAGTGAATTCATAGATTATGTCAAAACATTCTTTGAAACCAAGTTTTTAATTAAAGATTTGGGTTCCTTAAAGTATTTTTTAGGTATAGAAGTGTTAAAAACAGATAGTGGGTTGTGTTTAAGTCAGAGAAAATATTGTCTTGAATTATTGGTTGAGTATGGACTGACCGGATGTAAGCCTGTGAAATGTCCCATTGAGCCCAACCATGTGATCACTAACTTGTGTAAACAAGAGAGTGAACCATTGGTGGACATAACAGGTTATCAACGGCTTGTAGGTAAACTCATTTACCTTTCTCATACTCGGCCAGACATCACCTATTCGGTGCATGTGTTAAGTCAATTCATGCACAAACCCACTAAGGCACACTTCTTAATTGCCATGAGAGTACTTAGGTATCTAAAACTAGCCCCGGGTAAAGAAATACATATTGCTAAAAGTTCTGAACTTAGTCTCTGTGGCTATGCTGATTCGGACTGGGCAAAATGTGTTGAAACCCGGAAATCAGTTACTGGATACTGTATTCTTTTAGGGAATTCACGTATAGCTTGGAAAGTAAAAAGCAGTCTACCATTGCACGGTCTACAGCTGTGACATCCGTCACTTTTTATTTCAATTTTTATTTAATAATAATAATAATAATAAAAATAAAATTCAGATTTTAATATATATACATTTTTTTTATTTATTTACCATCTCTAAACCAACCCAACACAACTAAACCAAACCCAACCTTCTCCTTTGTTTTCCTGAAGCCTAACAAGAGCCGGCCCACTGTCCAGCCCAACTCCTTTCCCTCTCCTTCCCTTGTTGCTTAAAAAAAAGGGAATCTGCTGCTTGCGAGAATCGAACCGGGGACGAGCCACAACACAACACACGCACACACCACTGGGCCAAGCCCTTGTTCCTGATTTAACCCCAACGCATTAAATATATATACACACGCTTAAAACAAGCTGTCTTCTTCTTTTTTTTCTCTGCTGCGGCTGCACGCGTGAAAGGCCATCAAGGCCGTGATTTTTGCAACAATAATCACCACTAATTGTCTTATACTAAGCGACTAACCTATATATATATATCCTATGCATAATCAACGCAAATAACAGCTTAAAACCTTCTAATCTGAGTCAATTATCACGCGGGTTTGACCAAGCTTGATGTCATCATCAAGACTTTCCTTTCTGCGTTTTTCCTATAAATTGAACATAGATTGTCAGACCCTAAGTGCCAAAAACAATCTCTTCACTCTCAATTTCTGTTCTTATTCATCCTTTGAAGCATTCTTATGCGGGTTTGACTTTTCTTTTGACCAAGAGTTATACACGAATTCGTATTTGTAAGTTGTGTTTTTCTTGTGGGTATTGTTCATCGGTCATCTACAAACAATAACCCTATGATTAATCGGGTTATTGTTTGTTAGATTTGATTATTGCATAAGCTAGGGCTCGCTTCATATTGAATTGGGGAAGATGACTCTGCTGTAAATCATTTAAGTTTTATTCAAATCAGAAACCATCACAAAATGGCTCACAGACCAGTTGGTTGAGACAATGGGTGGTAAGACTTGAACCGGCCTATGGCCCAGGTTCGAGTCCCACCTTGAACAAACATTTTTTTTGGTTATCCTTTATACATGTATTATCTCCATTTTTTTTAAATCGTTTTAAAATACTTAAACTATTTTATAAACCCTACAAAATTTATTTTATGTTATTCCACTGATAAAGTTCATCATCCAATTTTTAGTTTTTCAAAAATAATTTATTTAATATATATTATAAATATTACAAGTTTATTCATTTAAAATTATAAAATTCAATAAAAATATCTAAACGATTTTATTAAATCTCACAAAAATTATCCTAAACTTGTATATTCTTAAACATTTCAGAAAATATTTTTATTTCAGAAAAACTGTTTATTTTATATTTTAATTAATTTTTGTTAGTTTTAATCATAAATAATTCATAATAAATTCATTTTACAATATTTTTGTACCAAAGTTTTACATAAATTATTTCTATACATTTGGAACAGAAATACAATTTTTAATTCAGAAATTCTTTGATTTTAATATTTTTAGATATTAAAGTCATATTTTGACAATTTGAAGTAATTAGATTAAATATTCTATTTTCAAGAAAATAATTTTATAAAAATTATTTTCACACTTAAAATCTTATGTCGTGACTACATTCAACTTAAAATTTTACAAAGAGATTTTTATTTAATTATTCATTAAATTTCTTATATTTAATAAACAAATTGTTTAATAAACAAATAAACGTTTATCCCCAATTCGAAGCCCTAGAAATACATGTATCCTAGAGTTATTCCCCTTACACATTATCAAATTCTTTAGGTTGATTCTTTGGGAGTAATCTCAATTCATATCTCGTTGTCCAGTTAAATCTCTAACTACTACGTGAACTGTGAGTATTCCTACCCCTTTTTGCCTTTATACATTTTTGGGGTGTTACATGTACACTATTACAATTTCAAATACAAGTTTACATTTTCACAATACAATTATAGTACTATGTGCATTGCTTACAACGTGCTTTATGCTTAGACAATACATGTGGAATACATTTGTACTTAGTGAAATCATTAACATGGTACAAGCCGACCTTAACATTGGATAGCGCTATTTGGATTGACAACCCGCCTAGATTGATTCTCCCCCTTTTTCATCGGAGAATCTGTGGCCAGTGTTAAGCCTTTTATCCATTTATTGGATAAGTACACTACAGTTCATACAGTACATTATACAGTCACAGGGTTGATTTCGCTCATTTGTATGATACATAGTTTACATAATTGCACTGTAGCTTGCACTTGAATTGTATAACTTTTTAACCTACTATATATATCAAAACTAGGAATGCTCACCAACATTTCATATGTTGACCAAATCTATTTTGTACATGTTTTAGGTGCAGTTTGATCTAGTGCTTTAACAAGAAACTTTTAGTACTTTATTTCAATTCAGTTACTCCAACAGTTACATTTCATTTAAGACTTTGTATTTCCATTCCAATGTAAGACAGTTTGTGGTTTATTCAATAATATTACATTTTAGTACCATGTGCTTTTGAACAATCGTCACTACGTGACACCTCGATGATTCCGCCATCGGTTGGGGTGTTACAGATTGGTATCAGAGCCATGGTTATAGGGAACTAGGTTACTAGATGAAATAGGCCTAGACTATAACCTAACTTCAACTTTCATGCATTATACTTCCTAAATTACCTTACCCCTCATTTCCCTCTACTTTCCTTCCTTTATCTGTCTCTTCTTCTCCATTTCTCCTCATCTTTCATCCTGGTGCATAGAGATGGTGTCCTACAAGGAGTGGAAAGTCTACATCATCATGGGATGGAAGCAGTACCTTTCATGAAGACACTTTTAGGAATAATGCCTACTCTTATTTTTGCTCCTTCAAAGTTGTTGAACTTTAATGAGTGTGATAAGGACACGTGCAATCTGGAAGGGTGGACGCCTGTACACTGGGTTTTCTGGCATAGGCAAGCATAGCGCATAAATCCATTTACGGACCTGTTATGCCTACCTGGGGATTCCTGGAGTGAGTGTCCACTTATAGGCTAAAGCATGTCTTCTTTGATCACCATTGGGTTCAATTCCTTTGAAAAGTCAACGTTCTTGTCGAGCTTTACAGCTAGACAAGGGCACTCCAAGCATTTTGTACAAGTTTTTCCAATAATACCCTCTCGTTTCATATACAATACTTTGCATATCATGATTACTTACAAGATCATATCTTCATAATCATCTGTACGGTTATACATTTACATTTTCTAATCTCATGATTATTAATTGACTACCTCATAGATGTCTGCTCGCCGTATGCCCCGTGATGCCAGCCAACGCCCTGTTCGTGCTTCTGGACGACGTTCTGATCGTCGCCTCGCATCTTTAGTCGCCGAGCAAATTGCTGCAGTGATCCCAAACCTTGTCAGTGAGATAACCCAGAATAGTAACAGTGCCAACACAGGGAGTACGACTCAATTTCGGTGCACTTTCAAACACTTTAACTCCTGCAACCCCACAAAATTCACTGGTGAGGAGGGTGCTACTGGCCTCCTCCAATGGTTTGAAAGCATGGAAAGCACCTTTGTGAACAGTGAATGCCATGATGAACTCCGCGTTCGCTATGCTACTAGTGTCCTTCAAAAGGGGGCGCTAACCTGGTGGAATGGCGAAAAGCGCAATCGAGGAGTTGATGTTGCTTTATCTTTATCTTGGGCTGAGGTTAAGGAACTCATGATCGCCAAATTCTGCCCTAGGAACGAAATCAGGAAACTAGAAGAAGAGTTCCATGGGCTGAAACAAGACAGTGGTGAGAATCTTGCGTATAATACTCGATATCACGAACTTAGCATACTGGTTCCACACATGGTCACCCCAGTCTCTCGAGCAATCGAAAAATATATCGAGGGATTACCTGACCTGATTCAAGACGTTGTCACTGGAGGCAAAGCCACTACGGTAGAAGAAGCCATTAAACTTGCAGCCACAATAACAGACAAACACGTAAGGAAAGGAAACTTGGTTAGGAAGGGCACCAAGACATCTACTAAGAAAACCACCAATGCTGTTGAACAATCTAAGACTGTTTTAGCAAAGGCCGCCACTACTGCTTCAAACTCTAAGAAACGAATGGGCGATAATCTGAATCATACTGTTGTGGATCCTGTGGCTCAACCCCCTATCAAGAAAGCCTACACGGGAATCCATCCTCAATGCAGCACTTGCAAGTATCATCACCCTGCAAATCTTCCATGCCGTCAATGCACTAGATGTGGAAGGTTTGGACACTTTGTCACCACTTGTCGAGTAATGGTTGGGACACAAGGTAATCATCAAACAGCTGCTCGGGAACCACTACAGATTACTAACGGTCGGGCATGTTATCATTGTAGAGACCCTAACCACATGCGACCTCAATGCCCTAAATTGAATAATATAAACCTGGTGGCACATGGACGAGCTTTCAACATCGATATCAACGAAGCAGACGATCAGGATGACGTTAATCCCACTGGCTAAGCCATGGATGGAATCTTCTTAAGACTCAAGAATCCAATACTCGTGTTTTCATCCTATTATCATTTTGTACCCAATTTTGTCGCACTCATTAGCATACAACATCTAGAAATTTCCTTGCATACTATTGTGTACAAACACAGATTGGAAATTTATCATATTGGTTACATTTATTTTAATACAAAACTCTACCTTACATTTATTTGAAACATTTGGACTTGATACTTAATCTTACCGAGCTTTTCTTGTTATATGAAACTTGATTTTTCCCTTAATTTGACTATTCGTTAAACATCTAATTATTCACGATACTCGTAAACTATTTTAACACTTACACTTAATGGTTGTAGTACTTACAAACTTACTTACGTGTGTGTATTACCCACGCAACTCAGATAAACATTTCATTTAAAGGGCTCCTCGGACGAGTGGTAGCCCATACTTAAATACTGTTATGCTTACAAATCATTGCAAGCCAATGCAATTAACCTCATTATTACATGGCCTCATTGCATTGATAACATCTCATTGTAACTCAACGTGCTTGTTGTATCATCTTCTTGTGAAACTTATTTGCTTTAATGTGTGTTAGATTAGGATCATAGAAGGACATAAAACCCTAATGTAAGGTAAATTGATGATTCCGGTCCGGAACGTAATCATGAATTTACAGGTGCGTTAGGGTAGTGTGGAATTCTATTAGAGTTTTTGGGAAGACGTCCAGTACGTTTTCAAGGTATCAAAGGTGTGGTGGGTTAGCTGCGGTACACCCTGTATACAAACACTAATGATGCATTGAAAGTGAGACTGGAAGTCGGACCAAGAACAAACTCTAGTTACTTGGTAGTTCATTTAGTCTTTCTGTAGTCAATCAACTCATGCGATTATTTTAGGAGTCCTAAAACTTGAAGTTTAGTACTAGATTCTTATTCTCCTTATTATTCAAGACGAGCCTAATCCCATTCTTAACCCACAAAACCTCTTACCCAAATCATTCGAATTTTCCAAACCACAGTTAACCTAAATTTTTACCCAAGCATCCACAACCCTATGTTTCTAAATAACTTCGGGACGAAGTTTCTAAAAGTAGGGGATGCTGTGACATCCGTCACTTTTTATTTCAATTTTTATTTAATAATAATAATAATAATAATAAAATTCAGATTTTAATATATATACATTTTTTTTATTTATTTACCATCTCTAAACCAACCCAACACAACTAAACCAAACCCAACCTTCTCCTTTGTTTTCCTGAAGCCCAACAAGAGCCGGCCCACTGTCCAGCCCAACTCCTTTCCCTCTCCATCCCTTGTTGCTTAAAAAAGGGAATCTGCTGCTTGCGAGAATCGAACCGGGGACAAGCCACAACACAACACAACACACGCACACACCACTGGGCCAAGCCCTTGTTCCTGATTTAACCCCAACGCATTAAATATATATACACACGCTTAAAACAAGCTGTCTTCTTCTTTTTTTTCTCTGCTGCGGCTGCACGCGTGAAAGGCCATCAAGGCCGTGATTTTTGCAACAATAATCACCACTAATTGTCTTATACTAAGCGACTAACCTATATATATATATATCCTATGCATAATCAACGCAAATAACAGCTTAAAACCTTCTAATCTGAGTCAATTATCACGCGGGTTTGACCAAGCTTGATGTCATCATCAAGACTTTCCTTTCTGCGTTTTTCCTATAAATTGAACATAGATTGTCAGACCCTAAGTGCCAAAAACAATCTCTTCACTCTCAATTTCTGTTCTTATTCATCCTTTGAAGCATTCTTATGCGGGTTTGACTTTTCTTTTGACCAAGAGTTATACACGAATTCGTATTTGTAAGTTGTGTTTTTCTTGTGGGTATTGTTCATCGGTCATCTACAAACAATAACCCTATGATTAATCGGGTTATTGTTTGTTAGATTTGATTATTGCATAAGCTAGGGCTCGCTTCATATTGAATTGGGGAAGATGACTCTGCTGTAAATCATTTAAGTTTTATTCAAATCAGAAACCATCACAAAATGGCTCACAGACCAGTTGGTTGAGACAATGGGTGGTAAGACTTGAACCGGCCTATGGCCCAGGTTCGAGTCCCACCTTGAACAAACATTTTTTTTTTGTTATCCTTTATACATGTGTTATCTCCATTTTTTTTAAAATCGTTTTAAAATACTTAAACTATTTTATAAACCCTACAAAATTTATTTTATGTTATTCCACTGATAAAGTTCATCATCCAATTTTTAGTTTTTCAAAAATAATTTATTTAATATATATTATAAATATTACAAGTTTATTCATTTAAAATTATAAAATTCAATAAAAATATCTAAACGATTTTATTAAATCTCACAAAAATTATCCTAAACTTGTATATTCTTAAACATTTCAGAAAATATTTTTATTTCAGAAAAACTGTTTATTTTATATTTTAATTAATTTTTGTTAGTTTTAATCATAAATAATTCATAATAAATTCATTTTACAATATTTTTGTACCAAAATTTTACATAAATTATTTCTATACATTTGGAACAGAAATACAATTTTTAATTCAGAAATTATTTGATTTTAATATTTTTAGATATTAAAGTCATATTTTGACAATTTGAAATAATTAGATTAAATATTCTATTTTCAAGAAAATAATTTTATAAAAATTATTTTCACACTTAAAATCTTATGTCGTGACTACATTCAACTTAAAATTTTACAAAGAGATTTTTATTTAATTATTCATTAAATTTCTTATATTTAATAAACAAATTGTTTAATAAACAAATAAACGTTTATCCCCAATTCGAAGCCCTAGAAATACATGTATCCTAGAGTTATTCCCCTTACACATTATCAAATTCTTTAGGTTGATTCTTTGGGAGTAATCTCAATTCATATCTCGTTGTCCAGTTAAATCTCAAACTACTACGTGAACTGTGAGTATTCCTACCCCTTTTTGCCTTTATACATTTTTGGGGTGTTACATGTACACTATTACAATTTCAAATACAAGTTTACATTTTCACAATACAATTCTAGTACTATGTGCATTTCTTACAACGTGCTTTATGCTTAGACAATACATGTGGAATACATTTGTACTTAGTGAAATCATTAACATGGTACAAGCCGACCTTAACATTGGATAGCGCTATTTGAATTGACAACCCGCCTAGTTTGATTCTCCCCCTTTTTCATCGGAGAATCCGTGGCCAGTGTTAAGCCTTTTATCCATTTATTGGATAAGTACACTACAGTTCATACAGTACATTATACAGTCACAGGGTTGATTTCGCTCATTTGTATGATACATAGTTTACATAATTGCACTGTATCTTGCACTTGAATTGTATAAATTTTTAACCTACTATATATATATCAAAACTAGGAATGCTCACCAACATTTCATATGTTGACCAAATCTATTTTGTACATGTTTTAGGTGCAGTTTGATCTAGTGCTTTAACAAGAAACTTTTAGTACTTTATTTCAATTCAGTTACTCCAACAGTTACATTTCATTTAAGACTTTGTATTTCCATTCCAATGTAAGACAGTTTGTGGTTTATTCAATAATATTACATTTTAGTACCATGTGCTTTTGAACAATCGTCACTACGTGACACCTCGATGATTCCGCTATCGGTTGGGGTGTTACAGATTGGTATCAGAGCCATGGTTATAGAGAACTAGGTTACTAGATGAAATAGGCCTAGACTATAACCTAACTTCAACTTTCATGCATTATACTTCCTAAATTACCTTACCCCTCATTTCCCTCTACTTTCCTTCCTTTATTTGTCTCTTCTTCTCCATTTCTCCTCATCTTTCATCCTGGTGCATAGAGATGGTGTCCTACAAGGAGTGGAAAGTCTACATCATCATGGGACGGAAGCAGTACCTTTCATGAAGACACTTTTAGGAATAATGCCTACTCTTATTTTTGCTCCTTCAAAGTTGTTGAACTTTAATGAGTGTGATAAGGACACGTGCAATCTGGAAGGGTGGACGCCTGTACACTGGGTTTTCTGGCATAGGCAAGCATAGCGCATAAATCCATTTACGGACCTGTTATGCCTACCTGGGGATTCCTGGAGTGAGTGTCCACTTATAGGCTAAAGCATGTCTTCTTTGATCACCATTGGGTTCAATTCCTTTGAAAAGTCAACGTTCTTGTCGAGCTTTACAGCTAGACAAGGGCACTCCAAGCATTTTGTACAAGTTTTTCCAATAATACCCTCTCGTTTCATATACAATACTTTGCATATCATGATTGCTTACAAGATCATATCTTCATAATCATCTGTACGGTTATACATTTACATTTTCTAATCTCATGATTATTAATTGACTACCTCATAGATGTCTGCTCGCCGTATGCCCCGTGATGCCAGCCAACGCCCTGTTCGTGCTTCTGGACGACGTTCTGATCGTCGCCTCGCATCTTTAGTCGCCGAGCAAATTGCTGCAGTGATCCCAAACCTTGTCAGTGAGATAACCCAGAATAGTAACAGTGCCAACACAGGGAGTACGACTCAATTTCGGTGCACTTTCAAACACTTTAACTCCTGCAACCCCACAAAATTCACTGGTGAGGAGGGTGCTACTGGCCTCCTCCAATGGTTTGAAAGCATGGAAAGCACCTTTGTGAACAGTGAATGCCCTGATGAACTCCGCGTTCGCTATGCTACTAGTGTCCTTCAAAAGGGGGCGCTAACCTGGTGGAATGGCGAAAAGCGCAATCGAGGAGCTGATGTTGCTTTATCTTTATCTTGGGCTGAGGTTAAGGAACTCATGATCGCCAAATTCTGCCCTAGGAACGAAATCAGGAAACTAGAAGAAGAGTTCCATGGGCTGAAACAAGACAGTGGTGAGAATCTTGCGTATAATACTCGATATCACGAACTTAGCATACTGGTTCCACACATGGTCACCCCAGTCTCTCGAGCAATCGAAAAATATATCGAGGGATTACCTGACCTGATTCAAGACGTTGTCACTGGAGGCAAAGCCACTACGGTAGAAGAAGCCATTAAACTTGCAGCCACAATAACAGACAAACACGTAAGGAAAGGAAACTTGGTTAGGAAGGGCACCAAGACATCTACTGAGAAAACCACCAATGCTGTTGAACAATCTAAGACTGTTTTAGCAAAGGCCGCCACTACTGCTTCGAACTCTAAGAAACGAATGGGCGATAATCTGAATCATACTGTTGTGGATCCTGTGGCTCAACCCCCTATCAAGAAAGCCTACACGGGAATCCATCCTCAATGCAGCACTTGCAAGTATCATCACCCTGCAAATCTTCCATGCCGTCAATGCACTAGATGTGGAAGGTTTGGACACTTTGTCACCACTTGTCGAGTAATGGTTGGGACACAAGGTAATCATCAAACAGCTGCTCGGGAACCACTACAGATTACTAACGGTCGGGCATGTTATCATTGTAGAGACCCTAACCACATGCGACCTCAATGCCCTAAATTGAATAATATAAACCTGGTGGCACATGGACGAGCTTTCAACATCGATATCAACGAAGCAGACGATCAGGATGACGTTAATCCCACTGGCTAAGCCATGGATGGAATCTTCTTAAGACTCAAGAATCCAATACTCGTGTTTTCATCCTATTATCATTTTGTACCCAATTTTGTCGCACTCATTAGCATACAACATCTAGAAATTTCCTTGCATACTATTGTGTACGAACACAGATTGGAAATTTATCATATTGGTTACATTTATTTTAATACAAAACTCTACCTTACATTTATTTGAAACATTTGGACTTGATACTTAATCTTACCGAGCTTTTCTTGTTATATGAAACTTGATTTTTCCCTTAATTTGACTATTCGTTAAACATCTAATTATTCACGATACTCGTAAACTATTTTAACACTTACACTTAATGGTTGTAGTACTTACAAACTTACTTACGTGTGTGTATTACCCACGCAACTCAGATAAACATTTCATTTAAAGGGCTCCTCGGACGAGTGGTAGCCCATACTTAAATACTGTTATGCTTACAAATCATTGCAAGCCAATGCAATTAACCTCATTATTACATGGCCTCATTGCATTGATAACATCTCATTGTAACTCAACATGCTTGTTGTATCATCTTCTTGTGAAACTTATTTGCTTTAATGTGTGTTAGATTAGGATCATAGAAGGACATAAAACCCTAATGTAAGGTAAATTGATGATTCCGGTCCGGAACGTAATCATGAATTTACAGGTGCGTTAGGGTAGTGTGGAATTCTATTAGAGTTTTTGGGAAGACGTCCAGTACGTTTTCAAGGTATCAAAGGTGTGGTGGGTTAGCTGCGGTACACCCTGTATACAAACACTAATGATGCATTGAAAGTGAGACTGGAAGTCGGACCAAGAACAAACTCTAGTTACTTGGTAGTTCATTTAGTCTTTCTGTAGTCAATCAACTCATGCGATTATTTTAGGAGTCCTAAAACATGAAGTTTAGTACTAGATTCTTATTCTCCTTATTATTCAAGACGAGCCTAATCCCATTCTTAACCCACAAAACCTCTTACCCAAATCATTCGAATTTTCCAAACCACAGTTAACCTAAATTTTTACCTAAGCATCCATAACCCTATGTTTCTAAATAACTTCGGGATGAAGTTTCTAAAAGTAGGGGATGCTGTGACATCCGTCACTTTTTATTTCAATTTTTATTTAATAATAATAATAATAATAAAATTCAGATTTTAATATATATACATTTTTTTTATTTATTTACCATATCTAAACCAACCCAACACAACTAAACCAAACCCAACCTTCTCCTTTGTTTTCCTGAAGCCCAACAAGAGCCGGCCCACTGTCCAGCCCAACTCCTTTCCCTCTCCATCCCTTGTTGCTTAAAAAAAAGGGAATATGCTGCTTGCGAGAATCGAACCGGGGACGAGCCACAACACAACACACGCACACACCACTGGGCCAAGCCCTTGTTCCTGATTTAACCCCAACGCATTAAATATATATACACACGCTTAAAACAAGCTGTCTTCTTCTTTTTTTTCTCTGCTGCGGCTGCACGCGTGAAAGGCCATCAAGGCCGTGATTTTTGCAACAATAATCACCACTAATTGTCTTATACTAAGCGACTAACCTATATATATATATCCTATGCATAATCAACGCAAATAACAGCTTAAAACCTTCTAATCTGAGTCAATTATCACGCGGGTTTGACCAAGCTTGATGTCATCATCAAGACTTTCCTTTCTGCGTTTTTCCTATAAATTGAACATAGATTGTCAGACCCTAAGTGCCAAAAACAATCTCTTCACTCTCAATTTCTGTTCTTATTCATCCTTTGAAGCATTCTTATGCGGGTTTGACTTTTCTTTTGACCAAGAGTTATACACGAATTCGTATTTGTAAGTTGTGTTTTTCTTGTGGGTATTGTTCATCGGTCATCTACAAACAATAACCCTATGATTAATCGGGTTATTGTTTGTTAGATTTGATTATTGCATAAGCTAGGGCTCGCTTCATATTGAATTGGGGAAGATGACTCTGCTGTAGATCATTTAAGTTTTATTCAAATCAGAAACCATCACAAAATGGCTCACAGACCAGTTGGTTGAGACAATGGGTGGTAAGACTTGAACCGGCCTATGGCCCAGGTTCGAGTCCCACCTTGAACAAACATTTTTTTTGGTTATCCTTTATACATGTATTATCTCCATTTTTTTTAAAATCGTTTTAAAATACTTAAACTATTTTATAAACCCTACAAAATTTATTTTATGTTATTCCACTGATAAAGTTCATCATCCAATTTTTAGTTTTTCAAAAATAATTTATTTAATATATATTATAAATATTACAAGTTTATTCATTTAAAATTATAAAATTCAATAAAAATATCTAAACGATTTTATTAAATCTCACAAAAATTATCCTAAACTTGTATATTCTTAAACATTTCAGAAAATATTTTTATTTCAGAAAAACTGTTTATTTTATATTTTAATTAATTTTTGTTAGTTTTAATCATAAATAATTCATAATAAATTCATTTTACAATATTTTTGTACCAAAATTTTACATAAATTATTTCTATACATTTGGAACAGAAATACAATTTAATTCAGAAATTATTTGATTTTAATATTTTTAGATATTAAAGTCATATTTTGACAATTTGAAATAATTAGATTAAATATTCTATTTTCAAGAAAATAATTTTATAAAAATTATTTTCACACTTAAAATCTTATGTCGTGACTACATTCAACTTAAAATTTTACAAAGAGATTTTTATTTAATTATTCATTAAATTTCTTATATTTAATAAACAAATTGTTTAATAAACAAATAAACGTTTATCCCCAATTCGAAGCCCTAGAAATACATGTATCCTAGAGTTATTCCCCTTACACATTATCAAATTCTTTAGGTTGATTCTTTGGGAGTAATCTCAATTCATATCTCGTTGTCCAGTTAAATCTCAAACTACTACGTGAACTGTGAGTATTCCTACCCCTTTTTGCCTTTATACATTTTTGGGGTGTTACATGTACACTATTACAATTTCAAATACAAGTTTACATTTTCACAATACAATTCTAGTACTATGTGCATTGCTTACAACGTGTTTTATGCTTAGACAATACATGTGGAATACATTTGTACTTAGTGAAATCCTTAACATGGTACAAGCCGACCTTAACATTGGATAGCGCTATTTGGATTGACAACCCGCCTAGATTGATTCTCCCCCTTTTTCATCGGAGAATCCGTGGCCAGTGTTAAGCCTTTTATCCATTTATTGGATAAGTACACTACAGTTCATACAGTACATTATACAGTCACAGGGTTGATTTCGCTCATTTGTATGATACATAGTTTACATAATTGCACTGTAGCTTGCACTTGAATTGTATAACTTTTTAACCTACTATATATATCAAAACTAGGAATGCTCACCAACATTTCATATGTTGACCAAATCTATTTTGTACATGTTTCAGGTGCAGTTTGATCTAGTGCTTTAACAAGAAACTTTTAGTACTTTATTTCAATTCAGTTACTCCAACAGTTACATTTCATTTAAGACTTTGTATTTCCATTCCAATGTAAGACAGTTTGTGGTTTATTCAATAATATTACATTTTAGTACCATGTGCTTTTGAACAATCGTCACTACGTGACACCTCGATGATTCCATCATCGGTTGGGGTGTTACAACAGCAGAAGTTGAGTACCAATCCTTGTGTACTGCAACATGTGAAATTATGTGGTTGATTAATCTGTTAAATGAACTCGGTATCAAGGTTAGTCTTCCTGTTAAGTTGTATGGTGACAATTCTGCTGCATTGGCAATTGCAGCCAATCCGGTTTTTTACGACAAAACTAAACATTTTGAAATAGACCTATATTTTCTAAGAGATCAAATAAGTAAAGGATACATTCAAACCTTAAAAGTTCAAACTGAGAATCAGATTTTTGATATATTTACAAAAGGACTTGGTATTTCTCAGCATGAACAAATTTGTTCATGGCTGAATATGTTGGATGTGTTTGGGTATAAAAGTGAGGGGGGTGTTAAAATTATTGTAACACCCCAACCGATGGCGGAAACATCGAGGTGCCACGTAGTGACGATTGTTCAATAGCACATGGACTAAAGTGTAAATTTGAATACATTGATTTAAATAATTTATTACATTGAAATGAAATACAACGATTCTAACTGCCAACTAAATTGTAATACAATGAATCAAAATCTAAATATAAATCCGGAAGCTTAAAGGATGCATCTCAAAACAACCTGAAACATGTACGAAAACGTTTTGGTCAATACAAAATGTATTGGTGAGCATACCCTGTTTGAATAAATATAGTAGAAAAAGTGTTTAGCAATTCATGTGCGGTACCATTTGCAATTATGTAATAAGTAATATCCGTTCAAAATCAACCCTATGTAAAGAAAAGCAGATATATATAGTATGCGCTAGTAGTAATGTAATACATAGCAATGACAAGGACTCTCAACAGAGTCACAAGGGTATATACCATAGTACTATTCATTGAAATGCCAGGCCCTCAAAGGTTAATGATTTTGACAAGTCATAGACACACAAATTAACATAAAGCAAACACACATGAGAATTGCATTTAGTAAAAGAGATAGAAACTTGATTGTAAGTACATGAGTCACCCCAAAATAGTAAAACAGTAAAAAGGGGAAAGATATACTCACAGTTTGCGAAAGCGATCAAAATCCACTTAAGCGGTCGTGAGCTAAGTAATGGGAATTCCGAGGAATTCGACCTATAATGTGTAAGCATACTAATAAGGAAATGTCTAAAAAGTCTAAGGTATCTAGGGTCTAAGGCATTAGGGTTTGCTAAGTCGATTTGGAGAATTAGAGTTTTTGATAAATCGAATTTCTATAAAAGTTGTATATTAAAATAATATACTAAAGTTTGTAATTAGGGTTTAGGTAATATAATTATTACCAATTGAATATTTAGGTCAACATATGTTTAAATAATTAATACAACATAATTTAGTTAATTACTTTAACTAATTATTGTAAATAAATACAATAAATGTTTTATTATGTCTAATTAAACATAATAACACTAATAATACAAGACACAAACCAAAAATACTATTTTCATAGAAAATGGATACTTTCTGATGTAAAGTAATGAAAATAATTTTCCCATAATTTCTATAAACTTATTTATATTTAAAACTGATTTAATGAGATTAAATCATGTTTAAATGATTAAAAATAGGAAAATTAATAAAAATAAATGTTTTCTGAACCAACTATTTGTATTTCAGCTCATCATGATTGGAAATAATTTATCAAAAATTTTGAGATTAAAATCATTAAAAATGAATTTTTAATCAATTAAATATGGGTAAAACAAATAAATTCAATAAAAATAAGAAAACAAAATATTTTCCAGAAACTAAAAATATGATAATTTTCTATAAGTTATCAAGAAGCTACACCTAAATTTTTATAATTTTTGGAGCAAAAATGAATTAGTTATGAATATTTCAAGATTTAAGTGTATTTATATATAAATAGATAAAGGGAAAAAAAATTATATAATCTGAAAACAAACAAAAAAAAAATGATGCCAGATTCGTAGGCTACAGGTTTCGAACCTGGGGCCATCCACACACAAAGCAAACCTTTAACCACTACACCACAAGTGCTTTTTGTTGATTTTACTCGAAACATTTCATACTTATATTATTAAAACTATCCATCATCTTCCCCAAATAGACTTCAAGAACCCTAACCCTAAGCCCAAATTAATAAACCGATTTAGGCAAGATATACAATCTGTGATTGAGGGCTTTTGATCGGAATTAGACGAGGAATAAAACGGCATCAAAATAAGAGACTCACATCGCGTGTTAACATCGAAAACGTGGCTACATCATTCGAAGCTTATAGAACCGATTACGCCTTTCCTGGACTCGATTGTAGTGATTATTTTGTGGGTTTATGATGATACGAAGTGCAGAAAAAGAATGGCACGATCTTTTTATAGTGTTGTTCGAATAAAAGGGGTGTTTCATCTCACTATTAAAGGTTCGACGGTTTCAAAAAAACAATCGGATTAAAACGTAATTATCACGCGTATGTTTCATATATTGAGCCTTAGAACAGTTACACAATAATGGAGAAAAGCTTTGATGATACTAAAACGGACAATTAACCGGGTTTATGTTGTGACCGGAATCGAAAGTCGCCGGATCCGGCCAACATGTTTCGCCGGAAGCTGACAAAGAGGGAAAAGCTATTTGAGTTTTTTGTTTTTAAAAGTCTTGTAATTGGCATAATTGGTCCCTAGAGTTTTCATATTAAGTTTAAACCTTCCAAAACTCTATAATTTTGTTTATAAATCTTTAACAAAACTTAACCAAGTTAACTATATTAATTTTTTTTTTAAAAACTCTAAACTTTTATAAAACTTGAATTTTTTTTTAAAATCTACTTCGTAGACGTTTCAAGATACATATTTGATTGAAACTTATACCCAATCCATAATAAGTATAAATGATAAATTTTTTAGTTCGCTCTGAAATTAAATTTGAAAACGACGAAAACTTACAGGGACTAAAATGAAAATTTTGAAGGGCTATTATTGTCGATTAGATGAAAGACGAGGGTGACGGATGTCACAATTATAAACATCTTTCACTTTTATAACTTTTATAAATATTATTTTGATTTCTATAAATATTGTCTAACTTTAGGTGTTTGTTTTGTATTGAGCTAAAATATACGAAGGCCCGGTTCGTGGCATGGAAGCCCAAAGATGTTCGAGTTGCTGCTGGTCTGGATAGCTGGACGGATAGCAGAAGCCCAATCAAGGAGAAGCCCAACTAAATGGATGGAGAAGCCCAGCTGATAGGTTGGCCCATTCGTCTTAAAAAGGTGGATTGCCACGCTGGCAATCCACTAACCTAGAGATCAACGGCCCCGAGCCTATCTAAGTGTGTTTTCTCTAAACAGATCTACGATCCTGGCTGCTTCGGTTGTGCTTCTTACCGAGCCTGTATCTCAGTCTATATAAAGCCTGCTTCGTGCATCGTTCCCAGTTTTGCACGAGTTCACTTTACTTTCTCTTTGTGTCTGTCTTGTTATTCTCTCTGGTTTCTAGGGTTTTGTTGATCATCAGTTAATGATCGTTGTGTCTTAGATATTTGTGATCATCTGTCAATGATCCAAGTGTGAGAGAGAGTGGCTTATTGTATTGTTAAGATCATATGTCAATGATCTTCTGAGTTGTTAGGGTTTGATTGTGTAGTCAAATATGTTTGGTCTTTGTATCTTGTCTTTCATTTAATAAAAGTATTCAAGTCTTTGTTCTTGATTACCATATTTTGACAAAATGTCTATGTCAATCAAATCCACTTATTATTAGTTACATAAAGAGTTAAAATTACAGAAATATAGTAAGTGTAAATTGATGGATGAATTAACCTGTTAGATGATGAATGAAGGTGAGCTAAAAGACAAAAAGTGTGCAATTAGAGTGTGGTGGTTGCAGATGAGATGAGGAGAAAGAAGATATTCTGGGGTGTAAAACCCTAAAAACCGTACGAAATTTCATCTTGTACCGGAAGACAATATAGCATTGGTTCTGTTTTCACGATGGTGATGAAGTAATAATATATTCTTCCAATGGGATCAGTATACTTTCTTTCATTTTAAATCAGAGGTGAGCGTGGTTGGACGGTTGAAGTTGATTAATGGTGGTGGGTTATTTAGGTTTGTGGTGGTGATTGGGTTTGGTGAATGTGGGTTGCAGAAGGTGGAGTGTGGTGGTTGCAGATGAGATGAGGAAGAAGACAATTGGGGAAGAAGATAATTTTGCCCCTGACTTGATGATTTTGCCCCTGACTTAACGACACTGACTTAACTTCGTTAAGGAAATGGACTGTTATGGCCTATTTCGTCAAAAGTCAGGGACTGTTCAAGCAATTGTTAAAGTTTTAGGCTAGACTGACATATTGGCTCAAACCACAGTGACGGTTTTGGTAATTAACTCAATCCAAATAATTTTTGTACGTCTCATTAGATTTAGTTGGATTTAAAGAGTTGCATTTGACACCACTTACTTTGTGTGTTTGATCGAAAGACCCCTTTAAGTCTCCATAGATTTACAAAAGTGTCCTCCTTTGTCCCTATAACACTGTCTCCAACCCCCTGAAACGTGGACGCCCGTAACAATCTTCTCCGACGTGGACCAACGTGGACAGTGAGGTGTAAGAGATAGGGGTGGGAGCCGCCCGTCGTCAAGGGCTCGCCCGTGGAGAAGAGAGACGGGGATTGTGAGAGGGGAGGTGGGCCATGAGCTGGTGCGCCCGTTGCAGGGGAAGGGGAGGACAGACGGGCAACGTGAGGTGGCACTGGGTAGGGGTTTGATGATCGGCAATGCGTTGGAGATAGTCTAACCTTCTGAGTTCTGATAAGACGTGGCATAAATTCAAGATTCACTTATTAAAAACGAATCATGCCAAGAATAAATAAGTTTGAGTCGAACTTAAACAAACTTGAGTCGTGTTTAAGCTTAGAAAGAATTGACCCGAGCTTCAATTTAAATCAGAGTTTGTCAAATAAACGAGTTCGCATTTGATCTTCATACATCATACATCATCCATCAATTAGAAACGGAAGCCGAAGAAAATCCTAGTAGTAAAAAAGGTAAACTTTATATATACAAATTGTAGTCGTAAATGTATCATAACATTTTATATTTATAGATAAGAAATAGCTACTAAATAAAAAATGAGCTCGAGCATGAGCCGAGTTTAAGCTTGTAACATTTCTTATGGACCAAATTTAAGATTAATCTCTTTTAATTCAAACAAAGCGAGGTATGGATTAGTCGAATTTGGCTCAACTTGTTTACACCGTTATCACTTTTGACATAAATTTTCAGGTAAACTCGTACATATCAAGTTATTAAAATTAAAAATTTTATGAGTATTTATCAAGTTATTAAAATTAAAAATTTTATGAGTATTTAGGCCTATGAATTTAAATAATTAATTAATTATAAGATTAAGCTGATGAGCTCATGATACGCTCATGGTAAGCTCATTGTTTTTTAAGAGTAAGTTTAATATAACAAGTCTTAAGAATAAAATATTCACAATGTTAGGTTAAATAATTGTGAGAAATCCCAAAATTTGTAGTTTGATAGTAACAAGAGCGTCAACTAATCTAAGAAAAGGATGAAGGATAATTGTTGTATGACCTATTCAGTCTTTAGAAAAAAAAATTATTTTATAGTATTAAATAACGTATTTGATAAGTGTTGATTACTTTTGGTCCTTCTAGTTTGAAATACAAGTAACAAAAGAATCCTTAGTTTAGTGATCGATTATCGGAATATCAAGTAGAAGCAAAGTCAAGTTCTATTGTTTGATTTTAAAATGTAATTTGACTTCTAAATTATTAATGTTATTTTTATGGTTGATTAAAGGAAAAAAAAAAAAAGATGTTATAGTTGATCTTGCTTGCTATTGAGATTGAAAAGTCTTGGTTTATATGTTGTGTACCAAATTTTCATGTGGAATTGCTTGCCCATGTGTGATGTGTCATGGTGAATGAAGTGTGGACGTGGACCTAGAGGTGAGCAACGTGGACCTAGAGGTGAGCAACTCGGTTTTTTTTGCCGAACTGGTTTCGGTTCCAAACCAGTTCGCTACAGTACCGGTTCCTGGCCGAACCGGTTTCGGTTTCAAACCGGTTCGGTTTTGGACCGGTTTTGTCGATTCGTAAGACCAGTTTCGGAGACCGGTTTTGGTTCGGTTTCAGTTTCGGTTCGGTTTCAGTTTCGCGCACTTTTTAAAATCGTATAAATTACATAAAATTTAACTTTTAATAACTTTTAGGGTTTTTTAAAGAAGAAAATTGAATATTAATACAAAAAACAAAGTTTTATTTGTGTTTATGGCCAAAAAAATGTATTTTTCTTAAACCGGTTTCGGTTCGGTTTTGGTTTTTTATCGATTTTGGCCGGTTTTTAGCGATACCGGTTCCGGTTTGTGTACCGGTTTTGGTTCGGTTTCGGTTTCTTTTGACCGGTTTTTCCGTCGGTTTTAGGCCGGTTTTCGGTTCGGTTTGAGATTTTTTTAGTACCGGTTTCACGTGAAGCCGGTTTTGACCGGTTTCGGTTCGGGTCGGTTTTACCGGTTTCGGTTCCCGAACCGATTTTTTTTGCTCACCTCTATGTGGACCTATCTTTCTATATCCTTGAATCCTTGAAAAAAGATTTGTTCGGGGTTAAAACAACAACTTGAAAAAACTATAGGGGGGTTAAGTGTGTAATTCAATTTCATTGGGGAGTGATTTGGGAAAGACACAAGTATGGGGTTATAATATAAAATTTATGACGGTGCTTGTTGTCAATTTTGTCGTCAATATGTGAAAGGGGTTGGAGGTTGTTGTGACTTGTAATAAGTAGTATTAAAGCCGACTGCCGTCATAACTCATAAGGTGACGGTAAGATTCGATCGTTGTGTATACGGCCAAATACTTATGTTATGTTATAAATTATTTTATTCTTTTTAATCGGTTGCACGTGATAGGTTATGGGTCGGTTATCGAGTTGAATAAGAAAATAGAAAGCTCGATTTTGTACTCGAGAGTCGAGTATTGTGTTCGTGCGAAGGTCGAACCTTGTTAATTTTTAAAAGGGGGTAGCGGCGCAACTTGTGACCCGTTTACCCGTCTCTCACTTGTAAGAGTAATTGATAAAAGCTTAACGTTTAACATAGTAAATCCATAAAACTTCCTGTTTATGTAGTGTTATTAAATATGCTAACCCCAAATCTCCCAACCAACCACGCTATTCAGACTTGTTGGAGCATATCTGATTCGGACCAAAAGTTGTTGGAGTGTATCCTCCCGAACCAAGCATTGTCGAAGCATACTAGACCTAACTGTTTCTAGACCAAAAGTTCTTAGGGCCAGCCGGGTGGTTCGTGATAGCTACCCCGTGATGACGTGAAGCCCGCGAAACACCGCCCCTCGTATCAAGATTACGGCCGTGATTAAGAAATGGCGTGATATACATCACGGTGGCTTCTTGTTTCTTTGTTTGATAATTATGAACAAAAGACAAAAAAAAATTTCAAGTGTTATGTTTTATTTGTCTTTTTTAATTATAAAACCATTTTTATAAAACCAAGTGTTAGGTTTTTTTGTCTATTTTTTCAAGTGTTATGTAAACCAAAATATTATATTATTATGTCTTTTTACGGGGACCTCGAATCGTGGTCGTGTTTGTGGCTGGAGCAACGCTTTGAACTGGAAACAAGTTTTAGCCGAGTTTGGTGAACTTGTCGGGGGAACACAACGTACGTTTGATTCAATCTCTCACAAGTACGCGGACCTCCAATCGAAGTGTCAAACCTTCAAAACATTTTTTAAGCAAGTGGTGATTAATAACCCCAGCAAAACAGAAGATGTGCAAGTTGGCTTTGCTCAAATCGACTATGCGGATGAGGTCGGGGTTGATTTTCAACATGTTTCGGCGTGGCGAATGTTACATCCAAAATTTTATTGGTTTTTACTATGTATTTTTTTAGTAGTTTTTATTTTATTTCTAGTAGTGTGTTATTTTTTTTAATTTAATGTAATGTTTTTTTATTTTATTTTATTTTACTTTATGTTTTTATTTTTTTTAAAATGTAATGTTTTTAGTTTTTTTTTTTTTAAAGTTTAGTGATGAAATGTGATGGAATGTGAATACCGCCGCATGAGTTTAGTGATGGAATGTGAGAGAATGTGATAAAATGAGGTGGCAGAATCTGATTGAGTGTGATAGTGTGATGAATGTGATGAATTGGTGACCACCCCTTGTGGCCTAAAGGGTATCGATCCAACTATATCTCCTCACAAACTCGTTCATAATTAGGTCACTTAAATATCGAGGATATATATCAATTTATCTAAAGATTGGGCACAAACGTTTATATAAACCAACTTAAGATGTGTATGAGTTCAAATCCTGCAAAGTCTAAACATTTGTGTATTGAATATAGAAATCTAGGAATTGTTGTAAAAAATACAATGACTGAATTCAACACTTCAAAGATATTATAGAGAGGTTCAAGGGATGTGGTAAAATAATCACAAACCTAGTAAGTTTTGCAAAAGTTATTCGTTCTTAATGGTTTATCCATTGTCGTGACCTGTCCACACTGTATATCTATCTCATCTGAGTGTTAATTAACTATACCATATATAATAACTAATAAGGACGTGAAGATGAATTGTGTCACCCCTTCTGATTGTTTCAAAGGGCGATGGTTGGTTTCTATTTTTTCCAGGCGTATTTAATATACACACACTCATACGATTTACTACGGAGGAAAACACAATGTGAGTTGGTGATGCAGTGGTTGGAAGTGTGTGTTTCAGCTATTATAGGTTCGAGACCTGGGTATGACATCTTTTTTTATTATTTTCTCTCAATTATTGGATTCATTTTAAAACAACATAAGCTAGTGGTTTAGTGGGTCAGATTAAAAGGATTGCAAATATTTAATCTGACCCAAGATATAACTAGATTTATTAATTGAAATTAGGTTGAATCAAACATTGTCTAAAGTTTGCTGGTTAATTGAAGCTTAGGAAAATTATCTCAACCATGTTCTTCAATATCCAAATTAATCAAACCTTATAACAAAAACAGGTCAGTTATGAGGATTAAAAAAAACCCAGAACTTTTGGTTATAGGTTCGCGTTCTGCCTATAACCGAATGGTTACGCTCATCCTTAAACATGTCGATTATGAGAACAAAAAAACATAAATATGGGTTATAGGTTCATGTTCCGCCTATAAAACAAAGTACAAAAGTGTTAAAACTATGATTTTAAGAGTTAAGAATCCCAAGGGATATGGTGTGAATGTAAAGGTGGTGAAGAGCTTAAACCTTATAAAATGTATGTATCTATACTATCTTATAATACATTTTACAATGACCACTTAAAATTTAAGTTTTACAAGCATAATTTCTTAAAGTACAACACACAATGCATATGTTAACTACTTTTTGAGGTCAAATATGTCTTTTATACAATATATATACATTTTTCCTCTTAACTTTACTCAACTTCTTTTTTTTATTTAAATAACAACTACACTTTTCACATTTATTTTTAAACGATTTTTAAACGTCCATAATTTTTTTATACGTTAATATTTTTCTAATATAAAACACCGTATAAATGAACATTTTTTTCTCTTTAATTTGAAGATAGTATTGCTATAGTTTTTTTTTTTTAAATTTTAAAAATCATATGTTATGATTAAGTAATAACCGAAACGAAAACAAACGAAAATAAACCGAAATCATCTATACTATATTATAATACATTTATTATTGTCTTCTTAAATTTAAGTTTTAAAGTATAATTGCTTAAAATACAACACATAATGCACATGTTAACTAAATGTTGTTTTTCACTGTAACGCGCGGGCATCTGACTAGTGATTAATATACGAATAGAATAAAAATGTTGTTTTTCACTGTTACTTGTTAGGTTCCTAAATTAATAATTGATCGTAGTATCGCACTCTACGCTATATATGAATGTGTCTTTGTACTTGTACTTGCAATTAATATTTTATATTTTTTAAAAATATACAATCCCCAATGGAAATTAGTAAAAGGCACTTGACACTTGACACATGGAAAGCGAAATTCATGATTTTTTATTCAACCTATCGCTAGTTCACATATGTCGGATTTTATTTTCCCTCTTTTCGCCGTAATACCGTATACGTTATTTTCATGTTAAATGTCAAACCTATAACTACGTCTAACAGCACTTCAAATTTGATTTTAATTTATCACATCACTAGATTATACCCGGAGTATCTCGGGTTTGAGAAATTTAATATGATACATAAATTTTACATATGAAATAAACTGATGTATAACTCTAATATTAATATCTAAGAGTAAAGATCAAATACAAACTGTTTTTCGGTAAGAACTGTGAGAATCAAAGAGGGTAAAAAAAAATTATTTTTTTTTTAGAATTTTTTTTCCCATATGCTTAAACATACTTTCTAGATGAATAATACAAAAAATAAAAAATAAAAAAAAGTTTTTTTTAGTGTAATTACGTCATTAAAGTAAATACACTAGTTTACACTAGAGTAATTATGTAATTACTCTACACGTAATTACTCAACACCATTTTTTTTTTAGTTTTCAATACTATAATACATGTTTAACAATATGAGAAAAAAATCGAAAAAAATAAAAAAAAATACCCTCCTTTGATTATCACAGTTCTTACCGAAAAAACACTTTGTACCGGATCTTTCCCCCTAATATTAATATCTAACCTAAAACAAATTAACAATGTACAACTCCAATGCTAACACCTAACCTAAAAGAATGTAGAACTTTAATGTAACTCTAATGTTGACACCTATCCTAAAGACTAAACAAATGTACAACTCTAACATACGATACATAACTTAAAACAACGTATAACTCTATTAAGCTATTCGGCTCTGGTTGAAATTTTTTTTTCATATTTACTGATTTAAACATAATTAGTGACTTGTCTATACATGATTAATGATTTACCTGAACAATTTGTGTTTTTTTTTCTGTATGAACAAAACCCCACAAAAAAATTTCTCCGGTTTTTATATAGCACTATGGTACTCGTTGGAAAGATAATAAAACGCTCGTTAATTTGGTGTAATTTTTTTCTTTAAAAAATCTCGTATATTAAAGATATTAACGTTTAAAAATTATGGAAGGAAACATGAGGGTGAAAAATCCAATTTTATTTTTAAATTATTTTTTTCCTAAAATATCTTAATGTCACATGGGATTATAATTTTTTCCTAAAATATTTCAATGCCACATGGGATGACACATGGCACACTCAAGGAAGAAAATGTCTTTTTTAGTGTCATGTCATTAAAATGGCTTTGGTTTATTATATGTATAGATATTTCATATAAGTGTTGGTCTAGCCATTGGGGTTGGTGGCCCAATGGTAGAAGCAAAGATTCTAGAAACAGCTAAAAGCGAGGTCATAGGTTCAAGTCTCAAAAGAAGTAGAAATTTGCCGTTGAAAAAAAAAAAATATAAGCGTTGTTCTAAGTTCGAAAATAATAGTAAAATATATGGGTATGTCTTATGGTTTAAAACTTAAGTACAAAAATACTAATGAGACATGTACCGGTAATCTTAGTTTTATATCCATTATAAAACCATGTAATTTTTATTTGTCCCAGTGTTTTGGATTTGCTCATTCAGTCCAGGTTCGTCTGCTATCCTAACTTAAGTTCGAAGACATTTAGGCTTATTTATTTACTAGTTTTTATCCGGGAGAGTCCCGAGTTGAAATATCTAATATGACATAATAAAATATCTAATATGACAACATAATTAATAAATTGCCAATATATGATTAATTATTATTATTATTATTTATTTTAAACAAATTTCTGCCATAAGTTATCATATTCAAATATAAAAAAAACGAATCTCTGTGTCGGGGTATAAATCTAGTGCCATTACAAAATATTATATAATGTCAAATGAATTCGGAAGTTTATAATCGATCATTCTAAAAAGAACTAACATGAAATAAGGAAAAATAGTTATTTATTGAAATATCGAACGCATTAGTCTAGGGTTATGTGATGCGTTAAAAAATTCATGGGTATATGATCGGGTATATAGTTCGGGTATTTAGGTATGTGGTTTCGGGTAATTGGGTCGAGTATCACCTAATCCCAGGCCCGACCCAAACCCACAATTTTTTTTAAACTAATCTCAAACCTGACACAATACCTGTCGGGTTACAAAAAATAGTCGTTTTTTTTTCTCCGTTTTTTATATAGCACTATGGTACTCGTTGGAAAGATAATAAAACGCTCATTAATTTGGTGTAATTTTTTTCTTTAAAAAATCTCGTATATAAAAGATATTAACATTTAAAAGTTATGGGAAGAAACATGAGAGAGAAAATAATAAAAGTTTAATATTTACATTTAGTAGATTAGGTATTTAATAGATTAGGTTAAACCATATTTAAACCATATTTTTTTTAATTAGTCTAGAGTTGCCACATCACATCCTATGTGGCATCTCTCAAATAAAAGATTGCATAATATTATGACATGTATGATTATTAGCTTTGCAATATATATATACTAGCTGATTACCCCGGGAGGGTCCCGGGGTTGAAAAATTTAATTTTACGTGATAACCTATTGCAAATGGCTCAAGTTAACTAACCACAAAATCTCTCAATCATTGCATGTTCATAGTATTCTAATCAGTAATAACTCATATTCCCTAATCTAAAACCTAATCAGTAATCATCTAAAGAATCACTTATGTAAGCTGCAACTATTCACAAACTCATCACATCTCTCTAATTTCTCACATTCTAATGGCTCTTATAATTCCTAACCTAATCAACTAAACAAACACTTAAGTTGGAAGTTGTAACCATTGCATCTCATTATGCCACATGGCATAATCAAAAGATGGTTGAGGCCACCATTGAACGCCACGTCAGCAACTATCAATTCTTCCCGGGGTTGAAGAATATAATCATTCTAATAATACTAATACTAATAGTAATAATTATTACTCTTGTAATTAAATAAATAAAAAAATAACCTTGCTATAAGCTGACACCATGTGTTGCAGTGTTGCACGATTCTTTCTCATAGCTTCTCTTGATGAAGTATACCTAGTAAAATTCCAATGATAACATGGCGATTGGGCTGATTTTCAACATCGTAGATAAGAACCTGGTTTAAAAGAAAAAACATGATTAATGAATAACATGAACACTTTGTGTGGTTTTTTTCCTGTATGAACGAAACCCCACAAAAAATAGTCGATTTTTTCTCCGTTTTTTATATAGCACTATGGTACTCGTTGTAAAGATAATAAAACGCCCGTTAATTTGGTGTAATTTTTTCTTTAAAAAATCCCGTATATAAAAGATATAGACGTTTAAAAATTATGGGAGAAAATATGAGAGAGAAAATTTTAAATTTATTTTTAAATTCTTTTTTCCTAAAATAACTCAATTCAATTAAAAAAAGAAATAATTCAAAAACACTAAAATCTTTCAATTATGATCCCACGTGTCAGTTTCATAGAGAGGTTGAAGGCACCATTACACGTCACGTCAGCAATGTTCAATTCTTTTATATATATTAAATAGATAATAGATAATAGATATATATAGATATAGATATAGATTATTTTCCTTTTAAAAAATGAAAGTTATGTGTAACTTCCATGATTTAAATCTATCTCTTAAAAAATTTCAAAACAAACCAATAGTTTCAAAACAAAGAATAAGAAAATAATTAACAGATAATAATAAAATATACGGGTATGACTTACTGTTTAAAAGTTAAGCACAAAAATACTAATGTCATATGTATCGGTAATTTTAATTTTATACTCCATTAAAAAACCACTAGCTTTTATCCCGGGAGTGTCTCGGGGTTAAAAAATATAACAATTTTAATAATACTAATACTAATAGTAATAATTATTACTCTTGTAATTAAATAAATAAAAAAATAACCTTGCTATAAGGTGACACCATGTGTTGCAGTGTTGCGCGATTCTTTCTCCTAGCTTCTCTTGATGAAGTATACATATGCATCTTTAAAATAGTAAAATTCCAATGAAAGCATGGCAATTGGGTTGAATTTCAACATCGTAGATAAGAACCTGGTTTAAAAGAAAAAACATTATTAATAAATAACCTGAACACTTTGTGTTTTTTTTTCCTGTATGAACGAAACCCCACAAAAAATAGTCATTTTTTTCTCCGTTTTTTATATAGCACTATGGTATTCGTTGGAAAGATAATAAAATGCTCGTTAACCTTAACGTATCCTCCATAGGCCCAATCCACTTCCACAACCATACCGGCCCCAAACCAATCGACCCATCCTACCATTCACCAACTACCACTCTATCAGCCACATTCCCAACCCACTGCTGAAACTGTCCCACAACCACAACCTTCCCGGACCATCCATACTCGCTCTATGAGCGGCATTCATAAACCCAAAATACCTTTTAACCTTAACGTATCCTCCACCACACCACAAGTAATACCCATTCCCAAAAATTCAACTGATGCCTTGTCTATACCGGAATGACATGCTGCCATGACTACAGAATATAATGCACTTATTAGAAACGGTACTCGGGAATTAATCCCTCGTCAACCTATCAAGAAAGTCATTCGGAGCATGTGGTTATTTAAACATAAGATTGGAACGATACAAAGCAAGATTGGTTTGTGATGGCAGGTTATGTAACAACCGGCAAAATTAAGGTAATTCCGTACTAATTAATTAAACGCGATTAACGTAATTAACCGTAATTATGTGCTGAGTATTTAATTGAGGCCTTAGAAAGATAGGAATTCCCAAATAATGCATAGGAATGCATAAGTTTAATAGCAAAGCATGATAGGATCACGTGCAGGCAAAACTATCCGGTATGGACACTGGCGATTACCCGGTAAAACTTAAATAAGCGAAACGAACACCGGACACCCGGAATATAAAATAAATAATATTTTCACAAAATATTATGAGTTTCGGAAACCCAAAGCCATACGCGAAAGCTTATTGCACAAATCTCCCGGTAACAAATAAAGTGCGCGTACCGCACCCGATACGCGCGTAACACGTAAATTCACCCGGCAAAAGCCGAAATAAATTATCAGTAATTTAACTGGACAAAATTTTATGAATATTAACGGTATTTTACTATTGGGGTAAACCGCGGTTAAAATTCGAGAAATACCCGGGCGGTACCCGAAAGGAACTAACTTAAACATAATATGGAGGGATAATTAGCAAGGTGGACCCCACCAAATACCCCATAGGGGCCGGCCAAGGGCCACTTAAAGTGTAGTTCACTTGAGTTTTTTTATTAAATATCTTCCATATCATTTGCAATCATGAGCATGCATGTAAAAGGATTGGATAACAAAATTAACCCAATCACTCTTCCTCCCTCTCTCTCTAACTCGGCCAAACACCCCCATATAATATCATTAGAGATTTTTTGTAATCTATCATAATCCTTCCATATCTCCATAATCCAAGACAAGATTTGGATAATCTTTAGAGGATTTGGGTAAGATCATATAAACACTTGAAGAGCATTTGAAGAAAATCACAAAAACTCTCCTTCTTTTTCTTCTTGTGGCCGTGGACTTCCACCACCCCACCAACACCTCTCTTTCAATTTTTACAACTTCAAATCATCTCTAGTTCATTCTAAATCAAACCCCTTCTTGTGTGTTCAAGAGCTTGGAGCATAACCCACTTGGAAGAACACATTAAACCTCACCCAAAACCCAAGATTTTGTCTTCCCTAGCCTTGAGCTAGTAGTAAGTCTTGCATTGTTTTATTATTTGAAATATTCATATTTTGTGCTATGAAAGCAAGTTGTACAATGTGGGTAATAAAAATGAGTTTTATAGAAGTAATGGGTTTTATTGAAAATGAAGATGGAAGAATAATAATATGATGAAATCTTAGATTATTATTAATAAAAGTGGTATTTTGAAGAAAATATAATAATAAGAACATACTTGTAAGTTGGAAGATGAGAAAAGCTAGATTTTGGAAAATGACTTGAATATGATGAAAAGTGGTTTTAATCATCATAAGATGACTAGATAATGTCAAAAAGTTGTTAAAAAGGATTATAAAATCATAGATGAAAAAGTTTCATCTTCAAAGTCCACTCACTTAGATGAGTAAAAATTTGATGTTTTGGATTAAAATATGGAATAAGCATATTATTGACATCTAGGATGGATTAGAAGATCATTAAAAGTAAAAAGAAGTAAAAACAACCAAACATGATGAAATTGGTTCTTCAAAGTCCACTAAAGTGGAAGAAAAATATTAAACCTTGAAAGATTGAGTGAAAAATGCTACAAGTGTAAGTTAAAGGACTAATATGGCAACATTGGAAGTCGATGGACTAAAATAAATATTTTAGAAAACTATTGGACCAAAAACACAATGATGGGAAAATTTGTGTCAAAAGTGTAAGTAATAATTTACAAGGTAAAGTTGGTAAATAATAGTAGCATACTTGGGTATTTTAAGTAAAAAGCATATTTTTATAAAATGGACGTTTTATAAAAATAAATGGAGTAACGCGAGTATTTTATAAAGTAAGATTGTATAAAATAAATACTTGGGAAGACTTGTACAAAAATAAGATACTTTTATATAAATGGGAATATAAAAGTATCGGAAACGTTTTTAGGTAACAAGTTGGACAAGTTGGACTATAACGTACATAATATATTTTTCCGAGAAATAAACGTTCGGAATCGGAAGTTGGAACAATACTTCCATAAGAACGCGCAACGGAAATAAATATGAAAAACGCTAACTAACGAACTTAGTTACACGAACCAACGTAAACGGACTTACGAGGAAAAGACCATTACGTCGAGATAAAAAAATATACATATATATTCTAAGGAAGTAAAATATATATAACAAGGGTGAAACGTGCGTAACACTTTCCTAAGTGTAGAAAGGATATTCGTGGGAAAGGAGAAACATAACATAACAAATTAAAAACGCTAAAACGACATATGAACTTAACAAATAGTATCCACGCGATGATATATGTACATATACTCGTTTTCGACGAAATTCTAGTATATCTATTTGAATGGGAAAATAGATATGCGAGAAGGAAAACCGAGACGAGTGGGTGAAATATATCTACCAACGCGTGAATACCGACAAGATCCTAGTACATTTATTTAAATGGGAAAATAAATGTACGGTGTGGTAAGTCCAGTCGGGCGTTAAGATTATGTTACCAAACGACAAAGACTTAGCATATTTATTTAAATGGGAAAATAAATATGTGGCAAAGTAAGTCGGGTCGGTTAATAAGAAAAACACTTTATATCGAGCGAAAAGATCCTAAGTATAATTATTTAAATGGGAAAATAATTATACGTTGGGTAGAGTCGTGTCGGGTATAATGTTGTACAAGTCATAAAGAATATTAATAAGAATAATATATGACTTGTAAGGAAAGGGTAATCCATCGCCATTGAACCTAGGATACGAAACTATTAAACGGGAATTGGGATAAAGACGTGGTCGGGAAGTTGGGTGTACAACTTGCCAAGGCACATACACCATAGGTGTAAGTGACTTATACGCCTAGAACCTTTGTAGGTACGGGATCACAAACTTTACTATTTTCTTTGAGCCGAGCACAGTTACAGGTGAGTCTCACGGCCCCATTTCTAAACTATTTAACGTTTTTACGGGGGAAAGATATGTTGGGATTGTATGACGGGTTGGATACTTGAGTAAAGATCGCCACTCGGGGTTGAGACCTCCCCACTATAATCATTTATTCAGGAATGAGAAACCAGAGGGATATTTGGATAGTACTATTGGTGCCTGACAAGGCCCACCCCTAATCGATAGCGTCGATTATGCATCGGCGTATGCCTGGGGTGCACTTATTCTGAAATAAAGTCGTAGGAATACCGAGTAACGACTTTGGGCGGGGGCATTATTAACTGTCTTGGTTTGGTTATAGGCTCAAGTAAATTGTAGGATTTTGCAACTCCTATAAATGTCATAACAAGGATATTCCCACTTTATAAAGATTTATTAAATTAAAACCTGTGAACTCACCAATATTTATATATTGACGATTTTCAAACATATCTTTCAGGTAATTGATTGATGGAAGTTAGCATGGCGAGCAGGGTCGGAGATGTCTCCAAGTTGGGCGTTGGGAATGTCGTAAAAGGGTCACCTCTCTTTATTCCATGGACTTAGGAATAAAGGGAGTAGCCTCTTTATCAATTTCAAAAACAATTTATAATTATGTATGGATAATTTGACATGATTATTAGCATTGAATAAATGCCCGTTTTTCTAATTACTATTGTGGTTTGCATTAATCTTGGCTTAATACTTTTGAACCGTCGCGCCACGTGTTTCCGCCTTAGACGTGGTGTGACAGAAAGTGGTATCAGAGCCAAGGTTATAGCGAATTAGCATTTTAAAAATCTAAACTATAACTGGAATTTGGTTCAAAATCTTTCAAATGAATGCGAAACGCAATAAAATAAATTTTTCCAACGACCATTTGGGTATATGGAGATTCCGACCAAGCTAGCCATGGTAAGTATACGTATTATTTTTGTGTTAGAAGGTTAGGAAGAGTACCTTAGATATGTGCCTTAACTACCTAACGAATAATACTTAAATATTAGTACGGTTCTTTTGCCAGGATGTCGAACGCAGGGAGCGTAGCACCGAGCTACGACAGTAGCCTCCAGATCATCCCAGCACCGCCAGCGGAGCCGATCGAGGTGGTGATACTCGATCCCGAGGATGACGAGATGGATATTGATGCCGCCATGGAGGGCGCCGACGGAGATAGCTCCGACGAGACGGACCCGAGCGAGGACCCAGCGTGGGCCCCCGCTGGAGACGACATGGCCGCCGTGGCCGACCTACCGATGGCCGAGGCCGACTTGCCTCTAGTGCCATTCCAGGCAGCACCACTGCCAGCACTACCTATCCGAGCCGTCAGGGACTTCCCTGTAGGCTGCGCAGGTCCTTCGAGACCTATCCCTACACAGTCGGAGACTGTCGAGTCTCCATACGACCGACGCGCACCAGTCGATCGTGAGCCTTTACCCACCCCACCTATCCCCGTTCCCTCTGGCATGAGACTCGTGCCTGTCTGCCGAGGACACAACGGGTGGATATCCGATGACTCTGACGATGAGTCAACGGCGTCGGTGGAACACATTGCTGTGCCTATCCCACCAGCAGGCCAGGAGGAGCACGTCGCTCCGATGATAGGGCATACTACCACTACCCCAGCCACCTTGCCTACCATGCCCGAGCCCATACCACAGGATGGGCCAGCTTCTACTGGGCACATCCTTGAGGGCAGCTCAGCCCGCAGTTCTGAGTTGCACCGAGCAGGACTGGCAGCTCACGCCACTGCTAGCCCTCCCACCCCTACCACTGTGATATCCGCTCCAGAGTGGGTCGCTGTCACCCAGCCTCTCATGGTCCCACTCGCCGAGCTTATAGTCCCCTCACCCATATCCATGACACTACCCATTACCACTTTTCCCACACTACCACCCCTACCCGAGATGCTCCCTACACCACCACCTGCACCATTCGCTATGGATGCAGGAGCCCCATTTGTGACACCCTCATTTGCACCGTATACTCTAGGTGCGGGAGACCCATACCAGGTACCACCCTACTGCTTCACTGGATTACCGGGCTTTGCCCCACCCTTCACACCACTACCCATACCCGATATCGTCGGCCCGTCCCAACCGACGTACACTGACATCCCCGGGCCGTCGCAGCCCCACGGGATGGCCCCACTGTCAGGACCCGCATGCTCCACGGTGATCTCACTGGAGAGAGATTTCCAGACCCTCACCGACACGGTGCAGCGCACCGTGAGTCAGATGGAGCAGCAGGCCCAGCTCATGTGGGCCAGGATCATTGATGCCAGGGATGCACTGGCACATTATGCTGAGGAGCTGCTGAGCATGGATGCTCATTGTGGCCTTACGGGCGACGCACACTTTGCGCATCGCCAATTCTTGTACGATCGCATTATGGCGATCAGTATGACCATTAGCATGTGCGCACCCCAGTACCAGTACCAGCACCCGCCGCCGCCACCGCCACAGTAGCGATACATCAGGGACGCTTGGGAGATCACTCACGGACATAGTAGTAGTAGTAGTAGTAGTATGATAGCACAGCATGGGTTATAGCACCCATCTGCATTTTTGCCTAGCCGAGCGGGATTGTGCCGGCATATGACATTATATTTCTAGTGTATTTCAAAGAGCAATGTATGAGGAATGTATCCTCGGTTTTTGTTATTATGAACAAATCATTGTACTTGGTATTGAAATTAATGAAAATTTTGTTATGGTAAAAGATGTGTTGTGATTGTCTACGATTATTATTACTTGTTCTGTTTATATTGTGATTGCGTGATGTTATTATGGTGATTATTGTGTTCATATGTTGTGTGGTTGTTTATACTATATATGTGATGATATTGTATGAATGATTGTCGGAAATTAACCTTTGATATTGATTATTGAAGAAACATGGCACCAGCCACAAGAAGCAACAGTGGGAATGAAAGACTGCCCACGACACCCGAGGAGCTTGAAACCCTAGTTTCGGGACGTATCGCCCAAGCTCTCGCAGAACACAATGCCACGCGCACCGAAAGGTCGCGAGACCGAACCGGGAGCGACAGACGCGAAACCTCCCCTACTGGTAAGAAGACGTCGGGTATATACAACAGGAGTCTTCGTGAAACTCCTACCTTATATCTAATGTTGCTTTATTATTGCAGAAACGGCCTCACGAGAACGTGGCTGCACGTTTAAAGCTTTCCTGGACTGCAAACCACTGAATTTCAGCGGCACTGAAGGTTCTGTCGGACTAGTCAAATGGTTCGAGAAGACCGAAGCTGTGATTCGTATTAGCAGCTGTACCCCACGACAGGCTGTCATGTATGCCACCAACCTGTTTCTGGACCAAGTTCTGACCTGGTGGAACAACCAAGTGCAGACACTGGGAGATGATGCTGCTTACTCCTTATCATGGTTGGAGTTGAAAGAACTAATGATCGCCGAGTACTGCCCGGCAAGTGAAGTGCAGAAGCTAGAGACTGAGTTCTGGAACCTCACCATGGTTGGACCGGACGTAGCTGGATACACGTCCAGATTCCATGACCTCTCCCGGTTAGTGCCTCGCCTGGTCACCCCGGAAAGCAAAAAGGTGGAAAGATACCTCTTCGGACTGGCACCACAGATACGCGGCATGGTCACTGCTTCCAAGCCTACAACCATGCGCGAAGCTATCGACCTCGCCTTGAGCCTCACTGAAGACGCCATCCGAATGGGCACTCTAATCCGGAAAGTGTCAGGGTTGAAGCTTACTGAGTCCAGCAGTGTTGAGGGTAAGAATCTGGGTACAAGTTCAGTCGTCGGGTCAAGTGAACAGGGAAATAGGCCAAGGTTTGGGAAGCGTAAGCGCGATGAAAGGAAAAAGGATGGATCATCAGGTTCAGGGAAGAAAGGAAAAGGGTATGTGGCCACTGGACGTGGAAATAATGGGAAGCAAGGTTATCAGGGCAGGAACGAAGTGATCTGCGGAAAGTGCCGTCGTTCGGGGCACAAGACTGAAGACTGCAGATCAGGAGCGCCAAAGAACAGTGGAGCGAGGCCCTGTTTCTCATGTGGATCGCTCGATCATTGGAAGAGGGACTGCCCCAAACTTAACAACCAAGCCCGTGGGCGAGCGTTCGTGATTGGTGCCGGTGACGCACGGCAAGACCCTAATGTGGTCACTGGTACGTTCCCTCTAAATGGTCATTATGCTTCAGTATTGTTTGATACTGGCGCTGATTTTAGCTTCGTATCTGTCGAATTTAAAAGATTACTTGGTTTAAAGACTAGTAAGCTAGACACACCATACTCTATCGAACTAGCTAACGGTAAGACTATAGAAACTCGAGAGGTAGCAAAGGATTGTAAGTTGGATCTCTGTGGTCATGAGTTTGACATTGAGCTATTGCCAGTCGTACTAGGTAGCTTTGATATAGTCGTTGGCATGGATTGGCTATCCGCACACCGCGCCATCGTCGTGTGCAATGACAAAGTAATTCAAGTTCCCCTCGCAAGCGGTGAAACCCTATCGATCCAAGGGGAAAGGCGTGGAACGCCATTGAGAATTATTACCAGCATGAAAGCCAGGAAGTGCCTAAGGAAAGGTCTCGTCGCATTCTTGGCGCACGTGGTAGACAAGAAGGCCGACGAGCGAAAGCTAGAAGACATTCCGATAGCCAGAGACTTTCCAGATGTGTTCCCAGAAGATTTGCCAGGATTGCCACCACCCCGACAAGTCGAGTTTCGTATCGACCTTGTTCCAGGAGCAGCACCTGTAGCGCGATCGCCATATCGCCTAGCTCCTTCTGAGATGCAGGAACTGTCTGAACAACTGCAAGAGTTGTTGGACAAAGGTTTCATAAGACCAAGCTTCTCACCTTGGGGAGCTCCCGTCTTATTCGTGAAGAAGAAGGATGGCACTTTTCGAATGTGCATCGACTATCGAGAACTGAACAAACTAACTATTAAAAATCGCTATCCTCTTCCCAGGATCGACGATTTGTTTGATCAACTTCAAGGATCCAGTTTCTACTCCAAGATCGATCTAAGGTCCGGTTATCATCAATTGCGTATTCAAGAAGAAGACGTGCCAAAAACAGCCTTCAGGACTCGTTATGGGCACTATGAGTTTCTGGTTATGCCTTTCGGTTTAACTAACGCACCAGCTGTTTTCATGGACTTGATGAACCGGGTGTGCAAACCATACTTGGACAAATTTGTCATTGTCTTCATTGATGACATCTTGATCTACTCACGCACTAAGGAGGAACACGAGGAACATCTCCGATTAATCCTCGAGGTACTTCGCAAAGAGAAACTCTATGCTAAGTTTTCAAAATGTGATTTTTGGATTCGAGAGGTTCACTTTTTGGGCCACGTAGTGAACGAAAAGGGTATACATGTCGATCCCGCCAAGATCGAAGCAATCAAGAATTGGGACGCCCCTAGAACGCCTACTGAAGTACGACAATTTCTTGGCCTTGCGGGTTACTACAGAAGGTTCATCGAGAACTTTTCTAAAATAGCACAGTCTTTAACCATGCTAACCCAAAAGGATAAGAAGTTTGAATGGACGGAAAGGCAGGAAGCAGCGTTTCAGTTGCTGAAGGATAAGTTATGTGGCGCACCAATACTATCACTCCCCGATGGTACGGAAGACTTTGTAGTTTACTGTGACGCCTCTCATCAGGGATTGGGTTGTGTATTGATGCAACGAGAGAAGGTCATAGCCTATGCTTCCAGACAGCTAAAACTTCACGAGAAGAATTACACCACACATGATCTGGAACTAGGAGCCGTGGTATTCGCACTCAAGATATGGAGACACTATCTGTACGGAACCAAGTGTACGATCTTCACTGATCATAAAAGTTTGCAGCACATCTTTGACCAGAAGGAATTGAACATGCGACAACGGCGATGGGTCGAATTATTGAACGATTACGATTGTGAGATAAAGTACCATCCCGGGAAGGCGAACGTCGTAGCCGACGCCTTGAGTCGCAAGGAACGGGTTAAGCCACTGCGTGTCCGAGCTTTGGGTCTAACCATCCACACGAACCTGACTGACCGGATTCGTGAAGCTCAAACTAACGCTCTTAAACCCGAGAATGTCAAAGGTGAAAGATTGCGGAAGATGGTTGATTCACTGGAGTCAAAAGCGGATCAAGCTCTGTATTTCATGAATAGAATTTGGGTACCAGTGTACGGTGGATTGCGTGAACTGGTATTAGCCGAAGCCCACAGTTCGCGATATTCGGTTCACCCTGGAGCAGACAAGATGTTCCATGATTTGAAGGAATTTTACTGGTGGCCAAATTTCAAGAGAGATATAGCGGCGTATGTTGCGCGATGTTTGACTTGCGCGAAGGTCAAGGCCGAGCATCAGAGACCATCCAGATTGCTCCAGCAACCGGAAATACCAGAATGGAAATGGGAAAGGATCACTATGGACTTCATTACCAAATTGCCCAGGACAACAAGCGGCCATGATATGATCTGGGTAATCGTTGATCGATTGACAAAATCCGCACACTTCCTCCCCATTCGCGAAACGGATAAGTTGGAGAAACTAACCCGTTTGTATATTAAGGAAGTTGTGTCAAAACACGGTGTACCTATTTCTATCATCTCCGATCGAGATAGTCGTTTCACCTCAAGATTTTGGGAAAGTTTGAATGAAGCCCTCGGTACTCGCCTTGACATGAGTACCGCATATCATCCACAAACCGATGGTCAGAGTGAACGGACCATCCAAACCCTGGAGGATATGCTACGGGCATGCGCAATCGATTTCAGCGGAAATTGGGATACTCACTTGCCACTGGTAGAGTTTTCGTATAACAACAGCTACCACACGAGCATTCAAGCTGCACCCTTTGAAGCTCTATATGGACGCAAGTGCAGATCGCCTCTATGTTGGGCCGAAGTTGGCGAAAAGCAACTTACCGGGCCCGAAATTGTTCAAGAAACGACGGATAAGGTCTTTCTGATTAGAGAACGTCTCAAAGCGGCACGTGACCGACAGAAAAGCTACGCAGACATGAGGAGGAAGCCTTTGGAATTTCAAGTCGGAGACAGGGTCCTACTAAAGGTGTCACCTTGGAAAGGTGTCGCGCGCTTTGGGAAGCGCGGAAAACTAAACCCGCGATATGTTGGACCATTCGAAATCCTGTCCAGAGTAGGCCCCGTAGCATACAAGCTCAAGTTACCACAAGAACTTAACGGTGTACACGACACGTTCCACGTGTCGAACTTGAAAAAGTGCTTATCCGACGAAACCCTCATCATCCCCGCAGACGAAATCCACATTGACGACAAGTTACACTTCGTCGAAGAGCCAATCGAAGTAACCGATTGGAAGGTCCAAAAACTAAGACGCAGTAAGATCAGATTGGTCAAAGTGCGTTGGAATGCCAAGCGTGGACCGGAGTTCACGTGGGAAAGGCTGGACCGGATGAAGCAAAAGTATCCCGCCCTATTCAAGAAGACCCCTATACCGGAGAGCTCAAAGTGAATTCCGGGACGGAATTCTCTTAACGGGGGGAGAATGTAACAACCGGCAAAATTAAGGTAATTCCGTACTAATTAATTAAACGCGATTAACGTAATTAACCGTAATTATGTGCTGAGTATTTAATTGAGGCCTTAGAAAGATAGGAATTCCCAAATAATGCATAGGAATGCATAAGTTTAATAGCAAAGCATGATAGGATCACGCGCAGGCAAAACTATCCGGTATGGACACTGGCGATTACCCGGTAAAACTTAAATAAGCGAAACGAACACCGGACACCCGGAATATAAAATAAATAATATTTTCACAAAATATTATGAGTTTCGGAAACCCAAAGCCATACGCGAAAGCTTATTGCACAAATCTCCCGGTAACAAATAAAGTGCGCGTACCGCACCCGATACGCGCGTAACACGTAAATTCACCCGGCAAAAGCCGAAATAAATTATCAGTAATTTAACTGGACAAAATTTTATGAATATTAACGGTATTTTAATATTGGGGTAAACCGCGGTTAAAATTCGAGAAATACCCGGGCGGTACCCGAAAGGAACTAACTTAAACATAATATGGAGGGATAATTAGCAAGGTGGACCCCACCAAATACCCCATAGGGGCCGGCCAAGGGCCACTTAAAGTGTAGTTCACTTGAGTTTTTTTATTAAATATCTTCCATATCATTTGCAATCATGAGCATGCATGTAAAAGGATTGGATAACAAAATTAACCCAATCACTCTTCTTCCCTCTCTCTCTAACTCGGCCAAACACCCCCATATAATATCATTAGAGATTTTTTGTAATCTATCATAATCCTTCCATATCTCCATAATCCAAGACAAGATTTGGATAATCTTTAGAGGATTTGGGTAAGATCATATAAACACTTGAAGAGCATTTGAAGAAAATCACAAAAACTCTCCTCCTTTTTCTTCTTGTGGCCGTGGACTTCCACCACCCCACCAACACCTCTCTTTCAATTTTTACAACTTCAAATCATCTCTAGTTCATTCTAAATCAAACCCCTTCTTGTGTGTTCAAGAGCTTGGAGCATAACCCACTTGGAAGAACACATTAAACCTCACCCAAAACCCAAGATTTTGTCTTCCCTAGCCTTGAGCTAGTAGTAAGTCTTGCATTGTTTTATTATTTGAAATATTCATATTTTGTGCTATGAAAGCAAGTTGTACAATGTGGGTAATAAAAATGAGTTTTATAGAAGTAATGGGTTTTATTGAAAATGAAGATGGAAGAATAATAATATGATGAAATCTTAGATTATTATTAATAAAAGTGGTATTTTGAAGAAAATATAATAATAAGAACATACTTGTAAGTTGGAAGATGAGAAAAGCTAGATTTTGGAAAATGACTTGAATATGATGAAAAGTGGTTTTAATCATCATAAGATGACTAGATAATGTCAAAAAGTTGTTAAAAAGGATTATAAAATCATAGATGAAAAAGTTTCATCTTCAAAGTCCACTCACTTAGATGAGTAAAAATTTGATGTTTTGGATTAAAATATGGAATAAGCATATTATTGACATCTAGGATGGATTAGAAGATCATTAAAAGTAAAAAGAAGTAAAAACAACCAAACATGATGAAATTGGTTCTTCAAAGTCCACTAAAGTGGAAGAAAAATATTAAACCTTGAAAGATTGAGTGAAAAATGCTACAAGTGTAAGTTAAAGGACTAATATGGCAACATTGGAAGTCGATGGACTAAAATAAATATTTTAGAAAACTATTGGACCAAAAACACAATGATGGGAAAATTTGTGTCAAAAGTGTAAGTAATAATTTACAAGGTAAAGTTGGTAAATAATAGTAGCATACTTGGGTATTTTAAGTAAAAAGCATATTTTTATAAAATGGACGTTTTATAAAAATAAATGGAGTAACGCGAGTATTTTATAAAGTAAGATTGTATAAAATAAATACTTGGGAAGACTTGTACAAAAATAAGATACTTTTATATAAATGGGAATATAAAAGTATCGGAAACGTTTTTAGGTAACAAGTTGGACAAGTTGGACTATAACGTACATAATATATTTTTCCGAGAAATAAACGTTCGGAATCGGAAGTTGGAACAATACTTCCATAAGAACGCGCAACGGAAATAAATATGAAAAACGCTAACTAACGAACTTAGTTACACGAACCAACGTAAACGGACTTACGAGGAAAAGACCATTACGTCGAGATAAAAAAATATACATATATATTCTAAGGAAGTAAAATATATATAACAAGGGTGAAACGTGCGTAACACTTTCCTAAGTGTAGAAAGGATATTCGTGGGAAAGGAGAAACATAACATAACAAATTAAAAACGCTAAAACGACATATGAACTTAACAAATAGTATCCACGCGATGATATATGTACATATACTCGTTTTCGACGAAATTCTAGTATATCTATTTGAATGGGAAAATAGATATGCGAGAAGGAAAACCGAGACGAGTGGGTGAAATATATCTACCAACGCGTGAATACCGACAAGATCCTAGTACATTTATTTAAATGGGAAAATAAATGTACGGTGTGGTAAGTCCAGTCGGGCGTTAAGATTATGTTACCAAACGACAAAGACTTAGCATATTTATTTAAATGGGAAAATAAATATGTGGCAAAGTAAGTCGGGTCGGTTAATAAGAAAAACACTTTATATCGAGCGAAAAGATCCTAAGTATAATTATTTAAATGGGAAAATAATTATACGTTGGGTAGAGTCGTGTCGGGTATAATGTTGTACAAGTCATAAAGAATATTAATAAGAATAATATATGACTTGTAAGGAAAGGGTAATCCATCGCCATTGAACCTAGGATACGAAACTATTAAACGGGAATTGGGATAAAGACGTGGTCGGGAAGTTGGGTGTACAACTTGCCAAGGCACATACACCATAGGTGTAAGTGACTTATGTAACGACCCAGCCTTACGTGGCCGGGTCGTCGGGTCGGGTTATCGGAGTTACGCAGCGGATTCAGGATATTGACAGTCTTGACTCTTCCAGGATCCACGTCATCATATCTGTTGGGTTACCTGAACACATGCCAAAAATAGTTTCTGTCAACATAAAGTTGGTGAGGTCGTGTATTTTATAAAGTGAATGGCCAGTTCGTTTATTTGTAATTCTTTTATATAAACCATGCTTTACTATTCTAATTCTGGAGGGGGAATATATTCTATTATATCAATTCGATTAAATTGTACCGATTATATGTCAATCTATTATATTCTATTAGTTGCCATTCCTATCGATGGTACCACTCTGTTTGTGGTAAATCTTACTTATTCCTACCCTCTACTCGGGCAAGATTGGTTATTATCCTCTAGTTGGACAATAAAGGAAATGGCGAGATACCGGTCAGTACTGTCCTTGTCGTTTCTATTATCCCCTTTCTATAACTTCTATTAGTAATCGTTCTATTATGTAAAGCATTTCTATATTTTCTAATAATGACATGTGTTTCCCCTAAAACGTTTAATAAAACAATAAAAGAGGGGAGTTCACGATACTCACAGGTTTGCGTATAATCTTCTATAGTCTCTTTTATTACAATTATATGTCAAATATATATATTGATACGTTTTACGCGTGGGACTCGTTAGATTGTATTATTTAGGATATATATCACATATACAATTTATGTATATATAGAGTTCGGTATATATTAGATAGTCCTAAACTCGGGGTTTATTATTGACACGACACGGACATCCTAGAATCTAGCTGGCTATTACAGCTTAGCACTCGTAGCTAATAAAGCTGGCCATTACAGCTTGGCACACGAACCTATAGGACTCTAGACACGTACTTACCCGGATGCTGGTTCGGCTGATCATATTATCATTAACCCGAGTCTAGTATATCGTTCTATATATCGAATCTTATATATATAAACGTATATATTCTATATATGATTATTATTCTCTTATTATTATTATCAAGTCCGTACGTTATTCGTATTATATATATATAATCGTATAATTCTAATAATCCTCGTCTAGTCAATGGACCGGGTTCTATTCCGGGTGTTGACCGAGTCATCGAGTCGACTCAGTATCGACTTGTATCCTCCAGCTCGTTTATCGATACCTCATAACAAATAACAATTATAATCTTTAGTTAAAAATAGATTATAACATAATATTTGATAACCAATAGAACGATTAGAGATGTATTTACCGGAGCATAACCGGATCTCACCGGAATATAATCGGGACAGAATCAAGGATTAACCGGGAATTATATCCAACCGGGTTATCAAACTCGTCTTCCAAACCGGTAATTAATACTATGTGAACATATAATCACCGGTTAGCTTCGAGTACAAAATAGAGAGAACCCGGCTTCCGAATATGAACCAAAGGGTGACCCGATGACCATGGCTTCTGGTGACAGTCACCGGTTAACACAAGACCCGTTGATAATTACAGGTTCCCAATCGCGGGTTATCCAGATCTGATTATAAACAGAGGGTTAGGTTCGGTTTACAGATGGACCGGAAGAAGGGTTAAAAGAGCCGCTGACAGTCACCATATCCGGTGACTGTCCGGCTTCGTTAATAGAAACAAAGATACGAACAGGGTGGTTTACAGGTTAACTGGTGGTTTACCGGGTATGATTTGGAACAGAAACAGGGGAACAGTTTCGCCGGAGATGGATGAAGCGAAGGGTTTTATCGGGTTATCTTGGGTTAATCAGAAGCAGAGGGATGAAGGGGTGGTTATGGCTTGATATTGGTGGATCCGGGTTCATGTTCAGAACAGGAACAGAGAGTATAGTTCACAGCTGGGTAGTTTAGTGAAACAGAGGAGATGAGGCGGTTGATTGCCGGAGAGGAAGGCGGGTCCGGCAGCGGCGGCGGTGGCGCTGGCCGGAGGTGGAAATGGTTGTGGTTGCTCTCTGCTCTAATACACACACATATGTGTGTGAATTGTAAATGGTACGCAGACAAGGAAGGAACAAGGTTTATAGAGGATAATTATAATAAGGGGTGTTTGGCTACAGGGATAATAACTGAGACGCGGGTGTTTGGTAACAGGTATAGTAATAAGATAAGAAACGTTTTAATAGAAGATAAGGAGCGTTTTACCGAGATAATAAAAATCCAATAATTATTATTTATAAAATCAATTAAAATGGTTAGTCGCGAGATTCGAACTTAAATAATTAAATAAATAATCGGGTGGTCGGGTACGATCCGACCCGTTTAAGAGACCCGTAACACTTCAGGTCGTTACATTCACCCCCCCTTAGGAAATTTCGTCCCCGAAATTTGAGTGATCTTGTATTTTACACCCTTGATCGATAAGGATGTTATAATGCAAACTTGAACACTCGTCACGAGTCATAATCAGTACTCGTGGTTTGCGAGGAAATCGATCTTTATATCAATTCACATCTACGTTTTAACCTTTCTTGCTATAGTCATGTTAATACAGATACATGGACTATCTGTATTTTCTGGTATGACTATTAAAGGTTTTCCGTATAGATTGATATCTTTCTTTATACTACGAATATTCTTTTTATCTTATTTCTCATTAGAATGAGAAATAGACTGAATATTATTCCTATATAAAGACGATTCGAACATACTTTGGGATTCTGATCGTTTATCTCCAAAGAGATTTACAAACTTCCAGCAACCATTGCTAGAATCTCAAAGTGATACGATATAATCATCGTCGGATTCCTTTACAATGATGTATCCTAGTTGGTTCTTAAGAGATAGATACGGAAGTCCTTTCATTATCATGACTTGAATGGGATCCGAGCTACTATCTCTTATATTCGAACTTTAGAATCTGTCATCATTGTAACTCCGATTCTTAAAGAGTAGAAATGATTTCTTTAAATCATTAGATGTATCTTATCCGGAGTTTAAAGGTACCGGAAAAGACTAATTGAACTTGTTGAATTATACTGTTTCAACAGTTCCTTTTTATCATCTTGATTTACTGAAATCAATTATTGAGATTTCTCTTAAATCATTTGATAATAGTCGTACTGACTATTTCATTGATGATTAACTGCATTGTATCTTATTACATATTATTTGACTTTTCTCATTGTATTATTGTGAATAAAATCTTTCACAATTCTACAGTCAATTATATGTAACTTTATCTTTATAGTCTCGGAATCTACTGGTAACAGTCGTTGTTACGATTCTTTGACTTTAAAATTCTAAGAACAATGCATCATACATTCTTTCTCAAAATCATGATTATCATTCAGGTTTAATGCATGAATACTTATTGCGTTAAGTATTTCCTGCAATTATTCCATCTTGATATCACTATTTTGGAATTCGTTAACACTCTCGATTAAGATATTCTATAATTTTCTTTTTATAAAATATTCCTTTATAAAATTTCTAGTCGTTTCCTTACGACTATTATTCTTATCTAATTATTATATTTCTTGGCATATCGGATGCCTTTTAAATAATATTTGGCATTTCAAATGCCTTCTCTTGATACCTGGCATTTCCTATGCCTTTCTTTTATTCAGACATATCGGATGTCTGTTCAATTTATAGTTCTTTTTATTCTTCGATTTATATTCTATTATTTATCTCTTTATATTCCTTTATATCCAAGCAAATACTGATACTATTTATAGTACACACTATAAATTCCATCACTTCTATATAATATATATTTGCTTGGAATAATTCTTTTATGTATTCAATTAAAGTCTATACTTTCAGTGTCTGAAAACACTTTCCGATAAACTCATATATAGGCAATCTATTATAGATTCTTAATCCAACTTATTATAAGCGAAGCTTATCTCGTTGGGATAATCGTATAGATAGTTCTTGCCAGAACCGTGATTTCTTAGAATAACTCTCATAAGCCATTAACTCGGAACAGGAAATCCATCCTTATTTGGCCAGAGAGTTTCACTGGAAAAATGAGCATAATTCTATTCATTTTTCATTTTCACTTCGATTATACCTTGCGAATCTCTACGCGATTCCGCTTGGTATCAATTATATTTTGTTATAAATTATTTTCTTTTGATACTTCGTTGGATTCTACCATTTCTGGTTTCTGAATCCATATAGATTTATGTCTATTATATTTTAAGGATTTAACAATTCCTCAATCACTTCTTGACTTTCAACTTGGTAACACTTTACCGTTTTACCAATTTGATCGTACTATAACTCATGTGAGTCTTCATATGAAGTGACTACAAAGATTTGTTCATAGTATCATATATCCTTATAAAGAATTCTGTGACTTGGTGACAAATGTCCGGATATACCTTCTGTAAGGGTCCAGATATCATTTGCCCCGGAGATTGCACAGAGGACATACAACTATCTTTGGTTGGCAATTAGAAATCGATGTACTGATTTCTATAATTCGTAGAAATTAACCAATCGATGGTTTTATTCTGCGAACATATTCTTAGTCGTATTTCACGAAGAAATTTCAACTAGATTGCCGATTCTGTGGTCGTATTCTCCACATATAATACGCTGATGGTTCAACTATATATTTCTTCTTATTATTTCTTATTATTTCTTTTAATATGTTTATGATACAAACATACAGTGATCTCGATAAACTCCTACTCGAATGTTACTGTGCCTGTGGTATTCATAATTATGTCGCGATCATAATTACTATTCCACCTCACCTAACATTCCAGTACTTATTTATTTTAATCACAATATGTATGTGTCTTTCACATATTATTCTGATATTCTGTTCTTTATTTTCTTTTCAAATTATATTATTTCGGAATAAAACATATTGATCCGAGTCTAACGAAATAGACTGTCAATCATTCGGGAATTCATTCGTGTCAGAAGATATTTAATATAACAATCCAATCTTCTTAATATCCCTTGACTAGTTCGAGTCATAGGATTAAGATGGTAGTTATATTTTCGTGTAATCGAGCGAGTAGGAATTCCGTTTCGTCCGACAGATACCAGCGTATATTGATTACGGAATTTCGAAAATAATATTTTGTTCAAATATTATTTAATTCTGGAAGGGATCGAGGAGGACCTCTAACCGAGATTTGTATACAATTACAGAGATGGATTTTGATTATAAAACGGAATATATAGTATGTATCGTTTATATTGAATAATATCGAAAAATTATATAATCGAACATAGATATAAAAATTATACGGAAGAACGCTATTAATATTTATATATACGAATACGAATTGATGAATAAATCTCTATGAAAATATTATTAAATGGGATATAAAATATGTTTTGATAAAATAATACGTCGTGGTTCTTTTATATAAAAGCTTTTTAGGGATAATTTATAATAATGATACGGGTTCGAGTTTCGTAATAATATTCGTTTTTCAAAATAAAATTAACGATTCAAAAGAGTCACGGTAAAAACTTTCTTAATATCGAAATCAAAACTTTAAGATTAAATGGATAAATTTAAATAAAACCTGAGATAGATTCTGGGGTGTTTCAAAAATTATCAATACTAAAAAAAAAATAAAATATCAACAGGTTTTCTTAATTTTATAAATTAAATAAATCGAAAATTTTGAACGGAGGGTATTTATATATTTTTACTTAGTACTGAAATCCTATAAAGATAGTAATACTTTTAATAAACTTCAAGATTATACTGAAAAGATTTTTAAAACCTTTTTAAATAATCGCAAAATATATTTAATCTTTAATTAAATAATTGAAATAAATTCTTTAGAAACATAATATTTATATATTTCTGGCATATTAGATTTTATAAAGACTTCGGAAATTACGATATAAAAATAATATTTCTGGAAACTTGAGCATAGGAATGTTCAAGTTAGGAGCGTATACTTGTATTTTCTTTATATATATATGTCGGAATAATCGTGAGGTTAACGATCTGAGATCAGAGATAAATAGTCACTAAGACTGGAATAATTCCATTAATTCATACGGAATTTCTGGAATATATTATGAATGATTATTAATCAACAAGTTTTTTTTTTTTTTTTTTTTCTAGAGAGTGAAATATAATTTCTAAACTCTCGTACAAGTCGATTAAATTATCGAGGAATAATTTTTATGATTTATTTTCTATTTATATATATACTTCTATAATTTTTGTTATCTCTTTTATATCTGGATTTATTTTCTGATTTCTTTTAATATATCTGGTTTCTGTTCTGTATTTCTATCTTATTTCTTTTAATGTCATGATTTCTATTTTATATTCTTTCATATTTCATACGGCCTTAATATCCTGTAAGATTTCCCAGAAATTAAATGTGTATGTAAATTCACGATTGTGTACAGAATTGTGAATTTACCCCACATAATCATTCTAGTAATATCCTGTAGTGGATTTGTTTTAATTTCTAATATACTATTCTGGTGCTCACCAACTTTATAATGGTTTGGCATTTAGGTACCCAAAATTTTACCTTCTAGTATTCTTTTATCCTATCCATTTTTCTAATCACAATTTCTTTTAAAAAACATTTCTGGTAGATCCTGGATTAATAAATATTTCAAGACTGTCCATAAGCGCAGCTCTGATACCAACCTGTAACGACCCAGCCTTACGTGGCCGGGTCGTCGGGTCGGGTTATCGGAGTTACGCAGCGGATTCAGGATATTGACAGTCTTGACTCTTCCAGGATCCACGTCATCATATCTGTTGGGTTACCTGAACACATGCCAAAAATAGTTTCTGTCAACATAAAGTTGGTGAGGTCGTGTATTTTATAAAGTGAATGGCCAGTTCGTTTATTTGTAATTCTTTTATATAAACCATGCTTTACTATTCTAATTCTGGAGGGGGAATATATTCTATTATATCAATTCGATTAAATTGTACCGATTATATGTCAATCTATTATATTCTATTAGTTGCCATTCCTATCGATGGTACCACTCTGTTTGTGGTAAATCTTACTTATTCCTACCCTCTACTCGGGCAAGATTGGTTATTATCCTCTAGTTGGACAATAAAGGAAATGGCGAGATACCGGTCAGTACTGTCCTTGTCGTTTCTATTATCCCCTTTCTATAACTTCTATTAGTAATCGTTCTATTATGTAAAGCATTTCTATATTTTCTAATAATGACATGTGTTTCCCCTAAAACGTTTAATAAAACAATAAAAGAGGGGAGTTCACGATACTCACAGGTTTGCGTATAATCTTCTATAGTCTCTTTTATTACAATTATATGTCAAATATATATATTGATACGTTTTACGCGTGGGACTCGTTAGATTGTATTATTTAGGATATATATCACATATACAATTTATGTATATATAGAGTTCGGTATATATTAGATAGTCCTAAACTCGGGGTTTATTATTGACACGACACGGACATCCTAGAATCTAGCTGGCTATTACAGCTTAGCACTCGTAGCTAATAAAGCTGGCCATTACAGCTTGGCACACGAACCTATAGGACTCTAGACACGTACTTACCCGGATGCTGGTTCGGCTGATCATATTATCATTAACCCGAGTCTAGTATATCGTTCTATATATCGAATCTTATATATATAAACGTATATATTCTATATATGATTATTATTCTCTTATTATTATTATCAAGTCCGTACGTTATTCGTATTATATATATATAATCGTATAATTCTAATAATCCTCGTCTAGTCAATGGACCGGGTTCTATTCCGGGTGTTGACCGAGTCATCGAGTCGACTCAGTATCGACTTGTATCCTCCAGCTCGTTTATCGATACCTCATAACAAATAACAATTATAATCTTTAGTTAAAAATAGATTATAACATAATATTTGATAACCAATAGAACGATTAGAGATGTATTTACCGGAGCATAACCGGATCTCACCGGAATATAATCGGGACAGAATCAAGGATTAACCGGGAATTATATCCAACCGGGTTATCAAACTCGTCTTCCAAACCGGTAATTAATACTATGTGAACATATAATCACCGGTTAGCTTCGAGTACAAAATAGAGAGAACCCGGCTTCCGAATATGAACCAAAGGGTGACCCGATGACCATGGCTTCTGGTGACAGTCACCGGTTAACACAAGACCCGTTGATAATTACAGGTTCCCAATCGCGGGTTATCCAGATCTGATTATAAACAGAGGGTTAGGTTCGGTTTACAGATGGACCGGAAGAAGGGTTAAAAGAGCCGCTGACAGTCACCATATCCGGTGACTGTCCGGCTTCGTTAATAGAAACAAAGATACGAACAGGGTGGTTTACAGGTTAACTGGTGGTTTACCGGGTATGATTTGGAACAGAAACAGGGGAACAGTTTCGCCGGAGATGGATGAAGCGAAGGGTTTTATCGGGTTATCTTGGGTTAATCAGAAGCAGAGGGATGAAGGGGTGGTTATGGCTTGATATTGGTGGATCCGGGTTCATGTTCAGAACAGGAACAGAGAGTATAGTTCACAGCTGGGTAGTTTAGTGAAACAGAGGAGATGAGGCGGTTGATTGCCGGAGAGGAAGGCGGGTCCGGCAGCGGCGGCGGTGGCGCTGGCCGGAGGTGGAAATGGTTGTGGTTGCTCTCTGCTCTAATACACACACACATATGTGTGTGAATTGTAAATGGTACGCAGACAAGGAAGGAACAAGGTTTATAGAGGATAATTATAATAAGGGGTGTTTGGCTACAGGGATAATAACTGAGACGCGGGTGTTTGGTAACAGGTATAGTAATAAGATAAGAAACGTTTTAATAGAAGATAAGGAGCGTTTTACCGAGATAATAAAAATCCAATAATTATTATTTATAAAATCAATTAAAATGGTTAGTCGCGAGATTCGAACTTAAATAATTAAATAAATAATCGGGTGGTCGGGTACGATCCGACCCGTTTAAGAGACCCGTAACACTTCAGGTCGTTACAACTTATACGCCTAGAACCTTTGTAGGTACGGGATCACAAACTTTACTATTTTCTTTGAGCCGAGCACAGTTACAGGTGAGTCTCACGGCCCCATTTCTAAACTATTTAACGTTTTTACGGGGGAAAGATATGTTGGGATTGTATGACGGGTTGGATACTTGAGTAAAGATCGCCACTCGGGGTTGAGACCTCCCCACTATAATCATTTATTCAGGAATGAGAAACCAGAGGGATATTTGGATAGTACTATTGGTGCCTGACAAGGCCCACCCCTAATCGATAGCGTCGATTATGCATCGGCGTATGCCTGGGGTGCACTTATTCTGAAATAAAGTCGTAGGAATACCGAGTAACGACTTTGGGCGGGGGCATTATTAACTGTCTTGGTTTGGTTATAGGCTCAAGTAAATTGTAGGATTTTGCAACTCCTATAAATGTCATAACAAGGATATTCCCACTTTATAAAGATTTATTAAATTAAAACCTGTGAACTCACCAATATTTATATATTGACGATTTTCAAACATATCTTTCAGGTAATTGATTGATGGAAGTTAGCATGGCGAGCAGGGTCGGAGATGTCTCCAAGTTGGGCGTTGGGAATGTCGTAAAAGGGTCACCTCTCTTTATTCCATGGACTTAGGAATAAAGGGAGTAGCCTCTTTATCAATTTCAAAAACAATTTATAATTATGTATGGATAATTTGACATGATTATTAGCATTGAATAAATGCCCGTTTTTCTAATTACTATTGTGGTTTGCATTAATCTTGGCTTAATACTTTTGAACCGTCGCGCCACGTGTTTCCGCCTTAGACGTGGTGTGACAGGTTACAACAGGTAGGAGTTGACTATGGGGAAACTTTTAGCCCGGTGGTTACCCGGCCACTATACGCACGGTTTTATCCATTGCTCTCTCACAGGGTTGGGCGGTTCACCAACTGGATGTTACAAATACCTTTTTACATGGGCATCTGAATGAAACAGTTTATATGTATCAGCTGATGAGGTTTCGTGACCGCAACTTCCTAGATAATGTTTGCTTTCTCAAAATGTCCTTATATAGGCTTAAGCAGGCACCTCGTGCTTGGTACCAGCGTTTCACAGATTATGTTCTCACACTGGCTTTCTTCACAGCCGCTGTGATGCCTCTCTGTTCACTCTCCCCCAGGGATGGGACACTGCATATCTTCTTCTCTATGTGGATTACATTCTCCTTATTACCTCATCAACAACTCATGGCAAAATTATCTGTTGAATTCGCGATGAAAGACCTTGACCCACTGAGTTATTTTCTTGGTATTTCTGTTACCAGGCAACGCAACACTATGTTCCTCTCCCAACAGTCGTATGCAAGCGACATTATTTCTAGAGTAGGCTTGCAATCCTGCAACCCGGTCGCCACCCCAATGGACACCGATTCGAAACTTAGTGCCACCACTGCTTACCCCTTTTCATGATCCCACTCTATACCGCAGCCTGGCCGGGGCCCTTAAGTACCTTACATTCACCAGGCCCGACATCACATATGTTGTTCAACAAGTTTGTATGCATATGCACTCGCCTACCACTGACCATTGGAATGCCCTAAAACGAATAATAAGATACATCAAGGGCACAACATCATTCGGTCTCTCTTTCAGGTCCGCTTCTACACCATCACTAGTCGCTTACACAGACGCAGACTGAGCAGGTTATCCTGACACACACCGGTCCACCAGTGGATATTGCATCTACTTCGGGGATAATATTATATCATGGTCCTATAAGCGCCAAAGCACAGTTTCAAGGTCTAGTGCAGAGGCCGAATATCGCGGGGTGGCAAATGTAGTTGCTGAAATTTTCTAGGAAAAATTACAGAAATCGTCCTTTATGTTTACTTCGTTTTTCAGTGGATGTCCTTTAACTTTAAAATTGATTAGAATCGTCCTTTATGTTGTAAAATATTGCAGCTCTCGTCCTTTAGACCTAACCTAGTTAGTTTTTTTGGTTAAGTTTGGCCATGTGGACCCACATGAGGGCAAACTGACAGTTATGCCCTCATCTCTATCATCTTTTATCACCACCACCCCCACCACATTCACCACCAGGCCACATCACCACCTCTACCACCAACCTGTCACCACCACCACAACCTGCCACCACAACCACCCCTGCCATATCCACCACCACAAACCTGCCCTGAACCTAAAGCTCCCAAATTTCATCAACCCTGCAATACTAATACCCAAAACCAATAAATAATCCCTAAAAATAAGCTCAACAACAAAATGCCCAAATTGACACCATCAAAACCCTAACTCAATGAACACAACCGAATGAATTGAGATTTATAACAACACTGAAGAAGCATACCACAACCGTCCAGATAAAGAAATCAAGCAGCTCATGATGTCGTTCTTTGCTCATCTCACGGAATTAATATAGAATCCAATTCCAAACCCTAGAAATCAAGCTGGTGGGTGTCTAATAAACTCATTCCCAACAGACGAACCAAGTCAATTAAACAACCTCGATTAGGATATCAATGTCAAGCCACCAACAAGAGACAGAGAGAAGGGGAGAGAATATCAAAGCAAGAGACAGAGAGAGACGAAATTGTTGTCTCGCCGAATATGGTGACCCTAGAAATCAACTCTCTTGTTTTTGGTTTTCTTATCGAAGATGGTGACCAAAGCAAGAGACAGAGAGGGAGGAAAGAAAGAGAGGGGACGATGGTGTTGATGATAGTGGTGGTGGTGTGGTTTATACGTTGTTAAGGTAACACGACAGAACTACGGGTAATGGTTTTGATGGTGGTCAGATGGTGGTTTGCGGGAGTCAGCAGTGGACAGGGGTGGTTGGTGGTTGAACTGATGAAGGAATAGGGAAGAGGGTAACAGGGGTGTTATTTATAAAGGGGGGAATAAAATCAGGAGTAAAATGTCAATTATGCCCTCACGTGCAAGGCACGTGACATAACATAACCAAAAAAACTAACTAGGTTAGGCCTAAAGGACGAGAGCCGCAATATTTTACAACATAAAGGATGATTATCATCAATTTTGAAGTTAAAGGACATCCACTGAAAAACGATGTAAACATAAAGGACGATTTCTGTAATTTTTTCAATTTTCTAATTATGTAATCTACTCCTGGGATTGCATTGCCCACTATCACGAGCTACTATTGTATACTGTGACAGTGTGAGTGCTATATACTTGTCAAGAAACCCAGTACAACATCAACGTACAAAACACATCGAGCTAGATATTCATTTTGTGCGCGAACAAGTGCAACGTGCGCGTTCTACATGTCCCATCTCGCTACCAATTGTTGATATTTTCACCGCCACACATTTTATTTGAAGACTTTCGTTCCAGTCTCAGCATCTAGTCTCCTACATGTCCCATCCCGCTTCGACTGCAGGGGTATATTAGCCGAATATATTTAGAAAGGATTATAATTTGTAACTATGTATTAAATTGTAGTTATCTCTATCCTAACATAGAGGATAGTCGTATTATTTATAAAGAGAAAGGCACGGAACCTATTCTCTCACTTTATGATCATGCACCCAATGGGTTCTAGATGGTATTAAGTTTTAGCTTTTGTCATTGTTTCGAGTTAAGAGAATGCTTGGGCTCAAAGGCGACTGATACATAACGAAAAAGATCGAACACACCCAAATGAACAAAAACAATTATCGGCAAGTTCAAATCCCGTACAGTTGGTGACAGTAAACAAAAGTTAAGTCTAAAGAAACCTGGTAGGAACATACTCATTAATCCTAAGAGGAAAACTATAAAACTCTTCGTTTCTACTATCACCTTTCTTGTGCTGAAACGGAGCCCACCATGGTATCCCCCTCTCTTCACGCGTATGGTGCGCGTCTAGTGTATTATCTAGTATTGTACCCACTATCAGCGCCACCATTGGAGCCGAAGCAAATATGGTGTTCAATATATCGTCAAACTGCCCACACACAACCAATTTAAGTTAGATCAACAGAAACGTTCGGAAGTTGTTTAAATTTAAGCATTGTGGTTCCATATTCCTTACCCATCCAGCACCCGAGTGCATGGGTCCATGGCCAGTGTTGCCGTTGGTGTTGGCCACAAAATATTGAGGTATTGATATTCCAAGAAATAGAGATAGTCCCATGATGTAGATGTTCCTCATTGAATTATTGTTTGTAAATTGGATGAAAGTGATCCCAACAGAAGCTGTTGAAAAAACAAATTCTTTAAAACTTTCTGCAAGAAAATGAAAACCAAAACCGTAAGCATAAAAGGTTAAAAACTCACCAACGAGACCGTACAAGACACAGTAAATGGCTGCAAATATTGGGAGAGGAATCGATGCGAAGAAAGCTCCAAACTTCCCTGAGGAATAGTAACATGATTCTCAAGTAAGACATAAAATTTAGAGAGAAATGAGAAAATTGATAAAGGATAACGCAAACCAAATATGGAGAAGAAGAACATGAAGATTGTTGATATTTGAACCACTCTTCGACTACCAACATGCGTTAATGCAAGAAGACCAACATTTTCACTGTATTTCAAGAATGTACATACACAGTGTCACAAAATAAGCATCTAAATTTTTGAAGATGCGGTAAAAAGACTCGAGTTCTTACACTGATGCGGTTGTGCCAGCGATTGAACCAAATATTCCATCAAGCAGCTGGCCAACACCCTGCAAAATTAAGTAAAAAAAGAAGAAAAAAAGCTATGATTTCCTTGTAGGTGTAAGAGACAAAATAGAACCACAAAAGGAATAACGAACGGATGTGAACCTGTAGACCAATGCTTCGACTGAGAACATGTGCTGGAGGAGGTGTAGCACCCGCAAAACGTGATGCGGCAATAAAAGTTCCAGTCGACTGTACGAAAAAGCAATGCTAATACGTAAATATATAGACAAAATATGAAATCAATATATCAAATGATGTCTATATTGACCATTAAACAAGAAAATTTAAGTCAAAATAGGTGTGTTTCAAAAAAAAGGTACCATGACAATAATAACAGAATAAAATTAGTTAATTAGGAGGCTGTCTACTTGCGCATTAGAAATAGCACTCTGGGTAACTTCTCACCCATTTTGGCTAACTTTTTTATTCAGCCCATTTGACATGTTTAGGATAAAATATAACCCAAATCGATTAACTGTAAGCATACTGGTCAAAACCACCACCACTGAAGAATATATTTAAGCAAACCTCTACTGTTGTAACTAGAGCAGCTCCCATCATTCCAAAAACATGGCTTGCTCTGAATATAGGTGTACCCCATTGAAAAGGATACGGGATCTTAATCCTATACGTTTAACACAAGTTTATTAGTGTTAAAAAGGTCAATTAGTTGACTTTTTGTAAATGATTCTAAGGAAATGTAATGTTTACCATGGAGCAGATGACATAAGGAAAGAACGATCGGTCCTGCAACTGCGTTTTGTTGCATCCCCAACATTATTATAAGCCCCAGCTGCAGTTAGTATGGCTGCAAAAGCCCAAATGAGCGCAATACAGATGAGCAATGCAAATCTCTCAAGAACTGGATGTGCAGCTGGATGTAGGCGTTTCATGTACTACAACAAAAGATATGTTAGTAACTACATGTTCACTACGGAATCGCAAACCAATTATATTTGATGCACAAGCACAATGGCCGTTGGACAAGGCCTGTTTCTCTTTCTGATCAAAGGCAATGTTATCAGCTTTCAGAAAATATGTTCTGGCATTACACATATTCCCAATAAATTTTTTGTAAGCTGTTTCAAATTTGAAGCAAAAACATTGGCTCAGTAGACCACAAAGTCAAAATTTGTGTGCCTTTCGGTTATAGATAATATACCTGTTGAAAGACAACCAAAAACACAAGCATAGGCAGGCCAATTTCAACACATGTTGCCAGCTGTACATAGCAAAAGATATCAAATGAGTTCCGGTTCTTTAAGAAGAGAAATTTAGGGATAAAAATGATGTGATAAGGAAACGTTATACCTGTGGAAAACCCCTACCAAATAATCCGAGGCCAACTACGCATACATAAGGAACAACAATAAGCGGGCTAAGTAGCCTGCAGAAACATTAAAAAACAATTTAAATTGGTAAGCTTCAACTTTAACTAATAATAATAATAATAGAAAAAAAGAAAAGAGAAAAGTATTAATCAGGGATGGTTATGTTACTTTGTGAATTCTCCCCACGACCGGCTAAATCCAAGGAGCATGTTGACAAATGATGAAATTATCAGGGATCCTTGAATAGCTCTCATAGTATGCAGAAATCTCTATCATTTACATTATAAAATTACCATTAGTTAAGAAGAATAAAACACGACCCCAGTGCACCAAATGGACTTAACTATAAGTTTGTATCATAAAAATTATATATAGTTGATTAGTTATATACCTCGTGTTCAGATGAGAAATCTTCATCTCTAAAATCATTTATGATCGACAATATGGCTAAAATATAGGCAAATGATGGTCCCATGACCGTAGGAAGCCTAGTACCAAATAATGCTTGCAAAAGAGTATTCAATCCTGACATGAATAGCACTGCTTGAATTACACGAGCCTTATCACCCTGCAAAGGCCAAAAGAAACAAACTTTAGTTAAAATATGATGTAATTTAACCTATATTTGTGATACTGTATCTTTTTGTTAGTGTTCTAGAAGACTCACATGGTCACCACCCATTCGAGGAACAAGAATGGAAGCAATCATCACTATGCTGCCAAGCATAACTATGTAGTGTTGGAATGCAAGAATAGCCGTTTGTGCTGCATAATGTTAACCAACCATGTAAAAATAAATAATTATATATAGTACTGAATTTATGAGTTACACAATTTGCATATGATCAAAGCTAAGCACTTTATACTCTCCATTAGCGAAAACTATACTATTTTGGTTTAATATGAATCTAGAATTCTTAATGTGTAGAATAAATTGCAATTTTTAAAGTAGGTAATTTTTATATATTTTTTTTATTAAAGTTGCAAAAAAAAAAAAAAAAAAAAAAAAAAAAAAAAAAAAAAAAAAAAAACACTAATCTTAAATTGAAGGTTAGCTAGCTTAGGGGTTGTTTGGTTGATTATGTACTGAATCATTAAGAGGTCTAAATGGTTAAGAGTCTCTGAATGATTAAGTGCTGAATGGTTCAGCTATGCACCAAGTCTGAAAGGTTCAGCTCTTAACCATTCTATTCAGAGCCTTTTTTTAGGTTGAAACAAATAGTCTGAATGCTGAACCATTCAGAGCTGAATGGTTCAAAGCCTTATTAAGAGGCTACCAAACAGGCCCTTAATCTAAGAGTCAAACTGTGTTAGACAATATTTCCATTTGTTAAGCCTTGTATTGTCCTATCTAACGACCTCCTCCTAATGTACTCAATGATTAACCTAATACAATACAAAGTTTAATTTGGTATCAACTCATATCTTGATCCGCTCGCAAACAACGAACTGTCTCTCGATCTTCAACATAATCTGAATATAAGGCCATCGTTGATACTGTAGCAGAACTGATATGGTTAAAATTTCTTCTTCATGAGCTCGGTCTAGCTAGAAAAGCACCAACGCTTTGGTGTGATAATCTTGGTGCAACATATCTCTCTGCTAATCCAGTGTTTCAAGCACACACAAAGCACGTTGAAGTAGATTACCACTTTGTTTGTGAACGAGTTACCCAAGGGAAGCTTAATGTCAACTTCATCTCCAGTTGATGATCAAATTGCTGACGTGTTTACAAAGCCCTTGTTCTCCCAAAGATTTGAATTTCTACGGTCCAAGTTGCAGGTCGTTCCCCGCCTCAACTTACGGGGGAACGTTAGACAATAATAGAGCCGAGATTTTAGGGATTTTGTATTGATTGTAACTGATTTATATTTCCATTTATTGTAACTGGTTTGGCTATCATGCATCATGTGGTGGCGTGGATAGCCAAAAGACAAAGGGGTACATGAACTGATCGGGTTTGTCCTGATTGTTAAGTGTTCTGTGCCTTATGTCCAAGGCTTGATACCAAACCACATCGAGCCGGGGGTCTCCATGGAAGCAGCCTCTCTATTCTTAGGGTAGAGGTAAGGCTGTCTACATCTTACCCTCCTCAGACCCTACCTTAGCTTTGCTATAGGTGGGATTAACCGAGTATGATGATGATTGTCCTATATAAGGACCTCCTAATGTACTCAATAATTAACCTAATACAATTCAAAGTTTAATTAACTAGCTGTCAACATCAAACTATATCTTCATCTTTTCTCCTCTAAAGATCACTAAAAGCTTCTGCAACCCTAGCCAAGACTTATGAAAAATCCAAATATTAAAACTTTTCACATAAAACCCATAAATAACAACAATAAAAATTCATTCCTTTTCAAGAAAAAAAGATGGTTTATAAGAAGACCCAAAAGTGGAAAAAGAAACACACCTTTCAACTCCAAAAAAGGAAAAGAAAATCAACACTTTAATAACCTTTAAAGTATACCCATCTTTCTTCTTTCTAAATTAATGTCTCAAAACAATCATTTAACAACTTCCCAAGATTTAACAAGATTTAATATGCAAGATTATTTATTAAAGAACATAAAACAAACCCCATGAAGGATTGGAATGGATGCAGTAGTTAAGCTGCAGAAGTTGTTCAGCAGGTGGATAAGAAGGGCCTCTGGCAGCACCAAGAGGTTGCTGGATGGTGGGAGGTGGTGGTGCCGGAGCTGGTGGTGGTGGTGGCTGGTGGTGGTGCTCGTTCTCCACCATGATTAACTAGTGATTGGAATCTGTAGTACAGCAAATAAGATGAATCTTGGAAAAGGAGATATGGATGGAGTAAATGTAAATGGAAGAGTGTGGGTTTCTTGGAAAGAAGAAATAATATGAGTAAACTACAAGTGATTAAAAAAAGAGAGAAGCATAAGGGCGGTGTGTAAAACCAGATCATTGGCATGTTCAAACAATAAAAATAATGTGTACTGGTAGTAGAGAAATGGGGCATTGTCTGTGGAGGTAAGTTCATGAGTCATGACCATACTGGTGTCATGGTTTCGACATTAATGGGTCATGGTCTATTATTATTGTCTTATCTATTATCATATGCTTGGAAAAAAGATGGTAACATATAAGGAAACCTTCGCTCACATATTTCTTTTTTCTTTCTTTTTTTTTATATAAAGTTTTGTTAAAAAGAATTTTGAAGTTAAGATTTTTAAACGAATCTATAATCTATAACATATAACTATATATAAAAGAATTGAACTTAGATGATGTGGCATTTAATGGTGGCCTCAACCCCTCCTTAAATGTGTCACGTGGCATCATGTGAAGCTCTCTTTTAAATTTATTTATTTTGTTTTTTAAATAAAATCTATATCTATATTATCTTAAAATTTCAAATATGTTAATTAATATATTTTCCTTATTTCCCTCTCACATTTTTTAAATGCTAGTGAACTACTAATTATTATTTTAAAATTTCAAATATGTTAATTAATATTTTTATCTTTATTTTTTCCTTATTTTTTGCTCACAATTTTTAACGTTAGTAACTTTTATGTATGACATTTTTTTGAAAATTTTTTTTACACCAAATTAACGATCATTTTATTATCTTTAAAACAAGCACCATATTGCTATACAAAAAACAAAAAAAAAAATGTTTTTTTAGTGAGTTTTTTCAGCATTTACCAACTGAATTGGCTACATCAACACCTTCAATACTTAAATATACTTACGTAGGAAACATTGCGAATGCTGACCAACTTATAGTCAAGCATACAAACACTCATAGTTGTGTCAAGTATTTAAGTTGAGCATTATGTACGTTAACTAAGTGAAAGTAATCTAAACTAATTAATAGTTAATCGTTTCTATGACATCGATGCCTTCACTATCACTCTGTTCCAGAGTTTCATTAAATGATGGAAGAGAAAGGATCTCCCTCCTCTTCCTTTCCCTCCTGTTCCTTTCAAATTGGAAAGATTGAAAATCACCCTAAAAACCTCTCTATTATCTCTCTCATTCCCTTTCTTTCCCTCCTACAAAAAACTCTGGAACACATTTTTCCACACTTCCTTCCCAATCTTTTCTTTTTCATCCTTTAATAAAACTCTGGAACAGAGTGTATATGTTAGTTGAAATACAGTCAACTTATTCAACAGTTCAAAAGTATAAACAATGCTTTGCAAATCCAATTATGTGACGAGGATTTCTCTAAAAGATTGGCTTGCCAATGAGAGCCTAAGTAAAACTTTTGCTGAAAGGTAAAATACAGGGAGGAACAACACTACCCTTGCCAACCCTAACACCCACCAATTTTACATTGTGAGAAGAGAGATGTGATGAGTTTTTTAATAGTTGCAGCTTACATAAGTGATTATTTAGATGATTACTGATTAGGTTTTAGATTGGGGAATATGAGTTATTACTGATTAAAATACTATGGACATGCAATGATTGGGAGATTTTGTGGTTAGTTAACTTGAGCCATTTGGAATAGGTTATCACGTAAAATTCGATTTTTCAACCCCGGGACCCTCCCGGGATAATCAGCTAGTTAAAATATAAAAACATAGGAGATATGTAATGGTATGTAGAATTAGAGATACAATGGGTATGTTTGAAGGATGTGTAGAAATATGATGTGGTGGTTAAAAACAACTTTGAAATTAAGAATTTTCAAATGAATTAAAAGTACAACAAAACTAGGAGATATATAAATGGTGTTTGAATGTGGACGCAGGATTAGAGAGACGAACGTTTGAAGGATGTGTAGAAATATGATGTGGTAGTTTACGTGATGCGTTTGTGGTAATTAAAATGGGGATGAAATGACGAATTGGAAATGTTCATATGACAATATAATCATGTTTAATTCGTACATTTTTTTTTAAAAAAAATGTTACAACTACAATGTCATGGCTTTGTCAGCAGTGGTAGTGGCGAGGGAGACGACGGTGAGAGTGAGGATCTTGGATTTGGTGGAGGAGGATGAGGCGATTGTGTGGTGGCATGGTTGGTATCGAAGGATAGGTAAAAAATACGGGTAAAGCTTAATTCCCCAATAGCTTATTACATGGTGGTGGCGATCGGCCTAGTGATGGCGGCCATGGGTGGAGGCGGTCGGCTTAGAGGTGACGGCCATGGTGGGTGATGAATGGTGGTGTAGGTTTTCGTTAAAACATCTTTTAATGAGAGAATATCTTCACATTAACTAGCGATTTAGGATCCTTGAATAGAATCATAACCTTTTAGCTTACTCCCTAAATAATATAAATTATTGACCGTGATCAACAATTAATCACATCCATACTTTTATAATTAATTTTTATTGTTTAGTTAATTAAAAAACAATTATTTAGGTTCATAGATGAAATTAATTATTGGGCTAAATTGGTTTTTTTTTAATGGCGGAAATTCTATGATTATAGAACCGGGCCTGCAAAAACGCTGTAAAACCCGGTATACAAAACAAAGTAAAACAAAAACAACAAAACAAGAACTACACTATTACATCCCTGATATTAAACTCACACCACTTGTCCAAAATTAATGAATGAAATTTCGATCTATTCTTTATCCAAAGGAAGGAAATTCCTTTTATCTCGTCCACCGTTCTATGAACCAGAATGATTTTACTATTAAACACCATCTCATTTTGTGCCTTCCATAGTTTCCAGCATGTAGTGAAGAAGACTGCCCCGATAACTTTTTTCCAATCTTTTTGAGCCACTGTATGTACTTAACAACTCCCAAACCTCAAAGCAAGTGTCTAAATTTGAAACCACTGGGAGCTCAAGCCAAACAAAGATGTGCCACCAAACCGATCCAGACACTAAACAAGAAACCAAAAGATGATTTGTTGTCTCTGCTTCCAAACCACATTTCGAGCACAAGGTATCCGACATAATGACCCCACGCTTGATAACTCAATGTTCGTAGGAATTTTATTCAGCCCCGCTCTCCATATAAAAAAGTTTACCTTCAGAGGACCCCATTGATTGCAAGCCTTCCATTCATCATGACTCTCGGGACACGAAGCTTTGACGATATCATCTTTAACACCAACAACCGTAAACTCTTCCTTGTCCCTAAGCTTTCACTCCATGTGTCTAACCCCCTTTTTATGTCCACTCTACCTAACTCATCAACAAGCCTATTCATTTGTGTTTGTTCCTCCCCATGTTTCAGTTCACGTTTCCATTCCAAGGTCCAATCGTTTACCCCTAGTGTCGTACTAACACATTCTTTTAACCAAACTTTTTTATTTTTGTAATAAGGAACAACACAGGAAGTCATTCAGGCTCATGGGTGTGGTCTGTCTCCCACCTCCGTCTCACCCTCTCTCACTCCCGTCCCCATCCCAAACACCACCCCCACCCATGTCTCCGTCTCTCATGTCTCTCTAAGGACATATGGGACGACCAATCATGCATTTAATATTATTATTTTTGTTTAATTTTAGTATTATTATTGCATTTAATATTATTAATAATAAAAGGGGGGAGGGTTGTCTCCACACCCTAGCCTTGTCCCAAAAAAGAGAACAAACCACCCATCCTAGGTGTAGAACCGTCATGGATTATCCGGATATCACGGGTTTGACACAAAACGAGTGCGGAATCATTGGCTCGTGGTTTAAGCAACAATAAACATCAAACACATACAAAAACGAGTTGTTCGGATCTAGTTTTCTGATGAGCCGGTCGTCACGGTCATGCAAAACCTAATTAACCTAGGTAGCTAGGGTAAGTAGGGTATCGAATCCAGAGGAGCGTGTGCTTAGTGGATAATATTTTAGTTGATTAAATGGTATTTCTTATGAAGATGCTAGAAACTTATGAAGGTTGTACTAGGTTCATTTAAGAATTGATTGAAATAGTTTTGTTTATTATACTAGACTTGAATTGAAATTATATGAATAAAAAATAATATAGACTGTAAACAATTTAATTAAAAAGATCACACTAGGGTTTCAACAATTGAATACTAGGGATTTCACAAATGGGTAAACAATAGTAATGTGATTGGCGTTAACGGAGTGATTGTTCAATAGGCTTAGGTATCAAGTTTTATCAATATCAAAGATAGATTAAACTATACTTCATTACCTAGAACATACAATCCTATGTTTGTGTTAAAGCAAGGAACCATGTTCATCTCATTAGAAATTGGCACAAGATCAATTAACTAAAATGAGTTTAACATAAGATTAATCACAATTCAACACAGTTAATTCAAACACACAAAAACATAAACAATAGTTTAAGAACAATACCCAATGTGTTCAAACCCTAGATATCAAAAGCCTACATCCCAGTGTGACACAAAGTATTTAGCCAAGCATGACCATGGAGCTTGATGCCTAAAAGTATTCTTGTCTCTTTTTTTCTTGATGTGCGACCTCCTCTCCTGTTTGATCAATCTGCGATCCTCTCCTCTTAAGCTGCTGTCAAAAAGAATAATAATCTCCCTTGCGAAAAAAAAAAACTCCTGCCAATAAATGTCGCCGTCCAATTAAATCCCTCCCAAAACTTTTGGACCGACTTCCGTTTTCATTTCAAGATGGGCCTTTGACTTTATTATTATTATTATTATTATTATTATTATTATTAATATTATTTAATATACTATTATTATAAATGGTATTATGACCCCGTGCTCTAGACTCGGGTGTTCGGGTCTCAAATATAATTTGTACTGTTTTAGCCCCGCTCAATGCGATCACCTACCAAAAATATAAAATAAACAAATTAATAGTAAAAAAACCAAAAAGTAATAAAATATATACAAAACTAAAATAATAGATTACAAGCCTAAAACTAACAAAAATATTATCTAATCGCCTAAAAAATATACAAAAGTGGCAAATAAGCATGATGCGTGCAACCGCGCATCACACCCCCACACTTATCTTTTTTTCGTCTCGAAAAAATTATATACACTCTGCTCAAGACATTATCATAGACTAGCACCTCAGTCGCCCTATCATACCTTAGCTAAGGTCCAAAGTCATACTCCATTTACAGATTAGCATTAGATGTGTTAATTCAGCAAGTCAAATTGATTTTCATTTAAAAACAGAATTTACCCGACTAAATCTAACATGCTTCTGGTTTTTATTTTCATGCAACACACCCCTCGCAATTTTTAACTCCACTCGGTTTAATATCTGGACTAGCATGTAATGCGCTAGTATTAATCACTCAAAAACCAAGTATGCAACTCTGTTATTATAGGCTTGTATGACAATCACACCTCAACTGTAGGCAATGCACATATCTAAAGGACTTACGGGTTTTGGGCTTAGGGTAAAGGTCGAATAGATTTGGCTAATAAGTGGCTAAAACGAAGACAGGTACCGACCCATGACAATCTTTTATTCATACTAAACACAATAACTAAACCGCGGGTTATTTTCGACCCGTATTACATAATACTCACAATTTTTTTTTCTTTTCTTTTTTTTTTCAGTCGCCTACTTTGGTATATCGACCTCATGAACTGACTGATTTTTTTTTCAGCGTATAAATACTAAACATCATAATAACTACATTTAGATTGTCAAGTAACACTGGTGACCCAAAAGGTTGGTTCAAAAAACTGATTTGGGTTTAACAAACGAATAGGTAAAGGCTCAACATGGCTTCTAAGGGTAATATTGTTGGTAAACAGGTTAATCACGTAGACAAATACACTGGTATCAAACGAAAAGGGTAATCCTAAATTGCCTTTATCATCTATGTGCATATATAGTCTACAACCTCGGCATGTATCAAACCACACAAGTTCTGCAACAGAGAAACATCTGGCCTACTCTCACAAATGAAAATATATAATTCAATCTATCAACTAGTAGGCTCAAGATCTCACAAAAGTGGGGAAATGGGTTACCGATGTGTGCATGCATTTATTACCAATAGCTTGTTAAATCTAGTCAGACAATTCTAAACTTTTTTTCTTAAAAACACCTGCTGAAAACGGTTCATACTACTTTTCCACAAATTAGACCATGACTAAGGATCTACTGCCAAAACAATCAAGAAACAACTAGTAGGTACCGAAAAAACTGCTTTTATGTCTGATTAGAATGCTTTTTTTAGGAACAATTTTCAAGACATTTTCAATTTTTTTTAGACACAATTTTTTTTTCTTTTTTTTTACGTCACAAAAGTAAATAAAAACGAAGTTTCCCCACCCCCACACTTGAACGACACATTGTCCTCAATGTGAGCTAGGAATAAAATAAAGCAGAAATAAAAATAAAATACAACAGTAAAAGGAACAGACTCCCCTGGATATAGGCAGTGCGCGTACGAGTCTCTGAAATTCCTCCCAATCGAACCGTATAGCATTTCATTCGCGGCCGATAGACAAACCTGAACTAAGACTCAAAGAAAAATAAAAACGTAAAATTCTGGGATGCATGATACACCGATGGTGTACAGATTTACCCTGCCTGAATGGAGATTGAGTACAGGCAAGTTATCTGATTGCAAGTTAAACTCAAAGCATTCTCAGAAATCAAAAGAGACTCAAAATACTAACTAAAAATAAAAGAAAAATAAAACAAAATAAATAAATATACAAAATGTACAAGAATCGTACCTGATGTTCATTCATGGTGGTCTCAAAGAACATTTGCCTACCGAGTTTCCAATGTATGCTCGGCAGTTTACCTTCCATGCCCCAATCTGTTCAATCTCTTTCAACTTATCCATCGAGTGCAAGCATAAAGGTTTTATCCCACATTTTCCTACCGAGTTTCCAACATACACTCGGTAGTTCACATGCCAAATCCACAATTGCTTCCAAGTTATTGGCATGAGAATTGAGTCATTCTTGTTGCGGGGCCGTTTTACAATAAATTGCCCAATGTCCTCCCAGCTCACCTTCCTCTTCTTCATCTTTGAACCTTCATCCTCCTCTTTATTGGGTGCCTTAAGCAACACGGGATGCGATTCGTGATGAACTTTCACCTTAGCCACCAAATCTTCATGAGGTGCTAAGTCTTCAGTTGGGTTTAACCATTCAGAAAGACTTGCAGTATCTTCATCTATATCAGCATCTACCACTACACCACTAGCCAACTCATCACGCTCACGTTTAAGTTGGGCAAATTCCTCGGCTAGTTGATGAACCTGCATGACCAAAGCTTCATGAGCTCTGTCTCTCACTTCATTTCGCTGTTGCGACTCTTTCATCATATTTATGATAGCATCAAACTTGGAATCTAGTGAGTTTTGAGGTTCTTCATATGCCGGTTGAGGGCTATTAGTATAGTAGTCATCATATTCCTCATGGTTTCGATATTGTTGCGTCCTTTGGCTAAATGAACTCCCTTGATACCTGTTATTTAACTGATAATAGCCTTGGGAGTTTGAATAGCGTGACTGACGATGTGAAGAAGATAAATGTGAACCTCCAGGTTTTTCGAGCCCAAAAATAATACGATCTTGTCGTTTTTTGAATGCTTCCATTTTCTTACGGGCCACTGCACAATCTCGCCACAAATGATATGGGCTCCCACAACAAGGACAAGTATTATCATCATCTTCCCAATACATTGTGATGATGACGATCAAGTCTTGCTAAATTCCCAATCTTCAGATTTTACACAAGTGGCATGAATGCATTATCTGTCACCTGCACACTTCACACACCACGCGTAAAAACGAACAAAAAGAAGTAACAAAGACAAATTAAACAGTTAATCACAATAATCAACTAAAAACTAAACACAAAGCGCACTAGCTCCCCGGCAACGGCGCCATTTGATGAGCCGATCGTTACGGGTCATACAAAACCTAATTAACCTAGGTAGATAGGGTAAATAGGGTATCAATCCAAGAAGCGTGTGGTTAGTGAATATTATTTAGTTGATTAAACAGCGGTGCTTATGAAGATGCTAAATTAATTATGAAGATTGCAGTTTATCATTTAAGAGTTTGATTGAAAAGTTGTTGTTTATTATACTAAGAATTTAATTGAAATTATAAGAATAAAAAATAGTGATGTTTGTAAACAATTGGATTAAAAATGATTACACTAAGGATTCGACAATTGAATACTAGGGTTTCAACAATTGGGTAAATAATAATAATGTAATTGGCGCTAACGGAGTGATTGTTCAATAGGCTTAGGTATCAAGTTTTATCAATATCAAGATAGATTAAACTATACTTCATTACCTAGAACATACAATCCTATGTTTGTGTTAACGTAAGGAATCATGCTTATCTCACTAGAAATTGGCACAAGATCAATTAACTAAAATGAGTTTAGCATCAGATTAATCACCATTCAACACATTTAATTCAAGCACACAAAAACATAATCAAAAGTTTAAGAACAATACCCAATGTGTTTTAACCCTAGATATCAAAGGCCTACATCCCCAGTGTAATACAAAGGGATTAGCCACTCATGGCCATGAAACTTGATGCCTCAAAAGTTGGATTTCTTGTCTCTTTTTTTCTTGATGTGCGACCTCCTCTCCTGTTTGATCAATCTGCGATCCTCTCCTCTTAAGCTGCTGTCAAAAAGAATAATAATCTCCCTTGCGAAAAAAAAAACTCCTGCCAATAAATGTCGCCGTCCAATTAAATCCCTCCCAAAACTTTTGGACCGACTTCCGTTTTCATTTCAAGATGGGCCTTTGACTTTATTATTATTATTAATATTATTTAATATACTATTATTATAAATGGTATTATGACCCCGTGCTCTAGACTCGGGTGTTCGGGTCTCAAATATAATTTGTACTGTTTTAGCCCCGCTCAATGCGATCACCTACCAAAAATATAAAATAAACAAATTAATAGTAAAAAAACCAAAAAGTAATAAAATATATACAAAACTAAAATAATAGATTACAAGCCTAAAACTAACAAAAATATTATCTAATCGCCTAAAAAATATACAAAAGTGGCAAATAAGCATGATGCGTGCAACCGCGCATCATTTTCAATGATAAAGATTATATTAAACATAGCTCGAGTGTTACAGATACAATCTGATCATCAAAACACCTAGTTTTCTCTCTCATATGAACAAATGAACAACTTTAATTATTAGGGCAAACCCAGGCCCATGGGGTGACTAGCAATTCAACACACGAGTATGGTTTATACTCGCCTAGAAAACCACACGACTGGTCGTGTATAATCTTCATACTCGTGTGTTTTCCTACAAAAATGCCCTTAATCATATTTACGAGCTACAAATAACTCGATTAACATAGCCAACGACCTATAACGACCCATCACTAGTTGGGGACATACAAATAATGCACTTACAAACGTAACCTATCACCTAGCTGGGGACACACACGAAGTGTATTAACAGACTCTTCATTGGACCTAGCAGGTGATATATGGTCTTCGAGTCTTCAAGTCTTCATACCCATCATTCTTTAACTTAGGGAAACACCGCAGTGTATGAACCTCTGAAGACTTGAATATATTTTCGGATTTGAGCTTTAGTCGTGGCTTCATAAGATCTTGTCTTGGTCTTCGATTAGCTTCGAGAACTTAGGGGGAATCAAGAAATCTCCGCTATTCTGATTGACGATTCTGTGATGAAGACAAAGATCAATATCATCTTCACTTTCATTTCTCGATTCTCATCTTCTTCAGCTTCGATTGTTGGAGCTCTACCACGATCAGGTTTCTCTGAAGATTCAATATTGGGTTCTTGCTGTTCAGGATGATTTTGTTGTTCATGTTATGGTCATTTTCAGCTTCAAGCTTTGTCGTTTGAGTCATGACATGCACACTTGTTGTGTTTGATCCTGCAGAAAAAAATTAATAAAAACTGCACACAAACTACAACTTTTATTAGATACGCCAAATAATTCGGACTCAATCAAATTCTTGAAGTTTATCATTTGATGAACTTTCAAGATTAGTCCATTTTGACCATCGTTTGGAAAGACGAATCGTTCTCCCCTAATCATTTGACTCTTTTCAAATTTCACCTTAAACTTTCACACTTGACAATTTATGACCCTGAAAGTGATATTTGACCCTTGAATTTTGTAAAATTTAGATTTTATTTGTGTTTCGGCTTTGGATCTAAGATTCCAATTGAAGAATACTTGTATTCCAACATCAGTCAATAAAAAATAAAGACAAAAGAAAAATCTTTTTGTGTTTTTCAAGATAATTAACAGAAATCAAACTACTGGAAATCAGATAACCATTCACAAGCATATTTTTGTGAGTTTCATCAGTTAGGGAATCATATCAGTGCACAGACTAAACTGGAACCCTTATTTTGTTCAGTTTATAGCTCATTTACCAATAAGCATTCTACAACAACTGCCAATATTGTTGTCCACCTAAACTCAAAATTAAGTTGTATCGCTAGGCTCTTTAGATACGTTAAGGTAATAATTAATACTGATTTAAATGGTGTTCCCCGCACACGCGAAACATTCCCGTATCAAGGCATGCACAAAGTTTCCTCGTAACTGGTGAATAAGTTGTTGTCATCTGTATTTACAAGGAAGGGACTTAGTGGTAATCAGGTCTGCATGAACGATGCAACAAAGAGACCAGTGAGATTCAGACCAGGGTTCAAGTCAGATACCGTTAAATGATTTATTGGTACGATGCTTTAGGTATATGATTTGATACCTTAGAGCAAATTCTCAATGAGAATTAGGGTTTTGGAATTTCGAATCATTTTGCTCTTACCCATACGTCTCCTGATCAGAATTTATTCTTTTTTTTGTTTTCCTTTTCTTTTCTTTTGCTTGGACTTGACATAGAGGTGCCTCAGTTCGGCTGCGAACCCAACATACGACACATGTGCCATTCCTTTATTCTGAGAGACGTCCAGATCACCCTGGATGTACCAACCCCATAAAGATCAGAAACCTCAGATTTTAGCATTCTATCAAACGAGATTTCGGTACTAAGACCATATGCCAACGCGTCGTTAATCCACACAATTTTCAGTCGATTTAGTTTATATCAACGTGCCGAACTTGGAAATGATTATGAGCCTACTGACACATCATTGTATAGGTTGCTTATCGTTTTCAATTCTTTTATAATTTTAAAAGGTTCAGATAGCCCACTGATTAGTTCATATCATTTCCCCTTTTTCACCAAATGAAAACTCGATTTTTTTCTTTCCTCGTTTTTTTTAATTTTTGAAATTTTATGATGTTTTTGTATTTTTCTCCCCCTAAAAATCTAAACATTTACGAAAAGACAATATTTTTGGATTTTGTTCTGATGTTTTTGTATTTTTTTATTTTTCTCCCCCTAAAATCTAAAAATTTACGAAAAGACAATATTTTTGGATTTTTCAAGTTTTTGAAGAAAAATATTTACAAAAATTGATTTTTCGATGTGGTTTACTCAGTTTTCCCCAAAATGCCATTTACCATTTAAAGATAGTTAAATTTGGTAAAAATTTCAACCTATTAGTAGTCAGTGTGGACTATGGTAATCATCGATTCTTTAGTGATCACTATGGCAGTCTCATATTCAACTATAATGGGAGTGTTAAGAAATTGCAAACCGTAGTTACTCATTCGTTGGCGTGTCCAAGGAACCTGGAAACAGCAACTAGATGTAGCTACTGATTCGGCTTCGCAGGTTGAGATGGCAACAAACGTCTCCCCTTAAGACTTGACATCCACCTATTGTGGAGTTCACGCTGATTTTGCAAACACCATAGATAGAATCAATAAAGGTAACGAGATCAATCTTATCGTCATTAGGGTACTAAAGACCTTTGGTCAGAAACCCTTTAGATAATGAAATGATCGTTTACAACAACCATACGATCCACTTTTATTGCATTACTGACACCCGTTTGTAAAGTCGAAACACTGGGTCATGAATTAAAATCCCACTGGACATTATTCTTTCTTTTTTTATTTTCTTCTCTCTACTTTCTTCTTCTCTTTCTTTGCTAAACCGATCCCTCCTTTGATTTTAAAAAAGTTTGATATCCTCTAGAGATATTCTACTCAATTTACCGGAGCGATATGTCACTTATTTTGTGCTTGGATGCCCCACTGCCAATAATCCAAAAACTGATGATAGTTCCTCCTGGAACACCCTGCACACTCATTCAAAGATTAGTTTGGGAAGGGGACCCAAGCCTTGAACATATTTGGTCGGCCTAGGTCATCAATCATAGGTAGCTCCATCCATATATCATGAGGGGTAGGTGTTTTCTCATCAACAACAGTTGATGTAGATGGTGCTAATGAAGTAGATAAACCCATAGATGGTGCTTCAACTGCTTTTGGCTTCCAAATCTGGTCATGCTTAGCATTTACAGATTTTGCTTGATAGATTTGGGTGGTACCTGAGGCTTCACCTTTGGGTTAGCCGGTGGCTTTACCCGTTGGATAGCTTTTGGACATGCTTTTGGGCCTTCCTAAAGTTTTGCAACCTTAGGTGGAGCCTTTGAGCTTGATGTCTGGTCAGCTTTAGACTTTGAAACATCAACAACAACCTTTTGTTTCTTTTTCAAATTCTTTGATGTCACCTAAACATTCTATTTAACTTGTTGTTTAGGTAACTTGTATTTTTGGTTGTTGTATCTTGGAGGTTCAAATGCTTTGCCCTTAAATTTTCTTAGATATGGACAATTAGCAATCAAATGACAAACCTCGTTACATTCATAGCATGACCTCCACTCCTTATAGTACTGAGGTTCATACCGTGACTGTCTCGAGCTAATATGAGAATATCTGGGGCTAGAGCTTCCTTGTGAGCTTCTATATCGAGAGGTACTTGGATATGAATCATAATCAGATGATCTTGGCGAAAATTTTCTTTGATGATTTTGATAAGAATGTCTCAATTGATCAGTACCTTTCGATTTGACGAGCTTAATTTCTTTGATCTTGGGACCCTTTTGGTTTTTCCCAGACTGATTCTTTTGATTTACATGTTTTGTGGGTTTGTGTTCAACTTGTTTCTTCTGATCAACAAGTTTTCTGATTTGAGCTTTGGTAACTAGTATTTCCTTAAAAACATGCTTAATTAAGGATTGATAAACATTTTTAATGAGAAATTCTTTATCAGAAAACAATTTGTCAGGTCCCACCAATATGTATAGCCCTTTCGTGCCTTCAGGAAACTGAAAGTGCTTATTTTTAGTTTCCTGGGATTCTTTAAAAATGATGTGTTTGATGATCTAATGATTAGAAAAGCTTCAAAAACACTTTAGGAACAAAACCTATGGGAGGTGATAAAGGGAAAATAGCGTGTTTTGCTCAACTAGTAGTGTCACTGTAGCATAAATGAGGCGACTATGAAAGCTAGTCGTGTAAAAAAATCATACTCGCCCCCAGCAGGTCTGATTGCTTATTTTTCACGAAAATCAGCCGTTTTGCTCACATCTCTCTAAAAATGATGTGTCTGATGATCTGATGACGAGAAAAGCTTCAAAAACACTTTAATTAGGAACAAAACCCAATAAAAAAAAAACCTCACGTTTTTAACAACAAAACACTATCCAAATCAATGAAAAAATGGGTTTTTATAAAAATGGGTTTCAAACTTTCATAAACACATTCAGATTTGAAAACACAACGATTTTAATCAGTTTTTGTTACAAAAGCATCCGTGATACGAGCCTCGGTTCTGATACCACATGTAGCACCGTCACAGATGATCCAGATATCACGGGGTTGACACGAGACGAGTGCGGAATCCTCGGCTTGTGGTTAAGCAACAATAAACATCAAACACGCACAAAAACGAGTTATTCGGATCTAGTTTTCAATGATAAAGATTATATTAAATAGAGCTCGAGTTTTACAAATACAATGTTATCATCAAAACACCTAGTTTTCTCTCTCAAATGAACAAATGAACAACTCTAATGATTAGGGTAAGGAGTGCACCTATTTATAGGTCCAGCTAGTCAACCTAGGCCCATGGGGCGACTAGCAATTCGACACACGAGTATCTTCATACTCGTGTGATTTCCTACAAAAAAAAATGCCCTTAATCATATTTACAAGCTACAAACAACTCGATTAACCTTGCCAACGACCTATGACCCATCACTAGCTGGGGACATACAAATGATGAACTTACACTAGATGGCATCCTATGTGGCAAGGAGACATCCCATTTTGGGTGTATCCACACCTACTAGCCTCAGAGATGTGTCCCATCCATAAATCATACTAGAATTTTATCTTTCCACCATTCTTGGCCCACCCTAGCGACCAGATATGGATTATATATGGATATATGGACTTCAAATGTCATTTAGGATTGCAAGACCATGTGAATTAAGTTAATAACGAGCAAGATTGTTTTGAAGTGTTTTTTAGGCAATAAAAGGAGGAGACCTAGAGGTAAAATAGAAGGAGGGTCGCCACTGTGATATCAACGAAGAACTAATCGGGATGGACACAAGAATAAATATAAGGAGGGCCAGCAACAAGTCAACAACTAACGAACAAACGGGAGAAACAAAACAAGATAAACTAACAACTAAGCATTTTGGTGAAAGAAAACTTACGGCTGGGTTCAATCAAGTAGAAGAGAAACTAACAACTAAGCATTTTGTTCGATTAGCCGTAATCAACTTTTGTCCGTGTTTTGCTTTCAACTATGAGTACCCAAACCTTTTGCGCCACCTAGGTTTTGATGAACTTTGAATCCATGTTTTGATTTTTTTTAGGTTGACTTTTGACTAAGTAATGTTTTGAAGTAAAATAGTTGCTTTGTTGCTGATTATGAATATGTGTGCATGTTCTTTAGGGCTGGCATAACAGGTTACACGAACCTGTTAAGACACAAACACGACACGAAATCTAATCGTGTCATTTTTTTAAACACGAACACGAACCTGTGTATAACAGGTTAACACAACAAGACACGATAAGGAACACCTAGTAAAATAAGTTAACACGATAAGACACAATAAGACACGACAAGACATGATAAGAAACACGATAAGACACGATAAGACCTGTTAAGACACGTACACGATAAGACACGAACACGAAAAAAAAAGTAAACACGAACACGACACGAAAATAAACAGGTCCTAACGTGTCGACCTGTTATAGACACGAAACCTGTTAAGGCCAAACACGAAACCTGTTAAAATCATGTAGGTTTGTGTCAGGTTATCGTGTTCGTGTCTAAATTGTCAGCCCTAATGTTCTTTGGTTGTGATTGGTTGTTGGTAATTGATTTTGATTGTCTTACCATGAAGAGATTCCCCATAGACATTTATTAGAATTAAATTAGGCCGAATATTAGAATATTACACTGTACGTTTTTGGTCTATCTATAAATAATGTAAGTTTAATAAAACAACTGAAATCAGTTAGATATTGTGTGCATCCTTTCTTGATGATGAGAGGTCTAATTCAAGATTGGACACTCAATAGCCCGGAGTTCACCTATTTATTCACGTCTAGTTATTCCTAGGTATTTGGTGTATCATCTTAGATCTAGCTTCACAATTAAAGTATTGTAATGGTGTCAGTTTGTAAACTGATAATTGTGTGATTCGGTATGGCTAGGGCGAGCTGGTTCTCGTTAGCACTTCATTCATTAATCTGATTGTTCTTCATAGATCGGTTTTTAGGAACTTAAGGGTGTCGGTGACACACTTCCAGCTTTCTAATTACTATAGGATTTTACCATCTCAAGCTGGAAGTTGATCGGGTTAGGAATTAGAACTTTAGTCATTTGTCATTCTTAGAGGTCATTGCATGGTTCTTCATTCTCAGTGTTTTGGTAATCTAGTTTCCTTAGTTCTTTAATTTATGTATTTTTATTAGTTAATTGATTAAATCTAAAAACCAAAATTATTTTAGTCTAGTATTCGGTAGAGATCTAGTTTTAAGAGTGTTTCATAGAGTCTTATGGTTCGATACCTGATCTTACTTGTTTACTAATCTATGACCGGTACACTTGTTGTGCGTGTGTAGTTTCCATGTGTGAAGACTTTTCATTGACTGCTTTGCTTGCACGCAAGAAGTGACGTATTTCATATGGGTTATGGGTTTCATACACCCAGTGACATCACATTTTAAGGGTGTGACATCACATATGGAGATATGTGACATCTTCCTATTGGTGCTTGATGTGGGCCAGGGTGTATCATTCCTATAAGGGGTGTATGGTTCCAAAATTCCATTTCATATATGAACCTTGAATAGTTGTCTAGATATACGTAGTTATCTCCCACATATGAGTTACTAGATCCCCTTCTTTTAATGTTTTTGGGTAGTGTGCATAACCGACAAAGTATTTATAAAGTAAAAATGCTTTCTAAAGAAAAACAAAGTTTTTTGAAAGGAAAAAGTTTTGGCTTCTAGCCTATTGTTAGAAAAACTTACATAGTACTAGCCGCTACGCCTCTAGTATATGAAGCTCGCATGGTTTCCGAGTCTCTGTACTTGCTGCAATAAACTGTAACAGAATAGAAAAGGAACCGGGCTTGTGTTTGACACAATTCCCTTAAACAGATTCGTCATCTGTTCCCAGGGTACACCGGTTCAACAGTGCGGCGCGGTGCACTGCGGACTATCTCACTTGCCTGAAAAGAAACCGGAACAAGACTGCTTCTGAACAGTTTTTCTGCAGTGATCGATCAATGTATGCAAGAGAATGTTTATGTTTTATGTATGTGGTTTCTATTTATGTTATATTGTAGTCTTTTTGCACTATGTGATGCTACAGACTTTTTATAGACCCAAAGAAAACTAAAAGATAAAACTGTTTGGCTTCATTAAGCCAATTAAAGATAGTGCACATTAAGTCTCTTTAATCGCTTATTAAAGCTGCACATGAAACTTCCTCAGCAATAATAACACTACTCAAGACTCTAGATTAATGACAATTATTAACTGCAGTTGAATTGGAAGATCAACACCAGAGTCGTAACAGTCTTCATAGTCATAAAACTAAAACGGGTAGACCCGGGTTTTTTCGAGCTACATTCGTGTCCGTAGGTCGTGAGGGCGTCGCGTTGGTTGAAGAATTTCCTCGAACCAGAACCCATTTTTTCACCCCCTGCGCGCGGGTAGGCGCCAGAGTATAATGTAACTTAAAATTTTATATCTTCCACTCAAGCTTCACCTTATAAACTCCTCCACTTTTCATCTCCCCACCAATGTGGGACACAACTAACTCACATTCACTATAAAACTTCCAACAATCCCCCACATGAATGGGAGTTATTCTTAGAAACAACCTCATTCCGATTAAATTTCAACAGTTGAGTTTTGCATACGATAGGTAGGTGTGACCCTTTGAACCTTCGCTTATGAAACACACTTAGCCTATTGGCTCTGAGTAGAACGCGATGTCTTTGAACTCGTCTGCCGTTTGTGTATACGACAATACGCTTCACACAAAACTCCCCATGACAACGTCAAGTCCTCATTGTTGTGTCCGTTATGGTCATGGACACGTGCCTGGTTCTGCAAGAGCTATTAAGTATTGTGCCCCAACAATATCCTTCGAAGCGACCCCACTTCTCTCCCACATATGTGATCTACTGGGACTGGTTACCTTGGTCAGATCATTAAAAGCTATAAGCTTAACCTTGTCACTTTTTAGGAATGGACTATGAAGCTTATTAAATTTATAGTAAGCTCCCTTTTTTTAAAACGTGGGGTTTCCACCAACTCTCCCCCACAGTGACCTTTGCCTGTTCATACAATTAGGTTGTCCTATTGAACTCGGATCTTAGGATCTCCAGTCAGCTGAGTTAGGTTTCCTTCGCATAAACCTAGCCTTTAATGGGCTTTAGTCCCATTCCTATTGATGACTTCTGAACTAACTCTCTGCTTAAGCCTTTTGTTAGTAGATCCATGATGTTATCTTTTGACTTCACATAGTCAATAGTGATAACTCTTATAGAGATTAGTTGTCGTACCGTATTATGCCTACGTCTTATATACCTGTTCTTACTAATACACATTGTGATATGAGCTCTGCCAATTTCTGATTGACTATTACAGCGTATGCACTGGGCCAATGCCGGCTTCGGCTACCTTGGTATATCCTTAACAAATTGACGTAGCCATTTTTCCTATTCATCCTCTTCATCCAAAGCGATGAATTTTGATTCCATCATGGATCTAGAAATACCTCCAAGTGTGAATAAATACCCACTCGTTGCCTTGGAATCATTCGTGTAAGATATCCAATTCGCATCACAGTAACCTTCAATAACTGCTAGATATTTTTTATATTGCAGCCTGTAGTCTCGTATGTATCCTAATTACCAAAGCACACGTGTCACGTAATTCAAATGAATTAAACTTAGGTTGCTCGTGTATCTACTTAGCTTGCTTGCTAAGCTGGTCTGATACAACTCGTCAGATACATCATGCTGCCAATAATTCTTGAGTACTCTAATTAGTTAACAGGCTCACCTTGATTCTTAGCTAGACATTGACTCGTGCCAATGAAAATTCTAGCCACATTAAAGTCATTTCCATTGAACTTCTCAAGAATTTATCCACATAATAGGGCTGACTTATAATAAGTCTGTTCTAGGTACGTGTAATTTGTACTTCCCAAAATCACATCCGTTCATATCAACCTTCTATTTTTAAATGCAAGTCACCTCCCACTTAAGTGTTATTGGGTAACTACCAAATGGGGTGATGAAAGTTTCTTCCTTTCATATGTAGTTTGAAAACTTCTCAAGTACCATTTTTACATCCCTAGGGATTGTTTCTAAAATGGCTCTTCCCCCATATTGCTTGCACTTTGATTAAGTTTGAGTAATATCACTCATGATGACATTAGACACCCGTGATAAGATAGCGACTATCTATATCTTTGTGTTATTGAGGTCATCCATTATATTACTCAACCCATATTTCTCACATGAACCGTTTTTTGAGCTATGTGAGTTCTCCTCATATTCAGCTAAATAGTATCATAACCAATGAACTATTTATTCGGTCCTTTCGAGTCATCCTTTTTAATGAATTATATATTTGATTTTACAAAATTCATTCTTATGTCGTCACATATGTTTGAATGTTCAAAGTTAATTTATTCTCCGTGGAGCATTTAAATTAACAAGTATTAGTCTAGCATGCTTTAGACTACGAATACTTAGCATGTGAACAGAAGATGCCTCATTCTGATTCTTCACAGCCTTAAGAGATAACTTACTATCTCTTCCTAACATTCACGTCTTAGTTTAGACACAAAATGAGATTTTGTTTACCATTCCAAAACCTTGGTTTAAAGAATGCTTCAAAACCATAATTAATTCCATCAATTAGGATCAAGACTCGTTTGCCTTTAATCTCCAAGCCTTCACCATTGACTCTTTAGGACTTAAACATAAGTTTTAATATATGTCACTTTGATGAACATACTCATCATCAACAAATCAATTAGATTGACACTCAACGACATGACATTCACACATGCCTAAGTGATATGTATATATTTTGTTGAAACTATTTATTGGGTAACTCTCCCAAAATATATCACAAATCCTCCATATAGTTCAACCAACATTGATGGTTTGTAGAGACTCTACACGTCCATCACTATTCTAAGTCTTTTATAATAAATCTCGCAATATTTATCAAAGACTTATGAATAATAACATATATTCCTATCATTTGTTATAGTCATCAAAACTACATTTGTGCATTTCTACGTAAATGCTCTCAACATTAGATGACATGTCTCGTTTTCGTGCATTTAACTTCAATACACTTGCCACGTTGATCATGATTATCTTAATGGGGATGGATGAAGAGTTTTTCTTGTTAGTCACTTAATTGGAGACTTAATTTAAATTAAAGGCTCTAATAAATTGACATAAAAGCTCTAATAAAGTAACATAAAAACTTTAATTAGAAAACATTAAACTCTACCCAAGAGTTTACTCTTTATTCACCACATTAAGATTCCAATTAATAATTATAATTTACCAAATTATACTTTCAATATAATCCAAAATATATATAACATATTACATATATACTTAAACGGATTCATATAAGGATATATAAACATCAAATTTCAAAGTGTTATTCTCTTCAACACTTTATCGTTCGACGAAATAATAGCAATTATATCGTCTCGTGGCATGTTTCGAGGTACTCCCTCAATACACTGTTCAAAACAACAAAGTTGTTTATACTTAACTACTCACAAGTAGTCGAACAAGTAAATATGTTCAAAACAATATCAAGTTGTTTTACACTAAATAGTCTCTCTAGACTATTTATATGGTTCAAATCATCATACTTCTCATACAAGTATCCAACCATATATAATTTGCAAAAGACATGTTTTATTCATACAAAACATTTCTACTTTTACAAGTATTTTTCATAAACTATACATATTTATGTTTTGATTACAAATCAAAACCATAAACTCTAATATAGTTTTATTATTTAAACCATTCATAACTCCCTTGTCAGAGTGTATGGTTTTCATGATTAACCGTTTCTAATTGCTCATTAGAAATTATACGTGTACCATATAAACATATACGGTTTCAAAATTAACCATCTCTAACATACTTGTTAGAATGCAAACGATTACACGTTTCATCATATAGAGTTTGATTATATCAAATAAACCTTTTTCTAACACACCCGTTAGAAATAAACGATTACCAAAATCATTTTAAAGGTCATTGGTTTATATTCTCAACCGTTTCTAACCTGCTTGTTAGAAATATACGATTATGACAATCGTTTTAGAACTTGTTGGTTTATATAAAATAAACCGTTTCTAACACCCTCGTTAGAAAATTAAACCATTTACATAAATGGTATTAACTTTGGATTTTCCAAAATATACCCGTTTCAAACTCACTCGCTAGAAACCGTCAAATTTAACCAAACTGGTTTAATGTTGGAAAAGGTTGAAACACCAAATTCTCCATAAACCCATGAGTTGAAACACCCCATTAAAACCTTTAAGAATATTTGACCCAACTTAATGGTATTCTTATTATTTTTTAAGTTTCAACTTTGGAGTTTTAATTAGTATTCTTACTATCATTTCCAACACGTTTGTGTATTTTGTCTTTATGAAATCATCAATTTCTAACACACACGTTAGAGAAATCAATATATAAGTTTACAAATTAAACCTATGATTTTGTAAATAATAATTTCTAATACACTTATTAGAAATGTATCATGACACGTTATTCTTTCAACGTCGTCGATTCTAACACGCTTGTTAGAAATACATGTTTCAAAACCTTATATTTTGAAATCCTTTTATTTTCCAATATTCTCATTAGAAAATGTAAACATTTCAAAACTTTGAAATTGTGACACCCGGCATATTTGGCTTAAACATTTTAGTAACATCTAAGTCTACCTTAGCGGGAAACATTTATAAACGGACTTAACTAGATTAGTTGAGTCGGGTCAAGTTAGGATTGTCCGGGGTTCAATGATCTGGAGGATCATTGGGAGTCGTTTTGGGAATACACTAGTACCGGGTCCCGTTGTTGGTGAAAATACATAAACTAATTAAGTGTATGTGTAGATTAATTGTCGTGTGGTAGATTATATGCATAGATGTGTTTAAACGATGTGTAGATAATTATCCATGCTTAAATATGTTAAACATAGACTAAGGTTGCATGCTTATATGTTAAGGTACGTTAAAATGCGTTAAACACGACAAATTGGAAAACTGGAAAAACATAAGTCCTGGTTCGACCACATCGAGTGGGCGAACCTGGGAAATAATCTTGGTTTGACCCTTATCAAAGGGGCGAACCTGGAATGTGGAAATGAAGAAGTTTCATTCGACCAGAACATGCACATTCGACCCTGTGAAAGGGGCGAATGTGGGTACATTCGCCCAGGTAGAAGGGGCGAATGTGGACTAGTATAAATACCAAACTTTGTCATTTTTCACCATTTCACAAACCCTAACCGTCTCAAAACACTCTCAAACGATTTTAATCACTAAGGAAGGAGTTTTTGCTCTTCTTTTTCATAATCTAACCCATCAACAACATCTAATCAAGAATCCAAGGTGTGTTCTTAATTCTAAACCTTTTTCAAGTATTTTAATTCGTTTTTATCTAACCCTAAATGTCCAGATCTGTTCTAAGGATGTTTTTATCAATAAAAACCTTTTAAACACCTTTCTAAACCTAAACCCTATCATTAAACATAGGTTTTTGTATCAATAAACATATGTTAATTATGTGTTATGTGATGTTATGCGTTGTTTAATGATTTGCTGCTGTGCTAATGCTAGAAACATGATCTAGGGCTGCTAGTGATGATAGTTTAGGATTATTGGAGGTTATAATTAGATAGATGATGATATCAAGTCTAAATTGGGGATTTTATTGAATCTAGGGCTTGTGCATGTTAGTATTATCAATAAAGCGATTGGGGGTTTTCGATTACATGATAAACTGAACATTTTTAAATGATTATGGATTGATATTAAAAAGTTTCCAAATTGGGTAAAGATTACATGCATGATGTGACACTTCCATAATCTTTGCCATTTTGGGAAAGGGCTGAAATGGATAGGTTTTGGGGCAAAATTGGTGGGGTTTTGTAGGGATAAGTTATACATGCTTGACTGCAGTGTTTGATGATGTTTCCGGATGTTTTTGAAGCGTTTTGGGAAAAATAATTTGTCAGGGTCGAACCTGGACACATTCGACCGGTCGAGTGGTCGAATGTGGAATCCGAGGGTCGAACCTGGACAGTTTGGTCGAATCTGTAAGAACGGTCGAAGGAGGCTTTCCAAAGGGTCGAAAGTGGGTTAAAACGGGCGAAGGAGGATCAGTCTTCCTGGTTCGACCCTTCTGATTCAAAAATGAGATTTTTGATACAAACTAAGTGTTTTATGCTTGAACCTTGTGTGTAATCTATGTGTACTTGATTAGTTAGGGTAATGAGTCACCAACGTGATGTCGGGTCGGTCTAGTGTGTCGGTTAAACACTTAAACACGTTTTAAAAACATACTTGGTTACGATCTGGACAATCAGGGACTAGATAACCTTATGGTTATTAGTCGGAACACTTATGTGAACATTTTGATAGATCTCCGGTAGAGGGATTATCAAGGGCTTAGCATTTTACTATTTACCAAGGAACGCAATTTAAGGTGAGTTCACGGCCCCACTTTTATAGCTTTAACTTTTGGGGGAGAAAACATGCGCTAAACTATTTTGGTAACATATGTCATACTATAGTTTTAACTTGCATTGCTATACGATCTTTTAAAGTCCCGGGGGAAAACCATGAATGTGCAGAGATGCACAACGGGGGAAGTGTGGATAGATCTATTGGGCGTGACCTGCCCCACTCGTCGGCTTGGAGGGCCGGGCGGGTGCATATTGTCTCGAACTGGTAACATTGGTATCATGCTGAACATTCGGGCTGAACATTGCTAAACATTGCTAAACGTGTCTAGTAATGGTTTTCCAATCGTAATAAAACATACGCCTAGCTAGCGGAATTGGTAACATTGGCATAGTATGGACATGGTAACACTTTGGTAACTATTTTGGTAACATATTGAACAAACCTGTGAACTCACCAGCATTATATGTTGACGTCTTTTTGGCATGTTTTTCTCAGGTCGCTAAGGTAGCATCAATTGGACTAGGCGCACGGGTCTGCATTGGCGTCTAGGCTTAGTGTCATATTTTAAATAAGTGTCTTGAACATTTGGGAACACAGTTTTTTAATTGATTAAATCTTTAAATGCTTCCGCTATGTTTTAATGGTTTGATAACTAAGTTTTGAGTTTACGTATTTCATATAGTGTTGTTTATTGTGACCGTTGACTTGGATCCTGGTTTGTCATGCGCCTCGCGGTAAAACTCCGCAAGTGGAAATTTGAGGGTGTGACAGAAATTATCTTTCTAATACGCTAATTGGAGAGAAAACGTTAGCAAACGTTTATACATGGGTTTATAAAATCATGTCTTTTCTAATACTCTAATTATAAATTTAGTATTTCAAAAGGTGTAAACACATGTTAAATTTTTTAACAAATGAGCTTCTCAAAATACAACACAACACTCATGAACCCGAAAAGTTGAATCAAAATTTCATTTTGTAAAGAAGACTTTCGGGTTAAAGATTGCATTCCAATCATGAATGTAATCCAATTCAATGTACTAAAAGAAAACATGTACAAACTTTCACGAACCCAAATTCCTTAGGAAGAACACGAAAGTTTGTTTACCATTCTGTTTAAGTTTGTTAGAAAAACTTACATAGTAGTAGCCGCTATGCCTCTAGTATATGAAGCTCGCATGGTTTCCGAGTCTCTGTACTTGCTGCAATAAACTGTAACAGAATAGAAAAGGAACCGGGCTTGTGTTTGACACAATTCCCTTAAACAGATTCGTCGTCTGTTCCCAGGGTACACCGGTTCAACAGTGCGGCGCGGTGCACTGCGGACTATCTCACTTGCCTGAAAAGAAACCGGAGCAAGACTGCTTCTGAACAGTTTTTCTACAGTGATCGATCAATGTATGCAAGAGAATGTTTATGTTTTATGTATGTGGTTTCTATTTCTATTCTATTCTAGTCTTTTTGCACTATGTGATGCTACAGACTTTTTATAGACCCAAAGAAAACTAAAAGATGAAACTGCTTGGCTTCATTAAGCCAATTAAAGATGGTGCACATTAAGTCTCTTTAATCACTTATTAAAGCTGCACATGAAACTTCCGCAGCAATAATAACACTACTCAAGACTCTAGATTAATGACAATTATTAACTGCAGTTGAATTGGAAGATCAACACCAGACTCGTAACAGTCTTCATAGTCACAAAACTAAAACGGGTAGCAAAAACCAGTGTCACGCGGACCCGGGTCTTTTTGAGCTGCATTCGTGTCCGCATGTCGTGCGGGCGTCGCGTTGGTTGAAGAATTTCCTCGAACCAAAACCCATTTTTTACCCCCTGCGCGCGGGTAGGCGCCAGAGTATAATGTAACGTAACATTTTAAATCTTCCACTCAAGCTTCACCTTATAAACTCCTCCACTTTTCATCTCCCCACCAATGTGGGACACAACTAACTCACATTCACTATAAAACTTCCAACACCTAATAGATATCATGAATGTTGTCAAGAACTATGTCTAAAGTTAACATTCTTTTGAAATACAAACCTAATACGTGTAGAGTTTTATAAACGTAAACTGTAAGGTGAAATGGTAAAGTATAAAGTTTGTTAAAGTATATATGTAAAGATATCAATCAATGTATATCCCACGAATAGTAAAAACTATCGATAGGGTCAGGGGAGGGTGAGATGTAGGCACACCTTGCCTCTATCCATAAGAATAGAGAGGCTGCTTCTAGAGAGACCCCAGCTCAAAAAAGAGAACATAACACAGGCAAACATACAAGTAAAGAAACATGTACCATAGGGATACTCCGCTATCGGCTAACGGACCAAGAGTAGGAATAAGCTAGTAAGATAGTGCATAGAAATCTATTACATTGCACATCATACAAACATGTCCACGAGACTACAACCACATGCAAGTTTCACATTACTCAAGAAAACAAGATAAATAGATACATAAATCAATATAGGTTTAGAAATCCTATAGTTAAGGTCTCCTAATAAACGGCTATCCTACCTAAGTGACAAATCCTAAAAGTCACTTACTTTAATCCTACTTCTCCACGAACTCCTATCTTGGACCATGTCCTCAGAGAGGTGCAGCTCTATGAGATCCTATCTAGTCCGCTCATCCCAGGTCAATTTAGGTCTGCCCCTATTCCTTCTCCCCCTTACAACGCACGCTTCCATTGCTCTAACTGGTGCTGTTTTTCGTCTCCTCTTCACATGCCCAAACCATCTCAATCTTCATTCCTTTATCTTGTCTGATATCCTAGCCACTCTTAACCTTTCTCTAAAAACCTCGTTTCTAATCCGATTTAGCCTAGTGTGCCCGCACATCCAACTAAGCATCCTCATCTCTGCAACCTCCATCTTGCGTGTGTGCGTCGTCTTGATTGCCCAACACTCTGTCCCATATAGCATAGCAGGTCTAACTGCGGTCCTATAAAATTTCCCCTTTAATTTATTAGGGAACCGCTTATCGCACAATACCCCAGTGGCTGCTCTCCACCTACACCACCCGGCTTGAATCTTATGTGTTACGTCACTATGTATGTAAAGATAGTTAATGATAGAGGTGAGTAAATTCATTTAAAGAAAACGAAAGAGCCTAAAGTTAACACCAAAGGCTTATTTAAGTGCATCAAAAGTTACCGCCTTAAGTGCAGACATGGATAGTGCTTTAAGCTTCAAGCTTTTAAGAAAAAGTTCATACTCAATAAAAAGCTTTGTTTGATTGAAGGAGCTTGAAGCTTTTAGGTTAGGCGAAAAAACTCTACATTGAAAAGCTACTAGTACTAGCGTTTAAGAAAAAACTCCTACTAGCTACAAGCTTTTAATGAGTAATGACACAAATACCCATTTTATAATAAAAACATATAAAAAAACATGCATACAAGCTGTTAGTTAATGTCCATTTTGGTCATTTTATGCATTTTATTAAAAGCTCCAGTTACTCTGCCAAACACCAAAATATATTTAAAAAGCTACAAAAATGTGCGATTAATGCAAAAAAAAATGCCTTTATATGAAATGTGTGGCCGAGAATGGTTCTCTCAGTTATCAAATAGGGGTTGGTTCTCTTAGGATCCCTACCCTATATATATATAGTGGAAGTATAGGGAGAAAACCCCCCCAAATGAAAAAACCCCAAGAAACCCAACTCATGGTCTATATTGTGCCACATCATCCAAGCCAACCTCTCTCAATATTATATTAAAAAGGATATAATTGTCATTTTATCTTTCCCCCTTTTTTTTTCAATTTTTGAATTATCCCACCCCCTATATAAACAAACTCTCTCTCTTCTAAACCCAAGTTTCTCTTTCTCATCTCTCTCTCTGTAACCCTCCATCTTCATCTGTTGCCTTCCTCTCTTATCTTTTATGGCTATTTTTTTTTTGTTCTTTTTAGCTTTATGGTTGTTCTTCCAAATGAATAGGATGATGAGTAGACTCGATCAAGAAAACAGAGCAACAGGATGACTGTGCTCAGTTCAGATCTCCATCTCCGGCATGAAAGATCCATCAGCTTTGTATGGTCAGATAATAAATGTGTAGTTCCGCCAGATGCTCTGTTTCATATCTCCGACTGTGCTCAGTTCAGATCTCCGACTAATGCTCGGTTCAGATCTCGGAATGATGCTCTGTTCAGATGCTCTGTTTCACCCCTTACCCTATCTCTCTATATTAAAATATGTTTTTTCATCATAAACGTTTGGTGAATGTCTTGGTTGTTTTACATGTAGGAGTTTATCATGGAGCTCTTGAGCTCAACATTTTACTAGGTCGAAGGTAAGTTAATTTTGCTAGTTATAAACATGCTTTAAGCTTAAGAGGCATAAGTTTATTCTAAATATGGGTCTGATAACATCAAATGGGTAAAAAAGATATTTTTTAGAAAAAAACTGGTTGAATAGGAAAAATGGTCAAATGTGTTGAAACTTGTTCGAAGCGTAGTGAAAGGGTATTAGTCTCCTAACTTGGTTTTAATATTATATATATAAATTAATAGGGGACTTAACTGCGAATTTTGTTAAAGTATATAGGTTTTTTTTATCCACGAGAACACTATTGTTGTAAACTTCAACGGAAAACAAAAGTGTTGGTTTGTCACCTTTTTTTGTATGGTCAAAATTTAGCTTTCTTTTCTGCTATATGTATTTTTCAATTTTTGATGAGGAAAATACCAATGGTTTTGGACATATGATTGGGATATTACAAGCTACTTTTTTTTGTTAGGTTTTGGGTTTTGTTAGAATAATAATAATAACAGTTTTAGGGATAGTTTTTGGTCGCATACCAAGTCCTCGTTCAAATGCTTGAATGAAAAAAAAAACTTATGTTAACCTTTTTTATTGTGACATCCGTCACTTTTATCATTATTATTATTATCTATATATATATATATATATATATATATATATATATATTTTTCTCATTTCGTATCTCCTATCTTGAACGTCGCATTTTATCTTTCTAATTACCTTATCTATAATAATAATAATAATAATAATAATAATAATAATAATAATAATAATAATAATAATAATAATAATAATAATAATAATAATAATAAGTTTCAAATATGATTTTTATTTTACAAATTTCATGCTTTAGATTTCAACACACCATAACCTTATTTCTACCTTCACCATTAACAAAACCCACAACATAACCCAATCCAAATCCCTTTAAAAACATGAGCCCAGCCACTGCAGCCCATTTAACCCAGCCCAACATCACACATCTGCTGTCTTCTTCTTCCTCAGTCGCGCGAAACAGGAACAAGGAAGGAAACCCAAACCTAAATCATTTAATTGAGCTATTTCAGGCAATCTTAATCAAATTAAAGGACGCGTGATTGATTAACCATAAACTTCGCATCAATTCGGACCAAAAATCACGCAAAACCAACAGTTATTCGTGTCATCATACTCGGTTTTGACCAAGCTTTAATCAAGAGTCAAGACCTTCCATTTCAGCATACTCTGTATAAATTAAACCATTCTAATCAACCATTCATGTCCGAAAACCAGTACCTTAATCCCAATTTCTGTTACTCGCATTCATACGCAACCGATCCACGTCCTGTTGACTTTTTGTTTGACCCGCATTCTAGAAGTTTGGCGTCTGGTATGTTTCAAATTCTTTGTTTCATTATATAAATCGGCCCTTCTTGATACTAACCCACATGGTTAATTGGCCTGAAACGTAGTTTAGAATCATATGGTAATTTTAGGGTTTGTTCTTAATTATTTGGGGAAGATGGTCAAACCGTGTATTCTATAAACATTATCAAAACTGAAATACAAACAGATCTGTTTGCTCAGATCAATTGGTGATACCCATTCATGTTGAAACACGAACCGGCCCACGTCTGGAGTTCGATCCCAGGCGTGTGTCTTTATTTTTTTGTTGATAAATATGTTCTGATAAGAAGTCTTTATAATTATTTAAAACCAAGTTCAAACGTTCTCAGGGTCCAGACCAACCGGTCTGGGCTTGTGATTATAAACACGAACCGGCCAGAGGCCCGGGTTCGATTCTTGCAAGCTTCAAACTTTTTTTTAAGACTTTTCTTTTTGTATCTTTTAGTTATTATTTAAAAAAAACGAATTAAAAATACCAAATATGATTTATAAACTCTATAAAAATTATCTTATGTTGTCCAAATGTTAAACTTTATTATAAAATTTTTAGATTTTCAAAAATCATTTATTTTATATATATTAAAAATATTACAAGTTATTTTAATTATAATTATAAAATTCTATAAAAATATCTAAACGATTTTATTAAATTCCACAAAAATTATCCTAAACTTGTATAGCAATAAACATTTCAGAAATAATTTTTATTTTTGAAAAACCGTTCAGTTTATATTTTTAATTAATTTTTGTTAGATTTAATCATAAATAAATCATAATAAATTCATTTTTCAATGTTTTTGCACCAAAATTTTACATAAATTATTTCTATTCATTTGAAACAGAAATACAATTTTTAATTTAAAAATTCTTTAATTTTAATATTTTTAAATATTAAAGTTATATTTTGACAATTTAAAATAAATAGATTTAGTAATCTATTTATAAGAAAATAATTTTATAAAAAATATTTTCACACTTAAAACCTTATATTGTGACCATCTTTGATTCAAAATTTACAAAAAGACTTTTGTTTATTTTTTTACCAAATTTCTTTTATTTATTAAACGTTTAACTTATTAATCAAACGAATACTCATCCCCAATTCGAAACCCTAGAAACTACTTATAGACTAGATAGACTTAGACTTATTTGTTATCATATACATAGGGTGATACTTGGCAACGTTGGATTATACTTATTCAATTCCACAAGACTTACCACCTTGCTAAGGTGAGTATTACTTATCCCCTTTTTCGCTTTTACAACTTTTGGGGTGATTCATGCACAAGTATACAAAACTTTCATATTCATTTACACATACATTTTTATTCATTTACAATTCATATACGTGTCTTGTTTATCTTTGTGCTTATGTTTGAACATGAACGTAGCTTACATACAAAATCATACATCTAGACATAACTTATGTTATGGTGCTCTTTACATATAGACGTAACTTATGTTACGATGCTCATTTAGACATAACTTATGTTATGGTGCTCTTTTAGACTTGACACGTGTTGAGGTGCTCATTATCAATTTCATTTTACAAACTTTACATTTGATCTTTGTCTTGTTTGGTTACTTGCGTGTTTACATAATGCCTTGGTGATGCTAGACACATGAATTGTACTACTTTTCAAACTTATACTATATGTACAAAGCTAAGTAGTACTCACCAACATCATATGTTGACAAAACTATTTTCGTGCATGTTTCAGGATAAGCTGCTTGACGCTTCACATAGGACTTTGGACTTAGATTAAATCAATCAATTATCTTTATTTTTGTTGTCTTGTATTTAATCTCACATGTTGTAAAACAATATTCAATAATCAAATATTTACATTTTAGTACCATGAGCTTTTGAACAATCGTCACTACGTGACACCTCGATGATTCCGCCATCGGTTGGGGTGTTACATTTATTTTTTTATTATTATTATTTTGTTTATGTTAGATTTTTATTGGATTGGGAACATGAGGTTGATAGATCACATGTGATTGATGAATAAATTTGTAGTCTTTTTATGTTAGTATATGCTAACACATGTTAGTGATGACCATTATGTGTTTGAGGATCCCAAACTAACATGTGTATCTGTTTCAGTGTTGGTTTTCACGAGTAGGCTATTGGAAGAAAGCGGCATTGGTGATGTGGCTATGGTAAGTGCTGCTTTTTTTATAAAGATTATAAATTTTTAATCTTTTTGTGAATAGGGTGTTTAAATAATTTTTGTATTCTATTTAATAATTTTTTGGCCAATGAAATTGTTATGAACTCATATAGGGTACATGTCTATTTTTTGAAATCCGAGTCTTGTATACTCACACACGTTAGTGATGCTAACACATGCTAGTATATACCCAACTAACAGTTGTTAGGGTCCATATGACATACGTTATTTTCAGTAAAACATATGTTTTAGAATATGCTAACACATGCTACTGATGTCTTTTATTATATTATATATTTCATGAATATGAGGATAATTTTTTGGTATATGGATTTGGATTGGTTATGATTTGATTTTTTAAATTTATTATTGTTGGATTTCAAACCCTATTAATCGTATTTGAGTAGTTGTATTAACATAGTTGTAAAATTGAGTATGATACACTTGGCACTGCAGATTTTTGGTGTTGTTTATACACATGTTAGTGATGCTAACACATGCTAGTATATGCCTAACTAACAGGTGTTAAGGTTCATATGACATACGTTATTTCAGTAAAACATATGTTAGTGATGCTAACACATGCTAGTATATGCCTAACTAACAGGTGTTAGGGTTTATTCTTTTTAGGGTTCATATGACATACATTAGTGATGTTAACACATGTAAGTATACGCCCTTTCACATGTTAGTGATGCTAACACATGTTAGTATATACCCAACTAACATGTGTTACGGTTTGTATAACATACGTTATTTCAGTAAAACATATATTTTAGAATACACTAACACATGTCATTGATGTCCCATTATGTGTTTTATAGAGCCCAGCTAACACGTGTTTACTTTTTTTGTAGGTGAAGAGATGTTTTTGAGTTAAAGATGATGATGAGGATCAAGAACGAAGAATAGCTAGGTTTTTTCTATGTTTGTTATGATAGTTTGTTTGAAAATTCACAAATAATTATGTTTGTATTAAACGGTTTTTGATATGTTTTAGTGTTGATTGTTACTATCGTTTTTATCATTTCTTAAATAAATACACATTGTATGTGTTCTTTTAATATGTTCTTTTAGTATATGCCTGGTAACACATGTTAGCGATGTCTCACACGAGGTCAGAATTTTTTTTCACAACACTAACGTACGTTAATATTCATGCTGGAAAAAGTGCCATAAAGTAGGAGAGGTGACTTGACAAGTGTCAAATCAACCTTTTTAAACCTAGGATTCATAAAATTAAATTTTAAAAAATTAATTCAAGATTACCATATTGCCCTTAATCCTATTTTTTATTATGGTGGCCCACTTGCTTTTGAATATTATATAGGAATTAATTATGGACCATTGATCAAACTTGATCAATGGTCACTAAAGGGTTTCTAGGGTTTTTCCAAAAGATGAGGTTGCCATATTATCCACCCCCTATATATATATATATATATATATATATATAGGTAGAGGATCCGGTAAGAAAATGATTTTGTGTTGGAAGTGTAGGAAAGAGTTATAGCCATTGGATCAAAATTTTAGATTAGGGGCATTATAGACTTTATGTACCATTTTTAAATATCATAATCCCACTTTTTAGCAACATTTTTTGCCTAATTATGAAGATCTTTCAACCCAAATAACTGATTGCTTTCATATTCATCATACTGTTCTATCATCTTGTTCGATTTCATAATATCATCACAAAATAATTGATTTTTTTTGGTTCTTCACATAACATCAAGGTCTTTCAACCCAAATAATTGATTGGTTTCATATTCATCATACTGTAATATCATCTCGTTCGATTTCATAATATCATCACAAAATAATTGATTTTTTTTCGGTTCTTCACATAACATCAATTCATACGATCTCGATCACATCAGGGACACACCGATTGTTTATTGTTATGGCAGAAATTACACAAGACGGTTCGATTGGTATGTGTTTTTCGGTGTTCACTTAATTTTCTTAGCCGATTTTATGTGTTTTTTATTACGATCAATACATAAATATTATGTGAGTTCTGAAGTCAATCGATTTAATTCATAATATATTTTCACGGTATTGGTGGTTATTTGTTATTATGGTTTGATGTGGGTGGTTTGATGGATGTATTTCAAGTTTTCGGTGTGTGTTTTTTTTGGTTCATCAATAGCAATTTGAAGGAATGAATAGTTATAGTTGTTTTTTCAATGTAAATGTAGTAACCTATGAATTTTCTACATATTTATCTATGTTATAAAACTATACGAACCAATAGTGTTTTTTAACATATAAAAATCAGTAGTGTTTTTTAATAGATACGAGTCTGTAGTGTTTTTTATAAAGTTATAGTTGTTTTGTCTACATATTTATCTATGTCATAAAACTATACGAACCAGTAGTGTTTTCTTAACATATACAAATCAGTAGTGTTTTTATTAGATACGAATCAGTAGTGTTTTTATAAAACTATATATGTATATGCGTATGAGCCGTTATGGTCAGTTTTTTTTAAGGTGGTTTTATTTTAATAAAAAAAATGGAGGGTGTGTTATACTTTTGTTTTGTTTTAAAACAAGGAGTCACAATGAATTTTCTTTGTTTTTTTAGTTTAGTTGTAAGTGCGTTTTATAAATTTAATAGCAGTGTTTAATATAGTTTAAAACATCTCCCTTTTATACTACAGGTGCATCATCTTACATTCCAGAGGATGTAGACGTGGACGAGGACGAGGACGAGGATGAGTAGTGTTTAAAAAATATAAAAGAACTTTCTAACACGATTTTTTTGTTTTTATTTTCCATGTTTCATGTTTTGTTAATTTTTAGAGATTTTTTGTTTTGTTTCACGTGCTTACATGTTTCGCTAGTTTATGAGACTTAACGTTTTTGTTATTAAAATAAGTGTGTTCAGAGCTAACCATTTGGTATGTTTTGTTTGTCTTTTATTTTTAATTCTGTGATATGTATTTTTTATAACAGGTATACATAAGGTGTGTTATATGACAACAAGAGTGTTTTTCCAATAATAAGATAGTATTGATTAACATCATGTGATCCACAACATCATATAAAAGGAGTTACAGGTTTGGGTTAGGGTTAGGGTTAGAACGAATATTTCTAAAATGTAATTAGAAATGGGGTTTTTATCAGATGCTAAGCAGGAGGATTTTTTTTAATATACAAGTCAGTCGTGTTTTATAGACAATATTGATTAACATCATGTGATCCACAACATCCTATAAAAGAAGTTACTGGTTTGGGTTGGGGTTAGAACAAATATTTCTAAAATGTAATTAGAAGTGGGGTTTTTATCAGATGCGAAGTAGTACGATTTTTTTAACATATACGAGTCAGTAGTGTTTTATAGACTGCTTTTTTTTTACCTAGGTAGGTTGATACAAAAGATTTAGACGGGCTATAATAGTCGCATATAAAATCTTACCAACATGTTAGGTCGGCGAACCAATCATTTTGGCGAATAATCGCTTTTTTGTACATTTTCTTGTAATAAAAAATAACAAGCGTTTCACACCAATATAACAACAGGAGTGTTTCTTAACAGATGCGAATCAGTAGTGTTTTATAGATTGTTATGTTACAATAGCCGTGCGTAAAATCAAAAAAGGGAAAAAACAATCATAATAGTGGCGTTTTCTTAGCATCAAATGTTCTACATCCAAAACATAATGTAACATCATCCAAAACATATTGTGTTAAAAAGATAAACACATATTGTTTCCAAATCACAAAATTAAAATCACCCTGCACTTTTTCAAATTCCCTTTGACGGCCCCAATCGTTCGCCAATTCGATCAAACGCAGTCTTCTCCAATTCTCTCCTAGTAGCAGCTGGCAACCGAGAATATTGGTCAACACCTAACTCAACATCCGGTCTGTACAAATTAATAAACATAGTAGGAACATAGTATAAAATCAAAACATTTTTCTTTAAAAAAAATACAACGATAGACTTTATTTTATGTACATATTACGACATTTTTTTTTTCCAAATCCATAGTACCAACCTTTATTATTTGGAGTGTCCATTTTTGTTTTTTCAACTTCGAATGGAACCTTTATTACACAAATTCCAACATCCATATCGCTATTCATGTTACCTGATTTACGCCACTCTTTGTGATGTACCGAAGAACGTCGCTCATTCTGTTTTTGCACCGTATCTACATACAAAACAACTGGGTTATATGTACATAAAGTGTGTTTTATATAATATGCAACCTTCAAAATGTACTACTATATGTACTTTAATTGTGTTTTATAGTATCGATATTTCACATAACAACCACTAGTAAATCACCCAAATAAACACTATCATACATTTTAACAACAACAAATACCACCAATTTATAACACACGCTCATACCTGTCAGACCGGCATCAGTCGACCCTGATAACGTAAGCTTGGTCTTTGGTTCAGATATCTTCATCTTATTATGAAGATCCCTCAATTCCATATCTTAAAAAAAAATTAAGTTGTTAGACAAAAAACAACACATAGTGTATTTTTAATGTAAAACACTATCTAACCGATGGAATAAAACACTATTAGCCAAAATAAACAACCCCTACAATGTAAAACAACACATAGTAAATACAATGTAAGACACTATCTAACAATTTCACCTTACAATGTAAGACACCATCAAACAACTCCCCAAAAATCTGACGACATCTGATGTGATAACACTATCAACCGAAATCCATCAAATCCGAAAACAAAACCCACTTTCCAAAATCTTAAAAAACACTATCAGCCCCGATCTAAAACTATCAGCTCAAATCAAACACTATCACCCAAAATCCATCAAATCCGAAAAAAACCCACTTTCCAAATTTTTAAAAAACGCTATCAGCTGAAATAAAAAACTACCAGAAGAAATCAAACACTATCAGCCAAAATCAATCAAATCCGCAAAAAAACCCACTTTCCAAATTCTTAAAAAACATAAATTTAACTTAACAACTCACAATAATAAAAAAATGAATTTATTTTAGTCACAATACCTGTCAGGGAAGTTGTAGGGTGCGGTGGTGTCTGAACGACTGTATCTTTAAATGGTGGTTGTCGACGGCCGGGAAGAAGTGTATAAAACACTAATTGGTTTCTCGGCGACGGGGATGAATGGTTTTATCGGTTGAATGGTTTTAAAACACGGCATATGAATGCCTTTGTTTCGGCTGATGGTTTTATCGATATAGGAAGATGAAGAGATTTGTTGTTTGTTGAAGAAGATTGTTGAGTTTGAAAATAATAACGAGAAGAGAGAAATATAAGGAACTGTGAATTATGGAATCATTCAAACTGTTTCCAAAATTTTTTTATACAAAATGACTTTTATACCCCCATTTTAAAACACTTATTTACGATCATACCCTGAATGTCTATAATATATTAATTAGATTTTAAAAACATCCAAACTTTTAATCTTAACCATCCATCTTTAAATCTAATGGTTGAAAACACTTCCTACACTAAACCATTTTCCTACCGGAACCCTACCCTATATATATATATAGGGTAAGGATCCATGGAAAACCCTCCTAAACTGGAAAACTTTGTAAACTCTGACTTCCCAAGCTTTTTAAGGCCTGAAAATTTTAGGACATGTAATATACATGATTTTAAGCATTTTGAGCAAAAAAAATCAAAAAAACGCCGAACACTTTTTTTTTAAAAAAATAATAATAAGTTTTTGGGTAACACATGTTAAGCGAAATTAACATATGTTACCCAAAAACTTATTTATTTATTTTTTTTTAAAAAAAGTACTCGACGTTTTTTTGATTTTTTTTACTCAAAATGCTTAAAATCATGTATATTACATACCCTAAAATTTTCATATAAAAAAAAGCTCGGGAAGTTAGAGTTTCCAGAGTTTTCCAGTTTAGGAGGATTTTCTATTTATCCTTATACTATATATATATATATATATATATATATATATATATATATATATAATGTTATATTATTTCATGTACATTATGATATACTATGAGATAGTTTAATCTAAAGTTTATAGTTGTTTATGATGAAACTAGAACTTACTGTAGATGGCTTTTAGTATCCACGCCGGGTTAAATTTTAGGCTTGCTAATAGCTTATGTTTGTCTTGGACGTTGATCAAAGGCTACCATATCATGTGAATTGGAATGCTGTTTTATAAATCTTCATATTTCATATCTATAAAGGTGAACGGGTCCAAAAACCTCATGCATCAGTAGAATACTGTGACATCCGTCACCTTCGACTTTCAATTAATTTACAAAAATAGTCCCCCAAATATTTTCATTTTAGTCCTTCAAACATTTCTTGTAATTGTTGTCGTTTTCAAATTCAATAAATGTGCGAAACTCAAGTTATATTATTTGCATGTATTTTGGATCTCGATCTCGATTTAATCTAACGCGTATGTTGCAACGTTATTCGGAAAAAAAAATATATATCATAAAAAAAAAATTCTAGTTTATAAAAGTTTTAAGTTTGAATAGTTAACTTAGTTAGTTTTATTAAAGGAAAACTAACTAGAAAACCTTGAAACTAACTAATGTAATTATGAGGGGCCAAAAGTGTCAAAATCCGAAAGTTGAAAAAAAAAACTTTTCCTCTTGCTGCTGCTGTCGTGAATGTCCGACCAGGGAAAAAAAAAATCCGGCCGCCGGAATATTCTTCCGGCAAGGCCTCAAACCCGATTACTAGTGTCCGTTTCAAGGCGTTTATCATTCCAAAAGGTTTTCTCCATCAAGGCGTAATTATTTGACTAATAATTACGCGTTAAACGACGTTTTAAGTAGCCTTTAATGACCACTAAAGCAAGAAACCGATCGGAATATTGAAGCTTAATAAACGCGCGTTTCAACTCGTCTTCTATATAAATTAGACACCTCACTTTGCATCTGCACTCATTCCCATCCTAAACGACCCGAAAACCATCAAAACTTTCGTCTAAAAGTTGCTCGATTTTGGTTCTTATTATCGGGTTTTATATCCCTCTTTCGGCCCTCAAAAACACCTTGTAAGTCCAGTTTTATAATGCCGTTTTGATCATTTATCCATCATCTTTAAAAGCCCTAAGGTCTTATGGCTTAACCATACTAAAATCGGATTATTAGATTTTGTGTTAGGGTTAGGGTTTGGCTAGGAAATTTGGGGAAGATGATGCTTTGGGAATAAAGTTTATAATAATTGTTTTCTAAATAAATGCAACAAAGTGGTACTTAGCCTAGTGGTTAGTGTGTGGGTTAACAAAGGAAGCAGGCCGGGTTCGAACCCAGGCACTGCCCCTTTTTCAGCATTTTTTTGCTTCCTTCCTTAATTTCCTTTTATTTTACTTATTATATACCTATATAATACATATAAACTTAAAATATTCATAATAAATCAAATTTTTACCCAAAAATTATGAAAATTTAGGTGTAGCTTCTTGACATCATAAAGAACATTTCCACATTTTTATTTTCTGAAAAATGTTTTATTTTTATATTTTTATTGAATTAAATTGTTTTAATCATAAATAATTGATAAAAAATTCATTTTTAATGATTTTAATCTCAAACTTTTTGAGTAATTATTTCTAACCATTCTCAACTGAAATAAAAATTACTGGTCAAGAAAACATTTATTTTTATTAATTTTCCCATTTTTAATCATTTAAACATGATTTAACCTCATTAAATCAGTTTTAAATATAAATAAGTTTATATAAATTATGGGAAAATTATTCTAATATGTTTACATCAGAAATCATCCATTTTCTATAAAATAAATATTTTTGGATCACGTATAGTATTATTAGTCTTATTTACGTTTAGTTAGACATAATAAAACATTTATTTATTTATACAATTTAAACATCTATTTTATAAATGTTTTTCTTATAAAATAGAAATACTCGTATGGTTTAATGTCTTAATTATTTTTTTTGTTGAATCGTTGTGTAACACAAAAATTATTTATTTATATATTTATGATTATCGTATTATTTTAATTTAGTTAAAGTAACTAACTAAATTATTTTGTCTTAATTATTCAAACATATTGTTATCTAGATATTTAATTGGTAATAATTATATTACCTAAATCATATTACAAACTTTGGTATATTATTTTTAATATACAACTTTTACATTTATTCGACTAATCATAAAATCTCTAATTCCCCAAATCGACTTAGCAAACCCTAAAGCCTTAGACCCTAGATACCTTAGACTTTGTAGACTTTACCTTACTAGTATTCATATACGTTATAGGTTGAATTCCTCGGAATTCTCACTACTTAGCTCACAACCGCTTAAGTGGATTTTGATCGCTTTCGCAAACTGTGAGTATATCTTTCCCCTTTTTCATTTTACTTTTGGGGCTACTCATGTACTTATATCAAGTTTCTACTTCCTTTTACTAAAATAGCAATTCTCATGTGTGTTTGCTTATGTTAATTTGTGTGTCTATGACTTGTCAAAATCATTAACCTTTGAGGGCCTGGCATTTCAATGAATAGTACTATGGTATATACCCCTTGTGACTCTGTTGAGAGACCTTGGTCATTGTCTTGTGATTCATATTACTAAAAATGTTTTTGATTCTTGATACTTACTACATAGGGTTGATTTTGAACGGACATTACTTAAATTACATAATTGCAAATGGTATACAACACAGGAATTGCGAAACGTTTTGTACTATATATATATCCAACGGATGTACTCACCAATGCATTATATGTGTTGACAAATTATTTTGTACATGTTTCAGGTGACGTTTGAACTTACTTGCTTTCACGCTTAGGATGGACCTAGTGCTTAAATAAATTTATTATTTATGTTTGAGATTTCTATTAAGACTCATTGTATTTCGTTTTGAATAATGAAAGTTTATTGCTATTAATATTTACATTTTAGTCCATGTGCTTTTGAACAATCGTCACTACGTGACACCTCGATGTTTCCGCCATCAGTTGGGGTGTTACAGATTGGTATCAGAGCCATGGTTATAGAGAATTAGGTTATTAGTAAATACTTTTGACCTAGACTATAACTAAGCTACCCATTATATGATTTCTTTTACCCTCATATTTCTTTAGATATATTTTCTCCTTTTACTTTTCATTATATTCGAGGAAGATTTTTATTCTACAAATGGAACGAAAACACCAAGTTAGGAGTGATGTCCATACCTTGGTGAATAGTTTTCACTCTTTATATGTTTTATTTATTTATTTTATTTATCTTGGAATATTTTCCTTTCGAGATAGGAGACGTCCAAATCTCAAGGAATCTATCCCTCCAAAAGAAACTTACTCACTAAGCTAGGAGTGATATCCTTATCTTAGTGACCAGTTTCACTCCATCATATTTTTACTATTTGGAAGTATATCTTTGAGTTAGGAGTGAAATCCACATCTCAAGGATATATATATTTCCACATTTCAAGATCCGCTAAAGTTTTGGAAATTATTTGTGACGGGGCACGTGCAATCTGGAAGGGTGAGCGCCTGTATTCTGAGTTTTCTGTCTAGGTTGGTAATTCGCATAAATCCCAATCAGACGAGGGACCCATTTACCTACCTGGGAATTCTCGGGATGAGCATTCACTTATAGGCTAAAGTACGCCCCCACAAGTCACTAATAATATTTCAATTACTTTAGTCAGTCAACAGTTTCTTTGGAAACACTCTTATATCTCGTTTTATACTTGGTATTGTTTTTCATTTGAAGTTTATTCATGATTTTCTTTATGATGTTCATAATTTTTCTTAAATCAATTTATAATTACTATACCTCATGTTATGTGTTACTTGTCTTGATATAAACTATGGCATTTCCAAGATTTTTGGAATCAAATCTCATAATTATTGTTCACTTTTGTAGATGTCTGATCGCGAATCTCGTAAGAGAGCCTCGAAGCGTCAGGCTAAACTGAAATCTGATCAGCGTATCGCGACCATGCTCAATGACAAGTTGGAAACACTTGTTCCTAACATCATTAATGCTATTATTCCAAACCTTAACCTGAACGGTAGCTCGAATGGGAACTCTAACGGGAATACAAATGGAAATGGTGGGGCTAGTGAGAATAAGTGCACTTTCAAGCACTTCAACTCTTGTCATCCCAACAAGTTTAATGGCACTGAGGGAGCCACTGGGTTACTTGAATGGTTCGAAAGTATGGAAAATACGTTCATTAATAGCGACTGTCCAGATAACCTACGTGTTCGTCATGCCACGGGTGTTCTTCAAAAGAGAGCGCTTACTTGGTGGAATGGTGAAAAACATGCTCGAGGGACTGAAGCTACTTTAGCTATGTCTTGGGATGATTTCAAAATCGCCATGACCACTGAGTTCTGTCCTCGTAGTGAGATGAAGAAATTGGAGGATGAGTTCTATCACCTCAAGCAGGATAGTGGAAATAATGTTCCCTACAATAACCGTTACCACGAGTTGAGCTTACTAATTCCTCGTATGGTAACCCCGGTATCCTTGGCTATTGAGAAGTATATTGAGGGACTGCCACCTCAGATCCATGATTCGGTTATGGGAAGTAAACCTGCTACTGTAGAGGATGCCATTCGTCTCGCAGCATCTCTTACTGACAAGCATGTCAAGGATGGTACTCTAACTCGTAAGGGTACTAAAAGACCTACTGAAACCCCTGCTACCACTGAACCTTCCCAAGAAAACTCTGCCTCTGCCTCTAGTTCCAATAAGAAACGAAAAGGTGGAAACCAAAACTATGCTGTAGTTGCACCTCTTAACCAGGTTTCTGTTGCAAACCCACCTACTGCACCTCAATCAACCCCAAGGGCTTATACTGGGAAACAACCTCAATGTGCCACCTGCCACTACCATCATCCCACCAATTTACCGTGTCGTAAGTGTGATGCTTGTGGAAGACTGGGTCATACCACTCCTTTCTGTCGTGTTGCCAATCGACCAATAAATAACCCACAGATTGCTATCCAAAACCAGGAAGCTGGTCAACCTAGGGTTTGTTACGCTTGTGGTGATCCTAACCACATGCAAAATAGATGCCCTCATCTTACGGCTTTTATTCAGGCTCGTCAGCAAACCCCAGCAGCCCCAGCAGTTCCAGCAATTCAAGCAGCTCCAGCCCGTGGTCGTGCTTTCAACATCAATGCTAACCAAGATCAAGCTATCAACGACGTTGTCAATGGTACATTTCTTATTACTAACTTATATGCTTCGATTTTGTTTGATACCGGTGCGGATAGGAGTTTTGTCTCGTTAGAAATTGGACCTTTGCTTACTCGTATTTGCCCTCACTTTACTTATTCTTTTACTGTGGAGGTTGCTAATGGCAATCTTATTCTTATAAAATTTATGCTCCATAATTGCACGTTGAACTTAAACGATTATAATTTTTATGTAGATCTTATATCTGTAATTAAGAATATTATGAATCAAGTTTGTAAACCTTTCTTGAACCAATACGTAAGTGTTTTTTTTTTTCGTCGTTAACATACTCATATATTCCACAACCAGAAATCTTCACTTGAAAGAAATTTCGAGACGAAATTTTCTAAAGTAGGGGAGACTGTGACATCCGTCACCTTCGACTTTCAATTAATTTACAAAAATAGTCCCCCAAATATTTTCATTTTAGTCCTTCAAACATTTCTTGTAATTGTTGTCGTTTTCAAATTCAATAAATGTGCGAAACTCAAGTTATATTATTTGCATGTATTTTGGATCTCGATCTTGATTTAATCTATCGCGTATGTTGCAACGTTATTCGGAAAAAAAATATATATCATAAAAAAAAATTTCTAGTTTATAAAAGTTTTGAGTTTGAATAGTTAACTTAGTTAGTTTTATTAAAGGAAAACTAACTAGAAAACCTTGAAACTAACTAATGTAATTATGAGGGGCCAAAAGTGTCAAAATCCGAAAGTTGAAAAAAAAAACTTTTCCTCTTGCTGCTGCTGTCGTGAATGTCCGACTAGGGAAAAAAAAAATCCGGCCGTCGGAATATTCTTCCGGCAAGGCCTCAAACCCGATTACTAGTGTCCGTTTCAAGGCGTTTATCATTCCAAAAGGTTTTCTCCATCATTAACTGATTATTTGACTAATAATTACGCGTTAAACGACGTTTTAAGTAGCCTTTAATGACCACTAAAGCAAGAAACCGATCGGAATATTGAAGCTTAATAAACGCGCGTTTCAACTCGTCTTCTATATAAATTAGACACCTCACTTTGCATCTGCACTCATTCCCATCCTAAACGACCCGAAAACCATCAAAACTTTCGTCTAAAAGCTGCTCGATTTTGGTTCTTATTATCGGGTTTTATATCCCTCTTTCGGCCCTCAAAAACACCTTGTAAGTCCAGTTTTATAATGCCGTTTTGATCATTTATCCATCATCTTTAAAAGCCCTAAGGTCTTATGGCTTAACCATACTAAAATCGGATTATTAGATTTTGTGTTAGGGTTAGGGTTTGGCTAGGAAATTTGGGGAAGATGATGCTTTGGGAATAAAGTTTATAATAATTGTTTTCTAAATAAATGCAACAAAGTGGTACTTAGCCTAGTGGTTAGTGTGTGGGTTAACAAAGGAAGCAGGCCAGGTTCGAACCCAGGCACTGCCCCTTTTTCAGCATTTTTTTGCTTCCTTCCTTAATTTCCTTTTATTTTACTTATTATATACCTATATAATACATATAAACTTAAAATATTCATAATAAATCAAATTTTTACCCAAAAATTATGAAAATTTAGGTGTAGCTTCTTGACATCATAAAGAACATTTCCACATTTTTATTTTCTGAAAAATGTTTTATTTTTATATTTTTATTGAATTAAATTGTTTTAATCATAAATAATTGATAAAAAATTCATTTTTAATGATTTTAATCTCAAACTTTTTGAGTAATTATTTCTAACCATTCTCAACTGAAATAAAAATTACTGGTCAAGAAAACATTTATTTTTATTAATTTTCCCATTTTTAATCATTTAAACATGATTTAACCTCATTAAATCAGTTTTAAATATAAATAAGTTTATATAAATTATGGGAAAATTATTCTAATATGTTTACATCAGAAATCATCCATTTTCTATAAAATAAATATTTTTGGATCACGTATAGTATTATTAGTCTTATTTACGTTTAGTTAGACATAATAAAACATTTATTTATTTATACAATTTAAACATCTATTTTATAAATGTTTGTAACACCCCAACCGATGGCGGAATCATCGAGGTGCCACGTAGTGACGATTGTTCAAAAGCACATGGTACTAAAATGTAAATATTATTGAATAATCAAAATTGTCTTACATGGAAATGAAAAATACATTGTCTAAATGAAATGTAAATATTGAAATAATTGAATTGAAATAAAGCACTAAATGTCTCTTGCTAAAGCACTAGATCAAACTGCACCTGAAACATGTACAAAATAGATTTGGTCAACATATGAAATGTTGGTGAGCATTCCTAGATTTGATATATATAGTAGGTTAAAAAGTTATACAATTCAAGTGCAAGCTACAGTGCAAATATGTAAACCATGAATCATACAAATGAGCGAAATCAACCCTGTGACTGTATAATGTACTGTATGAACTGTAGTGTACTCAACCAATAAATGGATGATAACTTAACACTGGCCACGGATTCTCCGATGAAAAAGGGGGAGAATCAACCTAGGCGGGTTGTCAATCCAAATAGCGCTATCCAATGTTAAGGTCGGCTTGTACCATGTTAATGATTTCACTAAGTACAAATGTAATCCACATGTATTGTCTAAGCATAAAGCACGTGGTAAGCAATGCACATAGTACTAGAATTGTATTGTGAAAATGTAAACTTGTATTTGAAATTTGTAATAGTGTACATGAATCACCCCAAAAATGTATAAAAGTAAAAAGGGGATAGGAAATACTCACAGTTCACGTAATAACTTGAAATTGGACTTGGACAACGAAATATGAATTGAGATTACTCCCAAATGATTAACCTAAAGTAATTGATATTGTGTGAGTGAAATAACTCTAGGATACATGTATTTCTAGGGCTTCGAATTGGGGACAAACGTTTATTTGATTAATAATAATTTGTTTATTAAATATGAGAAATTTAGTGAATAAATAAACAAAAGCCTTTTTGTAAAATTTTAAGTTGAATATAATCACAACATAAGGTTTTAAGTATGAAAATAATTTTTATAAAATTATTTTCTTGAAAATAGAATATTTAATCTAATTATTTCAAATTGTCAAAATACGACTTTAATATCTAAAAATATTAAAATCAAAGAATTTCTGAATTAAAAATTGTATTTCTGTTCCAAAAGAATAGAAATAATTTATGTAAAATTTTGGTGCAAAAATATTGAAAAATGAATTTATTATGAATTATTTATGATTAAAACTAACAAAAATTAATTAAAAATATTAAATAAATGATTTTTCATAAAAATAAATTTATAAATATAAATTTTAGAGTCTTGGAAAGCTGGGATAATTTTTATAAAGTTTTTGAACTAAGATTGCTATTTTTAATAATTAAATGTATTTATATTAGATATATAAACACAAAGAAATGGAAAAGAAAAACTGAAAAAAAAGAATTACTAAAACACGCCCACTACTGGGCTCGAACCCGTGACCTGTGGTGTGAGAGTGCACGCCCAGACCAACTGGTCTGGGTGTGTGTTCGTTGATTGTTTTGATTTCGCGTTTTATTTATATAATACCTTAAACACTCATCTTCCCCAATTACATAAGAACAAACCCTAGTTTTCCTAATCAAACAAATTCGTGTCCAATAGCCCCTGAATCATTGGGGCTATTGTTCACGAGATGTTGTACAATGAAACCCACAAAAAAAGAAAGCTTACAAGATACGTATTCGTGGGTTTATGCTCGGTCAACCAAAAGTCAAACGTGAATCCAAAATGCTTTGAAAGATGATAATATCAGAATTTGAGGTTAAGGGAGATGAGTGAGCGAGTTGTTATGCTGTTCCAAGGCTCAATTTATAGTGGGGATCAATGGGTTGGGTTAATTGGAAGGTTTGACCTCGTTAATTATCATACGCGTATAATGAGTAATATGGTCAATCAATTCGTAATTGCACATGTAATTGATAAGGATTAGGCCGGTAATCACGTTACCTTGGTCAAACCATGATAATTAAGCTTCAATCAAGCTATTGATTTGTCAAAAGAGGGAAAAAGAAAATAAAAAAAAACATATCTGCTGTCTGCGCGTTTGCTTACAAGGAAGGAGAAGGGACAAGGTGAAAGCAGTGTTAAATATATTTTGATTCTGAATTGAATCAGAAAGTGAGCTGTGGCTCAATGGTTTGGTGCGTGGTGTTTAAAGGTCGGACCGGGTCTGGACGCGGGTTCGAATCCCGTCCAGACCATATAATTTTTTTTTTGTTTTAAAAATAGAAGGGGAGGGGGTTGATGGGCTGTGTTGGTCTGATGGGCCGGATCAAGAGCTGTTATGTGGGCCGGCTCCTTGGGCTTAACAGATTAAGAGAAAAGGGTATGGGTATTGGGTTTGTTAATGGGTTAGGATGTGAGGGTTTAGAGGTTTAGTAAAAAAAATGATTATTATTATCATTATTATTATTATTATTATTATTATTATTATTATTATTATTATTATGTATATATAAAAAAGAAAAATATATATATATATATATATATATAATGAAAAGTGACGGATGTCACAGCATCCCCTACTTTTAGAAACTTCGTCCCGAAGTTATTAGAAACATAGGGTTACGAATGCTTGGGAAAAATTAAGGTAACTGTGGTTCGGAAAATTTGGGTTAAGTCACGACGTTCAGTTATAGGTAACAGAGTGAATTGTTTCGAATGATTTGGATAAGAGGTTTGATAGGTGTGAGTTAAGGATTAGATTAGGTTCGTCTCGAAAGGGTAAAGAGAGTAAGAATCTAGTAAGACACTAAACTTCAAGTTTTAGGACTCCTAAAATAATTGCATGAGTTGATTGACTATAGAAAGACTAAATGAACTACCAAGCAACTAGAGTTTGTTCCTGGTCCGACTTCCAGTCTCACTTTCAATGCATCATTAGTGTTTGTATACAGGGTGTACCGCAGCTAACCCACCACACCTTTGATACCTTGAAAACGTACTGGACGCCTACCAACAACTCTAATAGAATTTCACACTACCCTAAGGTACCTGTAAATTCATGATTACGTTCCGGACCGGAATCATCAATTTACCTTACATTAGGGTTTTATGTCCTTCTATGATCCCACCGATTGTTGAGCAGGTTCGATAGCCTCCACCAGTCGTGGAGTAGGTTGTAGGGCCTCTCCCGACTGTTTGAAAAGGCATAGTGACCTCTACCAATCGTTGAGTATGTTCGATAGCCTCCACCAGTCGTGGAGCAGGTTGTAGGGCCTCTCCCGACTGTTGAAAAAGGCATGATGACTTCTATTAAGTGCAACAATTATTATTCACATAGATTGCAAATTGATAGCATGTTTATGCAAGCAAGTAAGTACTACAACCATTAAGTGTAAGTGTTATCATGAATAATTAAATGTTTACGAGTATCATGAATAATTAGATGTTCACTGAATAGTCAAGTTTAAAGGAAAAATCAAGTTTCATATAATAAGCAATGATGTTTTCTTAGAAAAGCTCTGTAGGATCAAGTATCAAGTCTAAACGTTTCAAATAAATGTAAGTGTATGATTAAAATAAACGTAACTAATATGATAGATCACCAATTTGTGTTCGTACGTAATTGTATGCAAGGAAATCTCTAGATGTTATATGCCTATGTCATAATTGGGTACAATAAGATCAAGAAAATGAAAACACGAGTATCATGAATAATTAAATGTCCCGTGAATAGTCAAATTAAGGGAAAATCGAGTTTCACAAATAATGATGTTTTGGAAAAAGAATCATGTAGAATCAAGTATCAGGTTTTTAGTAGTTTGATTATCATGGGTAACTAGCTCACGTATGAGAAGGTGGAGGATATGAATTTAGTCCTGGAGAGGATGATGAGAAATCTTGAAGCAGAATCAAGGTTGTGAGAGATGGTGAATGTGAAGATAGTTGATAAAGAGTTTATTTTATAGTAAGGAGATTATATAGTAGTGTAAATTTTTGGGGGTTTGGATCAAAGGTTATAATCAAGTGTATAAGAAAACATGATTGTGGTGTATGCCAAATATTGTAAAAATTTGAACAAGTTGAAAATGGGTGAGTGTTGATGGAGAACCTAGAGACTGGATATTATTTCAAAAAAATAAATATTTTCAAAATTTTGGTTTTGTACATAAGGCAAAAGTTGTTAGATAGTACAAGCTAAGTAGGCTTTGTAATAGTTTAAAACATTATATACAAAATCGTTTGTTACGTCAATAAATAATCAATTGAATTTAAGTTCGAGGAAAATATGTACTTTGTAAAGTTGCTAGGTAATACAACTAGTTTTTAGAAATCTTTAGTTTGTGCTAAAGTATGAGGTTATAGTTTTTAAAATAAATAACATGTGGAGAAAAGAAATAATATGATTTGGGTAGGGTGTTGAATATTTAAAAAGTGGCTAAGAGGGTAAGGTGAAGTGTGATTGTGAAATCCATTTTATGAAAGTATGAACTTGTAAGCAATATATAAAATATTGTATATGAACCGAGAGAGTATTATTGAAAAAGCTTGCATAAAATGCTTGGAGTGCCTTTGTCTAGCTGTAAAGCCCAACAAGAACGTTGACTTTTCAAAGGAATTGAACCCAATGGTGATCAAAGAAGACGTGCTTTAGCCTATAAGTGGACACTCACTCCAGGAATCCCCAGGTAAGCATAACAGGTCCGTAAATGGATTTATGCGCTATGCTTGCCTATGCCAGAAAACCCAGTGTACAGGCGTCCACCCTTCCAGATTGCACGTGTCCTTATCACACTTATTAAAGTTCAACAACTTTGAAGGAACAAAAGTAAGAGTAGGCATTATGCCTAAGAGTGTCTTCATGAAAGGTACTGTCCCTGTTCCATGATGATGTAGACTTTCCACTCCCTGTAGGACACCATCTCTATGCATCATGATGAAGGATGAAAAGAATGGAGAGAGAGAAAAAGGGAAAGATAGAAGAAGGAAAGTAGAGGGAAATGAGGGTAAGGCAATTCAGTAAATATTATGCATGAAAGTTGAAGTTCGGTTATAGTCTAGGCCATTTTATCTAATAACCTAATTCCCTATAACCATGGCTCTGATACCAATCTGTAACACCCCAACCGATGGCGGAATCATCGAGGTGCCACGTAGTGACGATTGTTCAAAAGCACATGGTACTAAAATGTAAATATTATTGAATAATCAAAATTGTCTTACATGGAAATGAAAAATACATTGTCTAAATGAAATGTAAATATTGAAATAATTGAATTGAAATAAAGCACTAAATGTCTCTTGCTAAAGCACTAGATCAAACTGCACCTGAAACATGTACAAAATAGATTTGGTCAACATATGAAATGTTGGTGAGCATTCCTAGATTTGATATATATAGTAGGTTAAAAAGTTATACAATTCAAGTGCAAGCTACAGTGCAAATATGTAAACCATGAATCATACAAATGAGCGAAATCAACCCTGTGACTGTATAATGTACTGTATGAACTGTAGTGTACTCAACCAATAAATGGATGATAACTTAACACTGGCCACGGATTCTCCGATGAAAAAGGGGGAGAATCAACCTAGGCGGGTTGTCAATCCAAATAGCGCTATCCAATGTTAAGGTCGGCTTGTACCATGTTAATGATTTCACTAAGTACAAATGTAATCCACATGTATTGTCTAAGCATAAAGCACGTGGTAAGCAATGCACATAGTACTAGAATTGTATTGTGAAAATGTAAACTTGTATTTGAAATTTGTAATAGTGTACATGAATCACCCCAAAAATGTATAAAAGTAAAAAGGGGATAGGAAATACTCACAGTTCACGTAATAACTTGAAATTGGACTTGGACAACGAAATATGAATTGAGATTACTCCCAAATGATTAACCTAAAGTAATTGATATTGTGTGAGTGAAATAACTCTAGGATACATGTATTTCTAGGGCTTCGAATTGGGGACAAACGTTTATTTGATTAATAATAATTTGTTTATTAAATATGAGAAATTTAGTGAATAAATAAACAAAAGCCTTTTTGTAAAATTTTAAGTTGAATATAATCACAACATAAGGTTTTAAGTATGAAAATAATTTTTATAAAATTATTTTCTTGAAAATAGAATATTTAATCTAATTATTTCAAATTGTCAAAATACGACTTTAATATCTAAAAATATTAAAATCAAAGAATTTCTGAATTAAAAATTGTATTTCTGTTCCAAAAGAATAGAAATAATTTATGTAAAATTTTGGTGCAAAAATATTGAAAAATGAATTTATTATGAATTATTTATGATTAAAACTAACAAAAATTAATTAAAAATATTAAATAAATGATTTTTCATAAAAATAAATTTATAAATATAAATTTTAGAGTCTTGGAAAGCTGGGATAATTTTTATAAAGTTTTTGAACTAAGATTGCTATTTTTAATAATTAAATGTATTTATATTAGATATATAAACACAAAGAAATGGAAAAGAAAAACTGAAAAAAAAGAATTACTAAAACACGCCCACTACTGGGCTCGAACCCGTGACCTGTGGTGTGAGAGTGCACGCCCAGACCAACTGGTCTGGGTGTGTGTTCGTTGATTGTTTTGATTTCGCGTTTTATTTATATAATACCTTAAACACTCATCTTCCCCAATTACATAAGAACAAACCCTAGTTTTCCTAATCAAACAAATTCGTGTCCAATAGCCCCTGAATCATTGGGGCTATTGTTCACGAGATGTTGTACAATGAAACCCACAAAAAAAGAAAGCTTACAAGATACGTATTCGTGGGTTTATGCTCGGTCAACCAAAAGTCAAACGTGAATCCAAAATGCTTTGAAAGATGATAATATCAGAATTTGAGGTTAAGGGAGATGAGTGAGCGAGTTGTTATGCTGTTCCAAGGCTCAATTTATAGTGGGGATCAATGGGTTGGGTTAATTGGAAGGTTTGACCTCGTTAATTATCATACGCGTATAATGAGTAATATGGTCAATCAATTCGTAATTGCACATGTAATTGATAAGGATTAGGCCGGTAATCACGTTACCTTGGTCAAACCATGATAATTAAGCTTCAATCAAGCTATTGATTTGTCAAAAGAGGGAAAAAGAAAATAAAAAAAAACATATCTGCTGTCTGCGCGTTTGCTTACAAGGAAGGAGAAGGGACAAGGTGAAAGCAGTGTTAAATATATTTTGATTCTGAATTGAATCAGAAAGTGAGCTGTGGCTCAATGGTTTGGTGCGTGGTGTTTAAAGGTCGGACCGGGTCTGGACGCGGGTTCGAATCCCGTCCAGACCATATAATTTTTTTTTTGTTTTAAAAATAGAAGGGGAGGGGGTTGATGGGCTGTGTTGGTCTGATGGGCCGGATCAAGAGCTGTTATGTGGGCCGGCTCCTTGGGCTTAACAGATTAAGAGAAAAGGGTATGGGTATTGGGTTTGTTAATGGGTTAGGATGTGAGGGTTTAGAGGTTTAGTAAAAAAAATGATTATTATTATCATTATTATTATTATTATTATTATTATTATTATTATTATTATTATTATGTATATATAAAAAAGAAAAATATATATATATATATATATATATAATGAAAAGTGACGGATGTCACAATGTTTTTCTTATAAAATAGAAATACTCGTATGGTTTAATGTCTTAATTATTTTTTTTTGTTGAATCGTTGTGTAACACAAAAATTATTTATTTATATATTTATGATTATCGTATTATTTTAATTTAGTTAAAGTAACTAACTAAATTATTTTGTCTTAATTATTCAAACATATTGTTATCTAGATATTTAATTGGTAATAATTATATTACCTAAATCATATTACAAACTTTGGTATATTATTTTTAATATACAACTTTTACATTTATTCGACTAATCATAAAATCTCTAATTCCCCAAATCGACTTAGCAAACCCTAAAGCCTTAGACCCTAGATACCTTAGACTTTGTAGACTTTACCTTACTAGTATTCATATACGTTATAGGTTGAATTCCTCGGAATTCTCACTACTTAGCTCACAACCGCTTAAGTGGATTTTGATCGCTTTCGCAAACTGTGAGTATATCTTTCCCCTTTTTCATTTTACTTTTGGGGCTACTCATGTACTTATATCAAGTTTCTACTTCCTTTTACTAAAATAGCAATTCTCATGTGTGTTTGCTTATGTTAATTTGTGTGTCTATGACTTGTCAAAATCATTAACCTTTGAGGGCCTGGCATTTCAATGAATAGTACTATGGTATATACCCCTTGTGACTCTGTTGAGAGACCTTGGTCATTGTCTTGTGATTCATATTACTAAAAATGTTTTTGATTCTTGATACTTACTACATAGGGTTGATTTTGAACGGACATTACTTAAATTACATAATTGCAAATGGTATACAACACAGGAATTGCGAAACGTTTTGTACTATATATATATCCAACGGATGTACTCACCAATGCATTATATGTGTTGACAAATTATTTTGTACATGTTTCAGGTGACGTTTGAACTTACTTGCTTTCACGCTTAGGATGGACCTAGTGCTTAAATAAATTTATTATTTATGTTTGAGATTTCTATTAAGACTCATTGTATTTCGTTTTGAATAATGAAAGTTTATTGCTATTAATATTTACATTTTAGTCCATGTGCTTTTGAACAATCGTTACTACGTGACACCTCGATGTTTCCGCCATCGGTTGGGGTGTTACAAATACATAGTAAGAGATAAATGAGGGGCAATGTGGACCTTAAGTGGCGTTGCTTTGTCTGTAGTTAGTCCCGCGCCTTCAGTCATATCAATCGGTTCATCTAATGTTTTTGTTACCATGAATTGTTGTAACACACTAGCTAATGTAAAAAGCAAAGCCTATAGGGCAAAGAAAATACCCGGGCACATTCTTTTCCCACTACTAAAGGGAAGAAATTCGAAATGATTACCTCTTAGATCTATATCCTTTTGACTTTTTAAGAATCTTGCTGGCTAAAACTCGTAAGGATTTGACCATACATTTGGATCATGGTGTAATTTATAAAGATTTACTAACAACCGTGTGCCTTTTGGGATATTGTATCCGCTTACAAGGCAGTCTTCCATGGACTCATGAGGAACGGAGAGAGAGATCCCGGTGGGTATAAACGCAATGTTTCTTTGATGACTGCTAGATTAATTTTTTCATGTCCTACTGTTGCACCAGTCTCTCCCTTCCAACATGCTCATCAATTTCATCTTGGATATTTTTCATAGTTTTTGGGTTGTTGAGCAGCAAAGATAAAGCCCATGTTAAAGTCACAACCATTGAGTCCGCGGCCGCAATTAAAATTTCCTGCATAAATGAGATAATTACATATTGGGACTCAATTACGATCACATCATATGTAGATGCTTATCAACATTCAACACTAGTTTGAATGTGATGATGATGAATCATACCCAGTATGTCCCACGAATAGTAAAAACTATTGGTAGGGTCAGGGGAGGGTGAGATGTAGGTACACCTTACCTCTACCCATAAGGATAAAGAGACTGCTTCTAGAGAGACCCCTTGGTATAAAAAAAAAAAAAAAAAAGAGAATAGAAGACATGCAAACATACAAGTAAAGAGCCAAGCACCACAGAGTTATTCCGCTATCGGCTAACGGACTAAGTGCAGGAATAAGCTAGTAAGATAGTGCATAAAAACATATTACATTGAACATCATACAAACATGTAAACGAGACGACAACCACATGTAAGTTTCACATTACTCAAGAAAAAAAGATAAATAGATACATAAATCAAAATAGGTTTAGAAATCCGATAGTTAAGGTCCCATAATACACGATTATGCTACCTAAGTGTCAAATCCTAAAAGTCACTTACTTTAATCTTACTTCTCCACGAACTCCTATCTTGGACCATGTCCTCAGATAGGTGCAACTCTTTGAGATCCTGTCTAATCAGCTCATCCCAGGTCAATTTAGGTCAGTCCCTATTCCTTCTCCCCTCTACGACGCATGCTTCCACTGCTCTAACTGGCGCTGTTTTTCGTCTCCTGTTCACATGTCCAAACCATCTCAATCTCCCTTCCTTTATCTTATCTGATATCCAAGCAACTCCAAACCTCTCTCTAAAAACCTCATTTCTAATCCGATCTAGCCTTGTGTGCCCGCCTATCCACCTAAGCAACCTCATCTCTGCAACCTCCGTCTTGCGTGCGTGCGTGTTCTTGATTGCGCAACACTCTGTCTCATACAACATAGCAGGTCTAACTGCGGTCCTGTAAAATTTCCCCTTCAAGTTCGTTTATTTAATAAACGAACAAAAATGTTTGTTCGTTCATTTATGTTTGTTTGTTTAAGTATTAATTAATACATATGTATTTATAAAAAAAAAATATATATAAAAACTACTTATCGTTAGTATGTGTGAACCCTAATTTAGATATGCTTTTGGATTAGTTGTAATGTATTAAACTTGTCTATTTGTGCTTATTAATGTTAAATTATGTGTGTTTGTATTTGTTCAATGACATTCATTTGTGCTTATTAATGTTCAATGACATTCATCTTTTTAACCTACGTTTTTATATTTTTTATATGTTCATTTTACTAGTTTGAATGTGATGATTTCTTAAAATATTGGAGAACCTAGTAAATGCAAAATTTTTATTTCCAACCTTCTAAAGTATATATAAACAAAATTTACTGTTCTAGATTTATTTGATACAAGTTGTTTGATAACTTTTTAGTAGATGATTTTCTGAAAAAAAAAATAAAAATAAATTACCATTACATGAGCGTTCATAAGAAAAAATTTAAAAACGTAGGTTAAAAAGATGAATAAAAAATATTTAAAATTACAATATTAAGTTTAAATATCTAATGAGTATAAAAAAATAAGTAAAACGGCCGTATACACAAATTTAAATACGGTAATATATAGGTGTTTTAACATTAAATGGTTATTAATCTATATTATATTATTAAGGAAGAGTGATGTACACAATTGTAGTTTTGTTATGGGTACAAGTTTTATTGCTACATATACAAATTAATAAATCATATTTTATAGGGGTAAATTAGACCCTTAGGTGTATATTAAGACACTTAGAGGGTTATGATAGTAATTTTATCATTGGTTTTTAGTTAAAACCAAAAACATTGTTCCATGTCTACCCTTTAAGCTCATCATCATTGTTGAATTTCAATCGCCGGTACTCTTGAATACCATGACTGAAACTGATGATTGATGATTTTTGATGGTCAAGCCATCAGTCGACATTGATGATTTTGACATTTACTTCATCAATTAAATGGTATCGTCAATCCCTTCATCTCATCTTTATCATGCCTTTACCCAGATGCTCTTCTAAATGATGTTTGTTTAACGAGGGTTTCTACGATCTTCACTTCTATAAGTGTTTTACCTTTTTTTTATCTCTTTCATTTTCATGATTAATTTTTAGGTTTACTGATTAGTTTCATCATTTGCTCTTTGCAGGTCGAATAGCAACTCTTATTCTTCCTTAGCCAGGTTTTCTTTATGATTTGTTCAATGCTTCAACAAAGTGTATTTTTTATTTTATTTTTACGTTGAAATCGGCCACAAAGTTCTTACTTGATTTCCTAATTAATGTTGTTTACTCTGATTTCATATAACTGCAAGAAATCGGCTTATTTCTTTCGCCTCTGTCCCGTTTTGACAACCTCTGCTAGCTTTAATGTAGATTGTAATGTTGTATTTTTAAACTTTGCTTTGGTAATGTAAATAGTAGCTTTTTTACATTTTACCCGTTTGATGTAAGCAATTCAGGATGTTTTTGAGCAAGTTCATGCAGGTGTTGGTGCCAGGACTAATACTCGCCTAGACCAAGATGTGTGACATGTCGTGTCGTAACATGTATGTGTTCGTGTTTAAGTAAATGATGCGTATAATTAAACGGGTCGTGTTCGTATTTGGTTCCCATGTTAATCGTGTCTGACCCATTCAACATGACTAAACACGTGTTTCCGGTCCTTATTTGAATGATGTTACTGTCGGTAAAGTTGTTTTTGAGATTGATTATTTAAAACCTTTGCAGTTGGAGGAATTTGAAAGGCCTGTAATATCCAGTTATGGCAAGGATTCTACATATTATATCTTAATTTTTGTCTCATTTTTCTTGTTTGTTGTCTTATGTCGTATTCTTTGTGCGCAGATTTACTGGTACTTCATTTGATCTAAAGTGGAGCTACACGCTTTTCCCACTGGCGACTTGGTAAAAGATACATGGTTAAGTGTACTATTTTGGTTTAAGAGACCATAACCAGGTAATGATCTGATCATAAGTTAAAATGTTTACATATAACTTTCTCATATTATAAAAAAGCTAGCACTTTAATAAACGCTTTTAATTAATGCCGCTATTTTGAAATCCTTTAATGGCATTGAGGGGTCTTTTTCTCATTTGCCCCCCCTAGGCGTTTTATATTTATATATCGTTATAATTTTGTAATCAAATGCATTTCATATATGTTAGTTGCTATCTGTTTTTATGCTTTGATGAATGGTAATACTTTGTTATGAATTCTATTTGAAGTGTCAGCTCGCGTTTTTTCCATATATTATACATGTAACTAATAGTTGATGGCTATATAACTTAAGTTTATTCATTGGATGTTGAGCATCATGTAACAAATGCTAAAACACAATATACTTAATGATTGGAGATAAGTTTTGCATTCGTCTTGAGATTGATGTATTTTCCATATGAATCTTATAAAGATTAGGAACATAATGATGATTACAGTAGTTCATGTTGGATAATTCGTTTTAGATGCTTAAAATAGGTTAGGAACATAATGATGTATAGTTCTTAATCTGATGTAGATATGTCCCATCTGTTTCATTGATGGAATCTATATTAGTTGATCATTCTAGCATGCTTTGTTATTTGATTTGCTAACCACATTCTTTTGTTTACAGGAGAAAGAGGCAAATAAGGAAGCTTTTAGGAAGTATTTAGAGTTTGATGCTACTAAGGAGCAGTGGTGCATGAATGTTCACTTCAATGTGAAAAAATGGTGTTCAGGCTGCTCAAAATCATGAGCAGAATCCGCTTTTTTCGTTAAAAAAGAAGTTTGCAACTGCAGCAGAGACTGTTTGATTATGACAGTTTCATACCTATATTTTTTTTTCTTTTGTAACTTTTAGCATAGTTTTTTTTTTAAATATAAATATCCTTACAAATGTATGTTACAATAAGGGATCATCTTGGCTTTTAATGGATGCATGAATGCTCATATGTGTTTGTGTTTTTTTCATGGTTCTTTGGTTTTATTGTTGATTTTCTTTGTCAAAATATTTGTAGGCTGTAGCCACTGACTCTGTTTCTCTTTTGATTATTGCTAACCTGCACACATATTATGCAGGTGGTTGACTGGTTGCGATCACACAAGAAAATTTATTACTAGACAACACTGCAAGGATCAAGGCAAAGTTGTCAAAGCACCTAGGCGCACTCAAGGCGCATAGGCCGAGCCTGGAGCCTAGGCGCAAGGCGCATAATAAATGAGGTCTTTTAATAATTACACGCATAGTATAAAATACATTTTTAGGTATTTTAGAGATGTTTTAGGCTTGTTTAGGGCTACCTTAGGATGTTTTAGGGTTGTTTAGGACTTGTTCCTAACTTATTTAGGATGTTTTAGAGGTTTAGGCAACTTTTCGCATGAATTTGCCCGGAAATTTGCCCCGATAGTGCGCCTCAGTGCCTAGGCGCGCGCCTCACGGGACGCAGCACACTTGGTACGCCTTGCGCTTTTGACAACTATGGATCAAGGGGTGGTTAGCTAGATTTCCCAATCTTGATTGGCTTAGGGGAATAACATGTCAAGTGCCTGCAGTTGGTCTAATGGCTTCAGCAATTCAATTTTATTTAATTATAATTTCGTTCACTTGCATTTTTGAAAAAAAACAAAAAAAGAGGCTATGTTTAGAAAAAAGTATTCAAATATTTTAATGTGCTATTTAGACCAGGTGTAATGGAACGTTATTTGGGCGTGGACGGAGAGAAAAACGCCCCAAAACGCCGGGCTACACCGCCCTCTAGGAGTTTTGGGGCTTTTTTTTTAGTTTGGGCATGAAAAAGATAACGCTACAAATTTGGCATGAAAATGGTAAGCCAATCATGATGAGCCATTTGGAGTAGGGGCATGGAATTAACCTTCCAATTACGTTTGGTCTTAGAGAATTGACGTCAAAGAAATGCTTGCTGGTGCACCACTTATGGATGAGGCAACTGGGACTCCTGTGGTATGATAATTTATATGTTGCTTTTACGAGCGTAGGACAAGAAGTATGCTTAATTGGGAAAAATAAAACTCATGTACTCCTTTTTATACATCTTTGTTAATCTTTTGTTACTGCTACTATAGAGGATCCTTTTTTGGATAGATCAAGGCCTGGTCCTAGAATTTATAGTTATTGAGATTTTGTGTTGTAATGTATATATGTGTAGTCCTGGGAGGCAAAAGTAAAGTTGCACTAATTTTAACGTTATTTTACTAATTTCGTGAAAATAACGTTAAAAATGACGGATGGGTAATCATGCATCATGTGGTGGCGTTGATAGCCAAAAGACAAGGGGTTACATGCACCAATCGGGCTTGTACCGATTGCTAAGTGTTATGTGCCCTATCGAGCCGAGGGTCTCACTGGAAGCAGCCTCTCTATTCCCACGGGGTAGAGGTAAAGTTGTCTACATCTTACCCTCCTTAGACCCTACCTTTGCTTTGCTATTGATGAGATTAACTGGGTATGATGATGATGAGATTTTGTGTTGTAACTTTTAAGTAATCTAATATGTTGTATGCCAATGGCTATTTGCTCATATAATGCTATATAATACTAGGTATGCATGTGAATTATAGAGTGGTATTAAAAATAAACATGAAACTCATCACGCAATGTGTGCGGTGTGCCTAAGATATATAACTACCCGCGGTAACGCGCGGGCTTTTTCACTAGTAAAAATAAATAAAGATATGTGTAGAATATAATACTTTCCATAACTACTAGAAGTGACCCCGCGCTATACAACGGGAAAACCAATTTGGATAAAAGTTAAATAGAAATGTAAACGAAAAAGTAATAATACCACTAAGAAAAAAAACCTAAAACTTAAATATTGTAAAAATAAGAAAAGTGTTTTATGGCACATTCTGGTTTCAAGCCCGTGTCGATTTAGCCAAAACCGATTTTATTAATTCTTAAAAGAACCCAAACCTGTTTTCAACCCAAACTGATTTCAGAGAAAAAAACGTGGATTTAGTCAACAAGTTATATATTTTTTAAACATTTGATAAATAGTTAAATAACTTAATATTATTACATATCATGTTAAATATTATTATTTTAATTTAAAAATACAATGCATTTCATAAATTGTTAAATAACTTAATGTTATTACATATAATTATTATTGTTATTTTAATTTAAAGAATATAATATTTTAACTTTATGTGTCGCGTCAAAGGTATGCTATTTAGAAATAGATAACTTTAAGTCTATATATTTGCTCCGTAGTTATATATAATAACATAACACTATTACTTATTTTGTTTGTATAAATTTCTTTAATTCTGCTTTGTTCTAATTTTATATATATATATAGTGGAGGGTTCAAATGAGAAGAAATTTCTTGTAAGAAGAAAAACAAGAATTTTTAACCAATAGGAATCCTTCATTTCAATACATATATTGAATGTTAAATAAATGATTAATTTATTGTAACCCCCATAAACTAGTTAAATAAATGAAACTAATAATTGCTTTTCAAAATATATTTTTTCAAACCAAGCCTAATTTGAAGTGAAGGATAATTTCAATATATGTAGGATAAATGTATGATAATTTTGATATGTGTATGTTGAATTTTGATATGTGTGGGACAAATTGTGATATGTGTAGGATAAAATTATAATAATTTTGATGTGTGTAGAATGAATTTTGATATGTGTAGGACAAATTTTGATGTGTGTAAGATGAAATATTTAAAACTAATTAATTGGATAATTAATGTAAAATGAGTTAAAGTATTTAATGTTATTTCTTCTTTTTCTTCTCAAATGATCCCCATATATATATATATATATATATATATATATATATATATATACACCTAGTTTTTTTTTTTTTTTTGAACGGCCAACTAAACAACGTCAGGTACTTCGTACCCAGCTCTCTAGTGGCAAAGACAGGGGCACAACCCGGCCCACCCCGGACGCACGAAGCCCCTAGCCCGCTTCTGGGGAAAACCCGACCCACATACCCGCCCGAAGGCACGACATTAGTGAACCGGTAAAACCTGGCGAGATCAGGAACTCGAACTCATGACCATAGGCCATGAGTCAACCATCATTTCTCATTATGTCCTTTGTGGGAATCGAACCTGAGACCTCCAAGAGAGATCCCTAGTCCATTCACCAACTGAGCTACCCATGAAGGACACCTAGTTTTTTTATTTATAAGTATAAAAATTATTGTTGAGAAAATGTATGTAGTTCATTTAATTAGAATTAGAAGTTTATTAATTAATTAGAAGCTTATATTAAATAATGTATTAAAGTGTATTAAGATTTGAGGTAAATTACAATGATGCCCTCCTATAATGAAGTTAAATTACATTGTTGCCCATCTAGAATGCATTATATAGTAGTATAGATATAGATATTTGAAAAATTAAATGATTATGTCATTATAAATACCAAAATAATGACCACTGACGTCAGAATTAAACCACCGCCACAGTTACTCTTGACCACCATATGTACAGTTCAACCACCACGTACTACTGTTCACCCAACAAACCATATCAGCATACCTCCTCGTCACTGCCGTATCACCATCACCCATTAGCCATTGCCCACCATTCTTCACTTTTGTTCATCGCAACCCACCACGAGAGAAAATATGGATTTGGATCTGATGTTGGTGATGAAGACGAATTTGGATCTAATGGCGACGAAGATGAATTTGGATTTGATGGAATAGCTTGAGAGAAGATGTGGATCTGGTGGTTTTCAAAATTTTAGTGTTCAAATAATAAAAATGAGAGAGATATGTAATATAATGTCAAATTAATAAAGATGATGGGAGAATAAAATTATCTTACCTAAAATACCCTTTAATATTATAACCATCAAATTAATATGTGTTACTTAATGATTGGTTCAGGAGAGTTCTTGAATTCTTTCAGAAAAGTTCTTGAATGATCACAATCCTATAAAACCATGCGTAATAGGCATTATAAGGGCATGAATAAGTATGATAATGCCCCCAACACCATCCCCTTAAGCATTATATGAGCATTAAAGGGGAGGGGCATTTCTAGTATAATGCCCAAAGATGATAAGAAATATGGAAAGTAATAACTAAACTAAAAAGGGCATTAAGTGGCTTTAACCATTACACATTTTTTTGAAGGGCCTTATGATAATGATGTGGCGGAAAATGCCCCATAAGGAGCATGAACCATTACTTATGGTCTAATAGTATTATTATATAGGGTTAGGATCAAATTATAGGTGGCAAAATGGGTAGGTTGGGTGGGTTTGGTTATTGGGTCAGGATGGGTTTAGGTTAGGATGGGTATGGGTCAAGATGGGTAGATTAAAAAAATGGGTTAGGATGTGTTGGGTCAGGATGGGTTTGGATATGGATGGGTTTGGGTATGGATGGTTTGGATTAAGATAGGTTCACATTAAAATAGATTAAAATTTTAAAAAAAATTAAAATAACAATAAAAAAATTAAAAAGTAAATAAAAAAAAAAACAAAAATAAACTTAAATATAAAATTTTAGGGGATTTGAAATATTTCATTTTGAACCGGACCGGTTCGACCCTATCGGGCTGGATAACAACCCGGACCGTTACGACCCGGCCGGGCCGGGTAGCGACCAGAACTGTTTCGACCTGACCTGTCCCGTAGCGACCCGGATCGTTTCGACCCGGCCGTTTCAACCTGACCCGCCCCGTTTCGACCCGGCCGGGCCCGGTAGTGACCCGAACCGTTTCAACCCGGTCGGGCCCGGTAACGACCCGGACCGTTTCGACCCGACAAGACCGGTAGCGACCCAGATCGTTTCGACCCAGACCGTTTCAACTTGACCCGTCCCGTAGCGACCCGGACCGTTTCGACCCGGCCGGGCCCGGTAGCGACCCGAACCGTTTCGACCCGCCCGGGCCCGGTAGCGACCCAAACCGTTTCGATCCGGCCGGGCCCGGTAGCGACCCGAACCGTTTCGACCCGACGGGACCGGTAGCGACCCCGACCGTTTCGACCCGACCAGGCCCGGTAACGACCCGGACCGTTTCAACCTGACCCGTCCCGTAGCGACCCGGATTGTTTCGACCCGGTCGGGCCCGGTAGCGACCCGGACCGTTTCGACCCGCCCGGGCCCGGTAGCGACCCAGACCGTTTCGATCCGGCCGGGCCCGGTAGAGACCCGAACCGTTTCGACCCGACGGGACCGGTAGCGACCCCGACCGTTTCGACCCGGACCGTTTCGACCCGACCAGGCCCGGTAACGACCCGGACCGTTTCGATCTGACCGGGCCCGGTAGCGACCCGGACCGTTTCGACCTGGCCGGCCCTGTAACGACGCGGGCCGTTTCGACCCGACCGGGCCCGTTAGCGACCCGGACCGTTTTGGCCTGACCGATCCCGTACGCAACCTGGACCGTTTCGACCCGACCGGGTCTGTCAACGACCAGACCATTTCGAACCGAATGGGCCGGTCAACAACCCAGACCGTTTGGACTCGATTAAGCCTACTAATGACTCGAACCGTTTCGATGAGGTTGGTCTCGTTAACGATTCGTGTTGTTTCGACATGGTCGTCCGTTAACGACCCGAACGGTTTCAAACCGACTGAGTTATCAACAAATGTAAAAGATATAATTTTTTGTTTTTCGTGACATTGATTTTTATGAGGCATCAACGGTTTTGGTGTTTGGTGAGTTTTAATTCAGATTTGTATATGATTATCTAAAAATACCCATCCTGACCCATTTATTTTTTTTGACATACCCATCCTGACCCACTTACTTATTTCCTACAATTAAAATTACCCATCCTAACCCCCTTGAAAATTATACTAAACCCATTTTAACCCATAAAGTCAAATTTTAAACCCAAAACAACCCAAACTCAACTAGATGGGTTGAAATTGCCAGGTCTAGATCAAATACACAGTGAAAAAAAAGGAAGTCGTAGGAAGGGTATCAAACAGACTCCGATTGAACTCATTCAAGCGGCACTGGAATCGTCTTATCGAACCCTACACCGTTAGTTTTTAGGTCTTCGTTTTTTAGGGTTTTAGTTTGTAGTTTTTAGAATATGTGTTATATCATTGTGTCTTTTTTCTTCAGCATTATGTTATATTTTTTGACACTGTGTTATATTTTGTGGCTCATTGACATTGTGTTATATTTGATGATCTATTATATTTTTTACTAGCTTATACCCCGGGAGCGTCCCGGGTTGAGAAATCTAAGTAAAGTGAATAAAATTAGAAGTATGTAAACTATAAAAATGACATCTATGTATCAACTTACATTAGATACTTAAAAAAAGTATATACCAAAAGATCCATTTCACCTTACAACATCAACACCTAAAACACAATATTAAGATCCCAAGCACTTCAAGGGAACAGAGATTGTTTAGCACCAATACATTCAGTCAAAGGTCTTTAACTGCATACAATAAGATTTGAGCTATTTCAGAATATGATAGAAAAAGAAAACATAGCAATTACCTGTTGGAGAGCGTCCCGAGTTGAAATATCTAATATGACATAATAAAATATCTAATATGACAACATAATTAATTACTTGCCAATATATGATTAATGATTATTATTATTATTATTATTATTATTATTATTATTATTTTAAACAAATCTCTGCCATAAGTTATCATATTCTTTTTGGTGTTTGTATTGGAGTTTCCAGCCTCTTGCTGGGCCTATATATAGCGTTTTGTCGTTCAAAAAAAAAAAATAAGTTATCATATTCTAATATAAAAAAAGGGTAATTGGGTCGGGTATCACCTAATCCCAGGGCCGACCCAAACCCACAATTTTTTTTTAAGCTAATTCCAAACCTGACACAATACCTGTCGGGTTACAAAAAATAGTCATTTTTTTCTTCGTTTTTTATGTAACACTATGGTACTCGTTGGAAAGATAATAAAACGCTCGTTAATTTGGTGTAATTTTTTTCTTGAAAAAATCTCGTATATAGAAGATATTAACGTTTAAAAGTTATGAGAGAAACATGAGAGAGAAAATAATAAAGTTTTAATATTTACATTTAGTAGGTTAGGTATTTAATAGATTATGTTAAATCATATTTATTCCTTTTTTTTAATTGGTCTAGAGTTGCCACATCACATCCTATGTGGCATCTCTCAAAAGAGAGATTGCATAATATTATGACATGTCATCAAAAATGTTTTGGTTTATTATATACTAGATATTTGCCCGCGTTGACACGCAGTTCAACAAAGTACGATTATTTGGAGTAGTATAACGTATAAGAAAAATAAAGTAGAAACATTTTATTAAAATTTAAAATCAACGAATACACATTTATTCAAATATCGCTGAAAATTTCCTTATAAACCACATTTTTTGTTTTAGTCATCACTTTCCCACCAGCATCAAGTATAAGTAACTTCACGCCTGCCCTGCTTTTAACTCTTGACAATGCGACATAAAGCTGGCCATGTGAGAATACAGGGTTTCTTAAATACAATCCAACCTGAATAAGGCGACTTAAATGGTATGTGTTAAAAATAGACTTATGGCATATTCAACAATAAGAAAGTAATAAAAATGAAAATAAGAAACTAACTACCACCTAAATTTCACAATTTAATTTGACACGTCTGAGAAGATGAGCATTACCCATATCGACCCGCTAAAAAAACTTCGAGCATATTTTATTCTATGTTTTTATAAAAGAATTTATTTTTTAAAAATCGAAAATCATTCATTAATGTTTCGGTCAACGTGTTTAATAACTTTCCTAAACAATATAATCCACATTTTTTTGTTTTTTTAAAATAAAAAACATTTAATAATTATTCTATTTTTAAAATTCAAAAAAGAGTTATTAATGTTTTTATAAAAAAATTTATTTTTTAAAAATCGAAATCATTCATTAATGTTTGGGTCAACGTGTTTAATAACTTTCCTAAACACTGTAATCCATATTTTTAATTTTCTTAAAATAAAAAACATTTAATGACTATTCTATTTTTAAAATTCAAAAAAGAGTCATTAATGTTTTTATAAATTTTTTTATTTTTTAATAATCGAAAATTATTCATTAATGTTTCGGTCAAAGTGTTTAATAACTTTCCTAAACACTATAATCCAGATTTTTAATTTTTTTTAAAATAAAAAACATTTAATGACTATTCTATTTTTAAAATTCAAAAAAGAGTCATGGTTTTATAAAAGAATTTATTTTTTAAAAATCGAAAATCATTAATTAATGTTTCGGTCAACGTGTTTAATAACTTTCCTAAACACTATAATCCAAATTTTTACTTTTTTAAAAATAAAAAACATTTAATGACTATTCTATTTTTAAAAGTCAAAAAAAAGTCATTAATGTTTTTATAAATGTTTTTTATTTTTTAAAAATCGAAATCATTCATTAATGTTTGGGTCAACATGTTTAATAACTTTCCTAAACACTGTAATCTAGATTTTTAATTTTCTTAAAATAAAAAAAATGTAATGACTAACTTATTTTTAAAATTAAAAAAAGAGTCATTAATGTTTTTATAAAATTTTTTATTTTACATCAACGAAAATTATTCATTAATGTTTCGGTCAAAGTGTTTAATAACTTTCCTAAACACTATAATCCAGATTTTTAATTTTTTTTAAATAAAAAACATTTAATGACTATTCTATTTTTAAAATTCAAAAAAGAGTCATGTTTTTATAAAAGAATTTATTTTTTAAAAATCGAAAATCATTCATTAATGTTTCGGTCAACGTGTTTAATAACTTTCCTAAACACTATAATCCAAATTTTTACTTTTTTTTAAAAATAAAAAACATTTAATGACTATTCTATTTTTAAATTTCAAAAAAGAGTCATTAATGTTTTTATAAAATTTTTTATTTTTTAATAATCGAAAATTATTCATTAATGTTTCGGTCAAAGTGTTTAATAACTTTCCTAAACACTATAATCCAGATTTCTAATTTTTTTTTAAAATAAAAAACATTTAATGACTATTCTATTTTTAAAATTCAAAAAGGAGTCATGTTTTTATAAAAGAATTTATTTTTTAAAAATCGAAAATCATTCATTAATGTTTCGGTCAAAGTGTTTAATAACTTTCCTAAACACTATAATCCAGATTTTTAATTTTTTTTAAATAAAAAACATTTAATGACTATTCTATTTTTAAAATTCAAAAAAGAGTCATGTTTTTATAAAAGAATTTATTTTTTAAAAATCGAAAATCATTCATTAATGTTTCACTCAAACAAAATGGAGCCAAGTATTAAGGTTTGCGAATGAAAGGGGATGCCTAAATACTTGTCGAAGATTGATAGGGCTGGCATAACAGGTTACCTGAACCTGTTAAGACACGAACCTGTTAAGACACGAACACGAAACATGTAAACACGAACACGACACGAAATTTAATCGTGTCATTTTTTTCAAACACGAACACGAACCTGTGTATAACAGGTTAACACGATAAGACACGACAAGACACGATAAGGAACACCTAGTAAAATAAGTTAACACGACAAGACACGATAAGACACGACAAGACATGATAAGAAACACGATAAGACACGATAAGACCTGTTAAGACACGTACACGATAAGACACGAACACGAAACATGTAAACACGAACACGACACGAAAATAAACAGGTCTTAACGTGTCGACCTGTTATAGACACGAAACCTGTTAAGGCCAAACACAAAACCTGTTAAAATCGTGTAGGTTCGTGTCAGGTTATCGTGTTCGTGTCTAAATTGCCAGCCCTAAAGATTGACTAATATTATGAAAGAAGAAAGTTATTAATTTGATATAAAAATAATTTTGATTAAAATGAGACAATTTTTGTATTGTTACCTCATATGATATGTTATCAATATCGAGCCACCTATCCATGCCATAGAACATTAACCTGAAAATCAAATGAAATTACGAAATCATACACACTCGAACTCAATGAGCATACTGTAAATTATACATACACATTCGAATTTACATAAATAAAAATAAATTGGGAGATGAACGAACCAGTAGAATGACTCAAACTTATACATCCTTTTGTAGTTTATTTGATTGTGCCTGCAAACAGGAGACTCCTAAGTTAATACATTTGACTATGCAGTTAATACATTTGACTATGCAGTTAATACATTTGACTATGACTATATGGAAAGTGTACAACTAATTGTGCTATTAACTTTCCTATAATACAATCAATCAATCTCTTACCAAAAAACTCGACCCTTCCTTTTAACATCCAAGACTTTTCAAACAACCATTTATAACAATTAATTATTGTAATTATCCTTCCAAACTTTAAGCCATCAACTTAGGAAACAAATAAAATGCCAATAAATGAGACCCGAATCAACAAACAGGACCCGGACCCGAATAGCTTTCCTAAGCGGATTAATCACTAAAAAATATCCAACATTCTTTTACCTTTCATCTAATATTATGATTCTCAAGAACACCTCGAAGAACATATGAACATTCAAACTCACCCGAAGACAAACATCATCGAGCCAACATAATATCATGAACAAATATAACCAGTTAAGATTAACCAACATAAAAACAGATTACAAAACATAAATGATTCAAATCAATTAAAAACATATTCAAAAACAGATTAATCCTAAATAGAAAAAAGATGATTACCTTTTATTGATGACCTTCTTGCCCATCAAATTACCACCACCATCCCCATTGTTAATCCCAACTGGAACCAAATTGAAGAGGTCAAATGTACGATATTATTTGAAATACCATTATGAAATTCATTTTTTTATCATGTTACAACAATCTTCCTTGTCTATAACTAAAACTTCAACCAGCATGGAAGGTCAAAACTGAAAGTCACACAATGATTAAAAGATTAAAAAAAAAAATTGTTAAATACTATTTACCTAGAGTTGTAAAACCGGGATCAATCCTCGCACGATTTAGTAGAGTTTTCACCACTTTCATCTCTATTCATGTACAACTGCAAACAGCGTTCTATCAAGTTTTGGACCTACAATATTCAATAACAGAATTAATATAGACAAATCTTGACATTTTAATAGTTCTACAAAAGAGAATAATATACAATATACAAAACAAAATATAAAATTTCCATACAAGTTCAATATCCTCCCTGGAAACTTTTCTGTTGTCATTGCTTGAAATGGAGATTGACCCAGAGTCAGGAACACGAGCTTCTGTTGCATTATTATGTCTATCGCTTTGAGACTCATGTGAAGCTTGAGCGTATAAAGAGAAGAAGGAGATGATTGAGTTTTGTGATTTAGGGTTAATGATTGAGTGGGTTAATGATATTAGGAAGGTTATTAATTCACATATTTTGACCATATTTATGTTTTAATTAGGAAATTTAATAATTGTGATAAATTAGGAAGGTTACTAATTTCGGGATTTTTGATTTAAAAAAAAAAGAAAATTTTATAAATTCCCACATTGTGCCATGTAGGATTCTCATTAATTGCAAGGGGTGTGAGGGATTGCCAAGTGTCCTCATGGACTTTTGTTTATTAGATGTATAGATATATATATACATGATACATGATTAATGAATAACCTGAACACTTTGTGTTTTTTTTCCTGTACGAACAAAACCACACAAAAAAAACAGTCGTTTTTTTCTCCGTTTTTTATATAGCACTATGGTACCCGTTGGAAAGATAATAAAACGCTCGTTAATTTGGTGTAATTTTTTTCTTTAAAAAATATCATATATAAAAGATATTAACGTTTAAAAGTTATGGGAGGAAAGATTAGAGATAAAAATCTAATTTTATTTTTAAATTTTAAATTATTATTTTCCTAAAATAAAGCTTTTGCCACATTGGATGACACATGGCACACTTAATGAAGAGAATACTCTCTTTAAATGCCATGTCATTAAAATGGCTTTGGTTTATTATATGTATAGATATTTTTCCCAAACTTCTTATTTTTTGTAGCATTTGTATAATAACTCAACCCTTATTATATAATTCGTTGGACTCATTTAGAAATTAACAAATATCACATGTTCAACGCCTAATTAGAAAACATGTGCAAAAAAAAAAAAAAAAAAAAAAAAAAACAAAATCGAAAATATCGAGAATCCTTAAAGAAACATTTAATGATTTAAATATGGCTCAACATAAAACGTTTATATAATTAATGTAATCATTTTTTTTTTTTTTTTTTTTGGGACGGGATCGCCTACCACTTTGAGAGCCAGCAAACAATTATCATCATACTCAGTTAATCTCACATATAGCAAAGTTAAAATAAGATCTGAGGAAGGTAAGATGTAAATAGCCTTACTTCCAGTGGCAAAGCTTGACCCGAAGGTTCGGGGGGTCGGAAGTCACCGGGGGTTCGGAAGTCACTGGTTTCGGGGGGTCGAAACCCTATATTTTCAAAATTTTCTATACGGATACTATATAATCGGAACTTCTACGCGAAAATCCGGGGGGGTCGGCCGCCCCTCCCCGCCCTACAAACCTCCGCCACTGCTTAGTTCTACCCCTAAGAATAGAGAGACTGCTTCTAGTGAGACCTCCGGTTCGATGTGATTTGATATTAAGCCTTGGACATAAAGCACAGAACACTTAGCAATCGGGACAAACCTAGCAAGCAAAGACAAAAAGATTCTAAAAGTATAAAGAACCAACACCCCTTGGCATCTTGGTCGCTCTACATATTATAAATAAATGGACACACTGTCACATCTCTAATCACTTGCCTTCTTCAGTAATTCGTCTATAGGAAAGCATTATTACAAGGCCGGCCGGATGGATGTGCAAACGGTGGGATCAGCGGCAGCAGCATTCGGTGGTCCGGCGGTGGCCGTTGCTGGTGGTGTTTCTCTCTTGTTCCTTAAAAGCTTTCTTTCACATCAGGCCGGTGGTGGTGGTAATCCCAATCATCTCCCTTCTGTTCCTGGTATACTCTCTCTCTCTCTCTCTCTCTCTCTCTCACACACACACACATATATATATGAAGTTGTTGTAAATTCGACAATAGGAGTAGAAATAAAAAATTAATCAATCTGTCCGTCTTCAACCTAAATAATTTACTAAAAGAATTCTATACCCATATAACTAGAAAATTTTATGTAATTTAATTTTAATCAACTTTAAGTGTGGTTGCGTATGCCGTGGAACCTCTAAAATTTAATACTAGATAAATTAATATCCTTGATAAATTTAATGATTTGTCCGCTCCCAACTTGAAACCAGTACAAAATTAGACCTCAATCGACAAAATAATAAGATAATAATTTTTTTTTGAAATCTCAATGTAAATATATTGATCCCAGCAAAACTAAAAATTTATAATTACTAAAATATTCCAAAATTTTAGCATTGCCTAGTAAAAAATGAATCTATAGTCACTTGTTTTTTTGTGAACTTCAAATCTATATTGAGTTTATTTTTGAATCTCCCCATTATACTTAGACTATGTGTAGTGGGGCTTGAAATTTCAAGTTCCACCACGGGGCATTGTGTGACACGTGGCATGTGGGTCCCCCATGGGACTTGAAACTAAAAAGGGGTGTGGTGGTTTCAATCCCCACAATGCCCTTCCATTTATTATCAGTATTATTATTTTTTAAATTAAAACAAATAGGTGGAGAAGTTTGATTAGTTGTTGGTTGATGGAGAGGAGCGTGAATTCTTTCACGCTAGTTGGAAAACGCCCAAGATTTCGAAGAGGGGGGCGGTGTGGGGGCTTGAAATTAGGCGTGAATTGCCCCTTCAATGCCAAATTGGTTTCCATTACACTAGGTCTTAAGAGGTGATGAACTATTTTCTCGTATTGCAACAAAATGTTATGAAGAGTTCACTGTATTCTCGTACATGGAAATTTTAAAGGTCATTGTTTTCGTTTTATTCAAATAGGTAAAGTAAACGGGCATGAAAATTTTGAAGGTCGATGCATTAATTTGAGAATTGCTCACGAATATAAGCCAACTCTTTAAATTAATAATTTATTAATTTATCGATATAATAATATCTCGCTAATTTAATGAAATATCGTGTTCTCAACATTATTAATTTATAGAGGTTTTAATGTAGCTTTTAATTTTTGAATCTGAATTTGAATGTTGCATTAAAATACTACCTTTTTTCAATAATTACAATATTAGATATTTAGACACTAATATTAGTTATTTTTTCAATAATTATGTATAACTACCTTTTATTATTTAATACATATGAAACAAAAATCATTATATCTATATATTTATACATATAATAAACCAAAGTCATTTTAATGACATGGTATTTAAATAGGCATTTTCTTCCTTGAGTGTTTCATGTGTCATCTCATGTGGCATTGAGATATTTTAGAAAAAAAATAATTTAAAAACAAAATTGGATTTTTCACCCACATGTTTCCTCCCATAATTTTTAAGCGTTAATATCTTTAATATACGAGATTTTTTTAAAGAAAAAAATTACACCAAATTAACGAGCGTTTTATTATCTTTCCAACGAGTACCATAGCGCTATATAAAAAACGGAGAAATTTTTTTGTGGAGTTTTGTTCATACAGGAAAAAAAACAAAAAGTGTTCAGATATATCATTAATCATGTATAGACAAGTCACTAATTATGTTTAAATCAGTAAATATGAATTTTTTCAACCAGAGCCGAATAGGTTAATAGAGTTATACGTTGTTTTAAGTTAGGTATCAATATTAGTATGTTAGAGTTGTACATTTGTTTAGTCTTTAGGATAGGTGTTAATATTAGAGTTACATTAAAGATCTACATTCTTTTAGGTTAGGTGTTAGCATTGAAGTTGTACATTGTTAATTTGTTTTAGGTTAGATATTAATATTAATATTAGAGTTATAAATCAGTCTATTTCATATGTAAAATTGATGTATCATATTAAATTTCTCAACCCGGGACGCTCCCGGAGTATAATCTAGTAAATAATATATTAATATGTCTTGAGCCCAGTTGAACTCGGTATACGAAGTTCTGTTAGAGATTATGCCCAAAACCAACAAGTTAAAATAGTTAAAATTGGTTACAAGCTGCATAGTAAAGTGAAGGGGCTTATTAGTCATTTCACTAAAGTTCATATGTGAGAGGCATATAAGGTTCAGGCAATAAATTCACATCTTGTGAAACATCAGGGACTAAAAGTGTCGATCTGAAACTAAGTTCGTTAGCTCATTTCAGGTCGTTAAGGCCATTCCCAATCAGATATAGGCCTAATGATTTCTCTTTGATTTTGCAATCATTTTCTGTAATTCTTGTTTCTTTCATTTTGTTTGGTCTCACTTAATAAAAGCCCTGATCAATTGTGTCGAATTGTTAATGGTTTTTTGTTCTTTGATTCATGTGCGATTAAGCGTCTTTGGTATTGATTGAATTGTGAATTCCGTGTTATTTTCTCAACAAGTTCTGGGTTAGACTTGTGTGTTAAACCAGTTTATTCTCTTCCCTTAAGCTAATGATTAACCTCGTGTAAGCTTGGCTTGATTTGAGCTCTTAGCAAGCCAATGTCAAGTAACGCACTAGTTGCTCATATCGTTAATGCTCCTACATTTAATATATGACAATATAGAAAAAATATGCAAGCAATATATGATCATAAATTGATGTTTTTATGTCTTTTATTTTTTTAATACAAAATGTTATATTTTTCCCTTGATTTAAACCGTTGGCATTCTAAAAGGAAAAGGAAAAAAATGAACAGTTTGAGGACTCTAGCCAATAAACTCGATTAGTTAATTACATTAATAACCTCTTGATAAACCAAATATGATGGTGAGTAGGGATGAGCATTCAAGCCCGAATACCGATCCCGTCCCGTCCCGATCCCGATACCGTACCGAACCGATACCGAACCGAGGGGTTTCGGGATCGGTATCGGTATCCATATTTATGGATTTTCGGTTTCGGTATTATCGGTATCGGTACGGGATCGGTACGGTATCGGTATTTTAAGGCAAAATACCGATACCATACCGGTACCGTACCGATACCGAACCGATACCGTACCGTACCGTATGTGTTCGGTATCGGGATCGGTATTGGGTTTTTGGACTTTTCGGTATCGGTATTTTCGGGATCGGTATCGGTTCGGTACCGATCCCGTCCCGAGCTCATCCCTAATGGTGAGGATAAATATTGTTCGAAATTGCAGAGGTTCCAGGCTTGCCATTGTTGGGGAATCTGCTTCAGTTGAAGGAGAAAAAACCATACAAGACTTTTACAAAATGGGCAGAAACTTATGGCCCTATTTACTCAATTAAAACAGGAGCCACCTCCTTGGTTGTCATCAACTCTAATGATATAGCTAAAGAGGTACCACAATAGATTGTCTTTCGGAATTATTTGTGTTGAAGTCATTAGTTTATTCTACAATCGTTGCTTATACTGATATCTATCATCCGATGTCATATATAGGCTTTAGTGACCAAGTTCAACTCAATTTCAACAAGAAAGCTTTCAAAGGCATTAAATATCCTTACTGCTGATAAGACCATGGTAGCAATGAGTGATTATGACGACTATCACAAGACTGTCAAACGAAACATCCTCACAAGTTTCCTAGGACCGGCTGCTTTGGTTGGTGCTCATTATTCTACAATTTTTAGATATTTGTTTTGTTCATACCCGTTAGGCCATATTTACTGATATTGATGTTGAACAATGGCAGAAGAAACACCGTCTCCACAGAGACACCTTGTTGGAAAATCTATCAAATCAACTTCATGATATGGCACCAAATTCTGCTCAAGAAGCAGTAAACCTCCGGACGATCATCCAATCTCAACTTTTCACATTAGCATTAAAACAAGTAAGTTCTTCTGAGCCTTATTTGCAATGCAAAATATGTATGAATGATTTGACATACTGTCGCAAAGCTGAATAAATAAAACACAGAGATAGAAAGTTGGTTAATTTCTAAATGCTTAAGCTATTACATAAGGTGTCATTTTGTAGGGAATTCAAACTTTGGCAGTTGCCGAATTTTCTAAATTACAAACTATTGAATACTGAAACTATATTAATAGACATATAAGTAATGTCAATAAATGATTTATGCTTTTTAAGCTAAAAAGATGATTCAAGATTGCAAAATTTGATGAAAAATCTTGGTTGACCATATTAAAACCCTAATGGATGGAATTCAAATATGAAAGCTTGGCCAAACCGCTTATGGTGGTTGCTAAATGATCTGGCTCGTCGAGACATTTTTTGCCACATAACTAGAATCCTAGACCAAGTTATGCCCATTTGAATTTTAGGGTCTGTTTGGTAGCCTCTTAATGAGGCTCTGAACCATTCAGCTCTGAATGGTTCAGCATGCAGACTGTTTGTTTCAACCTAAAAAAAGCTCTGAATGTAATGGTTAAGAGCTGAACCATTCAGACTTCATGCATAGCTGAACCATTCAGCACTTAATCATTCAGAGCCTCTTAACCATTTAGACATCTTAATGATTCAGCAGTAACCAAACAATTCTTGGATCAACTCCTCGTCATAAATGTACATAAATTTGCAGACATTTGGGAGGGATATCGAAAGCATTTATGTGAGTGATCTTGGAACCACCATGACAAGAGATGAGGTCTTTCAAGTTTTGGTGCTTGACCCCTTGATGGGTGCCATAGAAGTCGACTGGAGAGACTTCTTCCCATACCTCTCTTGGATCCCAAACACTAACTTCGAGACGAAAATCAAACAAATGTACATACGAAGAGAGGCTGTGATGAAAGCACTTATTCAAGAACACAAAAAACGGATAGATTCGGGGGAGGTAAATCAACAAATCGTATACTTCGTAATCCCATTACCATAAATCGATATTTATGTTTAACTCTGCTTAAGTTTTCCCTGAAAATCAGAATCTAAACAGCTACATCGATTACTTGTTGTCTGAAGCACAACCGTTAACCGAGAAACAACTCATAATGTCACTATGGGAACCGATTATCGAAAGTTCAGACACTACTATGGTTACCACAGAATGGGCAATGTATGAACTTGCAAAAAACCCCAAGAAGCAGGCCCGTCTATACGATGAAATCCAAAGTGTTTGCGGGTCAGAAAAGATCACAGAGGAGAAATTGTGTAAGATGCCATACCTAGCCGCTGTTTTTCATGAAACTTTGAGAAGGCATAGTCCTGTTTCGATAATCCCATTAAGATACGTTCACGAGAACACAGAGCTTGGAGGGTACCATGTTCCTTCTGGGACTGAGGTTTGTTTAGATTACCCGCAATCTATCGTTAAATTTAAAAAATGAATAAATTTTAACTTTTTGCTAAGATGATATGTTTTGCAGCTTGCTATAAACATATACGGGTGTAATATGGAGCGTGAAATCTGGGAGGACCCCGAAGATTGGAACCCGGAAAGATTTCTTTCAGAAGCTGAGCTCATCGATTTGCAGAGAACACTGGCGTTTGGAGGAGGGAAAAGAGTGTGTGCCGGGGCTATGCAGGCTATGTTGATTGCGTGTGCGTCCATTGGAAGAATGGTACATGAGTTCGAGTGGAGCCTTAAAGATGATACGGGAGAAGATATTAATACGCTTGGGCTCACGACTCAGAAACTTAATCCGATGCTGGCAGTTATCAAGCCCCGAAATTAATAGTCTGCTTAATGCCAATTATATTATAATTTGGATTATATTCTAAATAAACTTAATGAAAATGCTGCTATAAGTGTTTTTTATTGGCAAGTTGCTCTAATTGAATTTCTTGAAATATTAAATTTCCTGCATTGATCCTTAAACTATGGCTTTAATTGTGGTAGGTTGAAGTCAAATTCAGCATGCGTGGGATAAAATTTTGAAGCAGCATATACTAATTATACTTGATATAATTTCAAACAACAGTAGATAGATAGACGCAAACATATAGTTCTCTAAACAACTGCAATCAACCGTTAGATTGGTTTGAAGAACTTCAGTTGAAGTCCACTATTAACCATGCTCCATATATATCCATCCCTCTTAGCGAAAATGCTAATATGAAGGCAATCCCAAGCCATCCGAGCGTCCAATTAAAGTACCCACATGAAACACGGGTACGCGAATGTGACTGGAAGGGTTAACCCTCCTAACAAACCAGCAAGGCTGGAGAGGAAAGGGAGTGCTACACCAATAAAGAAGTCGATAAACCTGTAGATCACTCGGAAACCTGACCTAACCCACACTGACTGTTCGTGCGGCTTGTGTAGCTAGCTTCAAAAATGTCGTAAACCGGCATAGAGTATATCTGAAAGCTACTCAAACAGCTGAAAAAAAAACTAGTAGGAATGTTATAGCAAGCAGATCTCTTGATATATCATGACTGTGGAAAGCGAATAACGCGTTTAGAATCCCTCCTTGAAGAGGAAAAAACTTACCCGGTTGATTGAGTAGGTTTGAATCCTCTTAAAGAGGGTGAGGTCGAGAGTGCCATTCATCTTCTATAGCCGAATCTGCAATAAGAGGGAGAAAAAGAGGATGGGACTGTAGAGAGGGGCCTAGGCTTGGAGGAGAAAACTCTCCTCTACCTAGTAGTAAAAAAAGTGGGGTGCTCATAACTTGCCAATACAAGAGGTGGAGACCTCTTTATATAGGAAGTTAATGGGCCTTCCAAATGGACCCAAGTTAATGGGCTACCCAAATGGATCCCCTAACATAATTGGGCCAAGCCCAGTTAGGGGTTTCTCTACAAGTCCCAGGTCCAGTAGCGCTGAACCTCGCGAACGGGTTAGTACAAGATAATAAACAATATTAATATCAAATAAATCTGAGACGGAGACCCGCTCAAGGCGGTTCGGAGGTCCGTTCTGGGTTATACCTCTTCATGTCTTCCCAAGTCCTCAAGTTATTTGTAACTTGCTGGACTTAGGTATGACCGAAGCACAGGTGCATTTGCCGAGGTATAATTGCTTATACCTCTTCATGTCTTCCCAAGTCCTCAAGTTATTTGTAACTTGCTGGACTTAGGCGCGGCCAAAGCACAGGTGTATTTGCCGAGGTATAATTGCTTATACCTCTTCATGTATTCCCAAGTCCTCAAGTTATTTGTAACTTGCTGGACTTAGGCGCGGCCGAAGCACAGGTGTATTTGCCGAGGTATATTTACTTATACCTCTTCATGTCTTCCCAAGTCTAGTGTTCATTAGCAAGAATGAATACTAGACTTTAAATGGTGGGTCTTGATGAAAAATGATCAAGGTTCGGCCCGTTATGTGTGGGTCGAGCTTTCTTGATGAAGCATATCATGTTAGTACCAAGGGTTATTCTGTAATCCCTCGTTCTTTTAAGCATCGAGACTTATCGTGCGTCCACAATTTTTATGTCTCGGTATGGGTAATTATGTTTTAAGTGTTTTGGGATTCTTCATCCTTGACTACTTATAACATTCGAAGTAGAACGTTCATTTTTCGCGTATTTAAATTAAAGAAGTGCTACGTAGTCTTAGTTCTGGGGTGTCTTTTAAGTTCGGCATTTTGTCTTTCGAACTTGTATGACTAAGAAGTCCGGACGAAAGGGCCTTCGATACCCCCATGCCCTAATTCTTATCCCCCTTCTAATGTCGGAGTATTTTTTGCTCCGTACACCGAAGCTTGCATGTTGTTTTTTCAACATACGTATAAACATTTTAAGGATCAACTCATGTTTTATCAAATGAGGTATGTCGCTTCTCATTCTAAACAAAGATCACATTCTTCCGGAACACTTTGTTTTCATTTTTTGGCGGTGCATTTCACCGAAGCCTATAGCCTGGCCTCGGTGAAAGATTTTTTAACTTAGAAACAAGTCAAACCCTTATCATTATTTTAGCGCTGAAGGCTTTATGCTACATGTATAGATTTGTTTGTTCCGGAGTATAGAAAGGTTTCAAACCAAAAGGGATCTTTATCCCGGCCCTCTTGGTTCAGTATCTTCTTCTTAGCTTCATGTTATATAGACTGCCCTTCGCTATATTGTATCAGGCCTTTGCATCTCCGGCTGTTTTTGATTCGTCCCAATAATTATCCATATCGGTTTGACTCAGTTTAGCTTCGGAGTGTAAAAATGAACGTTCAATTAAATAAGTTGTTTCATCAACTTAGGCTACGTTACTCAAGAGATTTTTTCAAGCTTCGGCTTATGTATTTTTAGCCGTGCTTTGTGAAAAAGTCCGGATGAAAAAGCTTGGGCTGCTTCCATATCCTAATTCTTTTTTCTTACTTTTATTTTTTGGAGAGGTCCGAACCAGAGTACTTATACCAACTTTCCTGGCTCACCTTATTTATGCATGGTTTTACTAAAGTACAATATACTTTGTTAAACCAGCTTATTTATTTAGTGTTTCCGAGGGATGTCACATCTCGGTACTTCAAATACGAGGAACGAAATTCTTTGTGGGGAGACACCATCTCATGGTGTACATGAATAATGAACAATTTATTTGCCTTGATGGAGATGGCACATGCTACGTTGTTACATGTGTCATGTCATGAAACTTTTCCATCTAAAGTGGATAAAGTGTATGATATTTTCCCCCCTACTAGAGGCGCTCGAACCCGTGAACATGTGTATATTTTCTTCGATTGTAGATTTGAGGCGGGGTTAGTGCCTATATTGGTTCGAGGTAATTTGTTAGTGTTTTTCCCTTGAAGGGGCAACGTGATTCAGTGCACCATAATTTGTTTGATGCGAACTTAAGGAGCCCTCATGTTTGAGGTTATTGGTGATCCAGAGCATATATCTCTGCTTGCCCGAATCTTGCAAAGCACGTTATTATTTACATGTTTTTCCTTAGGATATTATCCTTAGCATGTGTCTATGCTTTTACAAACTTGCGGTTTATATTTAAAGAACTTCTAAGCGGGTCACGGCGCCCTTATGCTTTTTTAAACAATAAAGAGTTTGCATAAGGTTGTTTCTATATGCCGAGACATATATATATATATATATCCTCATGCTTTCAAATAGCTTTCTTCGGCTATGGATAGTGTGGCATATAGCCAACCGGTGATGCGGCATGTGGCCATATTTAAATGGAAGTGTTAGGAGATATCCATGTTGCTCGAATTTACAATAAGTCAATCGAGTACCAACGAATAACGTAATGTGTAGGAGGTAGTACCTTCATATTTAAATGCAATTTGTTTCGCGCATGAGATGGAGCGTATCCAAAGAGTCTAATCGGCTTTATTGAATGCCGATGCTCTTCACTGGTAGTGGTATCATACAGTGCAGGCCCCCCGAGTTCAATGGTGCTAAATCGTGTTAGTAACATTGAACTGATACTTTGAAAGGTGATCTGGAGAGAATTGCCCAAAAAACTATCCGATATACAATATCGGTCAAACCTTATTGTTTTTTAGTATTCGCTTGTTATAACGGTTGGTCTACCTGGGTAGAGAAACCCACCGAGACAAGCTTGATGTGGCGATGATACTCATAAAAGGTGTTGCTCAGCGAGGAGTCGTCTGGAAATATATGGTCTAGCGAGTGTCTATTAGACATACTTGATATACCATATTTGTCATTTATTCATTTTTTTTTATTTTTTTTTGTACTTTGGTGTAACTGTCTTCATTATATATAAATCATATCTCCTACTTATTATGTAGGCAGATCATCATTCCAGCTGGAAAAGCATTGTCCAGCAACATGGTGATTAAGGTAACCAACTACTCGAACGGAGATGGAGATACTTACAAATAATCTAGTTCGGAACATGATACGTGGTACTGATTCAAGATGTTTCATCCTAGCCAATCAATTTAAAGTCGGAGATATTAATGAGACGGAGGCACTCGCTGTATTAGTACTACCCCATGTGTCTTCGCTAGTTCAACGTGCTGGAGCCCGTATGGACTCATGCATATGATTCTTTTTGCTTCTGATAGATGTTTTTTTTTTTTTTTTTTTTTTTTTTTTTTTTTTTTTTTTTTTTTAGAGTTGGAGACCAATGTTAATACTGAATTTGAAAGTCCTATTCAAAGGTGAACAAGCACTAGAGGCTTGAAGGCGATCCGGAGAGAATGCCATATGAAGCCTTTCCATACACTAACTCCAAGCAATAGCTGTTCCTGATATGGAATCCATTTTCCATGAAGGACTCAGCTATGTTGATGGTAAGTCATGGTGTTTTGAAGGAGAGAGTAACACGGTTCAAAAACACGGTTTGGCCGGGAATCATCCAGCTAGAAAATTGACCTTATGGAGAATCTTACGATAATAAGTCATTCATTCCGGGGCCCGTAGTCCATGCGACCTACAGCTCATTTTGGTGATAATGGCGTCACACAATTCAGTGTTGCTGGAAATTATTGGTAGTATTTGAATCTTCATTATAGCTTGACAAGCAGTTTTTGATGAATGTGCATAAATTGTGTTACGCCAATTACCGTATATGTATGTATGTTGGAGTTGGGAGCTTTTTTGGATTGTACCGTCCAAAATTCTGTATTTTTGTCCGAATGGAGAGCCTTATACATGTGTTGATATTTGCACACACATATATATATATGTGAAAGGTATGTTTACTCCCTTAAATGAAGGTGGCGAGCGACCCATTTTCAGAAATGGGGGTCGTTGAGACAGCTTGCTCCCGTTATCTATGTACGGAGCTTCTTTTGGTGTGGGTTTTCATTATATTTTGGCTTGATCTTGTAATTCGGCCAATACTTGTTTGGTTCGGTACCATGATTCGGCCAGGAGTTTTCCGGTTCTGGTTCCTTGCTCAACCAAGAATCGTTTGGTCAGCATCATGTTTTAGTTAAGGACCACGCGAACAATATAAAACTTCAGGTGTGGCACCGCCTAATTGGTTGCGAATCGAAACATTATATCCACCTAAATCATGGATGTGGAGTAGAGAGATTTGGTGTATGTTTATGGTGTGACCGCAGCACAAACTCAGCTTTATTCGGCGTATTCGATTTTCATCGGAACTTTCGTGTTATACAAATAAAGTTTGTAACGGATCCACATCCGTATAAAAGGATTATTTGGCATGTGAGTCGAGGTGTCGAGGCATATAATCTACCATAAGGTGATTAATAGCAGTTCTATTACTATACCGCGGATCGAACACATTGCTACTAAATTTGTTAGTAGCTTGGGATTCAAAGTTGATAAGGGGCCTAACTTATCATAATGTGTGATCCCGTGAGTATGACTTAACACATGTCTTCCGCACACAATAATACTTCATCATATAATATTAAGCAAAGCGCACAAAGCGTTTTTTTTTTTTTTTTTTTTTTTTTTTTTTATTGACATTGGAGCCTTCGGTACACTATTCATCCGAAGTAAATTATGGCGCGTCCATTAACATGGTTCGGCGCATAAATTGTCCGTTAAATGAATTCGTTCGGCACTAAATATGTTCAAGAAAATGAACTTGTATAGCCAGTCTGGTTGCCGAATCAAACGGTAAGGTAGCAAGATGTTTCGGTGTGCCAATTCGTCCGGCAAACATGTTAAATTATAAACCGGGGATGCGGATGGTCTGGCGCCATCGAAGCAACAAGGTCTTTCGGTGAATGAAATCACCCGGACACTATGGTCCGGTGGAGGTAGTTCGTCAGTAGGCGTGTGGCCATAGAACGATGTACGGAGAATATGTTGCGTCAACATTATTAAGCGAAAAACTTGTGGTAAAAATGTCTTCTGATCTGGAGCGCCCGACAAACACGGTCATTCCACATTTCTCTCGTTCTACCAGTTATTTTTCAAATGCTGGTACGTGAGCCCTAAACCCACACGTTCCCTAGCTTGATAGGCTGACTAGCCCATGATGCTTCTGGTGTAAGTGTTATTTCGGCGAGGCGGGCACAGTCCGGTTGATAGCAGATTGACAAGGTGTATCGGAGAGGCCCGGTATGGCATGGAACATCGTCCGACCGGAGTTCCTCCAGTCAACAAGTCGTTCAGCAACGGTGAGTGTTGTCGGGGAAGGTGATGATCACTGAAGACTTCGCAAGAAAGTGAATCATCTACCTATATAAAGTTCGTCCAACCGGAATTCATCTAGAAAAATGTCCGGCTACAATTCTTTCGGTAACATGTCCTCCGGCTATAGTTTATTTATGGGATCTTTGAAAGATTCGGACCGGGGATCCAAAGGTATACCGGGGCATTTTTGTTTGGATTTATAGGAGCTTAGCTAGACCTGGAGATGGAGCTCAAAATTGTCTAACAGGAGTATGTAGTTTGGAAGCATAAGGGACGGCATGGTGTTGACAGTGTGTTGTCATAATTTGATGGATGCCAGCACATGATTACCAGTACCCACTGTGACCTCATAAAAGGTGGTCAACAAAAATGACTTTCCACTTACATTTAATTTAAAGTATGCATAACTTTTGTACCCTCTGCTTCAAGATATATATGAGAAAGGAAATTTTCCAATTTTATTTTCTCTTTTATCAGCCCAACATGTTTCGGTGTACGAAATACAATTCGATGTGTGAAGCAATAAAAGGTAAATAGTGAAAGTAGGTGTACAAATTTATGTAGAAAAGCAAGATGCAGTATGTGCTTAGTTCATTCGTCATAAATGACGAAGCAATATATGCTTGTAACATATGCATGAATGTTTGTACCTCTATATTTTTTTTTCTTCTTTTTCTTTTTTAAGAATAATGCCTTATAAATGAATCCATCAATGATTACCGTTTTGTAATATCTAAATATTACCGATTCAAACCCAAAGTCAAGGGTAAACACCATTAATGACTTATCCAAAATTAAATCCAGAGGTAAAACACCTCACCATTAGATCTAAAAATTTGTGAAAAATATTAATAGATCTGATTCTTGCTTGTAAAACTAGAAAGTTTTTAGAGGGAAATTGTGTACCAGGTTCAGAAGGTAATAAGACCTGGAGATTGCACAATAAGTTGGATGAATAATCCTCCCAATGAGTCACGTATAGAAGCTTTCATGAGCGCGTTTGATCTCGAAATCGAGAAGACAAGAAGAGACCCAGGTGCAGCTTTCATAAGTTGAAAATACACTGATACAAAGGTCTCTGAATCAGAAATCCTTCGGGAGTTTGGACGAGCACCCAACTAAGACTTTATCAGTCGGAAACCAACATTGAGGCTCCGAACAAACACAGATCTGGTTATCTCGTGATGGTGAATAGAATTCAAAGATAAACATCCATCTACAAAGTGGCAAGTAGTGTAGATCTGGATGATAATATGGCAGATCCGTATGTTGGCGTGAAGAAGATGAAGTGAACCATTCTAGATCTATATGGAGAGAGTAGCTCATTTCAGGTCGTTAAGGCCATTCCCAATCAGATTTAGGGCTAATGATTTCTCTTTGATTTCGCAATCATTTTCTGTAATTCTTGTTTCTTTCATTTTGTTTGGTCTCACTTAATAAAAGCCCTGATCAATTGTGTCGAATTGTTAATGGTTTTTTGTTCTTTGATTCATGTGCGATTAAGCGTCTTTGGTATTGATTGAATTGTGAATTCCGTGTTATTTTCTCAACAAGTTCTGGGTTAGACTTGTGTGTTAAACCAGTTTATTCTCTTCCCTTAAGCTAATGATTAACCTCGTGTAAGCTTGGCTTGATTTGAGCTCTTAGCAAGCCAATGTCAAGTAACGCACTAGTTGCTCATATCGTTAATGCTCCTACATTTAATATATGACAATATAGAAAAAATATGCAAGCAATATATGATCATAAATTGATGTTTTTATGTCTTTTATTTTTTTTAATACAAAATGTTATATTTTTCGCTTGATTTAAACCATTGGCATTCTAAAAGGAAAAGGAAAAAAATGAACAGTTTGAGGACTCTAGCCAATAAACTCGATTAGTTAATTACATTAATAACCTCTTGATAAACCAAATATGATGGTGAGGATAAATATTGTTCGAAATTGCAGAGGTTCCAGGCTTGCCATTGTTGGGGAATCTGCTTCAGTTGAAGGAGAAAAAACCATACAAGACTTTTACAAAATGGGCAGAAACTTATGGCCCTATTTACTCTATTAAAACAGGAGCCACCTCCATGGTTGTCATTAACTCTAATGATCTAGCTAAAGAGGTACCACAATAGATTGTCTTTCGGAATTATTTGTGTTGAAGTCATTAGTTTATTCTACAATCGTTGCTTATACTGATATCTATCATCCGATGTCATATATAGGCTTTAGTGACCAAGTTCAACTCAATTTCAACAAGAAAGCTTTCAAAGGCATTAAATATCCTCACTGCTGATAAGACCATGGTAGCAATGAGTGATTATGACGACTATCACAAGACTGTCAAACGAAACATCCTCACAAGTTTCCTAGGACCGGCTGCTCTGGTTGGTGCTCATTATTCTACAATTCTTAAGATATTTCTTTTTATGTTCATACCCGTTAGGCCATATTTACTGATATTGATGTTGAACAATGGCAGAAAAAACACCGTCTCCACAGAGACACCTTGTTGGAAAATCTATCAAAGCAACTTCATGATATGGCACCAAATTCTGCTCAAGAAGCAGTAAACCTCCGGACGATCTTCCAATCTCAACTTTTCACATTAGCATTAAAACAAGTAAGTTCTTCTGAGCCTTATTTGCAATGCAAAATATGTATGAATGATTTGACATACTGTCGCAAAGCTGAATAAATAAAACACAGAGATAGAAAGTTGTTTAATTTCTAAATGCTTAAGCTATTACATAAGGTGTCATTTTGTAGGGAATTCAAACTTTGGCAGTTGCCGAATTTTCTAAATTACAAACTATTGAATACTGAAACTATATAAATAGACATATAAGTAATGTCAATAAATGATTTATGCTTTTTAAGCTAAAAAGATGATTCAAGATTGCAAAATTTGATGAAAAATCTTGGTTGACCATATTAAAACCCTAATGGATGGAATTCAAATATGAAAGCTTGGCCAAACCGCTTATGGTGGTTGCTAGATGATCTGGCTCGTCGAGACATTTTTTGCCACATAACTAGAATCCTAGACCAAGTTATGCCCATTTGAATTTTAGGGCCTGTTTGGTTCTGAACCATTCAGCTCTGAATGGTTCAGCATGCAGACTGTTTGTTTCAACCTAAAAAAAGCTCTGAATGTAATGGTTAAGAGCTGAACCATTCAGACTTCATGCATAGCTGAACCATTCAGCACTTAATCATTTAGAGCCTCTTAACCATTTAGACATCTTAATGATTCAGCACTAACCAAACAACCCCTTAGGCTCTTTTTGCTCTGTTACTTAAGAGTTTGCCAACTCTTGGATCAACTCCTCGTCATAAACGTACATAAATTTGCAGACATTTGGGAGGGATATCGAAAGCATTTATGTGAGTGATCTTGGAACCACCATGACAAGAGATGAAGTCTTTCAAGTTTTGGTGCTTGACCCCTTGATGGGTGCCATAGAAGTCGACTGGAGAGACTTCTTCCCATACCTCTCTTGGATCCCAAACACTAACTTCGAGACGAAAATCAAACAAATGTACATACGAAGAGAGGCTGTGATGAAAGCACTTATTCAAGAACACAAAAAACGGATAGATTCGGGGGAGGTAAATCAACAAATCGTATACTTCGTAATCCCATTACCATAAATCGATATTTATGTTTAACTCTGCTTAAGTTTTCCCTGAAAATCAGAATCTAAACAGCTACATCGATTACTTGTTGTCTGAAGCACAACCGTTAACCGAGAAACAACTCATAATGTCACTATGGGAACCGATTATCGAAAGTTCAGACACTACTATGGTTACCACAGAATGGGCAATGTATGAACTTGCAAAAAACCCCAAGAAGCAGGCCCGTCTATACGACGAAATCCAGAGTGTTTGCGGGTCAGAAAAGATCACAGAGGCGAAGTTGTGTAAGATGCCATACCTAGCCGCTGTTTTTCATGAAACTTTGAGAAGGCATAGTCCTGTTTCGATAATCCCATTAAGATACGTTCACGAGAACACAGAGCTTGGAGGGTACCATGTTCCTTCTGGGACTGAGGTTTGTTTAGATTACCCGCAATCTATCGTTAAATTTAAAAAATGAATAAATTTTAACTTTTTGCTAAGATGATATGTTTTGCAGCTTGCTATAAACATATACGGGTGTAATATGGAGCGTGAAATCTGGGAGGACCCCGAAGATTGGAACCCGGAAAGATTTCTTTCAGAAGCTGAGCTCATCGATTTGCAGAGAACACTGGCGTTTGGAGGAGGGAAAAGAGTGTGTGCCGGGGCTATGCAGGCTATGTTGATTGCGTGTGCGTCCATTGGAAGAATGGTACATGAGTTCGAGTGGAGCCTTAAAGATGATACGGGAGAAGATATTAATACGCTTGGGCTCACGACTCAGAAACTTAATCCGATGCTGGCAGTTATCAAGCCCCGAAATTAATAGTCTGCTTAATGCCAATTATATTATAATTTGGATTATATTCTAAATAAACTTAATGAAAATGCTGCTATAAGTGTTTTTTATTGGCAAGTTGCTCTAATTGAATTTCTTGAAATATTAAATTTCCTGCATTGATCCTTAAACTATGGCTTTAATTGTGGTAGGTTGAAGTCAAATTCAGCATGCGTGGGATAAAATTTTGAAGCAGCATATACTAATTATACTTGATATAATTTCAAACAACAGTAGATAGATAGACGCAAACATATAGTTCTCTAAATAACTGCAATCAACCGTTAGATTGGTTTGAAGAACTTCAGTTGAAGTCGACTATTAACCATGCTCCATATATATCCCTCTTAGCGAAATGCTAAAATGAAGGCAATCCCAAGCCATCCGAGCGTCCAATTAAAGTACCCACATGAAACACGGGTACGCAAATGTGACTGGAACGGTTAACCCTCCTACACATTGGCGGACCTACCTATTGTCGAAGGTGGGCGGGCGCCCCCCTTGAAAAAAAAAATTAGTATTATATACGCGCGTTAATCCCATCCGCACCCATGAAGTTTTTCAATCGCACCCCTTAGACTTTTGAAACCGACCTAGACAGGCTCAGAATGAAAACTCAGATAGGATCAGAAGATTAGTCAATGATGAATGCAAGAAATTGGATTATACAGAGGCAAACCTTTCTGGTAAGGGAGGTTGTTTCCATATCAATGAAGATAGAATCTGTCGAAAAACTCAAGCCCTGTTTTGTCAAATTTGAGAAATAATATTGGGTTTGGGATTCATGGGTTTATATAGAAGTGTGTGTTATTCTCTATCGGTATTTGTATATATCTATACATATCTCTCTGTATATATTATGCAGATTAATATATAGATGGGTGTGAATGTATCATGTAGGTAAGGTATCAGTTTTGATCACATAAGCTTTCCATTTTCTCATTGTGACTACCATAGTTTTAGTACTTTTCAATGTGACCCTCTAAATTTGATGGGTATAATTACCCATGGCGTCTTTAAGGCCAATAGGGACGCCACCGGACGCCACCATGATTATGTTAGTGATGTTCGTGAAACACCGCCCCCACCATGATAATGTTAGTGATGGCCGTGAAACACTCCACCCTTAGCTAAGCATGAACTTAAATGAACTTAAAGTGGTAAACATGGATGGTGAATATGTTGACCCAACGATGCCAAGAAAAAAAAAACAAACATCACACTTCGCCACTATTATAAGGTTGAATGCTTCAATTCGGGTCTAGATATGCAAATCCAAGAATTTAGAAACCGCTTTAACGAGGTAACATCCGAGTTACTTGTTTGTATTCATAGCTTGAGTCCTTGTGATAATTTTGTGTGTTTGATGTTACAAAACTACTACGATTAGCCGAGATATATCCTCATGATTTTGATGATGAAGAAAAAGAAGAATTCCGGTTGAACTTGAGAGCTACATTGATAATGTAAAAGCCAAAGCGGATACACGATTTGCCAAGTTGAATGGTTTATCAAGTCTTGTACACCTGATGGATACACGATTTGCCAAATTGGTATACGAGTCGACCCTACCCGACCCGACTCGGGCCACCTGATGGATAAACGACCTATATAAGGTCTATGATTCCGCACCCCATAAAAAAAATTCATGGGTCCGCCACTGCTCCTACAAACCAACAAGGGTGGAGAGGAAAGGGAGTGCTACACTAATAAAGAAGTCGATAAACCTGTAGATCACTCGGAAACCTGACCTAACCCACACTGACTGTTCGTGCGGCTTGTGTAGCTAGCTTCAAAAATGTCGTAAACCGGCATAGAGTATATCTGAAAGCTACTCAAACAGCTGAAAAAAAACTAGTGGGAATGTTATAACAAGCAGATCTCTTGATATATCATGACTGTGGAAAGTGAATAACGTGTTTAGAATCCCTCCCAATGGGCATCTAGAAAACAAAAACAATAAATTCAGGTTCGTGATTCGTTTAGTGAATTAGATAATCTGAGACAACACGATGCATAATGTAGTGAAAACTGAAAACATACGAATATGTTTAATAAAATGAATGGTGCTCCCTTGATGCATATTCACAATCAAGTACAAGATATATAGAGGTCCAATGAGTCAACTGATGGACCGATGAATGCTCTCTATCATCGACTATAATCCCTACAATTGAGCATTTATAATATACATAATTTTACATTAATATTGACATTATTAGTTCCTCTAATACTCCCCTCAGTTTGAGCGGGGTCTTGAACAAACGGTCAAACTGGAACGAAAATTTTCAAATAGTTGTCGCGACAAGCCTTCGGTGAAAATATAAGCGTACTGGTAGGAAAACGGTACGTGCAATACACGAACGTGACCCAGACGAACTTTTTCTCTGACAAACAACCGTACCTACATTTCCCAAGTATCCTATATAGCCCACAAATTATTAAATCCCTTATATCGGTTCGCCGATTCACCCGTGACAATCTTGTTTCTATAGAATTTGATTCTTTTGGTTTTTTCTTGAAGGATCTCAAAACTAGCCGCCTACTTTCCCGCCACAATAGCACAGGGGACTTATATTCAGTTACGCCACCAACTCTTCCACCTCAAGCCTGTTTTATTGCATCTACAGCTTTACCTTGGCATGATCGTCTTGGACATCCAGGAACTCAAGTTTTAGATATTTTACGTAGACGTTTTGGTTTTTCTTGTAATCATAATAAATCTTCTCAGTTTTGTCATTATTGCATTTGTCTAACACTAAAAGGTTACCTTTTTATGAATCCAATTCCTTTACATTTGCACCTTTTGACATTATCCATTGTGATTTGTGGACGCCTTCAATACCTAGTAAATCGGGCTATAAATACTAGGGGTGTGCATGGGTCGGTTTGGTTTGGTTCAGTTTTTACCATTAGCCATAACCATAACCGCTATTTCGGTTATGGGATTTCCTCAACCATAACCATAACCAAACTTTGGTTATGGTTAATCGGTTATAACTTCAGTTTTGGTTCGGTTATGGTTATTTCGGTTATTAACCACAAGCTTCAATTAACACTAACTTTCGACTAAAGTTTAAAAATTAAAATCGCGTGGATCTACAAAATAAAAAATGAAACCTACAATGATAGACTTAGCTTAAGCTTTTTTTATAAGACTATACAAGATTACATTTTTTTTTTTGTTAAACTACCAATGGGGGAACCTTGTTAATAAGATATTTCTAGACAATGAAAAAACTTACCTAAGCCTAAGTTTAATTCTTTATTAAAATAAATGTTACATACATCAAGATCGTTTTGTTACTAGCATACTTTTATCATAGTAGAAAACTTCTACATGGTTAGTGTAAAACATAAACCTATTACATAGACTAAAACTAGAAGTTCGGTTCGGTTTTGGTTATATTGGTTAACCAAAGTTTCGTAACCATGACCATAACCACTCGGTCGGTTAAAGAAATTTCATAACCATAAGCATTGGTTATGTCGGTTATCGGTTAAAATCGGTTCGGTTATGTCGGTTATGGTTTGGTTATTGGTTATGGCGGTTAATTTTGCTCACCCCTAATAAATACTATATGGTTTTGATTGACAATTTTTCACATTTTGTTTGGGTATATCCACTTAAATTCAAATATGAAAACATTCACCACATTTGCTAAATTTCACCGTCTTATATCCACCCAATTCAACCGCCCAATCAAAACCTTCCAATGTGACCTCGGGGGAGAATTCAACAACATTGCCTTTAAACAATTTGCTCAACAAAACGGCATGTTTCGATTCTCTTGTCCTCAAACCTCATCCCAAAATGGCCAAGCCGAACGAATGATTCGTCGCCTCAATGACATCATTCGCTCACTCCTTATTCATGCCCAACTTCCTCCCACTTTCTGGGTGGAAGCTCTCCACACCGCTGCCTACCTTCACAATATATTACCTATAAAACGCCTCAACTACTATACCCCTACCTTTGCCTTATACCTTCGCCACCCTACTTATGACCACCTTCGTGTCTTCGGGTGTACATGTTACCCGAACCAATCTGCTACTCAACCACACTGTCTTCACCCCCCGCTCTATCAGGTGCATTTTTCTAGGATACCCCCCAGACTTCCGGGGGTACCGATGTTTTGAACCGACTACCGGGAAGGTCTTAGTATCACGCCATGTTACCTTTGATGAGCATACCTTTCCTTACACCATAAAAACACCTCCCACATCTTACACCTTTTTAGACGACATTCCCCCGGGTTTTACTTTCTCCACTCCTGCCCCTGCCAACCTTACACCTACCCCTCACACCACTACCCCTTTCCCGTTTCACTATACTCGTCGTCCCCGGCCACAACCACCTGCTGACCCACCTTCTCCACCCACTTTTCCTCGGCTAACTGGTCCTGTTCCAGCCTACGGCTCAGGTCTGTCACCTCACACTTCCCAGACTGCTTTGGCACCCCCAGCACAGCCTGTAACAGCTCCTACACAGCCTGTTACATCTGCTAACACAGTCCCATCCTCAGCCCAAAACCCCACAAACAACCACCCGATGCTAACCCGATCCAAAACCAGACACCTACTCACCACCACTGCCATCTCACCTGTCCCGGAATCTTATTCCCATGCCTTTGCCGACCCAAATTGGTTAAATGCCATGCAAACCGAGTTTAGTGCTTTACAGGATAATGACACTTGGGAACTCGTGCCGAGACCGCCTGACAGACCGATTATCTGGTGCATGTGGCTATTTCTTCACAAGTTTAAGTCTGACGGCGCTTTGGAAAGATATAAGGCCCGATTGGTTGTCAATGGTAAGTCCCAAACAGTAGGTATTGATTGCGAGGATACCTTTAGCCCGGTTGTCAAACCGACCACTATTCGGACTGTTTTATCCATTGCAGTTTCACGTTCTTGGCCCATTCATCAATTAGATGTAAAAAAATGCTTTTTTACACGACCACTTGAATGAAACAGTTTTTATGCATCAACCTGCGGGATTTGTGGATCTTCGTTTTCCGAATTATGTTTGCAGGTTGAAAAAGTCCTTTTATGGCTTGAAGCAGGCTCCTCGAGCATGGTATACCGGATTTGCTAATTTTATTCTTACTAGGGGGTTTCGTAGTAGCATTTGTGATAATTCGCTATTTATTTACACTAAGGGGTTGGATACTGCCTACTTGCTTTTGTATGTTGATGATATAGTGTTGACAGCTTCATCCACATCACTTCTTAATGATATTATTGGCACTCTCTCTCGGGAATTTGCCATGACTGATTTGGGCAAGCTACATCATTTTTTGGGTATTAAGGTGACTCGTGGTCCGAATGGCTTGTTCTTGGATCAGGCTCAGTATACTAAGGATATCATCTCGCGTGCTTCCATATCCTCGTGCAAGCCATGTACTACTCCAGCCGATCTGTCATCAAAGTTGAGTGCTACAGATGGTCCCTTGTTTCATGATCCTACTCTGTATCGCAGTTTGGCACGTGCTTTACAATATTTGACTTTTACACGTCCTGACATTTCTTATGCGGTCCAACAGATTTGTCTCTTCATGCATGAACCACGTGAGCCCCATTTTACTTTTTTAAAGCGCATCATTCGTTACCTTCAGGGAACTATTGACTACGGTATTCGTGTCGTTAAGTCAGCTACTCATTCATTAGTTGCATACTCTGATGTAGATTGGGGTGGATGTCCGGACTCACGTAGGTCTACTAGTGGATATTGTGTATTTTTGGGGGACAATTTAATTTCCTGATCGTCAAAACGACAACCAACTATTTCGCGTTCTAGCGTAGAGGCAGAATATCGGGGGGTCGCCAATGCAGTGGCAGAGGCAACATGGATCCGCAACTTGCTTTTGGAGTTATGTCTTCCACTTCGTCAGGCTTCGGTCATCTACTGTGATAACGTCTCAGCAGTTTATTTGTCAGACAATCATGTTCAGCACCAGCGAACGAAGCACATAGAGATTGATATTCACTTTGTTCGGGAGAAAGTTCGAGTGGGTGATATTCGGGTCCTTCATGTTCCAACATCCTTGCAGTATGCAGACATTTTTACCAAAGGGCTTCCTCGTCAACTTTTTCAGTCGTTTCGATCCAGCTTGAGCGTTTGTCCTACGCCCGCTCAAACTGCGGGGGAGTATTAGCCGAGAATATTGCATATAATTTAGGGAGTTATATTTATCTTTAATATAGATTGGTATTGTAATTATATTATGATTATGAATCTTAAATTAGAGATATGGTTTATCATGTACCATTCCCTATATAAAGGATGTTTTATTGATGTAGAGAGAGCATTCAGATTATCAATTCCAAGAACACTTTCATAAACTTACAAATTGTATTTATGATTCACGACCATATACAGTACACGAGGAAATGATAGCTTTTTTTTTTTTATTGTTGAACTATGTTTCGCTTCAAACATAAATATGTCTGATATCCTGAACTATCAAGTTGTCATAAACAATATCAAAACAACCAAATTACATACATACTGACTGTTTTTTATTTCAAATGTATTTTGATGCTACTAAAATAAAAAGTGACAAGTTAATGCTCATGTAATTACCTCTATACATTAAGTAAACAATCTTTTATTGTTGAACTGTGTTTCGCTTCAAACATAAATATGTATGATATCCTGAACTATCATATGAAGTTGTCATAAACGATATGTATTTTGATGTTACTCAAATAAAAAGTGACAAGTTAATACTCATGTAATTAGCTCTATACATTAAGTAAACAAGAAAATTGAACAGTTAACCTCTAAAACCCAATTACAACCTGAAATTGTGAATGTGTCAAACGGATTATATGGGTTTCCATGTTAATTCAGGGGTAAAGCTGTACTTTTCAATGAGGAAATGTTCATCAAAATTTAAATTTTAATACATAGGATAAAATGCTCCATTAAGACTTCAGAATCACTATAGTTGACTACTTTCATCATTTTGTTTATCTATGTGTTACAATTGTACACAAAAGAGTTAATTGAGGGTTCAACTATAAAATAACTTTGTATTTGAAATAACGACACATAATAAAATCATAGACATCATCACAAAGATTCTCTCACTCAGACCACCACTCTCACTTTCACTCGAGATCCATCAAAAACCCAATCCAACGGCCACCATCTCCCCTTCCCAAACTCCCACACCCTTAATAAACTTAATATAAAATATTTCCACATTTGACCCTCTCTGCAACATACAACCAACCTACACCACTTTCAATTATTATTTCTTCTCGTACTGCAACCAACATTGTCGTCGTTTCAACTTTGAATGGAGGAGAGACTAGAAACTGAGCTGATATCAATACCACCGACACCACGGCTGTCGACGCCGGAGATTCAAACGCCGTCAGGCAATATGTCGAAGGAAGGTGGGAAGTCGTCGACGGCGTGGACGCCGACGTCGTTTATATCACCGAGGTTTTTGAGTCCGATTGGTACGCCTGTTAAGAGGGTGTTGGTTAACATGAAAGGGTATTTAGAGGAAGTTGGGCATCTAACGAAGCTAAACCCACAAGATGCATGGCTTCCGATCACTGAGTCACGGAATGGTAATGCACATTATGCTGCGTTTCATAATCTTAACGCTGGTGTTGGGTTTCAGGCTCTTGTTTTGCCCGTTGCTTTCTCTTTTCTCGGCTGGTAATTACTTCTTTCTTTTTTATAATCTATTTAGAAGGCTTAGCTCGGTTCAAACTTTTTTAGTGCCGGTTTATAATAAAAACTAAGGTTATTTTTGTTATAGAAGTAGTTACATTAGAAATAGGAAAAAAAAAATTAAATACACATGCATACAATTATCACTTGATGGAAGTATTTGACGTTGCATTTCAACGGAAATGCAGTTGCAAATATCCAGTTTTCTAGTAGCGGTAATTATAGACCACGAACTAACCGCTAATAGTCCTAAATCTTAAATTTACATACATTTATTTTTTGTAAGCATAGTTTATTTTTTACCCATTCATATTAGATTAATTAATTATCTATCTATATCTTTGATATCTTATTCATAAACACTTATTTTATTGTTTTTTTCGGTTTTATAAATAAAAGAATTATATTTAAAGATAAATAGTGAATCTCAAACTTTAGAGAACTAGTGTAGGTTTTTTAAACCTTCTCTATTTTATAGAGATGGTGCTGAAGATGACAAACGATGAAAATCGATCTCTATTTTTTCTATAATTTAGTTACATGGATAAATAAAAGAACTTGATGTGATGTGAATGCTCTTATATCTAAACTATCTACAGATTAGATTAGTGTATGTTGGTAATGAAATGTTATTTTCACTTCAATTGAAACACTTCAGAATGAAAGTTATATAAATTGATCCGTGCAAATGATTAATTAACTAAATGTACTTATTTAATTGCCTTTTAAAGATAAGAAAATACCCACATTTTTGGATGGATTATGTGTTATTGTACTTTTTATAGCTCTGTATTATCAAATCAGTACATGTAGAAAATATCTAAAATAAGGTTTTTTTTTTCCCGATAAACTTGTCTCCCATGTTGTTTTATTTCTTTGTTCTTTCAATAAAGTCGTCGTGATTCCTTTTCTTCATCGATAACATCATGATAAAGTGCCCCCTTTTTTTCTCCTATATGATTTTCTTTTAATCTAAAGTGTTATCTTTAGATTATTAAACTTGAAAGTTAAAGTTTTATAGATTTATGTGTCATTGACCAGGGTTTCTATATCCACCGTCAATTTATTGGCAAATACTCGGTTTTACGGTATTCCTTTTACTTGTTTTAACCAATATTGACGTATAATATTAGTTAAAACATATTAACCAACATATTCTTCTAAGTATTTATAAATAAAAATAAAGGTTTTGCGAAAAAAAAAAAATACACATGATATAAAATACCTTGAAAGAAAGTAGTCAAATTTATTAGTTTATGCACGGAGAAGGCTACAAATGTACAAAATTGTCGTGTACCATTACATTACATTATTAGACGTCAAATCATTAAATGTTTTACTGCAATTATGAAAATGTACTACCCAATATTGGTCTCTGGATTATTTTTAAATTTTTAAATCCTAAAAAAAACAATTTTTAAAATAAAAATTGACTGTTTTTATATCATTTATTTGTTTCGTTTTCGTTATACTTGAAGTCATTGTAAATAAGTTTTTCGGGTGAATAATATGTTAAAGTACAAAAATAAAATATATACTTCTTTTAGAAATGTTATATATTTTATAAATTTAAATTTAAATAACGATTATTGATATACACCCTCCCTATGGATTTGTGTAGGAGTTGGGGCATTGTATCACTAACCATAGCTTACTTTTGGCAATTATACACATTGTGGATCTTGGTACAACTTCATGAAGCAGTTCCAGGGAAGAGGTACAACCGATATGTGGAACTTGCTCAAGCCGCTTTTGGTAATTCACCCCACTCCATATCATACATTTTTATAAAATTCATTTGACATTTTGATATTATATGAAAATAACTTTGTTATTTGTAGAATTTACTGGGTATGGTACGCGGTTACAACATATTTTAATTAGTTAATAATATCCTGTCGTTTTGTTTAGGTGAACGGGCCGGATTGTGGTTAGCTCTATTCCCTACGGTTTACTTGTCAGCAGGGACCGCAACAGCATTGATTCTTATTGGAGGCGAGACCATGAAACTCTTCTTCGAGATCGTTTGTGGGCCGCTCTGTACCTCAAACCCGTTAACCACTGTCGAGTGGTATCTTGTTTTCACTACGTTATGCATCGTGTTGTCTCAGCTCCCGAACCTTAACTCCATCGCTGGGCTTTCACTCATAGGGGCAATCACTGCCATCTTTTACTCGACCATGGCTTGGGTTCTCTCGGTTAGCCAACAACGCCCGCCCAACATCTCATATGAACCCATACCATTGCCTTCGTTTTCCGCATCCATTTTTTCGTTTCTTAATGCACTCGGTATCATTGCATTTGCATTTAGAGGCCACAATCTTGTCCTTGAGATTCAGGTATGCAATATGTTGTTAGTTTTGACTTCATAATGGAACAATGCTTAACCATAACTATGTTTATGTTTTATGGTACATTTTAAGTCTACGATGCCATCAACGTTCAAGCATCCCGCTCATGTACCAATGTGGAAAGGGGCCAAGGTTGCGTATTTCTTCATTGCAATGTGTTTATTCCCTGTGGCAATTGGAGGATTTTGGGCTTACGGAAACCTCGTAAGTGTATCGGATTTCAGCTTATCTAATTCACTAAACGAATCATGAACCTGAATTTATTGTTTTTGTTTTCTAGATGCCATCGGGAGGGATTCTAAACGCGTTATTCGCTTTCCACAGTCATGATATATCAAGAGGGCTGCTTGCTATGACATTCCTACTAGTCGTTTTCAGCTGCTTGAGTAGCTTCCAGATATACTCTATGCCAGTTTTCGACAGTTTTGAAGCTAGCTACACAAGCCGCACGAACAGGCCATGCTCGGTGTGGGTTAGGTCAGGTTTCCGAGTGATCTACGGGTTTATCAACTTCTTTATTGGTGTAGCACTCCCTTTCCTCTCCAGCCTTGCTGGTTTGTTAGGAGGGTTAACCCTTCCGGTCACGTTCGCATACCCGTGTTTCATGTGGGTTCTTATCAAGAGACCTGCCAAATATAGCTTCAACTGGTACTTTAACTGGACACTCGGGTGGCTCGGTATTGCTTTCAGTTTAGCATTTTCATTAGGTGGCATTTGGAGCATGGTCAACAGTGGACTTAAGCTGAAGTTCTTCAAACCAATGTAACGGTTGCTCAATGGCTGTTTGCAATTGTTTACAGAACTATATGGTACTTATTTGCAACTCTAAGTTGTTTGAAATTTTATTAGTATATGATTCAGTATATATATGCTTATTCAAAATTTACCCCCCATAAAAAGAACTTGAATTCAAAGTTAAAACTAAAATATGAAGTCGGTTTTCTTTGTTGATTTTCGGTATAGTGTATTCAAGATTGTTTGAGAGAATGATTTCGGTTAAGAGGGAATAAGAATTGAGAGAGAAGTTTAAAAGTTGGTTAATAAACATACTTGTGAATCGGTGTGTTATGTATATATCGACACAACCATTCACTAACACCATAACCAACTTTAACCAACTTATATGAATCGGTATGTAACATAACCGACCATATCTAATCCTAAACTTAGGATATTTAATTATTAACATATGTACATAGTAATACTTACATAAGTTTCTAAATCAAGATTATCATCTAACAATTCCCCCCTAATCTTGATTTAGTAGATCTTCTTCTTGATCTTTATTCTTCACTTGAGGATGAACGAGACCTTTGTATTTTAGATGGTACCACTCCATCATGTCTATATATTGAACAAACACTTGCCTTATAGTCCTTGAAATGCCTTCCTTCTGTACTAAACTTGGCAGCCCTCTTCCGTATCCCATTGACATGGCAACCACTGCCCAATTGTCATCATCCATCACTTTGTTATAACCACCGAATACTTGCACTGTTGTGTAAAGATCCAATAAACTTATTGGATAACCGGTTTTGTCTCTTGGTGGAATTGGTACCTTGATTCTTATCCTTAAGAAATCTTTCATAAACCAATCTATGGTCCTTTCGAATTCAAGTTCGAATTTTCTTTTGTATCTCTCAACCATGGTAGTAATAAGGATCAAATCCATAAAAACGACACAATCTTGTAACTTGGTGCCTTCGGTTGGATACATTATTGGACCTTTCTCCATATAGTCTTCGGCTTCATCTTTATTGGTGGAGAAATCTTCAAAGTGCTTGAATGTGGATGCCCGTTCTCTATCTTCCTCGGTAATTCCCTCCACTTGATCGGTTTCGACTCTGACTTGTTTTCCTTTTCTGTTATGCGCCTCTGATGCGCTTTCTGTATTGCTACAAGTTTCATTCCTTTTCTCGTGACACTTAAAGGTGAAATGATCTTCTGAAACACCCCAATTTTTTTTTTCATGTTTCATATCAGAGTTTAAGCGGAAGGTCCCAATTTAATTATACAAAACGTCAAACTTTTATTTCATTTAGAAGAATTATTTTACAACCATTAGTTTGCCAAAACAAGTTTGACTATTGTTCATGATATTTTACCAAAAACATGTTTGATCCTTTAACCGCAAGACTTGACCTGGTCCAACCCTTCTGCTTATGGAAACCACCTGAAAGTATATACATATAACTACCAGTTAGCTTTCGCTAAGTGAGTGTACATTAAATCGCCATGTCACATAACCATAATAATGACACACAACAATTTAGAACCATACCACTTCCATATGGTCTATATCGCAAAACTCCCATGCGATTATTTATTGGATCAAAAAACACCCATCTGAGTCCAATAATCACCAAGATCGCTAACTCCCTGCGATCTCATGTTAAACCAGAAAACTCCCATCTGATTCAACATACACCACTATAACATATAATTTATTGGATCAGAAAACACCCATCTGAGTCCAAAAATTCACCAAGATCGCTAACTCTCTACGATCTCATGTTAAATCAGAAAACTCCCATCTGATTCAACATAACCTACTATAACATTCAAATACAATTCATTGGATCAGAAAACACCCATCTGAATCCAATAATCCACCAAGATCGCTAACTCCCTGCGATCTCATGCTAAATCAGACAACTCCCATCTGATTCAACATATACCAATATACTAATATAACATTCAAACATATGTGATCAAATAAGAACTATAATAACACCCATATAGTCCTAACACAAAATCAACACATATTGTATATATACTTTCAGAGGTATGTAACACTCACCTCTTTATTAGTCCTTTAGCATTTGACATGCTAATACAACCGGGTAATATTTCAATGTCCTGATACAATTATACAACACTAGGTTAGGTAATGATACACCTAACTAATTATTATTATAGTTGGATATTGGTTAGCGCTACCTTGTTTCAGCATGAGTGATCAGTCCATGTCTAACTAAGGCTAGGCTACCCAATATCCAATTAAAAAATTGTTATCTACAACATAAAACATGTTAGATAAGGTCGACCAATGAAATCAAATGTGATGTTTTACGACCTTTGTATTATAAGATATGATGCTACCGTTTCATCGATTTAACTAATGATGATTTCAAAATTTTGGTTTGGTTCCATTTTTAAATTGTTTGGTTTCGGTTTTTTGTTTTTACTAATGGTTTGGTGTAGTTTATTATCTTTTTGGTTTTTTGAATATCATTACATAAAATTTAAAAACTAAAATGCATAATCCAAGAAGGGGAATTGGAATTAAATAATCTCAACTTTGTCGGATTGGAAGACAATAATCCCAAGTTGAAAACTAGAATCTAACATAGCCAACTTGTATCGGTTTTTATTTCACTAGACCAAAACTAACTGAGTTTAACCCAGTTAGTTTTCTGCCTACGTGGAATGCCATAAAGTGCAAATGGGTTAATAGAATGCATAAAATGGCATGCCACGTAGGCAGAAAACTAACTAGGTTAAACCCAGTTAGTTTTGGTTCAGTGTAATAAAAATCAAGACAAGTTACGCCTGTTACATTCCAATTTTCAAGTTGGGATTATTGACTTCCTACCCGATAAAGTTGGGATTCTTTGAATCCAATTCCCCATCCAAGAACTATAAAAAAACTTTCTTACATGTAATGATAGATAAGTAGTGTTTATAAGTTTTTGTAATTTGTATTTAATGCTAAGGGATACTAACATTTTGACTTTTGTATATAGTTTCATATATATACAAATGTTGTTTTAGATGTAGTGGTAGGCTTGTAGCAAACCAAAAGAAAGATATGTAGTGTTTATAAATTTTTGTATAATAATCCTAATACTAAAAATTAATAATCAACTAAACATAACTTAAACTAGAACATACCTCAAAATTATCTACAAAAAGTTAGTGTAGAGTATTCCTTACTTGTGCTCCAAAACAAGACTAATAATACCTAAAGAAGTACTAAAGGCTTGATTCTCGATATTAAAGTGTTTCCTTTGATTTTCTTTTCTGATCATCCCAAATGAACTACTCGACCAATCTATTTATAGCCTACCTTATATGTTACCTTAGTGGAAGACATCGTTTTACCGTAGCTGTTAAGAAATGAGCATCCAAATCAAATCCTCATCTCACTCATATACCCACACGTGTACTCTTACAAACCAAACAACTTGGTGATGAGGATTTTTAACCACTTTACACCATCACACGTAGGTATAGACAATTTTATTAATAATCCATTATTATTGTAAAAACTTACTGATGTAGTTTTGACATCTTCATGATGAAGATCATTAATCATCATACATTGCACACACAAATTACACGTACACTGTTCACTAGTACAAAAAAGATCAAATAAGACGGTTTAGGAAAACTTTTTAAGACGGTTGATCAAAATAAGACGGTTTAGAAAAACTTTTTAAGACGGTTGATCAAATAAGACGGTTTAAGAAAACTTTTTAAGACGGTTGATCAAATAAGACGGTTTAGGAAAACTTTTTAAGACGGTTGATCAAATAAGACGGTTTAGGAATAAGTTGATCGGTTTCTATCACAACCGTCATATTTGAGATTTTAACTTATTTGATTTTTCAAGTATAATAATTTAATGGAACCGTCTTATTTGCTAGATTTTTCAAAATAAACCGTCTTATTAACTCTCTTATTTTTTATCAACTAATAATTAAAACGCTGAACTTCAAATTATATAATCTTTTTGAACTTCAAATATATCACCGTACATAATTTTTAAAATTTAAACTAACATGATAATCCATTTATAATTAAACAAAGATAATCCTTTTAATATTTAAACAAACACACATATATATAGTTTTATAATATGTTCATCGATTTCATTAAAGTCTACATATTCATTCTGAAAATTCAAAGTCACGACAATAGTTCTCCTTTCAACTAGTAGGGTACGCATCCTCTCTTATCTTCTTTACTTTAGTCATAAAAACGATGGGCAAGTTTAATGTATTGATATGTGATGTTAAAGTTTTACAAGTATCATCACTCAAGTTAAGTTAAAACGTTGGGGGTTTTTGTTAGGGGTGTGAATTACACGACTTGAACGTAACATGAAATTAGCGGGTTTGAGTTTAGTCTAAACGGGTTTGGGTCAGTTTCAGGTTGAAACCGCAAACTCGTTTAACTAAATGGGGTTGGGTTTGGGTCAACCCTGATGGGTTTGCCAGTTGACCCGTTTAACCCATTTATACTATATCTTTTTTACAATATGTTTTATGTTATAAATTAAATTGGTATAAAGTTTTATAATTAAAATGCAATGTTTATATACCTTTGTGTTTTTTGTAGTAAACTTTTAATTTTAATATATTAGTTTGCGAATAAAAATCGGGTTGAACGGGTCGCATTCGGTTCAACCTGCGAATATGCGGTCCAGGTTCGTATGCATGACACAATTTTGGGGTTTGGGTCGTGTTCGGGTTCATGCAAAATTTTCGGGTTTGGGTCAGTTATCTGTTAGCCCACGAACACGACCCGTTTAGCGCGCACCTCTACTTTTTGTGGTATTCTAATTGATCGAAATTTAAGGATATCTCTCGGGAAAATTGGTGTTAATTTGTATTTAAGTAATTGTATTGTGTAGTTTGATTGGCCTGATTTAGGTTGGTGTTTGTTTATAGTAAAGTTAAGAAAAGTTTAATAAGTATGACGCTTGTTGTCTTATTTTATTGATTTTACTAAAAGCCTTTTCACTTGAATAAGCAAATTATTATAGAATTATGTTACCCTTCTTGCGGTTGGGAAAAAAAATATAGAATTTTGTGCTCCTAAAATAAATTCTGAGAAAAAAATAACATTTTATGATATGAGTTATTCAACAATAGTTTATTCGACAATAAATACTTATTGTAAGATTAAATGCCACTAGTTCTTCATTATTATTCCTTCATTCTGTATTAATTTTTTATTCTATGATGTTTAATTTTCAAACTAAAATGTATTTATATGAGGCAAAAACTTAGTTAGGATCTATCACTAATTATTTTTGGTTCATTCATCCGCATCATATGTATACACACACATACTATTTCAAATCATATTTGCTTTTTGTTTATTTATTCATTTCAGATGGATCGTAACAATTGGATGTATGAAACTAGACGTACTAACCCGAGATTTGTGAACGGCCTTAAAAGTTTTCTTAAGATTGCTCAAGAGGATCGTGTGAGAAAAGGAAACGAGTCCATTCCGTGTCCTTGTATGGAATGCAAAAATTTCACCGACTTTAAGGAAATCAATGAAATCGAGTATCATTTGCTTAGAAATGGATTTATGTTTAATTATACTTGTTGGTCCAAACACGGTGAGTCACTTGATGATCGTAGCACAATGTCAATTAATTTAGAAGCTAATTACAATGACGAGAATGATGGTCTGCACGTTAGTGATGACAATGATAATTTAAACGAGGGCAATGATAATTTAAATGACATGTGCTATGATTTGGAAACTAATATCGACGACTATGATCAAGAAAAACTACAACAGTTACTTTTTGACGCAGACAAACCATTATATGATGGTTGCGAAAAGTTTTCTAAGCTTAGCGCCGTGTTGAAACTCTTCAACTTAAAAACAAGCAACAGTTGGAGTGATAAGAGTTTTACATGTCTATTAGAGTTATTGCATGATATGCTTCCAAAAGACAACGAGTTACCCACATCTATATACCAAGCTAAGAAATTGATGTGTCCGATGGAATTAGAGGTTGAAAGAATACATGCATGTCCGAATGATTGTATGTTGTATAGAAATCAGTTCGAAAAGTATCATACGTGTGTTACATGTGGTGAATCGAGGTACAAGCATAAAAACGAAGCTGATGAATATGATGATGATGTGACAAAAAATGGACCACCGGCTAAATTATTATGGTATTTCCCTATTATACCAAGATTAAAGCGTTTATTTTCTAATCCCAAAGAGTCAAAGTTGTTGCGTTGGCATTCTGATGAGCGTAAGGATGATGGAAAGTTAAGACATGTGGCAGATTCACCTCAGTGGAGAAATTTTGATTATGATTATCCTAATTTTGGTAATGAGGTTAGAAATATACGATTTGGTCTTAGTTCTGATGGCATCAATCCTTTCAGAAACATGAGTAGCAGTCATAGTACTTGGCCAGTTCTTTTATGCATCTACAACCTTCCTCCATGGCTATGCATGAAAAGAAAATACATAATGATGTCATTATTAATTCAAGGTCCAAAACAACCTGGTAATGACATTGATGTTTATTTGTCGCCTTTGATTGATGACCTTAAAACCCTATGGAGCCCAGGGGTAGACATGTATGATGCAAATGAAAAGGCTAACTTTAAGTTAAGAGCCATGATTTTTTGCACTATAAGTGATTTTCCAGCATACGCCAATTTGTCGGGATATAGTACGAAAGGTAAAAAAGCTTGTCCTGTTTGTGAAAACGAAACAAACTCTATACGATTAAAACATTGCAAAAAAACGGTGTATATGGGACATCGCCGATTTCTTCCGCGAGATCACCGTTATCGAAGATTTACAGAAGAGTTTGATGGAAATGAGGAACACGGAAGGGCTAGGAAAGGTTTTGATGCGTTTTCGCGAGTAGAAAATATGAATACTGTTTTGGGAAAAAGAACTCGTACCGAGAACATAGGTAATTGGAAAAAGAGGTCAATATTTTGGGATTTACCTTATTGGAAAAGTTTGGAAGTTCGACATTGCTTGGATGTAATGCATATTGAGAAAAACGTGTGTGATAGTTTGTTGGGTTTATTATTAAACATTCCCGGGAAAACTAAAGATGGGATTAATGTACGTAAAGACATGGAAGAAATGGGAATACGTAAAGAGCTTGCCCCTGTTGAGAGAGCCAAGAGTATTTATCTTCCACCCGCATGTTATACCATGTCAAGAGAAGAAAAAAGAAAGTTTTGTCAATGTCTACACGATATCAAAGTTCCATCTGGTTATTCTGCAAACATTAAAAGGCTGGTGTCGATGAAAGATTGTAAATTGCTCGGTATGAAGTCTCATGACTGTCATGTTTTGATGACACATATGATTCCCATTGCAATTCGCGGATTGTTACCGGACGAAGTCCGACATACAATCACAAAACTTTGTTTGTTTTTCAACATGATCCACTCAAAGGTTATTGATCCCGAAGTCTTGGATAGTTGGGAGAGAGATATTTATATTACTCTTTGTGAACTAGAGATGTACTTTTCGCCGTCTTTTTTTGATATAATGTTTCATCTAATATCTCATATCGTAAAAGAGATAAGGTCTTGTGGTCCTGTATTCCTACGATATATGTACCCCTTTGAAAGATATATGGGTGTGTTAAAAGGTTATGTGAGAAACCATAGTCGGCCAGAGGGTAGTATTGTTCAAGGGTATACTTCCGAAGAGGTGATCGAGTTCTGCGCAGGTATTGATATTACAACATTTATAAAATAATTGAGCTTTTTTCAATATATTTGACATTATAATGTTAAATATAATTGACATTATCATATCTAATTTATTATAGGGTATTTGGAAGGCGTTAAAAGCATTGGTGTTCCTAAATCTCGTCATTCAGGTCGTCTTACAGGCGTGGGAGGAGTTGGTAAGAACTTAATCACCCCACATTCTGATGAGTTGCAAATTGCTCATTTTACTGTTCTACAACACATGACATGTATTGCTCCGTATGTTAATGAACACAAGAATATATTACGGTCAACCCACTTGCGCAAGTCAGATACTTGGTATACCAAACAACATAACGAGGGATTTTCTGACTGGTTGAAGAAAAAGGTGGAGGAAACATTACCAAACGTTGATGAAATTGTGAAGAGCTTGGGGAAGGGTCCAGATTTTAGAGTAATATCTTACCAAGGGTATGATATTAACGGCTATACATTTTACACTAAAAAGCAAGATGATAAAAGTGCAACGCAAAACAGCGGAGTTACACAAATAGCCTCAAGTACAACGACCGACAAAACGATAATTGCCAAAGAATCATATTACGGCATTATACAAGAAATTTGGGAGTTATCGTATTCTTCATTCAGAATACCTTTGTTTAGATGTAAGTGGGTTAATAATCGCACTGGTGTTAAAGTTGACGAACATGGTTTTACACTTGTCGACCTTACAACGAATGGGTATAAATCAGAACCATTCATTCTAGCAACTCAAGCAACACAAGTATTTTTTGTCAAAGACCCGTACAAACCAAGATACCATATAGTATTGCAAGGTAAACGACGTATTCTTGGTGTTGATGATGTTGACGACGAAGAAGAATACAACCAATTTGACGAATTACCACCATTTTCCGTCGGTATTCAGTCGGGTAAGGACTATAACACCGTTGGCACCTCATACTTAAGAAGATGTGACCATGACGAAGGGATATCTATCGAAAAATCAGTCAAAACCAAGAGAGTGAAGAGACGGGTATGATGATCTTTGCCACACAGTTAAAAACGTAACCGTTCTAAAAAAAATGAATTTTTAATTAATTCAACTTACCTAAAATAATATGTTTTATTGGTTCAATGTTATATAGATGTATGACACCATATCAAATTCCTAAATAAAAAGTTCAGTGAAAAAGTTTTTATATTAGTCAAATGCCATTTAAAATAAAGATAACTCATACTAAAAAAATTAAATGATAACCTCTTGTTTAGGCGGGGACTTTCGGAATTACTCCCCCCAAATTAAAAGATACATAGGGTTTTCATCTAAATTAATTACTGCCCCCAAATTAACATTGCTCTTCTTTTTACAGGGCTAGCTCCTTCCTTTCCACCATCATCAATCGATAATCTCCAAGCTCTCATCTTCAATCCCTGTAAGTTATCATCGCTTCTTTGATTTATGAGTATGATTTTGCTTAATGTTGTTGATTGATTTGGGATTGAGTAGGATACGATTATGCTAGGGTTTCTACGTTTTCGTTAATGCTGGTTGATTTGGGATTAAGCAGGTCAATGTTAATACATTTTTATAGAATGCTGGTTAGTTTGGAAATTAATCGGGTTACGATTAAGCTAGGGTTTATACATGTTCATATAATGCTGGTCGCTGGTCGCTCCTAGCATATAATGCTGTTCTTAAAACAAAATTGGAATTTAATGTTCCATGTTTAAAGATCCAACCCAAACCGCTCGTTTTATATATAATTATTGAATGTGAGAAAGGAATCAATGATATCAAGAACTATAAACCACCATTAAAGTTGACAAATCATGTGAAGTTTATATTGAGCACTTAATTATGATTGGTCAAAAGAAATAGAAGCCACGGGTTCTTTTCCTTTAAGTTTTTCCTTTATTTTTGTTCAAATAGAACAACTTAGCTAAATCACTAAAACAAGCTGCAGCTTTTGACCATCTGACATAGTATATCTATATCCTTTGGTCATTTGTTTTTTTTTTTTTTTAGAAATCAAGTTGAAAATGTCTGAGAAGGAAAAGAGGGGAGTTTCAAAATGTAAAAGGAAGCTCATGCATCCCGATGCATCTACGGTTGATTTTGATGAGAAGGGTAATGCGATTGGTATGAATGCAATAAGGTTTATGTCTTGGATTGGTGTAGAATTTAAAAGAAGGATTCCGTATACTAAAGTCGCTAGAGAGGTAGATCCTAAAGAATTCAAAGATATTTGGAAATATGCTAAGGTATTGTTTCTTATTTTCCTTATATTTTGTAATTTTTTTAATGAATTAGCAAGAGCATTGGAATTCTATGTTGTCATGTTTAATTCTTCTTGATCATGTTTAATTGTTAATTTCAATATGTAGGATATATGGAAGATTCCAAATGACATCGGAGAAAAAACAACTTTATCAAAAGGGAAGGATATAATGAGGCACTTTCGTTCCACTCTTAGAGAAAAATATGTTTATAAAGACAAACCTTCTGATAAAGTGAAAGGCGAAACTCCGTTTAAAGATTATGATTATCTAGACAGGAAACATTGGGAATCTTTTGTTGCAAGTGTTGATACTGATGAATGGAAGGTAATTTGTGAATTATTTATTTATTTATTTATTTATTATTATTATTATTATTATTATTATTATTATTATCACTTATTATTGTATTTTATGAAGGAAAAAAGCGAAAAAGCAAGGAATAGTGCAAAACAAAACATTGACCCTGCGCATGTAGGACGATGTGGCTATATTGGACTGGAGCCCCACGTTGAAAGTAGATGGAATCAACTTGTTTCAAGCTATCCACATTTAGAGGCTATTGGAGGACACCCTGGTTCTAGAATGTATACGGTGAGTAGAGCGCGTCTTAATCCGGTAACAAAGCTATATGAACTTGGAGAAGACCTAATATCAAATGGTGAATTGAGAGGAACACTTAAATTATTGGTAAGTATTTATATAATTGTTGTATAAAGTTATATTAATCAAAATTTTAACCGTCACAAGTTTCTTAACAGTATCTAAAAGAAAAACAGCTGAGGGATGAGGGTACTTATCACACAAAGGATGTTGTTTTGGAGGTGCTTCGGAAGGGACGCAAGCATACGGGTCCTACACAATGCAGGTTTTCCGAACAAAAAACAAAGAAAAAGAAGGGTGAGGCTGTAGAGACAATGGCTGGAGAGATCCTTGGTATACGTGGCATGGGCCATGTGTCCGATAGTTCGTACAACGAACAACTGGAAATCTTGGTAATCTGTTGTCAAAGTTTGTTTATTTATTCATTTATTTTAGATATATTTACTAAAAGCTACCATTTATAGTCTATTCAAAAATGTGAAATTCTACATCATGACGACCAAGGTGCTCTTAAGGCTATGGGTTTGGGTCGTGTTCATCCTACTCATGAGAGGGTTATACATGGATGCCCAATGGTAGATGGTTTCGTCAAAGTTCAGGTGGGTAGAGTTGTAGAAGGTTGCGGATTGACCCGTCTCTTGCCAGAGTCATGTATTCCGGGTGAAGTAGAATGTTTCGAAGAAGCAAAAGGAAGTTTTATTCAGTGGCCCGTTAAATTAATGAAGGTATATTTTATATAAATAATGATTGTATAATGATTTCATTTATTGATATTAATTCTTTTACAAGGTACAGATTTTAAACAAAGATTCTCCTCAAATTGTAGAACCGTCTCACCATGTTATGAGTACACCTTATAGGCCACAGGTAGTGTTTAATATACATTATTTTATTATTTTTAATTACTTGATATAAAAACAATATGTTTCGTCAATGTAGTTTGAGGCAACGTCTACTCACCAACAACAAACGATTCCACATGAAATAAATGAGTATCAAATATACTCGTATGCATTACAAAATGAAGAGGCTTTTAGTCAATTGGTAATCACATCATTTATATACATATATACACACACATATATATATATGTGTGTGTACTTATATCTATTTACTAATAATATTGTTATTGGTTCATGTAGCTTGCTGGTAAAGAGTTATCTCAAAATACAACCGAGCACACTTCCTTTAATGAACCTACCGAGCCTGTTAGTGTTAATCAACCTACCAAGCCTGTTCATGCTTATCAACATACAAAGTCTGTTAATGTTAGTCAACCTACTAAGCCCGTTCACACTAATCAACCTACAGAGCCCATTCATGATTATCAACATACCAAACCTGTTGCTGCTTCTAAACCTTCAATAGAAAAAACAAAAGCATCAAAAGAAAAAACAAACGTATTAAAAATTCTGGAAAAAGCAAGGTCAAGGCCTTGTATATGGTTTTTATTTCACCGACAGGGATGTATGAGGAACGTATTCAAGAGAATGTTGAATTTGAAGCGGTTTTACAGTTATGTGTCAACGGTTGGGCAGATGTTTGCTTTATGCATTGGTTTACAATGTAAGTTCAACTGTTTTTTATTTACATATTTTATGGTAGTATTTTTTTACAATTTAATCGAGGGTTACTGATCTTATCACGTTTTTTTTTATACTTTGATTTTAGGTATTTATATACAGCTGGGGGACGGGAGGGTTTAAATAATACAACATATTTTCATCCCCGTTATATTGAAGGTGAACTTGTCTTAGATGATAGTGACTTTGTGATCGACCACCTTAGACAAGTCATCTCTTTTCATAAGGACAAACAATGGTTTATGGCACCGTATTTAGTCCGGTATTATATTTCAATCTTCTTTTAGTTACTGAAAGAATATTGTGTCATTTTTATTTGCTACATTTTGCTTAAGTCAGGTCATTTCATACTTGTACAGGGAACACTGGGTGTTAATTTTACTTCAGCATCATCCGGTATATAAAACTTGGAAGGGTTATATATTTGAGTCACGTAAAGTTATAAATGTTGATTATTCAGATTACGAGATTACACAATTACTCAAACAGGCCACAAAACAGAATATAACCTGGGAAATGGTTAATGTAAGTTCTCTTCCGTTTTTATAGCTTGTATATTTTACTTAACTAATTGTTGGCTCAATTAATTATTTAGTGTCGTCGACAACCTAATGGATGGGAGTGCGGTTATTGTGTTATGATGGCTATGTATGATTTTGTGATTTATAACAGAGAACATATGGTAAGTATACACCCCTATTTGTTTACGTTTAAATACAATGTATATTAAACCGTAATCTTGATTTTATATATCTTTATGTTTAGTTGGTAAATAAAACGACAATGGTTCGCCAAGGTGAAATTGATGAATTTGTAGAGCGTACTTTAAAGGTGTTTATCTCATCTTTTGGTGACGGCGAGAAGGATGAATGAAGGTAAGTATATTAGTATGCTACTCCTTTATAAGTATTTTTTTTTTCATTTTCTTCAGTTTTTAAAATATTTGTTTAGCACCCTTGACTGAGCCTTAGAATGTAGTCTTTTTATTCATTATGTTAAGAGTTAATTACACGGATGGTTTAGTCACTTTGACCCGAAGGGCCTAGGCGCGCTAAAGGACTTTTGACAACATAGATAACATTTAAACTCAGCATGGTTTGAACTGAAGCTTATCTACAGTTAGCATGTATCTCCATAACCCACATGAACAAAGATTTAGCAATTTTAGCTATTAACACCTCTTAGTAATAGGAAAGTAATAGGAAAATAAGTGAAACCAAATATGTCATTCAAACCCGCATCTAAACTTGCAACATCTTAAGTTATAGTAGTAAGCATGTTATTTACATTCATTTTACCATACCCAGAAACCCAATCCTCACAATAAAAACCCTTAAGAGAACCGGTCCAATCCAAGTCCGGTCGAACAAAAAGACCATCACTGTTAGTTCAAATTCTACTTTCTAATTCCTGTACATATCTAGTTCACCATCCAGCCCCAGACCCAACTCATCCAGTGTAAAACTACAATCTTCAGGCTTATTAGCGGTTCCTAGGGCGCCAAAGGGCTTTGTATTAATGTTGACTTTGTATTAATGATTCCAACAATTGGATCCTATTTAATTTTAGTCTTTGTTGGTAGCTAATAGATAGTTTTTTGTTTGTTTTGATCAGTGACATGGAATTCTAGCTAGCCAGTGCTCCAGGTATCTTGTGGTTATCGTGTTGGATAAAGGTCGCACCAAGTCAAGGAGGTTGATAGATGCTTGTTATTTAAGTTAGTGATCTTGGATGTATTTTTCTCTATGTTTAAATGGATGTTTTAGACAAACATGTCAAAATGAATGCTTTGACTATTTTAGCTATGTTATTATGGTTCATTTTGTTATATTGCTTGTATTTATTATTTTATTTGTTTTGTGTGATTCCAAATGAAATGAGATCGAATCTCATTATATTGTTGAATTAAATTATTAGTATTGGTAAATCAAATTATGATAAAATTATATATATATTTATGGCAACCGTCTTATATTATGCTACCATCTTTATTATTAGGAAACCGTCTTATTTGCCTTATATTGCAACCGTCTTATTTGCCAATATATTGTGCTACGTCTTATTAGGAAACCGTCTTATTAGGCTACCGTCTTATTTGCCAATTAGAACCGTCTTATTTGCCAAAAACATAAAAGTGTCTTATTAGATTAAATATGACGGTCAATATAAAATAGGACGGTATCTTTTAGGACACTTCATTAACCGTCTTATTTGATTCAAAAAACGTCATATTAGCTATCTTTTTTTGTACTAGTGTTGTTTTATTATTATTATTAATTTAGCTGCTTCACTTAATTTTCTCGTATAATTTTTAACCTATAACATTTTACTAAATTCCAAATATACTGGTAAGACGAGCTAATTTTTATCTTCGCGTCAACTTAAGTTTTATTTGAAACGGACGTCAGTTCAAATATAATTATATTATTATTAAACGATCTCTTACAATACTAATCACTCGCCTAGATCTCATATCTTAAATAATCATATTAACCAACGCTTACTCGTTAACTAATTTTTAATACACAAATATCCATCTCACCCGTTATTGGTTCGTTTTGATGGTTAATGACCCGTTTCATTCATAAATAAATATGAACCAAGACATTTTATTTATATAACAAAAACGGGGTGTTACATCTTCACTATTACAGATTCGACATGTTATTATCTTCCTTATTTTTTGAATAATCGGCCTTCTTATGTGACACACATCATCATCGAATTCAACTTCTAGGCCCTCTTGTGTGAGTTTGTCTATACTCAACACATTTCTTCTAAGAGTGGGTATATAGAAGACAGATTTGATCTTATGAATCTGTCCACCACTCGTAATAACCACCCATCCTTTGCCACGAAAATACTTCTTCTCGTAACCGCTTGGACATCCTTCAATGCCAAAAGAGGTACTTGACACAGTGAATTGATATTTGTTCCCACAGTCGCGTTCTTTCCTCATCAAACTTGCATACCACACGTTGTCCCATCCTTTCTCATCGGTTCCTTTAACCATAAACTCTGTTGTGACAACTGTCATCCTCACCTTTTAGCAAGTTGTCAATTATAGTCCTTAGAGTATTCAAATGTTTCTATTTTAGTCCCTGTAAGTTTTGTCGTTTTCAAATTTAATAAAAGAAGCGAACATATAAGATATCATTTGCTGTTATTATGGACCGTGTCTACGTTTTAATCAAATGCGTATGTTGAAACGTCATTCGAAATGGATATTATAGTTTTATAAAGTTTTATAAACATTTTACGTTAAGATGGTTAACTTGGTTAATTTTTATTAACGAAAAACTAACTAGAAACCTTAAAAACTAACCTAGTTAACTCTAGAGAGACCATTTCTGCCAAAACCCCAAAATTTCAATCCTTTCCCTCCTTCCTTCCTGTGTCCGATCGATTCCGGCCAAAAGTCGTCGCCGGTGACGATTTCGGCGACCTGCAAAACGGTTTTAATGCATTTGTAATTCGTCTTAATGTTGGGCTTTCATTTCTCCATCATTCCTTATCAGTTTCGAACGTTATTAGGTGCTTTTAACGCGTTCAAAGCTGAGTATTAATATCAAACGTTCGGTAACCGTCAGGTGTTTAAAAACAAGTTCAAACAACGTGATTTTTCGTTTAACTTTATAAATTGGCCATAGAATTTCGTTCCCTAACCTCTACACACTGTAAACTCACTCTAAATCGTTCACAAACACGTCCAGAATCGTTGATGTTAACCACAATGTTCTCGGTTTTCCTTTCTATATATATGGTCCGAAAATGCATTGTAAGTCCTTGTTTTTTATGCCACTTTATTCTTTTAATGGTAGGCTTCGAAAGCCCTCTATTAAAGAACGCTTATCGTGTACAGGTCGGGTTAATTGGATTTGGCTAGGGTTAGGGTTCTTGAGATAGTTTATTTGGGGAAGAAGATGAATATATTAGTAAAATATAAATGGAATTTATTTCTAAATTAAAACAACATGTGACTAAGTGGTGTAGTGGTTAGTGCTACAAGTTTACACAGAGGGGACCCGGGTTCGATTCCCCTCATCTGCGAGCCTGTTGCCGTATTTTTTGTTATTTTTCATTTTGTTATTTATAATATTTATATAAATGCATTTTTCTTATAATATTCACAGAAAATTCATTCTTGCTCCAAAAATCATGAAAATTTAGGTGTAACATCTTGACACCCTAAAGAAAATTATCACATTTTATTTTCTGGAAAATAAATTATTTTTGTATTTTTATTGATTTAAATTGTTTTAATCATAATTAATTGATTAAAAATTCGTTTTTAATGATTTTAATCTAAAACTTTTTGGGTAATTATTTCTATACATGAAGAACTGAAATAAAATTTATTTCCACAAAAAAACTATATTATTGGTTTTCCTATTTTTAATCATTTAAATATGACTTAATTCATTAAATCTGTTTTAAATGCAAATAAATTCAGAAAAATTATGAAAAATTTATTTTGATCATTTTTCATTAGAATTTATTAATTTCTCACAAAAATATGATTTTTGAGAAATATCTTTTATTTACTTATAATTATGTTTATTTAAATACATAAATCTTTTATTATTCATAATAAATAAAATTTGTTTTATAAAATTTAATGTTTTATAAAACAGAAATATTTTTATGTTTGAAAGTTATAATCATCAACATTTAGTTCATTTTTGTGACTTTTATTTATTTGTTCAATTGTTTCTAATTATTGTAATTATTTACAATTATAATTTTTAAAACAATTAATACAATTACTTTGTCCCATTAATTATTTGGAACTATCTTTTTACTAAATATTCAATTGGTAATAAGTATATTACCTAATCATATTTATAAACCTTGTCACATTGTTTTTGATATACAAAGTTTGTATTAGTTTAATTTATCGCAAAAACTCTAATTCCCTAAATCAATTTAGTGAACCCTAATGCCTTAGAACCCTAGATACCTTAGACTTTTAAGTCATTTCTCCCTCATTAGCATTCTTATACCACTATTTCTTTTCACTAAGTGTAATTCTCATGTGTGTTTGCTTTGTGTTACTTTGTGTATCTATGACTTGTCAAAATCATTAACCGTTGCGGCCTAGCATTTCAATGAATAGTACTATGGTATATACCCCTTGTGACTCTTTTAAGAGACCTTGGTCATTGCTATGTGTTTCATTACTACTGTTAATAGCGCATACTATATATAAATTTCATTTCACTTTCATAGGGTTAATTTTTACCCGGATACTACCCATTACATAATTGCCAACAGTATACAACACATGAATTGCGAAACGTTTTTCTACTATATGTATTTCAAAACAGGGTATGCTCACCAATACATTTTTGTATTGATAAAATTATTTTGTACATGTTTCAGGTTATTTTGAGATGCAATTTTTAAGCTTTTGGAATTTTTACTTAGATTTTGGATTCATTGTATTTTCAGTTTTAGTTGTCACTTTATAATTATTGAATCTTCTATTTTTCTTTCAATGTAATAAACTAGTAAATCAATGTATCAATATTTACACTGTTAGTCTATGAGCTATTGAACAATCGTCACTACGTGACACCTCGATGTTTCCGCAATCGGTTGGGGTGTTACAGATTGGTATCAGAGCCATAGTTATAGGGAATTAGGTTATTAGAATACCTTTAAGCCTAGTCTATAACTAAAGCTTACATTCACGAGTCCTCTCGTGTATATTTCTCTTTATTATTATATTTTCTTTGAAGATAATTTCATATGATTCTTTCTCGTTATTTTTTCGGTATTTTGCTTGGAGAATAAGACACTCGTATTTCACAAACGAAACGATATCACTAAGTTAGTAGTGGGATCCATACCTTGGTGATTAGTTTCACTCCTCTATATGTTATACATCTTTTGAATATATCTTTGGGATATGAGTGACATCCACACCTCAAAGAGTATTTCCTCCAAAAAGAAACTTAACCACTAAGCTGAGAGTGATATCCTTAACTTAGTGACTGATTTCACACCATCGTAGTTTTCAATTTTGAAATACATCTTTGAGTTAGGAGTGAAATCCACATCTCAAAGATCTATTTCTATATCTCGTTTTTAATCTCGCTAAAGTTTTGAAATTCACTAGTGATGGGGCGCGTGCAATCTGGAAGGGTGAGTGCCTGTATTCTGAGTTTTCTGTCTATGCCTGGTATTTTGTATAAATCCCAATCAGACGAGGGACCCGTATACCTACCTGGTTACTCTTGGGATGATCATTCATTTATAGGCTAAAGCACGCTCCCCCAAGTCACTAGGAAATTTCAAATACTTGGGTTAGTCAAAGTATCCTATGGAAACAATCCCAATGTTTTATGTTATTGATATTTATGCTTTCTTTATCATTTGAAGACTCCAATTCATCGCTTGTTGTATCATATACTATTATTCGTTGATCATTTGCTTTTGGATTTTTCATCATCATTATTAAAAATTTTGTTTGCTATTATTCGCAATAAAACTTACACTATTTCACTTATGCTTTGTGACTTTTACACTATAAATCATCACTTCTCTTTTCCTAAAACATTTTTCCCATGACCCAGATTTTTAAACTTTATGATTAACTTCGATAACATCCTAATTTTGGGACGTTGAGTCTTTACACACGGTTAAAACGAAGGTGGTTTCAAAACTTATTAACTAACTTGTTTATATCCTCATATTTATAAACTCATTTGATCGATGTCACAGTATATCCCTAAACTATAACCTTTTGTATCCGCTTATGTATCCACAATAATCTCAACACAATATATCCTCATTACTCAATACTAATTTACCAATATAGCTACACCCAGTCTCCTAAACCATAGTCAACTACCATTAGTTAGCTCCTTTTTGGCCAGACTAAAATTCATACATTAATGCCTATCTACACGATACACACCGGTACACTATTCTCTAAAACGATTGACGTAGCAACTTATCCTGTGTTACCTTTTTACAAAAGCACAAAACCCAAATACCTAGTTTTGAAAAAAATCTATACCTTGTGCCTAGAAACAAAAAGCACACTATGAGCCCAAAGAGATGCCTTAACGATCTTTACAAATAATCGGTTTTTCAAGGAATAAATTTCGTAAAAAAATCCAAGGTTTCAAGTTTACCCGATCCTTACGGGTAGCATTTAACTTTCTCAAACATTTCATAAAGTCCGAACATTTTCAACTTTAATAAAATTTTAACTTACAAGTTAAAGAAATACAGAAAATCATATTTTCCAAAATTCGTCGAGGCATCTGGGATCATACTCAACCTTACACGTATTCTATCCACACTTTGCAAATATTATCAAAGAGAATCAACCTAAACCAAACCAGATTCTCCATTTGAATTCAACTCATAAAATTCTACCATATTATCAAATAAAAAAATACCGACCCGATTCACTTTATCAATGCAGCACGAGAAATTTGTGCGCCGTGGACTTTCAACGTTGATTTAGGTTTTGAAGCTAGATTACCAGCTGATAGTTGAATCACGAACCCTACACATTATTCACAACTTAACTCTATGAACTAATTTTTCAATTCAACTTTAAGAATAACTTTCTCATCAATATATATGGCTTATTAAATATTATTATTTTTAGGTTTATTGGATTTTAATACTCACAACTTTAAGAGTTTAGCCGGCAATACTCCCAACTACATAAATGTTTGCCAACACTCCCTACTTTCAAGATATTTTCCCGCAACACTCCCAAGTTAACTGACTTCTAACGTCGTTAGTTAATTTGCTGACGTGGACGCATCTTTATATACCTGGCTTGCTGATGTGGACTCCTCTTTTATTTTTTTCACACATGGCATGCTTATATGGAATCCCCTTTATAAAACAATACCTAATTTGTAACAATTCCCTTCAAACGTTCATACCAACCCCAATTAAAATCATCCCCTTTCGTAGCTCATCTCCTTCTTCAAGTTACAAGCCCTAATTTGTAACACCAACCATTAATTTCATCAATTTACAAGTCCAAAAGGCCAAAGCATCTAAATCGACGGCATGAGTTCATCTTCGTCTTTTGCAAACAATGCATCTAAGAAACCCAAAATCGTTAAAGTGGACTTGGAACGAAATATCTACTGTAACCAAGATCTGCTTGCAATTTGTCGAGTTGTTGAACGTCACTCTGCCAGTCTGCTAACTCAAAGTAAGAGACTTTATCAATGTCTATCTTGATTAATTTAGTTTCACCACCTACATACCTCACTTTTGGATTGATTACCTGAGTATATTCGAGAGTTCCTCCATACCAGAGCTTGGCGGTGATCTCTTCCATTCATACGATCAAAGCGTATCTCAACTATTAAATGCCTGCGTATATCCGAGAGTTAGGGCTTGAATTTTGTTTGTGTCTGTGTTGTGTTGGAATAAAACGATTGAAATACTTTATAATTGTTTGGAATATTTTAAAACAATTTAGGTTTCCACATAACCATGCCAAGTGTGAAAAAAATAAAATAAAACAACCATCCACGTAAGCAAGCCAGGTGTGTTAAAAATTGTCCACATCAGCCAAATAACTAACGATATTAGACTCAGTTAACTTGGGAGTGCTGTGGAAAAATATCTTGAAAGTATGGAGTGTTGGCAAATATTTTTGTAGTTGGGAGTATTAAAATTCAATAAACCTTATTTTTATTTAATAATTAATTAGTTTACCGGTTTATTTGGTTATTTAAATAAACCAAATTAAAAAAAAGTGTAGAAACAAAAACCTAATACCGAATTAGCAATTCGGTTTCGGTTAAAACTAAAAAAGATACCAAATTAATTGTTTGGATCGGTTTTTTCGGTTACGGTTACAGTTTGATTTACGGTTTTTATTTGGTTTTTGTTTTTTCTGAACACCCCTACTTAATACCATACACTAAATTTAAGGCCTAGGTATAACGATATAGATTTCCCTACTGCAAACAAAATCTATATGTGTTAGAAAATATCTTTTATGTGGATGGAATGGATGTAATTGATGCACTTTTTAAATTGAGTTTTAATTATTATTATATTTTTTTTTCTAACTTCTACTTATAGGGTGTATCAACCAATTCATCATTCCAGAGGGTAACATCACCCGTTTCAATTATTTTATTTTTTTTATTTTTCTTGCCAACTTTTCACTTAAAGGACATATCCACCAAGTCATCATCCCAGTAGAAAACACCATCAGCTAAAGTTAACTTTTTTTTTCAACGCTCAATATATATGGATAATGAATGGATGGAATGTGGGCACTACCTAGTCCGAATTTATTTCCATAAAAGTAAAAGGCGTGACTAAGAGAAAATTATTTATCCCACATACAAGTTTGGATTTGGTTAGAGGCTACCACTGAGACTCATGTGGTTGTGTGATTACTGATTACATGTAAACATTGTTGGTTGTTGCATTCTTGCGTTTCTGTCTTGATGGAGGTGTGACAATAACTTTTCTTGTTCAAAAAAATAGTCGGGAGAGCCTATGGAAATATTGATGATTTTTCAATCAACGCCTACTCTCTCATTAGTCCCAAAATTATATATGTGTGTGTATTATATATATATAGAGGAATGTTTATATACAAATGGTTCTTATCTTATAAATAGCCTTTAACTTGAGAAATGAATGCGAGTTTTTTTCTCCATATTGTTAAACATGTATTTTAGTACTAAAATATAAAAAAATTAGTGTAGAGTAATTACATAATTACTCTAGTGTAAACTACTGTAGTTACTCTAATGACGTAATTACGCTATTTTTTATATTATTCATCTAGAAAATATTTTTAAGCAGATGAAAAAACCCATTCACTTCTCATGTTTAATAGGTTAAGCTCATTTGTATTTGATATTTAATCTCTTTCTACATGTGTGTATAAAATCTTTTTGACAAAACGTAAATTAAATTTAAAACTTAAACCAATATGTTTTTAAACCAGTTAACTTATAATATTTAATTTAGGCTCATATACACAAATAAACCAAATTTTCATTTAACCCGACTAAAGCCAATAACGTTTTAAAATTAAAATGTATTTAAACTCATTTTACTATAACACTCTTTTTTATTATTGGTATTACATTTATCGTAGCATTATTACATTTTTTTTCTACTCGCTTAGAGGCTCTCGGATTCTCACGAATTCCATGGAAATGCCCTTACTACAAAGTAGCATACTTTTTGACATATGAATTACATAAACAAGTAGATAAGTAGGTAGTAACCGTATATATATAAGCATTTCGGTATTGCTAGTTTCGGGGCTTAATAACTGCAAGCATTGGATTAAGTTTTTGTGTGGTGAGGCCAAGCGTATCAACATCTTCTCCCGTATCATTTTTAAGGCTCCACTCGAACTCGTGCACCATTCTCCCAATGGACAAACATGCAATCAACATAGCCTCCATAGCCCCAGCACAAACTCGTTTCCCCCCTCCAAACGCCATTGTTCTTTGCAAATCGATCGGTCCGTTTTCTGAAAGAAATCTTTCCGGGTTCCAGTCTTCGGGGTCCTCCCAGATTCCAGGCTCCATATTACACCCGTATATGTTTATAGCGAGCTGCAAAATTCTATATCTTCTTAGCAAATTAATTTAAGACTAATTTTAATTACATTCATATATGTTTTTAATGATAGTTTTGAAGCAAACCTCGGTCCCAGAAGGAACATGGTGCCCTCCAAGCTCTGTGTTCTCATGCACGTATCTTAATGGGATTATTGGAACTGGACTATGCCTTCTTAAAGTTTCATGAAAAACAGCTGCTAAGTATGGCATATTACACAACTTCTCCTCCGTGATCTTTTCTGACCCGCAAACGCTTTGGATTTCATCATATAGGCGGGCCTGCTTCTTTGGGTGTTTTGCAAGTTCATACATTGCCCATTCTGTGGTTACCATAGTAGTGTCTGCTGTTGCGATAACTGCTTCCCAGAGTGACATTAATAGTTGTTTCTCAGTTAACGGTTGTGCTTCGCTTAGCAAGTAATCGATGAAGCTATTTAGATGCTAATTAATTTGCAAAGAAAACATAAGTCAGATTAACTTTAAATTAACTCGATTTATAATTGTAATGAGATTATGAAGTGGTATGATTAATTTGATGATTTAATTACCTCCCCAGAAGCTATTCGTTTTTTGTGTTCTTTTATAAGTTCTTTCATCACGGCCTCTCTTCGTTTGTCCATTTGTTCGAGTCGCGTCTCGAATTTGACGTTTGGAATCCAAGAGAGATATGGAAAGAAGTCCCTCCAGTCAACTTCTATGGCACCCATCATCGGGTCAAGCACCAAAACTTGAAAGACCTCATCTCTTGTCATGGTGATCCCAAGATCACTTACATAAATGCTTTTGATATCCCTCCCAAATGCCTACAAATTCATCTTTGGTCCTTAGAAGTTTGGAGTTGCATAGATGCTCCTGGTGGTATGTATTTTGTAACCTCGTTGGTCCTTAGCCCTAACGGCCGTTTACTAAGTTCGTTAAGTCGATGTAAAATGACCAAACTACCCTTTCATTTTAAAAAAACAAGTAGGCCTAAATATTAAAATTGTTTAACTTTGAGGGCCCATTTGAAAGAGTCTCCAACTTCCTTTCTTCTTCACTTTTATTTCTGGTTAGATTATACCTCCATCATAATCACCATTCTCCACCACAACCACCACTGTTCCCCGACCACCATACCCCACCACAACCATTATCGTTCAACAGGAACCATCCCCTCCGCCCAAACCCGGCTGGTCCACCCTTTAACCACCGCAGCCACCGTTCACCTAAACCTCAACCAAACCATCTCTGATCCAGCCACCATTGAACTCCATAAAACCACCCTCCAGCAGCGACACCACCAAGAAACCTCCACCGAAAACCCCTTCCCTGTCAGATCTATTGAGTCCAGCCACCCAAACAGCCCCCTTCGGGCTTTAAAACCACTGCACCACCGCTGTCAACATCATCTCAGCCGAAAACAACCACCACTACCACCACCATTGATCCTTTGCTCGTGAGTCAACCGCCAGCCTTCGTCTTCAACCTCACACCCACCTCACCCACGACCCCCACAATCCACCTCCTCGGACCTCTGCACCAAAAATCACCACCATAGGGACGATCTGTGGCCATGGCTACAACCGTGGTGGCTTTGGTCGACTGTAATAGACAGAAGACAGAGAGAGATCGGGGTGGAAGGTATGTTTAGAGAGAGAGATTTAGGGTTTTAGAGAGAGAGAGAGAGATAGTGATGATGGTGGTGGTTTTCGGGTGGAGGTGATGATGGTTTAAGGAAGTGGTGGTGGTGGTGATTTGGGGAATTTGTGATCAAGACAATGGTAGAAGAAAAGAAGAGTAAAGGTGGGGTGGGGTGGGACCCACTTGAATACTTAATTAAATTTATATTTTCTTTAATTGTTTTGTCTTTTAGAAGGGGTAAAAGAGACATTTAACACCAATTTAACTGAGAAATCTAACATCCGTTAGGGATAGGGACCACCCGAGTGCAAAATTAGAACCTCAGGGACCATTCGTGTTAATTGAGGGCATTAGTGCAATATGTGTATACCACAGGGACCATCCGTGTAATTAACTCTATAAGTTTAAACGAGTTTAAAATAAACGGAAAACTTTTGACAAGCCGGATCATCTGGCAAACCATCAAATCCAGCCATTAGATCCAAATTCCACCCATTAAGGTTCCAATTTGGTCAACCAAGATTTTGCCCTAAATTTTTCAATCTTCAATCATTTTAGCCTAAAACGCGTAAATTATTGATTGACATAACTTATGGGTTTCTTCATAGTTTTAACTTCAATATTCAATTATTGTTTTAATTTTGAAAAATTGGCAAAACCTATCAAAATCAAAATACCCTACACAAACACTGAAGTTAAATCATTCGCCCATCTTTTTTATTGTAAATAGAACTCACTTGTTTCAATACAAATGAGAAAATTTCAGATTGGAAAACTTTCCGGAGGTTTACTGCTTCGTGAGGGGAATTTGGTGCCAGAACATGAAGTTGATGCGATAGGTTTTCCGCCATGGTGTCTCTATGGATGCGATGTTTCCTCTGCCATTGTGCAACAATATTGTTAATTATAGTAAAATTAGTTTAACGGGCCGATATGAACAACAACAAATATTTAAGGATTATTGAATAAGGAGCTGCACCAACCAGAGCAGCTGGTCCTAGGACACTGGTGAGAAGGTTTCGTTTGACAGTCTTGTGATAGTCATCATAATCACTCATTGCTACCATGCTTTTATCAGCACTGAGGATCCTTGCTGCCTTTGTAAGCTTTCTGGTTGAAATAGAGTTGTATTTGGTGACGAAAGCCTATGACATAGGATCGATGATAGTTATCACTATAACAACGATTGTAGAATGCGCTAATGACTTTAACACAAATTATTTCAAAAGACAGGTGATGTACCTCTTTAGCTAGATCATTGGAGTTGATGACAACTATGGAGGTGGCTCCTGTTTTAATAGAGTAAATAGGGCCATAAGTTTCTGCCCATTTTGTAAATGTCTTGTATGGCTTCTTCTCCTTCAACTGAAGCAAATTTCCCAACAATGGCAACCCGGGAACCTCTACAATTTAGAACTATATTTAGTATCACCATCTTATGCAGGAATTTTATTTCTCTGTAGTTAATAACTCGTTACATTTTTATTTATTTATTTATTTTATTTTTTTGTAATTTTAAGACATGAGTCGTTGATCCAACACTGTCGTTTTTAATTTTTAGGTTGGATGATTTGTAGGATTTTCAAAGACGTACACGATGTCCTCAATTATCATGCTTAGGAATTTTTTTAACGTCTCTAAGGTTAGACGGTGTAAGGGTATTTTCTCATATGTGTGCGACCAAAATCCTAAGTAGCCAATGGGTTATCCTTTGGGTTCCGACCGTTGTAAAAAAAATATAAGAAATTTAATCTAACAATATTAAATATATCATTTCTTTGATAAACAATGAATATAGGTACCAGATTTTACATTGATCAAATACCATAACAATAAATATCGGTACCCCTTACAATAATACTTGATACCGATACCGGTACCAGTACCAATGTCAGTATTGGTCCGGTTCATCATGGAACTGGTAATGGTACCCGCCGCAGTTAACGCAGGAAGCTTAATACGAATTATTATTAATTACCAAGTTTGTTTTACAAAACTTCTAAACCTAAGATACAACTTTTATTATAATTCGTTTTTCCTTTCTTTTTTTTTTTTTATTTTTCTCAACCTATAACCCCAATACTTTTCATATTGTACAATTTAACCACGACATTTTTATTGCTTTCAACTTTGGTTCATACACCTTTTCATTGTTTACGATCTTTTCGTTTTACGTTTCATGATAAATTTTGTGAGTTATCACGCCTCAACGTGCGTGTGTGATTTAACGTTATTATTCTATTTTTTTCCTCCTTTAACGACCCAATCACAACGCGGCAGGTCTTAGATCGACTTAATTATTCTTTTTTGAGCTTTACATTTCTGTCTAATTTTTTCACATTAATACGTTGCAATGGGCATGCGTGGTTCAACATTTTTAAGTCTACTTTTCGTTTAATGTTTTTTTTTAATTTCCTTTCTTTTATGAGTTTTTCCGGTGTTGATGGTTGTTGCAAATGGTGTGGCATTAGTAGGCCTGTAAACGAACCGAACGAACACGAACACAGGTGTGTTCGTGTTTGTTCATTTAACTTTAACCGAACACGAACACGAACACATAATCGAACACATTTTTGTGTTCGTGTTCGTTCATTAAGAAATTTGTCGTGTTCGTTTATGTTCGTTCATTTAAACCTAAACGAACAGTTCATGAACATAAACGAACACAAATGATCAATATAAACGAACACAAATGAACATAAACGAACACAAACAAAAACAAGTTAATAATGATTCATGAACGTTATGGTTAGGGTGGAGAGCGGTTGTGAAGTGTGAAGCTGTGAAGTGTGAAGAGCGGCTAATAAGTGATATGTTTTGAATGTTAGGGTTAGGGTTAAGTTTTTAGAACATATGAACTAATTAAGGTTACTTAACAAAAGGAAATAAATAATAAAAATAAAGCTAAGTTTAATTAAACGAACATAAACGAACAAAATAAACGAACATAAATGAACGAACATAAACGAACGTTCATGAACATAAATGAACGAACACAACGTGTGTTCATGTTCGTTCGTTTAATTAAACGAACAAAGAATTGTGTTCGTGTTCGTTCATTTATTTAAATAAACGAACATAAACGAACTTCCCGCCGAACAGTTCACGAACAGTTCATAAACGTTCGGTTCGTTTACAGGCCTAGGCATTAGTGCAACTTGGCACGAGTTTACCTAGTTAGTTATTATTATTATTAATAGTTAAAGCATCCATAACGCTACACCCGGTGCAAAATCCAAACTTGTCGCATCAATATGCCACATCAATCCAAACCACAACCATTCCAAACCTCATTTTTTCCTCTACGACTAATCACTCAAAAGTCCAAACCTCCACCTCGTCATCAACCTCATCACCCACTTTCCCCTTTAATTAAACTATATCTAAGACTGTCCGTTATGGCTAGAGGTGAGTCATGGCTCTATCCTATCATATTGCGCCATGTCAGCGCCTAGTTGGCAACTTGATAAAGCTGATGCTGTTGTGGCTAGAGGTGAGCAGCAACTTTATCCATTTTTTATACATTATTATTTTTTAAACTTAATTATTTTAAACATTAATAAACAAAATTAAAAACATTATATTACAAACAATTAAAAACATTAAAATACGCTATCCAACTTTTAAATAATAAATAAAAATAATAAATAATAATATAAAGATTAATAATAATAAAAAGAAAATAAAAATATAAATCATATCTATTTTATAATATAAATATTTATATTTTAACAAGAAATTGTGCATATATGTAATATATGTAATGACAGAATATGGTTAATTACAAAAATAACCATCATCTCTACTATATTTACTATTTTACTCATCTTCCTCCTCTCATCTTGTCTGCAACTCCACACATATCATAAACTCATTCTCATTTTATTCTACTCAATCTTCTCTTCCTCCACAACTCCACTCTCATCAAATATCAAATACAAAATAATAAAAAATAAAAAGCAGAATAGCGCTCGCCATCAGACGCAAGCCGGGTCGCTTCAGCTCGCTCGCGGCAGTGTTCACCCAGGTGTGTTGTGGTTCAAGCGAGCCACGTGGATTGGTTTGTGGCTCGCGGCTACTCGCTCGCGAGCCACAACAGACAGTCTAATTCATATAATCTATTTTAATTTATTTAATTAGTAATATTAATATTAAAAAATCTAAAAAAAATTAATAACAACATAATCCACTAAATTAAAACACACACACTTAAAACCTAAACATAAAAAATACAAAAAAAAACTAAAAGACAAAATTAAAAATATACAACAAATTAAAGTCGTCGTTTATTCTTAGTTTCGTCACAGACCCTTTCGTTTATTTGACGTTGAACCGGGTCCATGTTCGAGCGATCCACGAAGAGGATGATGTATTCTTGATTCATGAGAAATAGATCAAATTTTCCCTTGAGCCCATCCATCAACTCCACTTTTCTGTTATATTGTTGTATCAAAAGCTTGACCGGGTCGTCTTCTTTAGGAGTCAACGTCTCCTTTTGTTTTGTTCACCGCGTCACCTTCGCCCAAGCCTCCTTAACATAGTTTTGCCTAATTGGACGTGGCAACTCTTCAAACTTGTACGGGGTATCATTATCATTCCCAGGATTGAAATTCAAATTCCGAATCATGGACAAGATTCCATTGTCATCCAAGTCAACTATATGGGATGCAAATGATGTATATGCTCCCGACTCGGATGTCTTGGACATTTTTGACATCATTGGCAACGGTTCATGCCATTTTGATTCGTTTTTCATGATATGAAAAAAACATGTTCGCAGTTTTAACGATGTTCACATTCAGCTACATATTCTGCTTTGGCTTAATTGAGGACTACGTACGTAGGGGTGTTCATCGAATCGAATAACGAATTTTCGAATTATTCGAATCAAATTTTACAAATAATTTAATTTTTTTAATGAATTCGTATTCCATTCGAATTCGATTAAAAACTGACCGATTCGATTCGAATTTGTATTCGAATAAAAAACTCAATTCGAAACCGTATTAAAAACTCGAATTCGAAGCGAATTCGAATAAATTCGTTTAAGGTTAAAACTTAAGTTATGTGCTTTAGTTAGGCTTAGGCTAGGTAATGGGCTAATTTATGACTTAGGTCAAATTCATAGATTAGCCCATGTTTTAAAGTTATAGGTGTGCATAGTGCATATACATACGTGTGTATATATATATATATATATATATGTATGTATGTATGTATGTATGTATGTATGTATGTATGTATGTATGTATGTATTATTTTTATTCGAATTTCGAATCGAATTTAAAATCATAAATTCGTATTCCATTCGTATTCGATTTACTGAACTCGAATTGAATCGAATTCAAATTCGAATTCGAATTCTTAATAATCGAATCTAATTAGAATTTCAAATTTTTCGAATTCAAATAGAACTCTGAACACCCCTATGACTAGGTTATCAGAGTAACCACTATGGCTATTTTTATGTTGGTTGTAAATTCCACAAAATGATTTGTGGGAGTGACCCTATAATGTCAATGAGACTTCAAGTTATCCTTCGTTCGCTTATATTTGTTATTTATTTTTCAAAAAAATATTGGTGAATGTGCTCTCAATTATCGGTACACTTTTGGTTTTTTCGACTATGGAGATGGAGCATGTTGACACATGAAGAGAAGCTCGTGTAAGAGTTGTTGCTTCTTCTTCTAACAACCACTTATGAATAATAACTTTCGGCTTTAAACCGACAGCTTTTTTCTCTTTATTTCTTCGACTCGGAGACAAAGATTGTGTAGATGTCCCGTATGATCGGGTGTTCGGGGCATTGAACCCGAACACCGGTTGAACATGGGGGTTGAACCCGTCTCGGTTTGTGGAGGTATTCCATAGAACGGGTTGTTGAAAACAATCAAGGAATTAAGAATAATAAGAACAATTAACACTCTCAACGATTGACTTTATTATGTATTGAAAGAATTAAAGAAAGAATTACAAGAATTGTGAATGATCATCAGCTATGATCAATACCCCTATTTATAACCATACGAGCCCTAATTAACTAACCAGAGTGTTAGTTATAACTTGCTACATGTTTAACACAATTGGCCCCTATAGTTTCCTTTATTACACAAACTGTCTAAAACTTATAAACGTAATGAATGTTGACTATTGTTGACTGAAGCACATTATCAACAATCTCCACCTTGCTCAAGTCAACCAATACCAAAAATCTTCAAACACTTCTCAAACTTAGAACCTGGAAGCGATTTTGTCATCACATCAGCTGCATTATCATTAGTGCTAACTTCTTCCACATAAACTTCCTTTGATTGAACAACATCTCTGATAAAATGAAGTCTCACTTTAATATGCTTTGTTCTATCATGAAACTGCTGATTCTTTGACAACTTTACAGCTCCTTGATTATCACAAAGAACAACTGCTTTAACATCTTCAATTCCCAGTTCAATCACAAATCCTCTTAACCACATAGCTTCTTTAACAGCCTCAGTTAAAGCTATATATTCAGCCTCAGTAGATGATAAAGCTACTACATGTTGAAGAGTAGCTTTCCAACTAACCAGACTCCCAAGGACTTTAAAACCATATCCTGTGATTGACCTGCACTTATCAGGATCCTTTGCATAATCTGAATCCACATAACCAAGAATACAAGGCTCATCCTTACTACTCTGTCCAAATATCAATCCTGTTTCCTTAGTTCCATTCAAGTACCTAAGGATCCACTTTACTGCTTCCCAGTGTTTCTTTCCTGGATTAGCAATATATCTGCTAACAATACTAACCCCATACCCAATGTCTGGTCTTGTACAAACCATTAGGTACATCAAACTTCCAACTGCTCTAGCATATGGGACATTCTTCATTCTCTCTTCTGCATCTATACTTTGAGGACAATCCTGAGCAGACAACTTGAAATGCTGAGCAAGTGGTGTAACTACTGGTTTACAGTATTCCATTGCATATTTAGTCAAAACCTTCTTAACATATGACTTTTGAGTCAATGTTATAATTCTTTTGCTTCTGTCCCTTTCAATTTCCATACCAAGGATCTTCTTTGCAGCCCCAAGATCCTTCATTTCAAATTCACTCATAAGCAAACCTTTTGTTTCCTCTATCTGCCCTTTATCTTCACATGCTATCAACATGTCATCAACATACAACAAAAGGTATATCAACTGACCTTCATTGTATTCTTTGTAATACACACAATTATCATAGCAGCTCCTCTTGAAATCACATTTCAGCATATGTTCATCAAATCTTTTGTACCACTGCCTAGGTGACTGCTTCAAACCATACAATGATCTTTTTAACAAACATACCTTCTCCTCTTGTCCCTTTACCTCAAACCCCATAGGCTGCTTCATATAGATATTTTCTTCAAGTGTACCATGAAGAAATGCAGTCTTCACATCAAGCTGCTCCAATTCCATATCTTTAACAGCAGTAATTGACAAAATTACCCTTATTGAGGTATGCTTCACAACAGGAGAAAAAATCTCATTGTAATCTATTCCTGCTCTTTGTGTGAATCCCTTAGCCACTAACCTGGCTTTAAATCTGGGCTCTTCAACCCCTGGAATGCCTTCTTTAACTTTGTAGATCCATTTGCAGTCTACAAGTTTCTGATGTTCTGGTCTGTCTACTAGAACCCATGTCTCATTCTTCTGTAAAGAGTTCATTTCTTCTTCCATAGCTTTATACCACATGTCTTTCTTAGCTGAATTAACAGCTTCATTGAAAGTCAAAGGTTCAATGGTATCCTCCTGTTCAGCAATGTTGAAAACATATGCTGAGATTCCTTCATTATCACCTCTGAACCTGATTGGCTTCACTATATTCCTTCTAATTCTATCCCTTGCCACACTTGGTTCAGGATTATTATTATTATTATTAGTATTATTAGAAGAATATTGAGGAGTATCATCAGTTAACTGATCATCTTGACTATCAGTTTTCTCCACCTCAATCTGAACTCTCTCATTCAGACCCTTATCTTCTAGTTTCTTGCCACCAACTACATCTTTATACATCACATCTTCTCTGAAAGCCACTATATCCCTACTAACTTTCACTTTGGGACTTACATCTTCCAGTCTCCATACTCTATACCCCTTAACACCATCAGGGTAGCCAAGTATGATACATTTTTCTGCTCTTGCCTCTAACTTGTCTTGTATAAGATGTGCATAGCACAATGAACCAAAAACTCTAAGGTTTTCATATTCAGAAGCTTCACCAGACCACATCTCCATTGGAGTTTTCATTCCAATGGCAGATGATGGGCTTCTATTTATCAAGTAGGCAGCAGTTGTGACTGCCTCACCCCAAAACATTTTTGGCATTCCTGCACTTATCATCATACACCTCACCTTATTCAGTAATGTTCTATTCATACGTTCAACAAGACCATTCTGTTGAGGTGTACCTGGCACAGTTAGATGTCTAGCAATACCATTGCTCTTACAATACTTATCAAACCACCAACTACAAAACTCTAACCCATTATCAGTTCTGAGCTTTTTAATCTTTCTATTAGTTTGATTTTCAACCAGTGCTTTCCATTCTTTAAATTTCTCATAGGTATCACTCTTGTGTCTTAAAACAAATACCCACACTCTTCTTGAAAAATCATCAACCAAAGATAAAAAGTACCTTGCCTTTCCCCATGATTCTGTCTTTGCAGGTCCCCATAAATCAGCATGTACATAGTCTAGAACCCCTTTAGTTGAATGAATTCCCTTTCCAAACTTTACCCTATGAGCTTTACCAAGAATGCAGTGTTCACAAAATTCTTGATCTACATGTTTATATTCCTTAAACACACCTTTCTTTTCTAATTCAATAAGCCCTTGATTACTTATATGCCCCAATCTTTTGTGCCATAATACACTGTCACAAACTTGATTCTGCTCTACTGAATTAGCAGAACCTTGAACAACATTTGTATCCAGTGTATATGTACAATTATCTTGCCTGGTTCCAGTCAAGACAACCATAGAGCCATTTACAACCTTGGCTTTCCCATTTTTCAAAGTCACAGAATACCCTGCCTTTTCTAATGTTCCCAATGAAATCAGATTCTTTGTTAACTTTGGAATATACCTTACATTTGAAAGAAGAACTTCTGTACCACCAGCAAGTCTTAATCTCACAGTCCCAATTCCTTCAATCATACAAGGACTATCATCTCCCAACTGTACACTTCCAAGTCTCACCATCTTTAAATCTTCAAAGAAATCCTTTCTTGGGGTCATATGATATGAACAACCAGAGTCCATAACCCAAATCCCTTTGACAACCCCTTTTGAAACTACAACAAGTACATCTGCACTGTCATAGCCCTCAAGAGATCCATCAGGAGATGAGTTAGGATGATATCTGGTGTTCCCATTTTCTTTTCTCTTCTTCTTATCAGGGCAATCCTTCTTCAAGTGTTAATCTGAGTTACAGATATAACACCTTCTTTTTATCTTAGACTTTGATCTGGAACCATTATTCTTGGGCTTATAACTTCTCTGATCAGGCCTACCTCTAACAAACAACCCATCACCAAACTCTTCCTTTGTGTCAGTTCTTTTCTTGAGTTCTTTTGAATTCAAGGCTGCCAAAACCTCCTCCATGGTGAGAGTATCTCTACCATACATCAATGTATCCACAAAGTGTTCAAAACTTTGTGGAAGAGATGTCAAGAACAATATTGCCTGATCCTCATCATCTATGGTGACCTCAATATTCTCTAGATCCAGTACCAATTTATTGAATTCATCTGTGTGATCTTCAATTGATTTTCCAGGTGTCATTTGAAAAGTATACAATCTTTTCTTAAGGTACAGTCGGTTTGCCAAAGATTTGGTCATGTATAGACTTTCCAACTTGGCCCAAACTCCTGCAGCCGACTGTTCCTTAGACACCTCCCTCAAAACCCTGTCACCCAAACTCAATATTATAGCACTATGTGCCTTCTCGAGAATATCTTTCTTTTCTTTGTCAGTTAGATCCCCTGGAAGGTGATCTTCACCCCTCAATGCATCAACAACTCCATTGTGCACTAACAAGGCTCTCATCTTTAGTCGCCATAAACCAAAATCATTCTTTCCATCGAATTTTTCTAATTCGAACTTCGTTGACACCATGGTTGTTCTTCTTCTTCAATCAGAACCCTAATTGAAACCCTTAATCTCTCACAATCGAGCCAACCTGGCTCTGATACCACTTGTTGAAAACAATCAAGGAATTAAGAATAATAAGAACAATTAACACTCTCAACGATTGACTTTATTATGTATTGAAAGAATTAAAGAAAGAATTACAAGAATTGTGAATGATCATCAGCCATGATCAATACCCCTATTTATAACCATACGAGCCCTAATTAACTAACCAGAGTGTTAGTTATAACTTGCTACATGTTTAACACAATTGGCCCCTATAGTTTCCTTTATTACACAAACTGTCTAAAACTTATAAACGTAATGAATGTTGACTATTGTTGACTGAAGCACATTATCAACACGGGTAACCAGGTCCCGATAGAGGCATGGCACCAGATGGAGACATGGCACCGGGTGGAGGCATAGAAACATAGTTGTGGAGTTGTAGATGAATGACAACGGGTTGTTGTGCATGAGAATGCTCGGGGGATGGTGGAGGTTGACTGTTTGAGTCGCGCTTTCCTTTTTGTTTGTGACAAACTTATTAGTTATTAGTATGTGTATAATATGTAAGCATTATATATTAATTCCTAAGCAGATATATTGACAAAGACGAACAGATATAGATTAATTCTGACAAATAATTCTACTTTTACTGTCCAATTCACAACAATTTTGTAAAGAAAAAAAACATTAAAGGTTTCAAAATATTCAACGTAAACTTCATATAAGTGTGTGTGAGAGAGAGAGAGAGTATATACCAGGAACAGAAGGGAGATGATTGGGATTACCACGACTGGCCTGGTGTGAAAGAAAGCTTTTGAGAAGCAAGAGAGAAACACCACCGGCAACGGCCACCACCGGACCACCGAATGCTACTGCTGTTGATCCTGCCGTTCGCACATCCATCCTTATATTGTGTTCCTAGCTAGCAAAAACACACAAGTGAATTTAGAGGTGTGAAACTAGGTCCATATATATAATATAAATCGGGCAAAGATCCACATGTGGGTACTTCTTGTAATCTTGATACTCTTAGAAATTTTTGTCTTCGTTTGTGGGCTTTCAAATAGATACTCCGGTCAAATAAATTAATTAACAAAAACATATGTATTTTTTTTAAAAAAAAATTTAGTATGTTATACATTATACTATACTCTGTATTTCCTAGTCATTAAATGATGTTTGACAATGAGGAAATGATTGTTCAAATTAGAGGCACGTAATTTGACATACATACTTGCATAGTTGTCAAAGCGCTTAGTCGCACTCAACTACTCAAGGCGCATAGGTCGAGTCCGGAGCCTAGGCGCAAGGCGCATAAAAAACGACGGCTTTTTATAATTAAGCGCATAATATAAAATACATTTTTTTAGGGATTCTAGAGATGTTTTAGGTTTGTTTAGGGCCACTTTAGGATGTTTTAGGGTTGTTTAGGACTTGTTCATGACTCATTTAAGATGTTTTAGAGGTTTATGCAACTTTTAGCCTGAACTTGGCCGGAAATCAGCCCTGATAGTGCGCCTCAGTGCCTAGGCGCGCGCCTCAAATGGCGTAGCGCACTTGGTGGGCCTCGAGCCTAGGCGCGCTTTTAACAACTATGCATACTTGTTAACAGTCATTTGAAATTCGGGAGGGACTATTATTTAGGGGGTGTTTGGGATTGAGTTTGGAAACAACTTATTGACTAATTAGCTTTTTGGAAAAGCCAATAAGTCATTTGAAAAAGCACCAAATCCTGGCTTTTCAAAATGACTTATTGACTTATTGACTTATTGGCTTTTTCAAAAAGTTAATAAGTCAATAAGTTGTTTCCAAACTCAATCCCAAACATGCTCTTAAAATGAAGTACGCGAAGCGGTCGTATGGTTCAAGCTTAAATGATCGTTCGACCACGGTGTGTTATTAGAAAGCAAATGTTGTTGGTGGAAAACATATCTATATCTATATCTATTTTCAATTGCTAAATCCTACGTGGCACTCATGTAGTCATTCTCCCTTTTAAGAGTGTCATGTAGGATGTCATGTGGCATTAAGTGATTTTAGAAAAATTAAAAACAAAATTGGATTTTTCTTTCTCATGTGTCCTCGCATAATTTTTAAACGTTAATATCATTTATATATGAGATTTTTTAAAGAAAAAAATTACACCAAATTAATGAGCGTTTTATATCTTTTCAACGAGTACCATAGTGCTATATAAAAACGGAGAAAAAAACGACTATTTTTTGTGAGGTTTTGTTCATATGGGAAAAAAACACAAAGTGTTCATGTTATTCATTAATCATATATAAGCAAGTTATTAATTATGTTCAAACCAGTAAATATAAATTCTATTTACAACAGGTGTTAGCATTAGAGTTGTACATTGTTTAGGTTAGGTTTTAATATTAGAGTTATACATTGTTTAAGGTTAAGCATTAACATTGGAGATACATTGTTAATTGTTTTAGGTTAGGTGCTACCTGAACCTTTTCTGCATGTAACTGTAAAGCGCATCAGTTTATTTCGTATGTAAAATTGATAAGTCATATTAGATTTCTCAACTCCAGGACGCTCTAGTTAATAATAAAAAAAGACTTTACTTGCGTTACCGGTACTCGTTAAAAAATTGTATATTATTCCTACTCTAGATAGTTGTTAGGGGCATTTTCGTGCACGTTTTTATCATGAATTAGAATTAGAATACATAATTTAATGCATTTAGACCATACATATTACAAATACATGTTTTGGTGGGATAAAATCTACTTTGGTTTATGTTTGGATGATTTTTTAAGTGTGAAGTTATTGCAGGGGTAACCGATGGATATCGAAGGATTCAAGATGATAAAAGAAGTTCCAAACGATGGTGTCAAACGAGTGAGTTGTGATCTAACGAACTTGACGATAAAAATATAAGAGAATGATTAACCACATTTTATTCTTAATTCATACATGATATATATACAATGAAGAAAGACATAACCTACAAATATTAAATACTAATAACAACTTTGACTATGATCTTGACCAAGACTTTGACTATGACTTTGACATGGAAATACATATTCAAAATATACAATTATAACGATGAGAATTTGGTGCATCTCTAATATGCTCCCGCAAGATGGACGACCTTGGAATAAGTCCAATCTTGTATAGAAGTAGATGATGTTGTTGTTTGAGCAAGAGAAGAAGTTGATGAAGTTGAAGATGTAAAGAAAGATGAAGTTGATTAAGCAACTGAATCAAGAGGAAATACATTTTGTGTGTTCTTTTTTTAATATTGCAGGTGAAAAACATGAATAAAAGAGAATTTTGTGCATCTCTTATATGGATGAAATAGAGATTGTTAAAAGCCATTAAAGAAAAATAGAGAAGAATGTCAGAGGGTAAATGGAATAGGTGATAGAAGATTAGAGGTACAGTTTGTCCGGAACATAAAGGTTGTGGCACAAAAAGGATTTTAGGTGTTGCAAAACCAGATAGAAGGAGAATAAGTTATGTATGAACTTTGAAGAAGTAACAAATTGTAATAGTTAGGTAGGTTGATGTTACTGAGGGATAAGAATAGAGTTTTGAAGATGTTGGTAGATGTGAGATATTTAGGGGTGGTGGTGATCACGGCATAGTAGAAGAAGTAAGAAGCACATAAGTGGCCAGGGTATTGAAACACATGAGTGTTTTGAAGCAAAGTAGAAGATGGGGTTGAAAGTTGGCATGGAAGTTGTGACTTAGATTAAGAAAAAATATGACATGGTTTCAAGAAGAGAGGGGGATCGGTACTCGTTGGAGCAAGAATGCTCTGATACCATATAAGAAAATTATCAACCACATTTTATTCTTAATTCATACATGATATATATACAATGAAGAAAGACATAACCTACAAATATTAAATACTAATAACAATTCTAACTATGATCTTGACCAAGACTTTGACTATGACTTTGACATGGAAATACATATCCAAAATATACAATTATAACAATAAGAATTTGGTACATCTCTAATAAAAAATATGTTCAAGATATTTATTAACTATGCATTAAAGCTTGATTAAATGTGGGCTGAAATGTAGTACTCCATTAACTAGTTTTGAAAAAAAAAATCCAAATAAATAAAAAAGAAGGCTACGAGGAACCGTGGTTTTGAATGTTTAGATAATTGGTTGAACTTTGAAGTCCACTACAATTAAGATGGGCTGTGACTTTAGGCGACAAAAAAAAAGTCGTTGTAATAAGATGGTTTTAAAAAGGGTTGACGGCAACAATTATAGGGGCACGGCTTTGACGATAGCTGAAATGGATCGAGGGGAACGAAAGCAATTAGGATTTCTTTGTCTCGATATTTTTTGTTTATTATTTAGGTTTTTTTTACGTTTATATATTTATTAAGTTTTTCTTGTCTCGTATTTGTTTTAGTAGCTTTTACCTAAGGTGGCCCGATCATACAAGAAGAGGACGAGGAAGAATAAATTGCTATGGGGAAGATGAACGAGGAAAAGAAGGTAAAGGTCGTACCTCATCCTCATCTTCATCCTCATCCACTTAAATAATGAAGCACAAAGAGGAAAAGAGAAGATGAAGAGATTATGATTAATTCCGGAATTTAGAGAAGAGACTATTTTCAATGTGTAAAGATCGAGTGTTAAACAAAAGTATTGATGAGATGCTTAAAAGAACTTATTGAGAAGTTCAATATTAGTGAGGGGTCAATGGAGGTTGTAACCTTCACAAATACACAAAAGAAAGCAAAATACGAAGGACTAATAACAGGATTACCAAGTAATAACAAAGAACTTTTTTCCATCTATCGATTCGACAACGGATTGCACGAAACGATGTCTAAGTCTTACTAAAGACATTAAAAGTGCTACGCGCGCAGGCATAAACCTATGAAACGGCCAGGTAGAACCCCTTGCATTTTCAACACACCTGTTTCTACTTCCTTGAGAAAAAAAAACAACCACAATTTGTAATCCTTGCATAATGCAAATAACTCACAGCACAATATTGCTAATGCAAATAACTCACAGCACAATGAGTACCATGCTCGAGATGAAGAAACACTTAATGTCGGTGCCTCAAATAATCTAGACCGATCGACATGTGGTGTTTGGACCTAAAGAAGTTATGAGTTACGACAAAGTCAAATTTGGTCCTTCACGGGAAAAGAAAGTACACAATATATGTTTTATCGGCGGCGAGTACATCTTATGTGGAGAAGACTAAAGTGAACCAAAATTTAGAAGTGTTGTATAAACATCTAAGCCTTATGAGGTTCGACAAACTTGAGCTGATGATGAAGAAACGTCTTGTCGACTATCCACTAGTCTAGGTAGAAAAGCTGAATTGCTAAATTGAAAGGCATACATCTTTATCTTGATGATCCTCTCTTATACCACCCGTAATGGTGGGTTAAAGGGGCGTGAATGGGCTAATTCGCGCCCAACACCCCCCCCCCCCCCCTAGAATTAATCGGGCGCTAACAAGGGCTACGCGAAAAATTTCGCGGTGTGAAAATATTGTTCCATCCAATCCTAGTGTGACACGTGGGGGTGGCAACTTTCAGAAAAAAAAAAAAATACGGGATGGATTGAAGAAGAAGGTGGTGGGTGCAGGTGGTGAGAAGAAGAGGAGGAGGAGGTGGGACCTTGGTGTTTGTTTTTTTATTATTAAAGTAAAAAAAGGCAACGGTTATTATTAAATGGTTTGCTTATTTTTTTTAATTTTTTTTACTAAAATAAAATTTAAGTGTGTTTATTAAATTTAAAAAAAAAATTGTCTTTTTCACCCATAATTACACCTCTTGCCCCTTTAATGCCCCTTTCACCCAACAAGTGGCCTCACATTGCCATTTGTCAAAATATGTCTCTTTCACTCACCAAATTTAACCCACCATTACTCATAGTCTTAATAGCTAATTTAATTTACAAGTTGTAACGCATATTTAAATGCCTCCAATGGGGTATGGGGCCATGCATTGGACTAATGCCATAAAAAAGTAACCCTCTTTACCAAAAGCCTTCAAGAGGGCAAAGTTCTATTAACGTTGTGTTCTCAAGTTTAATAAATAAAAGAAAAGAAGAGAAAGAGATACTAGGAGAGAAAAGAAAGGAAAATATATAATTTTATTTTGGGTTTCCGAGTTGAAAGGAAAAGAAAAGAATCTAAAAATTTTATGTGTTCTCGAGTTGAAAGGAAGAGAAAAGAAACATATGTTTTACAATTATACCCTTGTAAGATTTTATTATAAATTAAATGAGAGGGTAAAATGGTAAATGATATACTTTATATTTTTTTTCATTTCCATTCCTTCCGCTTCCTTCCAATTTGGAAGGAAGATTATTTGGGAGAATTTTTCTTCCTCTTCTCTCCACTTCCTTCCTTTAATGAAACTTTGGAACACAAAATTGTTTCCCTTTCTTTCCGCTTCTTTTCCTTTCCTTCTATTATTAAACTCTTGAACACGGTGTAAATAAGACTATACGGAGTGGAGGGGGAAATAAGGGCGGGATGCGTCATATGGCACATGTGGGGACCATTTTGTAAGGGTGAAAATTATGAGGAGTGGAAGGAGAGGAAGAAATATTATTATTATTAATGTGTGTGTGTGTTAGATTTAAAAAACAAAAAAAAACCAACAAATCATAAGTTGCCACCTCAGACCACACACTCACCTCACGCCAGTGGAAAACTCCCCGCCCTTAGGGTCCCCCCCCCCCCACCCCCAACCCCCCACCCCGGATACACTAAGAGATTGAGCTATATCGATGGTATTAAATAAAAAACTGTTTTAAAGGCTAACATCACTTCACCTATAATACCTCTAAATTTATACTTTGACCAATCCTTCATGGGTAGCTCAGTTGGTGAATGGACCAGGGATCTCTCTTGAGGTCTCAGGTTCGATTCCCACGAATGACATAATGAGAAATGATGGATGACTCATGGCCTATGGTCATAAGTTCGAGTCCTGATCTCGCCAGGTTTTACCGGTTCACTACTGTCGTGCCTTCGGACGGGTATGCAGGTTGGGTTTTCCCTGGAAGCGGGCTGTCAGGCGGGCTAGGGGCTTCGTGCGTCCGGGGTGGGCCGGGTTGTGCCCCTGTCTTTGCCATTGGAGGGCCGCGTACGAAGTACCTGGCGTTGTTTAGTTGGCCGTTCAAAAAAAAAAATTATACTTTGACCAAGACTTGAACTTGGGGTTTCCTTTAAAAAAGCTTTGCTTCTTATTTAATTTGATGGATGCTTTGGCCATTTTATGTTTTGAAATTAAGGCAGATTGTTTTTTCCTCTCCTTGCCACATTCTTTTGGTGTGCCCGGCTTAACAAACTGTTGATGTGGGCCGGGAGTTTTGATGCATCATCTGAATGACCAGGGGTGTTTATCGGTTCGGTTTACGGTTTACTTGGTTTATTCGGTTTGTTTTATTCGGTTTTTAAAATTTTTTAGCCCAAACCAAAAACCAAACCAAACCAAATTAGGAATATATAAACCGAACCAAATTCAACCAAATTGAATTCGGTTTGGTTTCGGTTTAAAACCAAACAAACCGATTTCAACCAAATTTGTGACACCCGGCATGTTCGGCTTAAACATAATAGTAACATCTAAGTCTACCTTAGCGAGTAGCGTTTATAAACAAACTTAACTGGGTTAGTTGAGTCGGGTCAGATTAGGATTGTCCAGGGTTCAATGATCTGGAGAATCATTGGGAGTCATTTTGGGGAATACACTAGAACCGGGTTCCGTTGTTGGTGACATTACATGAACTAATTAAGTATATGTGTAGATTATGGGTCGTGTGGTGGATTGTATACTTATACTTGCTTAAACGATGTACAAATGATTATACGTGCCTAAATATGCTAAGTATAGACTATGGATGCATGCTTATGTGTTAAGATGTGTTAGAATGCGTTAAACACGACAAACTGGAAATTTGGAAAAAGTTAACATGTGTTAAAAAGTGCTGTTAACATGTGTTAAAAAGTGCTGATGACCTGAAAGTGGAAAGTGGGCGAATGTGGAAATGGAACTTGAGAAAGTGGGCGAATGTAGAAACAAAGTGGGCGAATGTGGAAAGATTCCACATTCGACCATTACAAAGGGGCGAATGTGGAAAAGTTCCACATTCGACCATATAAAAGGGGCGAACCTGGACCTGATATAAATACCATCCTTAGTCATTTTTCACCATTTCACAAACCCTAAACGCCTCTAAACACTCTCTAACAACTATTATCATTGGGGAAGGAGTTTTTGAGCTTGTTTTTCATAACCTAACTCTCTAAATCATTACAAGTGAAGATCTAAGGTGTGTTCTTCATTTCAAATCCTTTTTAAACAATTTTGACTTGTTTTCATCTAAACCCCAAGAGTCCAGATCTGATATCAACATGTTTTATGGGTAAAAACCTTCCTAATATCTTCCTAACCAAAACCTATTCATAAACAATGAGTTTTATGCAAATTAACATGTGTTAATGTGGTATTATGCATTGTTTGACGATTACTTGCTATATAGATGATATGACAACAACCTAGGACTGTTATTAATGGTGAGTTATGATTGAAACATGTTACAATTGATTGTTGATGGTGTTTGGTCGATTAAAGGAATTTTTAGTTAGATTTAGGGCTTGTTTTTGATGGTAATGATAGAGTTATGATAGGGGGTTTCTTGTTCATGATGATTTGAGTATGTTGAGCTGATGATTAATTAAATTCAGAAAGTTTCCTAATTGGGTAATGATTTCATGCATGATGATGTGACATCTCCATAATTTACTATTTTAGGAAACTTGTAAAACGGATAGATTTTGGGGTAAAATCGGTAGGGTTTCGTAGGAATATGTTAATGATGCTTGACTGCTGTAACTCATGGTGTTTCGTGATGTTTTCGGACGTTTTCGACGCGTTTTTGGGAAAATTATACAGCAGGGTCGAACCTGGAGCACCTTCGACCAGTCGAACGGGCGAAGGTGGTTCTCCAGGGTCGAACCTGGAAACTAAAGGGGCGAACGAACCACAAATGGGCGAAGGTGGGAGAAAAAGGGGCGAAGGTGGAAGTTCAAGGCCACATTCGACCAATCAAAGTCACCTTCGACCACTCCAAGCTACGTTCGACCCTACGTTAACAGAAATGACATTTTTGGTACGAACTAAGTGTTTTATGCTTGAACCTTGTGTGTAATCTATGTGTACTTGATTAGTTAGGGTAATGGGTCACCAACGGGATGTCGGGTCGGTCTAGTGTGTCAGTTAAACATTTAAACACGTTTTAAAACATACTTGGTTATGATCTGGACAATCGGGGACTAGATAACCTTATGGTTATTAGTCGGAACACTTATGTGAACATTTTGATAGATCTCCGGTAGAGGGATTATCAGGGGCTAAACATCTTTACGTATAATTGAAGAACGCAATCTAAGGTGAGTTCACGGCCCCACTTTTACTGCTTTAACTTTTGGGGGAGAAAACATGCGCTAAACAGTTTTGGTAACATATGTCATACTATGGTTTTAACTTTATATTACTATACGATCTTTTGGAAAGTCCCGGGGGAAACCATGAATGTGCGGGTTTGCACAACGGGGGAAATGTGGATAGATCTATTGGGCGTGACCTGCCCCACTCGTCGGCTTGGAGGGCCGGGCGGGTGCATATTGTCTCGAACAGGAACATTATCGTGCTGAACATTACGGGCTGCTAAACATGCTAAACATTGCTAAACGTGTCCAGTAATGGTTTCCAATCGTAGTAGTAACAAAACATACGCCTAGCTAGCGTACTTGGTAACATTGATATAGTATGGACATGGTAACATCGGTAACTCTTTTGAACAAACCTGTGAACTCACCAGCATTATATGTTGACGTCTTTTTGGCATGTTTTTCTCAGGTCGCTAAGGTAGCAACAACTGGATCTAGGCGCACGAGTCGGCACGGGCGTCTAGGGTTTAAAGCATGGTCTTCATTAAACATTTGAACTGTGTCTTTTGGGTTGTAAACATTTAAAGCTTCCGCTACAGTTTATGTTTTTATAACTATATCTTTTGAGTATTGTGTTATGCATATAGTGTTGTCTATCGTGACCGTTGACTTGAATCCTGGTTTGTCATGCGCCTCGTGGTAAAACCCCGCAAGTGGAATTTGAGGGTGTGACAGATTGGTATCAGAGCCAATGGTTATAGTGAACTAGGACTGCATTTAGAGTCTAGTCTATAGCCGAGTCGCACATACTAGACGGTCACATACTTGAGTCGGTTTGGAACATGTACTAACCTTGTCGGGGTGTCTTTACATCATCATCGCACTTCTCTGTTACACCATCCGTCCTCACTCTTGGCTTTATACACTCTTAAGTTCTTCTTCGGGGTTTGAAGGAGAAGGAGTTGACTCGTTGGTTATTGCACGGCAGTGTCGTATATTGGGGTAGTCTTGCGTACTCTCGAGGTCTGTCCAGGATTCGGACATCTCCCTTTCGTACCCCAATAGACGCACTTGCTCACACATTATCCTGTGCACTTATGCTTGTGATAGCATGATGCTAGATGCCGACATTCGGCGACTTGAGTTCAAGCTGAGGGAAAGCTTGGAGGATCATGTGGAGCAGTTTATCATTTCGGGTGCACACGAAATCATAAACTGAAATGCATGAGAATCCAAGTGGACTCTGAACTTGGATGCATAGTCCTGGATTGGGTCTAGACGTAACTTTCCTAGCTACTAGTGGTTGACACTAGCAGTGAATCTGAATCTCTCGATTTCTGATTTGTCAGATCATGTCGGGCGCACGTGGTGGTGGACGTCGTGGCGGCGGTGGCCGTGGCGGTGGTCGTGGTAACATCAACATGACCCAAGCAGAGCTGAACAACTTGCTCCAACAGCAAGTGAACATAGCCTTGGCTGCTTTCCAGGCTGGGCACAATGCTCTGGGTGGTAAGTTGGTTCTTACCTGCCTTGTTTCGTTCTTGGGTGTCATGTTTCCTTTGTGGTTTATCTTTGTGTCGTGTTTCAGGTGCTGCTGTCAACCCACCTCCACCTCAGTGTTCCTACAAGAAGTTTAGGGACTGCCAGCCCCATAACTTCGCAGGGACTGAAGGGGCAGTGGGACTGCTCCGATGGTTGGAGAAGGTTGAATCTGTTTTCTTGATGTGTAACTGTCCTGTTGAGGACCGGGTCAAGTATGCCACTGCGACATTTGAGGGTCCTACTTTGTCATGGTGGAATGCTACTACGCAGAACATGGGCTTGGGGGAAGCTCATGCTATGCTTTGGGCGGATTTTGTTCGGCTATTGAAGAGCGAGTACTGTCCCAGGGAGGAAGTACAGAAGTTGGAGCATGAAGTCTGGAACTACAAGATGGTGGGGTCCGAGATTGAGGAGTATACTGTGCGACGCAATGAGCTGGCGGTGTTGTGTCCTGACATGCACACACCTGAGTACCGTAGGATTGAGCACTACATCTCTGGGTTGGTGCCGGAGATTGCCGGGTTAGTAGCTGCTGGGAACCTTCCTACACTGGCTGAGGTCGTCCGATCTGCACACAAGATGACCAACATGAAGATTTTGGAGGGTGTTTTACCTCCCAAGGGTTCGGCTGTGAAAGGTTCTGAAGGCAACAAGAGGAAGTGGGAGAACGTGGGTAAGAGTGCAGTGCCGGCACCGTCTCAACCGGCCAAGAAGTTTGAAGGATCTGGGTCGTCTTCTTCGCAGAAGACAGGTGGATACGTTGGGAAGCATCCCAAGTGTAACAAGTGTGGCTTTCACCATTCTGGGAATTGTGATCGAGCTCGTTGTCATCGGTGCCACCAGTTGGGGCACCATGCTAAGGATTGCAAGGTGGCGCTCACCCCAACTCAGACTCCTGCGGCTACTCCTGTTCCTGCTGCTCAGGGGACTCAGGGGAGGCAGGGGTGTTACAACTGTGGTGACACGGGACACTTCAAGCGTGATTGTCCCAAACTGAAGCAGGGCGATAACGGGAGGGGCGGGAACGGTAACGGGAATGGCGGAGGAGGCAGGACTGCGCGTGCTTTCGTCATTGGGTCTGCGGAGGCTAGGCAGGATCCAGACACAGTTACCGGTACGTTCCTTCTCAACAATCGCTATGTTTCTGTTTTATTTGATTCTGGTGCCGATAAGAGCTTCGTATCTGTGGATGTTAGTCAGTTGCTAGATGTAGTACCCACACCTTTAGAGGCTAAGTACTTGATAGAATTGGCTAACGGTAAGAACATCGAGGCGACTCATATCCTTAGGGAGTGTCACTTGGAACTGTCGGGTCTGTCATTCCCCATTGACCTTATGCCTGTACCTCTGGGTAGTTTCGATGTCGTTGTGGGCATGGATTGGTTATCGTTGTATCGCGCAGAGATTGTTTGCTTTGACAAGGTTATTCGGATCCCTCTCCCCGATGGAGAGATTCTTTCGGTCCACGGCGAGAAAAGCGGTGCTCCGCTGAGTATCATTTCCAGCATGAAAGCCCGTAAGTATCTTCGAAAGGGCTGTTCGGCCATTCTGGCACTTGTTAACGTTTCTACTGACGATGAGAAGAAGATCGAGGATATTCCGGTGGTTCGTGACTTTTCTGACGTGTTTCCTGATGATTTGCCTGGTCTTCCTCCCCATCGTCAGGTTGAGTTTGGTATTGATCTTGCTCCGGGCGCGGCTCCTATTGCCCGAGCTCCGTATCGTCTTGCACCTCCCGAGATGCAAGAGTTATCCAGCCAGTTACAGGAACTCTTGGAAAAGGGTTTCATTCGACCGAGCTCGTCCCCGTGGGGAGCTCCTATTTTGTTTGTGAAGAAGAAGGATGGGAGCCTTCGTATGTGTATTGATTACCGTGAGCTGAACAAGGTGACCATCAAGAATCGTCATCCTCTTCCTCGCATTGATGATCTCTTTGACCAGCTTCAGGGCTCCAGTTACTACTCGAAGATTGACTTGCGGTCCGGTTACCACCAGTTGCGCGTCAGGGAAGCTGACATTCAGAAGACTGCTTTTCGCACTCGTTATGGCCATTTCGAGTTCTTGGTCATGCCTTTCGGTCTCACTAACGCACCGGCAGTGTTCATGGATTTGATGAACCGCGTTTGTAAGCCGTACCTTGATAAGTTCGTCATCGTGTTCATTGACGACATTCTGATTTATTCCAAGAACAAGGCGGATCATGAGGAACATCTGCGGTTGGTCTTGGAACTTTTGAGACGGGAGCAGTTGTATGCTAAGTTCTCAAAGTGTGATTTTTGGTTACGTGAAGTTCAATTCCTAGGGCATGTGGTGAATGAACTGGGAATTCATGTCGATCCGGCTAAGATCGAAGCTATTAAAGACTGGGAAGCACCAAAGACGTCATCTGAGGTGCGGCAATTCCTAGGTCTTGCAGGTTACTACCGGCGTTTTATCGAGGGATTTTCGAAGATCGCTCAACCCCTCACTGCTCTCACCCAGAAGGACCGAAAGTTCGACTGGGACGAACCACAGGAATCAGCATTTCAAATGCTGAAGCTTAAACTTTGTTCTGCTCCTATCTTATCCTTACCCGAGGGTACGGATGATTTCGTGGTGTACTGTGATGCTTCGATCCGGGGTCTCGGTTGCGTGTTGATGCAACGTGGGAAGGTCATCGCTTATGCTTCTCGTCAACTCAAGGTTCACGAGAAGAACTATACTACTCACGACTTGGAGCTGGGTGCAGTAGTCTTTGCGTTGAAAATCTGGAGACATTACTTGTACGGTACCAAGTGTGAAGTTTACACCGATCACAAGAGTCTCCAGCATATTTTCGACCAGAAGGTGTTAAACATGCGGCAGCGTCGTTGGGTTGAACTCTTGAACGATTACGACTGTGCGATTAAATACCATCCTGGCAAGGCAAACGTTGTGGCGGATGCCTTGAGCAGGAAGGAGTCGGCAAAGCCTCGGCGTGTCCGAGCCTTGCAGCTTACCATTCATTCCTCCTTGCCTGACCGGATCCGTTCGGCTCAGGTGGATGCCTTAAAGGAGGAAAACCTTAAGGCCGAAACGATGCACAGTGCGGACAAACACCTTGAGCTTAGGTCTGATGGCCTACACTACTTCGCTGGGCGTGTTTGGGTTCCTTTACTCGGGGGATTACGGGAGCTTGTCTTGGACGAGGCTCACAAATCCCGGTATTCTATTCATCCAGGCTCCGATAAGATGTATCAGGATCTGAAGATACTTTATTGGTGGCCGAACATGAAGGCCGATATAGCCTCCTATGTGAGCAAATGCTTGACCTGTGCTAAGGTCAAGGTGGAGTATCAGAAGCCGTCTGGTCTCCTACAGCAACCTGAGATTCCAGAATGGAAGTGGGAGCGGATCACGATGGATTTCGTCACCAAACTACCGAGATCACCAAGTGGTTGTGACATGATTTGGGTGATCGTCGACCGGTTGACGAAATCGGCACACTTCATACCTATTAAGGAAACGGATGGACTCAAGCGGTTGGCTCGACTCTACCTTAAGGAGGTGGTTTCTCGGCACGGGGTGCCTGTTTCTATCATTTCTGATCGTGATTCCCGCTTTGCCTCGCGTTTCTGGAAGGCTCTTCATAAGGCCTTGGGTACTCAGTTGGATATGAGTACGGCTTATCATCCGCAAACTGACGGGCAGAGTGAGCGGACGATACAAACACTGGAGGACATGCTGCGGGCATGCGTCATTGATTTTGGCAAGGGTTGGGAGACTCACCTGCCGTTGGTGGAGTTCTCCTACAACAACAGCTACCACTCCAGTATCGGGGCAGCTCCGTTCGAAGCTCTGTATGGACGGAAATGCCGATCTCCCTTGTGTTGGGCCGAGGTGGGCGAGAGTCAGCTCACTGGCCCGGAACTGGTGTACGAAACTTCGGAGAAAATCGTACAGATCCGTAACCGTTTGGCAGCTACACGGGATCGTCAGAAGAGCTATGCCGATCGCCGTCGCAAACCACTAGAGTTCCAGGTTGGGGACAAGGTGCTTCTGAAAGTTTCACCATGGAAGGGCGTCATACGCTTTGGAAAGCGTGGCAAGCTTAACCCTCGTTACGTCGGACCGTTCGCAATACTGGAACGGATTGGACCGGTGGCGTACAGACTTGATTTACCGACGGAGCTCGGTAATGTTCACAACGTCTTCCATGTGTCTAACTTAAGGAAGTGTTTGGCTGACGAATCTCTTGTTGTACCACTGGAAGAGATCAAGGTAGATGATCGTCTTCGCATTGTGGAGGAACCCGTGGAGATTCTGGATTACAAAATTCGTAGCCTTCGGCGGAGTAAAATCCGCATCGTTAAAGTTCGTTGGAACTCGGATCGTCGACCGGAGTTCACGTGGGAACGAGAGGACCAGATGAAGGCTAAGTACCCTCATCTATTTCCGAAGCGCGCGTTCGAGTCCAGGCATGTCACTGCTGAAGCAGAGTGAATCTCGGGGCGAGATTCTCTTTCAACGTGGGGATGATGTGACACCGGTAACCTTTCTTTTCGTTTTCTTCCTTTTCGTCTTTTTCATTTTTGGGCTTCGTGCAATTTTCGGGACGAAAATTCTTTCAACGTGGGGATGATGTGACACCCGGCATGTTCGGCTTAAACATAATAGTAACATCTAAGTCTACCTTAGCGAGAAGCGTTTATAAACAAACTTAACTGGGTTAGTTGAGTCGGGTCAGATTAGGATTGTCCAGGGTTCAATGATCTGGAGGATCATTGGGAGTCATTTTGGGGAATACACTAGTACCGGGTTCCGTTGTTGGTGACATTACATGAACTAATTAAGTATATGTGTAGATTATGGGTCGTGTGGTGGATTGTATACTTATACTTGCTTAAACGATGTACAAATGATTATACGTGCCTAAATATGCTAAGTATAGACTATGGATGCATGCTTATGTGTTAAGATGTGTTAGAATGCGTTAAACACGACAAACTGGAAATCTGGAAAAAGTTAACATGTGTTAAAAAGTGCTGTTAACATGTGTTAAAAAGTGCTGATGACCTGAAAGTGGAAAGTGGGCGAATGTGGAAATGGAACTTGAGAAAGTGGGCGAATGTAGAAACAAAGTGGGCGAATGTGGAAAGATTCCACATTCGACCATATAAAAGGGGCGAACCTGGACCTGGTATAAATACCATCCTTAGTCATTTTTCACCATTTCACAAACCCTAAACGCCTCTAAACACTCTCTAACAACTATTATCATTGGGGAAGGAGTTTTTGAGCTTGTTTTTCATAACCTAACTCTCTAAATCATTACAAGTGAAGATCTAAGGTGTGTTCTTCATTTCAAATCCTTTTTAAACAATTTTGACTTGTTTTCATCTAAACCCCAAGAGTCCAGATCTGATATCAACATGTTTTATGGGTAAAAACCTTCCTAATATCTTCTAACCAAAACCTATTCATAAACAATGAGTTTTATGCAAATTAACATGTGTTAATGTGGTATTATGCATTGTTTGACGATTACTTGCTATATAGATGATATGACAACAACCTAGGACTGTTATTAATGGTGAGTTATGATTGAAACATGTTACAATTGATTGTTGATGGTGTTTGGTCGATTAAAGGAATTTTTAGTTAGATTTAGGGCTTGTTTTTGATGGTAATGATAGAGTTATGATAGGGGGTTTCTTGTTCATGATGATTTGAGTATGTTGAGCTGATGATTAATTAAATTCAGAAAGTTTCCTAATTGGGTAATGATTTCATGCATGATGATGTGACATCTCCATAATTTACTATTTTAGGAAACTTGTAAAACGGATAGATTTTGGGGTAAAATCGGTAGGGTTTCGTAGGAATATGTTAATGATGCTTGACTGCTGTAACTCATGGTGTTTCGTGATGTTTTCGGACGTTTTCGACGCGTTTTTGGGAAAATTATACAGCAGGGTCGAACCTGGAGCACCTTCGACCAGTCGAACGGGCGAAGGTGGTTCTCCAGGGTCGAACCTGGAAACTAAAGGGGCGAACGAACCACAAATGGGCGAAGGTGGGAGAAAAAGGGGCGAAGGTGGAAGTTCAAGGCCACATTCGACCAATCAAAGTCACCTTCGACCACTCCAAGCTACGTTCGACCCTACGTTAACAGAAATGAGATTTTTGGTACGAACTAAGTGTTTTATGCTTGAACCTTGCGTGTAATCTATGTGTACTTGATTAGTTAGGGTAATGGGTCACCAACGGGATGTCGGGTCGGTCTAGTGTGTCAGTTAAACATTTAAACACGTTTTAAAACATACTTGGTTATGATCTGGACAATCGGGGACTAGATAACCTTATGGTTATTAGTCGGAACACTTATGTGAACATTTTGATAGATCTCCGGTAGAGGGATTATCAGGGGCTAAACATCTTTACGTATAATTGAAGAACGCAATCTAAGGTGAGTTCACGGCCCCACTTTTACTGCTTTAACTTTTGGGGGAGAAAACATGCGCTAAACAGTTTTGGTAACATATGTCATACTATGGTTTTAACTTTATATTACTATACGATCTTTTGGAAAGTCCCGGGGGAAACCATGAATGTGCGGGTTTGCACAACGGGGGAAATGTGGATAGATCTATTGGGCGTGACCTGCCCCACTCGTCGGCTTGGAGGGCCGGGCGGGTGCATATTGTCTCGAACAGGAACATTATCGTGCTGAACATTACGGGCTGCTAAACATGCTAAACATTGCTAAACGTGTCCAGTAATGGTTTCCAATCGTAGTAGTAACAAAACATACGCCTAGCTAGCGTACTTGGTAACATTGATATAGTATGGACATGGTAACATCGGTAACTCTTTTGAACAAACCTGTGAACTCACCAGCATTATATGTTGACGTCTTTTTGGCATGTTTTTCTCAGGTCGCTAAGGTAGCAACAACTGGATCTAGGCGCACGAGTCGGCACGGGCGTCTAGGGTTTAGAGCATGGTCTTCATTAAACATTTGAACTGTGTCTTTTGGGTTGTAAACATTTAAAGCTTCCGCTACAGTTTATGTTTTTATAACTATATCTTTTGAGTATTGTGTTATGCATATAGTGTTGTCTATCGTGACCGTTGACTTGAATCCTGGTTTGTCATGCGCCTCGCGGTAAAACCCCGCAAGTGGAATTTGAGGGTGTGACAAAATTCAACCGAATTGAACCGAAGTTTTTTTTCTCTAATGTATATACCTTTATGTTCTGAAATCCAAATAGAAAGTTAGCAATTAATATAAACCAAAAAATCAAACCACACAATATATTGTAAAAGAAAGTTTAAAAGCAAAATAAAGCAAACAAATTCGGAAAATAGTCTTACACACAAACACACATCATAGAAATTAGAAAAGTATCGTCAACACTGCCAAAAAAAATTAAAAGTTAGCTACTTGAATCCTCTGCATTCACTGTCTTATTAGAAGCTTTTTTTTTTTTTTTTTTTTTTTGTAAACTACAATTTTGATTAATATAATGTGCAGTGAGACACATATAATTGATTCTTTGCAAAGACGTCCATGTATCAGTCATCAAACTAACTCTATAAACTGATTTTTTCAATTCAGCTTTAAGAATAACTTTATCATCAATATATATGGATTATTAAATATTATTATTTTTATTTAATAATTAATTAGTTACCGGTTTATTCGGTTATCCGAATAAACCGAATGAACCAAATTAAAAAAAATGTAGAACCAAAAACCAAACCAAACACCAAATTTATTGTTCGGGTCGGTTTTACGGTTCGGTTTACAATTTTTATTTGGTTTTCGGTTTTCTGAACACCCCTATGAATGATCATAGTCTCCAGGGTGCTTTGAACACCTGGAAGATGTATATACTTATACAATTACACTATCTATCAAAAATAACTAACTTTAGCTTTTAGGGAATGTTTAAAGTATTTGTCGAGCCAAAAACATTTTCTGTGTTAATATTGTTAGTGCTAAACACATGCATCATGAATTCATGATAGATATTGTTGGGCTAACAGTTCCATTTGAAACTTTGAAACTCTCTCTCAAACCGGTTATGGTTTTGCTTCGCGATTGTTTTGTAGCTATCGTTCGGTCAGCTTTAAAGCTATCAACCGTAGAGAATAGTTTGATTTAGATAGTTTACGTTGAGAATTGGTTGTGTAACATATTAGTGATGTGGATAACCAGTGGCGAAGCTTGACACGAAACTTCGGGGGGTCGGAAGTCACGGGGGCGACAATACAAGGCGGGAACATAATTCAAACCTTAAAACGATAAAAAAATCATATGTAAGTTGTATATATTTATATATAAAAGCACTCGCGCTTAACGGCAGGGAAGTTTCTAACATTAATTAGGACTAGTGGGCTTACCCGCGCGTTGCGGCGGGATCCAAAATAACTTGTAATATGCTAGCAGTTTTCCCATCGCGCATTGCAGCGGGTAAATCCTATCGACAAACATGTATTCCTTAAAGTTTGGTTCGTATTGGTCGACTTATTGTATAAAGTTCTTAGAAAATATGTAAAAGAAAACACGGACAAAATAATGAAAAAAAACATATATAAGAACTAACAAAAAGCTTAATAACTAAATAACTAAATAAATAAAATAAATAAATATACATAAAGAATATACAAGATTACAAGTGTTGGCTTACCAACATAATAATCGATATTGCAAAACTACAAGTGTTGAACAATATTATTCGATGACAACTTCCAAGAGAAATAAAGAAAATGGTGTGATAAGGCAATGGTATGAGGGTTTTAGAGATTAACTTGAGTGATATTGATTTTAATTCATCATTGAAGATGAGAAAAGGAAAATGTGAGGCATTGAATCTCAAACTGAATTCATTAAAGATGAGAAAATCAAATGGTGAAGCAAATAATAATAGAGATGACTTGCATTAGTCATTTGTACAATTGTAATCAAATGTTACACATAGGGGCATAAAGGGAAGGATTTGGCAAAAAGATAGTTGTTTACCTTGTGACCTTTTGTATGTTATCTTAAAATTGACATGAAGTGACTATTTTAGCCATCTCTCCCCCTTTATAATGTAGTATAGATATAGATAGTTACATGATACCAAGTTACGTTCTATATACATATTGAAAAAAAAAATATGTGGATGGGTCTTTAGTTTACATTAAACGGAGGAAGCAGAAATTCTCTTTCAAAATGTATAAAGTTGTATAAGAAAAAATGAATTATACTAAAACAATTAAAAAAACATTTTTGATATGTACAACATATATAGGTGCTTAGATGTGCTCTTTAAGTTGGTATTACAACTTGAAGTCACTACAAATCAATATGACCAATCAAATCCAATAGTTTATTGAAACTAATTGTTAAGATTATTCATTATTGTCTAACCAAATGTTAGTTTAACCATCTATTTATGATTCTAATTATTCAAGTTGGTATATTGAACCCGGTTAATTTTCATTCTATCATGAATGATTTGAGCTGCCGATTTAGTAATAACTTATTGTTTTGGCTTCAAGACTATGCCTGCATTTTCATTCTTCGCCCCTATCTTAATTTCAGCCTCCAAATGAGATATCCCTGGAAAATGGAAAAAAAAATTGCGTACTCTTCAAACCTTTTAAATATATAAAGGTATGGGATTGAGAATTAAAAGGAGGGAATGAAAGGGATTTGTAGTATTGAATTGGGTCTTTATAACGAGGGTTACATATTTAAAGGGGTAGAAATTGTGTATAAGACAATTATACTATTGGCATTAAAGGTTGTACACAAGAGTATAAATGGAAGAAATGAGGTAAAAATTTAGAGGGTACTATTGGCATTAAAAGTTGTACACAAGGGTACTATTGGCATTAAAGGTTGTAATGTCATCTTAACTTTGTCAAATTGGACATCTTTACCCATTGCTCCCTCTTTATAATTTATAATGTAGTAGAAATGTGTAGGATAAAACTCATTTGTATAAGAACCTTACTCATAATATATAACCCTAATTCCTAATTTTAAAAAAAATATATAAAAAGCTAGGCTTTTTAGTATAGGCTTGAAAGTTGAAACCAGGGAAGCCCACATCATCGGCTGGTAGTTTGTGACACCGTAAGTATCAAACTAGAGGCGATTATAAGTACGCATATTCACATAAAACGATGTTAAGTCCAACTAGAAAATGTCAAAAGCCATATTATTTTAAATTTTATACTAGATTATATCCCGTAAACTTTCCGGAATAACAAATCTAATATGAAGTAATAAATATGTGTTATGATGTAACATGGAAATTAATCTATACTATATTATAATACACTAGCTGATTACCCCGGGAGGGTCCCGGGGTTGAAAAATCTAATTTTACGTGATAACCTATTGCAAACGGCTCAAGTTAACTAACCACAAAATCTCTCAATCATTGCATGTTCATAGTATTCTAATCAGTAATAACTCATATTCCCTAATCTAAAACCTAATCAGTAATCATCTAAAGAATCACTTATGTAAGCTGCAACTATTAAAAAACTCATCACATCTCTCTAATTTCTCACATTCTAATGGCTCTTATAATTCCTAACCTAATCAACTAAACAAACACTTAAGTTGGAAGTTGTAATTGCATCTCATTATGCCACGTGGCATAATAAAGAGTGGTTGAGGCCACCATTAAACACCACATCAGCAACTATCAATTCTTTCCGGGAGCGTCCCGGGGTTGAAAAATATAACCATTCTAATAATACTAATACTAATAGTAATAATTATTACTCTTGTAATTAAATAAATAAAAAAATAACATTGCTATAAGGTGACACCATGTATTGCAGTGTTGCGTGATTCTTTCTCCTAACTTCTCTTGATGAAGTATACCTAGTAAAATTCCAATGATAACATGGCGATTGGGATGATTTCAAAATCGTAGATAAGAACCTGGTTTAAAAGAAAAAACATGATTAATGAATAACATGAACACTTTGTGTGTTTTTTTCCTGTATGAACGAAACCCCACAAAAAATAGTCGATTTTTCTCCGTTTTTATATAGGACTATGGTACTCGTTGGAAAGATAATAAAACGCTCGTTAATTTGGTGTAATTTTTTTTCTTTAAAAAATCCCGTGGGTTGAAAAATATAAACGTTTAAAAACTTTGGAAGGAAACATGTGAGAGAAAATTTAAATTTTTTTTTTTAAATCATTTTTTCCTAAAATAACTCAATTTAATTTAGGGTTTTATGTTTATCTTTTTTTTTAATTAAAAAGGAAATAGTTTAAAAACACTAAAAACCCTCAATTATGATGCCACGTGGCACTCTCAAGGGGAGGTTGAGGCCTCCATTGCACGTCACGTCAGCATATACGTTTTCTTTTATATATATAGATAGATGAGTGAGGGGTAGTTTAAGATACCCAAAAGTTAAGAACTTATTTTTTATTAATAACCCTAAAATGAGGGTAAAATAGTCATTCATATATTATTTACATTTTAATACCCTATCTTAGTTACACTTTAATCCTTTAAACTTAACATTTGTTTATTTAAATTATAGTTAAACTTATTTTCCTTATTTTAAACAAACCACCCCGGTGATTTTTAAACAGTCATACTTTTTTTAATAGTTTATACTTTTATAAAAGAAAATTACATCATAATAATGAGCATTTTATTATCTTTAATTTGAGTACAGAATTGCTATTTTTTATTTAAAAAATCTTTATGTGCTACGTGATTAACAATATATAGGAATAAGCAATAACTAAACCGTTCACCGAAGCCAAACCAAAAAACTGACAAAACTGAACCAAAATCTATTGAAAACTGAAAACATCCGATTGAACTTAAAATTGGTTTTTTTTTTTGTACCCTTAGTTAACCCAAATTAGTTAAAGTGAAACAAACCCATTAATATATTCATAACAGTATGTCTGCACGATGTGGTAAGAAACACAAACATTTCTAATGGTTCATGGCTGGGCTGGGTTAGGTTCAGTTCGGTTATAAGCCTCAACTAAAACAAAAATCGACATTATTGGCTTATCAATCTTGTTAACCAACTGGTTAATTGGTTCAGTCTATTTGGTTAGATTGTCGTTTTTAGTTCGGTTTACTTAATTTTGGTTAATAATCAAAACCAAACTGTGGTTAAAATTTTGCTTAGAAACACATGAAATGAAGGTATAAATACATGTAATGGATGTATAAAGGATATACATGTATGAATGGTTTAGTTTTGGTTTGTTAATTTTGGTTAACTTAGGGTACAAAAAAACCGATATTAGGTTAACTCGGTTTTGGTTAATTTTATGTTCGGTTTTGTATGTTTTTGTTCGCTTTCGGTTGAGTTTCAATTATGTTCACCTCTAGATATTGTTAATCACGTAAAAAATCAAAATTTTAATTAGAAGTATATAGCAAATTATACTCTAATATGGTTTGAAGCTGAGTAGATAGGTTTATAAATTGTAGTGGCGGTATAAACAAATGGGGTTTTGAAATTTTTAGCTTTTATACTTAGGCATGTAAACGAACCGAATGTTCATTTAATTTTAACCGAATACGAACACATAATCAAACACATTTTTGTGTTCATGTACGTTCATTAAGAAATTTGTCATGTTCTTGTTCGTTTATGTTCGTTTGTTTAAACCTAAACGAACAATTCACCAACGAACATAATAAATGTGAATGATTTTGTATTACTGAAAAAACCCAATTACTAATTGGTTATATATTTATACAAGTAGCTAAAGCCCAATTTATGTAAATATAACTACGTATCTATATCTATATATCTAATAAATAAAACTCTATTGTGACACATGGCACTCTCATATTGCACCATCAATTATCTCTCCTTCCCATATTGTGCCATGTGTCTCAACCATAGAATTTATAAAATTTGCATATTTTTTTTAAATCAAAAATCAAAAAAATCAATAATTAAATGTGGTCAATCAATTATAATTTACCTTTCTCTTTCTCTTTCACCTAATTTCCTCTTTCTTTCTCCTAATTTTCTGATTCACTCTAATGTAAAGAACCCAAATTAATAAGCATGAATCGAATTTTGAATGTTCTCCATCATCGATCATCCATCTCCTTCGTATACTCTCCTTCAAGGTATCTCTCTATTCCATTCTTCTGTAACACAAAGTCGTCTTTCATCTTTGTTTTTGTTTTCGTTTTTTTTTCTAATATGATTATTATTAACTTTCATGGGCGATTAGTGTTATTCTGTTTTGTAAAAACTTTTCCATGTATACATTTTTAAGTGATTCTTATAACATATAGGTACCGAAAGATCTAACCAATTTGAAACATGAATGACAATTAAAGAGGTAAGTGGACATAATCTTTTTTTTTATTTAATTTGATTGAAGACTGGATTTTTATTAATATGTTTCGATTTCTTTTAGGATATGTTTACGAAGAAGTTGACTAGGAAGGAACGCAAAAATGGGTTTGACAGTTTTCATCCTTTTGAAGAGAAAAAAAATGGCTATCGGTTCGTCGTCGGACACAGAAGGTGGTTGCGGCAGTGGCAGCCACGGCAGTGAATGCACCGATGAAAATGGCTATCGGTTCGTCGTCGGACACAGAAGGTGGTTGCGGCAGTGGCAGCCACGGCAGTGAATGCACCGATGAAGATAGAGGACGGTCTAATAAGAAAGAAAGAATGTGTTGGTCTCCGGAATTGCACCGAAGGTTTCTCCATGCTCTTCAACAACTTGGTGGTGCTAATGGTATAATTATTATTATCTTTTTCCTAATATTAATTGTTAATTAACGTGATTATTAATTTAAATATATTAACGTAAAATTTTTAAGGTTGTGCTAAACGAATCTCACCCGATGATTTTTTTTACGAATGTATAAGCATACGGTTTCTTTGTTTAAATTATATATGTACTTACAAATCATATTGAAATATCATATTTTACAGAATGTATAAGCATATATACGGTTTATGTCTTTAAATTATATATGTAATTAAACAATCATATTGAAATTAGTAACATATTTTCATTGCAGTTGCTACACCAAAATAAATTAGGGAATTAATGAAGGTCAATGGACATTCGATTTTCGTTGTGAAATAGGTTTTGATCTTCAATATCGATTGATTAGACATGGATAGTGTTTGCGGGTTTGGATTGGTCTGGTTTGTGATTATTGTCATTAGTTGAGTTACCAAGTTTGTTGCCACATTTGGTGTAATAGATTGATTATTAAAATTTACTATATTTGAATTTTAAAAATCACGAGATCAACTTAATTGATTAACCGTAATAATTAATAATCAGTTTTTTTTTTTTTTTTTTGTATTTTGAATAAATGAGAATGAGAAAGGAAACTGACGTAAATTCGGAACTCATGAAATTTCCTTATTATATTCAAATTACTCACTTTCTAAATTTAGTGTAATTTATATTGGTAATAAGTTAAATTTCGAATTTTTAAATTCGAATTATACAAAATTTCAAGTTTTGAGTTTTGGTTAATAATGGTAAGAAATTACACATACTAATTATCCTTTTAATTACACATTTAATAAGATTCAAAGTCTCTACATAAGTAGTGTCAACTCTCCAAATAATACATTAATTGATCCTATTAATTGTGCTATATTATTCTAATATTAGTTTAGCTTATATTGGTAATCAATTAAATATCGAATTTTGAATTTCAAATTAAAGTTCGAAATGTTTAAATTCGAATTTGACAAAATTTAAAATTTTGGTTAATAATTGTAAGAAATTATATATACTAATTATCCTTTTACTTACATAATTAATATGATTTAAAGTCCCTACATAAGTTGTGTCAACTCTTATTAATACATCAATTGATCCTATTAATTGCCCTATATTATCCTAATATTAGTTTAGCTTATATTGGTAATCAATTAATTAACGAATTATCAATTTCAAATTTCAAATTAAAATTCAAAATATTTAAATTCAAATTAGACAAAATTTTAAATTTTGAATTTTGTCTAATAATGGTAAGAAATTACACATACTAATTATCCTTTTAATTACATATTTTGAATTTTAAAAAAAAATAAAATTTTGAATTAAAATTAATAATGGTAACCATTACACCTATTTATTATCTTTAAATTATGATTTCCTAATATATTTATAATATAAAATTTAATAATTTTGGTTGTAACTTTCTCAAATTAATTACAAGTAAAAATTAAAATTATAAATACTAGAATTTGAAATTATAGATTTCTGTTAAACTTTAAAAATATTTGAATGCTAAATGTTTACGCCCATTCCAAATTCAAAGATATGACCATATAAACAGTTATTAGTTGTCAAAACTATATTTATTACACAATTTGATAAAAAAAATTAAATCTATAAGTTTTTATGTCAAAGTATGGCAATGTTTGACTTTTATATGTATAGATTTGTGATTTGTGATTTATCATTGTTGAATAAGATTAATTAGTATGTTTGAAAACATAGTAATTTTTTCGTAAATCATTAATAGCAAAGTTAAAGTAACGATTTTTTATGTAAATTACAATCACTCTAATTGTAACTGACAAACTATTTTTGATAGATTTTAGACTTTAGAATTTTCATCAGAATTAATTTATTTTAATACATTCAAAAATTAAAATTTAAAAAACATCCGTTTTAAAGTCAACTGCATTTAAAGAGACAAATAAATGGTTAATTCTTTGATTTGTCAAATTACTATTTTTAGGATATAATTAGCATTTATCATGATTTGCACAATTTTGGAAACATCTAAGTTTAATAATTATGATTTAAATTTGATTAATAACCTTTAAACATAATCGAGTTATTATTAATTATATATATATATATAATCGTTTTATAAAGAAATTTAAATTTGAATTTTTGTAAAAAAAATTAATACATCTGATTTACCTTATATATAATCAATTTTGTATATTTATTTTGGGTAAATAAAGTATGTTTACATATTATTTTCGTTAATATGATTATAACGAATTATCAATTTCAAATTTCAAATTAAAATTCGAAATATTTAAACTCTAATTAAATAAAATTTCAAATTTTGTTTGATAATGGTAAGAAATTACACACACTAATTATGTTTTTAATTACACATTTTGAATGACTTAATCTTTTAAAAAATTAAAATTTTGAATTAAAGTTAATGATGGTAACCATTGCATATATTTATTATCTTTAAACTATGATTTCCTAATATATTTAAAATATAACAATTAATAATTTTGGTTGTAACTTTATCAAATTAATTACAAGTAAAAATTAAAATTTTAAATACTAGAATTTGAAATTATAGATTTCCATTAAACTTTAAAAATATTTGAATACTAAATGTTTTATTAGAGATTTCCTAATATATTTAAAATTTAACAAATAATAGTTTTGAAATTTAAATTAGTTACAAGTTAAAATTCTAATTTTGAATACAAGAATTTGAATTGATAGATTTTAGTTAAACTATATAAATATTCAAATATTAAATGTTCTATTTGACTATATAATTTCATATTTTAATATCTATAATGGTAACAATTAGACTTAATTATAACATTTAATTCAAATTTTGAATGATATGACTCAAATGGTGTCTTACTTTTAACATTTTATCAGAAATATTTTTCACTACTATTTATTTTTTTACTAGATAATACTCTTCAAATACCATCTGATAACAAGATTCCAGTGAAGTTTCAAAGGCGTCAATTCCCAATATTCGTATGTTTCGCAATGACCACCAATAAAAGCCAAGGATAGTCTCTATCGAAGGTTGGATTGTATTTAAGAGACCCCATATTCTCACATGGCCAACTTTATGTCGCATTGTCAAGAGTTAAAAGCAGAGCAGAGGTGAAATTACTTATACTAGATAGTGATTGGAATGTCAAGACTAAAACAAAAAATGTGGTGTATAAGGAAATATTTAGTGATATTTGAATAAAATGTGTATTCGTTGCTTTTAAATTTTAATAAAATATTTCTACTGTATTTTTTTATACGTTTTACCGCTACAAATAATTATAAGTTGATAAACCGCGTGTCCACGCGGGCAATAGACTAGTGTAATTAATAAACTTAAACAGACATAAATAAACGAACACAAACGAACGTTCACGAACATAAAAATGAACAAACTCAATGTTTGTTTATGTTCGTGAGTGTTCGTTTATTAAATAAACGTACTTTCCGCCGAATAAGTTCACGAACAGCTCATGATCATTCGGTTCGTTTACTAGTGCTATTTTTAACCTCTATTTCATGTATTTATACCTCCATTTCATGTGCTTTTAGGCAAAAAAAAATTAGCCGAAGTTTGTTTTTGTTATTTACCAAAATTAACTAAACCGGACTAAAACTGATAATCTAACAATACTAACCGAACCAAGGAACCAATTGTTTAATAAGATTGATTAATTGATGACTTTTGATTTTAGTTTCGGTTGAGGCTAATAATCGAACTTAACAGAACCATACACACCTTTAAAAGTGTTTGTGTTTCCCGCTGCATCGCGCAGGCACTCTACTAGTGTATTACAATATGAGAGAATAGCAGTTTCAATCATGTGAATAAGAATGAAAATGTATACTAAAAAGAAGATATATGTTTGGATGAGGGAGGAGCAGAGCCAGAAACAACCATTGTAGGGCATGATTGAGACAGTAATCTTGAAGGTATGACTTTTGTTAGAAATGAGTGAATTTAACCAATTCTGCTCTGAATGAAAATAAAACTCCTATTTAGTGGTTTGAACATTATTAGTGAGTTGTCTCGACATGATTAATGAATTATCTGAACATATTGTGTGTTTTTTTCTTCTGTATGAACAAAAACACACAAATAAAGTTGTTTTATTATATAGCACTATGGTACTCATTGAAAAGATAATAAAACACTCGTTAATTTGGTATATTTTTTTTTAAATCTATTATATAAAAGTTATTAACGTTTAAAAATTTTCGAGGGAAGCATGAGAGAGAAATTTTTTTTTTTTGAGGAAAATAAGAGGGAAGATGTCACGTGACACACTCAAAGGTAAGGATGACCTCATTGAGCGTCATGTCTACTTTAGTAACAAAACAACAACAACAACAACAACCGAACCCTGGAAATCCCACAAATAGCGACACTATTAGTAGGGTCTGGAAAGGGTGAGATGTAGGCAAACCTTACTCCCATCATTAGAGATGGAGAGGCTGCTTTCAGAGAGACCTCCATCGTCATGTCTACTTTAGTGTTTTCTTTTATTAATAGATATAGATATAGATATAGATATAGATACAGATACAGATGTGTAAATGGATAAATAAATAAAAACCTTCGCAAAATTTTGGTCAAAATAATGTTTCCAAATTCATGAGATTGGAACAAGGTCTCCCATAATAAGACTGTGCGTAGTGGGCGGCTTGATGAACTAAAATATTAATAAAGTAAGATGAGTGGCTTTGGGGGGGGGGGGGGGGGTATGTAAAGTATGTGTGTAGTGGATAAGAGGCTTGATAGGGATTAAAATATTATTGTTTGATTAGGTGTAGAAGAATATGGTGTAGAAATTGATTAAAACATTATTATAAAAATGTTTTTTTAAATCAAGGGGCGTAGCGTGATCAGGGTCAAGCCCTTCTCAATTTGTTGCTCATGAAGCCCGGGGAATGGGTGGTAGAAGACTCCATGAGGACGCTACATATCTCCTACAAGCCCTCATCATCCCACTACGGATGGCCTAACAATCACCATCTTGATTTCGAGGTCCACTTGGTAGGACGTGACTCTTGTTTTTTGTTATTACTAACAATATAAAAATAAATTATTCTTATCGGTATTAATCTATATATATCTATATCTATATATATAATAAACCAAAGCATCTTTAATGACATGTCATAATATTATGCAATCTCTCTTTTGAGAGATGCCACATAGGATGTGATGTGGCAACTCTAAACCAATTAAAAAAATGATTAAATATGGTTTAAATATGATTTAACATAATCTATTAAATACCTAATCTACTAAATGTATATATTAAAACTTTATTAATTTTCTCTCTCATGTTTCCTCTCATAACTTTTAAATGTTAATATTTTTTATATACGAGATTTTTTAAAGAAAAAAAAAATTACACCAAATTAACGAGCGTTTTATTATCTTTCCAACGAGTACCATAGTGCTATATAAAAAACGGAGAAAAAAACGACTATTTTTTGTAACCGACAGGTATTGTGTCAGGTTTGGAATTAGTTTAAAAAAAAATTGTGAGTTTGGGTCGGGCCTGGGATTAGGTGATACCCGACCCAATTACCCCTTTTTTATATTAGAATATGATAACTTATGGTAGAGATTTGTTTAAAATAATAATAATAATAATAATAATAATAATAATAATAATAATAATAATAATAATTAATCATATATTGGCAGATGCCATTTTTATAGTTTAGATACTTCTAATTTTATTCACTTTACTTAGATTTCTCAACCCGGGATGCTCCCGGGGTATAAACTAGTATATATATATATATATATATATATATATATATATATATATATATATATATTGCAAAGCTAATAATCATACATGTCATAATATTATACAATCTCTCTTTTGAGAGATGCCACATAGGATGTGATGTGGCAACTCTAGACCAATTAAAAAAATAATAATATGGTTTAAATATGGTTTAACATAATCTATTAAATGTAAATATTAAACCTTTATTATTTTATTTCTCATGTTTTCTCCCATAACTTTTAAACGTTAATATCTTTTATATACGAGATTTTTTAAAGAAAAAAATTACACCAAATTAACGAGCGTTTTATTATCTTTCCAACGAGTACCATAGTGCTATATAAAAAACGGAGAAAAAAAACGACTATTTTTTGTAACCCAACAGGTATTGTGTCAGGTTTGGGATTAGTTTAAAAAAAATTGTGGGTTTGGGTCGAGCCTCGAATTAGGTGATACCCATGAATTTTTTTTAAAAAAAAAAAAAAAAAAATAATAATAATAATAATAATAATAATAATAATAATAATAATTAATCATATATTGACAAATCATTAATTATGTTGTCATATTAGATATTTTATTATGTCATATTAGATATTTCAATTCAGGACGCTCCCGGGATAAAAGCATGTAACAAATAAATCATATATAACTACATAAAAAAATACTAGGCCCAAGTTTTTATGCAGTACATTAGCTTTTACATCAAAGTTTAAAAGCCCGTATTGGGCCATGAACAATTGACATTTGACAAGAACTAAAGGAAAACACATTACACTATCAAAAACCTTTCACTTTTCTACAACGAGACCTATTTCTTTGGCTCTGTTGATGATACATAGAAATCCCAAGATCAAGGAAATCACTTTGTCACTTTTTCATATACTAGGGGATTTTACTTGGAAAAAAAAAATGTTCCATACTAGTGAATTCGGACCTCCTCAACTACAGCCCGGCATGCGGCCTTTTGCCACTAAAATCGACATCATTCTGGGCCTTCCAAATAGCACAACAAGCAAGGAGGATCGCCGACAGCACCACCTGAGAATAGATCTTCGAGCCCCCAATCATCTCATGAAAACTCAAAATGTCCTTGAACGAGAAGACCATAATATGCATGATCTTGCACCAGGTCGAAATAAGATACCAAACAGTGGCGAATTCAGGATTTTTTTTCAGGGGGGTCCCTTTTTATACTCCAATGCCATATGACCGAACATAAAAACTCTCGGGTCACTTTGACGGTTCGGGTCGGGTAAAATTCATCACATTATAAAAACACGATACAATAATGAAAAAAAAAACATCGTCATTACAAATGTATAACACGTAAAATAGATACGATAATCTAGACCGGATGCTGCACACTCTTAATTCTCACTAGAATAGATGCAGATTTGGCAGTTCCAGATCCAACTCAAACCGATACAACATCAATATTTTTAAACACCACACATTTCATGTGTATCAATTGACAATAACTCTTATCTTCTGTGGTACCTTCTTCATCAAAATCCTTATTATATAACCTCACTGGAATAAAGAATATACATATGCTCTGCATAGCAACAGATCATAAACAGAAATCGCAACACTAGCAACAGGAGACGTAAGTTGGCACTACCACCAGTCAACAGAAGCAACCTTACAGTACAACCAACAAGAGTGAGTAGCTAATAGCTTACACTCTATCCCCTTAACTCTAAACAGTTCAACTATTTCTCAAAGAGTGCACCTATGAAACTTCATCCATCTCATATTCCTCTATAAGCCCTAAAGAACCAAATTGTATATATAACATTTCCCATCAATTTTAAGTAAACAACCTTATGGTTGGTTATAATTACGAAAGTGCCATCATATAAAACAAAACCTTCACTTTGATTTGTAGTAAAGAACCTTGAAGTTAATGGTAATAACGAAACTGCCATGCATAATAAAAACCCTTCACTTTCGAAGTAATTACGAAAATGTCATCGCATAGTTTTATTATTAAAACCAAAATAAAATGCCTTTAGTTTCGAGGTAATAACGAAAATGTCATCGCAATACTTTTATTACCAATCCTCTTTTTCAAGCGGTGGTTCGTTGCAATCACGATGACAACGACGCTGTCGACTGCTGGCCAGGATCGTAGATGTTTCTTTTATCAATTGTTTTCTCGCGGTTTAGGCGTTTTGCTCGCTGCAACGCGCACCGGTGTACCGATGGAACAATACGACTCTCAACGTTGTGTTATCCGATTAGCAGACCCTCGCAATACCGCTGGTTTAACTTCGCTGTTCGTCGGAAAAATCTACAGGTTTTCACGATTCGGAGACGATTATGTTTATACGTCGCGCTTAGCGCGGCGCGTAATTTACTAGTTAAATACAATAATGGATAAGTCTACTGATACAACAAATTAAGATCCTTAAAGTAAATAACTTTACATCCGTATACCCCAATTTACGCATCAGTCTATATTCAACAATTTCAGCACATACACCCTAATAACAAAACATATAATCATTTTTGAAATGTAAAAATGTATGTCTAACAATTCTGCAACATGTTATTGAAGAAGAGATTGAGAGAAGGTGCATATTTCTTCTAATGGTGGCTAACGAGTTATTATGTGCGATTCCGAACCATTTTTATGATTGCTTTCTTTATACATGAATATGAGAATACCGCTGTTTTGTTCGTGAAGACGGAGAAGAACGGTCGTCTTTCAAGGGGTGGAGTTAGAAAGGAACATCACTAGGTTTGAGTCAGAGAGGAACATAGGGGTTGGGGGATGGGGGTGTCGCTGGATAATCTGGATTGTGGATTGTGTGTGGATAACTAGAAACCCTGACTTGGTTTTATAAATATACCAAACATAATGAAAATAAAAAAAACGGGGACAAGATTCGCATATATTTAGGGGTTCCTTAAGTATTTTCTATGTATTTAACACTAAAAATTCTAAACTGAACGGGTTTTTGGGAACCCCTTTTTTCACAGTAATATGTCACTGATACCAAACCTCATGAGAGAACGAGCAAGCAGTGAATAAATGTTCAGTTGTCTCCTCGTACTCCCAACACAACGGGCACAAATTACAACTAGTATACACATTTCTTTTGGCGAGAGCAACTCTAGTGGGAAGACGGTCCAACAAAGCACGCCATCCAAAAATATTTACCTTGAGAGAGAGCCAAGAATTCCATTTGAACAAGTTGGTGGGATACATTATAAACTGTCCACACAACAATAGCCACAGGGACCGAACCAAAAAAAACTCCACTATGATCCGCCTTCCACTTACACGAGTTCTCAGAATTTGTTAAGGAACATTGTTGGACAATACTGATACAAGCGATATACTCTTCCATTTCCTCCATGTGACTTGGAGGTTGACCTAATCTCATCACAACACCGTCCCATGCCATTTTTCTTAATTCTTTCTGTGACCAACACCCCTTTATCCGTTTCCAAACTGAAAAGGTCATCGAGGTAACTTTTTTCCCTACCAGATCGTATGGAAAGTTAGAAATGACAAAACCTTTTAACAATGTGCATATCTTAGTTGGAAGAATAGTGGATTTTATCAGGGAGTTGTCATTTATTTGGATAAAAATAGATCGAAATTTCATGTTTAAATTGGGATAAATGGTATGACTTTAATGTTCGTATATAATCTTTTAACTTTGTTTGTTTGGGATTGTCACCTCCTTGATGACCCTGTTTTTGCTATATGAATCCCTTTAGAAAGAAAGGAAAAAAAAAACCCTTAGATTGTGTTATCTAGTGGGGTGTTGGATATGTTTTAAAACTCAATAACGGTATAATCGGTTTAAGTCTATAATCTATAATCTATAACTATATATAAAGGAAAGAATTTGTTGATATGGCACTCATTGAGGCCATCCTCCCCCTTAAGTGCGTCACATGGCACTGTATGATTTTTTTTAAACTATTCTTTTTTTTTAACAACCAACAGTACACACCCATAACGAAGCCCGGCACCCTTGAGTGTGTCATTGAGGCCATTCTCCCCCTTGAGTGTGTCACCTGCGTAATTGAGCTTGTTTTTGGATACCATCTCGTAATTGATTCATTATTTTGACCGACACAATTAATCCGTCCATTTCCAGCTCATGATTTATGCGATTACAGCTTGATTACAAGCTTAATTCACTCGTTTTTTTACCATTACAAGTCAAATGATTGAACCTTCCATTTCGACTACCATATTATAAATTGGAACCAACCATCGGCTCAGATGGGGTCGAAAAACAATCCTAAACTCTAAAAATCCTCTCCCATTCTCTCAATAGTGTGTATTAGCGAATCTTTGACCTTTTTGTTGACTCGCGTTTTTCGAAGCTCCCAGATCTGTAAGTCCTAATTGATCCCAATATTATGTTCATTATCGAATTCATAGCAATAGCCCCCTATTAGTTTTGGTAATCTGCTCGTGTTTAAGTCGATTGTAGGTCTAGGGTTCATAAGGTTATTTGGGGAAGATGACTCTTGAACTTTTAGTTATAAAGTTTAGTCAAAATCAGTTATTAACAACAAAATGTTACAGATCAACTAGTGTGTGTTTATGTTGTTAAAGCTTCAGACCCAGTCAGGTCCTTGGTTCTAGACATGTCCTCCATTTGTTTTTCTTGAATAAAAAAACTATAACTTCAAAAAAAAAAAAAAAAAAAAAGAAACAATCAAAACAAACCCGGCAATATTCGAACCTGACTACTAAGTCGGGTCACACCTTTAACACAACCCCCACACCAACTGGTCTACAGCCTGTTTTGCATTTGATACTGAAACGTATATGTTTTAAACATTTATTAACATATTATATTTATACATAAATGTTAATTCTAAACTTTTATATATTTAAAATACCTAACTAACCCTTATAAATTCTATCATAATTGTTTTAAATTTATAAAACTTAACACTTTTATATTATAATTTTTAGTTTCAAAAATAATAATTATTATTTTTAATCATAAATAATTCATTTAAATTCGTTTTTAAACATCAGTATACCACAATTTCACGAAAATTATTTTTAACACATTAGAACATAAATATAAATTTTATTTTTTAAAAAGTTGAAAATTTATTAAGGTAATTGTTTGCCTTATCAAATAAATTGTTTTATTATCAATAATATAAAAGCATTTTAAAAAAAACTATTTTATGATATAAATATATTATCCTAAGAACTCTGAACTACTTTACCATTTTTTTCAACATAAACTCATGAGACTGAAAGAAATAAAAAAGAATAGTCCAAATCGTCAAAACTAAATCATCAAACCGCCGAACTGGCTAGTCTACCCACCTACCCAACCAAGTTGGTTTGATTTGTCGCTTCCAAAAACCTAATCCGTAGCTAAGAATTAAGCCCCAAAACTTTTATCAAAACCAGTTAAACCGAAATGTGAACACTCCTTGTTTAAAAATTAATAATACTAAACATAAAACTAAAATAACACAAGTTTTCAAACGAATATTAAACTATTAACAACTTATAACATTTTATCCCAACCACTTTTTTTAAGATGAATTTCATTAACACTGGCAAAAAAACCCACAAGACGGGGAAATCACAGCAAACAACACACTACATAATTACAAAATTACACCAATTCTCCCAAGATACCGATTTTAATCTCGATCTACTTCTAAGCCATAAAAAACCAACATATTTAACTTCACTAGCAATGTCTTCAATCCTCACTGACTTGTTGTCAAACTTCAACCTATTTCTAGCTATCCAAAAAATCCAATATCAAATAATGATGATCCCAAGAAGCACCTCGGAGGCCGACTCCCCTAAACCCAGGGGCGAAGCTTAGTTCGCCAATCCGGGGGAGAGGGGGCGGACTCAAATTTTTTCGATCAGTAGTGGCAAATCGGCTGGGACCGGACTCAACCCGAACTAAATTTACCTACGAAAATCGTAAATTTCCACTACTACGCCAAAAAAACAGGGGGCAGGGCCACCCCTAGCCCTAAGAATGCTTCGTCCTTGCCTAAACCAATATGATTATGAAGCTTCAACAATTCTCTAATGGAGAAAGCGAAGAAACTTGAAACGAGGCACCACATATGTTGGCACATAATTGAAGCAACGAGATAGGAAATGAAAATATGATCCACCGTTTCTCCGCCAAAAGCACAAAGCGGACACGTAATATAACCAGTTTAATGTTAAGCTGGCTGGCCCGATTTTCAAAACGATATCCTACTTCTAGGATGGTGACATTATTATATATGGATGGTAGAATATAGAAATCATGGAGATTTGGCTAGTGTAATGGACACATGCATTGAGTATTAAAACAAGTGGGTGATCACTTAATTAATATGACCTACTCACACACTCTTAGTCTCTGCCAATGTAAATAGATATAATTGGTGTACCAAATTTCTAGCGTATCCTAACTATATACTAAATATACTATGAGCATTCATAATAAAAAGATGTTTTTAGGTGTCATATAGAAGTGGGGTGCCTACATAGATGAGAGAGAGACAAATGTTTTAGTTTAGGTCTCATTTGAAGCAGTCTCTCTATTCTTAGGAGTAGAGGTAAGGTTGTCTACATTTTATTCTCCTCAGACCTTACCTTAGCTGTGCTATAGGTGGATTAACTGAGTATAATGATGATGATGTTTAGTGAGCGTGAGAGTGAAACAATCCAATTAGTGCAGCAAGTATCATATGGCTCATAAAAATACCTTTGAAAACACTTTTTTTTAGCTTACAACTAAATAAAATCTGGGTACTCTATACGCGGCTCCCAATGGTCAAAGGAGCCTAGCCGGCCTTTACCCAGACGGATGGAGCCCCTGACCCACCAGCCACCAGTTCTGGGAAACCCCGACCATCCACCCACCCGAAAGCACAACAATGAAATAATCTGTAAAACTCAGTGCTCTTCAAAATTGAACCCATAACTTTTCAGCCATAGGTCTTTTATTCTATTACTAAGCCTTCATACCACTTCAACATGAGTGCTTTACAAAACTAAACTACTCTACTCATCAAAATTATTAGGCTTGCAATTAATATAACGTTTAGTCGCCCATGTGAATTTGATATAAAGGGTCCATTTGATGTACTCTTAAAAGTAAAATCATTCAATCATGTCTTTCTTCTAAAAAGTGTAAATATTTATTAGAAACGTATTTTAATTTTATTATTAAAATTAGAGGTGTGAATTTTCAATACGACGAAAACATGACACGTACCTAACAAGAAATTTACGGGTTCAGGTTCGGGTTTAGCCTAAATAGTTTCGGGTTAGTTTCAGGTTGAATTCGCCAACCCGTTTAGCTAAACGGATCGGGTTTTGGTCAACCCAAATGGGTTTATGGATTGACCCGTTTAACCTATTTATAATATATTATATTTTATTTTTTATTGATACTTTATGTCATAATTATAACTTAAAAAGAAATTGTAGTTTTGTGGTTAAATTTTAATTTTAAAATAATATTTATATACGGAGAAAGTAATACAATAAAGAAAATTTGGTCAAACGGGTCGTGATGGGGTCGACCCGCAAATTTTCAGGTCGTGTTCGGATTCATATGTCTGATACAATTTTCAGGTTAGGGTCGTGCTTGAGTTCGTGTAGAATTTTTGGGTTCGGGTCGGGTTAGACTCGCCAACCCGCTAACACGGCCCATTCAACACCGATTCAAAAGTTAATTCGATTTAATGTTTATGTCTTCATATATTATAGTTTCTTTTTACCATTTGATATGTAAAAACTCTTATTTGGCTACCACCTACCACTTGATACAACTAGTAGTTTTTACCTTTTGAGATTGGTTTAGCTCTACTCATTTAACTTAAAAATGCTAATTCTCATTAGTAAATTTTCTTGCTCGAACTCAGCTTGTGCTGACTCGTATAGTTTTTATCAAATTTTTAATTATTATATTTAAATTATGTTTGTATGTATTTATAATTATTAATTTTTATAACATAATATACAATATTTTATTCCTTTTATCATAATTTATATGATAATAATCAGTGTGTAAGCTTTAATAGAAGACACTTTCTTCCTTCAAAATGGGAGAGTTTAAGATTCGAGTGAATGTGGCTAGATTCTCTTTGGAGGAAGGAGAGATTAACAGAAGTCAGTCGAGTACAAGACATCGTCTCCCGGTATTGATGGAGGTGGGGTTAAGGCTAACGAAGTGAAGATCAATTCTTTTGTAGGATCATCTTCCTTTAAGGATTCGTTTCTCGGTAAACCATCGGTGGTAGTAGAGGAGAAACTGATCGTCATTCCTAACGAGTTTAAAGCGTTTGATCACTTGTTGGGGAAGGCGTTGATTGTGAGAATGGCGGACTTCAAATCTTTAAAAGATGCAGGAGAGTTAGTTCGTGTCCTCACAACTGGAAGGGGTTTGGTGCAATACTTAGGTGGAATGTTTGTGTTGGTGTCATTCCAACACGAAGATCATTTACTAGATTTCTTAGCGGCATTGAAGGAGAATAGGAATGTTTTCTACTCGGTTGATAGATGGGTTGGACAAACATTACCTTTTGAAAGACTTGCATGGCTTAAAATATAAGGAATCCCATTGCATCTGTTGGACAATCAAGTCATCGATCGTATTGGAGAAAGATTTGGTAAAATCATTCATGCTGGTCAACATGGGAAGATGGACTCTGATTTATCATATGATTATATTGGGGTGTTACTCTCCGATGGTAAACGCGTACAAGAATAGGTCATACTACAATGGAAAGGACGTAAGTACCGGGTTTGGGTTGCGAAGGAGTTAGGAGACTGGGAAACGGATAGTATGGCGAAAGCTAGGGGGATGCTGGACCTTCATCCGGTCAACCTCAATCGATTCCGGTAGTCCCTCTGGTGAGCTTGAATAATGAGCTAATTATGGAAGACCTGATAATTCCGGTTACCAATGTTGAAAACATTAATGGACTTCATGGTGAGGAGGAGTCTGTTACGGGATTTCCTATTTTGAATACGATGGGCAATCAAGGTGATACGACAGTTAATTTTGGTAAGGATTGTATTTCCACTGTAGGGTTGACGGGTAATAATAATAATAAGGTTATTAAGAACAAAGGTGCCAGGAATTTTAAAAAAGCTGATAACGGTAAAGTGGGCCAGATAGTTGGTAAATTTATATCAGTGGACGAGAGGCCCTAAAATTAAAAACGGCCCAGATTAGATATGGAGCCTGATGGGCATGATGTGTTTGGGCTTGATTTTCTTTTGGGTAGTATTAATTCTAATGTGGTCGACCCTACTGTAGAAGTCCATGTTGACTCTACGGAGGAAGTTTTGGATGAGGCCAGCTTAGATGATGTTATTCTGACCGATGAAACTGGGAATGAAAAGATGGCAGGTGTTTAGGCAAATGAAAATTCAATCACACAAGGTATAAGAACAGACGATGAGGTAACGTTTTCGGTCCAACAAGAAGTCGACAAGACTATCAGTCTTGGGGATAAATTGGGGGCTGTTTTTAACAACTACCAGGAACTTGTTACGAAAGTAATAGAAGAAGAAGGTTTACAAGGAGGTCATCAATGAATTACTCTAGGGGTTTGGGTGTTTGTGGTAAAATGGGATGGGTGAAAGACTTGAAAATTAAAAATGATATTCACTTTATGGCTTTACAAGAGACAAAAGTTAGTGATTGTTCAAAATAATGGGTTGACTTGTTGGGGTAAGGATGATGTTGATTTGGATCTGGTCGAAGCTACTAGAAAATCTGGTGGCTTGATTGACATTTGGAACAGTTAGATGTTTAAGAAACAGACCAGTGTTGCTGATAGGAATTATCTTCTCACTTCTGGTAATCTCGTTGAAGATGGTACACTCATAAATATTTTGAATGCTTATGCCCCACAAAAACTTTTGGAAAAGAGAAATTTGTGGGATAGGATTCGGATTGTTATTGGTAATTTTCCGGTTTTATGGGTTATTATGGGGGATTTTAATGTTGTTCGGTATCCTGAAGATAGGAGGAATTCTCGCTTTAATAGAAACTGTGCCAGATATTTTAATTCTTTCATTGATGATATTGGGTTCCAAGAATATTACATGCGAGGGGGCAGGTTTACTTTTGTGGCAGCTAATGATGGGGTTGCTAAGCTTAGTAAGATTGACAGGACTCTTGTTTGTCAGAACTTTTTTAACAGGTGGCCGCTAGCTTGTCTTCGTGCCTTACCGCGGGATATGTCAGATCATTCTCCTCTCGTGTTGACCCTTGTTAATATCAACTTTGGGTATAAGCCTTTCGATGGTTTAACTCATGGTTGGATAGGGAAGGTTGCCAAGATGTTGTGGTTTAAGCTTGGTCGGAATGTGATTTTGATGATATTCCAGATTTGTCCATCACGAAGAAGCTTAAATATGTTTGGGAGAAAATCAAATCTTGGTGGAAGATGGATATAGAGAAGGAAGGTCAAGATCTAGAAGGTTATAAGAATGAAATTCAAAGGCTTGAACCCTTATGGAAGAAAAAAACTTAGACGAAGACGAGATTTGGATTTGGAAGGAATGTAAAAAAGGGATTGCTCAAGCTAATGAATGGAAATGTTGGGACATTCAACAGAAGTCGAGGGTCTTATAGGTGGCTAAAGGCGATGATAATTCGGCTTTCCTCCATCGAGTCGTTAATGGGGGGAAAGCTTCTAATGCGATCCCGGGTCTTTTGGTTGATAGCAATTGGGTTAATAAACCGACTCTTATTAAAAAAAAAAAAAAAAAAAAAAGAGGTTCTTCGTTTTTTCAAAAGTCATTTTTCTGATTCGGTTTCTAATCGTCCAACTTTGATATGTGAAGGTATTAATAGTTTGTCGTCAGAGGATGCGAGTAGTTTGATTCGGCCATTCACGAAAGAAGAAATCAAGCAAGCTGTTTTTTATTGTGGCTCGGAGAGAGCTCCTGGCCCGGACGGATTCAATTTTAAATTTGTTAACCATTTTTTGGCGTTGATGGAGGATGATTTTGTTAATATGTTTAACAGATTCTTTGAATCCAGGAAGATTAGTAGAGGGTGTAGCACAGCTTTTATAACTTTGATTCCTAAAATTAAATCTCCCATTGGTTTGAAAGATTATAGACCTGTTACTTTAATAGGTATCATTAGCAAAATTATATCCAAAGTTTTGGCGCTAAGGGTGAAAGAGGTTATGGGGAAGATTATTTCTGATACACAATCTATTTTCCTAAAAGATATATTCATTTTGGATGGTCCTCTCATGATTAATGAGGTATACGGGTGGATGAGGAAATCGGGAAAGAAAGCTTTTCTTTTGAAGACTGACTTTGATAAAGCGTATGATAATGTAAACTGGGGCTTTCTCTTATCTATTATGTCTCAGATGGGATTTTCTAGTCGTTGGTGTGGTTGGATTCGAGGCATTCTTCATTCTGCGAGATCAGCAGTGCTGGTTAATGGGTCCCCAACGTTTGATTTCCAATGTTATAAAGGGATCAGACAAGGAGACCCTCTTTCTCCTTTTCTTTTTTTCATTGTTATGGAAGCTTTTTCTTTTATTGTCTCTAAAGCTTGTGACTTGGGTTTGATAAAGGACTTACGTGTCTTTAGTGGTGGGCCGCCTATTTCCCACCTTCTTTATGCAGATGACGCTTTGATTTTGGGCGAATGGACTAAAGAAAATATTCAAGGTACGGCTCGTCTTCTTCGGGTTTTCTACTTGTGCTCGGGTCTAAAAATAAACATCCGTAAGTCTCAATTATATGGTATTGGGGTTGATTATGAGCATATTTCTAACATGGCATCTATTATAATTGGTTGTTCGATTAGAGAATTCCCTTTTGAATACCTGGGAATAAAGGTGGGTGCTAACATGAATAGAAGACATGATTGGTGTTTGGCCATTGATACTATAAAAGGGAGATTAGCGTCTTGGAATGCAAATACTTTATCTATGGGTGGTCGTTTAACCCTTATAAAGTATGTTCTTTCGAGTCTGCCCGTGTATTATTTATCTCTATGTAAAGCCCCCGTGAAGGTGACCGAACAAATCGAACAACTGATGAGGAATTTTTTATGGGAGGGGACTTGTGAGGATAAAAAGATTAGTTGGGTAGCATGGAATATCGTGACTAAATTGAAGAAGAATGGCGGGCTGGGAATTTCAAAACTTAAAGACGTTAATATGGCGCTTTCGGCTAAGTGGGCATGGAGGTTTAAAACTCATCATAATAGCATTTGGACGAAGACTATTGAGTGTATTAATGGGGGTCGAGGTCGGTGGGAGTTTCTTCCTTTGAATAAACGTATTAGAGGGTGTTGGGCTAATATAGTTCGACATCTTACTAAGCAAAAAATTCCCCTTCAGTTAATGCTTCGGCCTAAGGTCGGTGACGGTAAGACGATTCAATTTTGATCAGATTTATGGATTGGTTCCTCAGTTCTAAAGAAACGGTGGCCAAAATTATTTGAGTTGGAAAGGCGGAAAAATTGTTTTGTGGCTGAAAGGTTCCAACTACTAGATGGGTCCATAGGTTTTTTCCCAGACTAGAAGGTTGGGATCGCAACACTGGAGCAAATTTCTGAACTGCAAGATGTGCAGCTCTTGCTTAATAAATTGCCTTAACAGGTACTTCAGATCGGTGGTGGTGGGGCGACTTGATTGAAAAGAAGAGGTTTACAGTTGCAGACGTTAAAAGTCGTATTCGTCAGGATGAGGAAACTTGTTCAAGACAGATTATGAAATGGGAAACGTGGATTCCGATTAAAGTGAATCTATTTATTTGGCGGGCGGAAAAAAAGATAGAATCCCGACAAAGAAGGCGCTTTTAGAGAGAAGAATAAATATCCAAGACTTGTCGTGTGGGCTTTGTGATACAGTTGATGAAGATACTACCCATCTTTTTACGGGACGTGGTTTTTCATTTGGAGTATGGTCAAAAATAGGAGCTTGGTGCAAGTTATCGACGATACTGTTCTTTGAATTCGAAGTCATATTGAATCTGCATCAAAGCTTTCAAAATGATAAATGGAAAAGGATGGTCATCAAAGGTATTGTCATGACGACTTGTTGGGAAATTTGGAAAGCGAGGAATGATAAGGTGTTTAATGGGTCGACTCCGAAGGTTATTGAGGTGGTCGCTAAGATCAAGTCGTCGACGTTTTTGTGGCTTAGAAATAGATCTAGATTCAAGGATATTGTTTGGAAAAATTGGGTGGTTAATCCATTGTATATGTTGTAGTTGTCCTTGGCGGTCCTCGTTTTGAGGACGCGTCTTGTTTTTAATGAAGTTCACTATTCAAAAAAAATTGCTATCATATAAATAAAAGGCATGTTTACACTTGCCTGTCTACTTAAACTCAATAAGTTATGCCTGGATTCGAGTTCATTTGTTAACTGGTTTGCAACATATGCTCAAACTCGGGCGTAGGCTCATTTTAACTTGAGTCCATTCGAGTTTTTAGCAAACAATATTGATTATTGAATAGCTCCATAAGGGCAAAGTTATATCTATATGAATGCTAATAGATATTAGAGAGAATTACACAGATTGTCCTTTAGTTATACATGAAATTGCATCCTATGTCCTTTTTTTCACATTTTTGACTCCTTATGTCCTTTGTTTTATACACTTGTTACACCCTATGTCCTTTAGGCCAGACCAAGTTAAATAACTCAGTTAACTTGCTCACGTGAGGGGCAATCATGTCTTTTCAACCTCAATGAAGGACAATCTGTGTAATAATAATAATAATAATAATAATAATAATAACACTTTATCTCTCACCCCTCTCTCTCTAAAACACACACACACAAACATACACTCCTGAATTATACTATATATAATAAACCTTAGACTTTGAACAGTATTTTTTTTTTATTCTTTTGTGATTTTTGTGTATTAAAATAGTAATGGTTTTAAGATTATTATTGAAATGTGTTCTGGTACAGATGGTTGTAGTGTTGGTATGTGTTGTGTGTTGCTCAGGTTCGACTCATGCAGTGTGTTTTTTTTCCATCTTTCCTTTAATTTTTACAATCTATCTATTAATCAATAATCCATGCTTGGAAACAGTGGCAACCACCTACCTGTCAATACCTCATTGGCCAACATTGGTGGCGACTTCCTCCTATTGGTGTATGTGGAGGCTTACCTTAGTTATTACCTTGGTTTAAAAAAGCGCGCCTCAGGCGCGCTTTAAGCGTTTGAGGCGCAAGGCTCCAAGAAAAACGCTTTTTTTGCCTAAAAGCGCTGAACTACATGAAGCGCCGCCTCGGGCGCTTGAGGCGCGCGCTACAGTAGCGCCTCAGCCAAAAAACCCTTTTAAACTGCTTTTTTTGGCCCGCTACAGTAGTGCCTCGTCATTTTTATGTTTTGAATATGCTTTCTAAGTGTTCAAGTGTGTTTTATAATCATGTTTTTGTGCTTATGATTAATTAACATGTAGAAAATGTCATATTGACATATATAAATATTTTTTTATAATTTTTTTAATACTATACGTGAAGCTCTCGCCTCGCGCTTTAAGCCCCGCGCTTCGGATTTTGGACCCAAAACGCCTCGGAGCGCCTCGCGCTTTTTTAAAGCAAGGTTATTACACGCGTCTTCTTTATTTGGGTGACTCGGTTACCAACTTTTGTTACTGCTCGCTTCTCACAAAACAAAATCATTTGGTCTTTATCCTCAAACCCTACTTCAATTTGCTTAATGGAGACCATCGACCCTAACCTCCCCTCCTTAGTCTCCATCTTAAAATCCGCCGGTGCCAGCGACTAAAAATCCTTTTTACCAGAGGCCACCGAACGCGACCTGGGTTGCAGATGGAGCTGCGTCCATCTCCCTCCTACACTGGCCCGAAGGACCGATTAATCGGTTAGAGTATCGTCGACGTTTCCGTACCGGTGGACGATGGTGTAGACCTCCATTTTCTCATCCTTCCGGTGGCAACCGAAGAATGCAAAATCTTGATATACTTGGTAAGGTATAAAGGATTTAATTTGTGAATTCGGTTGTTAGATTGATGATATTTACCTTCTCCTTCGTTAGGTGTTGAATAAAGCAAACACATAAATAAAAATAATAGGAGCCGATTGTTTCTGAAACATTATTGTTCAAGGTTTTCATCAAGGGTGTTTTTCTTTACCTCAGTCAGAGACATATATAGTTTTTTTTTTGGTTTGTCAACGAAAAGGTAAGAAACTTTAGGTGGTGATGTGGTTAAACAAAGATTCAACATCAGTTTTGAACTCCTAAATTTAGGACACGTTGAACGATTTGAATTTGTGAATTACTTTGAGCATTGTTGTTGTATAATGAATTTACAGTTTCTTTTAGAATTGTGGAAGCGTTTCAATACCAAAATAAATAAAAATTAAAATAAAGGATGTTGATCCTTTTTTTGAATAATTAGGGAAATCATGATAAGTTACTGTTGAAACTTGCGAACTAATGACTATCGGCCTCTTGCTCCTAACACAAGTGATACAACAAAAATAACAGGTGTTTAGTAAAAGACAATATAATTAACTTATCATCATGATTCAACATTGTGACAAGTTTGTTCTTTTTCAACTGCTAATCCCTTTACAGACGTGTTATTTTATCTAACAATATGATATATCAACAGGTAATGATGATCTTGGACTGTTCATTGCTCGGCTAGGCATCATCAAGGATGGCAGGTCCATTCATCTCTTCTTGCAACCTGTGATGCAGCCATTGCAGTTTCATAGCTTGGTCTGAGCCGCATCGTATTGGTTTCGAGGTGATATAATATAAATATAATATAATATAATGTATAAATGTATAAATATATTTATAATCCATGCTTACGAATAGTGCCAGGAATTTGCTTGGCATTACCTCATTGGGCAAGGTTTGCAGTGGTGGCCGTCGCCTTTTATTCTTGTATGTGGAGGTTGGGTTTAGTTGATTACACGCATCTTCTTTGTGTGACCCATTCCCCTTCACATGGTGTAGGATGGTTGTGGTGATATCTCATTGGGTTGTCTAGAAACTGAGTTATGCTAATGACAGGCGTCTTCGTCGGTTGACGTAATTCACTTTCAAAGACAGATTACCTCTTTCATGCACAAAACTGTCTTCATCTTTTATGTACTTTTAACGGATACTTATTTGTTTAGAGTTTTATTTGATAGTATCATGACGCTTTGTTGTCTGTTTCAACTTTGTTGCCCCCAATCCATCTTTGGTGCTATCAGGCTATGATGACCGAATACAGTTGCAGGTAAATTCGAGTTGGAATGTGGGATTCCCGCATGTTGGCATTGCAGAATTGATGGATGGCAGTTGTGAGATTTATCTTAACTTCTCCACTTGCAACCTCCTTTGTAGCCATGGCAATGTTATCTCATTTCCTCTCATGCTAAAACATGTCTGAGCCAGATTCAGTTGAAATGATGCTATACGTATCTTCTTTTAAGCCACGTGATAACCTCATAAGGTACAAAGACTTTAGTACTAGCGGTGATGGAGGCGCCTAAAAACAGGATCTATGGCATCCTTCATGAAAACTGGTAATCCACTTCTTTCTATCTGTAAAACCGAACTCTTACTACGCTTAACTTTCATTGCTCATGCTAAAAATACTTTTCCTCGGATAAGCCGTTTGATAGCTAACATGGATCACGGAGATAATGATTGAGCAATTGGACAATTTGAAAAGGTATTCCATAAGTGTTAATTTACATGTTTAAAGTCTCTTTATTTAGTATTGAATCTTACTTTTGTGTGTTTACCATTATTTTTTTGGTTAGTAGGTTTGATTAGATTAAATGATTAGCTTGCAAGATTTTTTAGGCCTAACATGTCTTCTTTAGTATTCCACATCCTGTCTAATGCACTTGGTATACTATTTCTGTTGACTGTTGTCATTTACATGGTTACTGAACAATAACAATTACATTATGAGTTTATATGCATAACATAACATGTTCCAATCTGTTTTGGTGTCGTTGGATGAAGTTAGAATTAACTACCGTTGTAGTTGTGACTAAAGTAGAAACCTAGGTCCAAATTCTTTGAACTATATGGTCTGTTTTAATTAGAATATGAAGTCTTTCATTTCGCTTCATTCATGCTTCTTGAAAACCTTTAATTACATCTTCTTTTTGGCTTAGTAACCTGGCTGGTTGTAAGCTATCATCTTAAATAGGAATATAGGATTGTTAGAGTTGCTTCATCACTTGAACTATATGGCTGGCACATGATGCCAATGTTGATGCTTTAGACTTTAGATTAAAAAAAAGGATAACCTGTATTATCTGAGAAACGAAATGTACTAAAATTGTTAGTAGATCTCTGAGTTGTGACACAAAACTGCACACATACCATTTCAGAACTATTTTTTGTGTATGTCATTATACTTCCTTTTTGTCGCTTTTAATGAATTGATTTATAAAAATATCTCATTTGCACTTTTTACCATTGTGTTACAAACAAATAGATGAAACAGTCAGATCAAAAGGTATATTGCACGGTGTGAAGTATAATCTGGATGCTACGAATTGTGTCTGCTATACATCTAGATTGTCAAGTAATACCACTTGAAAAATCAAAAGTATACAACTAAATTACACTACATCTGTTCTTTATTTCGAATTTAAGCGTGGATTGTTACATTGACTAGATACTATTCACAGAATGATTGTGTTTAGTTTAAATTTTAACATGTATTTTTTTTTGCTTTGAGGAACATAATGTGAGATCTGTTTTAGGATCTCATACAATGGAAGGAAGGAGATGAAGGTGACCTGGCGTCCCAAGGAACCGAGGCGACGCTGATCGGATATCCTTTACGTCCTGCGCGCAACGCGCGGGTTGAATCCTCCTAGATTAGCAAGACACGGTTGAATCATGAGAAACTCTCCTATGTTTTATTAGCGTTCCTAAGAATGGTTATTTTGTTAATTTATAGCGCACCCGTACTTTGAATAAATTAATATGTGTTGCTTCATCAGCTACTTATTTGTGTGATGTTATTTTATACACAGGTTTGTGCGAGTATTTTCTTTGTCGCGATCCAAATGGCGACGTATTGGCCTATCTTCAACATATGTATATATACATGTTAGTTTGTATTCTGTTGTATGTATATCACGAACACAATGAAAATTGCTTTAGGTTTGATTTGGAATTTGAAATGTCTCAACGCTATGTCGTTACTTGCTTATTTTCTAAATCAGATTGATACCGCCGCAACGCGCGGCTGGATAAAAAACCTAGTTCTGATAAAACTTTAGAGAGAGAGAAGAATACCTAGAGAGAGGAGAGGAGCCGATAAAGGAGGAGGAGCCGGAGGGACTCCCACCACCGCCGACGGTGGTTCTCCGGTGGTCGAACCCCACCCCCATCGCGTTACTGTTTAATAGAGAAGAGGAAAGAGAAGCAGAGGATTAGAGAAGGAGAGAGAGAGAGAGAGGGGGGGAGAGAGACGAAGCAGGGCAGAAGCAGGAAGGTGCAGAGGTGACCGGGAATCGAGTACTGTGGGTTCGAATCGGGATCAGACCTGAACAACTAGGTAAAACCCCCTTTTCTTGATTCAGACTACCTGTGTAATTCTCTCTATACTTCAAAGTTCCCATGGTTTTTTAATGTAGCGGTGGTGGCAGGGGGAGGGGACGGCGGAGGACGGTGATGGTGGCAGGGGGGACGGCGGTGGTTTTTTGGTGGTGGGTGTTTGATGGTCGTTGATGGTGTTTTGCAGAGGAGGGGGGCTGTGGTGTTGACGAAGGTGAGTTTCAGAGGTGGTTTGGGGTGGATCTGATGAGGGGTTCGAATGGTGGTTGGGTGTATCTAAATGAGGGGTTTGGTGGTGGTTGATGGTTCGACGGTGGGGAGGTGGTGGTGGTCCGGCGATGGTTCGACGGTGGGGAGGTGGTGGAGATAGGTATAGAGGAGGTGGTGGTGGTTATCATGTTTGTCTGATTGTTGAAGATTGTTGAAGGGTTTTTTTTTTAAGTTTTATCATGTTTTAAGGTGAAAAGACAGGTTTGCCCCTCACGTGAGGGGCACGTGAGCAAGTTAACTGAGTTATTTAACTTGGTTTGGCCTAAAGGACATAGGGTGTAACAAGTGTATAAAACAAAGGACATAAGGAGTCAAAAATTTGAAAAAAGGACATAGGATGCAATTTCATGTATAACTAAAGGACAATCTGTGTAATTCCCTCTAGATATTATATCGTTTTAAAACTTGGAAAACTAAATGTAGAGTAACTTACAAGTAAAAATGATATAAGAATAAACTTATTTAATGCTCACGTTGATACGGATTATTCTGGCGCTATTGACCTTTTACAACGATCCCTTCCTGACTTTGATATTGGCGGTTTCTTTAATAAGGACACTGCCCCCAAAAAGCCACTGAAAACTCTGGTGAATGCTCTTTATAACCGAATCGCACAAAGTTTGGAGGAGGATTTCCGTCTGTCCGCCTGTCAGAAGGCCGTCTTAGAATGCATGCAAAAGCCTCACGCCCAGGATTTCCTTACTGTGTTACCTATCGAAGGCTTGGGGCAACGGATGTCGGCAGTAGAGTACAGGGCAATCATTAAATACCGGCTGATGATACCCATCTTCCCCGATAATGAAAATTGCCCGGTTTGCCGCAAAGCATGCCTTGATAAGTATGGGGAACATACGTTGCATTGTAAGGAATTGCCAGAGTTTAAATATCGGCACGATTTTGTCCGGGATGCTTTGGCAGACATCCTTAGAAGAGCGGGGATCTCCGCAAGAACAGAGATGTCAGTTAATTTTCTCACAGACCCCGCGGAGGTGAGGTCCACCTTGCGCCCAGCTGACGTCTTAATTTTTGGTTGGGAAGGTGGGAAACATGCGTGTGTTGATCTTACCGGGGTGTCCCCCCTTGTTGGGCTTCGAGATAGTGGGTTTGTGGCCGGGCAAGTGGTCATGAGAGCTGAATCCAAGAAAGGAATCCTTTGCATAACTAGCGGGTTTATCATTTAACAAATTACATTTGGGGGGTATTGGGTAAAAAAACTAAAAATGGGAATGTATGGTTTTGGTTTGGCGGTATCTAATAAATGTTTTCTTGATGCCGCCAAACCGGTTAGCGGTATCAACTTAACATTTTCCAGTGGGCTAGATGCCGCCAATCCATTTGGGCAATTCACCTTGATGCCGCCAATCCATTTGGGGAAGTCATTGATGCCGCCAATCAAAGTGGCGTGGTCTTCAATATTGCCGCCATCAACCCGCCAATCCATTTCCATGCATTGAAACCACCAAATGAGAATTAGTCTTCTTGCATGCTCGATTCCTGCAACCATGCAGGCTATAAAACACACTCACAAGGTCTCTAGCATTGCATGCAATGGTCTTGTAATTTGCGGATGATTTGATAGGCAAATAGTGTTCTTGGGAGTGCAAGAAATCAGCCTTTGGAGGTTATAAAATGGAGGGTGAGGTGAAGAAGGACCACCACACATCCATTTCCACACCATTACAATCTCAATCTCCATCTGAAACCTTTGAAATTTATAAAAAATCATATCAAGCAAATTCCTCCCACCATGAATCAAAACATAAACTTACACCCTGGTCCCCTAAGCAACGATGTGTTGTATCTGCGCGATCGACATCGTGCCTTTCACGTTTTTATAAACGAGGAAGACTTCAATGAGGCCCTTATGGTAAAGCGTAGCGATAGAAGCCTGTGGCGGGAACTTCGTGACAACCCTGTTGTAGGACGGGTTCGTAACCTTGTCGATGCCGCAGGGTTTGGTGGCCTTATAGATTGTGGTTATCGATACGTTGACCACTCCTTGATAACAGCTTTGGTGGAACGATGGAGGCCCGAAACTCACACGTTCCACCTACCATTTGGTGAAGCTACTGTCACCTTACAAGATGTTAACGTCTTGTGGGGGTTACCTATTGAGGGAGCTGTTGTGTCTGGGGTAGATGATAATTTGTCTACTGCCGCCGACGCAATAGCGTTGTGCCGACGATTGTTAGGTGTTACGCCTACAGAGGCCCAAATGTCCGGCAAATCCGTTTTGGGTAGTGTTATTATTAATAAACTAAAGCAGCCGTTTGTTGAAGCAGAGGCTACGGATGAAGAGTGCATTTTCAGGGCTCGTTTAATCCTTTTTTATTTGATCGGTTCCACTTTATTTCCTGATAATAATAATAGACTAAATGTTTTTTATTTAAGATTTTTACGAAACCTAAGCCGAACAGCATCTTATAGCTGGGGCAGTGCGGTTCTCGGTTGTTTTTACAGGCGGCTTTGTGATGCCACCCAGCCGGATAGGAAAGCCGTGACCGGGCCCATGATGCTCCTTCAAACATGGGCATGGGAGAGGATTCGGTGTCTCGCGCCACGACCACCCTCAAACCGGTTTGATTATACTTGTCCGCTAGCGGCTCGGTATATATCTCAAATCCCAAACAAATATAATGTGTGTCTGCATGGCATCCCTTTGTATTTTTTTTACTGAACACGTGTTTTAAACTGTTAATTTTTTAGGTGGAGAGACCGCAATTTAAACTTCAAGGGGGTATCCACCCACTGCCTCCGAGCATATCGTTCACAACTACAATCGTTGAACGAGAACATGGTATGTTCATTCTACACGTGTTAGTAATTATTTTTAGTTTTTTGTATTAATCATGCATGAATTTATTGTGTTTTGTAACTGACTTAAGTGTTTGTTTTTATGTTTTTAGTTCAACTGGACCCCCTACACCGCGGTTTTGGATCGACTACCGGCCATATGTTCAAGTGGGATGCAAAGCTGGAGGAGCTGTTGTCCGCTTATATGCTTTGAGATCGTTGAGCATCATTACCCTCAACGGGTTATGAAGCAATTTGGCATGTTCCAGTACATACCTCCCGAAATAAACGTAACCGTACCCATGGCTCAGCTTGAAAAACTACATGCTTTGGGGCGGCAAGGACACAACGGGGCGGACTGGATGAGTAGGCACGAAGCCTACATCAACGCCTGGAATAACCGTCGTAACACGGTTTACAGGACCGATCCCATAAGGACGAATTCCACAGAGCCCGGTTATATGCAATGGTATTTGAGCCGTACCGTTGCATTTATTGGGAATCCGAGTGTAGCACCGGCCCCAGTTGGCGGTTTCCAAGACGACGGTGCTAGAATCCAGCTGATGGTAAAGCATTTTTACGTGTCTATTTCATACATTAATTATTTGAGTTTAAGGTTTCTAACTAATAATTTTGTTTGCAGAGGGATGCCATAGGGGATATTTACTGGTCCTCCCAACAGGCATTTAATGATCCTCAGTCCTTCGCCACGCAGCTTGAGCATATACAGAACACGGCGTTCCACAGTATGATGATGTCACAAGATGTCGGACACTTCCAAAATCCGACGCATCTTACAAGGGACCCCGTCGACTTGTCAGCACCGGCACGACCTCAAAGGGTACGCCGGCGACACGCTCCCCGTCAGGTGCCGACAAACGTGGCGGAAAATCAACCCCAAGCTGGAAGCCCGTTGTACAATGAGGGTGGGTTTGGTGCATCTGTTGCAGCAAGCAACAATCAGAACCAGGGTGGGGGATATGTCCCGCAACTCTTTGACGTTGGATTGGATCAACTTGGAACTCCGTTTGGATTGGATACTTCCTTCGTACAGGGAACTAGTGATGTTGGTGGGTCCGGTAGCGGTCAACCGGCGGTGACAGGTCCGCTAGCTAACTTGATTGCAAGCGGAATTGGAATTGGAGATAGTTGGGCATTTCCGTCACAGGATTTTGTGACGCCGGTTGGGCAGGGGATGCCACGGATTGATCTCGATGTTAGTGATTTCCATTACCATCCCCCGCATAATTCGTGTGACGCAGGACCTTCAACCCGGCCAGGACCTTCGACCGCACTGAATTTAAACCTCTTTCCCGATGATCAGTACGGGAATCAAGGACCACCACCTAACGATCAAGACCAACCACCAAGAAGGCAATCTCAACGTCTTATGAATCAGCCTCCCACGGACTGGTTTAACTTTTAATCATGTGTTAATTACTGTTGTTGTAACATTTTTTTTGGTGTATGCATATGAATATACGAATCGTTAAGCCACATGTGATTCAAACATTGTTGTGAGAAACAACCACTAGAATTAAAATCCAAATACAAGCGTTAAACACTAAAGCAAGATCACAAACAAGATCACATAATCATTTTTTTTTGAAAACTCAATTTGTTGAAAACGGGCCAGGCTGCCATTTTTGGGCCTCTGTACAGTCTGGCAGGGCCAGCCCGTTCCGGGCTTTCGGACGCGCTGGCCTTGGCTAATACACGGGTTTCGCACGAAGTCCGGGCCGTTTTCGGGTCTCCGGGGCCTGATCCGGGAGGCCCGAAAACGGCCTGGAGGTCTTTTTTTTTTAAACTCAATTTGTTGAAAACGGGCCAGGCTGCCATTTTTGGGCCTCTGTACAGTCTGGCAGGGCCTGCCCGTCAGGCATCCGGGCTTTCGAACGCGCTGGCCTTGGCTAATACACGGGTTTCGCACGAAGTCCGGGCCATTTTCGGGTCTCCGATGCCTGATCCGGGAGTCCCGAAAACGGCCCGGAGGTCATTTTTGTGGAAAACTCAATTTGTTGAAAACGGGTCAGGTAATAATGATAGATTTATTTAAAACAAATCATACAAATTTACTTAACAACTATTTTTCCAAACTACTCAATCAAACTATACAGTCTACCGAGTTACAAGACAATTTATTTCCGAGATCACCAATTCCAAACTACTCAATCAAACTATACAATCTACCGAGTTCATTAAGTTTCCGTTTCCCACCTTCCATCACAATTGCTTTATTGAAGTCAAACTGAGGGCTCGGGATCAAGTTGGGGTCCGAACCCATCTGAATCAAACGGGGGAACATCAATCAATCTGTTGAATATGTGTACCAAATCTAAGGGTACCCAATGATCAACCCAGACAGCCCTGCCAAAGTAGCACGGTGAAGAACCACATCATCCGATGTCTTCGACGTCGCTAATCACATGATGTGATTCATCAACACCGGATGGCCTTGCCCTACAGGCTTTGTCTGGAAAGTTGACTCCCCTAAAGAGACCGTTGGAATGTCCGGGTTTGGTAGACTGGAGATTGAGACTAGCAAGGACAACCAACGGCAAAATATTATAAACTACAGTGACAATGTTGCATTCTACACGTGTTATACCACGTGTGGATGTAACATCGATCCAAGTAGTTTCATGTGAATGTAACACCGATCCAAAGGCACCGCTTTTTTGGACCCCAGAAAAGCGATGCCAGGCAGGGGATGAGACAGGAGCGGATGCTTTTAAGCACGGCTCATCCCCGCCCAAAACTGTTAAAACTCCATGTGAATGTAACATCGACCCAATATCAATAAAAAACCGTACACTCCAAAATAATTGCGGGAAAAGTATTATATCGCATATTGTGTTGTAGTTTCCTACAATTGTGTTGTAAATGGGATTGAGATATGTGGTGTTGTAAATGGGTTTGAGATATGTGGGATGGAGAAAATGGGAAGAGTGAATGGGATGGAGAAAATGGGAAGAGGTCGTAGCATTATATAAGAAAAGAACCCTCCAATTGAAATGGTGTAACACCCCAACCGATGGCGGAATCATCGAGGTGCCACGTAGTGACGATTGTTCAAAAGCTCATGGTACTAAAATGTAAATATATGATTATTGAATATTGTTTTACAACATGTGAAATTAAATACAAGACAACAAGATAAAGATAGTTGATTGATTTAATCTAAGTCCAAAGTCCTATGTGAAGCGTCAAGCAGCTTATCCTGAAACATGCACGAAAATAATTTTGTCAACATATGATGTTGGTGAGTACTACTTAGCTTTGTACATATAATATAAGTTTGAAAAGGTAGTACAATTCATGTGTCTAGCATCACTAAGGCATTATGTAAACACGCAAGTAACCAAACAAGACAAAGATCATATGTAAAGTTGTACAATGAAATTGATAATGAGCACCTCAACACGTGTGAGTCTAAAAGAGCACCATAACATAAGTTATGTCTAAATGAGCACCGTAACATAAGTTACGTCTAAATGAGCACCGTAACATAAGTTACGTCTGAGTGTAAAGAGCACCATAACATAAGTTATGTCTAAATGTATGATTTTGTATGTAAGCTACGTTCATGTTCAAGCATAAGCACAAAGATAAACAAGACACGTATATGAATTGTAAATGAATAAAATGTATGTGTAAATGAATATGAAAGTTTTGTATACTTGTGCATGAATCACCCCAAAAGTTGTAAAAGCGGAAAAAGGGGATAAGTAATACTCACCTTTAGCAAGGTGGTAAGTCTTGTGTAATTGATTAAGTGTAATCCAACGTTTGTCGAGTATCACCCTATGTATAAGGTAACAAATAAGTCTAAGTCTATCTAGTTTATAAGTATTTTCTAGGGCTTCGAATTGGGGATAAGTATTTATTTGATTAATAGTCAAATTGTTTATTAAATATAAGAAATTTAATAAATAAATGAATAAAAGTCTTTTTGTAAATTTTAAGTTAAAGATGGTCACAAAATAAAGTTTTTAGTATGAAAATAATTTTCATAAAATTATTTTATTGAAAATAGAATATTTAATCTATTTATTTCAAATTGTCAAAATATGACTTTAATATCTAAAAATATTAAAATTAAAGAATTATTGAATTAAAAATTGTAATTCTGTTCCAAATGAAAAGAAATAATTTATGTAAAATTTTGGTACAAAAATATTGAAAAATGAATTTATTATGAATTATTTATGATTAAAAATAACAAAAATTAATTAAAAATATGAAATGCATGGTTTTTCTGAATTAAAAATAAATTCTGAAATGTATGTTGTTTTACAAGTTTAGTATAATTTTTGTGGAATTTTATAAAATCGTTTAGATATTTTTATTGAATTTTATAATTTTAAATGAATAAATTTGTAATATTTATAATATATATTAAATAAATTATTTTTGAAAAACTAAAAATTGGACAGCAAAATTTATCATTGAATAACATAAAATAAATTTTGTAGAATTTATAAAATAGTTTTAGTATTTTAAAACGATTTTCAAAAGAATAAAGGTAATATAAGTGTAAAGGATAACACAAAAAAATAAAAATAAAATAAAAGGTTGTTTATGGTGGGGGTCGAACCTGGGTCAGACCCGGTTCAATGTCTTTAGCCAAACACCCCAACCAACTGGTCTGTACCTCAGATTTGTAAATGTTTCAGTTTTGAAAATATTTATCACATGCGTGAATTGGTCATCTTCCCCAATTTGAATGATAATTAAGAACCCTAGTTTCTTGAATCGAATCAATTAACGGTCAATAGCCTCAGTAATGTTAGGGCTATTGATCGATTGATCATGAATAATAAAACCCATAAAAAATAAACTTACAAACACTAATTCGTGTATGATGCTCGGTCAAACAAAAAGTCAACGGGTCTTGAAATCGTGAATTAAAGCTTGGACAGAAAGATTTGAGAGAAGGGAAATGATTTTTTTTGGCACATTTAGTTGGTTGTGGATACCTCAATTTATACTATGTGGCTCGAGTTGGTGAAATGGAAGGTTTTGAAGTCTTGACCAAAGTTGGTCAAAACCGAGTCAAGGATGATTAATTCAAGCTGAAATCATGGATTATATTTATGAGGGTATGTTAGTCGGTCAAAGGGAGTTAAAATTCTACCAAAAACAAGGCTCGTAATTGTGGAAAGTGACTGGGTGTTGACCACAGTCTTCGGGTCGGGTCTGGATTCCGAAAAAAAAAAGACAAGGTTTTTGGGTTATGGTTAGGCTTTAGTGTTTTGGGTATAAGTTTGGTTATGGTTTAGAGGTGGTAAAATATAATGACTAACTTTATTATTATTATTATTATTATGAGGATAAAATGTGGCGTACAAGATAGGAGGTGCGAAATAAAAAAATGTATATATATATATATAATAATAATAATAATAATAGTGATAAAAGTGACGGATGTCACAAATGGCGGCATCAAACACCACAATTGAAATGGCGGCATCAATGCCTTAGTATCAATTGGCGGCATTGTGACTAATAGAATTGGTTTGGCGGCATCAATTGGCTTTTCTTAGATGCCGCCAATTGAGACCAAGGCATCACCAATTTTGATTTTTTCCCCACTACCCCCCAAATGTAATTTGTAAAATAATAAACCCCCCACTTATGTAAATGATTCTCCAAGAAAGTGGAAAAGCATGCTAAAGCATGTGTGGATTATCAGCATGTTTTTGTTCCCTTGGCCTTCGACACGTTCGGTTCCTTAGCACCGGAGGCGGTGCGGTTTTTGGCTCGGGTTCAACGAGTAGTGCACAACAACTTTTCCACCCCCAAGGGCGGGGTTTTGTTTTTAGCAGATTGAGATTTTCTATTCAAAAAGGGGTGGCGGTGTAGCTTATTGTCCGCCTACCTACCATCCTTATGTAATTTACCCTTTTTTTTAATGAAAAATTTATTATCTGTTAAAAAAAATTAATGCTAATTATAAAATGTAATCATCATCATTTTGACATTTATAACCAACAACAAAGGATTAAATGGGAAGAACAATGAACGAAATGTACTTTTATCTAGACAAATAATATAAATAAGAATGCATGCTTCAAGATAAATGATAATACAGTGACCCACTACTCATGGGGAAATAAGAAATAAAAATATATTTCCATTTTGAAGTTTGAGTTTTAAGACATGAAACATATCATATGCTTAGATCATTCAATTTTTTCAATGTTTTTCTCCATTTCTCAAGACTAGAATTTGAAAACCGAGCACATGCTTACGAAAGAAGAGCCATTTTCCTTCTTTCATATTCAAAAGCAAAACATGATGCTTTTTGGCCCGTCATACTTTCAAAATCAGAGCCTAATTTGAAGTTTTAATTAGGTTACACGGGGCGGTTCGTGATAGCCCGACATGATGATCGTGATGCTCCGAACACCCCCCAAATAAGCTGCGATGGACAAAATGAATCACATCTCATGAAGTACATCGCGAGCGTGATTAATGCAAAAATAGTTGTTGGCGGCCTGCAATGGTCATATGACCGTTTATATTAAAAAAAAACTAATTTTTACAACTATATATATACTAGCTGATTATCCCGGGAGGGTCCCGGGGTTGAAAAATCTAATTTTACGTGGTAACCTATTGCAAATGGCTCAAGTTAACTAACCACAAAATCTCTCAATCATTGCATGTTCATTGTATTCTAATCAGTAATAACTCATATTCCCTAATCTAAAACCTAATCAGTAATCATCTAAAGAATCACTTATGTAAGCTTCAACTATTAAAAAACTCATCACATCTCTCTAATTTCTCACATTCTAATGGCTCTTATAATTCCTAACCTAATCAACTAAACAAACACTTAAGTTGGAAGTTGTAATCATTGCATCTCATTATGCCACGTGGCATAATCAAGAGATGGTTGAGGCCACCATTGAACGTCACGTCAGCAACTATCAATTCTTTCCGGGAGCGTCCCGGAGTTGAAAAATATAACCATTCTAATAATACTAATACTAATAGTAATAATTATTACTCTTGTAATTAGATAAATAAAAAAATAACCTTGCTATAAGGTGACACCATGTGTTGCAGTGTTGCGCGATTTTTTCTCCGAACTTCTCTTGATGAAGTATACCTAGTGAAATTCCAATGATAACATGGCGATTGGGCTGATTTTCAACATCGTAGATAAGAACCTGGTTTAAAAGAAAAAACATGATTAATGAATAACATGAACACTTTGTTTGTTTTTTTCCTGTATGAACGAAACCTCACAAAAAAAATAGTCGATTTTTCTCCGTTTTTTATATAGGACTATGGTACTCGTTGGAAAGATAATAAAACGCTTGTTAATTTGGTGTAATTTTTTTCTTTAAAAAATCCCGTATATAAAAGATATAAACGTTTAAAAATTATGGGAGGATACATGAGAGAGAAAATTTTAAATTTATTTTTAAATTATTTTTTTCCTAAAATAACTCAATTTAATTTAGGGTTTTATGTTTATATTTTTTTTTAATTAAAAAATGAAATAGTTCAAAAACAATAAAATCTATCAATTATGATGCCACGTGGCACTCTCAAAGGGAGGTTAAGGCCTTCATTGCACGTCACGTCAGCATATACGTTTTCTTTTATATATATAGATAGATACACACGCCTTATTTTTAAACAAAATACACTACCAACGAAACGTACAAACAACGAACCCACAATTCAACCAACAAAAAAAATTATCGAATGGACTACGAGGCGAAGGTATAGACCGAAGGAGGTGTACAAATCGGTTACCGGTTTAAAAAAAAACAGCTTTTTTTTAATTGGTTTTTTTGTCAGGTTTAAAATCAGTTTTATTTTTTAACCAGTCGGTTTTAAAACCGGATTTTATTGCAAAAGACCCAAACCGATGAAACTGGTTAGGATCGGTTTTTAAACCGGTTTATCATAAAAAACCGGTTTTTTATTTTAAAAAATCATTTTTTTAATCGGTTTTAAAACCGGTTTGTTCATTGGTGATGAATAACTAAAAAAAACGGTTTTTTTTTTAAATCGATTTAAAAAAAAACCGGTTTCGGTTATAATAACGGTTTTTTTTAAACCGGTTTTTTTGTACACAACCTTTTCCAAATCAATTGTTTCAAAAACAACCTTTTCCAACCCAAAGTTTTCAAAACCTAATGTTTCAAACGCAACAAAATAATCATGGAACCATTCATGATAGAACCCCAAAAGACCAAGAGATGGAATCGAATGTTTCATTGAAGTCGACTTTCAAGAGGAAGGCTTTCGATTTAGATTGTTTCATCCATGATAGAAACCCCATTAATAATCATTGGACCATCCAAAATTTTGCGATTAGACAAAAACAAGAAGTTCTTCTTCGATATGACAAACCTAATAATCAATGGGTGTCGTTTGATGTTGTAAGTTTGTTGTAATCGTTTTGGTGTTTGTTTTGTTCCCAGCCCCTAGCTGGCTCTTTATATCTATAATCTATAATCTATATTATCTTATTAAGGAGGAGTGATGGCTAACATAGTCATTTTCATTTCCGTACAACTTCAGAAGCAATATGTACAACATACTTCAGCACGAAATTTAAGGGTATTATGGGCATAGTTGTGACAATTAAGACACTTAGGAGGATATGTTTGTAATTTTACCATCATTATCTTACTCACATCTTAAGATTCTATTCCAATATTGCCCTCATGACCATACCAATAGATATCCATTGAATTGTCTTTAAGAATTGTTTTAATTGTGTTTATTGGAAGGTGAGACCTTTGAGTGCCTCTGATGAAGTGTATATGTCATCTTCTTGATATTGAAGTTCATTATCTTCAATGGTTAGGAAGAAGAGCTCCAAATGAAAAAAGTTGCACTAAATATCTCCAAGGATGTGAAGAAATTTTGGACAAAAATTGAGAAGCTGGTAAGTCATATATGTTATTTAGTATATGAGGGGTTTGTTTTACATTATAATTTTGATACATATTTATTTTCTATAAAATATCATGTCATTTTAGGTGTTGTACAAGCATCGGTTAGAGTTTGATCAAAAGAAGAAAAAAATCTCTTGATAAGCATCTTGAGTTTCTTTTAGGGCAAACCGAAAGGTAATTTCTTGACCTATGAATTTGGTTATTTTACTCTCTAATGGGCCAACTAGGTAAAATAAAATAAAATTAGACAGGAAGAATGTTGTTCAAATGGGTCGGATGGGTCAAAAGTTTGCCAAAGTGTAATTTGTAAATTATAAAACATAAAATCTCATTTTTTGATTGAAGTCTCATATTTTTTGTTTACTTTTCTCCTTCTTTGAGAGTTATTAATTTGTGCCATATTTACGCAAAATTGTAAAGCAACTAGATTTTTATTTATTTTTCAATTGGATGGTTTGTAAATGATATACTTCATGTATAAATAGGCATATTTAATTCAATGTTACCAACATTACAAACACAAGCATTATGTTATCTATATACATCTATGTGAAATATAGATTGAAAACACATTGTATAGTACATGCACTTAAATTTTCATGGATAATGAGTATGATATGTTGATTGATAACAAAACCTTTTGGTTTCATCATAATTGTGATAATGTGAACTTATGATTTCTTTGCTTAACGCCAATTCATTGAATTAAAATTGAACTTGTGGAGTCTGCTATAATACTATATCCAGGTTAAAATTTGTATAATATATGACTGAAGTCATCTGGATCTAAAGATAGAAGAAGTGATGTGATCTTGCTTAAGTTTTTGAAAGCTAGACTTTAAAGTCGAAGATTTTTTTTAATGCATAAGAACACATTTTTACGTAGAAAAGCTTGTCGCATTGACGATTTGGTAGATGAAAATATTAGATATGGACTTGATAAACTAATATGGAGTATCATACTTTATATTATCGCTCCCGCGGCAACGCGCGGGCTTCCTACTAGTACATTATAAAGGAGGAGTGATGTACAAGATAGTAATTTTGTGCATCATCCAACTATTATAGCAACATGTACAAGTAAATTAAGCTTATATCACAAGGGTATAATTGGAACTTTTGGTAACATTAAGACACTTGCAAGGATATCTATGTAATTTTACTATGGTCTCCTACCTCACATCCTCAAAACATATTACATCCCTACCCTCACATTTATATCAATTGAAACCTCTACTTCTATTCAATTTTTCTAATGTCTAAACCAATCGCCCCCATCAATTTCCATTCAATTTCTCTAATTGCTTCAATACCTCCGTTACCAATTCTTACCCATAAATTTGATCTGTTGAAGCTCCCATCATAGGTATATCAATGAATGCAACATCAGGTATCGTCACAGATTTTCCTTTTCATCAGAGCAGATTTTGGATACTAAATTAAAGTTAGGTATGAATATGAATTTCTTCCAAGGTTTCATAACCGATTATTGATCTTGTACTGTCAGTTTAGGTTTAGTTTAATTTGTTTACCATTTTTTGTTCTTATTAATCATAGTGTAGACCCGAGATTGATTGTCGATGACCACAGGAAGAAGGTACTTATTTTCCTAATCTCAATTTTGTTTATCAATTGTGCTTTCATTGGAATTTGGGTATTGAACTTTTGATGATAGTGGAATAAACCATTTTTCTTCTGATAATGTGGTTGCATTGGAGCCCAACTTGAACACGCGCTTAAACCCAATGTGGTTGCATTTGTTTATCAATTGTACTTTCTTTTTGAGCCCTAAGTTCAATTAAATATTCGGATTTACCCATACCTACAATTAATTCAATGGTTTTACATACATTTGATGTTTTGTTTATATGAAGATTAAATTTGATGTTTGATTTTTTGGTTGATATACTCGGATTCGATTGTCGACATTTCAGATAAGGATTATTCGTTTGGTTTTCTAGACAGATGAAGGTGGTGTTTTGATTTGTGTGTTAGGGCAGTGTAAAGTGCCAGCGAAACGCATTTCTCTTTCGTTCTTCAGCAGGTCTCGATGCCGGTAACTTACTACGCATTTCCCTTTCGTTCTTTAACTTATGCGATTACCGGTAACTAATTTTTCCCATGCCAGCTTGCTGATTTGACTGTCATTTTTGCTCTCTTTAATTTTAGAAGTTCTGTCATTTATTTCTGATATTGTAGCATCTTTGCAGATAGTTGATAACTTGGCACAGTAGCTTCAAAAAACATGTTACAAAATTTTTAGTGTCAAGAAACTCACCTCTGTAGTTTAATCAGCAGTCCTAAATGATGTAGTTGTTTTATTTGAAGGGTATAACAAGTATAAGTTGTGCGTTTTTCTCTTCACCATTTGTTTGATTTCAAGATAGTACTTTGGTTGAATCAAGGATTTTTTATTATATATGTTGGTAGGTTTTTTTTTTGTGTGTGTTTCGATATCTGGGTAGCTTTTACTTAACGGGCATAACATGTGATTTTGATTATGAGTTTCGATGTGTGTAAACATGGAGGGCTATCGGCTCTTTGTTAAAATTTTTATACTTTGTAAAATCAAACCAAATTATTATTTAATTTAAAATGCTTTGATGTCACATTGATGTTTGAAGACTTTTTAAGTACTTTGACACAAATTGTCATTTGTTTAAAGAATGAGTATGTTGATTGATCATTTGAAATGTTACCCACATACATACATCGTGCTTTTGGTTGTCTTATCTATTTTCACCCTTATTAAGTATTGACTTAGACATGTTGTGTGATGAATGCTAACTGATTTTTTGAAATGGCTATCCTTATTGATCTACAGTAAAGTTCACCGACTGTTATTTTATAGTGGAATACATCCGAGCAAGTGGTAATGGTAAGGCGATTATGATTTCGCTTCAGTTTTATTGATGATTTTGGTAAGGAGATGATGGTTTGGTTCTATCATTGTAAATTAAAAGGTCGCGTTTCATCAGTCAAGTGATTGTCTCTCTTCAGGTATGATGGCGTTGTTTCTACCGTTGTAAATTAAAAGGTCCTGTTTCATCAGTCAAGTGATCATTTCTCTTCAGGTATGATGCGTTTCATCGTTTACTACCTTTATTAACTATGCTTATTAAAATGTAGTATATTCAAGAGTATTTGAAAAATGCTTGTAACAAAATAGAAATTAAGAAAAATAAACCTACATAAAGTCATTTGAATGCATCAGCTTTGAAATTGTAGGACTTTTTCTTGGAAGGAATTACCAAAAAATGCACTTGTATTAGCGACAGAGTAAAACTAGAATTCCAGTTTATTCTTCTACCAGGATTTAAGAAAATATACATACTTGAATCGTTGTCTAAAAGGTTTCATATGTAAGAATATAAAAAAAATTACATTTTTTAAGTGTCAAACGATGTTTTAAATCTTTCACAAAACTAATTACCAAACACATGGCATTAATATTATGTATCACTTGATACTTTGGCAGACAAGGTCACACCTCGGTTTTGTATTTATAAGGCATATAACGCACTGGTCTTGTTTGCTATGCTCACTTTGATATTCGCCACAAAAGTACCATCTTTAGTGGTACTTCTCATGTTCTTGAAATCATTATTTACATGATGTTGTTCCAACATTTGTGTGTGTTTAAACTTAGAAATTCAAAATTGGATTATTGATGATTCGTGTTATGAGAATTCTGGGAAAAAGATTATCCCATTAAAGGGATACTCGCGGTTTTCGGTTGGAGATAAGGACTAAACACTTGTTTCTGGGCTTTCCATTGTTACTCCTGGAGTCGAGAATCCAGTGAGGGGGGAACTGTAACGTCCAGCGTTTCTCGAATAATATAATAATAATAATATTTTATTCTTAAAACGATTCGTTAATTCGTTAACAATAATACTTTATTAACAGAAATACATTCTTATTCCGATAATAAATTAATTACCTAAATTCGCCAAATACCGCGTCGTAAGTAATAACCTACTAATTAACCGACACTTATCCTTATAAATTTTCAAATACGACTACCAATATATTGTCCGTATACTCGATTTTTAGTCGGTTCATATAAATAAAATATGTGATACAAATATTTAAGCGACTAAACGAGTGGGCATGTAACGAGACCCAAGTCAGTAACTGGCTCATATACGCGGTACCCAGCCACTTAACCCACACAAAACCCTATCTATTTAACCTCTTAGTCTTCTTCTTCTTCATCCTAACACAATAAAACCCTAGCCCCCAACCCTTTTCCTCTCCATCTCTTCCTCTTTAACCTAACCCTAAGTATAAAATGGCTTAATCCTTCTTCTTCTTCATTTTCAGCAGCCGCAACCCCTTATATCTCTCTCTACTCTCTCTCTCTCTCTCTCTCTCTCTCTCTCTCTCTCTCTCTCTCTCTCTCTCTCTCTCTCTCTAAACCACACTCTCTCTTGCTCGTTCCATCTCTCCTACCTCTGTGATAGTAGCCGGCCGACCACCACCTCCCCTGGCGGCGGCGGCGTGGTGATGTTCAGGCTCAAAAACGATAGGAATGATGCAGATTCAGAGGTGATGGGGTCGGGTTAGGAGCTTTGGTGGCCGCAGAAGACAATGGAAGTGGCGTCGGGCTTTGCTGGATGAAGACTGGTGGTGATGTTGGCCGTGGGTATGGGTGGTAGTTTTGGGTCGGGGTTTTATGGTCCGGTTATGATGGTGGTTTTGAAGCTTGAATGGGTCGTGTAGATGGCTCGTTTCAACAGATCCGACGGTGGTGGTTCTGAACAACAGGTAGGTGGCTCAATGGGTGGTTTTGGGACTCGTTTGTGTTGGTTCAGCCTGGGTCAAAGGCCTGGTCAGATCCATGTCGTGGTCTCAGGCCTTGATCTTTGTTTGGGTCTCGTTCATGTTGGTTTGGGTTGGGTGAAGGCCGATGGTGTAGGTTCGGTGGTCGGTTGAACGGAGTAGGGTGGTCTCGTAGTTGCTCCCGGTGGTTGGTGGTGATTCGGTGATGGTCCGGTTCAGGTCACGAGCGGCGTCAGGTTTGGTTCTGGTCCAGATCTGTTTGTGTTCGGGTCAAAGTAGAGTGGTTTTGGTCTTTGGGTCAGATTCGGTACGAGATCGGGTTCGGTTCGGGTCTTGTTTGGGTCAGATCTGGATAGTCAAAGCTGGTCAACACGCGGTCAAAGGTGGTCAACTGTTGGTCAACGGGTCAGCGTTCCGATCTGCACGTGGTTCGAGGTGACTTCGGGTTGCGCACTTGTGATTTGGTATAACTTATATTCGTGTTATTATTACTTTATTTATAGATATTATATATTTATAAATATGTCAATATTGATGAAATAGTTTTGACTCGCGAAACGAACCGACTTTAATAATAAACGGTAACTATATATTAAATCGTACGATTGATAATAGTGGCTAAAATGCGTGACTTATTATATCGATATTGGACTAAATTGGTTGGACTATATAAGTATATAAATATAAATAACTATAGTTTAGATAAAAGTGTCGAAACGTATAAGTCTCGTTTGATTGGAAATTGCGGATAAATGAAATGTGGTCTTGTGTTTGGTATTGATTTTGGGAAATTGTAGGCGACTTGTGTTGCCTGGTTTCTTACAAAAACAGAGGAAACTCTGCCCAAATTTTTATAAAATATAAGAACCAAATCGGCCTTTCAAGTTTATGATTATGTGTAGACGAGATTATGTTTTTACAAATAAATTCTAACTTTCAAATCTTACGTCGTCATAAATAGAAATATTTATATTTATTAATAAGTACATGTATATACTATCCAAGATACGAGACGAATTAACATTTGAGTCAAGCTACGTAAATATTATTTCGTTATACAAAATGTGTCCTTACCAATAACTTCAATAACTTATTTATTTCCAATAACTATACATACGCATATATTTTCAAGAAAACCAAACGAAGTTACTATCGGTTCGTTAAGTCATACACACTTTAAGACGCGCATTCATTCAATGCGAGTCTAGGTAGTTGAATAAACTATCTATACAATCAATAAATGAAACAAACTTATTTGCATTGAATTTAAGGCATCATTTATTTGTAATAGGATACAAGAGTTCAATTTATCCAAGTTCAGATTTGTTGCTACTTGCTAGTACTTGCACAGTGAATTTCATGTGAGTTTACGTAACCATGTTTATGCAATTCTTTATACTTGCAACATTATACTTAAGCAATTCTACATACATGTCTAGTTGTAAACCTTAATGCCTCATGATTTAGACAACAACAACAGTTAGACTTACGCTTCAACATACATAATCATTAGTTATGGCCAAGCCGGCGATACTCAATAATAGATCTATTGGATTGACAATCCCACCTAGATTCGTTGACCATCTTTTATGGGGAGCGCGGGTGATTGTTATCGTTCCAACATAATATTAAGGTGAACCGTGGATGACGGGATGGACCTAAACTAGTCGGAGGTTTGATTATGTGCATTCAACACTTCATGTTTATTCATGTAGACATAAACTTACGATGGACATATGAATTGCTAAACTTTTATTCTTAAACTTAATTGCTTGACATGGTTTATGTATTCTCACCAACTTCAAGTTGACCGCCCCCCCCCCCCCCCCATTTTTCCAAACTCAACAGGAAATACTGATGCTTGAAGTCTAGAGCTAGCATGAGGAGATATTTGAAGTTTTAAGCTTTGTTTGATTATTTGATGTAGACTTTAATGTAATTCAATTTTGTAATGAAATAAAGGATTATTTAAACATATGTATTACCATGAGCTACTAAACAATCATCAATACGTGACATCCCGATGTTTCCGCCATCGGTTGGGGTGTTACAGGAACCATTTTCTTTAGAAAATTGGTGTCATTAATAATAATAGTCTGGTTGTTCCTTATACAATATCAGATGTACATATTGGTACACCTCGGCTGCAGACATCTAGGAAACAAAGAAGATGCTGGTCAACATATTTGCATAGACGGTTTGTCAATGCGCTGCAACAACTTGATGGTTCAAAAGGTTGGATCATGAAAAAAGTTAAAGTTCATTTGATTTTAAACATGTTAGATTCTAATTTCTTGATCAAAGTCTAGCTAGATTTCCAATGAAACTTCAAGATCTGTATTTGATCTTAATGGTTGGAATTAGATTGGTTCATAAATCTTAATGGTTGGAATTAGATTGGTTCGTAAGTATTGATTGGTTTGAATCGTTTGCAGCTACAACGCCTAAGCAGATTAGAGAACTCATGCACCTAGATGGTTTCACCAATGATGAAGTGAAGGGCCATTTGCAAGTAAGCAATCATTTTTAACATTTTTTTGGCACTATCTTTATGGTACGTAAAACTCTAAATACTCTTGTTATTGTGGAAATACCGGCCTCATACAAAAACGTTTCAGTCCTGCAACACGAACTCGAATTCATCCATTGTTGTTATGAGTGGTTTACCGGCCAACCCCATGATCATTATGTTGAAAAGCAAATGAATTCTCAACCTAGTTTCCCATATGGGCAGGTGCTTAACCGTGCCACCGATGGAACTTCCGCCACTGGTGGCTACAACATGGATGCCGGAGAAGATGAGAATCTGCAAAAGTTGCTGCAAGAGTCATCAACAAACATCAGGGAAAAACAATGTATATATTTTTTATATCTATAGACCTGTAGTATATTGAGGAAATTAATGGATGTGGGAGAGTTTATAAAAGATTAAAAATACAAAAGAAATATACGGAGAGTGAAAATTTTGCAGGATTAGTTCATTTGTATCAGCAAATTAATATTATAAATAAAATACGTGAAACCAGCCGTACAACAATGACAAAAACGATAAATACCCGCAGCAACGCGCGGGCATTCCTACTAGTCTATATATAAAGTGATTGTCGTTTAAAAAAAAAAAAAAAGACAAACCTAATAATCATTTTCATCCGATTGGCTAAAACTTTTGGAATTACTTTACCGAAACAACCAATCAAATTGAGTTATACATCCATGTTTCATGTCAAACAAATGTACCATTAGTCATGAAATACATACATGAAATTATTTCATGTATTACCGTAAATGTCTTAAAATGTACACAGTTGACTAGACTTTTTCTATATTTTTTTTGTTCATGAAACTTTAGTTTTTTTTTTTTTTTTTAACAACAGTGCAACTGACAATTTGATAGCCCCCAAAGGGCGAGGAGCGCCTCTTAAACCCTCTCCCTGAGTTCGAATTACTACCCGTGGTGTTCGGCCATATTTACATAATTTGCACATAGTACGGATCAAACGAGGGACCTCCTCATGAGGAAATCATTTAGTAGAAAACTTCTTACCAACTGGTCTATACCATATTGAAATAAAACTGTAGTTGCAAATCTAGTTTTCATTTTTTTTTTCTAAGATATGAGCACATTCTGATATATTTTCTGATAATATGCAAAAACATGTTAGTGATACTAAGGGTCTGTTTGGTAGCCTTTTAATGAGACTCTGAACCATTCAGCTCTGAATAATTCAGCGTTCTGTTTGTTTCAATCTAAAAAGGCTCTGAATGAAATGGTTAAGAGCTAAACCATTCAGACTTGTTGCATAGCTGAACCATTTAGCACTTAATCATTCAGAGTCTCTTAACCATTCAGACCTCTTAATAATTCATCACTTAATCAACCAAATAGCCCCTAAATAATTCTAGGTAAAATATAACCTTATGTTTGTATAGATATACCATAAAAGTGATATTTTTGTAATTTTTTGTTTTAAGAAACCCACCAAGTGCATAACAGAAAGGCACGAGCTCACAGACTTTGACATTTTTGCGGGTGCCAACTAATAGAGGGTTCTTTACATCACATCCCATTCGACACAATGTAAGGTGCTAATTCAACAAAGGGTTTTAATTTGAGTTATCTATTAGGCTGAAGGGTGTGGAGAACCCCCCCCCCCCCCCCCCCCCCCCCCCCCCTGTCCTCACTTTTTGCCCCTCCTCCCCCAGCACACCGCCCCCTTGCCCCGTTCTCCCCTCCCCCGTCCCCCACGTCCCTCAGAGAACATAAAGGATGGACCAATCAGAGAATTTTCCTTTTTTTTTTTTTTAAATTCCAACCAATAGGGTGTTTTCCTTTTATTTTTATTTTTATTTTTTTTTTGAATGCTTGAGACATGGAGTGTTGGTGTCTCCACACCCCACTCATGTCTAAAGAAGTTTGAGACACCAATAATCCAATGTGGCATCCTACGTGGCATGGAGACATGACTTTTCTCATGCTCCACACCCCATAGCCTTAGGAGTTTCTCTCTCTTTGTTTACCTTACCCCCCAATGGCCTTAGGCAATAGTACCATGTGGTTTAGATCAAAAACGACTTTAGAAGAGTCTTTAACGGTTTATATATAGACCCATCACACGGCTACTAGGAGGTTCTGGTTCAGCAGCTTTTATAAAAATTCAAGGCCAAACCACTAAAACTACGAATTTATGCAACGACAAACCAAACCAAACCAATCTTGTTAGGTGGATCTACCGAATATGATGTTTTGACGGTTTAATGATTCTGTTTTGACATCTAGAACCGATACTTTTTATTTTTTGAAAATCACTAGATTGTATTAAAAAGGTTAAAATGATAAAATTGAGTTGATGATCGATTCCAAATTTAAAGTTAAACCGAACCGTTGAAAACTAAAATTCAAACTATAAACCGAATTGTTAAAAACCAAAATTCAACTATAAACAAAATTGTTTAAATCTCGTGCCAGTCAAGCCGGCAAACTTGATTCCATGTAGTCTTTTTTCTTTTTGGACAGCAAACAACTTTTTCATTCATCACCAAAATATTTACGAGCAATTTACATTAACAAGGCGATAGTGCAAATCAATGTGCAACACCCAAACTACATAAAGATTTATCACCTGTCACAAAAACGGACATACGGCTTATTACTTAAACAACAAAAACCAAACCCTTGTTTACCAGTCAAAAAGTCCCCATTTCGCCGATATGCTGCATCCTGATTCGATTTGGTCTTAATCTAGAGAGAGTAAAGTGTTCATATCACGATTTAACCAAAAAAATTCCCATCATACCAGTTCACATCACCAAATAATGTATTGACCAAAGTAGTATGAAAGTTGACTAGTCACATTAATCACCTCAAAATCCAACAAATCAACAATCAATCAGGGGACATTAAAGTATTTGAATCTGGTGTTAACGTTACTTTCCTAAACACAATCAGTCAAACTTCACCAGTGTTTGCACAAATTAAAAAAAAAAAAAAAAAAAGATGAAGAAATAAAACCAATAATCTGAAGCGAGAAGATGATAACTAATACAAGTAAATATGTTGGTAATTATACTATAAAATGTAAAAAAAAAAAAGAAAAAAAGAAAAGAAAGAAAAGTATGATTGATAAGATAGAATCATAGAAACACTGAAAAGCAGAAGAGCGGTGATGGATGGATGGATGTTGTTGTCTATACACTGATGAAACTTCTTCTCTGTCTGCAACCTAGTGTTTTAATTTACCTGGCAATTTTATTTTCACAAAACCAATTATCCATCCATATGAGGAAAGAATCCTCTTGGTAGGTACCTATTATCCGATCATTATGCTTTTTTCTCTTTAAGTAAGGCCTGCAAAAAAATCTACTTTTGACACTTGGTAGGTTTAATTAATTGCAGGTTTTGGTTTGGGTGAAAGAATCAATAGAAGGGTGGTGGTGGGGGGGATGCATATGAGACGCCGGATACAGGGGGGAGTGGGCCCTCGTATGATGGAGTTGGGGGTGGTGGTGGTGAGTAATAGTGGACGGGTTGAGGTGGAGGGTTGTGGTGGACTGGTGGTGGTGATGGAGATGGTGGTGGCGAGTATTCGATACAAGGAGGTGGTGGGGGTGGTGGTTCTATACAAGGAGGTGGTGATGGGGGAGGTGGGGACTGGGTAGGAGGTGGTGGAGAATGGATTGATGGTGGCGGTGGTGGTGATGAGTAGATATATGCTGGTGGTGGTGGTGATGAGTAGATATATGCTGGTGGTGGTGGTGAGTGAGGTGGTGGCGGTGGTGAGTGCGGTGGGGGTGGTGAATTGTAGTAATAAGGTACCGGTGGTGGCGGGGAATTGACGGGTGGTGGTGGTGGTGGAGATGCCGTTGGAGGAGGAGGTGGTGGTGGTGATGGTCTTACACAATAAGTTGGTGTTGGTGGAGGGGGAGATGGAGGTGGTGGTGGTGGTGGTAACATAATTGGTGGTGGTGGTGGTGGGGGCGATGGTGGAGGTGGTGGAGGGGAGTACACTGGTGGTGGGGGTGGTGGGGGCGATGGTGGAGGTGGTGGAGGGGAGTATACTGGCGGTGGGGGTGGTGGCGGAGATGGTGGTGGGGGTGATGGTGGAGGTGGTGGGGGGGAGTATACTGGCGGTGGGGGTGATGGTGGAGGTGGTGGAGGGGAGTACACTGGCGGTGGGGGTGGTGGTGGAGACGGTGGAGGAGGTGATGGAGGAGGTGGTGGAGGGGAATAAACCGGTGGCGGTGGTGATGGAGGAGGTGGCGGAGGTGAATAAACAGGTGGTGGTGGTGGGGAAGGTGATGGTGGGGTGTAAACAGGAGGTGGTGGTGATGGCGTCACAACTGGTGGAGATGGTGTTACAAACGGAGCACACCTAAACGCACTACAATGAATCTTCTTAGAAGCAAACATTCTACACTGATTAGCAGACCTCTGAGCCGGCCTAGCCGGCAAACAATTCCTCCGATCATCAACCGCAGCCAAATTCAAACACGAAGGCGGCTCACCAGTAAAGAAATTATCCGAATAAGTAAAATTCTCCAACCTCGGCAACCTACAAATACTTTCCGGTATACTCCCAGTCAAATAATTATGCGCCACATTCAACTGCTCCACACTCACCAAACCCGAAACACTCTCCGGCAACGGCCCCATCAACTCATTAAAACTCACATCAAACACCGTCACATTCCCTAACAACCCAATCTCCTCCGGCACACACGACCTTAACCCATTATTCATCATAATAATCTCATTCAATGTATCAGACATGTTCCCTATACTCGCCGGCAGGCACCCGTGAAACTTATTATTCGCCAAAACAATAACCGACACAGGCGAATTACCAAAATTATCAGGCAACTCAAACCTAAACCGGTTATGATTAATAAAAATTGCATCCAAATCTTTATCAAACAATTCCTTAGGCACATTGCCTTCAAACTCATTAAACCGGATATCTAAAAACTTTAATTTCGGTAAATTAAGAACAACGTAGGGAAACTTTCCAGCAAACCTGTTATTACTAATATCAAGCTCGAAAAGTATCTTCAAATTCCCAAACTTTTTAGGTATTGTTCCACAAAACCGGTTCGAGTTTATATGAAACAACGCTAGATCGGTTAACAACCCGAGCTCCTCGGGTAAATAACCCGCAATGTCACCATGGTTGAGGTCGATTCCAGCGACGGTTCTTTCAGACTTATTATTCGGTGCGGGTGCACAAAACACTCCGGTGTAGCTACACACATCAGATCCGACCCAATTAACGGTCAGATTTTGAGGATCTGAGAGAATAGCTTGCTTCCATGCTTGTAAAGCAATGTAAGCGTTTCTTATCCTAGGGTTTTCAAACACCAAGGATGGGTCTACGGACACATTCTCGCCACGGTCACCGAACTCGTCCTTGTAGTACAACAGCTGGCGGTGACGGATGTACATAACCTCACCGTCGGTAAGGCCATCATTGGAAAAGCTAGAAACATAAGAAGGTGAGGATGCAAACAGAATAGTAATAATAATAAGAAAAGAGTAGAAAAGAGTGAAGTAACGAGATGAGATGATAATATTCATTTCAAGATGATAATAGTCATCTGCCGGGTTATTGGTAATGAATCGGTTTGAAAATGAAAAGATGGGATAATACCGTTTAAGAAGTGATTTTGAAAATGTGGGGATAATGAGGGTTTTGAGATTTGAAGGGATTTTGGGAGAGCGTGAGAGAGAGAGAGAGAGAGGAGACAGCTAAATCACAGCTCAGTTTCTCTCTCTAGAAAAAGTGTTTATCTTTCTAAAATGTTAGTTGGATGGAATATTTATTGGCAATTGAATATCCACCGGAGGCCGGCTGATTTACCGGAGTGGACTTGGCATGCCCGGTTTTTTATTAAAGTTATTCTCACATATGGCCATTTAACTTTTGAGAATAGTTTCTGTTTTTTACTTTGTGGGACAAAATAAAACACACATTGGTAGAATTAGAAAAGTGGATATTAAATGAAAACGTGTTTTGCCGTTAAAAAAAATGAAGACGTGTTTTGAGTTCAGTTTTGTTTTTGTTTTTTTTTAAGATTATGGGGTGAGGGAAAGGTTTGGTGAACTGGGAGATGATGTGGAGGGGAGTACCGACGGGCTACCCCCCCCCCCCCCCCCCCCCAATGGAACAGCGGCAAGCACAGGTGATATTCCATGACCTCACCGATGCGTTTTTCAAGGCAATTGGAACGTTATGTAGCCGTTGGACCCCCTTATTGACTGTTTGAAAAAAAAAAAAGGTTTTTAAATATCTATATCTATACTATATTATAAAGCATGAGGCAAAGATACCTGGAAAAATTAAGAAATTACAAGTTTAATTGCTCAAAGTACAAACATTCGATGCAGTTGCAAAAAGGGTAAATCCGTATTTGCACGTTTAATTGAAAGGAAGTCAAGAAGTTAGAGTTATCTATCATAGCTCACTACAATTATTTTGAAGGCATTAAATAGAAAACATATAAAAAACAATTTATAATGCTACATGTTTTGGTATAATATTTTATGTTTTCGTATAATTTTTATATAGAATTATAAAAGTTAAAATTTTGTAAAGTTAATATTGCTATATCTAAATCGAATAATGTTTTGGTATAGTTTTTAATATAGAATAAAGTAGTTTTAATGTTATAATTCTCGCTAAAATAATTGTAGTGTTTGATCTACATATTTATAATTTTATGACAGTTTTTATAAATTATTAGTAACTAATAACTTAACTACTAAACATCTGACAAGTTAAATACAAAGTTGTTAAAGAGCATCAATTCTCTTTTAATAGTTATATGAAAATAAAACATAAGGAATTATTGGAATTTCAGAATAGGAATTATTCCCCGTCTCAACCATCGCCCCCCACCCCCGTCTCCCTTCCGCGCGTCAAAATGTGCTCTTGCCCGTCGGAATGTTCATGTTGGGTCGGAAATATGTCGTTTATGTGGTGACTATGCCAAGACTACGGAGCATTTGTTCGTGGCGTGTAGCTTCTCCTAAGCATTGTGGTCTCTAGTGGCTCAATGGTGTAAAGTGGGGGCTCCGATTATTTTCCACTTCAAATATCTTCTTGACTTACATTCTCATATTGATGGTTTTGCGAAAACAAGGAAGGCCTTTTATGCGATAGTTCTAACAACAATATGGTGTATTTGGAAACATAGAAACGAAGCCGTGTTTAATCAAAGACAAGCATCTCTCAATACGGTTCTTGACTTCTTGGTGATATTAAGGCACTTAGCCTATTTTGGGTTAAGGCGGGGGCGAATCAACCATCCTTATATTGGAATACTTGGTGTAGCTTTAATCTTTCTAGTATTGGTTGGTGAATTTCTTTTGGTTTGTAAGACTATGGGGTGTGGTTCCCCTTCCCCCTTCCTCCCCCTTCTCCACATCAGCGCCACGTCATTTTCCCCTTCCCCTTCCCCTTCTAGGGGAAATGGTTCCCCCTCCTTCCCCCTTCCTTTTTTTATTATTTAAGTATTTTAAAAAAAATAAAAAATAAAAAATAAACAAAACTCACACACACATACACTCATCAGACACACACACACACACTTCATCTTCTCCAAAAAACACACTCTCTCTCTCTCTCTCTGATCTCTCTCTGATCTCTCTACTTCTCTTCCCTTTAAAACCCCACACACACATACACACTAGACAAAAGCTCCACCGCCGTCTAGTTGTCGTCTCCGGCGGCAGAAGCTCGTCTCCGGCAAAAAAAGTCCACCGCCGTCGTCTCTTCAACAGGTCTTCTCTCTCTCTCTAACCCCTCTCTCTCTCTCTCTCTTTAAACCCCTCTCTCTCTCTCTCTCTATTTAACGTTCAAAAAAACGTTGGGAAATGGGACGGGGAGAACGGGAAGAATTCCCCGAGTTCACCGAAGCTGGAGCGGGGGGGGCGGTGTTCCCCTTCGGGGAAAGCTCCACGTCAGCCTTCCCGAGCTCCTTCCCGATCCATACCCCATAGTCTAATAGTTGACTTGTATGGTGTTTTTGCTAGTTTGATGCTAGTTTGGTGGAATAAAAATCTTTTGTTGTCACAGTTAGAATTATGAAAATTCAATTTCCAATATTTAATGAATAAGAATTTGAAATTATAGAAGTTAACGGGATTTGTTAAAAGTGTTGAGACTTGAAAGAATTAGAATTATAAATTGAACACGTTAAACTATGCAAAATATTTAAATATGTGGTTCGTGGTGAAAGTAAGAGAGAATTAATTTTTAATCAACTTTCTTATACATAAAAGAATTGTTAAACTATACAGCTTATATAATTTTAAAAGTCAAATCATTTGTTCATTACAAATGTTATACAATCAAACACATCAGTTAATTTAATATATTAATTAAATTAAATTTAAATTAACTAATTCCCGTTCAAAATTTTTTTAATATATTAATTGGAATAAACTCCATCGAATTCTCCGAAATAAGCGGTCATTTTATATAGTTTGTGTGAAAGTAGAATAATTCTTTCTTCATAGTGCTTGTGTGACTGTGGGAGGGAGTTGCCAAGCTCCCCTTTATTCTTTAACCGGCCTATTTTTGTCCTTTTCTCTATATGTCAAAATTAAAATCACACGTATTTCCAATAGTAACCCTTAGCATTATTTTGCAAAACAAACACCTCTAATTTGATACGATTTTTTTAACAACTTTCTATTAAAATAGGAAACACTAGGGTCAGCAAGATCAAACTAGGAGTCCCACGACTTAAAGATACAAAATGACAAAGAAACATACAAACCAGCCTTTTGTAGATACAAATGCGTATGTGTGCTTTAAATGACAACATCTAGATTATGTAAGATAGAATGAGCAACCCCCTAGACTCAAAACCACAACCTTTGGAAAGGGTTCTCAACTAATTTGAGTTCCATCTTGTTGATTTCACGAACCATCGGATCTAAAAATGAATTTATCGTTTTAAAAATTCTCAATTGTTTTTTTATTTTACTTGTTCAGCCTCTGTATTTTTTTAGTTCAGTGTTGATATTATGTTAACATTATAAATCCATACCAAAATATAAACTAGTTTAGGATTTTATTTTTAATTAATTAAACCCATCCATAGTGGTGGATGTTGATCAATTCTTTGATAATAATACATAAACATGAATAAGTAAATCGAATATGTACCTTATTAGCCAATAACCATTGAGAGGGAATACTTCATGATCTACAGGATGATCGGGTTCCCGTTTAGGGTGTAAAGTTAGGATGGCTTAAGGAGATCAGAGATCTCAGTTTCAGAGAGGAGAGGAGGAAGAATTAGGGTTGTGAGTAATGGTGTTTCATTAGTCTTTAACCTCTCCTAATAATCTCTATATATACACCCAAGGGGAAACCCTATTTAATGGTTCATTAAGGGTAATTACGTCCATCACATAAAGACCAGTTAAACCAATAGGGGTATTTAGGTCATTGATCATTTATTAGATAAATGATTATAAGGGCCACATAATATAATATATTAATATATTCTTACATTCTCCCACTTGGCCGAGTAATCATTTATTATGAGTATTAGATAAGCCTAATCAGGAGTTAACACTCATTTTAGTTTTAAACCCAGAAATGTAGCAGAGAAATACAGTCGTTGAGTCAGTTATTCAACTCAGGACCCCCATTAATCATACTACACCCCAAATTTAAAACTTAACATTAGGATCATGACAAGTAAGCCCTTAACGTTAATTTGTATAATTAGTGTCTATACTTCCTTAGGCATGCATGAATGTATTTAGAGACAAACAAATATTAAACGGGTGAGGAATAATTAATAATTAGCCATTCATAGTGCAATATGCAGTTGTACATGGTCATTAGTAAAACCCGTCTCAATTATAGGCCCTTAGAGAGACTTATGGGTGATAGACCTTTAGTTATTGGATCCATAAGCATATCATGAATGAATTCGATACAAAGAATTAGTTTCCTCTACTTGTTCATAAAATAAGTGAACAATTAATTTCGTATCGAATTTATAATGCAGCTCCGCTCGAACTATTACTGTTCGAGAAAATAGGGTAGCTGACTTTATCACAGTAAATATTCAATATAGAATTTAGATGGAGTTATTAAATTATGAGCCTACTGATAAAATTCCAACAACATTTAGTGACAGCTGCGTTGTGATAAGCAACATATTATGTCATTATTATTTAGGTTGTTGTTAACAGTTCGTTATGACTCCTCCATGAGATAAGTTTTGTCTGCTAAAATAAGGATATATCCCGAAGTTGACATATTGTTTTCTTTGAATATAACAAAGTTAGAATAAGAGTATTCAACTTTTTTTTTAAGTTCGCACATCTTCTTTAAATTATAGTCTCTCGTTTCTTAGAGATATTGTAATGCTTTATTAGATGCTTCACAATAATCTAGACGAGTCTATTGTTAAGCAACATGAGCAATATCCAAATGAGTATAGACTTAAACTTACATGAGGCTTCTAATTAATGAAGCATAAGGTAATAATCTCAGTTATCCTATTAGCCTCTAAAGGAGAGCAATGTTGTATGTTACATGTTTAAGGACCCGCTTAGAGACAAAACTAATGTCTCGTTGAGTCTATCTCGGTGAATTTTGATTCCTATAGCATAAGAGGTATCTCCGAGATTCATTATGTCAAAGTATGCGCCAACAATGATTTGACTAACGTAACATATACTTGTCAAAAGAATGTCATCTATATAAGGACAAGTTTGCATTAGTTGCTCCCACTCATCTTGTGGTAGGTGTATTAATCCACTTGGTTCTTGATGAAAAGAATTGCATTATAATTTCATCATGTTTAAATGCTTGCATCAACCCATACATGGATTTCATTGACTTACAAACTAAGTGTTATGGACCTTCAGTTTAGAACTTTCAGGTTGTTTTATGAACATGTAGGTCAATGTAAGGGAAAGTTGTTTAATGTCCATATAATGTAGCTCTTAAATTATTATAAGCTACTGGAACGGTAATGATCCTTAAAGAACCTTTTTGCAAGACAAGTAAAAAGGTACTTTGTTATTTATCCCCTTTTGAGTATAACCCTCATCAATCAATCATACTTTTAGTGTGATAACGTTTTCATTCGGATTCAGTTTAGTTATGAACACCTTTAGGTAATTCAACTAAATCCAAACGTTATTCTAATTCATGAAATCAAAGCTTGCCAATAATAGCTTTGTCCCATTTAGAAGATTTAATTGATGCTGATGATATAAATTAGAAGAGGTAGGATCGATAAACTTTCCAAACATCCATTTCAGCTTTAGTCAGGTAAGATACTTAATCATCAAAGTTAGTAGGCCTTTTAGACCTAAATGACCTCATGAGTTAACTATTGGGTTTATTAGGATACATATGCAATTTTATGAATTAGCTCTTGGTTAGGTGCTTTCATTCTCAGGTAAATAAGGAGCAATATTAGTTTCTAAGTGTATAAGAGTTAGTGCAGTATGGTGTACAAGAGGTGTAATCGGAGTTAAATTCGGAGTAGAATTTAATGAGTCTCTCCCCCCGCCTTTTGTACTTCTGGAAAGTCATGCTAAGGACTTTTACTGCTCCCACTAAACTTAGAAATCTTTAGAAACTTAGCATGCATAAGGTCTAAGATTGGAAGACCAATAGATTCTAATAGAGAAACGACTCAATGATGTTTATGTTAGTTTCTCTTATTGAGGATTACTTTAGTTTTGGTAAGAAATCTAAGTTCTTCTCATAGTTAGGCACCAATCAAACTTTACTAGGAGTATTATTATATTCTAAGGAGACAAGTTGTGATGGAGCAGTGTCATATACAAGAGGTGTAATTTGAGATAAGATCAAAATTGTCACTTCCCCCACCTCTTGCAACTTTTGCAAGTTATAATTAGGACACTTAATACTCCCACTGATCTTTTAGGTCTCTGGGAACTCCATATGATAAGTTTTGGCGATGCATGTGAATGGGAATATTTCATATATTTTAGACTTGATTTCCTTAGTGTCCAGATTTCATAAGAAATTTTAAGGACATATTTAGAAGGAAACTTTTTTTTTTTTAAGTATATATGAATTGATTTCTTTAAAACTTAGGTCCGTATGAAACAAATTAGATACAAGTTGATATTTTTCTAAGCTCCACTAATGTCAGTTAATTATACCATGTGATGGAAACCCATTTATTCCTTCTGCCATTTTAAAGTTTAAGGCATTCAACACATGCTTTAAAGTCACTAAGAATGAGATTTGATAACAAATCATCCTTCATTAACGTATTCATGATTGCTCATGAAAAAATTTGGTCTCAACGGATGAAGTGCATAGGTCTCATTATCCTTTGTTAAATTTTCATTTTCATGATAACAAAGTTGTGAAAATATATATATCATCTTGTTCTATTTTATAAGGTTTCTGTTCAGATAATGACAACAAATAATATGAGAGTTTAAGTTAATAGTGACTTTGTTTTGGTCATAAAAACTCATAACTGTCAAAATTTGACTTTAGTATTGATACTAAAATTCTGAGTAATCTCCAGAATATTGTAAGGTATCATAAAGCCTAATACAAAGATTAGTTATTAATGGTTCTTTCAACCTTAACATTAAATTCGCCACTTACTCTCATCTTAAGTATTTGTTGAAATCTGGTAAGGAAACGAATGGAACAAGACTCAACAATCATGTGTTAACTGAAATATTTATATTTGTGGAGTCAAATATCACTGATTTTCTACTACTTAACTTAGCCAGTTGTTTCCTTGACTAATGGATTATCTTATTGCTTGTGCCTAGTCTAATGGCATAGTTTCGCAGTAAGACACCTGCTTGGAAAACTTAGAGCTGGAAGCAGTACTTTTATTTTGTTTCCGGACTTTAAAACTATCCTCTCTATAGTAAGTTATCTTCCACTTTTAGGTTTTAGTGGTAGTAAGGTGAATAACAGCTGATTTTTCAGTTTTAGATGTTTCTCTTCCTGTACGTATGTTGCTATCAACACACTCATTTTCCTTTGGTACTTCTGAGTGTTGTAGTTAATTCATAAGGCATCCAATCGTACTAATGGAGAAGTTATTGTATAACGCACTGAAAATCTTTATCGATTCCATGAATAAGTCCTTAGTTTAATGGGCCATGTTATTCAATATTATGATGCATTCACGAATGTCACCAAACCTTTTTATTTGAGTTAGATTTATTGCATGCTTCTTTAAGAGTTCTTTTGATTCTTCCATAGAAACAAAATTAGTCTTAGGAATTTCAGAATCTTTAACGGCTCCCCTGATAGCAATCATTAATTTGAGTTCTTGATTACCATAAGTGACATTATATTTGACTTATCCCACTTCTTAATGAAAATAAAATTTAGTTTGTTAGAAAATTAGCAGGAGTGTCATGTCTTAAGGGATAATCAAGACTCAATAAGAGCAAATCATAGTAGATTTTGGAATAAGAGTGGATTAGTTAGTTTGAGATATAACCTTTTAGATGAACTTTAGAGTGATTTGTTATGGGATATTCAAGTAAGGCAGACACAAATTAGGATCATTATAATAATGAAGGATCATTAATATGTGAGGATCATTGTTTTGATGAAGATGTGATAAATCTACTATAAACACCAAATATAATAGATTAATTAAAAGTTCTACTTAAACAATAGCACATCACCTTTGGGCAGAAGTGAAATCATTTAAGCATGATGTGCAATTAAGTGTAGCACATCACCTTTGGGCAGAAGTGGAACACTTAATTTATTAGGCACAATTTAGTTTTGCTGGGCATGTATGTAACACATCATCTTTGGACAGAAGTGAGACATTCATCTTAATTAGGCAAAACTAATTTGGTATGCTTAGTTAGACTTAGATAACTATATTAAGGTAGCACATCACCTTTGGGCAGAAGTGGGACCTTTAAGTGTTATCAAAGTGAAGCAAAACATTTATTGATTTAGGTTTTGAAAACATGTTAGTTAAGGTTTTTCAAAACGAATAAACTAATTAAGATTTTCCGAATTAGTAGGTTCATGTTTTCGGAAAAAATGAGGTTTCCGGAAAAATTTTGAGTTCTCGGAAACAGTTAGTTCCCGGAAACACCAAGGAGGTTCTCGAAAAAATAGTTAGTTCTCGACCTTGTTCCTAGTTCTCGGAAAATTTACTAGTTATCGGGTGGCCTTAGGTTCTCGGATATTAGTTAGGTTCTCGGTCAACATGTTAGTTCTCGAATTTCTGAGAGTTCTCGGATTCGGTAATGGGTTTCGGAATCAGTAATGGTTCTCAAATTTAGTAATAGTTCTCAGATTTAGGATTAGGTTCTCGAATTGTAGGTTTTCGAAAACAGAAAACCGAGTACTGTTGGTTCTAGAACTTGAATCCGGAAACCTGTATGAGAACATCTTTCGAAAATGTTAATCCGTGAACAATTTGTCCGAGAACTATAATACCCATAAGTGCTATAATTTAGGGATTTGAGAAAATCTATTTCAGTTAATTTTGGGATTTCTAATAAATCTCCAAAATATTTCGAAAATTATAATAAACATTTAATTTAAACTTGAAGATTAAGTTACTCCCAAAATTTTAGGAAACAGATTTTAATCCTAGTTGTAACCAACTTATAGCGATTTTCATCAAAATAAGGATGAATTTTATGAACAGTCCTATAAACATACAAGAACTGTTCATACTAATTATCAGATTTATTATCAAAGTTTCATTTAATAAATCAAAATACTTTGATAAATCAAAATATTTTAATAAATCAAAACACTTTGAATTGCCGTCATTAATTAAAATATATTAATTTCATTTCATAAACCCACAAAGAGATTACAAGTGGACGGTTGGTAAGCGGGCAACAAGCTGCGCCGCCACCCCCTTTTGGATAGCAAAACCTACTCTACTAAAAATAAACCTTTGGTCCCTGACTATCGAGCAATTACTATGTGTCACCTTTTGTACCCGATCTAGGAATCGGATGGCTTCGGGGGCAAGGCCCCCAAAGGTATCAAAAGCGAAGGGTACGAAGACATGCTGGTTTTCCAGGCAAGCGTTTTCATGTTTAGCGACTTTCTTTGATTCAGCTTTCAAGACTGCTTGCCCCGCTACGAACCCTACATCCCGAAGCCCCACCAAAGGGGACACCCCAGTGAGGTCAACACACGCATGCTTACCTTGAGCCCATCCGAACACAAGGACATCTGCTGGTCGTAAGGTAGACCGCCCGTCTAGCGGGTCCGTCAGAAAATTAACGGGGGCTTCTTTCTTAGCTGAGATCCCAGCCTTCCGCAAAACATCCCACAAGGCATCCCTAACTAAGTCATGTCGGTACTTAAATCCCGGCATTTCTTTACAATGTAGGGCGTGTTCCCCAAATTTATCCAAGCAAGCTTTCTTGCAAATCGGGCATGACTCGTCAACAGGGAACATAGGGATCATAAGCCTGTACTTCAATATGGCTCGGTATTCGATAGCTGACATATGCTGCCCAAGCCCATCGATCGGGAGGACAGTTAGGAAATCTTGTGCATGTGCCCCTTTGAGGCATTCGAACACCGCTTTCTGACGGGGGGTCATACCAAACTTCTCTTCCATGTTGTGAAGGGTTTTCTGGGTAAATGCACTCGCCAAGGTTTTTTGAGCTTTCTTGGGGGCGGTGTCTTTATCCATGAAACCGCCCAGGTCAAGATCAGGAAGAGAGTTGCAAACAATGTCCAGCGCTAGCTTGTAATCTGAGTCGATCCCCACCACGCCACTGCTCCTTAAGATGTGGTCTTGCAACTTCCAGGACTGCACCCTGGAGGCAACAAAGGCATATGCAGCTGCGTCCTCTGCCGAACAGAGCCCAAGCCCTCCCGAACGAATCGGCAAGGACGCCACCCGCCATTGAAAATCGCCGAAAAACTGCCCCCCACATACGACAATATCTTCAACCGCCTCACGTAGCCCCTTGTCGAAAATAGATACGGCCTCAGTAACAAAGTCCGGTTGACACGTTCGAAGACCAAATAGTAGCTTAGAGACCCCCATGCAAGAGCGAAGCAGAAGGAGCTCACTTTGGGGATCTCGCAACTTCTCAAGAAGACCCATCAGATCCACAGCTCGTCGAGCTCTTTTAACCGCCAATGAACTAATATAGCCCCCATCTCGGCTTACGGCCCCCCCGAGGAGTTTCACACCCCTTTCCGGTCTCCCAATGTCATCAGGGAACAATCCAGGTTTCTTTTTCGCTCCATTGCACGATGGCCAAAAGACTTCCGATTTCTTAACATTAAGCGCAAGCCCCAAATTCGGCCCCTCGTTTTGAATAATCTCCAAGGCTTTGGCCACTTCTTCAGCCTCCCCCATAATCGTACCATCATCTAAGTACCAAGCATGAAAGCGGAGGGAGCAACATTCTTCCACACGAAGGACTAGTGGGTGCAGGACAAGCGCGAACAGGAGCGGTCCCAAAGGATCCCCCTGCTGGACCCCGGTGGAGGCCCCAATGCAAGTATCACCCACGTATAGCCTTGCTGGTTGAGCATAAAGAAACTGGACCCAAGGGTAGATTGATGGGCAGCGAACACTAACTTCATGCAGGAGATGTGTACGGTCGACCAAGTTGAACGCGTTTGAAAAATCAACAGTGAGCATGGCCAGCGATCCGTTGTCGTGGGATGCATTTAAAAACCTATTTGCGCTGTGAAGAATGGCCTCCGCCCCATTCGAGACCCCAACTCCAAATTGATAATCCCCCAAGTAAGTCGCCATCTCCTTCCCAACCTTACGCATAGCAACTTTAGAGACTAACCTCCGCCAGATAGCCCCAATTGCGATAGGCCTGATCCCGTTGTCAGGTTTTAGCAAAGGGGTTAGGGGGGCCGAAGCGATGAACTCCGCTAGGATCCTCGGACAAAGCCCCCTCAACCAAAGGTTAACCACTTCGGTAATAACCACCAGGAGGTCAGAGGGTGGCGAAGACCCTTGTCCACAAAGCGCAGATATGATTCTCACAGTTTCAATATTAGCCAATTGAATCATTATTTTATTTATTTTGCATAGTATTGATTTCAATCATAATATTTTCATAAAACAAACTGACTATGCATTTATGATTTGCACAATTGTCGAAAATCATCATGAAGCGCTTATTTTCAACCACGATTTTTTTTTCCGTGAGTTTCAAAACGAATTAGAATTGATATAATTAACATATGCTCTGATACCACATGTTGATCAATTCTTTGATAATAATACATAAACATGAATAAGTAAATCGAATATGTACCTTATTAGCCAATAACCATTGAGAGGGAATACTTCATGATCTACAGGATGATCGGGTTCCCGTTTAGGGTGTAAAGTTAGGATGGCTTAAGGAGATCAGAGATCTCAGTTTTAGAGAGGAGAGGAGGAAGAATTAGGGTTGTGAGTAATGGTGTTTCATTAGTCTTTAACCTCTCCTAATAATCTCTATATATACACCCAAGGGGAAACCCTATTTAATGGTTCATTAAGGGTAATTACGTCCATCACATAAAGACCAGTTAAACCAATAGGGGTATTTAGGTCATTGATCATTTATTAGATAAATGATTATAAGGGCCACATAATATAATATATTAATATATTCTTACAGTGGAGTGGTGGAGTGCCTTTTGTTTCACCTATGTGATCAAAGGTTCAATCCCCACTTCCATCATTTATGGTTTGGTATCCGGGTGAAGATCGAATACGGGTGGCGCCGGTTCGAATCTGACGGCGGCGAGGTTTTATCGAGTTCTATAACACTGTCGTGCCTTCGGGCGGGTGGGGCTCGGGTTTCCGCGCATCGGGAGAAGGCAAGGGCTGCTGGAGGTCGAGTAGTCGATTCTTGGACACGGCGCCCCGCAAGGGTGGTTGTCACACAGTTGTTCGCTGATAAAAAAAAATTTAAATATAGTTTTAAATTTTAAAACTAGCCCAACTAACAGATTAATAGGACATGGAGTCCAATTACCAATCTGGGTATAAAACACTGTTATCACTTTAGAAGTTCACATTTTATTTTCTAAGATAGGATAAGTGAGTTGTATCATGTATGACCCTACATGGGTGTTTACAGCCCTGTTATAACGGTTTTTAGGTTAAATTGTGATCCAAATTTTTAGTGCCGGTGTTAAATATTAAAAACCAAACCAAAATATTGAAATTGAAATTTGTAATATAACTAAACCAAATCGTTAGTAACGGTTTGTGTTTTTAGCTTTTATACAAGTACTAGCTTTTATCTCGGGAGTGTCCCGGGGTTGAAAAATATAATCATTTTAATAATACTAATACTAATAGTAATAATCATTACTCTTGTAATTAAATAAATAAAAAAATAATCTTGCTATAAGGTGACACCATGTGTTGCAGTGTTGCGCGATTCTTTCTCCTAGCTTCTCTTGATGAAGTACACATATCCATCTTTAGAAGAGTAAAATTCCAATGATAGCATGGCGATTGGGCTGAATTTCAACATCGTAGATAAGAACCTGGTTTAAAAGAAAAAACATGATTAATAAATAACCTGAACACTTTGTGTTTTTTTCCTGTATGAACAAAACCCCACAAAAAATAGTCGTTTTTTTCTCCGTTTTTTATATAGCACTGTGGTACTCGTTGGAAAGATAATAAAACGCTCGTTAATTTGGTGTAATTTTTTTATTTAAAAAATCCCGAATATAAAAAATATTAACGTTTAAAAATTATGGGAGGAAACCTAAGAGAGAAAAATTTTAATTTGTTTTTAAATTCTTTTTTTTTTTTCTAAAATAACTCAATTTAATTTTAGTAATTGAGAATTGAGAGATAGAGAGATAAATTTAGGGTTTTATGTTTATCTTTTTTTAATTAAAAAAGAAAATAATTCAAAAACACAAAAATCTTTCAATGATGTTGCCACGTGGCAGTTTCATGGAAAGGTTGAAGGCACCATTGCACGCCACGTCAGCAATGTTCAATTCTTTTATATATATTAATAGATGCCCAAATAAGCCATGAAATATATAAAAAAACTGCCCAAAACACCCTCGCTCGTTGGTATGTTTAAAATTGATGTACAAAACTGTCCCAAATAATTTTACGGTCCGGTTTTATACTGTTGGCTTTTGTTACAAACCGCAAACACAAACCTTTTATTGCGGTTTAAAAGACCAGAGGTTAAACGGAACAAGCCAAATCAATAATCGGTTCGAATGGTTTCATGGTTTTTAAACCGAACTCTGAACACCTTTACAAATCTATACTGTGCATTAACGTGGAAGGTGAAAATGCTGTTTGAGATAATAATATGTGACAGTCTGGCATTGCCAGCAAGGCAGCCAAAGTCCATTTGACGTGGCGGCTCCGTGTTTGACAATCGACAGCTTCCGGTCTACGTGACACTTGGGGTTGCCAGTTGCCGCAATTCTTTTATTAACACCGTAAAACCAATATTCCAATTCCCAAGTCACACCTCCAAAAAATACTTTGAGATCTTCAATTAAAAGTTTAATTTTCTATTAAAATATATACAATTAAAACTAAAATATGATTTAATTTACTTTTAGAAAAGAGAACACTAGAGGCTCGATTTTCTGGTTGGAGCTCTTACATGATTTATTTGATTTATTGCGCCACATCAGCGTCACGTAAATAGGGGCTGCATTTAATAACTATTAGTAAATAGAATAATACCCTATTAATTAAATAAAAAAGAAAAGAAAAAAAAAATTTGATTGGTTGGATGAGATGGGGTCCACCAGACCACCCCATTTAAGTTCGTTATTTAGCCTTTCAATTTTTTTTTTTTTTGCTAAATGACGTCCTTTAATGGCGCTCAGAAAATAAAGGAGTGATGTCATTTTTGAAAAAAAAGAAGTTGAGGTGGAGTGGATATCGCCCCTCACACTGATGAGCCTAACTATTTAAATATTACTAGTGGGTTTACCCACGCGTTGCGGCGAGATCCAAAAAAACTTGTAATACGCTAGCAGTTTTCTCACCGCGCATTGCAGCGGGTAAATCCTCATGTATTCCTTAAGTTTGGTTCGTATTGGTCGACTTATTGTATAAAGTTCTAAGAAAATGATATGGAAAGCATAATTTTTGACGCTTCTTAAGCAAGTCCTCCTCTTGCTTATATACACACACAGTCATTGATCAATTAAAGCAACACCAGAATTTGAGAGAAAAATCCTTTTAGGAAACAAATTTTACCTAGCAAATTCAACTTTTGTGTCATAAAGATCCAATACACATACTTGTAAATTAAAAAACACAAAGATGTCAAATAAGTATCAAAATCATTAAAGCATTAGTTCCAAATTAGAAGAGGGTAATTTTTTCGCAGAACTCTTGAACCCAAATTTAAAAAAACAACATTGAGTATTTACAGTTGCGATGTAATTGATTGTAAGATGTCTTATTTGATCATTTATGTTTCTTCTTTTATTTACATAGGTGAGTCATAGTTGTAATCTTATTCTTTATTTGTAATGTTTTTCTTAACACAACAAAGATTATTTTTCCCATGAATTGGCCCAACCAAACTTCTTATCGAACACACTTATGCGATACACAGTCACAATTTGCCCAACCGAACTTCCCATCGAACACGCCAATGCGATATACATGCGTGATATTTTAAACTTCCCATCGGGCTCAGATTGTTTTGCCATCCCCTAATAATGTTAGTATCTATAAAAAATAAAAATTGCCATTAAAGCTCTAATGTTATCATTCAAAGTAAATTTATAAAAATTTGTAATTTATTTTTAAAATTTCAAGTGAAATCAACAAAACTTCAAATTTATACTCAAATGATGACATAGGAATGCATGACTGTGAGCACCATTTATAATCTAAGTTGTCGAAGGTGCGTGTCAGGGGCGCGGTGCTCAAGGTCAGCTCAACACACCATATGAGTAGTTAACTGAAAGACATGGTTTCTAGCTCTTATGAGTGTGCTTATGCGCCTTGACAAGATAGATTACAATATAAATCTTTCACACACCTCACTATCAAATGTCAATAAACTGGGATTTGCTTCCCTCCCCTTATTGTAAACCATGCGGGTAAAACGAAAATGACAATTGGAAGCGAATATCACATTATAACTGTAGAGGAAAATAAGTGTACTTTAGAGAATATAACATAAACTAAAATATGTATGGACATGGAAATGGGTTGATGAGCTGTGATGTCTCCAAAACAAAACATATTTAATCCTAAAAAATAAACAATTCAATTGAATGATAAACATGAAACCACAATTTACAAAAATTGAAATAAAAAGAATGTAAAAGAAAACACGGACAAAATAATGAAAAAACATATATAAGAACTAACAAAAAGCTTAAAAATTAAATAACTAAATAACTAAATATACATAAAGAATATACAAGATTACAAGTGTTGGCTTACCAACATAATAATCGAGAGTGCAAGACTACAAGTGTTGAACAATATCATTCGATGACTGCTTCCAAGATAAATAAAGAAAATGGTGTGATAAGGCAATGGTATGAGGGGTTTTAGAGATTAAATTGAGGGATGTTGATTTTAATTCATCATTGAAGATGAGAAAAGGAAAATGTGAGGCATTGAATCTCAAATTGAATTCATTAAAGATGAGAAAATCAAAAGGTGAAGCAAATAATAATAGAGATGACTTGATTAGTCATTTGTACAATTGTAATCAAATGTTGCACATAGGGGCATAAAGGGAAGGATTTGGCAAAAAGATAGTTGTTTACCTTGTGATCTTTTGTTTGCCATCTTAAAATTGACATGAAGTGACTATTTTAGATATCTCTTCTCCTTTATAATATAGTATAGATAGTATAGATAAGATTTGGCTGTACTAATTTTAGGTAGCTATTCTTACATTTTAATATTAGAAGTACCAGAAATATATACGCATGCACGTTAACATTATGTATACTTATCTAACATATATATCAACCCCACCCATTTTCAGCTTTCAATGTCGAAAAACTAATGTGCTAGCTTACTTGATAAATACACAATTTTAGTAATGGTTAATAGCTTTAGATCGTGAATCAAGACACTACAAGAATTTGGGGTGTTTACCCACACATAACTTACCTACACATGTAAATGTGTGGGTAAATATCTACACATTTTTGTGCATGTGTGGCTAATTGTTGACGATTTATGTTAAATAACAACTAACACTTAATATATGTTGATAATATGTTTTATCTACACATTGGAGTTGGTGAAAAAATTTCCCCCCAAAATTGACAACAATTAAATGTTAAACTACCCACACATACGGTAAAATTTTGTTATGTATAGGTAAATTATCTACAAATATATAAACAATTAATATATGTGTAGGCAAATGATTATGTTTACTAACACATAATATATTTAAACAAATATGTAGATAAATCAATTATGTAAATTCTTATTTTAGTTTTTGATAATGACGTGGCAAAATAAATACCTACACATGCTTAAAATGTACAACATGTGTAGATATTGGTTACATATAAAAAATAATAAATTTATTTTAAATGACGCGCCATATAAATACATACACTATTTTAAAAAATGTACGATATGTGTAAATATTAGATATATATGTACTTAGTAAATGTCGTGGCATAAAAAATATCTATGTGTATCTAAAAAAGTATATGTAGATACTGGATACATATAAATTGGATAATTAAATCATTATTTTATTTTCTTAACATGGTGTGTAAAGAAGGTCTAGGTTGTTAATGGGCACGGTCTGGATCGTAGCGGTCCGTGTCGTTAACGGGCCTCTCAGGTCGGTCACTATCAGGCCGGCCAGGTCGTTAACGGGCCTGTTCAGTACGAAACGATTCGGTTCGGGCCTAAATGGTCCGGGTGTTTTAAGGGCGGGGTTGAAAGGGTACGGGTCGTTAACGGGTTCAGTTCGGTCAAAACGGTCCGGTGGGATCCAAACTGTCCGGGTGGTTTAACGATTTGGTTCTGCTCTGAACTCATCCTAACGCATACCCATTCTAATTTACTCATCTTAACCCAAGCATATTCTATTATCAACCAAACTCATCCTAACCTCGGTTCGTTTTGAGGTTGTTCTCAAACCAAACTTCGGTACCTTGACTTATTTGTACTCTAGTGCAAATATAATTCCTCAAATTTAAATGGCCATCACACGAAAATTTTAAAATCCCACTCATTTTTTATACTTTCCGCCTAAATTTTCCCCTAAAATCCCTTCCTAAAATCCATCAATTACCTTCTCTTCCATTCCATAGCCACATCTTACAGGTGATTATAGTCTTCTATTTCTCTATAATATTTCTGTTTTTTTTTTTCTAAAATATTTGATCTATAGATTAGGGATCGCAGTGATGACTCGAAAAATTCAAGCTCAACAGACCGGAATGCAGTCTTATCTCTATTCAGAGATCTGTTTGCGTGTCGATATTCCCGCTGAACTGAGCGATCTCTTTTTTTTTTTTTAAAGTCACCTTCTCTTCCTTAAAATCATCCTTTTTCTCCAACTTTATAATACGCCGACTGAAAGAATTTTGTAGAACCAATGATCTGAAACCCTATTGCATGCGAATTGGTTTTGAGGAGGTGTGTCATGAACGGAGGGTGGTGTATCACCGGAGAAAACATGTTATAATCACTGGAGTTTACCGCAATAACGGTGTTTGAGGTCGTTTGATCGGTTGGTAATGGCTAGGAATCAGGATTTCAGGAACTTTTAGTGGTAGAGGATGATGAGCACCGCCGCGGAGCCGATGGCAAAAGCACTAGCAATGAAACAGGTTATGCTTTCATTCTAATTAAACCCTAGATTTGAATTAAATATGATTGCTTTGCCTAATTTTATATCATAGCTTCTGGTGTATATATCATTCGTTTTTCTCATTGTTGAATCGTTGTTTCCATACTTTTTTTTTTGCTATAAGTTTCACCATAGATTTTGGTATATAGTTTGTTAATTCAGTTATCTAATTTGTGATGTGTAACGGTGGTTCATATGTGATTTACGATTTGTGATAGGTTAATAGCACCCCACTTTTGAATGTTTGCGAACCCAAAAAATGGACAGTAGGTAAAGAAGGTAACCAACCTCTCATTTGGTTATATTGATTTATATGTCCACTCACGCAACTACTATGATCACAGCTAAGTTGCAGACCTACCTTAACCTCCTATTTATATTTGAATTACAAGTTCATTTTTCCCGAAACTATTCGGTTAATGTCTATTTATTATAGGTTTATTTGGGCGGCTACAATTGCATCGTCGGCAGACCAAATCAAAACCCCAAACCCTGTCGGAAAAACTCAACAAACCCAACCCAAATCAGTGTTTGTGAAGGTGGTTGGTTCATCCAGCACATTGTATCCTTAACCGACCACTTCATCATCAACAGGTAACATAAAGAGATTGAGAGAAAATTAGAGTTAGAGATATATATAATTTTCTTTCAGACAAATAAAATTCATTCCACATATTTGATATTATATTTGGAAATTAAACATATTTTTGGCTTCTCTTTGTAGGTTTGTTTATTGCTATGTGGATGCTTGAAAATGGCGGGTTCATAAGATGATAAAAGTTGGTTTCTTTCTACAGGTTTGTTTATCGACACATGGATGCTTTAAGTTGCAGGGCCATTTTTTTTTGCTGTCGATATGGATCGAAGTGAGCGGGTGGGGTTTACGCTGGTTATTTGCTGGTATTTGGGGATACTGTGCGTAACATGCTGGTTATTCAAAACGATCCTATTACAGAAAAATGTAACATTTTTTTACTAGGAGTAATAATATGGGAATTGTGTACTCGGCCTAGCTAAGCTATGTGAAGGCATCCCACCAGCCCAAGTATGTATGTTTGAGGGGTGTTTGACTTCGATAATCAGTCTTCTAACGTAATATAATCACTTTTGAAAGGTACACCTAGACATTGCCTTAACTGCTCAAGTTGTGCTTTGCTACAGGTGGTCCGTGTAGGTAATTATGATGGAACCCGTCTTCAAATCTCGGATGGCCTCTTAAGAAATTTAATATCAGGTTTGCAATTCATTGTTAAGTCGTATATAAATTCCTATTAGTTTACTATATTTTTTTAGATTGTCGGCCAGAACCAAAGCACCGACCGAATTGTGAAGAATTCCTGTTAGGCAAAGATCTTCACTAAAGATGGCCGAGTGTAAATTTTGTAACCGATAAGCAAACTAGCAATGGCACGCGCACAACGCACGCCAATGAAGACCGCTAGTTGATTTTTATGTATCTAACGAGCTAGGCTGAATCAACAAATAATACTGTCTTAAAAGTTTATATCCAAATTTAGTGTACGAGCTAAACCCCAGTATCATTTTCATCATGGGACCGTAAACATGGAAGGCCTATTAGAATTAGAACCCACGAAATAACTTACCGTCTTGTTCCTAGCATAATTTACCATAGCATATTTATATGCTTATAAAATAGCTAAAGAACATCATATCTAAATATCCATTTACCTCCAAATGGATCAATCGAACATGTTGGTATTACTCTTTCAAAGGCTTTTGAGGATAAAAGAATTTTACAATGAATGGTAACATGTTGGTAGTTGGTATTAATCTTTTAAAATTTGCAACCAATTTGAAGTAGCAACTAGCAAGGTAACAAAAGTTTTCCATAGTTAGATTGTTTTTCTTTTCAAGGAATGAACAGGCTGCTTATTCTTTCTAATCATTTTCAAAACGTTAACTTATGTTCTTTGGATGAATATGACTGCCATTTTTTTTCTAGTTTGGTGATCCTTCACTCTTGTATGATGATGTTTGATTTGGATCTTTGAACCTTATCTTGCTAGCTTCATGCTTTTTTTCATCTTGAAAAAAGTGTAAATGAAATGAATAGCTATACTTGACATCAAGCAAAATGCAATCCAGTACTTCTCATAAAAGCTCTTTTGTGAAGGATAAAGACGAGGTAAAGCATATTCCAGGGCTTAAGAAACTAAATTTCTTATTTGATAGAACTTTGGTGTTATAATTAGGTTTTCTTTGTTGAATTACAAACTAAATTATAGTAGTATGCATTATGTTACAGATCACACAAGTGGGACTGGCCCAGGAGTGCACCTTTTACCATGAATTAGTTTCATTTACACATGCTGCAAATAGAGGTGCACTTTTTCATGCACAAGCTGTTGGTTATTTCATTTATTAAGTATTAAGTTGAATTAGTTTTTTTTTCTATTATAGAATTAGATGCAAATGGAGGATCCGATGACCCAAGGAGGGCAAAGACAACACCACCTTCTCATATTAAGAAAGAAGATTGGGACTATCTTTGTAATTTGTGGAATATCGATGAGTGATGTCATTTAGTAATTTTATATAACCCGTTAGTAACTTAAGGTCAATATTTGCTTTGTTTGTTTAAGTGTTTTGTTTGGTTGTTTGAACACTTATGTTTTGATTAATAATGTTAATTTGGTCACGTATGTTTCTATAACCGTGTTTGTATTTGTTTGTATATATTTAAAAACTATTATTTAAATAAATCGTTGTTATTATCTACACATTTAAATATTTTTACCAACACATCAATATATATTATTTCTACACATGTTAAGATTAATGCCTACACATGTTAAGATTAATACCTACACATAATTAGCTGCCACATTGGATGTCACGTCAGCTGCCACGTCATACGCCATTCTAATAAGTTGCTATGCTTCTACCAACACATATATATTAGTTTTAGCCACACATATATGTGTAGGTATAGCTTGCTATATACCTACACATAATAAATGTGTGGGTAATGATCTATACCCACAGTGCCGAGTCTACACATCATTACACTTAATTTATGTGTAGGTAAACGTAACTACTAACACATTATATGGTTTTTCCTACATATACTATGTGTGGGTAAATACCCCAATTTCTTGTAGTGAGATCTCTCCTTCTCTATGTACCCTCTTGAGTCGGAACTCTAAACTATTTCTTGATTAGTTTAATCCTTTCTTGAAGTATCCTCATTTGTAACTTATTTTCTTTATTAGAACTAAACAAGATTCAAATATGAATGAGTGGGGGCAACGCAATTTAAGGGAGAAATTGGAGGCAACACAAAGAATAAGGTTTTTTTTAGTGTTTGCTTTAAACTTCTTCTACCTTCATGGACCCCACACGTCATTTACTTTTTCGGCAAATTTCAAATTAGTTCACTTTTAAAGGTTGTAATTTAGAATGTTATTTTTCTTTTTCAAAATTAGTGTTGGCGATCGTCTTGGGTTGGTAGACAGGGCCGATGAACCCGAATCGACTCCATGTTAAAAACATTAACCATAACCTTGACACTGACGTGATTCATTCAACCGAGTCAAATAAGTTGTAATCAAGTCGTAAACGTGATGTAAATGAGTTAGTAAGTGGTAATAAATGGGTTATATAGGTTGGTGGGTTTGAGGGGCCGACATGTTTTTTTTTTGGAAGGTGTGTTTTAGCGGAGAATCCAAACGACGCACAACCCCTCAACCCCAGTTCGAATCCAGGCCAAACGTGAGTGTTGAATTTCTCACCCCTTAATGCGAGTGGGGGGACTCGAACCTGAGACCAAGCCCGGGCGGGAACCTTCCTAAGAACTAAACAATTTAAATACGGCATTCGAGCATGACCTCTTTAATTTAACAGGTTAAACAAATCGACCTATACACGTCTAGCTTATTAAATATGTTACATTTGACAATCAAACCCAATTTTTTCTATGCCATGGTCATTTTGTGTTAGAATGTGCCACCCTAGATTTGTAATGTTGTTTTGGATAGAGTTCATCAGACTTTTTACAAGTACACTTCTCATTAGAATGACATTATCAAATAGAAACATACACACATACTAAATAGTAAATATCAAACTTTGTACACATACACTTCTCAATAGATTATTAGATATAAACATACACACATACTACATATCGAACTTCTTACATACACTTCTCAATAGAATGATAATGTCGGATAGAAGTACATACACACATACTAAATGTTAAATGTTGTGAAGTCAGTTATTTTCAAGGGAGGAAAGGAATTCCTTTGTGGCTTTGTTTACGTGGTTTGCGTGTATCTAACAATAACTTATTTGATTAGCACATATTTTAGGTCTTTGATTCCCTGAAAATAAATTTTCCGTGCCCTCTCTCACAGTGGCGAAGCTTGACCCGAAGATTCGGGGGGTCGGAAGTCACCGGGGGGTCGGAAGTCACTAGTTTCGGGGGGTCGAAAACCCGTTTCGGGGGGTCGAAACCCTATATTTTCAAAATTTTCTATACGAATACTATATAATCAGAACTTCTGCGCGAAAATCCGGGGGGGGGGGGGGGTCGGCCGCCCCTCCCCGCCTTTACTATGCTTCGCCAGTGCTCTCTCAAGATACTTATCATCAATGACAAGACAAACAAGGAGAAAAAGGTACAAGTAAAATAATTATATTTTACCATTGAACAAGATTAGTTTTACTTTCAAACCGTAACGTCACATTCTGGGGTGTGTGACATCACATTTTTTCTACCTTGTTCATTATTCATTCATCAAACCGTCAAAACCCATCAAACCATTTAAACATAAACAAATCAGCCAGTCTGAAATCCAAACAGCTCAGTTCACAGTTGGGTTTCTTACTACACGGTGTATGGGCGTGAAAGGGGGTGAAGCCCTTCCACGCCATCAACATCACTCCCTATATGGCATGGAAGGGTCGTGGCCCCTTTGGGGCTTGAAGATCTTCACTGGCGTAGGGCAAAAAGCGAATGTGAGGTGGATAGTTGTGGTTGTTTGTTGGATTATGAATGATTGTGATTGGTTGTTTGATTTAAAAAAAAAAAATCTCTCCACGCCACTACCATCTTGTAGTTTTTTATGGGGTTGGAGGGGAATTCCCCCGACGTGACTACCATATGGTTTAATGATTCCATAGAGTTTAAAACTCCAACCGTGTAAATTTAATTGATTCTTTAAATTGTGTTGTTCGTATAGTTTTTCATTTTAAAGCATATTTATGTCTACGTTTATCATTTTAATTGTTTTTTTAATAAAAACATGCTTAAAAATATAATAGTTACATAAATGTTTATATAAAAATCGTTTCTTAGCATAAGATAATGAGTTTCAACTTCTTAATTATTCATTTAACCAAGGGATTTTGAAAATTGTTATAAACCAACTGTTTAAAGCAAAACATGTTGGTCGGTTTGGGATCCAAGCATTCTATATATATTTAACGGTTAGGTCATTTGAACAGTAAAAGGGTAACTTCGTCATTTTCTTTTCTCTAAATGGGTATTCCGGTCATTTTCCGTGTGCTTCCTCCTTCACCTCCAAGCTTCCTCTCCGCCTCTTCTTTTTTTTTTGGAAGGCTAATTTCATTAAAAAAAGGAACGACCCGACCCGATAATCTCCAAGGAAGAGATTAACGGGAAACGGGAAAACTTACATCAAGGAAAAAGAAAAATTACACCAATTTTTCCACTCAACGGAACCGTTCTTAAACCTACACGTAAACCACAGATACGCCAAAGACTTGACATCCGCAACCAATTGGGCGATAGTGCTTTCCGATCCGTTAAAAATCTTATCGTTCCTAGCCTTCCAAAGACGCCAACAAGCGATGCTAACAATACCATTCAAAACTTCCTTCTTTTTCGCGGTGTACGGAAGAGTGTCCATAACATGAAGCACATCATTAAACGAAAATATAAAAAATCTCGGAATATGGCACCAAGAAGCAATAGCATCCCACAATCCAATCGCTAAAAGACACCCGGAAAATAAGTGATCTACCGTCTCTTCTACATCGCCGCATAATCCGCAAAGACTATCTTCTACATAAACATTGCGGTGAAGGAGAGCATCTTTGGTTGGAATCCTATTCATACTCGCACGCCACATAAAAACATTACATTTTCCCGGGATCCATTTACTCCATTGAAATACCGGATTAATAGCATCATTACCATTTCCTTTCAACCATTGCCGAACGTCTTTGACCGAGAATCCATCCCCTGTATCATTCCTCCAAATCCACTGTCGAAATATCCCGGTGGCATTGGACAAGCTCATGTATCTCCATCTCAGTACTCGGGTATGTAACCCAACTCCAACCAATCGGCTGATTACCAGCCCCTTCTTGCAAGCGCTCCGCAACTGTGCATTGTTTATTATGATCCAAACGAAACAACCTGGGATATTTAAACTTAAGCGGCACTATGTCTAACCATGGGTCCAGCCAAAATTTAAGTTTCCTTCCATCCCCCGCCACCCCTCTAATGAGCGACATGAAACTTATGCCGTCCACTTTAAGTTTATACGCCGCCTTTACTAACCTGGACCAAGCACCAGCAAACCGCGGGTTACACTGAACCGATTCCCATCTTCTAGAGGAGCCATGGATAGCATCAATCACTTTCCTCCAAAGTGCATCTTTAGACAAGCGATAGCGCCATAACCACTTTAATAATAGCGCAAAATTGCAATCTTCCAACTTGGACAAGCCCAAACCTCCTTCTTTAATACTCCTCGTCACCGTATCCCACGCCACCCAATGAATTTTATTGTTATCATCAGTGCCACCCCATAAGAATTTTTTTATAAGCATCTCCAACTGTTTGATAATCGTCACGGGAGCCTTATACAAGGAAAAATAATACGTTGGAAGACTCTCCATCACCGCCTTGATAAGGATGATCCTCCCTGCCATTGAAATGACACTAGCCTTCCATGATGAAAGGCGTTTTTTGAAAATATCAACTATAGGTTCCCAATTACTTATTCGGTTCATATTAGCCCCCACCATGATGCCTAAATATTTGAATGGAAGAGAACCCGGTTTACATCCCAAAGAATTAGCGTAGGATGCAATCTCCTCATCACACTTACCAACCCCAAATAAATTAGATTTGTTCAAGTTTATGCGAAGTCCCGAGCACATATGAAAAATGCGAAGAATCCGTTTCACCGCCTTGAGATTACTTTGAGACCATTCGCCCATCACCAATGCGTCATCGGCATACAAAAGATGGGAAAGCGACACCCCCTCGTTATTTAACCGAACCCCTTGGAACAAACCACTACCACAAGCCGACCTCATCAACGAAGAAAAACCCTCCATGACTATTAAGAATAAAAATGGAGATATAGGGTCACCTTGTCTTATCCCCTTTCCACAGTTAAATTCAAACGTTGGTGAGCCGTTAACAAGGACCGAGGATCTAGCCGAAAACAAAATACCTTCTATCCATTTGCACCATTTATCAGGGAAGTTCATTTGCTTCATAATCGAGATCAAAAACCTCCAGTTAACGTTGTCGTACGCTTTCTCAAAATCAATCTTCAATAGAAAAGTCTCCTTCCCCATTTTCTTCGCCCAAGATAGAATCTCGTTGATAATTAGCGGACCGTCAAGAATGTACCTTCCGGACAGAAACACCGATTGTGTGTCTTCGATAATACTACCCATCACCTTTTTTAGACGATTAGCAAGTACTTTGGAAATGACTTTGCTAATCGCACCAATCAAAGTGATAGGCCGATACTCATTTAGGCCGACCGGGTCTTGAACTTTTGGAATAAGCGTAATAAATGAAGAGCCCGCTCCCCTCATAATTTGACCTGTATTATAAAATTCCTGCAACACTTTACAAAAATCATTAGAAAATAACGGCCAAAATCGCTTGTAGAAGCGAAAGTTAAAACCGTCTGGGCCAGGAGCCTTATCGCTGCCACAATCAAACACCGCCTCTTTCACCTCCTCTTCTGAAAAGTGTGATACCAATCCTTGTGCTTCAATCGGATTTAACTTTTTAATCCCATAGCACTCTATAATCGGCCTTTCTGCCATGTCTTCCACAAAACGGTTCCGAAAAAACGTGTATACTTCTTTTTTAACTTCATTCGGCTTGAAAATCCATCGGCCATTCGAATGCAAACCCGGAATATTATTGGTAACCCGCCTCATGTTGATACAAGCATGGAAAAAAGAGGTATTCTCGTCCCCTTCTCGAGCCCATCTAACACGAGCTTTCTGTTTCACATCTTTCTTACTCATATTTGCTAGCTCCTGAATACGACACTTCGACTCCTCAAAGACCCATGCCTCGGCTTCAGTCAAGTCCCTTATCTCCACAATAGCATCTAATTCACACACCTCGGCTTGTAGATTTTCTATTTCCTCCTTCTCAGCATAAGTCCAACCCTTCTTCCACTCCAATATTTTAGTTCGCAACCTTCGCAACTTGAACAACAAACCCAGTTGGTAAGATCCGTTGCCCAGTACTAAGGTATCCTCCGGGCACCCCCTCCTCAACCACAGCGTTCAACCCTTCCTTTTGTAACCAAGAATCAAAGAATCTAAACGGTTTTGGACCGAAATTTCGCGTTTCAACTTTCAAAACAAGAGGACAGTGGTCCGATTCCTTCCTCGCAAGAGCCCGATATTCCGCATTTGGCCATTCGCTAACAACATTCCATGATACAAACAACCGATCTATACGACTACATTTATTACCGGAAATAAACGTAAACTTCCTCCCCTTTAACGCGTATTCGTGAAGATGAACCTTATCAATAAACTTATTAAACTCGTTAGAAACTGATGAATGAAACTTGGAATTTCTTCGTTCGGATCTATCACGGACGCAATTAAAGTCCCCGTCAACCACCCAATACGTATTATCTAGCACAATACTTCGTTCAAGTTCAGCCCATAACGTTCGTTTATCTCTAAGCTTTTGTGGCGCATACACGTTTATAACCGAAAAAACCTTCCCATCATCTTTTGAAATCCCATGCACATGCAAAAAATATCGATGCTTCACCACCCGAGAAACCATAAATCTCTTCGCGTCCCACAACGAAAGTAAACCACCAGACCTGCCTACCGCCCCAACCCATTCGCATTCAAAATTCCATCTACCCCAGTACTTCCCGAAATCAAAGCCCTCAAGTGACGTAAATTGCGTCTCTTGAAGCATAACAAAACCAATATCATTTGCTATTCTCAACTCACGAATCCACTTACCCTTATCATCATTGCCTAGTCCACGTATATTGACAGAGAGAAAATTCATTGGTCCACGATTTGAACGCCTTCATTAACAATCGCCTGCTTTAACGGTTCAGAAAAAAGTTCCATATTCTTAACTCCCAAGCATTTTGCCATATCAACTGTCTCCGCTGTTTCATTATTAACGATGCGGTCTTCTTGTGACTCAACCTCCATGCTCATATCTTGCTGTTCATCAAGTACTCTATTTTCCGGTACCCCACAATCATCCATAACCAACGTGTTTAGCTGTATATCATTACTAACCGGGCTGTTACGAACCTGTTTCTGTAATGCCTCTTGCCCTTCATTAACAGTATAAATAAATCGATCAATGTCAAAATCATCCTCCCCGTCGCGTTGTCTCTTCTTAGGCCTCTCGTTACCAACCGGAGAAGTCGATTTATTTCTAGATCCCTTCTTTCTGGTAAAGCCTTTTCTTTTTTTTTACCTCCGGGCTTTGTAGCGTCTGATTGCCAAGCTCACCTCCCACTTTAACAACATTCTCCATACCACTGTTAACCACCACTTCTTCATGAACTAAATTCAAATCAGGAGCTTCTTCGGGTACCGAGTTAACCGGGGCAGATTCCTCTACATCCATCCCTCCCTCTTCCTCCATCTCCATTAAACAATCAGGCACCCAGTCAGCCGTTTCTTCCTCCACCATCACCATGAACTTAGACGTCTTCCATAGCATTCTCACCTTTTGATTAACCCTTTCCATTTTATTGCATAAAATTTCCACCACTGCAATAGATAAATCCCCGTCCTCTTCAGGAAAAATAGCCGGTTGGATGATAGAACCAAGTTTTGATGCCACCTCATGGAACACCTCATGACAAGATAAGCTAAGTGGTACACCACGGATCTTTAACCAAGCAATCCGAGGAAGCACAAATGTTTGTCCATACCATTCTTCAATCATCTCCACATATGTGTCCCATTCATCCTTTTTAGACGTAAAATTAATCTTGGAGTTTCTGTTAGTAAAGACCAAAAGAACACACAAACCTCCCACATACTTGATCTCAACCTTTTCTTCAAAAACGCTCGTTAACCATACCCGCATGCTCGTCAAGGCTGCCAAGTTCCTCACATGCACAACCAATGCCCGATCATACCACTCCCCAAAGACTGCCGCAGAAGGCTCCACTCGGATTTCCTTGATCTCATCATTTTTCGGCTCCTTATTCATTAGCGTATCCTTAAACGATCTAGTATCCTCCGTATTAACATCAACCGGTGTAGCTGAAGTACCTTCACTACCCCCATTCTTGGCCTCATTAATCACCTCCATATCCCTAGCCGGCTTCCAAGCCTTTTCCTCTCTTCGTGGAATCTCTTTACCATCAACAAATCTAGCCGGGACTACGAATAGTTTGTAAGAACCAATCCAAACATCCTTTAACTCATGCTCCAAATCGTCCATGTTTCTCCCCTTATGAAACGTCACGAAACCAAAACGTTTACCCAACCGATCATACTTACGTGCAATATACGTACCTTGTACATTGCCATACGGTTTGAAAACTCTAGCCAGATCCGAAGACGAACACCCCTCAGGGAGGTTTGAAACAAAAAACTTCATTCCAAGATCTTTACCATTGTCACGAGACTGATACTGCTTGCTTTTACCCTTCTTGAATGGTACATCGTACCATGTATCTTGCTTGAATCGATCCCTAGCCATCACTAGTAAAGAATCCTAACGCGCCGTCAAAAATCGCCCTCCGAAGGTTTCGGAGAAAACCCTATTTTGGACTATTATTATAGATTTTTTATTCTCTCCGCCTCTTCTACCTCTCCCTTCCTCCATCACCGCCTCACCTGACTCGCCCCCAACGCCGACTCCCTTTTCTCCCTCTTTCTTCCTGGGTTTCTCACCATGTCTGTCGACAACCTCTGTTATCATAAAGGCCCGATTTACGCGGCTTTGCTTTAAGATGGCAGAACGTTTTTGAGGATGACAATGTTCAGTCCGTCTCTCTGAACCCTAATCAGTGGCGTTTTCATTGATTTGGATTTTTTCCTTTATTCAAAACATCATTGTCGTTAGATCCGGTGGTGACAATGACATAGAACTCCTCGCCGCCTCCACCGTAGGTTACCGTCAGTGACCGGCGGTAATTTATGCGATTTGGTTGGATTGGTTGTACTAGATACAGGTGCACTTTGATTGCGTTTATACAAGATTACTGCCGTTTCTACCCGAGAGTCTAAAATTTTAGCTGGTAACCGTACCATTGCCTAGGCACCTCTCTTTCTACTTCTTATAAAACATCTAACACTAATGCACTTACTTAGAATTTGTTATTGGAATTGCCAGCACTGTGAGCTGGATTAGTTATGGTTGTTTTTGTGACACAAATGCTAAAAGGGTCGCGTCTCTTCAAATGGAATTGCCTGTTTTATTAATGGTTGTGTTAGTGTTGTGTTTGATGAAAAAACTATAGGCATCGCGTGTGGCTTTGAATGGTCACATTAACTTCTGTAAAATGGGGTTATTCGGCAGGTTTAAAACATGCAAACTACACATTTAGAAGGCTGTAAGATGGGATCGTTTGGTAGTGTTTAAAAGATGGAAAGTACACAAAGTAGATAAAGGTGGGACTAATAAGATGGTTAAGGATAAGGATAAAGAGGAGGAGAAGGTTGTTAGTGAGTCTGTTAAGAGATGTGAGGTTGTTAGTGAGTCTGTTAAGAGATGTGAGGTTGTTGTGAAGAGTGGTTGGTTTAATAAGGTGTTGAATGTTTGTTCTGATGATGCGAAGGCTGCGTTTACGGCTTTGAGTGTCAGTATATTGTTTAGGTCGCAGTTGGCGGAGCCGAGGTCGATTCCTTCGGCGTCTATGAGTCCTACTCTTGATGTTGGTTATCGGCTTTTGGCTGCGAAGGTATAATTTTAGTTTGATGATTGGTGATTTGTGTGTTAATTAAGTGTGATGTGTGTTGATAATTGGTTTTCGTGGATGATATATGGTTAGATTGAGCTTATTAATGTTTTAATTGACTTGATGTATATGAGAACTTGTTTCTTTTAAAGGTGTACATAAGTGGTTGTGTCTAGATTTGCATATATGTCAAAGTAATTGGTGATTTGTGGTTCATTTGATGGATTTGAAGGTGTTGTCACGTAGTGTTTTCATTTGCTGACATGTAAAAATAAATGGTGATCTATTGTTTTTTTAAAGGTGTTATCAGGTAGTTGTGTTTTCATTTGATAATATGTAAAAGTAAATGGGGATTTATGGTTTCATGTGATGGATCTTAAGGTGTGATCAAGTGATTGATAGTTTGATTTGATGATCCGTCAAAGTAAATGGTGATTTTGTGGTTTCATTTGATGGATCTCAAGCTATGTTTTAAAAAGCGCGCTTAAGCGCAAAGCGCATCTAGGCGCAAATCCATGCGCCTTATGTAACCCTAGGCGAGTAGTGTACGAAAAGCGCAAAAAGCGCACGAAAAAAAGTGAGTAAATAATGCTAAAAACCTATAACATATATACCTTATTTGTATCTATATTTTGAGTAAATAATGCTAAAAACCTATAACATATATAAAAAAAATTATATAATTGTCTTGCGCCTCACGTACGAAAAGCCCACCGCTTTTGCGCTTTGCGCCTCGGTTTTAGACTTCGTCGCTTTTGTGCGCTTCGCGCCTTTTAAAACCAAGATCTCAAGGTGTATTCAAGTGATTGTTAGTTTGGTTTGCTGATCCCTCAAATTAAATGGTGATCTGTGGTTTAATTTATGGATATTATGGTGTTATCATGCAATTGTTTCTTGATTTGCTAATCCGTCAAAGTTAATTGGAAAGTGTTTAGATGTAATTGTTTCTTCACTTGCTAATCTGTTAAAGTAAATGTGGTGATTTGTGGTTTTATTTGATTGTTTTGAAAGTGTAATCATGTAATTGTTTCTATGATTTGTTATTTCATCAAAGTAAATGGTGATCTGTGGTTACCTTTGATGGATTTGAAAGTCTTATCATGTAATTGTGTCTTGATTCGCTAATCCTTCAAAGTAAATGGTGATCTGTAGTTTACCATTTCAGATAGACCCATATGGCGAATTTTATCTACCTTGGTATGTTGGTCCTTATCTCCTTTGATCAAAAAGGAACTTCATAATTTATGAACCTTTTTTATTAGCAGAATGGGTTTTACAACAGGCATTGGTATGTTGATCCTAATCGCCTTTGCTCACGTAAGTATCTGACTATCTTCATAAATGATCTATGTTGAATCGGTTATTAAGTGTAGTTTAGAAAATACTGGTAAGTTATAGACTGATTTTGTGCCCAGGTTGCCGTTATGCACTTCGTGATGGTAGGATAGGCCGGTGTGAATGTTGCGTTTTTCCGAAAATACCAAGAGAAGGCGTAGAATATTATGCATACGTGAAGTTGGAAATTTCTTCACTTCTGCTCAGAGGAAGTTGAATTGTTCTTTATATAGGTTGTAACAAACAAATTCACAAATTGCGCAACACGCAATCGTCAAACACCTAGTTTCAGTTTACTATTAGGCTTTTGCTTACATTTCACATTTAAAACTTAAACCTAGTCATATATATATATATAGGGTAGGGATCATACAAAAACCAACTTTAGGGAGAGAACCAGAAAACCAGTGTCAACACAAACAAAAAAAAACCTAAAAACCCCACCTCCACCCCCTAAAAACTTAAACCCACCCACCTCATTCCCTAAAAACCTAAACCCCCCATCCTGCCCCAACCCCCCCCCCCCCCCCCCCCAATTGTGAAATGCACATGTGTAGCTAACCCCACACCCCCCAAAAACCAAAACGCTCCATCCCATCCCCCCAAAAAGATACCCCCTCTTCCACCATACCCAAAAACTAAACCCATTAAAAAATTTAACTATAATAGTGAAATGCACATGTGCATGTAGTACAATTATCTTATTTTATAGTTTATATAGAGGTTTTTTTAAGTTTATTCATGAACAACCCCAAAAAAGCCTAACCCCCTTCCCATCATACCTAAAAACTAAACCCTAAAGAAAAACCCATGAAAAAAAACCTAACTATAATAGTGAAATGCACTTCGCGTTTATTTAATGATCATTGAATAAATTTTTTTTCCACCTTATATATCATATCACGTCCATTTAATGATCATTTCATTATGTTAATTGATAATTTATTCGAAAGTGTTCTCTAATAGTGAAATGCACATGTGCATACGCTATATGTATGTATATATATAACAGCAAAATGCACATGTGCATCTGACCTGACGTAAATATGACGTAAAAAAGCCATTTTTTTGTTTTTTTTATTTTTTTTTTTGTATTTTTTTTTCAGAAAGATTAACACTAAAAAAACATTTTGGTGTTTTTACTTTTTTTATTTTTTTTTAGGTTATATAATTTTTTTACTATTTTTTTTTATTTTTTGGTAGAGGGGTTTTTGTGTTCACACTTGGTTCTTTGGTTCTCTCCCTAAATGGTGGTTCTCAAATGATCCAAATCCTATATATATATATATATATATATATACACACACACACAGAAGATCAAGATCCTGTATAAAGTGTTTTTTTTTTTGTTGTGAGAAGTGTGAGAAAGTGTTTTGACCACTGGATCATCTTAATCTATGGTGTGGATTAATTGGATGACATTTTTGTAACTAATGTTATAATTTTATTAATTGATTATACCATTAAAATACACACTCTAATTATGTGTCTCATTAAAACCTCATCTCTCACCTCTCTCTTTCTATTAATTATGATTCTCTATTTTTCTCTCTCTCCCCCTCTATCTCTCATCAACAATTACAGATCAAAAGCATGAACGAAAGCCAGCAGTTCATTATACAATCATATGAAAAACACTTCTTCATTTGCAGCAGGAACAAAAGCCAGCATGAACGAAAGAAGTGTAGCTGTAGCAGGAACGAAAACCAGCACCTTCATAAAAAAACACGCCAGCCGACAATGTTTTATGTTCAAAGGAGAGCGGGACAAATCTGAGATGTTATATACCGGTGATGTTCAAGGGATTATTGTTGTGTTTTATGTTCAAAGGATTTTTTGTGGTTTAGTATTTTTTGAATTGAAAACACATTTTAAATGTATGTATAGTTGTGTTTTAAAGTACATTCTAGTGTGTTTTTTGAATGTGTTACTGATTATGTATGATGAATATAAAACACACTGGATTATGGAGAAGATGATGATAAAACACACGCGACTGTTAAAACACAAAGTTGAGAATATGGTGATAAAACACACGGGTATGAACGTAAAACACCTTCTGGATGAAACAACACATAATATGACAAATGAATAAACACATTCATTTAAAACACCCTAGTATGAATGTAAAACACCACAGTATGAGATTTGGATAATTAATGTAATTGAATGTGAATGCCAATACGAGCAGAATGATTCTTTATAAGAAATCAGTAAAATTCGTGTAAATTCAAACAAATATCCCTAATAAAACTCTTATTTAATAACAAAATTAATTACACAAATTATCTCCTAAAATAAGCTTAACAAGCCAAATTACAATGATGCCCCTCTAGTTAAAAAAAGTCAGCTGCCACATGTCACATCTAGATTGGTTCTTACACTTCTCACAAAAAATTGGTTTTGTACAAGAACCTAAACCTATACACACACTTATTGAACATGTAGTTTTGACTTATATGTATGTTTTTATGACTAGTTAGGTGCCCGCACGTTGCAGCGGGAAAAACATTTAGTTAGCATGTCCATTGTGTGTTGTACTTTAAGCAATTATATTGTAAACCTTAAATTTAAGAGTTCAATAAGAAATGTACTATAATATAGTATAGATGATTTCGGTTCATTTTCGTTTGTTTTCATTTCGATTATTACTTAACCATAACATATCATTTTTAAATAAAAAAAACGATAACAATACTATACTTAAATTAAAAAGAAAAAAATGTTCGTTTATACGGTGTAATAATATTAGAAAAATATTAACGTGTAAAAAAATTATGGACGTTTAAAAATCGTGGGGTAGTTGGTCAAAATAAGGGTGAAAAGTGTAATTGTTATTTAAATAAAAAAAGTTAAGTAAAATTAAGGGGGAAAATATGTAAGTATTGTATAAAAGACATATTTACCTCAAAAAGTAATTAATACATGTATTGTGTGTTGTACTCTAAGAAATTATACTTGTAAAACTTAAATTTTAAAAAGTTCTTGTGAAATGTATCATAAAATAGTATAGATAATAACATATATTATTGTAAGATTTTTAATACATAATAATAACTAGGATTCTATTATCCCGCACTTTGCGGCGGGAGCTCATGTTGCGTTGAGGGTTTGGTGGGCGTTAAAGATCGAACGCCGCTGTAGGAGCTCCTGTTGCGTGGAGGATTTCATGGACATAAAAGATAATATTAAGTGACTGTGCGTGGGCTTAAAAAAAAAATACTTATGGCTAAAAGCTTGGATTTTAGTGGTCAAACTATAAAAAAATAAAGTGGACAATTGAAAAAAAAAGAAGCATGCAATTTGGCCTAAGTGTAAAAAGTCAAATGGAGAATTGTGGCTTTTATTTGTTTGGTCAACTTTAGGTTGTGGCATAATTTAATGTGCGACACTAATAATTAATAGATACTTCTAATATAATTATAAAAAACTAGGTTATGTGCCCGTGTGATACACGGGTTGAACAATTTAAATTATATATATTATATACAAAATAAAAAATATAACTAAGAAAAATTAGATTACATGTTATATTTAAAATAAATAAAATTGTCTTTACAACTGAAAAATATTAAATATTTATCAGCCTCTAAATAATTTCATGTAAAAGACATTCATATTCATATAAAACTATTTCCAAACTTTTCAACATATATCTTCCATATTGTGGTTGTTACCTTGTAGACTGCAGGTACAAAAAAAAAAAAAATTAAAAGTAATAAGATAAATTTGTTTAGGCTAAGATGTAAAAAATGAAATGAATTTAAAAATATCTCATGATCTGTTAAACCATCCCAATCGAGTATCGTTAATTTGAAATTTGACATCGAGTTTCTTGCAAAGCCAAAATATTTCTAACTTTGAGTGTATAATCATTTTTTTCTAACATCAAGGTCCTTAAACACAATGCCATTTATTGGTTCAATATAATTGTAATTGTAAAAAAAAAAGATTTCGTGAATTAATAACGTGAAAATAAAGCTAAAATGAATTACTAATTAAAACACTTTTGCCACTTACTTAGATATTGCATTTCTCTGTTGAAGTAACTTGAAACAACAAAGTCAATGAAAATTTCAAACAATGATTTTTCATATATAAAATGTATTTTATATATCAAGCTATTGTAATACGAAAATAGCCAAACATATTTAGTTTTAACTAATCAAATATTTAATTAATGTAGATTGATTTGTTTTATTTTGTTTGTTCAGAACAGTATAAGAAATATAGTTTTAAACTTAGAGTGAAAGACCACATATTAAAAAAATGGTTAATTAAAGTTCACGATTTAAATTTAAATTTAATAACATATAAATACGTTATCTTAAAAAAATGAATATTTTATAATAATATTTACTTATATTAGCTAATAAACATTTTCAAATCATGTCTAGTAATTTATTTCTAATTTTGTATTAAAATATAATCATATTAAATGATTTACAAAAAAACATAGTGTGTGTGCGTATATATATATATATATATATAACTAAATTTTGATAATTAAATTAATATATATAGTTGTAACTAATAAAAACTAAAAAAAAATATTAATATTAAATAAAGAAACAAATTAAAATAAATGTATTATTTTAAATAAGAAAATGAGAGGCTTTATGAAGGAGTTCTTAGTATTTCATGTGTTGTCTTTTATTAGTATAGATTGCAATACATTAATGTTGATTGGTTTACTTTATTTATTTGTTTAGAACAATACGAAAGTCTAGCAAAAAAGCTTAACCAATTACATTGTGTATTAATTTGCTTATTTGACTTTTAAACTCTTTTAAACATCTAGAATTAGTATGTACTTGCTGAGCATATTTAACCTCTAAAACAATGACCAAAATAATAAAAAAAAACTTAATAATCATTTGTCAAACATCATAACAAACATAGTTTTAAACTTAGAATAAAATTTCAAAATTTTATAAATGGGTTTATTTAAGGTACATGATTTAAATTTAAAGTTAATAACATATAAATATGTTATATAAAAAAGAATCACTAATGTTTAAATAATTTATAATTCGGTTAGTTAATAGATCTTTTTAAAGTATGTCTAATAGTTTATTTCTAATTTTGTATTAAAACATAATTATATTAAATGCGAAAACATAATATAAATATGTATAATAGAATTTTAGTATTTATATTAATAACAATCATTAAATCCGTGATTTCTGTTACAACTATGATTATTAATGTATTTATATTATGATTTTGCAAATCAATTAATCTATCTATATAATAAATGAAAACACTAGGGTTGAATCCTAGCTTTTGAGAGGGTCTCCTAGGATCCAAATGTTAAATGGAGCTCCATGTGTTCTTAGTATATAAACCTCTTCTTTTTTTGTTTTCTCACCATCCATTTGTATGTTAAAACATTCTTCCTCCTTTCTAGCCTAATACATTGTTCATCCTTCATATCCTAATGTTAAAACATTCTTCCTCTTTCCTAGCCTAATACATTGTTCATCCTTCATATCCTAATTCCTTTCTCATTCCTCATTCCTTTCTAATTGTTCTTTTTACAAGGTATGTTGTCCATCTAATCTTATATTTTTCATTTTACATCAATCATGAATGAAAAACAATCGGTTTTTTTGGTAATGATCAAAACGTTTTACGATTAATATAAGTCACGAAATTATTTTATTATCATTTTTCTGATTTGGATGAGATTGATACATAACTGCTTACAATCATATTACATCAAAGAGAAATACAATCGGTTATGTATTTTCTTTTTAATACACAGAAAAATCAGAATGGTATTACATCAAACTTGTAAAAAATACAATATGTTTTTTTTTTGTAATGATCACCGCGTTTTTCTATTAACATAATTATCTAAACTGTTTACGATAAAGTTTCTGATTTGGATGAGATGCATACATAGCTGTTTACGATCATATTACATCAAACAGAAATACAATCGGTTTATATATTCATTTTTTCTGCAAAGAAAAATCAACATCGTATTACATCAATATTCTACCAAATAAAATCGGTTTTTTGTAATGATCAAAACGTTTTTTTATTAACATAAGTATATAAACTGTTTAGTATCAAGTTTCTGAATTGGATGAAATGGATACACAACTGTTTACAATCAGGTTTAATCATTGTATTATTGTCCAAATAATTGATGTAATATGATTGTGGTATTAATAACAGGATTCAAATGAAATCAGTTTATAGTTTTCGTGAAAATGAAAAAAAAAAAAAAAACTTGCTTGAGTTTATGGTTACATTAACAAATATTTGTTTTGCATTTGAAGAACAGGATTTCATTAGGACAAAGAACTTGATTATGGCTTATCACAAGGGTGACAAATTCTTCAAGGTTATTCATGACCCTTCCGCACGAGTTTTGGTATGAGTCTTTCTAATTTTTTTTAAATAAAAAAAGTTATTCCTTATTATAATTGTTTTTTACGTGTTCGTCCAGACATTGCCGAAATCCATGAACAGTTTTTTGTTATCTAGAAACTTACGCAACAACAACATTAAAGTTTCCACATACCATGGTCAATCTTGGTTTGTTCTTTTAAATCAATTTTACTGCTTATTACATACAAGTTGACCTTTGACTGTGCTATAAATTTTTGACTTTGGTATTAATTGGAATTTAAACGTGTAATTATGCAGTTGACTAAAATTTAATTATGGTCAATATGTGTAAATGAGTACGAATTGACTGTGAGTCAATAATCATTAAAATCATAACTATATTCCATTATTATATACAATAACATTTAGATTTTTACATAATATTTGGTATGTTGTAATTGTTAGAATGTGTATACGTTAATCAGTGGTGGCAAGACGCGATTATTTAGGAATTGAAATTTCGCCATTTGATATTAACTTAAGAATTGAAATTGACTTCCTAATATAAACATTTGTTATTCGGAAATTTTGAAAACATGTAATTATATAATTTGACTAAAATTTAATGATGTTAAATATGTGTATTGACTTTGACTGCCTTATATATGTTTATTCTTCGTTATAAAAATGTAAACACATTTATATGCAGCAAATGTAATTAGACCATTAATTATGTATTGACTCAAAATGCATAATGTATTCGAAAAACCATTATGTTTATTGACTTTGACTTCCTTATATAATATTTATCTTATAAATATGTAAACACATAATGTATAAGGAAAGTCAATATGTTTATTCACCTTGACTTTGAATACGAATTTACTGTCAATAAATATACATTAAGATAAATAGTTATATTCCTTGATTATCTAAAGTTGACTTTGAATACATAATGTATACGAATTTACTCACATTATTCATAAGGAATTGATACATGTTAAGGCGCAATTTATGGTCTCCTTCTACAATAACATATTGACTTTGAATACGAATTTACGGGTCCAATTTTCAAGCATGTTAAGGCGAAATTGATGGTCTCCTTCTACTCCACTGTTGAATGTATAAGGAAAGTCAATATGTTTATTGACCTTGACTTTGAATACGAATTTACTGTCAATAAATATACATTAAGATAAATAGTTATATTCCTTGATTATCTAAAGTTGACTTTGAATACATAATGTATACGAATTTACTCACATTATTCATAAGGAATTGATACATGTTAAGGCGAAATTTATGGTCTCCTTCTACAATAACATATTGACTTTGAATACGAATTTACGGGTCCAATTTTCAAGCATGTTAATGCGAAATTGATGGTCTCCTTCTACTCCATTGTTGAATGTATAAGGAAAGTCAATATGTTTATTGACCTTGACTTTGAATACGAATTTACTGTCAATAAATATACATTAAGATAAATAGTTATATTCCTTGATTATCTAACGTTGACTTTGAATACATAATGTATACGAATTTACTCACATTATTCATAAGGAATTGATACATGTTAAGGCGAAATTTATGGTCTCCTTCATCAATAACATATTGACTTTGAATACGAATTTACAGGTCCAATTTCATACATGTTAAGGCGAAATTGATGGTCTCCTTCTACTCCATTGTTGAATGTATAAGGAAAGTCAATATGTTTATTGACCTTGACTTTGAATACGAATTTACTGTCAATAAATATACATTAAGATAAATAGTTATATTCCTTGATTATCTAACGTTGACTTTGAATACATAATGTATACGAATTTACTCACATTATTCATAAGGAATTGATACATGTTAAGGCGAAATTTATGGTATCCTTCTTCAATAACATATTGACTTTCAATACGAATTTACGGGTCCAATTTCATACATGTTAAGGCGAAATTGATGGTCTCCTTCTACTCCATTGTTGAATGTATTGCAAATATATTTCATATCTTTAAATCTCAATAATAACAATATGCTAATTCGAATGCTAATTGGACTCCACTATTTCATCCATTTCTTATTGATTGAATTGATTGAATACCTATATAAACAAGTCAAAGCAATTCACATACGATTGTAATAAGACACGTTGAATGCACTTTGAGTAATCGCAAAGATATATTCTTAGGTTAATTTCTGTTTCTCATCTGTAAATACATAAACATTATTTCTTTTGATTTGTTATTAACCAATCGATTATACTGATGTTTTGCATACATTCTGGAGTGATCAATCCAGACATTTATGCTACAATACATTTGAAACATATTACCTAACTATAATATAAGTTTCAATATTATTATGTTGTCTACAATTTGTGTTATTGAAGTAATCTATTGGTTTTTACATTATTTTTTTCCAGTTACAAAGATCAATGGCTGTTGTAGATGCAAATGAGTTTACCATGGTTAACCAAATTCATGTCAACCGAAACGGTGTGGCGTTAAAGCTAAATATTATTCGGGTTTGGCGTCTACCCGATCGTCGCAATCCTAATGATGTGTACTCAATTGAAATGATCCTATGTGATGAAAATGTAAAACTCAACAACACGTTTTTTTTATAGCCTCTTATTTTTAAATTTCATAACTTTTTTTTTAGATATTGATGTTTTTAATTTTAATGTATACGAATTTTCTTATATTCGTACACTAAAAAATAAAATTACGTAGATACATATTTATAGTGTTTTTTATTTTTTTATAATTAACAGGGTGACAGGATTCAAGCGAATGTATTTAAGCGGTTGTTTTTTAGATTTGAGAGGTTTTTGACTGAAAATGCTTCTCTTATTATAAGAAATCCAGGAGTTGGGGTCAATTCTTCTAAATACAAGTATGCTCCAAACCCAAACAAACTCTGCTTGAATATGAATACTCAAGTTTCCGAATATGATGGTTTCCAAGGTCCAGATTTTGGTTTCTCTTTTGTGCCCTATCAAAGAATTCTGGATAGGGAGGTTGATGAATATGTTACAATAGGTATATTTCGTTAGTATAGTCTTTTTTTCATCACAACCAAACCATAATAATAGTGTTTGGTGTTATGTTTCATTAATGTTTATTTTATACTTGATCTTAGATGTTATAGGACATGTTAACAAGTTTTTCAGCAATGATGATAAAGATAAAAAGGTTGTCGCTGATAAAAAGAGGTTAACAATGGAAATCCAAGATATCGAGTATGTATTCTTTATTTATTTATTTTTTTGTTTGCATTTTATATACAAACAAAAATAACGTAGCTTTATAAATTGTTTATTTATTTTTTACTAAAATAATTTGTACTTTTTGAAGGGGCTTGAGCATCTATTTAACATTGTGGGATAGTTATGCCATGGAGATGTCTAAATATGATGCAACTCATCAAACGAAGAAAGAATTTATAATAATAATTCAGTTTGGCCGTTTGAAGTTTTATAATGGTTGTATAATGTTAATAAATATTTATATTTATATTTATAGCTACATTATATTTTGCATTATAAATTATGTTCTAACTTCTAAAGTTTCTTATTATTAAATATTTCATTTTTTTCCCTAATATTTGTTTTATATAGGAAAACCGTATGTTTCTAACTCTTTTGGAGATCGAGTTAGTCGACTGTTCATCAATGGAGATATTGAAGATATAAACCTGTACAAAAAAGGGTATGTACTATTACGTTTTTCAATACGAATTACAAAATCTTTATAAAAAGTATTAATAAATATGTAATGTGTAAATCAAATTATTTTTATCAGGTTAGGTAAGAAAATCGCTGATAATCCTTCCTCTTCTCATCGACCATATGGAACTTCTATGTTATGTTCTGATGAAGATGAATTTGTCCATAACACTCCTTTTAGTAACATTGGCGACATTTGTGAGATTCAATAGGTAAGTATAATGTTGATACTTAAATACGATGTTTATAATTAAATATAAAAGTGTAATGTTATTAAAAAATTAGTTTTATTTAATATTAATACCCATTGTATACCATATACTATCTTATTTCGGTAACAAATTATAATATTCATACAGGAGCAGGCTCTGGTATTATTGGGTACTATTAAAGACCTGTTTACCGAAATTGGCTGGTACTACATGGGATGCCCCAAATGCACCAGAAAATGTAGTATTGATTATATAATCAAACAGGTTGGTGAAGGAAGTTCAGATTTTGAGGAAGAAAAGGTTTACAAGTGTTTGAATGTTAGTTGTAGTGCCAAACAAGTTGAGCCTACACCAAGGTCGGATATATTTGTAACATCAATTTTAATATACACAAATATAGTTTGATTTCAAAGATTTAGTTATAATTTTTATTCTATTTTTTATTTTTATTTTTCTAGGTTTAAAATTCAGGTTCGTGTACAAGACGTTAATGGTGCTGTATCTCTTACATTGTTTCATCGTGACGTTGCACAACTTATTAGTAAAAGTGCTTCTGAATTGCTTGATTTGAATACGGTATTCCATATTTTTAACTAAATTTTAAATACAAATTTATTTTTAATAATTCTTTAATTATAGTTTTGTAATATTTATGTATTTGGTTATTCCTTTTAAATAGGTTGGTGATACAGTTGAATATCCTGAAGAGATTAAAACTTTGTTAGACAGAGAGTTTGCTTTTAAGATCTTTGTGTCTGGCTTCAATTTAAACAACAAATATGATGTTTATGGTGTAACTAAGATAAGTGATGATCCAAAAATTATCTCGCATCTTAAGAAAAAGTTGTACGTAGGACAGGTACATAATCGAATTCCATTTGCTATAACTTAGCAAATTTTATTTACGTAAGACTTTATTACATTACAAATTTTTTTCATGTTTTTTTTTTAAAAACAGTCTGCTGAATCAGAATCACTTCACACGTCTCTCCTGGCAATGCCGTCTAATGTTATTTCTGTTTCCAAGGTACCATTTTCACAAACACTTAAATTCATATTAATACATTTTACTCATTTTTTCTTTCATACACAATCACTGATGAATTTGCAACATATGTTTGTAACTATTTTTTTCTTTAGGAATCAGACACAGGAGATAATGATACGCCAATTTCCATTGCTGATAACTTTGTTGATAAGAAAGTTTATGCTGAAGGAGAACAATGTTCTATCAGTTCCAAGTATCAAATGGTTAAGTGTAAACTGATTGACGCGATTTCTGATGATGAAAGCACACCAATTCCTTCAACTAAGATTGGAAGTGGTGGTAGTATGGAGTAACTTAAAATTCCGTTGAGCCTCCCGTCTTCCTAAACCCAAAATGAAGAGGATTTGTTTGCTATGCTTATGGTCTACCAGTTTTATTGCTTTATCTTTTGTTTTTTTAAATAAATTTTAACAATTTCTACTTTTGTTTTTATTGCGTAATAGTTGTAGTCTACGACATTTCGTAGGTATGCCATATCCTGAGAATGAGTTTCTATCATTATTAGACAATCGTCTTATTTGTGAGGAGTTGGGCTATGACTCAAACAGTTTGGTTGAAGAATTTGATTCTCAGTTCTCTTCTTTAATAGATGAACAAAAAAATATTTATAACTGTGTAATTAAATCTGTTGAGCAGAAGAAAGGAGGGGTTTTTTTTGTTTATGGTTACGGTGGTACGGGTAAAACGTTCCTATGGAAGACTCTATCTTCATCCATAAGATGTAAAAGAAAGATTGTTTTGAATGTTGCTTCGAGTGGTATCGCATCTTTGCTATTGGCCGGTGGTAGGACAACACATTCCAGGTTTCGTATTCCTATGAACCTAACTGAAGATTCTATGTGCTACATACCACCTAACAGTGATGTTGCACAGCTGGTTAAACAAACTGTCTTGATTATATGGGATGAAGCACCCATGACTCATAAACATGCTTTTGAAGCACTAGATCGAAGTTTAAAAGATGTATTTGGTGTACATGTTGATGAGTCGTCTGATTTGTTATTTGGTGGAAAGGTTGTTGTGTTTGGGGGTGACTTTAGGCAAATTCTACCAGTTGTACCAAATGGAACTAGGCATGACATTGTTAATGCCTCTTTAAGTTCATCATACATTTGGCACAAATGCACTGTTTTAGAATTAACAAAAAATATGAGGTTGCTTTCAGGAAGCTGCAGTTCTGATATTGAGGAAACTAAAAAGTTTGCATCTTGGCTTCTGGATATAGGAGAAGGAAAGGTTGATACAATAAGCGATGATCAGGATGTTATTTTGATACTTGATGACTTACTTATTTCTCAATCTTCGGATCCTGTTTCTGATTTGATAGCCTTTGTTTATCCGTCACTTTTGGATAACATCCACATTCCGACTTATTTTCAAGATCGAGCTATATTGGCACCGAAGAATGAAGTTGTTCATGAAATTAATGATATATTACTTTCAATGTTTCCCGGTGACGAAGTTGAGTATCTAAGTTCGGATAGTGTTTGCCAGTCCGAAGATATTAACAAACAGGTTGATGAAAGATTAGTTTCTCCTGATGTCCTAAATGGTCTTAAGTTTTCTGGAATACCAAACCATCGTTTGGTTTTGAAAGTTGGCGTTCCCGTAATGTTACTTAGAAACATTGATCAGAAAAGCGGTTTGTGCAATGGGACAAGGTTACAAGTTGTTAAAATGAGAAAACGTGTCATTGAAGCGAAAATCATATCAGGAAGTAACATTGGAATGCGAACTTTTATCCAAGAATTACTTTATCCCCCTCGGATAAAAAAATTCCTTTTAAATTTAACAGAATGCAATTTCCACTTGCTGTTTCTTTCGCAATGACAATAAACAAAAGTCAAGGACAATCCTTATCCAGAGTTGGGTTGTATTTGAAAGATCCAGTTTTTTCACACGGGCAGTTGTATGTTGCGCTATCAAGAGTCAGAAGTCGAGATGGATTGAAGATAGTTATAGTAGATGAAAATGGTGAATTGACGAACAAAACATCAAACGTTGTGTACAAAGAAGTCTTTCAGGATTTATGAATAATGTGAGTAATTTTGATGCAATTTTTTACTTATCTTTATTGACGTTATGTATATACAACTTCAATAATAAAGTATTATTTAAATTTTTTTTTTGTGCTTTGAACAGTGCGTTGCCATTGGTCAATAAAACAAGTTATGTCCTAATTACAATTACATTAAAAATAAAAATATAATAAAAAATAATTTACAAAAACACAATGTATTCATACCTTTTGTTATTTTTTGTTAAAGTTTATACTTTGGTTGAGTACTGATCATAATAGGTAATCGGTTTTCATTATTAACGTTACTTATAACTTACAAAAAATATCCACTTTGACATGAAAACCATAGTTATATATTAGTTTTAATTTTAATACCCATTTCATATCAACGCAACATTGAAACATGATGTTTATATAAGAAAAAAAATATCAGGCTAACCGTTATTCTTAAGACTTTACGTTGTAGCCACTAAACTTGAATAATACAACTCTTAGTTTAATATATTTTTTTTATTTACTATGGTTTGCACCGTGGGTCCCCACGGGTCTCAAACCTAGTATAATTATATTTGATTTTATTATCTATCTATATAATAATTGAATACACTCGGGTCTAATGGAGGCCTTAGAGAGGGTCCTCATGGATCCAACCACAATATGGAGCTCCGAATTAAAGTCCATATAAACCATTTTCAGAATTTTTTTTCATTCTCCACAAATCACTCTTCATTTCTCCATAACAAACCTTTCTATCCTCCCCCTTCACCTTTCATACTTTCTTGATTCTTCACAACTGATTCAAGGTAATCATCGATCCCTATTCTTCTAACATTGCTTAATATTATTGTGTTTTACTTATTTTTGTTAACAAACTCGATGCTTTACTGTTAATCATCTTGATGAAACCTATGTATACAATTTTTCAGTTGATATTTTTGTTAACAAACTCGATGCTTTACTGTTAATCTTATGAATAAATTACTCTTATCATTTGTTTAATCAAATGGTTTGACTTAATCAGTTTTTTTAATCTTTGACTATTTAATCAAATTCTGCAATGAAGATTTAATCGGTTTTTTAATTTTTGTTTACAAAAAATAGTTTGGTTTTCTTATAAAATACGATCCATATGAAGATTTAATCGGTTTTTTTAATCTTTGACTATTTAATCAAATTCTTCAATAATATTATTATCAATGATTAAACACAGATACATTTAGATTGAAGTTTTAATCGGTTTTTTTTTTTTATAAAATACGATCTAGATGATTTAGAATGAACATGGATAATTAACATTTAATCGTTTCAAGAAATTTATCAATTTGATGTATTCATTTGTGATTATTCTTTAGAAATACCAACTTTTTAAATCGGTATTGATAGATATACAGTGAATTGGATTTACCTTTAAATTGATTTAATCATTCTATGTTTTACTTATTTTAAAAATCAGGATCTCATCCGAACACACCAACGTTATTATCTCTTATCACAAAGGTTCTCAATTCTTCAAGGTTTTGCATGACCCTTCGTCAACCGTGTTGGTATGGTTGTTATTTTTTTTTGTGTAAAAATGCCTATTTCATTTTATAAAATGTTTTTTTTTTAATTTTTATACGTATATTTCCAGACTGTGCCGAAGGCCATGAACAAATTTCTGTTATCTAAAAACATCATATGCAGTGACGTTACAGTTGCCACATACGAATTATGATTAGTCTTGATTGCAATTAATAAGATTTATTCATTTTTAATGTTATTTATTAAGATGTTTAATATTATTTATTGACATTAATAATAATTGACTGAATTTAATGTTATTTATAAAAAAATTTAATCTCATTTATTTATATTACTTTTTTTTGAATTTATATTTAATAAGATTTAATCATTTTTAATGTATTTTTAATATGTTAGAATTAATGTTATTTATTGACATTAATAATAATTGAACGAATTGAATGTATTTATTACGATTTTTAAATCTAATTTATTTATATTAATATTGCTATGAAATTACGTTTAATCTATCTTTATGAAATTATGTTTAATATTATTTATATTACTATTTGTTCGAATTATTATTGGTCTTGCCTCTAATTAATAGGATTTATTCATTTTTAATGATATTTATTATGAGTTTTAATGACATTAATAATAATTGACCGAATTTAACGTTATATATTACGATTTTTAAGCTCACTTATTTATTATTGACCGAATTAACCGAATTAATTTAAGAATATATTACCAATACTAATACTAATATTATGATTTTTAATTTTAACCTTATTTATTTCTTATTGACCGAATTAAATTACGAATATATTACTAATAGTAAAACTAATATTACGATTTTTAAATTTAAAGTCATTTATATCTTATTGACCGAATTAAATTTTTCTATTACTCTTTTTACGAATATATTAATAATACTAATTGACATTAATAATAATTGACCAAATTGAATATTATTTATTATGATTTTTTAATCTCATTTATTTATAATAATATTACTACGAAATTTTGTTTAATATGTCTTTATGAATTATTATTGGTCTTGCCTGCAATTATTAGTATTTATTTATTTTTAATGTTATTTATTATGAGTTTTAATGTCATTAATAATAATTGACCAAATTTAATGTTATATATTATGATTTTCAAGATCATTTATTTATTATTGAGTGAATTAAATTACAAATATACTACTAATACTAAAACTAATATTACGATTTTTAATTTTAATCCCTTTTTATATCTTATTGACCGAATTAAAATTTTCTATTACTATTTTTACGAATATATTACTAATACTAATTGACATTAATAATAATTGACGAATTGAATGTTATTTATTATGATTTTTTAATCTTATTTATTTATATTAATATTACTACAAAATTATATTTAATCTATCTTATGAATTATTAATTGTCTTGTCTGCAATTAATAGGAATTATTCATTTTTAATGTTATTTATTATGAGTTTTAATGACATTAATAATAATTGACCGAATTTAATGTGTTGGATCAATATGCTCTATGTTTAAGTAAGAACTTGCTATCTTTAACACTTAAGTGTTTAGCAAGCTCTTGTATATCAGATTGTAAGCACAGCGGAATGTATAAGTTAAAGCAACACTTTTTATACTTAAGAGGAGTTATTACTCCCCCTTGATGATTGAAACTAATAATGACAAGTATTTATTATGAATCTAAGCAGTAAATGAGAATTAGATACTTAGACAGATTCACAATAAATACTGAAATGGAATAGAACAGTGAAAGTGTTTGAAGGATTTTTCTATTAAAATCAATGTCTAAAATAGAAGGTTGAAGCCTCCTATTTATAGACGTTTACATACATGTATCTTGCCCATAAAGCAAGTACAGTAACATCAGAAACAAGTTGCACAAGTTGCAACATTGAAACTATCAATTACAGCTAAAAGTAATAATAAACAATAAACTACTGATACAAAAAGGCGGTGGAAAATATCTGATGCTAAGTGCTGATGAATGACAAACTACTGATGAGTAGTTTGTCTTCAGTACTTCTGAAGTGAACTTGTCTGGTTTGGACTTCAGAACTTCTGATGAAGTTTCTTCTTCAGCACTTCTCATATCTTCTCTTCAGCAGTTTCTTGTCTTCTCTTCAGTACTTCTATACTTAGCCAAAATGACAGAAGTGAATTAGACTAAGGTTTCCAAAAGTGGTTTCACCAATCCTCTTTGTCCTAACAATCTCCCCCTGGATTGATGAACCCAAAACCTTACTAATTCCTTATGATCTTCTTCTGTCTTGAACAATCTTCCATATCTCTTTGTACATGGTGTTCTTGAGCTGGTTTAACTATCCATCAGATAGAGATCCTCTCTGTGGTTCCAGATGTTGAATTGTGAGCAGGTCTTGTGTTGACAGTTTCTTTAGATCACTGATCTTCTTGTAAGCCCTGCTTGAAAGGTCTCTTCTTGTCAATAATACTGAGTTGTTATCAGTAAGTGACCATCTGATGATAGGTACCTTTGACTTGTTAAAGTCAGAGGTATAGGGAACCAGACTTGTCCCTTGGGTTGATGATCCTGAGTGTTGGATGCTTTCTGTTTCAGTTAACCTCAAGTGGGAGTCTCTTCCTTGTTGTTGTTGTTGTTGCATATCAGACATCTGAATAGTTGGGAGATGGTGTTCAGTCACTACCTTGGTATGCATCTTTTCTTTGATAGTCTTTTGGATTTGGTAGCCAAAAGTGGAAGGATCCCTGAATTGTGTTAACAGAGGTTTCTCCTCAATGTCAAAATCTGAATGAACTACTGAACTTCCTTCAAGTAGTACCATTTTGAAATCAGTTTTGACATTGTCCTCTGCTTTCTTTCTTTGAGTAGCAGGCATTCTTGTTGATATACCAGAAGTTCTAACTACTGATCTTGAAGGATCAGCAGTTTGAAACTTCTCTGGATTTGCAGCCTTGGCAGCCTTGTATTTTCGATAAGTATCCATCAGTCTTTTTTCTTTCCATCTGGATACTGAGGCTTTTGAACCATAGCCATCTGCTACTAATTCATCTATCATCTGGGCTCTCTTGGCCTTTTCTTCTTTACTTGTGGCCAGTTTGTCTGCAATCAGTTGTGCCCTTCTTGTTAGCTCTTGCATAGAGAGTCCCTTGAGTGTGTAGGCTTTAGTCTTGCTGTTCTTTGTGATGTAAGACATCAGTTGTTGTCTTTTGTCTTGTTCAGCAATCTCATCAAGGCTAGCCTGCCTTTGTAGTTCAGCTTCATAGGCCTGAAGTTTTTCTTCATGGCTTAGGTCTAAATCATCCCTTTCTTCCAGAGTTTTCCAGATCAGATCTTCTCTGGCCTTCTTCTGGGCTGCAACTAAACTCTTCTCTAGTAATTCAGCTGATTGAGAGATTGGAGAAGGGTTTAGTACAGTCATTGTTGTAACTGTTGTAGTAGGCCTGATAGGAGCAGATGTTGGTTGAATGGGAGCAGTTGTTCTGGAAGGGTCAGCAGTTTGAGATTTGGAAGTGTTAACCTCTGATGGGTTGACAACTGCTGATGGTTTGTCAACTACTGAAGGATTGTCTTCAGTACTTTCTGATTCTTCATCAGAACTTTGGCCATCAGAAGTTTCTTCATTATGCCCTTGGGATTCATCAGATTTTTCAGCATCTTCTATCTCTTGAATAGAGACACCAAACTGTTTGGCCAGTTTTTCTTTTCTGGCTTGATTCTTCTGATCTCTTTCAAGGATGGCCACTCTTGCCCTTATCCTGGCTTCGAATGACTCCTTAGGTTCCCTAATTTTCTCCCCCTTTTTGGATTCATCAAGTTTAGAGGTTGAGGGTTGGGAGAATTGACCTTGAAGATGAGCAATCTGTTTGCTGTTGAATTCAATTTTGTTGGACAGATCATTCATCTTTGTCTTGATCACTCCAAATTGGTTTTTGATTGACAGCTCCAAGTTAGCTGTGTATGTTTGGAAGTGATTCTTGATGAGAGTGTTCATCATGTGGTACAGGGGACCCTCTGGGCTGCATAGCTGGTTCATGTCTATGCTTGTTTGCCCAGGGAATTGGGTAGGCATTTGATGTGAAGGGTGTGTTTTTGGGAGATCCTCATGTTGTACAGAGGATGCCACTCTAGGGGTTTTAGGGATTGAGTGGACTTTAACCTGTTTAGGGGTGACTAGCTTCTTGAGCTTGGATACCCCTGAAACAGGACCTTCATAAAGTGCCGTCAATTCAGTAGTTTTGGTTTTTGAAACATCATCCAAATTAATGGAATCATCTGAATCCCTGATATTGTCCTCATTGAGGACTGTCTCAGTTAAATCATGAGCTGAGCCCAACTCAGTTCTCTCATGAACCTCTTGTTCTTGGTTCTGAGGATTTCCTACTTCAGGCATTAAGCCTTCATCAGTAGTTGCCACATCTGAGGTCTTAGCTGTTTTACTTCTGTCCTCAGATCCACCACTGGGTGGTAACTGAGTAGTAGCAGCCTCAGATGCCCCAAGAGTCTCTAAGATTGGGCTTAAAGACTCTGGTCCACCCTCATCTCTTGGGTTAGGGCTAGTGATGTCCACATCCATGTCTGATGCTGTGGTTAGGTCCCCTGTTTGTTGTGGTTGTAGGGGACTGACATAATCAGATGGGAATTTCTCTTTTAGCCCAGAGAGAAGTTTGGCAATCTCTATTGCCTCTGGTTCAGAAATTTGAGGGGTTGGTTCAGTAGTTTGGGCAATAGGTGAAATAGGTTGGTCAGCAGTTTCAAAAGAAGTGTGAGTTGCAATTGTTTTTCTAAGTCTTTTTCTTTTGAATAAGATTGTTATGGGTGCTCTTGGTGGGGTTTGAGATGGATGAGACTGAGAGGGTGTTTCAGTCTCACTTATTTGAAGAGCAGATTGCTCATGAGCATGTTCAGGCATCTCAACCTCCTGAACAGCTTTTCTTTTGGGTTGGTGGGTTTTTGTCTTTGTTGGCTTGGGCTGTTTGGCTTTTGGTGGTGTGAGTTTGGAAGATGTGGGCTTCAGGGGGACTTGTTGTTGTTCTCCCTGATCATCTTCTGGCCAGGTAGCCGGTTTGTTATGCCTAGAGTATGCTTGTGAGGTTAATGGATTTAAAGTTGAAACTTTTCCCACAAGCACCTCATTACCCAGTTCCCCTATTATGCATTGCATAATGAACCTTGGGTATAACAAAAACTTTTTCTTGGTATTATTATGATGTAACACCAACTCATTGAAAAATAATTTTGATGCCCTGAATTTGGTTTCATTCACTATGGAATGAAATATTGGTTGAAAAGTAGAGGGCATCTGGTCATAAGACCCTGTTTTTGGACTCAAACACATAATAATATAATGAAACAAAAGCTTGTATTTTGGTTCAAAATATTTTTTGAAGATTGTAGCATGGGAGAGAGTACCTTGATAACCACACTCTGTCATGGTTAAGTGAATATCAGAATTAGCAACTTGATCAGGGGCAGCTACATCATCCAGGCCCAGTCTTGTTGCCAGTGTGGCCGGTGTGATGGTCAGTGGTTTCCCTTTTATTCTTGAGTTGAGGGAAATAATTTCATCATCAGCCGTCACCGTCTCAGCATTAGCCCAGAACTCATTTAGAGTTTCAGTATGAATTGGTGGGTCGATTGTGAGAGCAGTAAAATATTGGGATTTTACGACAAGATCAATGATCTCATCGTATTGGGACCAGCCTTCTTATTTTTCAAGAAAGGCCCTTTGATTGTGTCCCTGTTTTAGAACGAGAGCCATGTGGTTTGGGTTTTGATCGAACAGTTGATTTTGCAGGTTTAGGTTTTTGAGAGAGTTTTTGAGAGAGAAGGAGGGAATTTTTGAGTTTGAAAGGATAAGTGTTGAAAAAAGATATTTATCAGAAGTTTTTAACCGCTTAAATCTTCTTTATTAGAAGTTTTTAAGCCCCCTCGGTTAAAAATCTCTTTATCAGAAGTTTTAAACCGACTAGGTCAAAACTTCTGATGATGGGAAAAGTCAGATTTGCCCTTTTTGACTAAACTGCTGATGAAGGATTATCTTCATCAGTAGTTCCCATTTTTTCTTTAGTAGTTTTAACAGCTGATGAGAAATGTTTTGTAAATACTTTATTCATAACTTCTGAAAGTTATTTTATCAGAAGTTATACACTTTTCAGAAATTATCCCCATACTGATGTTTTGTTCATCAGTAGTTTCTCTCTTTTCAGAAGTTTTGTTTCAGACTTTTTGTCTTTTTGTAAGTGAAAAATGAAAAATATGTGCAGAATAATAAAATAAACACTTACAAATTTAGCATCCCAAGCATGGATACTAACTTCTGAAATGTTGATGTGTCAAGGGGTTTTGTGAAGATGTCAGCTATTTGATTAGCTGTTGCTACATGCTTCACCTCAATCTTGCCTTTTTCATAGCAATCTCTTATGAAATGGTATCTGATCTCAATATGTTTGGTTTTTGAGAACTGTACCGGATTTTGAATGATGCTAATGGCAGATTTGCTGTCTACAAACAAAGGTGTCTTGGTTTCTTTGATTCCATAATCAAGAAGTTGATATTGGAGCCATTGTATCTGTGATGTACAACTTGCAGCTGCAATGTATTCAGCTTCAGCAGTTGAAGTTGCAACAGATGTTTGCTTCTTTGATTGCCATGACACTAGACAGTTACCCAAGAATTGACAACCACCAGATGTTGACTTTCTTGTCATCTTACACCCTGCATAGTCACTATCTGAAAAAGCTGATAACTTGGTATTGCTTGAAGCAGGATACCAAATTCCAAGTGTTGGAGTTCCTTTCAGATATCTGAAAATTCTTTTGACTGCTATAAGGTGTGATTCCCTTGGTGCTGATTGATATCTAGCACAGACACATGTTGAAAACATAATATCTGGTCTAGAAGCAGTTAGCTATAAAAGGGAACCTATCATGCATCTGTACATGGTTTGATCAACCTGTTTTCCTTGATCATCAGGTTCAACTTGTGTGATTGGTGTCATGGGAGTGGAACATGATTTACAGTCTTTTAAAGAAAATTTGTTTAATAATTCTTTAACATATTTTGATTGATGTATAAAAGTTCCATTTGTTTGTTGCTTGATCTGCAGTCCCAGAAAGTACTGCAGTTCTCCCATGGTACTCATCTCAAATTTTGATTGCATGAGTTTCTTAAAATCATCACACAGTTTTGTGTTTGTTGAACCAAAAATGATATCATCAACATAAATTTGAACAAGTAGGACATGATTTCCAACATGTTTAATGAAAAGAATTTTATCAATGGTACCTCTTCTAAAGTTATTTTTGAGTAAAAAGGTGGAGAGTGTATCATACCAGGCTCTTGGAGCCTGTTTGAGCCCATAAAGAGCTTTGTCCAGTCTGTACACCCACTCAGGATGAGAAGGATCCTCAAACCCATGTGGCTGACAGACATACACCTCCTCTTTTATCTTTCCATACAAAAATGCACTCTTTACATCCATTTGATAAACTTTAATTTTGTTGGAAATGGCATAGGCCAGAAATAACCTGATGGCCTCAAGCCTTGCAACTGGAGCAAAGGTTTCATCATAGTCAATTCCCTCTTCTTGAGAGTACCATTGAACTACCAGTCTTGCCTTGTTCTTGATTATCATACCAGCTTCATCTTGTTTGTTCCTGAAAACCCATCTTGTGCCAATTGGTTGCTTGTTTGGAGGTAAGGGACAGATTTCCCAGACCTGTTGCTTGTTGAACTGAAGCAGTTCATCTTGCATAGCTTGCACCCAATTATTGTCTTTGAGGGCTTCCTGGTACTTCTTTGGTTCCAACTGTGAGATAAAGGCTGAAAATAGGCAAAAGTTGGAGAGCTGGTTTCTGGTAAGAACACCTGAAGCTATATCACCCATGATTTGATCAAGTGGATGATCTCTGTGTTCAATCAGTTATTGTAAACCACTGACAGGTGTAGGTGGCTCATGTTCTTCAAACAAACTACTGAGGTCTATAATATCTGGTTCAGATGTTTCTTGATCTTCAGTAGTTGGATCTACTGAACCAGAAGTTTGAGTTTGTTCCTCAGTACTTGTTTGATCAGAAGTTTGGGGAACTTCTGATGATTTTGAAGTTGACTTGATAACTGTTTGAGGAGTCTATGGTGTGGGATCCTCATCATCAAACCTTTTGTCACCATAATAAGTAGGTTTTGATGAAGTAACAGCCTTCTCAGGTCCAAAATGGAAGTTGTCAAGGTCAAAGAGTTCAGCAGGATGTGCTGGAATAAGAGTGTGTTTTGACTCATTGAACTTGACATTCAATGTTTCTTCTACTATCCTGGTGTGAGAATTAAAAACCTTGTAGGCTTTTGTAGTTGAAGAGTAACCAAGAAAGTAACCTGAGTCAACTTTGGCAGCAAACTTTGAAATAGATTCCTTGATGTTCAAGATGAAACATTGACACCCAAAAGCCCTGAAAAAGGAGATAAGGGGCTTCATGCCATGAAGAACTTCATAGGCAGTCTTGGAATGTCTCTTGACCACAAGAACTCTATTCTGAACATAACATGATGTGTTAACTGCTTCTGCCCAAAAGTACAAGGGCAGTCCAGAATCAGCTAACATTGTTCTTGCTCCCTCTATTAAGGTTCTGTTCTTCCTTTCTACTACACCATTTTGTTCAGGAGTTCTGGGAACACTGTATTGTCTAATAATCCCTTTAGACAAACATAATTCATCCAGAGTTTTGTTCCTGAACTCTGTCCCATTATCACTTCTAATGGTTTTGACAGGTAGAGAATATTGTTTCTCCACTTGTAGAATGAAGAACTTGATGATTTCAGCAGCCTCATCCTTGGAGAATAAGAAGAATACCCATGTGAATCTTGAGTAGTCATCAATGATGACTAAGCAGTACTTCTTTTTACCAAGGCTCATAATCTTGATAGGTCCAAATAAGTCCATATGGAGTAGTTGAAGACATGCAGTTGTTTTTGATTCTTCAATAGACTTATATGAGGACTTATGCTGTTTTCCCTTTAAACAGGATACACAGTGTTCTTGACACTGGTACACTTTCAAAGGTAGACCTCTGACCAAGCCCATTTTTGTGACTTTATTTATGGTTTTAAAGTTCACATGGCCAAGTCTCCTGTGCCAGAGATCAGTTTCTGAAGTTGATGCCCTTGAGAAGAAACAGGCAGTGTTGTTCAATACTTTGTCTTTCTCAATGTCCACTGCATAGACATTGCCACATCTTTTGGCAATCAGCAAAGTATGATCTTCAATGATCTTCTCTATCAACTTCTGGCCTTCTGGTGAGATGATCTTGCATGCTGTCTTTGTGAAAAAGGAAGAATATCCTTTATCACACATTTGTGACACACTCAGCAAGTTGTATTCAAGGTTTTCAACCAGATTGACCTTGTCAAACTGTATTTTGCCAGAGGAGACATTGCCATGTCCTAGCACATATCCCTTAGCATTGTTCCCAAAGGATACAGATCCTTCTCTTTGGCTGATAAAATTGTTTATCAGGTATCTGCATCCAGTCATGTGCATAGAGCCCCCACTATCAACATACCATATGCTGTTTAAGCCCCTGGAAACTCTCTGCACACAATAACAAATTAGTTAGATTTAGGAACCCAAGCCTGTTTGGCTTTGGGTTTGCTCTTGAGAACAGTTACAGTTTGTTCTTGACCAGATTGAGAAATCCATGTCTTTTTGGCAATGGATTTTTCATTAAGAACCATGGTGGTATCCTTTTCAGGACCACCATCAACCTTGGTCATTAGTAGTTGTACCAAGTTCATTAGTTTTTGAATCTCAGCAGTTTGTAAAACTGCTGATGATTCAGGTCTAACTACTGACAAAGAGTTTTGAGAAAAAGATTTTAGTTGAGATTTTATCTTTTTCTGAGAAAAGGTGTTTTCAGGTTGTTGTTTCTTGGGTTTAAAGGTTCTTTCATAATCATTTCTGATTTGATTTCCCACAACCTGTTGTTTAATTTTATGATTGAACTGAATTCCTTTTCTGTATCTACAAAACTCTGTTTTGTGGTTGAACAGACCACAAATTTCACACTCTTTTACCTTTTGTTTTTGATCTAAAGGCAAATTTCTGACATTAGTGTAAAGATTTTGCTCATCAGTAGTTTTCAGGGACTCAACTCCTGATGTAGATGAAACTACTGATGGCTTGTTGTCAGATTTTGTTAATACTTCTGAAGTACTTTCTTTGAAAATACCAGGATTTCTGTTTAGAAAGTTTTCATGGAAAGATGTGCAGTCTTTCCCTTCAGAAGTTTCATTTGAAACAATTTTTCTCCCATCTTCAGTAGTTTTGGGAGAGAAATCTGTTGGTGTTTCAACATGATGGTACCCTATGCCAAACTTAACATTTGAAGCACTCTGTTTGTTTAGCAATAGCTGGTACCCCTTACAAGAATCCACCCATTTTTCACAACTGATCTTGGTGTCAGCAAGCTCTTTTCTGACATTCCCAAGATCTTCTATCATCATTTTAATTTGTGCTTGGGTTTCAATAAATGAGTTAGTTAATTTAGAGGCTTCTTTTGTTTTAGCAGTAAGTTTTCTCTCTAAATCACACTTCATCTGAGTGTATTTTCTTTCTAAATCATTGGCTTTTCCTTGTAAGTGCACATTTGTCTCTCTTATGAGAGCAAAAGTTTCTTTGCAAGAATTTGAGCAAAGTTTTGTCAAAGATTCTTTTGATACCTGTGACAATGCAGATTTTGAAGTACAACCTTCAAATGCCATTAAGGCAAAGTTCTTTCTGCCATTGTCTGGTTCTCCCCAGTTGATGTCAAACACCTTGTTGTCTGCATCAGGATTGCACTCTGTGGTGTCAAAAGGGAGACTGCTCCAGTCAACATACCCTGAGGTGAAAAGACTTTGTTGAGAGGGTTGTTGAGGCTGTGGAGGATGTTGAGCAGCTGGAAAGGGAGGGATTGATTGTTGGCTCTGCATCTGTTGAGCAGGCATTTGAACATATTGTACTTGTGGCATGTATTGCTGTTGAGGAGCTTGTGCCTGTACAAAATGAGCACTCCCTTGAGTTCCATTATTCCTATTATAATTGGGGTTAAAGTTATTTCCAGATTGTGATTGGTTAAAGCTAGAGTTTCTACACTCTCTAGCAAAGTGTCCCAACTTCTGACACTTGTGACATCTCAGTTTAGATTTGTCAAAACCAATTTTTGTATTACTGGTCAATCCTGGAAATTTCCTTCCTGACCTTTTATAAAACTTGTTAGTTTTAATGCTTAGCATGGCCAGTTGATGTAAAATGTCCATTTCTTCTAAGTCATCACTGCTAAAGTTTTTCAAATCATCCATGATAAAACATAGATTATCAGCAGTTGTTATGTCAATGTTGTCATAAGATCCATAGGAACAAGTTGGTGAGTCTTGTCCCAGAAGTGCTGTACTACCTGGTAGGTAGTCATCAGCAGTTTTACCAGATGATTGCAATTTCTTCTTTTGATCAATTTCTCTCTCAAAAGTAAGTAATCTCCCATGGAGTTTTGTAAGAGTGAGGGAGCTAAAATCTGGTGAGGATCTTAAAACAATGGAGTATGTTTCCCATTTGTCTGGTAAAGACCTTAAAAATCTATGTAGCATAGATACTGTTGTATAGGTCTGACCATTTAACTTTAGCTCAGATATTAATGAGGAGAATCTTTCAAATTGTTGAGTTAAAGTTTCCCTATTAATGTGAGCAAATGTCTCATATTGTTGAGCTAAGATCTCTCTGGTGTTGGCAATCACCTCTTCAGTTCCTCCAAACTGTTCTTTAAGACAATCCCAGAGTTCTTTGGCACTTTCACAATGTAAAAGGCCAGAGTATATCTCATTTGGGAGAGCCATTGCCAACATAGAGAATGCTTTTGCATCTAGCTCAAGTTTTAGGAAATCATCATCTGTATAGTCTTTTGGTTCTTTAGGAACCTCAACTTTAGTTTCAAGATTTATGTTTACTGGTTTGTGAGGACCATATATCACAGATCTCCAACAACCTGTGTTGGTTTGTGACAAGGTATGTGCCATTCTCTTTTGCCATATGTTGTATTCATTTCTTACAAGCATGGCAGGTTTAGTAGCTGAACCAGTATTATGTGGATCCATTTTAAAGAGTATTGATTTGTCAGATGACTCTTTTAAGTGATGGATGTTGATAAAAAGTGAACTTTTGATCTTTTTATTGAGTATCAATAAGAGCTTTGTGTCTGATTCTCAATTTGTTAGATTGATATGTGATCAGATAAACCAATGCTCTGATACCAATTGTTGGATCAATATGCTCTATGTTTAAGTAAGAACTTGCTATCTTTAACACTTAAGTGTTTAGCAAGCTCTTGTATATCAGATTGTAAGCACAGCGGAATGTATAAGTTAAAGCAACACTTTTTATACTTAAGAGGAGTTATTACTCCCCCTTGATGATTGAAACTAATAATGACAAGTATTTATTATGAATCTAAGCAGTAAATGAGAATTAGATACTTAGACAGATTCACAATAAATACTGAAATGGAATAGAACAGTGAAAGTGTTTGAAGGATTTTTCTATTAAAATCAATGTCTAAAATAGAAGGTTGAAGCCTCCTATTTATAGACGTTTACATACATGTATCTTGCCCATAAAGCAAGTACAGTAACATCAGAAACAAGTTGCACAAGTTGCAACATTGAAACTATCAATTACAGCTAAAAGTAATAATAAACAATAAACTACTGATACAAAAAGGCGGTGGAAAATATCTGATGCTAAGTGCTGATGAATGACAAACTACTGATGAGTAGTTTGTCTTCAATACTTCTGAAGTGAACTTGTCTGGTTTGGACTTCAGAACTTCTGATGAAGTTTCTTCTTCAGCACTTCTCATATCTTCTCTTCAGCAGTTTCTTGTCTTCTCTTCAGTACTTCTATACTTAGCCAAAATGACAGAAGTGAATTAGACTAAGGTTTCCAAAAGTGGTTTCACCAATCCTCTTTGTCCTAACATAATGTTATATATTATGATTTTTAAGATCATTTATTTATTATTACATTTTTTGAATTTACGTTTAATAAGATTTAATTATTTTTAATGTATTTTTAGTATGTTAGAAATAATGTTATTTATTGACATTAATAATAATTGACCGAATTGAATGTTATTTATTACGATTTTTTAATCTCATTTATTTATATTAATATTACTACGAAATTATGTTCAATCTATCTTAATGAAAGTATATTTAATATTATTTATATTACTATTCGTTCAAATTATTATTGGTCTTGCCAGCAAATAATAGGATTTATTCATTTTTTAACGATATTTTATTATGAGTTTTAATAACATTAATAATAATTGACCGAATTTAATGTTATATATTACGATTTTTAAGCTCATTTATTTATTATTAACCGAATTAATCGAATTAATTTAAGAATATATTACTAATACTAATACTAATATTATGATTTTTAATTTTAATCTTATTTATTTCTTATTGACCGAATTAAATTACGAATATATTACTAATAGTAAAACTAATATTACGATTTTTAAATTTAATGTCATTTATATCTTATTGACCGAACTAAAATTTTCTATTACTCTTTTTACGAATATATTACTAATACTAACTGACACTAATAATAATTGACCAAATTGAATGTTATTTATTACGATTTTTTTAATCTTATTTATTTATAATAATATTACTATGATACTTTGTTTACTGTGTTTTTATGAATTATTATTGGTCTTGACTGCAATTAATAAGATTTATTCATTTTTAATGTTATTTATTACGATTTTTAAGATCATTTATTTATTATTGACTGAATTAAATTACGAATATATTACTAATACTAAAACTAATATTACGATTTTTAGTTTTAATCCCTTTTATATCTTATTGACCGAATTAAAATTTTCTATTACTATTTTTACGAATATATTACTTATACTAATTGACATTAATAATAATTGGGCGAATTGAATGTTATTTATTATGATTTTTTAATTTTATTTATTTATATTAATATTATTACAAAATTATAGGGGTGAGCAATAAACGGTTTCGAACCGCGAAAACCGTGAAACCGACCCGGAACCGCTAGAATCGAACCGAATTAATGTTATAGGTTCCGGTTCCGGTTCTCATATTTTGGCATAATCGGTTCCCGGTTCGGTTCCGGTTAGAACCGACGGGTCCGGTTAAGAACCGTTAGAACCGTTTTGAATTAAATTAAATATTTAAATATTCTATTATTAGTTTGAAATATATTATGTTATTTTCTTCTTTATAGTTCTTAACACTTTTAAATTGTTTTACTTGGTAGGAATGTAGAGTATTGCCTTATGTGATGGTCAGCAGTCAGCACGGCTTGTTCTGACCCGTTTAATCTGTATAAAAAGAATGATCTGATCCGAACAAAACATATTTTGATACGTAAACTGCTATACTTTTAGTAACCATGGTTAACACAAACTGTAGATAATTTTTTTTTTAGAAAAATCATTGTTTTTGTTTATTTTTTTATTTAATTGTTAATGTTAATTTTAGGATTTTATTGACAACCGGTTCCAGTCTAGAACCGTTTCATGAGAACCGTTTCACCCTGTTCTGAAACCGAACCGTTTAGTAATTATCGGTTCCGGTTCCGGTTCTCATATTTTGAAATAAACGGTTCGCGGTTCGGTCCGGTTCGGTTCGGTCCGGTTCTGAACCGTTGCACAGCCCTACAAAATTATGTTTAATCTATCTTTATGAATTATTATTGGTCTTGCTTGCAATTAATAGGATTTATTCATTTTTAATGTTATTTATTATGAGTTTTAATGACATTAATAATAATTGACTGAATTTAATGTTAGATATTACGATTTTGAAGATCATTTATTTATTATTACTTTTTTCGAATTTATGTTTAATAAGATTTAATCATTTTTAGTATGTTAGAATTAATGTTATTTATTGACATTACGATTTTTAAGTTTAATCCAATTTATATTTTATTGACCGAATTAAATTTTTGTATTACTATTTTTATGAACATATTACTAATTACTAATAATTACTAATACTAACTAATATTACGATTTTAGTTTTACTATTTGTAAAAATTCGTACCGTTGACCAAATATATTACTAATACTAATTGACATTAATAATAATTGATCGAATTGGATGTTATTTATTATGATTTTTTAATCTCATTTATTTATATTAATATTAATACGAAATTATGTTTAATTTATCTTTATGAATTATTATTGGTCTTGCCTGCAATTAATAGGATTTCTTCATTTTTAATGTTATTTATTATGAGTTTTAATGACATTAATACTAATTGACCGAATTTAATGTTATATATTACGATTTTTAAGCTCATTTATTTATTATTGACCGAATAAAATTACGAATATATTACTAATACTAAAACTAATATTACGATTTTTAATTTTAATCCCATATATCTTATTGATCGAATTAAAATTTTCTATTACTATTTTTACGAATCTTACATCTAATAAAACAAAGTCTATGAGGACACTTGGCACTCCCATATTGCACCTCAATTCCTCTCTCTTCCCATATTGTGCCATGTGTCCTCTTCTCATAATTTATAAAATTTGTCCTTTTTAAAAAATTAAAAATAGAGTAATAATACATAAATATGGTAAAAATTATCACTTAATACTTTCCTAATCTAATTAAACTCGAAAATCATTAATTTAGAATTTTTTAAAATCGAAAATCATTAAATATTATAAAAGTCAAAATTGGTCAAGGTGTTTAATAAATTTCCTAAACACTATATTCTCCAACTAATGAATGCTCCATCTTCCTCCACAAGACAATCAATCGTTCATCCATCTAGGTAAGCACATATTCGATTTCTTTTTTAGAGATTTACATTCTTTTCCTCAAACAATATCAATCACTTTAAACCCTAATCCTTGAAAAAAAACATCAGTAAAGTTATTTGTTTCTTCACCTATCTTCGTTTCATTCTGTTAATTCGTTTTCATTCTGTTTATTGCTTGATTGACAGTAAAGATTTACATTCATTTTCTTCACCTTTCACTTGATTGACATGTTTTATTGCTTCATCGTTTTTATTCTGTTTATGTTATCTTTCAAATTAGATTTAATGTTCAGATCTTTCTCTGTATTTCAGATCTGCTAATTCGTTTTTGCATTTATCTTTCTGAAACGTTACCGATTGTATCTGTTAATTCGTTATTTTATATATTTTTTTAATAACTTGTGAATGTGTTGTTTTGGGATTCTTTCAGAATGTAAACCGCCGTTATCATTGAGATCCCCGATTAGGTTTCGTTCCTGCTGTAATGTTCGGTCGTAAACAAACTTCAAAACTCATGCGGTACCGTTCACTATATTTTTTTTTTATTTCAATTTGTTTTGTTTTATTTTGTATTTAATTTATTTGTTACTAAAGATTTCTGGGTTTTTCGTTTTGTAAACTGAAGTTGGGTTCTTGATTTCCGGGTTTATTAAAGTTGTATAAAGTTTGCTTTCTTTGGTATTCTAAAAGTACGCCCACCAAGTGTTCGTAAAATTGTGTAAGTGAACTTTTTCATATTATTTTTTAGTGTTCTTTTTTGTTTAAAATAATTTACAACGACATTAATGATTAGTTATTTTTATGCTTGCCAAATGGAGTCTACTAGGATGCAGACAATAATGCAATAGCTACTCTAAAAACAAGTTCATCATCAACCTGTGAAAGAAATTGAAAAATATGTAAACCATTTTTGAATACATTGAATAATGCCTTTTTACAGGTAATAATTTACTTACCATGTAACTAATTAGTATACAAATATATGCATTGTTCTATGTGATTAAGCGTCATCTATTTATTTAACAGAGAAACCAGATTACTTGGAATTCACAGAAGATTATTATTGCATTTGTGTTAGAGGTAAGTTCGTCATCTAATTGTATTATACCCTTATGATTTTCTGTGGATTCAACAATTCTTCATATATTATCCTTTGTTTGCTCAGGGTAATAGTACTCTAGCAGATTCTTGCATAGAGCAATTGGAGTTTATTGTTGCACGGGCACAAAGGATTGGAGATCCAAAATATCAACAGAAGGTACATGATTTTGCTCTTTAGTGTTAACAATTCTTGCATTTTGATATTTATCATGATTTATACAATATTGGAAACATCTAATTTAATAATTATAATTACCATATCATTAATAACCTTTAAACACAAAATTATTAATCAAATATAAATACATTTATAAATTTACTTTTAAACATTCAAAATCAAAATTTAAAAAAAAAATCGGTTTTTAAAATTAAAGACATTTAAACACAAAATAAATGCTTAATTCTTTGATTTGTCACATTACTATTTTTAGCGTATAATTAGCATTTATCATGATTTACACAATATTAGAAACATCAAATGTTAATAATTATAATTACCATTTCATTAATAACATTTAAACACAAAATTATTAATCATATATAAATATAAATACATTTATAAACAAAGTTAAATTTGAATTTTTTTCATCACACTTAATACGTCTATTTTCAATTGAATTACTTTATTTTCAAACATTCAAAATCTAAATTTTAAAAAAATTACGGTTTTTAAAATTAAAGTCATTTAAACACAAAATAAATGCTTAATTCTTTGATTTGTCACATTACTATTTTTAGCGTATAATTGGCATTTATCATGAGTTACACAATATTGGAAACATCTAATGTTAATAATTATGATTACCATTTCATTAATAACTTTTAAACACAAAATTATTAATCATATATAAATACATTTATAAATTTATTTTTAAACATTTAAAATCAAAATTTAAAAAAAAAACCGGTTTTTAAAATTAAAGACATTTAAACACAAAATAAATGCTTAATTATTTGATTTGTCACATTACTATTTGAAAAAATTACACCGTTAGTCCTTATGGTTTCCACCTAGTTTCAATGTAAGGTACTAAGGTTTTATTGTTTCTGTTTAAGGTATTAACGTTTTAATTTGTTTCAATGTCAGGTATTAGGGACTAACCTAGTTAAAACATAACTGAGTTTGAGGGGTATTATGGTCCATTCACCTATATATTTCTTTTAACCAATTAATACATATATTAAAAAATAATAGATTTTGAGGGACTAAACCTGTCAAGTTTTTAAAGTTTTAAAACCAAACCGTCCCTTCCTCTTCTTTTGTTTTTTCCGATCAGACTCCGGTCACCGGAGTAAATGTCATCATCAAACGGAGTCCGTCACCTCACCGTTTTTGGCGAGTTCAAGCTCTTCGGCCTCATTGCTGAAGCTCTCGACGAAAAATCCGCCGATGACGTCACTAACGAGTATTACTACTTTTTATTCGATCCTGAAGTCACTAGATAACGAGACGAACCTGAATCAGATGACACTGAACCCTTCTCCTCTTCGCTGTCCGATCGCAGCGATCACGAGCTTTTCGTTAGAGGAAATCGGTAACTTACACAACTTTTAGTTCATTCACTTATTATTATTATTATTTCAAATCAGAGCTCTTCATTAGTTGATTCACTTATTATTATTATTTTTAGTCTTAAACGTCTAGTTTTAAAGTTTACATGTTTTGTTACAGTAGAAAACCCTAGCTTTTAATAAATCCAGGCGCGTCTACAGAATTCAGTAGTTTACTTGTTTGGAGCTGATTACACGTGCTATCCTACAGAAATTTAGCTCTGTTGCTGTTAATGAGAAGGAGAAGGTGACTGGTTGGTTTGAAGTGGAAGGGAATAGAAGAGGTTATTGATTTGTTTTGGTCAGAATTTAAAGTAAGTATTGACAATTGATGATGATCGTATGATTGAGAGCAAATTACGAAAATAGATTGGTAAAGTGAAGGAGGATTATGATTAGTTTAACAAGATTATGGATCAATTACAACCTTTACAAGATTATGTATTGAAGAGTTTCATGGAAGGATTGCAAGAAGACCTTCAATACCTATTGTTTAACAAAATTAGAAGAAGCTGTGTTGGAATAAGTTGAAGGTTCTCAATTATTTACTCCGGTGATCGGAATCTGATCGGGAAAACAAATGAAGAGGGAGGGAAGGTTTGGTTTTAAAACTTTGAAAACTTGATAGGTTTAGTCCCTCAAAATCTATTATTTTTTAATATATGTATTAATTAGTTAAAAGAAATATACAGGTGAATGGACCATAATACCCCTCAAACTCAGTTAAGTTTTAACTAGAATAGTCCCTAATACCTAACATTAAAACAAATTAAAACGTTAATACCTTAAACAGAAACAATAAAACATTAGTACCTTACATTGAAATTAGGTGAAAACCATAAGGACTAACGGTGTAATTTTTTCTTACTATTTTTAGCATATAATTAGCATTTATCATGATTTACACCATATTGGAAACATCTAATGTTAATAATTATGATTACCATTTCATTAATAACATTTAAACACAAAATTATTAATCATATATAAATATAAATACATTTATAAACAAAGTTAAATTTGAATTTTTTTCATCACAATTAATACGTCTATTTTCAATTGAATTACTTTATTTTCAAACATTCAAAATCAAAATTTAAAAATGAATACGGTTTTTAAATTTAAAGACATTTAAACACTAAATAAATGCTTAATTCTTTGATTTGTCACATTACTATTTTTAGCGTATAATTAGCATTTATCGTGAGTTACACAATATTGGAAACATCTAATTTTAATAATTATGATTACCATTTAATTAATAACCTTTAAACATAAAATTATTAATCATATATAAATACATTTATAAATTTATTTTTAAACATTCAAAATCAAAATTTAAAAAAAAAATCCAGTTTTTAAAATTAAAGACATTTAAACACAAAATAAATGCTGAATTATTTGATTTGTCACATTACTATTTTTAGCGTATAAATAGCATCTATAAGGTAATAGTCGGTTAAAATTATTGAGTAATGCTCCTTTTACTTATACATGGGTCACTTTAGATAATGTTCCTTCCTATAAACGGGTCAAATAAGGTAATAGTCGGTTAAAATGTTGTTTTAGTGGTGTAGGTTCATGTTTGTTTACTTATAAATTGGTCGATTTGGGTAATGTTCAACTTTTCCAATGGGTCAAATAGGGTAAAAGTCGCCAACAGTGTGTTTATGGTGTTTTGATTAGATTGATGTTCCTTTTACTTATACATAGGCCATAGGTGAATTGGGGCAATCTTTCCTTTTCTTAACGGGTCGATTTGGGTAATGTTTGCCTTTTCAAATGTGTCAAATAGAATAAAATGTGCTCAAAGCTTTTTTAGCGGGTCGATATGGGTAATGCTCATCTTCTCAGACGTGTCAAATTAAATTGTGAAATTTAGGTGGTAGTTAGTTTCTTATTTTTATTTTTATTACTTTCTTATTGTTGAATATGCCATAAGTCTATTTTTAACACATACCATTTAAGTCGCCTTATTCAGGTTGGATTGTATTTAAGAAACCCTGTATTCTCACATGGCCAGCTTTATGTCGCATTGTCAAGAGTTAAAAGCAGGGCAGGCGTGAAGTTACTTATACTTGATGCTGGTGGGAAAGTGATGACTAAAACAAAAAATGTGGTTTATAAGGAAATTTTCAGCGATATTTGAATAAATGTGTATTCGTTGCTTTTAAGTTTTAATAAAATTTTTCTACTTTATTTTTCTTATACGTTATAATACTCCAAATAATCGTACGTTGTTTAACTGCGTGTCAACGCGGGCAAATATCTAGTATATTACTAATTACTAATAATTACTAATACTAACTAATAGTAATACTAATATTACGTGCAGAAATTGTTTCTCAAGTCGTTAGGTTTGTTAGTTGCATATTCAACATTTATGTTTACAATATTCTTATTTTATATTTAGTTACACATTCTTAATTTTCTATACATAATGCTTTTGTAAAGGTTTACTGTGATTGAATGGCTTGATTTGCTTCAATCAGAAGATACTTTCATTGGCGAATATTGTGTCTTCAAATGGTATTCAATCCAGCACAAAATGTTTGTTACTAAGGCTGCACCACAAGATGTCATTGATTTTGAAATTTAAATTATGATTTTGATGTTATTTATGAAGAGTTTTAATGTTATTTTTGATGATTTTAATGTCATTGATTTGAATGATTGATTATGATTTGGTTGTTATTTCTTAAGATTTTTAATCTTATTTATTGATATTACTAATATTTTGAAATTTATTTTAATATCGTTGACCGACTTTAATTTTGATATTACAACTTTTCTTTAATCAATTGTCATGAAACAATATTCTTTTAAACATATACGACTTTCTTTCAAATATTTATTTAAATCTATTTAACAATGTTAAATCTATTTAACAATTTATAATTTAAATATAATCTAAAGATAACAATGTACATTTATTTTCCTACACTTTTATTATTTTTTAATAATAAATATAATTTAAATATATTTAACAGTTTCCTAAAATATATAATGTATTCAAAATAATGTTCAATGCTATTACTAATATTACGACCTTAATTTTAGTATTGTTGACCGAATCTGAGTAAATTTTTTTTAATGTTTTTGTTAAATTGATGGAAGTCAATTCTTTGTCTATATGTCTTTGAGTTTGATTGTGCTAATTTCAAGCGTTGTTGACCAATTCACGTCAATTATCAATCCTTCCATTTTTTTATAATTCAAAGACTTTATTTTAATCAATTGTCATAAAACGATATTCTTTTAAACATATACGATTTTGCTTTAAACTTTTATTTAAATTTATTTAACAGTTTATAATTTAAATATAATCCGAAGATAGAAGTGTACATTTATTTTCCTACACTTTTATTATTCTTTTAATAATAAATATAATTTAAATCTATTTAACAGTTTCCTAAAATATATAATGTATTCAAGATAATTTTCAATGCTATTACTAATATTACGACCTTAATTTTAATATTGTTGACCCAATCTAAATAAAAACTTTTTACGTTTTTGTTAATTTGATGGAGGTGAATTCTTTGACTTTATGTCTTTGAGTTTGATTGTGCTAATTTTAAGCGTTGTTGATGTCACACCCTCAAAATCCACTTGCGGAGTTTTACCGCGAGGCGCATGACAAACCAGGATCCAAACCAACGATCACAATAAACAAGTCTAAATGAATATAATGCAATTTCAAAACATAGTTTAAAATCCCCGTTTACAGCGGAAGCTTATTCAAAACAGTATCTTAAAAGTAAACCAAATGTTCAACATATGAAAACCATGCGACTCTAACTAGACGCCGTGCAAACGCGTGCGCCCTAGTCCAGTAGTGGTACCTTAGCGACCTGAGAAAACATGTAAAAGTTTACGTCAGCACAAAAATGCTGGTGAGTTTACAGGTTTTGTAATCCAAGTACCAAGTCAACCTGTCCATACTATAACAAATCGAAAACCAGTGTACGCTAGCTAGGCGTATGTTTTGTTACTACCACGATTGGAAAACCATTACTAACTCGCATACCAGATGTTGTGCCCGAAAAGTAAACCTGTTGTTCCTGTTGTTCCTGTTTGAGACAATATGCACTCGCCCGGCCCTCCAAGCCGACGAGCGGGGTTGGTCACTCCCAATAGCGCTATTCACATTTCCCCGTTGTGCAAACCCGCACATTCATGGTTCCCCCCGGGACTTCCAAAGATCGTGTAGTACACAATAGAAACCCATAGTATGACAGTAGTTACCAAATAATCGTTTTAACACATGTTTTCTCCCCCGAAAATATGAAACCAGTTTAAAAGAGGGGCCGTAAACTCACCTTAAGTTGCGTTACTCCTTAATACGAGTAAACTCAGCTGCTATGCTAGTCCCGTAAAGCGGCGACCTAACATATGACAGTTACAAGTACTTAGACTAATAACCCGCAGGTTAGTTAGTCCCTAGATGTCCAGACCATAACCAAGTTTGTTTGAAAACACCGTGACTGTTTAACTGACCCAAAGTACAAGACTCGACATCCCATTGGTGACCCGAGACTCCCCGAGTTATGTTTACGCTCTCAAACATGAAATCATGCAATCACACTTAACATACGTTAACGCACAACAAGTTATAGCACATAGCTCTCGTATCACCGAATTACATCCAAACATATGTTACCAAGTTATTAGATATGTTACGGGGTTCCTAGCATGTTCCTACATGTCAAATCGGGTCTCGGAATGCTAATTTATACTTACAGCAGCAGTACACGCGATTAGGAAAAGTCAACTAGCATTTAGGTTGGTCAACTAGTATTTAGGAAGGCTAATCGCATGTAACTACTAGCATTTAGGGCTAATCGCATGTAACTACTAGCATTTAGGGCTATACCACATGTAACTACTAGCATTTAGGCTATACCACATGTAACTACTAGCATTTAGGGCTATACCACATGTATCAACTAGCAATTAGGGCTAATCGCCTATAAGTACTAGCATTTAGCCCCCAATCGCATGAATCATGGGCGATTGGCCTCCTAATCGGCTCTAACATAGGCGATTAGGGTTGCTAATCGCCTGTAACCTTGCTGTTCCAGTTTTTCGCGCGTTTAACGCTCCAAATCAGATCTAGAACGTGTGTAACCACCCAATATCATCCCAACAACTATTCTAAACATGTTTAAACTAAAATCCTTCGTTTTGCCTCGTATTATCAGTCCTGCATGCAATCACGTATTCCAAACACCATTCACATAGCATGCAACATCACACTAACATGCGTAACTATCACCCTAATAATCAGTTACTCAGATTTTATCATCATAATATCATTATTATTCTGATCTAACATAATAACACGTCATTCATTCATCTTGAATCATAAAAACCCTAGCTTTCTAATCATAAACACACATAACACATGTATACTAGTTAGAATCCGATTATCAACACTTATTAACGATTTTCAGAAAGCTTTTTCGTTTTAGAACAGGTCTGGACCATTAGGGATTGAATGAAAACGTTTATAAAGATTCATGGATGGAAACCAAACCTTAGATATGTGAAAAAATGATGGATTAAGCTTGAAACCTTGTGTTTGGATCAAAAATCGCGTTCCAGAGGTTGTGTGTGTGTTGGGGCGGGTTATGGGACGACTAGGGTTTGTATAATGAAGTTTAGGAGGTCAAGGATGGTATTTATAGTCGTTTTTAGTCGTCCAGCCCGTAACTAGCGATTATGCAGCCCTTACACGCGATTAGGAAGCCTAATCGCATGTAAGTTCATGCAATTGGGGCCTAATCGCATGAACAGTCATGCAATTAGTCCCCTACTCGCCCCTATGACTGCCCACTCGCCCCAACTATAGGCGATTGGGCTATCCTAATCGCCTATAGGGGCCTGTTCCGTGTGTTTTGCGCGTTAAACCCCGTTTTAACATATGTTAACACCTATTCACATACCGACAAGTCACATAATGATTGTAAACACATAACACTTGTAAATACACATATTCACACTCGTTCACCAATTCCCGGGACTCGAGACTTGTATGTCCCGTATGTCCTGACGATCCTACAAATCGTCACCGTTTGTACACTTGGTTAAGGACCGACATCTAATGAACCTCTAGACCATCCAATGATCTTCTAGACTAAACCGATAGTTCCCGAACCATAACCCGACTTAACTAACCCAGTTAAGTACAATATACGCGTGACTCGCTAAGGTAGACTTTCATCTAGACAACGTTGTTAACCAGAATTTGCCGGGTGTCACATCATCCCCACGTTAAAAGAATTTTCGTCCCGAAAATTGCACAAGTACCAAAAGAACCAAAGAAATAACTAAGGGAACAAACGAAAGATAGAAACCAAGAGAGAGAGATTTACCCGAGTTGTCACATCATCCCCACGTTAAAAGGAATCTCGCCCCGAGATTCATTCAGCTGCAGAAGAGACATATCTCGACTCGAACACTTCCTTAGGAAAGAGATGAGGATACTTAGACTTCATCTGATCCTCCCATTCCCAAGTGTACTCTGGTCCCCGGTTCGAGTTCCACCGAACCTTAACGATGCGAATCTTGCTGTGACGTAGGCTACGAATCTTGTAATCAAGGATCTCCACAGGTTCTTCCACAATCCGAAGACGATCATCAACCTTGATCTCTTCCAGTGGAACAATGAGAGACTCGTCAGCCAGACACTTCTTCAAGTTGGACACATGGAAGACGTTATGTACGTTACCGAGCTCCGTCGGTAAATCAAGACGATATGCCACCGGTCCAATCCGTTCCAGGATCGTAAATGGACCGACATACCGCGGATTGAGTTTGCCACGCTTCCCAAAGCGTATGACGCCCTTCCACGGTGAGACTTTTAGAAGTACTTTGTCATTAACTTGGAATTCCAATGGTTTGCGACGCTGATCGGCATAACTCTTTTGCCGGTCCCGTGCCGTTGCCAACCGGTTACGAATCTGTACGATCTTTTCCGAAGTTTCGTACACTAGTTCAGGCCCAGTGAGTTGACTCTCACCCACTTCAGCCCAACAAAGAGGAGAACGGCATTTCCGTCCGTACAGTGCCTCGAACGGAGCCGCCTTGATGCTCGCGTGATAACTGTTGTTGTACGAGAATTCTACTAACGGTAGATGAGCTTCCCAACCCTTGCCAAAATCGATTACACATGCCCGCAGCATGTCTTCCAACGTTTGAATCGTGCGCTCACTCTGACCGTCAGTCTGTGGATGATAAGCTGTACTCATGTCTAGTTGGGTACCCAAAGCCTTGTGCAAAGACTTCCAGAAGTGAGAAGTAAAATGGGAGTCACGATCCGAGATAATAGAAACTAGCACCCCGTGCTTAGAAACAACCTCCTTCAAATAAAGGCGAGCCAAACGATCCATGGTGTCGGTCTCCTTAATAGCAAGAAAATGGGCTGATTTCGTCAACCGATCGACAATCACCCATATCTTATCATTACCACTTGGTGATTTAGGAAGTTGTGTGACAAAATCCATGGTGATCCGTTCCCATTTCCATTCCGGAATTTCAGGTTGTTGCAAGAGACCCGACGGTTTCTGGTATTCCACCTTGACCTTAGCACAGGTCAAGCATTTGCTCACGTATGAGGCTATATCCGACCTCATGTTTGGCCACCAGTAAAGTACCTTCAGATCTTGGTACATCTTATCCGAACCAGGATGAATAGAATACCGGGACTTATGAGCCTCATCTAAGACAAGCTCCCGAAGTCCCCCGAATAAAGGAACCCATATGCGTTCTGCGAAGTAGTGCAGGCCATCAGGCCTTCGCTCGAGGTGCTTGTCGGCACCGTGCATAGTCTCAGCTTTAAGGTTTTCCTCCTTCAAAGCTTCTAACTAGGCAGAACGGAGTTGATCAGGTAGAGATGAATGAATGGTGAGCTGCAACGCCCGAACGCGACGAGGTTTAGTCGATTCCTTCCCGCTCAAGGCGTCTGCTTCAACATTCGCCTTGCCAGGATGGTACTTAATGGCACAATCATAGTCGTTCAGGAGTTCAATCCAACGACGCTGCCGTATGTTCAAGTGTTGTTGGTCGAAAATATGTTGGAGACTCTTGTGATCGGTGTAGATGGTGCATTTGGTACCGTACAAGTAATGTCTTCAAATTTTCAACGCGAAAACCACTGCACCCAACTCCAAGTCATGGGTGGTGTAGTTCTTCTCGTGCACCTTGAGTTGACGAGAAGCATACGCGATCACTTTCTCGCGTTGCATCAACACGCAACCGAGACCATGAATAGAAGCATCACAGTAAACAACGAAATCATCAGGGCCTTCAGGTAAAGACAAAATAGGAGCAGAACACAGTTTGGACTTCAGTTCTTCAAACGCTGACTCTTGTGGTTCACCCCAGTCGAATTTTCTATCCTTCTGAGTAAGAGTGGTGAGGGGTTGAGCGATCTTCGAGAACCCCTGAATGAAACGACGATAGTAGCCCGCAAGGCCTAGGAATTGCCGCACCTCAGTTGGCGTCTTTGGTGCTCCCCAGTCCTTGATCGCTTCGATCTTAGCTGGATCGACATGAATTCCTAGTTCATTAACCACATGTCCTAGGAACTGAACTTCGCGTAACCAAAAGTCACACTTTGAGAACTTGGCGTAAAGTTGTTCCCGTCGCAAGAGTTCCAAAACCAAACGCAGGTGTTCCTCGTGTTCGGTCTTGTTCTTGGAGTAGATCAGAATGTCATCAATAAACACAATGACGAACTTGTCCAGATATGGTTTGCAAACGCGGTTCATCAAGTCCATGAAAACCGCCGGTGCGTTCGTGAGACCGAAAGGCATGACCAAGAATTCGAAATGGCCATAACGTGTACGAAAGGCAGTCTTTGCAACGTCAGCTTCCCTTACGCGTAACTGGTGATAACCGGACCTCAAGTCAATCTTGGAATAATAACTAGAACCCTGGAGTTGGTCGAATAGATCATCAATACGTGGAAGAGGATAACGGTTCTTGACGGTCAATTTGTTCAGTTCTCTGTAGTCCACACACAATCGGAAACTTCCATCCTTCTTCTTGACGAATAGAATCGGGGCTCCCCAAGGGGAAGAACTTGGTCTGATGAAACCTTTGTCCAAGAGTTCCTGCAACTGACTAGACAATTCCTGCATCTCGGGAGGTGCAAGACGGTAGGGGGCCCAAGCAATAGGAGCAGCCCCTGGCACAAGATCAATGCCAAACTCAACCTGACGATGGGGAGGAAGGCCAGATAAATCATCGGGAAAAACATCAGGAAACTCGCGTACAACTGGAATATCGTCGATCTTCTTCTCATCACCAGAGGAAACAGATAAAAGTGCCAAAACGGCTGGATAACCCTTTCGAAGACACTTAAGGGCTTTCATGCTAGAGATGATGTTTAGCGAAACACCACCCTTGATACCGTACACAGAAAGGAATTCTCCATCAGGGAGAGGAATCCGAATAACCTTATCGTAACAGACAATCTCTGCGCGATACAAAGACAACCAATCCATTCCTACCACAACGTCGAAACTACCCAAAGGTACCGGCATAAGGTCGATGGGGAACGATAAACCCGACAACTCTAATTGACACTCCCGAAGGATACTAGTAGCCTCAATCTTTTTACCGTCAGCCAACTCAATAATATACTTAGTCTCTAATGGTACGGGTGCTACATCTAGCAGTCAACTAACTTCCATGGATACAAAACTCTTGTCGGCACCAGAATCAAATAACACACTAACAGAACGATTATTGAGAAGGAACGTACCGGTAACTGTGTCAGGATCCTGTCTAGCCTCAGCGGCTCCAATGACGAAGGCGCGTGCATTCCTGCCACCGCCCCCGTTGTTCCCATTACCGTTGTTTCCACCCTGCTTCAGTTTTGGGCAATCCTTCTTGTAATGCCCAGTCTCACCACAGTTGTAACATCCTTGTCTTCCCGTAGTCCCTTGAGTAGTCGGAGCTGAGTTAGTAGTCGGGGCCTGGGTCGATGGAAGTGTAACCCGACAATCTTTAGCATAATGCCCTGTTCGCTGGCAGCGATGACAACGGTTACTGTCGCAGTTCCCTTGATGATGACATCCACACTTGTTACATTTGGGCAGTTTCCCCGCATAACCACCCTGCTTGTTACCCGAAGAAGAAGAAGAACCCCCATTATCGAACCTCTTACTCTGCTGTGCTGGCCCAGATCCCTTCCCGTCATTTTCCCACTTGCGCTTGTTGTTCTCTGGGGCCTTAACAGTCGAACCCTTAGCAGGCAAAATACCTTCATTCACCTTCAAGTTGGTCATCCTATGAGCCGATCGGACCACCTCTGCGTACGTAGGATGATTTCCCGCAGCCACTAACCCTGCAATTTCCGGTACTAACCCCGAGACATAGTGTTCAATCCTCCTGTACTCTGGCACATGCAGATCAGGGCACAGCACCGCCAACTCGTTACGCCTCACAGTATACTTCTCAATTTCAGACCCAGTCATCTTGAGGTTCCACACCTCGTGCTCTAGCTTCTGCACCTCTTCCCTCGGACAGTACTCACGCTTCAGCAGCTGCACAAAATTCTCCCAAGGCATAGCATACGCCTCCCCAATACCCATATTCTGGGTGATGTTATTCCACCAAGTCAATGCAACATCCTGGAATAACGCAGCAGCATACTTAACCCGATCTTCTGGGAGACAGTTACACATCAGAAACACTGACTCCACTTTCTCCAGCCACCTAAGCAAGCTCACCGCACCCTCAGTGCCAGAGAATTCCTGGGGCTTACAGTCCCGAAACATCTTGTAGGTACACATGGGTGGGGGTGGGTTAACAGGACCACCTGAAATGAAATGCGTGAGGAATCACGGCGAATGTAAACAAGGTTCACTAATGAGGCAAAGAAAATGGATAAATCAACTTACCACCACCATTGTGCCCTAACTGAAAGGCAGCTTGGAGCAAGTTGTTCAGATCAGCCTGCGATAGGTTAATACCTCCACGACCGCCAGCACCACCGCGACCACCACCACGTCCACCATTGCGACCACCTCCACGTCCTCCTCGTACTCCAGACATGATTCTGGCAGAAAGAACGAGAAAATTTAGTTTCGCAGATAAAGATAACCACTAATGTTTACAAGATCAAAGCTAGATCCAATCCAGGACTATCCCTTCAAACCCAGAGCTCACCAGGGCTTCCATGCATTTCGGTTTATGATTTTGTGTGCACCCAAAATGATAAACCGCTCTACATGGTCCTCCAAGTGTTCTCCTAGTTCAAAGTTCAAATCACCGAACATAGACTCTTAGCTATATACCGTAATACTACGGTAGTTTATGGTAAGTGTTTTTATTGGAGTATGAAAGGGAGAAGTCCGAGCCTTGGACAAATCTCAAGAGTACACGATTCACTCCAATATACTACACTGCCTAGAAAGTAAGTAACCCGACCTAATATAGAACGGATGATGTAACGTAGAAAGACCAATTGATTTAGAGACACCCCGACAGAACCATACGTAAACCACCTTAATGTTTAGTACCATGTGATCGTCTAGTGTGTGCGACTCGGCTATAGACTAGACTCTACATGCAGTCCTAGTTCACTATAACCATTGGCTCTGATACCAATCTGTCACACCCTCAAAATCCACTTGCGGAGTTTTACCGCGAGGCGCATGACAAACCAGGATCCAAACCAACGATCACAATAAACAAGTCTAAATGAATATAATGCAATTTCAAAACATAGTTTAAAATCCCCGTTTACAGCGGAAGCTTATTCAAAACAGTATCTCAAAAGTAAACCAAATGTTCAACATATGAAAACCATGCGACTCTAACTAGACGCCGTGCAGACGCGTGCGCCCTAGTCCAGTAGTGCTACCTTAGCGACCTGAGAAAACATGTAAAAGTTTACGTCAGCACAAAAATGCTGGTGAGTTTACAGGTTTTGTAATCCAAGTACCAAGTCAACCTGTCCATACTATAACAAATCGAAAACCAGTGTACGCTAGCTAGGCGTATGTTTTGTTACTACCACGATTGGAAAACCATTACTAACTCGCATACCAGATGTTGTGCCCGAAAAGTAAACCTGTTGTTCCTGTTGTTCCTGTTTGAGACAATATGCACTCGCCCGGCCCTCCAAGCCGACGAGCGGGGTTGGTCACTCCCAATAGCGCTATTCACATTTCCCCGTTGTGCAAACCCGCACATTCATGGTTCCCCCCGGGACTTCCAAAGATCGTGTAGTACACAATAGAAACCCATAGTATGACAGTAGTTACCAAATAATCGTTTTAACACATGTTTTCTCCCCCGAAAATATGAAACCAGTTTAAAAGAGGGGCCGTAAACTCACCTTAAGTTGCGTTACTCCTTAATACGAGTAAACTCAGCTGCTATGCTAGTCCCGTAAAGCGGCGACCTAACATATGACAGTTACAAGTACTTAGACTAATAACCCGCAGGTTAGTTAGTCCCTAGATGTCCAGACCATAACCAAGTTTGTTTGAAAACACCGTGACTGTTTAACTGACCCAAAGTACAAGACTCGACATCCCATTGGTGACCCGAGACTCCCCGAGTTATGTTTACGCTCTCAAACATGAAATCATGCAATCACACTTAACATACGTTAACGCACAACAAGTTATAGCACATAGCTCTCGTATCACCGAATTACATCCAAACATATGTTACCAAGTTATTAGATATGTTACGGGGTTCCTAGCATGTTCCTACATGTCAAATCGGGTCTCGGAATGCTAATTTATACTTACAGCAGCAGTACACGCGATTAGGAAAAGTCAACTAGCATTTAGGTTGGTCAACTAGTATTTAGGAAGGCTAATCGCATGTAACTACTAGCATTTAGGGCTAATCGCATGTAACTACTAGCATTTAGGGCTATACCACATGTAACTACTAGCATTTAGGCTATACCACATGTAACTACTAGCATTTAGGGCTATACCACATGTATCAACTAGCAATTAGGGCTAATCGCCTATAAGTACTAGCATTTAGCCCCCAATCGCATGAATCATGGGCGATTGGCCTCCTAATCGGCTCTAACATAGGCGATTAGGGTTGCTAATCGCCTGTAACCTTGCTGTTCCAGTTTTTCGCGCGTTTAACGCTCCAAATCAGATCTAGAACGTGTGTAACCACCCAATATCATCCCAACAACTATTCTAAACATGTTTAAACTAAAATCCTTCGTTTTGCCTCGTATTATCAGTCCTGCATGCAATCACGTATTCCAAACACCATTCACATAGCATGCAACATCACACTAACATGCGTAACTATCACCCTAATAATCAGTTACTCAGATTTTATCATCATAATATCATTATTATTCTGATCTAACATAATAACACGTCATTCATTCATCTTGAATCATAAAAACCCTAGCTTTCTAATCATAAACACACATAACACATGTATACTAGTTAGAATCCGATTATCAACACTTATTAACGATTTTCAGAAAGCTTTTTCGTTTTAGAACAGGTCTGGACCATTAGGGATTGAATGAAAACGTTTATAAAGATTCATGGATGGAAACCAAACCTTAGATATGTGAAAAAATGATGGATTAAGCTTGAAACCTTGTGTTTGGATCAAAAATCGCGTTCCAGAGGTTGTGTGTGTGTTGGGGCGGGTTATGGGACGACTAGGGTTTGTATAATGAAGTTTAGGAGGTCAAGGATGGTATTTATAGTCGTTTTTAGTCGTCCAGCCCGTAACTAGCGATTATGCAGCCCTTACACGCGATTAGGAAGCCTAATCGCATGTAAGTTCATGCAATTGGGGCCTAATCGCATGAACAGTCATGCAATTAGTCCCCTACTCGCCCCTATGACTGCCCACTCGCCCCAACTATAGGCGATTGGGCTATCCTAATCGCCTATAGGGGCCTGTTCCGTGTGTTTTGCGCGTTAAACCCTGTTTTAACATATGTTAACACCTATTCACATACCGACAAGTCACATAATGATTGTAAACACATAACACTTGTAAATACACATATTCACACTCGTTCACCAATTCCCGGGACTCGAGACTTGTATGTTCTGTATGTCCTGACGATCCTACAAATCGTCACCGTTTGTACACTTGGTTAAGGACCGACATCTAATGAACCTCTAGACCATCCAATGATCTTCTAGACTAAACCGATAGTTCCCGAACCATAACCCGACTTAACTAACCCAGTTAAGTACAATATACGCGTGACTCGCTAAGGTAGACTTTCATCTAGACAACGTTGTTAACCAGAATTTGCCGAGTGTCACAGTTGACCAATTCACGTCAATTACGAATCCTTCCATTTTTTTTATAATTCAAATATATAAATAAATATTCCTACTTGATCACGTCAATCGAGGCACGGTATTTCCGATTTTGCAGAATTGTTCGAGACACAACAATACTATATAAACCTTAACAAATAATAAAATCATTTAATCGTCATACCAATTTTAACAACGAAATTAAATGATAATATAAATTTTCAAAATGTTATTTTCTGTTAAAGAATTATATTACTTCAATCACAACTAATAATGATTACTAAAGATGTCAATAATAATTTGTATATAATGGGTAAGGCAATTTGAGACGCGGATGATTTTAATGTCATTTATTTGAATGATTGATTATGATTTTGATGTTATTTAGTAAGATTTTTAATCGTATTTATTGATGTTACTAATATTACGAATTTCATTTTAACATTGTTAACCGACTTTCATTTGATATTACGACTTTCCTTTAATCAATTGTCACTAAACGATAATCATCATCTTGATTTCAATAAGTGTGCTAATTTTAATATGTCAATAATAATTTGTATATAATGGGTAAGGCAATTTCAGACGCAGATTATTTTAATGTCATTGATTTGAATCATTGATTATGATTTTGATGTTATTTATTAAGATTTTTAATTGTTAAGTACTATATTTACACAGTTTAAATAATGACGTTTTTGGCGGCATTTTGTAACATGTCAAAAGTTGCCTAAAGTGTATGTACAATGGGGCCTTTTGGCTACATGTTGAAATGGGTTTGGGGTTGATCCTTTTGGTGTCTATTTTTTTAATAAAATATAGGAAATTTATATTACAGCATGTGACATTGGACCCATTTTCTTATTAGTTGTTTTTTTAGCTATGTAATCGGTTTGAACCATTAGAGAGATAACATGTAAAATTTAAGCTACCCATTCAAGTAAGCGAGTTAAGGATTGTTTCTTAATTTACTTATCACCGTATCCATATCTTTACAACAACTATATTTTATATAGAACACAAATATGGAATACAATGGTGGAGGTTTTCATAAATTATTGGAAATGAGCTACACTCCGAGGATCGTGATGACAATGATAACAACTTCGAAGGTGAAAAATCAACTATCAATAAGCAAGACTTGGAAGATTTTGATTGAAGTAATGAAAATGGACCATTGGTTGAAGTTCCTTAAGCCCCAACTAATTGATAAGTGTTCTATGCTTAAGCTTAGTCATGATTAGAATATAGCTATTACCCAAATGATGTAATATGTAATATTGACTGATGTTCGTTAAGCCCCAACTAAATGATAAGTGTTCTATGCTTAAGCTTAGTTACGATTAGAATATAGATATTACCCAAATGATGTAATGTGTGATAGTATGTTATGTAGTTTGCAGTTGTTAAATTAAACTTTACTTACTCGATATATCCATCATTTCGTTACATTAAACTGTTAGATGACATTTTGCATTTAACATCAAAATTCATACATATTGCATCATCAAACATTTAGTAACCAAATCAAATTGCATAATACAATTCTTATTTTCCTACTTTTTTTTTCATTTTATTTTCGGGTGAACCGTGGGTCCCCACGGGACTCTAACCTAGTATTAAATAGTAAAATTAGAGAATTCATAAGGAAGTGCCATGTGTCCCTCGTGTGTTTTCTTTTATTAGGATAGGTAGATGGGTTCAAACGTCCAACTGTAAAATCAAACTAGAAATTATTTTCACCCTAAACGGCTTAAAGCTTAATTAATGGTATTAATTAGCTTGGTGCTAAGGTGGTGTCGATTCCTTTCTTTCCTTTTTATTTAACGGCAAATTTTCTCTTCCATTTTTTATACCTATTCTTACAACCTTTTATTAGAGCATTCATAGCCAGTTCACCTATGTGAGGGGTTCCCTCAAATTATATTGGGTGAGTGTTAGTGGTTGTGAGTGGAGAAAAGAAAATATTTGGTGAAATCACTTTTACCATTATATTTGAAAAACTATTGTTCACCCATATATATATATTTTAATATTTTGTAAGTGGTTGTGAGTGAGAGGGAGAAAATCTAATGATAAAAGTATGAAAAAATATTATTATTTTAATTAGGAGAGACAAAATTTATTGGTGAAGTAGTGATTTTTAATGTAATTTGATGGAGGGAATTTGGTGGAAGAGTTGTGAATGCTCTTACTAGGGTTGGCATAACAGGTTTAACAGGTTACACGAACCTGTTAAGACACAAACACGACATGAAATCTAATCGTGTCATTTTTTTCAAACACGAACACGAACTTGTGTATAACAGGTAAACACGATAAGACACAATAAGTAACACTTAGTAAATCAGGTTAACACGACAAGACATGATAAAACACGACAAGATACAATAAGACACGATAAGAAACACAATAAGACATGAACACGATAAGACACGAAGACAAAACATGTAAACACGAACACGACACAAAAATAAACAGGTCTTAACATGTCGACCTGTTATAGACACGAAACATGTTCAAGACAAACACGAAACCTATTATAATCGTGTAAGTTCATGTCAGGTTATCGTATTCGTGTCTGAATTGCCAACCCTAGCTCTTACACTCCTTTTTTTTTTTTTTCCTTTTATGAGGCTTCAACTCACAACTTCCCTTTTAAAACTTTAATATTTTTACCATTACACCACCACAAGGATCCAAATTCTGTCATGAACATAAATATGTAGGTTTTAAGGGACGTGTTAGTTGTTATTCATGATTTTTTTAATTATTAAAGAAGGATGTTTAATACACATGACATAAATTTGGGTTTAATAAAAAGGAACGAAATAAAAGGGGGAGAAATGTATGGGAAAAGATGGTTGTGATGTGTGGGCCCCCACCACGAGGAGCTTAAAGGGAACTTGATCCGTTTATATGATTAGTGGGCCCAAACGGTTATTGACCACAATTTTCTTATTGCCATGCACATGACCTTAATCCTGTCCTTATCTTTCTCTTTTGAGTTTTAACTAATTACTTACGTTAGTTATATAAAAAGAAAAAAAAAGGGAAAAAAAGAATAAGTTATAAATAATATTTGCCATTCTTTTAAATGTTGAGGTGTTTTTCCAATATATTCACTTGTTATTGTTATGCCTGTAACAATCTTTAGTAAAAAAAATAGCATGTTTGGTTTTATTATTAAAAAAGATTTAATTGCCATTTTAGTTACGTGGTTTGAACATAAATGTCACGTTACTTCAAATATATTTTTTTCTTGTTTTTATCCATAAGGTAGTGTTTGGTATGGTGGAATAGAAGAGAGAATGAAATTGACCATTACGAAGTAATAAAAAAATAATGTGTTTGGTTGATTAAAGGAATAGAATCACCTATTCCACAAGGCATTTCATTCCCTCAAAATCATTCAATCCACCCCCCATGTTTTTTTTCATTCCATCCCTTATTCACCCTTTACTATCAACACCATAACCCACAACCACCACCTACCACTCACCACCATCGTCACCACCCACCATCGCTGTCGCCACCACCCACCACCGCCGTCACCACCCACCACCACTGTCGCCACCCCTACCACCGTCGCCCACCACCGCTGCCGCCACCACCCACCACCGTCGTCGCCGCCACAAACAGCCGCCACCCGCTACCTTCACCCACCTACCCACCACCGTCGCCGCCACCCACCACAACCACCTACCCATTGCCGCCATCCAACACCACCCACCGTCGCCCACCACCATCACCCACCCACCGCCGCCTCCACCACCCGCCATCGTCACTCACCACAATTTTCTTTACCCACCACTACCGCCGCCACCCACCACCGCCACTACTCACAATCGTCACCCACCCACCATCACTGCCATCCACCTCCACCCATCGCCACCGTTGCCGCCACCCACCACCAAGCTACCGTCACACACCACCACCTACCATCACCACCACTACCCACCACCGCCGCTGCCGCCACCCACCACCACCGCTTCCGACACATATCACCACCACCATCACCGCCAATGACCACCACCCACCACCGCCACTAACCACCAATTTTATTCCTTCGTCTTTTCATTCCTATCTAACAACACAAAATAATGTTTTGTTTCATTGCCACGTGGCAACCAAACAAGACATGGAATGGTAATGATCCATTCCATTACCTTGTCCATTCCATTACCTCGTCAATTCCATTCCCTCTTCCATTCCATTACCCATACCAAACATACCCTAAGGTTTTTACTTCAAAATAGCATTTTTGGATAAACTTTTTTTTAATTCCAAACTCATAAAAGAACCGACCTTTAAACTCTAATTTTAAACCTCGGTTTTTTAGAGTAAAGAGTTAAAAGCGATTGTATTCAATGTAAATCATTAAAGGTCGACTCAAATAGCTTATGAAAAGGTTCCTATTTTGGCTATACTTTCACACCCAATGTATGTCATCACCTTAAGGTGGAGGATCTTTTAAAGTAGATGTCCACATTTGGTTTAGATCGAAACAACTATGATAAAGTTGATACGGGTCACAACAGATATATTTTAAGATAGAAAACGGGTTGAAACATTTAGTTATTATATATGTAAGAGTTAATTACCAAAACCGTCCCTGTGGTTTGGGCCAATATGTCACTCCAGTCTAAACTTTTAAAAATTGCTTGAACAGTCCCTAACTTTTGAAGAAATAGGCCAAAACAGTCCAAATACTTAACCCAGTTAACTTTTTGACATTAAGTTAGGGGCAATTTGGTTAACTCACTTAACATTTTTAAACAAGATAACCCAGTTAGGTTCCTTATCCCCTTTTAACCCTAATTGTTCCATTTTCTCGTCATTTACCTCCATTTTGTTTCTTCTTCTCCTTCCAACTCCACATTGCTCTGCAAATCTTCTTCTCCCCTGCTCTGATTATCTTCTCCCCGACATTGATCATGGACGAAGAGGGATGGCGTGTGAGGAAAGACGGACATGAATTTGATCATGACTCAGAATATGGTCAGGAGTTTTGTTTCATCTTTGACTTAGTAACTCAAACTATTGTCACTAACCTCTGTTTCTATGATTCTACAGGTTCAAGCAAAGAGAAGTTTTCGATTAAGCTTTATCATGCTGGTGAGTTTAGTGACCCTGAAGTAGCTATGATGTATCTAAATGCCAAGGTTAACTACATTGATCATGTGCACTTTGATTAGTTTGTTATGGTAACTTTGTATGACTTTTTGTTTGAACTAGGGTACTTAGAGAATGATGAAATTAGGTTTTTTATAGGCAGCCGGGACAAAGCCTAGATACTGGATTAAAACCAATCTTATTTGATACACAAGTCTTAGAAGTACTCAAACTAGTTGAGACTGAGAAGCTAATTGAGGTATATGTTGAACATACTGACCCAAACTATGAAACTTTAAAACACAGAAAGGTAGGTGAAGATGTTAATAAGTCTGATGAGGAAGAATTCTCATATCAGACAGACTTGGATATGTGGGAATGTAGTGATAGTGAAGATAGTGCTTATAAGCCTGATAAGGATGAGGACAATCAATTATCTGGTAGTGAGGATAAAGCTGATGCAAACACTAGCAACAAAAAGAAAAACAGGGAAATTGTAGGGGGGACTGTAGAGAATGATGATATTGATGACTCTGACTTCATTGTAAATGAGGACAATTTAGTAGAGGATTATGAGGTTGATATGCAAAACTTTAAGGCTGTAGTAGACCCAGAAGTTACCGAGGGTGAGGAATCCGAGGATGAAATGGAAGAGGAGATTGAAGTAGATTTAGATGACTTTGACATTTTAAGTGATGCGGATGAGCCTTTGTTGAATAAGTCACTTAGGAGGAACATGAAACAGAAGAGGAGAGGTAAATCAAAGAACGATGACTGTCCATTTTATTTTACTCAAACATTTACTTTTAGAGTTGTTATGAAGAAGTTGGTGAAGGACTTTGCTGTGGAAACCAAGAGGCAACTGAGGATTGTGAAGAATGATAAGTCTAGGTTTTGGGTTATTTGCCAGGGTATTAATCCAAAACTTGGTGGTAGTTATGCCATTAATGCAGATAATTCAAAGTTAGGGGCATTTCTATAAACCTACCCAAAATAGTTAAAAAAAGGAGAGGCAGAACCCTTCACTTTAAAACCCAAGAAACCTAGAAAGAAATACCCCCACCCACCTGTCTTTTTTTTTCGGCACATCTCCTATAGTAATGCAATTGGGGCTTGGGTTGTGAAGACCTTAATTACAAATCATTCTTGTCTTCAATGTAGGGGTGTTAGATTATGCACAGTGTCTTGGTTGGCTAAGGAGATCGAGCATATTGTCCAGGCAAGTCTAAGCATAACAGTAGATGCTTTAGTTAATATTGTTCAAAAGAACAGGCAGGTTCAGGTGACAAGAAACCAGAAGTTTAGGGCCAAAGTGAAAACAACTGCAAAAATGGCAAGTTGTTATAGGACTCAGTATGAGGTTATGTGGTAGCCAAATCCTGGGTTTGGATGGTTGTTTCATTAAGGGACCCTTTCTTGGACAAATTTTTACTGCTGTAGGTATGGATGGTAACAATGGAATTTATCCAGTAGCTTATGCATTGGTGTAAGCGAAAACAATGGAGACTTGGAGTTGGTTCTTGGTGAACCTGGGAGATGATTTTGATATTGGCCCCAATGATGATTTCACTTTTATAAGTGACAGGCAGAAGGTAAGTTTGTTTGTTGTTGTTTCTTCTTTATGTTGTTTATGCTAAATGATTCAACGAAATGATCAATAATTACATTTATTTGCCATATGTTGTTATGCAGGGTATCATACCAGCTATCTCTAGGCTATACCCAAAGGCAGAATATAGGTTCTGTCTAAGGCATATCCATGAGAACATGAAATCCAAATGAAGGGGACAAGTGTACTGTAACATTTCGTATTTTTCCCCAAATCTTAATAAATAAAAGCCCTTATTTTTATAAGATCTTTATTCCTAATATCATTAATTTTATACAAATATGCCTAAGTCTTTATATTTTTTTTACTCACAATTTATATATATATATATGTATATATTTCACACGGTTTAAATAATAATAATAATAATAATAATAATAATAATAATAATAATAATAATAAAAATAACAATAATAATATGATGTTTTAAAAGTGTATTGTCAATATTATTTACCAAGCCCAAACCAAACCTTATATCCCATTAGCCTTAGGAGCCCACAACCAAAACCCAACAAAACCCACCTAAACCTAAAGTTTGGCCCAAGCCAGCCCAAACCCAAGAAAGACCCATCTGAAAACTCCCTTTCCCCTTTCCCAGCTGTACACGATGGTCAGAAGACCTGACCCCAACCCATTGACCAATTTTTTTTCTTTAAAATCGTGATTAAGCTCCATACATGGCAAGAATCTCGTAATTGAATCATGATTAATGACCATTAAGTGCTTCCATGTCAGACCGTATAGACGTTTACGCGTTTCCAGCTCAAAATACCATATATTCAATCCTATTTTACCGGGTTTTGACCAACCATTAATCAAGAATCAAACCTTCCAAATCTGCAGCGTTTTTTTTTATAAATTAAGCCCTCCTAGACAAACTAAAACAACCGAAAACCAAACCCTCACCTCCAATTTCTGCTAATCGCTCATTTTAATCAAGAATTTAGGCGTCAGTTGACTTTGCGTTTGACCGGTCATCAATCTTCGTGACTGATCTGTAAGTTACGATTCATACATTTTTTTAATTCTTGTTCTAGTCCGATCAATAACCCTATGACTTCAGGGGTTATTGATCGTTGATTTGTTTGATTAGAAAAGTTAGGGTTCTTATTTGATTTGGGGAAGATGATACCTGTTAGTAATAGTTTAAAAACATATCTGAAACAAATTAAAACACATATCTAATCTAGATCAGATGGGTACGCGTACTGTTGTAAAACTCACGAACATGAGTTCGATTCCAGGGTCCACGTTTTATTTGTTTTGATTAAAAAGAATTTATGATAAACCTCAAACACACCATATAATTTTCTAAAACCAAATGTTTATGTTCTCAGGGTCTAGACCAGATGGTCTAGGCTTGTGATTAAAACACTGAACCAGCCACTGACTCGGGTTCGAGTCTTGGCACAAGCAAACGTTTTTTTTTTAGTTTCCTTTTATACTTATACTTTCTAGATTATTTTAAAAATAGCTTTTAAATACTAAAAGTGCCTTATAAATTCTATAAAAATTATTTTATGTTAATCTAATGACAAAGTTTATTATACAATTTTTAGTTTTTCAAAAATCATTTATTTAATATATATTATAAATATTACAAGTTTATTCAATTATAAATTTAAAATTCAATAAAAATATCTAAACGACTTTATAAAATCCCACAAAAATTATTTTAAACTTGTGGATCAATAAGTATTTCAAAAATAAATTTTATTCTAGAAAAACCGTTTATTTAATATTTTTAATTAATTTTTGTTATTTTTAATCGTAAATAAATCTTAATAAATCCATTTTTCAATATTTTTACACCAAAATTTCACATAAATTATTATTAATCATATAGATCAGAAATATAAATTCTTGGTTTGAAATTTATAAATTTTAATATTTTTAAATATTAAGTCTATATTTTGACAAATAAGTCTTAATATATTATATATTCATTAAATAGGAAAATAATTTTATAAAAATTATTTTCACATTTACTACTTTTAATACAACCATCTTTAACTAAGAATTTTTAAAAATCCTTTTTATTAATTATTTCTTTATTTAATTATGTAATCAACGATTATACTAAATTAATCACCAATGAATTGTCAATCCCCAAATTAGGAACCCTAGAATATCCTCAGTATAGAAACGTAGACTTTTAAGTTTTCCCAACACTTATTTATTATCTTAAACATAGGGTAATACTTGGCAACGTTGGGCTACACTTATTCTATTTCACGAGACTTAACACTTTGCTAAGGTGAGTTTACGTAACCTTGTTTATGCAATTCTTTATACTTGAAACTTTATACTTAAGCAATTCTACATACATGTCTAGTTGTAAACTTTAATGCCTCATGACTTAGACAAAGACTATTAGACTTAAACTTCAACTTACATAATCATTAGCTATGGCCAAGCCGGCGAAATACAGTGATAGATCTATTGGATTGACAATCCCACCTAGATTCGTTGACCATCTTTTATGGGGAGCGCGGGTGATTGTTATTATTCCAACGTTATATTAAGGTGAACCGTGGATGCGGGATGGACCTAAACTTTGTCGGAGGTTTGATTATGTGCATACTATACTTCATGTTTATTCATGTAGACTTAAACTTACATTAGACATATGAATTGCTAAACTTTTATTCTTTTAAAACTTAATTGCTTGACTTGGCTTATGTATTCTCACCAACTTCTAGTTGACCCCCCCCATTCTTTCCAAACTTAACAGGAAATATTGATGTTTGAAGTCTAAAGCTAGCATGAGGAGTTATATGAAGTTTTAAGTTCGTTTGTTTGATTGATGTATTAGATTACATTCAAGACTTTAATGAAATTCAATATTGTAATGAAATAAAGGATTATTTAAACATATGTATTACGATGAGCTACTGAACAATCATTCATACGTGACACCTCGATGTTTCCGCCATCGGTTGGGGTGTTACAGATTGGTATCAGAGCCTTGGTTATAGGGAATTAGGTTATTAAAAAAATAATCTAGTCTATAACCTTAGGACTTTAATCAGTACTTGCTTCAGTTGTTTGCAGCTCTACCTTATCCTTATATCTATCCATATCCTCTTTATTCTTACCATAGCTTGGTCTTGTCTACCCTCTTTTACTTGCTGCAATCCTAACGTACTTCTGATTATTAGGGTAAATTCCTTAGACTTAGGTCTGGTCTGTTTTGATAAGCCAACATTTTCGTTTATTCGTGGTTAAATATTTACAATCTCCGTGTTTCATTTTCATTTATACCCCCTCACTCCCGTATAAATTCTAAGTTTTGAATCCCAAAATTTTTGCAATTCAAATATATTTTTTTTCCTTATATACTTCCCCTGTTAGCCTAAATTTCATGAATCATTTATGGATTTCACCAGCACACTTCATTTTACAAACTTATAATATTACTCGTACGTTTAATTATTTTCAACGCCTTACCCAAATCATATTACTGCCTTTTTCAACATGTTACATATTTTTAAACTGCAACCTCATAACCTGAGTATACCTTAGTACAAAACTAAAGATTTCTAAATTTTGTTGGATTTTCATTACCTAGAAATTTTACAAAATACGTAATTTTGTCAAAAGATGTCCTCGAACTTAAATTCAATTGTTTATTTATTTGCGTAACAAACGATTTTCTATATAACGCTTTAACCTATAAAAAAAATCACTTAATAGATACTTGATCTTCAAAAACCTAATGTCGCACTAATTGGAATATCTTAATCAAAGCTCACTTAGTTTATACTATTTAATGACTTTTGCTTTAAAGTACAATATCAATTTTGAAAATAAAATCTTCTTATCTATAGGAACTATATTTAGTCTCCAAATATCCCATTGACAACAACTTATTTTTAACTTGTTAGAACTTTTACAATGTTTGGTATTTACCACAATCATGTTTTCTCATACACTTGATTCTAAGCTCACTATTTACACTACTACAAAATCTCCTCAATTGTGCCACTTTGAGAACCTATAAAATAAACCTTCTATTAACTACCTTCACGATCACCATCTTTCATTACCTTGATGATACTTTGAGTTTCCTCATCATCCTCTTAAGAACTACATTCATATTCTTTACATGAACTTGATCCCTATGACAACCAAACTATTAAAACTTGATTGTGTGTTGCATCAAACTTAATCCTTAGTTATACATGAGGATTCGATTATCTACCATATTTGAACATTTGATACTAGAACTATTTGCTATAGACACACTTAGAGTCATTAACCTTGTCTAGGGAAACTCTATTACAACTCGCATGCTATACTTGATACTTGATTTCTTACATGTACATATTATCAATTTGCAATTTATGTGTGTAATAATTGGTACACTTAATCAAACAACTGATAGAGGATGAAGTACTTGCTCAACAGTTAGTTGAGTACCAAATAACCTACTCAACGATTGGTAGAGGTCATCATGCCTGCTCAACAGTCGGTAGAGGCCCTACAACCTGCTCAACGACTAGTAGAGGCTATCGCACCTGCTCAACAATCGGTAGAGGTTCTTACTCACTGACTGGTAGAAGTCTTTTTCCTGCTCAACAGTTGGACTCATTTTTGGATACATTGTATACGATTCAATCACAAGGTTATTTTGCATTACTTACATGTGTAGAAGGACATAAAACCTTAATGTAAGGTAAATTGGTGATTGCGGTCCGGAACGTAATCATGAATTTACAGGTACGTTAAGTGTAACACCTCGAGGTGTTACGGGTCTCTTAAACGGGTCGGGTCGTACCCGACCACCCGATTATTCAATTAAATATTCAAGATCGAATCTCGCGACAAACCGTTTCAACCGATTATATAGATAATAATTATTAAATTTTTATTATCCCGGTTAAACGCTCCTTATCTGCTAATAACTCGTTGTCAAACGTCTTTTGTTCGGTTGTTATAACCGTTACCAAACATCCCGAGTCCCAGTTATTATCCCCGTAGCCAAACACCCTCTATTTTTAATTTCCTATTTAAACCACCTTTCTCTTACCTCTCGTTCTCTCTCTCTGCATATACATCTAACACACACATTTGTGTGTTAAAGAAAGAAGCCACCGGCCACCACTGTCGCCGGCCGCCGCCGCCGCCGTCGCCGGAGTCTTCTTCTCCGGTAAGCATCACTCTCCCTTCTCCTCTGATTGACTAATCAGACATCGAACCTCTCTGTGTCTCAGCAGCCAACAACGCAACAACCGGAACCATCCTCTTCTTTGCAAGAATCCTTCAATTAATACTTGTTAATTAACCCTTCTCTGCTGAACTAAGCCCTAATCGTTCTTCTGTTTCTAACAAGCTAAGTCCCGATCCTTGTTCCGATTATAACTCGTGACTGTCACCCATTTTTCTGTTATAAACAAGCTGAATCACGACCTGCTCCTCTTTGTTGCTATAATCGGACAGTCACCAGGTTGAGGTGACTGTCGTGAATCTTTGGCACCTTTATTTCCGGTTTGAACTGTGACCGGGTATGGTTCCGATTAACAGGATAATCACTGGTTCATCGGGTGACGGTTATCAGTAATCCCTTGTCTCTCTGTTCGGCTGATTACCCGATTGATTATAAACAGTTTGGCGAAGGTCCGGTTAACAACTTGTTATCTCCGATAATAGTCCGATCATGTTCCGTTTGTGATTATATTCCGATCAAATACCCGATTGTAGTTATTTTGCTTATTCAATATTATAATCAGTTATTAATATAAAGGTTATAATTATTGTTATAGGGTACCAACTCCGGAAGGTGGGTCCGATACCCGGTTCTATACAAATTCCGGTCAACTCCCAATAATATTCCGGTTGACCTCCGGTTAGATGCCGACGAATCATTGATAAGGTATAATCATAAAAGTAGCATGTTTACATATGTTGGTGTTAGTCCTTTAAATACCAAATTGTAATATTGTTATTATGATGGTTGCGAGGTACCAATAACTGATTCGGTGAGATTGAACCCGATACCGAGTCGACTCAGTGACTCGGTCAACACCTGGAATAGAACCCGGTCCAATAGCTAGACGAGGAATATTATTAACGTACGGACTTGATAACAATAATAAGAGAATAATAATCATATATAAAATATATACATTTATATATACACAATTTAATATATTGACGATATACTAGACTCGGGTTAATAATAATACGCTCTGCCGAACAATCATCCAGGTAAGTACATGTCTAGAGTTCTTTAGGTTCGTGTGCCAAGCTGTAATGGCCAGCTGTATATATCTTTACTGCCAAGCTGTAATGGCCAGCTAGATTTAGGATGTCCGTGTCGTGTCAATAATAAACCCCGAGTTTAGGACTATCTAATATATACTGAATTCTATATATATAAATTATATATATGATATATATCCTAAGTATTACAATCTAACAAGTCCCACGCGTAAAACGTATCAATATATGTATGAAATATAATTGTAATAAGAAGATTAGCTAGAGATTAACGCAAACCGGTGAGTATCGTGAACTCCCCACTTTTACTGTTTTATTGAGTGTTTTCGGGGGAATACATGTCATTTATAAGAAAACATAATAATGCTTTACACAAAAGAATGATTACTAATAAAAGTTATATAAAGGGGGTAATAGAAACGACAAGGACAGTACTGGACGGTATCGCCATTTCCTTTCTTGTCCAACTAGAGGACAAGAACCAGTTTTACCCGAGTAGAGGGTAGAAATAATTATATTTATCACAAGCAGAGTGATACCATAGATAGGAATGGCAACCAATAGAATATAATCGGAATAATAGACATATAATCGAATTGATATGATAGAATATAATTCCCCTCCAGAATTAGAATTGTAAAGCATATTTATAAAGAATATTTTAAATAAAAGAATTGTCAATAAACGAACTGGCCATTCACTTTATAAAATACACGACCTCACCAACTTTATGTTGACAGAAACTATTTTTGACATGTGTTCAGGTAACCCAACAGATATGATGACGTGGATCCTGGAAGACTAAAGACTGTTATTACCCTGGATTCCGCTGTGTAGCTCCGATAACCCGACCCGACGACCCGGCTACGTCAGCCAGGGTCGTTACATTAAGGTAGTGTGAAATTCTATCAAGGTTTTCGGTAGATAACCAATTATAAACTCTAGTTACCTGGTAGTTCATTTAGTCTTTTTATAGTCAATCAACTCATGCATTTCTTTTAGGATTACTAAAACTTAAGTTTAGTGTCTTGCTAGATTCGTATTCTCCTTGCTATTTCAGACGAACCTAATCCAATCCTTAAAACTCACATATCAAACCTCTTATCCAAATTATTCGAAACAAATTATTCTATTCATGTCGTGCCTTAACACAAAATTTTCCAAACCACACTTGTCCTAATTTTTACCCAATCACCCTCAACCCTGTGTTTTTTAATAACTTCAGGACGAAGTTTCCAAAAGTAGGGGAGACTGTAACATTTCGCATTTTTCCCAAAATCTTAATAAATAAAAGCCCTTATTTTTATAAGATCTTTATTCCTAATATCATTAATTTTATACAAATATGCCTAAGTCTTTATATTTTTTTTACTCACAATTTATATATAAATATATATATATATATATGTATATATTTCACACGGTTTAAATAATAATAATAATAATAATAATAATAATAATAAAAATAACAATAATAATATGATGCTTTAGAAGTGTATTGTCAATATTATTTACCAAGCCCAAACCAAACCTTATATCCCATTAGCCTTAGGAGCCCACAACCAAAACCCAACAAAACCCACCTAAACCTAAAGTTTGGCCCAAGCCAGCCCAAACCCAAGAAAGACCCATCCGAAAACTCCTTTTCCCCTTTCCCAGCTGTACACGATGGTCAGAAGACCCGACCCCAACCCATTGACCATTTTTTTTTCTTTAAAATCGTGATTAAGCTCCATACATGGCAAGAATCTCGTAATTGAATCATGATTAATGACCATTAAGTGCTTCCACGTCAGACCGTATAGACGTTTATGCGTTTCGAGGTCAAAATACCATATATTCAATCCTATTTTACCGGGTTTTGACCAACCATTAATCAAGAATCAAACCTTCCAAATCTGCAGCGTTTTTTTTTTTTTTTTTTTTTTTTTTTTTTTTTTTTTTTATAAATTAAGCCCTCCTAGACAAACTAAAACAACTGAAAACCAAACCCTCACCTAAAATTTCTGCTAATCGCTCGTTTTAATCAAGAATTTAGGCGTCAGTTGACTTTGCGTTTGACCGGTCATCAATCTTCGTGACTGATCTGTAAGTTACGATTCATAAATTTTTTTTAATCCTTGTTCTAGTCCGATCAATAACCCTATGACTTCAGGGGTTATTGATCGTTGATTTGTTTGATTAGAAAAGTTAGGGTTCTTATTTGATTTGGGGAAGATGATACCTGTTAGTAATAGTTTAAAAACATATCTGAAACAAATTAAAACACATATCTAATCTAGATCAGATGGGTACGCGTACTGTTGTAAAACTCACGAACATGAGTTCGATTCCAGGGTCCACGTTTTATTTGTTTTGATTAAAAAGAATTTATGATAAACCTCAAACACACCATATAATTTTCTAAAACCAAATGTTTATGTTCTCAGGGTCTAGACCAGATGGTCTAGGCTTGTGATTAAAACACTGAACCAGCCACTGACTCGGGTTCGAGTCTTGGCACAAGCAAACGTTTTTTTTTTAGTTTCCTTTTATACTTATACTTTCTAGATTATTTTAAAAATAGCTTTTAAATACTAAAAGTGCCTTATAAATTCTATAAAAATTATTTTATGTTAATCTAATGACAAAGTTTATTATACAATTTTTAGTTTTTCAAAAATCATTTATTTAATATATATTATAAATATTACAAGTTTATTCAATTATAAATTTAAAATTCAATAAAAATATCTAAACGACTTTATAAAATCCCACAAAAATTATTTTAAACTTGTGGATCAATAAGTATTTCAAAAATAAATTTTATTCTAGAAAAACCGTTTATTTAATATTTTTAATTAATTTTTGTTATTTTTAATCGTAAATAAATCTTAATAAATCCATTTTTCAATATTTTTACACCAAAATTTCACATAAATTATTATTAATCATATAGATCAGAAATATAAATTCTTGGTTTGAAATTTATAAATTTTAATATTTTTAAATATTAAGTCTATATTTTGACAAATAAGTCTTAATATATTATATATTCATTAAATAGGAAAATAATTTTATAAAAATTATTTTCACATTTACTACTTTTAATACAACCATCTTTAACTAAGAATTTTTAAAAATCCTTTTTATTAATTATTTCTTTATTTAATTATGTAATCAACGATTATACTAAATTAATCACCAATGAATTGTCAATCCCCAAATTAGGAACCCTAGAATATCCTCAGTATAGAAACGTAGACTTTTAAGTTTTCCCAACACTTATTTATTATCTTAAACATAGGGTAATACTTGGCAACGTTGGGCTACACTTATTCTATTTCACGAGACTTAACACTTTGCTAAGGTGAGTTTACGTAACCTTGTTTATGCAATTCTTTATACTTGAAACTTTATACTTAAGCAATTCTACATACATGTCTAGTTGTAAACTTTAATGCCTCATGACTTAGACAAAGACTATTAGACTTAAACTTCAACTTACATAATCATTAGCTATGGCCAAGCCGGCGAAATACAGTGATAGATCTATTGGATTGACAATCCCACCTAGATTCGTTGACCATCTTTTATGGGGAGCGCGGGTGATTGTTATTATTCCAACGTTATATTAAGGTGAACCGTGGATGCGGGATGGACCTAAACTTTGTCGGAGGTTTGATTATGTGCATACTATACTTCATGTTTATTCATGTAGACTTAAACTTACATTAGACATATGAATTGCTAAACTTTTATTCTTTTAAAACTTAATTGCTTGACTTGGCTTATGTATTCTCACCAACTTCTAGTTGACCCCCCATTCTTTCCAAACTTAACAGGAAATATTGATGTTTGAAGTCTAAAGCTAGCATGATGAGTTATTTGAAGTTTTAAGTTCGTTTGTTTGATTGATGTATTAGATTACATTCAAGACTTTAATGAAATTCAATATTGTAATGAAATAAAGGATTATTTAAACATATGTATTACCATGAGCTACTGAACAATCATTCATACGTGACACCTCGATGTTTCCGCCATCGGTTGGGGTGTTACATGTACAAGGAGTTTCTATGGATCTATTCAAGTGTGACCACATCAATAGGCTGGGAGAAGGCTATGAATGCAGTAGCCAAAGCTGATAAACCCCTGCATGATTGGCTGAAATAGATCCCACCTAAACATTGGTCAAGATCTCACTTTAATAGTATGACTCATCTTATGTTTTATGTGCTTAGAATGTATGTTAGAAAAACTGAAATATAGTATGTTCTTGAACAATAATGCATGCAGGAAGGCCAAAGTGTGATATGGTGTTGAATAATATCTGTGAAGTTTTCAACAGGCAGATAGTTGGTGGTAGGGACAAACCTATCATCACTTGCCTTGAGTACATAAGGGAGTACCTTATGAAGAAGATTGTGGTTGTTAAGAAGTTGATTGTAAAGACTAATGGACCTTTAACACCTGCTGCAACCAAGGCTTTTGAGAAGATAAAAAATGAGGCATCACAATACAATGTGATCTGGACAAGTATGTTTCATATACTCATTTGGTATGATGTTTAATGCTGTTGGAAAACATTTTGACAATCCACGTTTAATACAGGTGGATCCAGGTACAAGTATCATGCTTTGCTACACAAGACTAGAGGGATGTTAACCTTGAAGAAGATGGTGGGGAAGAAGACAGATGACTTGACCATAATACCCCTGACTTAACGACACAAAGTTAACCCAGTTAAGTCTTTGGAGTGTTTTGGCCTATTTCTTCAAAAGTCAGGGATTGTTCAAACAATTTTTAAAAGTTTAGACTAGAGTGGCATATTGGCCTAAACCACAGGGACGGTTTTGGTAATTAACTCTAGAACAAATTTGAGAATCGATTGATAAACATAACAAAAAAGTCATGCACAAATCTCAGAAGTGATTTAGAATTTGTTAATGGACACAAGGCTGAAAAATGAAGGGTCAATCCTAAAGGTAAGACATAAGTAATGATTATCCAAGATTTTGAGGTTTTTACTGGATTATTAAAGGTTCTGTTAGTTAATGGATATAAGTTGTTTTCTTTTTATATTTTTTTTCTGATGTTAAAAAATCCTTAGTGTAGTTATACAAACAATATTTGAAAATTGCATATATTTAAAAACCCTTTTAGCTAAATCTAAACCAGGTTAAAATCTACCAAATGACAATGCTTTAAAATGAGTTAACTAGTCACATTCAAGAGTTTTTTTTCGAAAGTTGTATTGACTAGAACGATAGAAATAAAATATTAATAAATAAAAATCTAACCTTGTCATTGGAGAATTCAGATTAGGGATATGAGCTTCCTAAAACCACCAAATAGAATACCCTGATCAAGATGCGAAAAACTTAATTCAGTTATAATTATAAACAAAAGATAACATAGCAACTTCAGAAAAATTTATAAACAAAAAGTCTATGATTCAAGATTTTTATGTATCTGGGAGAATGCACAAACACAAAACATAATGCAAGAGCATGGAACACTAAGAACGCTATATAAAACATGTGAAATAGAAACCAATTTTGTTTAAGCATTTCATCAAGCACATGGCGTGCATCTTAAAACCTTCAAATTATAAGCAAAATATTGGATATCAAACCTAATACATGTATATACAACAATCAATATAATATACATATATAATTCATATCCAAAAGAATTTGCATACAATTGTATATCTAAATTTAAAGAAAAACTAACAGAAAAACGAATCTGCAAATCGATTTCTAAAAACATCAGCAACACATACCTGCAAAATAGATTTGTGAAGATGCGATTGAACAAAAAAAAAAACCCATAAAGACATGGTGTGGTGCTTGAATCACAGAAGACATGTTAGCTATCAATTCCCTATAATAACAATAAAATTCATTATACTGATGAACCATTAGAATTATACAGGCAGTGGCAATGAAACAAAACAGAGGTTACCTGAGGATGTGATGTGATGAATTAGACTTGAACATGAAGAAATGAGTGAATTATAAAACACCAACATCTTTGAAACTGACCATCTCACATGACACCGAAGATATAAAGTGGTATGAGGTTTATTTTCTGTATATTCAACCAAAGAAACGATGACATATTTATGCTTACAAAGAGAAACAATCAAGCCTAAGAATGAGGAGCTAAAAAAGGAAAAAAAGTAAAAAGGAATAATCAAAGATTGGAAACTGATAATTGGGAAATCGTTTCCATTACTCCCCCTCAAGATGAAGCATGAAGGTCGCGAGTGCCTAGCTTGTCAAGTAATATTCTGAGTTGTCGTGCTCCAAGAGCCTTTGTAAGCAAATCTGCAATCTGTTATTTGGTGTCAATATGTACTGGTTCGACTTCCTTTGATTCAACTCTCTCCCTTACGAAGTAGCAGTTCATTTCGACATGCTTTGTCCGTTCATGAAAGACAGGGTTGTTAGCGATGTGTTTCACTGCCAAGTTATCACAAAATAGTTGAGTTGGATTAGTTTGTTCCAAGTCCAGTTCTTTTAGTAGCTGACGCAGCCACAACACCTCACTAACAGTAGTTGCCATTGCTCGATACTCTGCTTCCGCGGAAGATCTTGATACGACCGATTGTTTCTTTGATTTCCATGAGATTGGCGCACCACCCAAGAGTAACAAATAACCGTTTCTTGACCTTCTCGTGTCTGGACAACCCAACCAGTCTGAATCAGTATAGGCTATGAGGTTGTTACCACCTTCTTTTGGAAGTAAGATCCCCTGACTAGGAGTAGATTTGAGGTATTGTAGGACTTTCATGGCTGCGTTCATGTGACTTTGTCGGGTGTCCGATACGAATTGACTTAACACGTTCACAGAGTAGGCGATGTCTGGCCGGGTAGCTTGTAAGTAAAGGAGCCGACCAACTAATCTACGATATGTGGTTGCATCGACACCGGCATCTTTACTGTTTCTTTCAAGCTTGGAATTTTGTTCCATAGGCATAGCACTTGGCTTACACCCCATCATACCACTGTCCTTTAAAATGTCCATGGTATATTTTCTTTGGCAAAGAACCATACCTTCTTTGACACGAGCAACCTCAATACCCAAGAAGTATTTTAGGTTGCCAAGATCTTTCACGCTAAACCTCGTGCTAAGAAATGTCTTGGTTTCTTGTATTTTCTCTAAATTATCTCCCACAATTATGACATCATCTACATAAATGAGGGCCGCTACAAATGAGGTTTGAGTTTTGAAGATGAAAAGAGAGCGGTCGGCACGCGATTGTTGGAAGCCCACTTCAGTTAATGCTGCTGTGAATTTGTGATACTAGTTTCTCGAAGCCTGTTTCATTCCATAAAGAGACTTTCGGAGCCTACAAACCTTTGTTTCATTTCCTTTGTCGAATCCTTGCGGGATTTTCATATAGACCTCCTCCTTTAAATCACCATGTAGGAAAGCTTTATTAACATCTAATTGGTGCATAAACCAATTCTTCTTGACCGCAACTGCCAAAATGGTTCGAACGGTGACGAGTTTGGCAACCGAGCGAAGGTATCATGGTAGTCTACCCCTTTGATTTGGGTGAAGCCTTTAGCTACTAGTCTCGCCTTGTATCATGGACAGGGCTTTCACTCAAATATCTATCTATCTATCTATCTATCTATCTATCTATCTATCTATATCTATACTTGTATACTACTATATAATGGGTTCTGGACGGGGAAGATAGTAATTTTCATTTAGTTTTAAGACACATAAAAACATTATTTTTTCATTTAGTACAAATGTTAATGCATAAATAATTTCTCATTTACAATATTGTCCCTCTACATTTTAACATTTAATAATGTAGTGTAATAAATGATAAACAATAATGTAGTGTTATTACATCTAGCATTTATATTTATAATGTAATACTATTTTATAATAGCTTGTAAAAAAACTTATTAACTTATACTAAAAATAATACATAAAAATTTGACTAACATATTCAAACTCAAATAAAAGAAATAGGCATCGTCCCATTCGTGATTGACTAGGTCATTAGGAAAATCAAAATAATTGGCATCGTCCCATTCGTGACTGACTAGGTCATTAGGAAAACCAAAATAATTGTCAAACAAGAATACATGATGACTTTTAGTTTAAAAGTACAACAATTAAATAACTTATTAACTTATACTAAAAATAATACATAAAAAATTGACTAACATATTCAAACTCAAATAAAACAGATAGGCATCGTCCCATTCATGACTGACTCGGTCATTAGCAAAACCAAAATAATTGTCAAACAATAATACATGATAACTTTTAGTTTAAAAGTTATTGTATATGTGTAATAAAAGTTTACGGTTAAAAATTACAACCAGAAAAATGTTGTGTTAATCAAGAGCAACGCCATGGTTTCTATGATCCACGCATACAACACAAACTTCTCCTTCACATCTATAGGTGTCTCATTAGACGAAACAATCGCCAACATGAGAAATGGTGTATATACGTTCGGAGAATATTCGGGAACATACCACAAAATCGATCAGTTAGTACCACAGGATGGCAAACCCATCCCACACGCAATTCTTTATTTTTTATGGCTTCATTTAGACTATCTGGCTACTTTTTTTACCGGATACTGAAATCTTGTCTTATGCTTCAAGTTTTCAGTTTTCTCTTGCTTCACTTTATATTTTCATACATGCTTTCAATATCAAAGTACTTCTACCAAAATAATTGTTAACCAAGAATATATGATGACTTTTAGTTCAAAAGTTATTGTATATGCAATAAAAGTTTACGGTTAAAAATTACACAATCGTCAACAGGAGAAATGACATATATAAGTTCGGAGCATATTAGGGAATTTATCACAAAATTGACCAGTTAGTACCACGGGATGGCAAACGCATCCCACACGTCATTCTTTAATTTTTTATGGATTCATTAGAGTATTTAGCTACTTTTTTTCAAAGACTGAAATCTTGTCTTCTGATTCAAGTGTTCAGTATTCTCCCGCATCAATTTTTATTTTTTATTCGTGCTTTCAATATCAAAGGACTTCCACCAAAATAATTGTCACACAAGAATACATAATGAATTTTAGTTTAAAATTATTATATATGTAATAAAAGTTTGCGGTTAAAAATTACAATCAGACAAATGTTGTATTAATCAAAAGCAACGTCGTGGTTATTGAATTAATCAAAAGCAATATCATGGTTTCTTTGATCAAATGTGGTGGTTTCTTTGATCCACGCATACAACACAAAATTCATCTTCACATCTATGGGTGTCTCATTAGACGAAACAATGGTCAACATTAGAAATGGCGTATATACGTTCGGACCATATTAGGGAAATACCATAAAATCGACCATTTAGTACCATGGGATGGCAAATCCATCCCACACGCCATTCTTTATTTTTTGTGGCTTCATTATAGTATTTAGCTACTTTTTTTTACCAGAGACTGAAATCTTGTCTTCTTCTTCAAGTTTTTAGTATTCTCCTGCATCGCTTTATATTTTCATACGTGCTTTCAATATCAAAGGACTTATCTTACATATATTGTGTTCAGGAGTATTTCTTTTAATCATTATTGTTCACTTATTTTTGTATTTAAAAAACTCTATGGTGTCATCTATTGTTTCAAATTGTGGGTTAATTTTACACCGTAAGATATTTATTACAAACTTAACGTGTTATTCTACTACAACATCTATACCTACTTTCTACTAAAATTGTATGCCCTCCGATCATATATTACACATTATCAGTATATTTTTATAATGTACAACACCAACAACCTGATTGATCAAAAGCAACAGCCAAACACAGTACAGCCCTACCACAACGTGCGGGTTCCTGCTAGTATCTATATCTATACTTATATATACTATCTAGTGGGTTCTGAATGGGTAAGATTGTCATTTCATATTCATTTAAATGGGTAGAAATGTAATTTCATTTAGTTATCAGGACAAATTTAATACAACTATTAAATCAACTTGTCTAACCTATTAAAAGTAATTAATAATGGTATTAAAACCATTGAAGCATTTGAAAAGTTTAACATTATGGCATAAAAGATCTTAGAAAATTCATAATAGAATATGACATCAAGAAGCATTGTTATGAAATTACACAAATATTACTTAAAACTATAAGTCAATTTTATACTTTCTTTAAAATTTATGCTACCACTTTGCTGAAAAATCTGTATCTATATAAATATATCTCCTATGGTTATCTCTATGATTTGCCTATAAAACAAGTCTTAAAGCTAAATGTAGAACATGTGCTTCACGCATCCACTCTCCCAACAGAGATGTGCTTGTTTAAATTCTTTAAGATGTCATCGTATCGTTATAGATCCAGATCCATGATTCCAAGCATTAATGATAGTGTTCTTAATTTCATTCATGGGATTAGTTAATCCATACCTTAGAAACCAACGGTTCTTGGAATACATTTGTATGTTCCTTTTACTCATGCTAGCCCCATAAAAAAAACTTCCAATCAAACCCTAATATGTTCTAATTTATGTTTGTTGCTCATCTTTCATTCTACGATCGTCATGTCACCGGTGATTGTGGATAACTATTTCTAATTAGATTTTGATTTGTGGGTTTATACATGAGTCTTTGATTGAATGAATCAAGAGTGTTTGATTAATGTTAGTTTAGCATTGTAGTGCTGCAGTCTAATTTCATCGAAATGCGCCATAATATCTTCGAAGCCCTTTTACTGTTTACGTTGTTGTGCATTTTCAGATCTCAAACTTACAAGGAACCGTTAATTTTCTTTGACATTCCTAAGTTTAGGTCTACATGAGCACTATTCCAAGTCCTGTTATTTAGGTCAACTGACGGAGCACAATTGGATGCATATGTATTGGAGTCTACCCCTATTCAATTTTCATGGTTTGGTTATCACTTTATGAAATGGCGTAATTCGAACACATCTTGTAGTCAATGATTAGTCTAATGTCATTAGTAAAAAAAACTTACCACGTAACGATATTAGACATTATTGTTTTGTTTTTGCATTTGATCTATGGAGCATACATAAAATAATGCATGAGGTGATCATGCACGCAGTATGCACAACAGGAAGCCAATTCTACATGCTTTTATTGCATGAGCATTGCTAAATGCCCCTCACACCCCCTCATCATATGAATTCTTCTAAAACTTGCATCACCACCACCATTCCCATCCTATCTACTGTGTGAAGTGTTTGTAATTTTACAATTAATGATGGGAAGACGACCTCCATGTTGTGATAATCATATATCAAGAAAGGCCCATGGACGGTTGAAGAAGATGTAACTAAACATATCAATTACATATATGCCAATTGTATATAGTCAACCATCGTGCAGCCCCGCTGTAACGCGCGGGTTCCTGCTAGTATATATCTATCTATACTATTATATAGTGGGTGCTGAATGGGTAAAGTTTTCATTTCATTTTTATGTAAGTGGGCAATATTGTAATTTCATTTACTTAGCTAGACAAATTAAATACTAACAATAACTAATCCTTAAAGTAACCTTGAATATTTACAATAGTTAATCCTCAAACTCACCTAGAGAAGTAACATAAATGCCAAAGTGAAAAAAACATGTAAATAATTTCTAAAATAAATTTGGAAATAGTTTTTTTTTACTTGGGGAGCCAGTGAGCCACCATCAATTTAAAATATGATGGTCCTTAACTTAAAATATGAGTCACCATCAATTTAAAATATGATGGTCCTTAACTTACTAATTGTTATTGGCAAGTCATGTTTGTGCTTCATGTTTTGTAACCGATTGAACAACGAGGAGCCATCATCAATTCACTGTCATGATGGTCTTTAATTTACTAATTATTATTAGTCCAAGCCACCATCATTTTATAATTATTATCGCCCAACCTCACAAATAAAATACTACACACTATATTGCTTGTTTCTCTATAGTTACAAATCCTCCACCGCTGCTTGTTGAACCGGAGACGGGATTGCAACCATCGCCATCACCGTTACGCCTCTGCTCTCTGGCGTTACCCACAATCTACATCACTACATACTGTGTTCTTTTTCTCGCCTCTTTGTGACAGGTACAAATCATCAACACTGATTATCACTTTCGGGTAAAGCCATAACATGAAGAAATACAAGCCCATCAACATCTAGCGCAAGATATAAAACAATATATCTAAATAACAAATTCAATGATTATTTACAAAATAGCACAAGGTTGATTATTGTAACCAAACGAGTTGACGTTAACCCGCGCGTTGCAGCGGGTTGTTAAATATGTGTCTTTAAAGCATTCTCGATGCAAGAGGGTATCCAAAATCCGGATCTACCACAATATCAGCATGCCACATTCCTACCTTGCAAAAAAAAACATTTTTCCTCCAATCCCTAAACAATCCAACTCAAACCCCGCATCGGCAACAGCGCCGCAGCCTCCTTGCTAGGAAATTGAGAGTGGTGGTCACGTGTTGTAGTACCCGAATATGTTTATGTGTGTAGGTGAGAGATGAAGAGAGTGAGTAGTGGTTAGTGTGTAAAATGATAGCACACGTGATAAAGAGTAACGTTAACACATATTAAGATATTTTGGGATATTTTACATTAAAAGTACATGATTGAATAAACTTAAGGTAGTCTAAAGATGCACATTGTTATCAAAGTATATAGAAAAAAATAAAGTTAAGTAAAAGATCTAGACATATTTATGTATAATTAATTAATAAAAAATAAATATATACTAAACTTAATTAACCCATAGAAAAAGTAGAACAAATAGATTCATAGGCTACATCTGTACATCTAGTCTAGGCTAAGATTTGAAAACATAAAATTTGCCTCATATTAAATGGAAAATATATTGTATCTTTTTTGAGATTAGATGCACACAATACAAAGTGTGTCTTCTTCGCTTTCACCGTTAATATAACCACAAGTTCAAAAAGCAGTCACCGGTTGCGAACGGAATGAGTCATATCATGTTTTTTCTATTTTGCTTTTTCGTGTCAACAATTCTATATCATGGAAAGCAGTCACCGGGCATGTGTGTGTTCGGAGGGGTTACGATGATTCATGGTTGCATTGCGGTTTTGCGACAGTTAGTAGTTAAATGCGGATATCCGGTGATACTTTAATATTGATGGTATATGTTTCACTTGCAAATTATGTGGGTTATATCAGTGAAAACGGCGACGTTTGACGCAGACAAACCCATACGAATCACAGGAGAAGAAGAGGAGGGGGTTACAAATCGCCCAAGATGAAAAGGCGGCGGTTACGACTCACCGGACACGAAGAGCGACGGTTGCGAGTGGCCGAAAGGGTGATATTGACGGTTTTTGCTTTAAATGGGACTTTGGTGTACAGATCATCATATGCATCAGATCTTTGCTCAAACCATCAAATCCACTTTTCCTATATTAGAATAAACACATGGTAATGACAATTGAATAAAAAAACTACACAAAAAATATTTATCACGGAAAAAACATATGTTTGAATCAATTGTTAATTTTGATGGCGTTCATAATAGGAGGATTGGTAAATGAACATTGAAACTGAAATTATGGGATTTTGCGAAGTTAGACAACTTTAGATTCGGTATCGGTGGAGGCGATGCGAAGTTAATTAACAGAGTCAATATATCATTTGAATTATTTAGTGAAACTGAAAGGAAGATGATGGAATTCAACTGCCGTTAGATAACAAAGTTAAGTTACTATTTGTATAAATATATAATATAATATGGTTTAAGAAACAGAACATATACAAAAAAATATATTATAAAAAGTGGTTAGTTTTTTTATATGAATCAGACCTATTATCATATATTCCACCATTTTGATACCATGTTTTGCTTAGTTCTCCAACAGATGATCTGTTTATTTATATGCAAAGACACGTTATACTTTTTTTTTCAAGATTTTTATGGGTTTAGGGCTTTGACTGTAAACAAATAAGATAGGTTTTTTTTTGGATCAATTGTTTCCATTTACAATCTCGGTCAGAAATATAATGGATCGTAAAAGTCTCTATCAACAAAAATCTATAAGTTAACGTAATTGATCAGTGAGTTTTTATATGAACCAAACCTATTATCATCATGTATCCACCATTTTGATACCATGTTTTGCTTGGTTTTCCAACAGATAATCTATTTAATTATATGCAAAGTCACATTATACTTTTTTTTCAAGATTTTTATGGGTTTAGGGCTTCGACTGTTAAAAAATAAGTTAGTTTTTTTCTTTTGTGGATGAATGGTTTTCATTTAGAATCCCGATCAGAAGTATAATGGATCATAAAAGTATCTGTCGACGAAAAATCTATAAGTTAACGTAATTGATGACCAAACACAGTGCAGCCCCGCCGCAACGCGCGGGACCCTGCTATATATTATTATTATTATCTATACTACTATATAGTGGGTGCTGGATGGGTAAATTTGTCATTTCATGTTTATGCATAAGGATAAAATTGTAATTTCATTAGAATGACAAGACAAATTTAATACAACTATTAATTTTTATTAATTAATGACCATAAAAACAAGAAATTAATGATTAATAGTTGAAGGTTAAAAAAAAAGGCAAAAACAAGAAACAAAAAACAAGAAACAAAAAATTAGTTTTTTATAATATTATACCATTCACAATTTTAAACCCCTATATTTTGTATGTCTTATCTACAATAAATTAACCGCAAACAAACTCACATGTTAGTTATATAATTTTTGGAATTAGCATGTGGAGATTAACAAACAACTAGCAAGAATGCACCTTACCCATCATGCTTTCGGGTAACAGCGTAATGTTCTTTTTTAATCAATAATTTTAATCAATAATAGAGGATAAATTTGATCAAGCTATAAGTTGGTTTGAATCTCCATAATATAACAGGCAAAGTAATAAGTGGAATATGGATGTTTAGGGCGATTGTTTTCGGGTTATTAAAGTTATTTAAAATACAATTTGATTTATGTTTGAATTCGAATCGTGCTAAATAAACATAAATATATATATATATATGTGTGTGTGTGTACTTTTTATAAAAAAAATTCAAGTTATATATAATTCAATTTAAATTTTCAGGTCGAATCGGATCGAAAATCATAAATTTAACCAAACGCAACATCCAAACATTGTACAGTACCGCCGCAACGCGCGGGCTCCTTCTAGTTTATTATTTATTATATAGTGTATTCTGGACGGGTAAAATTGTCATTTCATATTCATCTACATGGACAAAAATGTAATTTTATTAGATTGGCAAGACAAACTTAATACAAAATTTAATAGAAGTCAAATGTTATTTATAATAATAATAGAATGTTGTTATTAAATATCACTAAATGTGATAATTAAATATCTAATAACACTATAAGTACTACCAAAAGTTATAATGAAGATCAACAGTTTCGCATTACCAAAAGTTATAATGAAGATCAAGAGTTTTGCATTATGCTTCTCCATTTCTTAACCATATAAAGTTAGTTAAAAACAATGAATGAAGATATAAATTTAGAGTTCATAATATTAATATGAAATTGAATTGATTAAATTGTAACACCACGCCTCTAATATCATCCAATATTGTCCGCTTTGCCCACTAGAAGCTCACGGATTTGTTTTTGGTTACCCGAGTGAAAACTTCCAAGGAGGTCACCCATCCTAGTACTACTCCGACCTGAGCACGCTTAACTGTGGAGTTTTCATGTGTTCCACAACCAACTAAGCCCAAAACGCGTTGGTGATTTATGAGGCAGGACATTACTTATGAACCAAGATCTCTCCTGTCCACGGGAGATGTGGGATATGCCTAGGGTGTTACAATCACCCCCCTCAGGGACTCATCGTCCTCGATGAGGTTTGCCCCACCATCCCGGATGGCACAAGAGTGGCTCTTGGTTTATAAGTAATGTCCTGCCTCATAAATCACCAACGCGTTTTGGGCTTAGTTGGCTGTGGAGCACATGAAAACTCCACAGTTAAGCGTGCTCAGGTCGGAGTAGTACTAGGATGGGTGACCTCCTGGGAAGTTTTCACTCAGGTAACCAAAAACAAATCCGTGAGCTTCTAGTGGGCAAAGCGGACAATATTGGATGATATTAGAGGCGGGGTGTTACAGATTGGTATCAGAGCCATGGTTATAGGGAATTAGGTTATTAGAATGCCTTTTAACCTAGTCTATAACTAAGTTTACTTTCACGAGTCCTCTCGTGTATATTCTTTTTATCTTTATATTTTCTTTCAAGATATTTTCGCTATAATTTCTTCTTGTTATTCCTTCGGTATTTTTCTTAGAAAAGAAGACACTCGTATTTTACAAACGAAACGATATCACCAAGTTAGGAGTGACATCCATACCTTGGTGATTAGTTTCACTCCTCCATATGTTATTTATCCTAGGAATATAACTTTGAGATAGGAGTGACATCCACACCTCAAAGAGTATTTCCTTCAAAAAGAAATTTAACCACTAAGCTGTGAGTGATATCCTTAACTTAGTGATTGGTTTCATTCCACAATAATTTTCAATTTTAAAATAACATCTTTGAGTTAGGAGTGAATTCCACATCTCAGGGATCTATTTCTACATCTCGTTTTAATCTCGCTAAAGTTTTGAAATTCACTAATATCCTCATTTACACAATACTAATTTACACCCAGTTTAGGGAAGCCTATTCGCCAGATTAGAACACACTTTATATACACATTGTGCCTTGAAACAAGAGATGCCTTAACGATCCTTACAATCAAACGATCTTTCAATGTATAAATTTTGTAAAAGTTTACAATTAAAAGGTTTCAAGTTACCTAGTCCTAACGGGTAACACTTAGATTTTCTCAACATTTCATAACAATTAATTTTTTTTTCGACTTTTCAACCTACAAGTTAAAGAAATGTTTAAATACAAAAAAAAAATCTATTTTTAAAAAAATTTGTCAAGGCATCTGGGATCATTCACAACCTTCACGTCATTTTAAGTATTGGTCTTTTAAAACACATTAGATTTACACATACTTCATGAAATGGTTTCATTTTGCATTTTATAAACTTGTATTGCATATTTTACAAGTCAAATGTAAACCCTTTGTTTTCATATGGCGTATCCAATATATGTTTTCGGAAGAAACTTGCAACTAATAATAAGCCTTATAACATTTTTCAAACTCGACTCCTCGTAAACACATATCTACAAAGATTTTTTCAAATGAACCAGTTTTGAATCTAAAACACACTTCGGTTACTAAAAAGTTATCCTCATGCATTACTACTATTCTTTCAACTATATCACAAAGATTGCGCAAACTACGTTTTTGATAAACGAAAATTTATCCTATTACACTCGCACACTTTCAGTCGCAAAACTTTTGGTTTAAACAATGGACATACCCTCTTATCCGAATGTTGCTAAATGTCTTTTATAGTATAACGCATATATGTAAAATTACTAGATTTTAACTCGCATGCTAGTAGGCTATACACCTGTTCCGTGCACACTAATCTGCCATAAATTTCATTATTTTATTCTTGCACCATTTTTATTCATAGTTATTTCTAACACGTTAGTTGTGATTATTTTCACATTGCCTATTTGCATTAATTCAACTCGTTTACTTTCATTTTGTGCGATTGTGCGATTTACTTGATTTACGTTATACTATTTTTTTAATCAAAATTCTATGCTATACGTATATACTTACATGAACGCATATTTGGTATGCACATTTTTTTTTCTATTGTGAGCAAAACCCTGTTATACTTTACATTATTTTGTTCATCGTCATGGCCAACAAACATACTAGTTGATAACTCGTATGGGATCTAAGCCAGTGCCCACGTACGACTCGGATTAGAGTGTTTATTTAATCCGAGGGAACGGTGTAAATCTCGTAGTTTATCAATATAGGTGTTTAGAGCCCAACGATGTGAACAGAAGTTACCGGTTAAGGGTGAACCCGAAAGGGAAGAACCTCTAACCATGTCTATTACTTACCTGTTACTCTCATTACGGTTAAAAGGTAAACCCGAAAGGGAAGGACCTCTAACCATGTCATTGTTTCATTGCAGTATCAATTACTTAGCATATCCTGATTGCACGCATTTGTTTCTAGTATTACTTAGGCCAGGGTTATGGAAAAGCATAACACCCTAGTGTAAGGTAAATCGATGATTACGGTCCGGAACGCAATCATGGGTTTACAGGTACATGAGGGTGGTGTGTAATTCTATTTAGGCTGTTAGCAGACAATCAGTACGAGTCCAAAGTATCGGGAGTGTGGTGGGTCAGCTGCGGTACACCCTATATATAAGCATAAACGATACTGCGGGAGCGGACTAGGAGTCTGGCCAAGAACCTACCCATTACTATCTCATCATTAGATCATTGACTAATAGGTAGGACTTTCGATAAGAAAGTTCTTATCCGAGCTTTAATTCGTCCTCCTAGAGTCTTTCTCTTGACCACCTCTACAGAAAACATAAACCTTGTATACTCTTACACTCTCGATTAATTGGATTCTTGTTGCATACTCTAATAAAGTTCAGTTAGAAACATTTCTAAAGTAGGGGAGACTACCTACATTAGTGCCTCTGCCCTCACCCGTTACACATTCCCAAAAACTTTCCCATTTAAACTCTCAACTTTCTAACTTTGGGTCAACTGTCAAAGATTTTGAAACTATTACTTTGGATATTAGACAATTACTTTAAATTTTGTCAAATCATAATTGATGCAATTTTTTTTTACCTACTTGACTTTTCAACACCTTTCATTTCATAGAAATCTCCACTTGAAAAAAAATTCGAGACGAAATTTTCTAAAGTAGGGGAGATTGTAACATCTGCTTCTTATATTTTTGCCAAGATTACAAATGTAGTCCCTATATTATCACATTCACAAATCCAGTCCATGTACTTTTGTTTATTCTCAAATTAATAAAAACTTGAGTTTCTTTTTATCATTACATATTTACTGGCGGGTCTACGTTTTAATCAAATAAGTATATTGAAACGTTTTTCAAACTTACTATAATTTGACTTTTATAGGATACCAAGTCAGGATGTTAGTTATGCCAAAAATCATTTTTTTGTATCATATATTTTAACCACAATTAAACAATTACCAATTTCTTTTAAACTTTATGACTAATTATATTACCTCAAAAATAAGTTTCATGAGTTTTCTAGTCAACTAATTACTATTATTACTCATAAAATTGATTATTATATTAAACATCATTCTTTTCCTCAATATCCCAACATGAGTTTCACATACAAACACTCTCACTTCTCTCATATTTTATCATCTTTTAAGTTCATATCATCATCATCCTCAAGAATTTCGGAGATTTTTGCTTTGGTTTTCATATATTCTTATTTTTCTAAATCGAACAAGCAAAACCGTAAGTATTTTCAATCAACTTTCACTATTTTTCCTTTTCATATATATTTCTTCAATAGCATTATATTTATTTGATGATTAATACACTTTAGGGTTTCAATTGCTAGTTAGGGCTTTAGGGTGTTTATGAACAATTTGGGATTTTTGAGTTAAAAGTATAATTAACTTGTACAATTCATAACTAATTCATATGTTATCTAAAAATCATGAAATTCTAACCTTAGCTTCTAGATGATATTTATGACCTGAAAACCGTTGCAATAGTTTTAATAATTTTATTTTGATTAAATCATGCTTATTTCATTTAAAATCATATATAATGTATTTTAATGTAAATATTCGTGAAAACCCTATTTATTATGTTAGAATACTGATTATGATTTTTACTACTTAATTTGTATTAGTTTTGTACTTTTATAGAATTTAATTCTTTATTTATGTTTTAGACAATAAATATAATATAAAATCATTTTGGTTAAAAAAAATTATCTAAAAATTATTTTTGACCATTTTGGTTCATAATACATTATTTTCATTAAAATTCTTGATATTTTGATTAACTTAAAATTTTATGTGAATTTATGATAATTATACGTTTATATTATATATTCATTAAGTCATTTAAAAATATTTATGAAATATTTAGATCATTTTATGACTTCATAAATCTATTATTGTATAAATTTAAATTATTTATCTTATTTAAAATTTCTTTGACTAACCTAATTAATTGGTTGTATTTAAATTAATAAATACAAATAATTAATGTTTCAAAGTTGTTACATTTTTTTGAACAAGTCAAAGTTGTTACATTTTTTTTGAACAAGTCAACGTTGTTACATAATTTAACATTTATGTGACTTCCACCATTTACTTTAATTCATAACTTTCAATTATGAACTTATAATATTATTATTCTTATTTATTCTTTAGTTCATATGTCATATTATTTCAAGCAAGTATATATATTTACTTACGTCGCATTTTCAACATATATCGTTATTTACAAGTTAAACCCCAAATTAGACTAGACATCCTAAGTGCCTTAGACTAGAAACCCTAGACTTAATCTAAGTCCAAACACTTATACATATAACATACTTTTAGGTTGAGACTTCGGGATTCGCCAATTCACGCTCACGACGATTTACTGACATAACTATTTAGTGAATGTGAGTATATTTTTCCCCTTTTTACTGTTTTACTATTTTGGGGTGACTCGTGTACTTACTATCAATTTTCTATTTCATCTTACTAAAATAGCAATTCTTATGTGTGTTTGCTTGTGTCATTTCGTGTATCTATGACCTGTCAAATCATTAACCGTTGCGGCCTGGCATTTCAATGAATAGTACTATGTATATACCCTTGTGACTCTGTTGAGAGTCCTCGTCATTGCTATGTATTACATTACTACTAGCGCATACTATATATATCTGCTTTCCTTTCATAGGGTTGATTTGACCCGAATACCACTTATTACATTTTGCAAAATAACACATGAATTGCTAAATTTTCTTTACTATATGTATCAAACGGGTATGCTCACCAATACATGTTTGTATTGACAAAATTATTTTCGTACATGTTTCAGGTTATTTGAGATGCATTCGTTAAGCTTTCGGTTTCATATTTAGATTTTGATTCATTGTATTTCAGTTTAGGTGACGTTTAGAATCGTTGTATTTCATTTCAATGTAATAAACTATTTAATCAATGTATCAATATTTACACTTTTAGTCCATGAGCTATTGAACAATCGTCACTACGTGACACCTCGATGTTTCCGCCATCGGTTATTTAAATTTATACAATAATAGATTTATGAAGTCATAAAATGATCTAAATATTTCATAAATATTTTTAAATGACTTAATGAATATATAATATAAACGCATAATTATCATAAATTCACATAAAATTTTAAGTTAATCAAAATATCAAGAATTTTAATGAAAATAATGTATTATGAACCAAAATGGTCAAAAATAATTTTTAGATAATTTTTTTAACCAAAATGATTTTATATTATATTTATTGTCTAAAACATAAACAAAGAATTAAATTCTATAAAAGTACAAAACTAATACAAATTAAGTAGCAAAAATCATAATCAGTATTCTAACATAATAAATAGGGTTTTCACGAATATTTACATTAAAATACATTATATATGATTTTTAATGAAATAAGCATGATTTAATCAAAATAAAATTATTAAAACTATTGCAACGGCCACAAAATCAGAATAGAAACTATTTTCAGGTCATAAATATCATCTAGAAGCTAAGGTTAGAATTTCATGATTTTTAGATAACATATGAATTAGTTATGAATTGTACACGTTAATTATACTTTTAACTCAAAAATCCCAAATTGTTCATAAACACCCTAAAGCCTTAACTAGCAATTGAAACCCTAAAGTGTATGAATCATCAAATAAATATAATGCTATTGAAGAATTATAAATGAAAAGAAAAAATAGTGAAAGTTGATTGAAAATACTTACGGTTTTGCTTGTTCAATTTAGAAAAATAAGAATATACGAAAACCAAAGCAAAAATCTCCAAAATTCTTGAGGATGATGATGATATGAACTCAAAAGATGATAAAATATGAGAGAAGTGAGAGTGTTTGTGTGTGAAACTCATGTTGGGATATTGAGGAAAAGAATGAGTAATTAGAAATATAATGAATGGTGTTTAATATAATGATCAATTTTGTGAGTAATACTAGTAATTAGTTGACTAGAAAACTCATGAAACTTATTTTTGAGGTAATATAATTAGTCATAAAGTTTAAAAGAAATTGGTAATTGTTTAATTGTGGTTAAAATATATGATACAAAAAAATGATTTTTGGCATAACTAACATCCTGACTTGGTATCCTATAAAAGTCAAATTATAGTAAGTTTGAAAAACGTTTCAATATACTTATTTGATTAAAACGTAGACCCGTCAGTAAATATGTAATGATAAAAAGAAACTCAAGCTTTTATTAATTTGAGAATAAACAAAAGTACATGGACTGGATTTTTAAATGTGATAATATAGGGACTATATTTGTCATCTTGGCAAAAATATAAGGAGCGGATGTTACATAAATGGCATTAGTTTCTTCTACCCTATTTCTATGATTAACCAAATAATTTGTTTAGTTATTAGTGAGAGTTCAAGGGCACATTAGTTTTCATTATTCGTTTCAAATTCCTGGGCAATTGCTATTAGGATAACTTGTTTGTCAAAACCTTTGAAGCCCTCAAATTCATTGTCGCTTTCCCTCGTGTTTGTCGTATTTTTCGAAGCCGGTGACAATCAAGGCCACCAACTATCGTTGTCGATTTGTCACCCTCGTACAACACCATCACCACCCCTAGCAACCACTGAAACCATAACCACCACTGTCGTCATTGTCGCACACCACCACAATTTGTTCATCGTGTTGTTTCATATTTACCGTCGTCATTAGTGTATTGGTAGGAGACGTGACCATCGCAGCTGCCCATCTTTAGTAGACATCGATGTTAATCTCGGTTTGATGTAAGAATATAATGAATGTGTATTTTTTATTTACAAAGTGTGTGCATTAGGTGTAATTAATGTGTGTGTCGATGTGAAGGTGTGTATGAATGTGTGTGTGTTGTGCGTATATGTGTGCGTGGATGTGTGTTTTTCTATGTGAATGTGTTTGTGTTTTAGGTGTGTATGCGTGTGGTGGGTATATGCATGTATGTGTGTGTGTGTTGAATTGAATTGGGGGTATATTCATGTATGCGTATGTTGAATTAAATTGGGGGTGGAACTTGAAGGTAATGTGTTGCTATTGTTTAAAGTGAGTGTGATTAATAAAATTGATTTGCTTTTAGTTTGTTTGAAATTTGTCAAGTATAAAATTTCAAATACAAATGCGTCTTCCGAAAAAATGTTAAACAAGACCCAATGGAGGTACTTGGACTAAACACCAAATAAAAATGGTATTTTAAATTAGCCTTCTTAATATGAAATCTTTAAGTCAACTATTTTATATTCATATTTGTATCATGTATTATTTAAGTTTCCTTTCCCCCCTCATTTTAGTTTTGTTTTTCTATGTAACATGTTAATTAGTTATTCTTTGATTGACTTGGTTCGTTTACATTCTTTGATTTTAAGTAGTGAAATTGATGTTTGATAATGGTAGATTTTTGACCCATTTCATTGTTATTGTAAACCGGAACTCAAAAATGGACAAATAAGGTAATAAAACAGAGGTATAATTGCTATTGAACATGAAAGATGCTTGAAATTGATCCACGAAAGATCAGTGTCAACGGAGGTGCAATGGCCATTGGACAATCTTTTGGCTATATATTACGCTAGAATGCATATATAACGTAGCATGCTATCATTTAACGTTCGACTGTAGTCGTCAAAAAGTTACCACAATACGAAGCGTGTGTGCTCTTACATATATACACACCTTATATATGATATTTTTTTTATTGTTTTAAGGTTTGAATTATGTTCCCACTACGTATTGTCGGCTCTGCCGCAATACACGGGTTCCCCACTAGTTTTCACTAAAGTATGTAATTGATTCATTATTCAATACCCATTAAAATATTATTAAATAAATAAATTAGTTAAAATACATTAGAAAAAATGGATGAATTTGATTGGTTGAAAATTAGGCCTTACAACCTTTTCCCCCTTCACGCCGTGGTCTACATCACACTCACGCCTCCCCCTATCACCTCGCCCCTTGGGCGGTGTTTAACGTCTTCATAATAACCACATGATCATCAGAGCGGCCCATAAATAGTATGTGCAATATATATTATTACTCAAAGGACTATACCCTTTTATGGATCACTAATAGTGCATAATGGATGTATTGAGAAACAACAACTTGGTTACTTTTGAACTTGAAGGATAAAGAATCAATCTCAAAGGATAGATTATTTTTTTTTTTCACATGGTTTCTAAAAAGTTACAAAAAATTTTCAAAAATTTGGCTATGCTTTCACTAATTACCCTACACATGATTGTTAATGATTTGTTATGAATTTCATCCCTGTTGTGATGGTCGTTATGAGACTCTGCTAAACTATTTCACATGCTAGACATGATTTGGTATATGTGAACTTTTACTCCTAATATAAAAAAAGAAGAAATTAGGATACAGACTATAGAGGCATCCATGGCCTAGTTGTGGCCTTAGTGTTTAGTGGACCGTTTGATCTGGACATCTGGGTATTCGTTTGTGTGTATGGTTGGGCTCATGAGGGCAGCTTTGGGCTCGAAGAAGATACGATCTGAGCCTATTGGAACAAATTAAAGATCGCGGATCAAGAAGATGAAAAAGATTTTATTATCTTTTAATTCACCATATTGAATTAGATTCTTAAGTGGTTAATTAATTTGATAACAAAATTTTAAAGCTTTTAGCTTGATCTATTAATCTTGGGTTCTTGGCACGTGCTTCACCGTTGCCGCCAGTTGTTCCCGATGGTTCTAACGCCATTGTCAACAGTGGCGAAGCTTGACTTGAAACTTCGTTGGAATCATTAGTTTCGGAGGGTCGAAAACCAGTTTCAGGGGGTCGAAACTGTATATACCAAAAAATTTCTATACAAATACTATATAATCGAAACTTCTGAATGAAAATTCAGGGGAGTCGGCCGCTCCTCCCCGCCTCTTAAGAGTTGCGCCAATGATTGTCAACATTCGTTTGCGATGATGTTTACTATATGTTTTTGGTTTGATTTTTTTTTAACTTTTTTGGGTTGGTTAGTGGTGGTGGCATTAACTGATGGTGGCCTTTGATTGGGTGGTTGTGGCTTCTGAGAGACGCGTTAAATCCACCCTCACTTTGTTCATGTTGTTTAAATGTTGATCGTTACAGTCAGTTTTAAATTTTCTCAGTTTTATATCTTGGTTGTGATGAGTTTAAAATCTTTTCGAACAATTGATGAAGATGGCATGGCAAGTATGGTAGATGGTGAGTTTTTGACTTGCAACCCGTCTTGCAGCCATGTTTTTTTGGAAATTTTGAGCCACAGAACAAGCACAACCTTGCGTTTATGGATTTGAAGGGTTTTTTTATACTTGGTTAGAAAAGTAACAAAGTTGTTTAAGGAAAAGTTTGCATTTATTAATTTTCACGCTGTTGCTACAACAAATGTATAACCAACGTAGATAACGATTCTTACAGGGGTAAAAGGGTTAACAGGTTTAAATTAGCCAAACACAGGTCGTGGAGTCCCCCCACGTTGCAAAACGTAGGTGGGGGATTTAGTTATTTTGGTTTTGTTGTTATGATTTTGGCCGGAGATGAACTCGAAACCAGAATGTTGTTTAAAGTATTGTTACTTTGAAGATGTGATGTAAAGAAAGATTATGCATAAAACATAATCTTCTAGAGAGAATAGAAGGAGTGTAAGGTGTGATCTTGATGGTGACCAGGGCCAGATCTTATAGTCTAGGTATCTCCTATAAGAGAAATGGCAGTACTCTCGATCCTAGGTTGTAACAAGGGACTTTCCATTTTAGCCTTTGGAAGGTTTGAAACATGCGGGTAAAAGCATGTACTCTCTACACGTGGTGGTTGTGGCCAAGTTCGGAGAGTCAAACAAGAAACTAGTGACAAGACATGTCACTGACTTGTTCCTTTTGCTGATGATAGTTGTCATCTTTTGAGTCTTCTAAGCCTTTAACCTTTCGAGTAGTTTGTGTTTTATAATCAGCGTTTTAGCCTTAAGCTACCCACATCATCAGCATCCCAAGTCAGAGGAGTTTGTGGTGTAGCTCAAATGTTCCTGACTTATTACCCAACTTTTTATTGCTAACAGGCTTCAAGGAATGGATGCTTCATTTGGTCAAGGTGGTGAAGCCTCTGGATTTGAATTTTGAATTTGACGTTTGATGTGACAAGTGGCAGGTTGTCAGGTGGCGGTTATTTACTTTCATAGGCATCATTATGCCTAGCGGGTATTTTATTAATACTCTTCTTTTTATTCTCATTTTCTTCAGATTATCTCACCTTCTTTCAAGTATATTCCTTTGGTTTTTCGTCTTCTTCAATCAGGCCAGTCTCCTTTCCTTGTATTTCTTTTGATCATCCCTTCAAGCAAATGGGTGCTAAGAATGATTTTGCTATCAGTTATTCCCGACTTACTCAAGAAAAGGTTGAGTCGGTTTACTTCAAATGGGGGATTGATTTGTCCTTTAATCCGACTGCTCTGGGTTTGGATAAATCAATCGCTCAATGTCCCTTAGATTCGATTGCTCTGTATTGTCGTCACTTCAAGTTTTCTAACCTTCGACATCCATTTTCTATCTTTGTTTTAAATGTCCTTGAGTACTATCGAATTTCTTTTGGGCAAATACGCCCATATGGACTGTCTAGGATTCTTCATTTCGAAGTCCTTTGTCGTGCTTTGGGTTATGATCTCAGTTTATTGATGTTTCGTCGGTTTTTTCGTTTGGCAAAGAACGTTGACTGATTCACGTTCGAGACTAGTTTCTTCTTATGTAACTACCTTTGGGTCATGGAAAAATAGGTTCTTTTGGGTTTATGAGTCTATTGTCCCGTTAAAACTCGTTTGGAGGCGGCCTGATTCCGTTCTAAACGAACTTGAACCTTCAGAATCGGAGTTGGATAAGCGGTTTTTGTATGCCCTTAGGGAATGTCCTTCAAGGCTTCGTCCTTTCACTGAACCTTTCTTAGTTTTAACTGGTGTCAGATTTGTTTAGGATAAACAAGACCGAGATCCGACACCTATGAGGGATGATCAGGGTATGGATCTTCTTTTTTTTTTTTGATTTTGTGACTCTTTATTATCATTTAGTTCTTATACTTTTCTTTGTTTATTGTAGTCATGTCTGCCCTTGAGTTCATTAAGAGTGATGATGCTTCAGACGTAGTGTTTGGTGATGTCAAAGCAACACCTGGTGAGGATGGTTACCAAGTATCAAAAGTGTAGATATGATAGTGTTAACTATCAAAGTGTACCCAATGTCAAGAGGTTTACAAAGCAGGATCCTTCGAAGCCTTCGACCAGACAATCAAGTCGCCGTTTGTTGAAGAGTGCAAGCTGTCACACCCTCAAATTCCACATGCAGGGTTTTACCGCGAGGCGCGTGACACACCAGGATCCAAGTCAACGGTCACAATAAACGACATCTATATGATATGAAAATAACGTAAATTGCCCAATAAGTTTCAAAATCTAACCATCGCTTGCGGAAGCGTAAAATTTTATTACAACCCAAAAGTAAAACATGAAAGTCTATTAATACTCAAAATGAAATGCAAATGGATCCTAGACGTCGTGAGACTCCGTGCGCCTAACTCAATGCTGCTACCTTAGCGACCTGAGAAAACATGCCAAAAAGACGTCAACATATAATGCTGGTGAGTTCACAGGTTTTAAGTTTACAAAGCGTTTCAAGCGTAAAGTGTTTCATCTCAAAAGTACCAAGTATGCAAAAGCTTTAAGTACATAACAAACGTTTCCTTACTACTACGACTGTGTTGCCAAAACCATTACTGATAAGCGTTGCGTGTGTTGCCGCCCGTGTTTGAGTTGCTGAAAATAGAGACAATATCCACCCGCCCGGCTCCCAGCTGTCGGGTGGGGTTCGTCAAGCCCAATAGATCTATCCACATTTCCCCCGTTGTGCCCCGCACATTCATAGTTTCAATAGGGACTTAGCGTTGCGTTTCGTCGTATGGTAATTTAAAACAAGCGTTGCGTTTCAAAAGTGTAGCGTTTCATAAGCGTTGCGTTTCAAAAGTGTTGCGTTTCATAAACATTGCGTTTTCAAAAGGTGTTGCGTTTCATAAACATAACGTTGTATTTGTTAAAAACGTGTGACATGCTTCTCCCCCGAGAAAAAGTGTATAAAAGAGGGGCCGTGAAACTCACCTTAGAGTGCGTCCTCAGTAAATTAGAAATCTGATACGTGTGTAATAGTCCCTACTAGTGGCAACCTATCAATGAGTTTACATAAGTGTGATGACTACTAACCCGAAGGCTAATCAGTCCCTAAGTTGTCCAGACCGTGACCGTGTATGTTGAAAACATGTTTAAACGTTAAACCGACCAAACCAGACAATACCCGGCATCCCATTGGTGACCCGACATCCCACGTGTTAGCCACATACAAGATATCATGCAACTTATGCAATTAAACACTTAGCATGCGCAAACATTCACCCTATCTAGCATAACACCCAATTAACGCATAAACAAGTCCGAACACGTGTTACCAAGTCATTAGACATGTCACGGGGTTCCTAACATGTTCCTAGGCGTCAATCCGTGTTTCGGGATGTTAAAATATACATATGGCAGCATTACACGCGATTAGGAATCAAACATGTGATTAGGAAAAGTCAACTGGTGATTAGGAGAGTCAAACTAGTGAATAGAATTGTAATCACTAGTAATAATGGCGATTGGGTCCCAATCGCCTATATTATAGGCGATTAGGGGCCAATCACCTATATTATAGGATATTAGGAACTCCTAATCGCTAGTACTGTTCTATTCCGACTTTTTGCGCATTTAACCCTCCAAATCAGATCCGAAACATGTGTAAACACCCAATATCCAACCCAAAATATTAACCCAACTATTTCAAGCAAAAACCCCTAATTTATCATCACCCTAGCCATCCCGAATGCATGCGGTTTCCCAAAATAGCATAACTAGCATGTAAGCATCACATCAACATGCAAAACTTACCCTAAATAGCAAACATCCAGATTTCATCACATAACGACGTTGTCCGACATAATCCTACCGTTCTAGCATCATCCTAGAGTAAACCCTAACCTTAAACTATCATCAAAACACAACATATCATCATTAATCCTTCATAATCATTCAAACGGGTCAAAACGCCTAATATCAATATTACAGATCTATGAACCTTCAAACTCCTAGGTTATCATCATATTTACTCATTTAGGTCAGAAACACAATAATAACACAAGAACAATCATGTTTAAACAATAAAAATCCTATCTTGCATGAATACATCACATATAACAAGTATAGAGGTTTGGGTTTGTTTTGAAACTGATTTTAATGAGTTTTCAAAGACACAAATGTTTATAAATCAGGTCTGGACCTTTAAGGATCAAAACAATATCATTATAAAGGTTTGGGATGAAGAACACACCTTGAAATAATGAGATTATGAGGTGTAAAGCTTGGAAATGTGGTTTCTTGCTCAAAAACGTGTTGTAGAGGTTGGATAAGGTATGGGATGGCTTTGGGGTGTATTAGGGTTTCACAAATGATGTTTTGAAACATAGGGGTGGTATTTATAGGCGTTTTTAGTCGTCACATGCAGTTCAGGCGAGTACGGGCTGTTACTGGCGATTAGGGATTCTAATCGCTAGTAACTACTAGTGATTAGCCCCTAATTGCCCCAAAGGTTCTTCTATTTGCTACATGTACTGGCGATTAGGCTCTATTCGCGTGAACAGTACACGTGATTAGGATGCTATAAGACATGTTGCTACACATGATTAGGATGCTATAAGACATGTTGCTACACGTGATTAGGATGCTATAAGACATGTTGCTACACGTGATTAGGATGCTATAAGACATGTTGCTACACGTGATTAGGATCCTAATTGCCTATACTATTGGTGATTACGCGTAATCACCTATAATGTCATGCAATTACACGAAATCACTATTTTAACACATATAAACACGTATTCACATACCGGCAAGTCACATAATGATTACAAACATATAATGCACGATAACTAACACGTTTGCGTCCGTTCACCAATTCCCGGGACTCGAGATTTACGTGTGTGCGTTAAACCCGGCGATTCTACAAATCACCCATCCGTGTTCACATGGTTATGGACCGACTCCCAATGATCCCGTGGATCATTGTAACGACTCCCGATGATTCCGGAACCATCATAACGACTCAACCGACCTAGTTAAGTATGTTTGAAAACGTTTTTCGCTAAGGTAGACTTATGTGTTCTATAAAATGTTAACCTAAATGTATCGGGTGTCACAGATACCCAATTTGATTTTTGTTTCAGTATCATCGAGCGTTGCCGTTACATAGTGTAACAACGGTCAGGGATACATTTTGGTAGCATTTATTATGATGTTCTTATTTATTATGTCTTAGTGAAAGATAAGAGTTATTTGAGCATTCTCTTTTATGTCATTACTAAGTTTTCGTGTAACCTCAGTCGGAATACATTTTGAACACGTTTATTGAGGTTGGGTAGAGTTTTGTAGTATAGGAATTCCACATGTGTATGTAGGAACTAACGTATATGTTGGTATCTATCTCTATTACCTTATTAAGGAGGAAGCATGTCCTTAAAGGTAATTTCACTTAAATTTTAAGATGGCATATCAAAAGCCTCTTTACAAATTTTTATTTTTTTGTCATTTTCTTCCATTTTTGCCCCCATGTACAACTTATAATGCCAATTGCATAATTGTTTAATGCACACTTTATACCCTCTTAGCATGTAACTCCCATTCATAAACACCAATCACACCCCATGTCTACACAATTAATTTACAAATTATTGACCTTCAATGAATTCCATCACTTTTCCTATCAATCACCATTCCCCTCAAGTATGCCATTTAATCACCCATTCAATATCCATTATAAAAGGAGGGTTGTCTCTCAAGTTCCAACATACATGCCATACACCTTTGATTCGGAATTCTGAGTTATTCTCTGCTATGCTCTAACTCCGCTTGTGCTCCATAGTAAATTAGTAGATTTTGTAGAAATCATATTTTTTGGTGCTCATGTTAGGTTTTGTAAAATCCAAATTCTTTTTATCTTGTTTGTGTAATTACTTATTTTTTTATTTTCTACTCACTTTTAATTTGGATGCTGTTGTTGGATTTAATTTGTTTGGTGTGCATGCATCGCAGGTTGGATTTATTTCAAAGGATATGTCCAAGTTCATATTTTTTTTTTTTTTTTGCATTGTGTGGAGGTGGTGGAATGGCCTTGTTAGGAATTGTATATGTGTGTAATACACACATCATATCACTTCCAACATGTAACCCCCTCCATTATTACACATCAAAATTAATCAATAACCCCTATTTACTTTGTTTTAATTATAAGTTAATCAATGAAATGTAAATAATATTCGGAGGTAAATAAGGTTTAAAGAAGTTAAAAAGAATTTTAATACCTAATGAATTCTGATTGTAATTAATATTGTAGAAAGAAAAAAAAAACTAAAATTTGTGAAGATATGGTCCTCTTTGACACTTTAGTGTTTCATTGTCTTAAAGCATTTATTTGGTTTTAGAGCTTTCCATTTTTAATCATTTTTTAGACGAACTAGATACAGCTAACGTGTGCACTTTTTTTTTTTTTGATGAACACATCAAATGCATGGCATAAATATTGCGGCTATTTGTTTACTGCCTCCAAGTATTGAGTTTTTTTCTTTTGTAAACAGGTTTCATCATCCTATAGTTCTTTCAACAATTAAAAATATATTATAGGAAACCCGCCAGACAAAGTGCACCTAAAAAAACATAACTACCCGCGGCAACGCGCGGGCATTTGTACTAGTATTAACTAGAACATATGTATGTGATTAAGTACTTTGTCATTTGAATCCTACATATGTACTGCTAGATTTTGGAATGAAATGAAACCGGGATTAATTATTATTACTATTCATATATCGTACGCCCTACTTACGGTGTGCGCATATAATGTATATATGTGTGGCCTTTGGGGGCAAAAGTAAAGTTACACTAGTTTTAACGTTATTTTACTAATTTTGTGAAAATAATGTTAAAAATGACGGACGGTTAATCATGCATCATGTGGTGGCGTGGATAGCCAAAAGACAAAGGGTATCACTACAAGAAATTGGGATGTTTACCCACACATAATTTACCTACACATGTAAATTAGTGGGTAAATACCTACACATGTTATTATATGTGTGGATAATGGTTGATGATGTTTTTTTCATAATGACTAACACTTAATATGTGTTGGTAATGGCTTTTACCCACATTTGGTGTTAGTGGGAAAATTTCCCACAAAAACTTGCAATCAGTTAAATGATAAATTACTTACACATATGGAAAATTTTCATTATGTGTAGGTAAATTATCTACATATGTGTAAAGAACTAATATATGTGTGAGTAATTGATTATTTTACCAACACATAATACATGTAAATAAATATGTAGCTATGCTAAGTAAATAAATTTTTAATTTTATTTTTAAAAAATGACGTGGCAAAATAAATAGCTACACATATTAAAAAATTATACAATACATGTGGATATTGGATACATGAGTAAGTAAATAGTTTTTTATTTTAGTTTTCTGGAAATAACGTGACAAAATAAATAGCCACACATATAAAAAATATACAATATTTTTATATAATCGATACATAAGTAAGTAATCAATTTTTATTTTATTGTTTGAATATGACGTGGCGAAATAATTGCCTACACGTATATTAAAATGTTAGATGTGTGTAGATAATGGAAACATATAATTAAGTAAACATTGGTATGCATTTTTTAAGTTATTTCCCACCCGATGCTCTCAAAATTTTCACCAAATTCATATTTGCCGCCTGATGTGTTGCAAAACACATCTTTTTTCTTTATGTATTTTGTATATTATTTGGTCAAGTATTTATTTATTTCGTGTTGTTTTTATTATGTATTATTTATTTTATTATTTTATAGGTGTTCGTGAGAAAAGAGCTTAAAACAATGAGAAATAATCAAGACGCGAGCACCTAGTGTTCATGGACATTGGAGCGTGGACGAGAAACTTTGGTCGAGCGAAAAACACCCGAGTTATTATTAATAATAATAATAATAATAATAATAATAATAATAATAATAATAATAATAATAATAATAATAATAATAAGAAAACAAAAAAAAATATGAATGTCAAATGATGTACGAGACTCACGGCCCAAAAAAAAATGAATTGAAAAAGTCAAACCCTATGCCTTATTAATATATGTTGGACGGCACAGATATAGGAATATTATCGAAGGCGAGACATATTATTTTCAAAAGAGGGATCTGAACAGCCGTCGGAGGAGGAGTTCGAAACAGCAGCTCTAAATCAAAGTGGATAGGGAGTGAAGGCCAGAAAGGCTCGGGTTCAAGAGTGAATTTACGGGTTTGACTATAATAAATTTTAGTTTTTATATTTATTTACTTTGTGTTCATGAATATTGAGACCGTGACTATGTTTTATTTTGAACCTATGTTTTTATTGATTTCCATGATTATGAGTAGTTAAATCTTGAACCGCTACCTAGGTCGTATTGATGATTATTTCGTGACTTGTGACGTGCGGGTTTGGATAATATAATTTTTGGCTTAATGTTTTGATAAAATATTTTTGCGTTGTTGATAAAAATTCGTATGAATGCTTTTAGTAATCGGTTTGCTTGATTGTTGCTTTGCGTTTTTCTCTAGTTTGTTACTTTAGTAGTTTCAAGATCTAGAGTTTTACGTGATTTTTCATAGATTTCGTGTTAGTGGTTTAATCTAGAGGTTTCTTGTCTTAGATAACCCTATTAGCAACATTTCTTGCTAATTTTTTCTCTATATCTTGAGTGTTTGGGTAAATTATTCTTAGTTTTATTTTTGCTACTATACCTTTTTCTTCCATTTTATAATATCACGTTTAAAATGAGACGAAATATGATAAGCAAGCATCATAGTAAGAACCATAGTTTAAAACAAACGGCCGAGTCACGCGCCTCGAGGTGAGGCGGCCAGAAAACGAGTATTGAGACCAAAAATAGTATGATGTATGTTTTTTTTTATGTTTTTGATGAATCTGGTGATGAAATTAGTTAGCAAGCAATGTGATTAATATATAGTCATATGAATATGGAATTATTTTATCAGCATTCTTTCGAATTTCTTACTTTTAGGTGTTACGTGGGGATAATAGTTTTCTTGCAAATGACATCCGTAAAGAGATGAAGGTAAATTATTTTTTAAGAAAGTCAGAACTTGAATATTCCAATCTTTTTTTTTTTCCTAAAATTTGTACTTCCGTCTATTGTAAATGACTTTACAGGCACTAAATAGTAAACTGTTGAAGGTTAAAGACAGAAACACAAAAAGGGACATAAGGAAGGAGCTCAAGATGCTTTCTAAAGAAGAACACTAGAGAGAGCAACTGGTTGTGACAGATGTTATAAAAACGCAGATGTCATTTTAACAACTCACACCGGTTCATTGTCAAAAAAATTAGATGGCACCTCATTTGATCTTGTGATAATTGATGAAGCGACTCAAGCACTTTTAACATCAAGATGCTAGTTTAATTTTCTATCTCAATTTTTAAGTGTATTTTTCTTGTATGCAATTCATTAATTTGGTTGCTTATGTTTCTATAACTGTTTTTGTATTTGTTTGTATACATTATTTAAATAAATCGTGGTTGTTATCCACACATTTGAATATTTTACCAACACATGAATATATATTATTTCTACACATGTTAAGATCAATGTCTACACATGTTAAGATCAATATCTACACATCCTTTATATTTACCTACACATGATTAGCTGCCATGTTGGATGCCACGTCAACTGCCACGTCATACCTCAATCTGACAAGTTGTTATTCTTTTACCAACACATATATATTGGTTTTAGCCACACATATATGTGTAGGTATAGCTTGCTATATACTCACACATAATAAATGTGTAGGTAATGATCAATATCTACAGTGCTGAGTTTACACATCATAACACTTAATTTATGTGTAGGTAAACATAACTACTAACACATTATATGGTTTTTCCTACACATACTATGTGTGGGTAAATACCCAAATTTCTTGTAGTGTATGTGCACCGATTGGGTTTGTCCCGATTGCTAAGTGTTTTGTGCCTTATGTCCAAGGCTTGATACCAAACCACATCGAGTCGGGGGTCTCACTGGAAGCAACCTCTCTATTTTTAGGGGTAGAGGTAAGACTATCTAAATCTTACCCTCCTCAGACCCTACCATAACTTTGCTATAGGTGAGATTAACTGAGTATGATGATGATGACGACTATTCATACATCAATCATGATCTATCTATACTTATATATATATATATATATATTACTATATAGTGTATCCTGGACGGCTAAAATGGTCATTTCACATTCATCCATAAGGGGTAAAATAGTAATTTAATTACATTGGCAAGACACAATTTAAAGAACAATTAATTGATAAAAATAAACTCTTGGACGGTATTTAATGGTATTTAATTGATAGGTGTTGTTGTTGTTATTATTATTATTATTATTATTTGAAATTTTTGTTATTATTATTTATTTGTCAATCAAGAAGAACTACTGCAACTATTACTATTATTTTTTATAGTGCATTTTCATAAACATACTGCAATATTTTTTATTTATTTATTAGAAAAACATAATTTTGTATATAGAGTGAGATGAACCAAACACAACGAGTTGCGCTAAACATGTCTTACGGTATTTAATGGATACTAAATCCCTAAAAAACTCATTGATTTGAATTTAATTATAGTTTGAGTTGCAACAATTTTCCTATTCCCTGTGATACATCTTTGTTCAACGAAAAAAAAACAAGAAAAAAAAACAAGAGGGGCTAATAAAAGAAGAGAGAGCTAATTAAGATCTGTTCCTTTTTTTTTTTTTTTTCTATTTCTTATAACCATCTAAATCTTCAACACCGTAATCATTGAGATTAAATTCACATTAACAAACCTTAAAACACATTTGATTAGCAAAATGAAACCGATCGGGACCTTCAAACGACATTAACTTCTGGATGAGTTTAAAACCCAAACACGACACCACCTGACCGAAACACAAGCCCATCTCGGCTATCTCTCTGTTATTCTGACCACTCTCCGGCAGCCCGACACCGACTCCGGCAAACGACACCCACCAAAACCAGCAGCGATCTGACTGTTCCGCCTCCAGTATGAGTTAGAACCAACGCCGGCGACTTTTCGCTCCGGTTTGTTTCATCATCGCGGGACAAGGTAATAGCTAAACCCAAAACATGCCAGGATTTATCTAACGGTTTAGTTGTAGATGATAAGGATAAGACACCCAAACCTTAAAACAACTTTTGCCTATCATGATTTGTTTAGGTAATCTTTAGACAAGATTGGCTGAAAACTTGAATAGGGAATTCTAATAGCTTACAATAATACCTTTTCTCTCTATTTTACTCTCCGTGTGAGAGCACATGGGAAGGGTTGGTGGTTTGGGTTCTTATAATGTGTGGAGTTAGATGGTTTTAACAAAATCGTGTTTGTATCGCATGGTTTTGTGTATGTGGCCTTCTAACATTAGAATATGTTTTTATCTAAGAAACTAATAAATATCATTAACTTTTTTATACATTATTACGTTTGTACGACTTGGCAATGTAATACTATTTGTATTTAACGATACCTTTCGATAATTTCACGATACAAGTGATCATCAAAAATCTATGAAAATTCAATAGATGACAACATTAAAGCACAATGAAAAAAAATAGGAAGTCATAGAAAAGGTATTAAAATAAGGTTACATTCATAAAACTTGATGATAGGTTTGAAGCCATATTCAAGGAGCTACTCATCGCTTCAAAAGCTGCTACACAAGGTGTGTTTACTAAACCATTTACATATGTTTTCTATTGATTAATATACTATAAACCTAAGCAGAATGTCGTATATGGTTCTTACTTTATGTATAATTAGGTGAAGTTATTTTTTAATTAACTTGCCAGCCACCGCTATGAGTGAGAATAATGAAGCGGTTGAGATAGTGAAACGGCGTTGCATTTCGGTCATAAAATTAAATTCTATTAAATTACATACTAATCAATAGCAGTAGCAGTAGTATATATCATCACTATATAACTATATCCCCTATGGTTATCTCTTTTTGCAAATAAAACAAGTCTTAAAGCTAAACATATCAACTATACATATATATATATATACCAATTATGTATAGACAAACATCGTGCAGCCCCGCCGCAACGCGCGGGTTCCTGCTAGTACTAGATTATGCACTTTATAGTTTAAACAGTAGAATCTCAAAACATGTTATCCGATCTATGATATGGACCTACATTAATTTATAAACACATAATTTTTTTAAAAACTAACGTGTTATGATATAACATTTATAAAAACAAAACTAATAATATATTACTAAGATGACGTGATCAAGTTGAAGAGTAAAACCAACAAAGATCTATCAACATAACTCAACTAAACTACAATAAAACGAGCACAGTTTATTTGTTTAAACACTCAAGAAAAAAGGATAACGTTAAGAACTAAAACTTGAAAATATTCACAACATACATATAGTAGAAGTGAACTTTTTTGTAAGTTTAAGATAAAGAAAAGTAGAAAACAAAAAAGATTGAGGCAATGGTTAACGTCGTGGGTAGCTCACATGAGCCGAAGCGGCGCTAATTCCGGCGATTCCTTCATGTCGTTCTTGTCTTCTCCTCTCCACAGTATTTTTAAAGCGTAGAGAGAGAGACATTAATCTCACCAATAACCATAAAGAAACTAATATTCTTCTGAATATTATACCATTCATGCAATATAATATATTGCAGTAATTGCTAAAGACAAAAGCATAGAATAATTCAATTTTAAGGCATATTCATGCACGCGAATGCCCATATTTCTTTCTATATTTTTGCAATTTAACTTTTACTATACTTTTTCTTTGTATTTCACTTTTCCTGAACTTCAGTTTTTATAATTTTAATTGATTAACGTAGAATCAATTAGATGAATTAAATACTTAATAAGCTTGACCTATAAATTTTACATCTCTCTTTTTTCCTTCCCGAGTTATTTTTTTCTCCACATACGTTCAGGATATATATACAACAAAATTTGATTAGTATTGTTAAATAAAGAAGCAACTTGTTAATGTTATAATATTTCAAATAAAACTAATTTTTGCTTGTTTACTTCTTAACAATTTAATTGGTGTCTAATAGGGAGGTTATGGGTTAGAGTCTCACCTAAAGTAAAATTATTCATGGTTGAGCCAGAGGTTGTATCATAATAGGCATTCAGGCGGTGAGTTTTCTCTGCAATGGTTGTGAGTCGTATCATTAACATCGTTTGCATTTGCGGGCATGTATGGTATTTTTGTCACACCCTCAAAATCCACTTGCGGAGTTTTACCGCGAGGCGTATGACAAACCAGGATCCAAACCAACGATCACAATAAACAAGTCTAAATGAACATATGCAATTTAAGAAAACATAGTTTAAAATTCCCAATTACAGCGGAAGCTTATTCAAAACATAATCCAAAATAAACCAAGTGTTCAACGTTTGAAAAACCATGCAACTCTAACTAGACGCCGTGCAGACGCGTGCGCCCTAGTTCCATTGTGCTACCTTAGCGACCTGAGAAAACATGTAAAAGTTTACGTCAGCACAAAAATGCTGGTGAGTTTACAGATTTTGTAATCCAAGTACCAAGTTCAACCTGTCCATACTATAACAAATCGAAAACCAAAGTACGCTAGCTAGGCGTATGTTTTGTTACTATCACGATTGGAAAACCATTACTAACTCGCAAACCAGATGTCGTGCCCGATGTAGTAACCTGTTGTTCCTGTTTGAGACAATATGCACCCGCCGACCCTCCAAGTCGACGAGCGGGGTTGGTCACTCCCAATAGCGCTATTCACATTTCCCCGTTGTGCAAACCCGCACATTCATGGTTCCCCCCGGGACTTCCAAAGATCGTATAGTAAACCATAGAAACCCATAGTATGACAGTAGTTACCAAATATAAGTTTTAACACATGTTTTCTCCCCCGAAAAGTGAAACCAGTTAAAAGAGGGGCCGTAAACTCACCTTAAGTTGCGTTACTCCGTAACACGAATAAACTCAGCAGCTATGCTAGTCCCGTAAAGCGGCAACCTAACATATGACAGTTACAAGTACTTAGACTAATAACCCGCAGGTTAGTTAGTCCCTAGATGTCCAGACCATAACCAAGTTCGTTTGAAAACACCGTGACTGTTTAACTGACCCAATGTACAAGACTCGACATCCCATTGGTGACCCGAGACTCCACGTGTTATGTTTACGCTCTCAAACATACAATCATGCAATCATACTTAACATACGTTAACGACCACAAGTTATAGCACGTAGTTCACGTATCACAGAATTACATCCAAACATATGTTACCAAGTTATTAGATATGTTACGGGGTTCCTAGCATGTTCCTAGATGTCAAATCGGGTCTCAGAATGCTAATTTACACTTACAGCAGCAGTACACGCGATTAGGAAAAGTCAACTAGCATTTAGGTTGGTCAACTGGCATTTAGGAAGGCTAATTGCATGTAATATAGGCATTTAGGGTCATAAGACATGTAAATATTGAGCTTATAGGCGATTAGGGCTATAAGACATGTATTTCAGGACTTAACTAGCATTTAGGATCACAATTGCATGTAATAGAGGCATTTAGCCCCCAATTGCATGGTATATAGGCGATTAGGGCCTCTTTATAGGCGATTGGCCTCCTAATCGCCTATAACATAGGCGATTAGGGTTGCTAATCGCCAATAACCCTGCTGTTCCGGTTTTTCGCGCGTTTAACACTCCAAATCAGATCCAGAACGTGTGTAATCATCCAATATCAATCCAACAACTATACTAAACATGTTTAAACCAAAATCCTTCGTTTAACCTCGATCTAACCGCCCTGAATGTAACCATGCATCTCAAACAACACATACAACATGAACATCACATTATCATGCAAGAACCTTAACCCTAATAAACAATAATTCAGATTCTATCATCATGCCTTTATCATTAATCTGGAACTAATCTAATAACATGAAATCATCCATCTTTAGATCATAAAAACCCTAGCTTTTTATCATAAACACACATAACACATGTATGATAGTTAGAATCCGATTAATAACACTTATTAACGATTTTCAGAAAGCTTAAACGTTTTAGAACAGGTCTGGACCATTAGGGATTTAATAAAAACGTTAATAAGATTGCATGGATGGAAACCACACCTTAGATTTGTGAAAGATTGATGAAACAAGCTTGAAACCTTGTGTTTTGATCAAAAATCGCGTTCCAGAGGTTGTGTGTGTGTTGGGGCGGGTTATGGGACGACTAGGGTTTGTATTATGAAGTTTAGGAGGTCAAGCATTGTATTTATAGTCGTTTTTAGTCGTCCAGCCCGTAACACGCGATTGTGCAGCTTTTACACGCGATTAGCATTGCTAATCGCATGACTGTGCATGCATTTAGGGCTAATCGCCCACTGTAGCATGCATTTAGCATGCTACTCGCCCCATATGCTCCCCAATCGCATACCCTATAGGCGATTGGGCTCCCCTAATCGCCTATAGGGGTTGGTTCCATGTATTTTGCGCGTTAAACCCCGTTTTAACATATGTTAACACATTTTCACATACCGACAAGTCACATAATGATTGTAAACACATAACACTTGCAAACAAACATATTCACACTCGTTCACCAATTCCCGGGACTCGAGACTTGTATGTTCCGTATGACCTGACGATTCTACGAATCGTCACCATTTGTACACTTGGTTAAGGACTGACATCTAATGAACCTCTAGACCAACATCCAATGATCTTCTATACTAAACCGGTAGTTCCCGAACCCTAACACGACTTAACTAACCCAATTAAGTATAATATACGCGTGACTCGCTAAGGTAGACTTTCATCTAGACAATGTTATTAACCAGAATTTGCCGGGTGTCACAATTTTGCTATTGGGTGCTTTTGTTGGTTGTTAAAAAACAAAATAGGTTTCTAACATATACATCTGTAAGAATATATTTAATATATGTTTATTTTGATTATTATTATCATTTATATTATAGTTGATCATTAATCTTATCGCCCCTAATTTATTAATTGGTAAATATTCAATGACGGTATTTACCCTTACTTAGAGAATAGAGTTTCCCCTTTGGTGTATATATAAATAGAGCTCATTAGATAGGATTTGTTTTTTTTTTTAATGACAAATATTGCATCTCCTATACTAATACACCAATAATAGGATTAAAATTAGGTGATGACATAAGACGAGTATAACACCATCATTAAAATCATCCCCCCCCCCTCTCTCTCTCTCTCTTTGTAACACCCTAACCAATGGCGAAAACATCGGGGTGCTACGTAGTGACGATTGCTCAACAGCTCATGGCAACTAAATAAAATTCAATAGATTATTTAAACATTTACAAACAAATCAAATAAGTTTAAACAACAATATCATGTTTAATTTTAATTGAGTCTAAGGCTTTAGCTCCTATGTGATCCATAAGCAAAGTTAACTTCCCAGCAAAGCTGAATACCTGAAACATGTTATGTTTGGAAAAATGGAGGGGGTAAACTATAAATAGTTGGTGAGAATACAAAAGTTGTAAATAAAATAGTGATTAAAAAGTTCATGTAGCAATTACTGTGACAACAACTAAATAAAGATAGTGTTCACACATGATCTACTAGTAGCTCAAGTCATTGTTTTGTATAATCAACCCTTGTGTCGACTGAGACCTAACTCGCAAGTTAGTTAAATGTTGTTTTAGTTTCGATCATCCCTGAATTTATGCGGGGGATGGGCTTGTCAGACCTATAGCGCTATAATTTACACAGGCGGCTTGATCAAAGTTAATGAATGTACTGAGGCGGACTATATATACCACAACCAGTTCAAAAGTAAACAAGTTTATTGTCACACCCTCAAATTCCACGTGCGGGGTTTTACCGCGAGGCGCATGACAAACCAGGATCTAAGTCAACGGTCACAATAAACGACACTATATGGTACGTAAAATGAAATAAACAACCATCAAGTTTTCATAAATCCATTCGCTGCGGAAGCGTAACTTTTATTACAACCCAAAATGTAAAAGTACGTAAGTCTGAAAAAGATAAGACAATGCATATGAATCCTAGACGCCGTGTGACTCCGTGCGCCTATGATAAGCTGCTACCTCAACGACCTGAGACAAACATGCTAAAAACGTCAGCAAATAATGCCGGTGAGTTCACAGGTTTTATATTAAACGTTTTAAGTAATAAAAGCCATCATGTTACCACTATGTCAGAAATGATAGCGTTAGCTAGACGCATGAGTTATAGTACCACGACCGGAAACCATTACAGACAACGAAATATGATTTTTTTGCCCGAAATGATTTAGCTTATGACCGAGACAATATGCACCTGCCCGGCTCCCAGCCGACGGGTGGGGTCTGTCAATCCCAATAGATCTATCCACATTTCCCTCGTTATGCTATCCAGCATATTCATGGTTTCCCCGGGACTTTACGTATCGTATAGTATGTAAATGAATCAACACTAGCATAACATGATAATTTATGTAATAAGTATAAGCATGTGTCTCCCCCAAAATGTAAAGCGTAAGGCGGGGCCGTGAAACTCACCTGATGCTGCTCTTCGCACTACGGCAAGTAAACCTGCTCAATAGACGGCCCCTAATACCGGTGACCTATCATGACGAGCGTATAAGGTGTTAGACTAACAACCCGCAGGTTGATTAGTCCCTAGTAGTCCAGACCATAACCGTGTATATATGAAATGATGTTTCAAACGTTTAACCGACCGTACCAGACAAGGCCCGACATCCCATTGGTGACCCGACATTCCACGTGTTAGATAAATACAAGACATCATGCCACATATGCAATTAATCACTTAATACGCGCAACAGTCCACCTAGTCTAGCATAATGTCCGATTAACGCGTAACGGGTCCGAACACGTGTCACAAAGTCATTAGGTGTATCCCGGGGTTCCTATCATGTTCCTAGGCGTTAAATCATGTTCCGGGATGTTAATATATACATACAGCAGCATTATACGCGATTAGGAATCAAACTAGCACTTAGGATTGTAAATGCCTTATGTATAGGCATTTAGGATTGTAAATGCCTTATGTATAGGCATTTAGGATTGTAAATGCCTAAGTATAGGCATTTAGGATTGTAAATGCTTAAGTATAGGCATTTAGGATTGTAAATGCTAGTAGTTGAGGGGAATAGGCCTCTATTCGCCTATACTATAGGCGAATAGGGCTTGTATTCGCCTGAACATTAGGCATTTAGGAGCCTACTCGCCTAAAGCCTCATGCGAGTAGGATCCTACTCGCCTCTGCAGTTCTGTAGTGCAATTTCGCGCGCCGAACACTCCAAATCAGATCCGAAACATGTAAGAACATTCAATAATCATCCTAACACATTAACAAACATATTTCAAGCAAAACCCCTAAGTTTTCATCGTTCTAACACTTCCGAATGCGAGCGTTTTCCCAAAATAGCAACTTAGCATGTAAACATCACATCAACATGCAAGAACTTGCCCTAAATAGCAATTATTCAGATTAAATCACACAACCACGTTATCCGATAGCATCCTACTGTTCTAGCATCATCCTAGAGCAAACCCTAACAACATACAATCAACAACACACCTTATATCATCCTTAATCATCCAAAATCCTTCAAATGGGTCAAAACATCAAGTATCAACAATACACAACCAAAACCATTCAAACTCCTAGGACATCATCATACTAACTTGTAATAGCCATAAACATCATAATAACACAAAAACAATCATGATTTAATCCTAAAAAATCTATCTTTAATCACATATAACACATATAACACATGTAAAGGTGTGGGTTTGTTTAAAAACGGTTTTAAATGGATTTTCAAAGACAAAAACGTTTATAAGTCAGGTCTGGACTTTTAGGGAGTAAAACATAATCATTTAAAGGTTTGGGTTTGAAGAACACACCTTATATTTAAGAGGAGATGATGGAATAAGCTTGGAAATGGTTGTTTTGATGTGAAAATAGGTTCCAGAGGGTGTTTGTGGGTTGAGATAGGTTATGGGACGGCTAGGGTTGTATAAATGATGTTTTAGAGGTCAAGGGTGGTATTTATAGGCGTTTTTGATCGTTCAAAGCATTACAGGCGAGTACGCAGCAGTATAGGCGAGAAGGGCTGCTATTCGCATGAACCATCATGCGAATAGCCCTCTATTCGCCCCTAATAACCCCTACTCGCCCTTACTAATGGCGATTAGGCTATCACACACAAGCCTAATCGCCCATAGTCCAAGTGTTTGTGTTTTTGGCGCGTTAAACCCTATTTTAACATATGTAATCACGTTTTCACATACCGACAAGCCACATAATGATTACTAACATATAATGCACGATAGCTAATACGTTCCCACCCGATCACCAATTCCCGGGACTCGAGACTTGCGTACGTGCGTTAAATCCGGTGATTCCACGAATCACCGATCCTTGTACACATGGTTATGGGCCGACACCCAATGGTCCTTCGGACCATTGTAACGACTCCCGATGATTCCCGAATCATCAGTACGACTTAACTGACCCCAGTTAAGTATGATATTAAGTAGTTGTTTACAATGTTTTTGTTGAGATAGACTCGTATGTATGTAAAGTATGAAACGCATGTATGTAAAGTATAAAAGTATTGACCTGAATATGCCGGGTGTCACATCATCCCCCAGTTGAAAGAATTTTCGTCCCGAAAATTTAATGAAGTCCGAAGATGAAGAGACGAAAGGAAGAAAGAAAAGAAAAATTTTCCCGTTGTTACATCATCCCCCAGTTGAAAGGAATCTCGACCCGAGATTCATTTAGCTTTGGAGGCAACATAGTTCGATTCAAACGCACGCTTAGGAAATAGATGAGGGTACTTAGCCTTCATCTGATCTTCTCGTTCCCACGTGAACTCCGGTCCACGATTTGAATTCCAACGAACCTTAACGATACGGATTTTACTCCGACGAAGGCTACGAATCTTATAATCTAGGATTTCAACTGGTTCCTCCACGATACGTAAACGATCATCAACTCTGATTTCTTCGAGAGGAACTACGAGAGATTCGTCTGCCAAACACTTCTTAAGATTCGAGACATGGAAGACGTTATGCACGCCACTAAGCTCGGCTGGTAAATCAAGTCTGTATGCCACCGGCCCAATACGGTCCAGAATTGGGAACGGTCCGACATAACGAGGGTTAAGTTTGCCGCGCTTCCCGAAGCGTATAACGCCCTTCCATGGAGATACCTTCAATAAAACCTTGTCGCCAACCTGGAACTCCAAAGGTTTGCGACGACGATCAGCGTAGCTTTTCTGACGATCACGAGCCGCCGCCATACGATTACGAATTTGTACGATCTTTTCGGAAGTTTCGTACACCATTTCTGGACCAGTGAGTTGGCTTTCGCCCACCTCGGCCCAACAAAGAGGGGACCGGCACTTCCGTCCATACAGAGCCTCGAACGGTGCCGCCTTAATGCTGGAGTGGTAACTATTGTTGTAAGAGAACTCCACCAACGGTAGGTGAACCTCCCAACTCTTACCGAAATCGATGACACATGCTCGAAGCATGTCTTCAAGCGTCTGAATCGTCCGCTCGCTCTGACCGTCAGTTTGCGGATGATATGCGGTGCTCATGTCCAATTGAGTACCCAACGCTTTATGTAATTGTTTCCAGAAACGGGAAGCGAAACGGGGATCACGATCGGAGATGATAGAGACAGGCACCCCGTGCTTGGAGACCACCTCCTTAATATAGATACGAGACAACCGCTCCAGACTGTCGGTTTCCTTAATAGCGAGGAAGTGTGCGGACTTTGTCAACCGGTCGACAATCACCCAGATCATGTCACAACCACTGGGCGACTTCGGAAGCTTGGTCACAAAATCCATGGTAATCCATTCCCATTTCCATTCAGGAATTTCAGGTTGCTGTAGGAGACCAGACGGCTTCTGGTACTCCACCTTGACCTTAGCACAGGTCAGACATTTGCTGACATACGAAGCTATGTCAGCCTTCATGTTGGGCCATCAATAGAGTATCTTTAGGTCCTGATACATCTTATCGGAACCCGGATGAATAGAATACCGGGATTCGTGAGCTTCGTCCATGACAAGCTCCCGCAAACCCCCAAATAAAGGAACCCAAACGCGCTCGGCAAAGTAATGCAGGCCATCCGACCCAAGCTCGAGGTGTTTATCAGCACCGTGCATGGTTTCAGCTTTAAGGTTTTCCTCCTTCAAGGCTTCCGATTGTGCAGAGCGGATTTGGTCAGGCAGCGAAGAATGAATAGTGAGCTGTAAGGCTCGAACACGACGAGGTTTCACAGACTCCTTCCTGCTCAAGGCGTCTGCCACAACGTTCGCCTTGCCAGGATGGTACTTGATGGCACAATCATAGTCGTTCAGAAGTTCGACCCAGCGTCGCTGCCGCATGTTTAATACCTTCTGGTCGAAAATATGCTGGAGACTCTTGTGATCGGTGTATACTTCGCACTTGGTACCGTACAAGTAATATCTCCAGATCTTCAACGCAAAGATCACTGCACCCAACTCTAAATCATGAGTGGTGTAGTTCTTTTCATGGACTTTAAGTTGGCGAGAGGCGTAGGCAATAACCTTCCCGCGTTGCATTAACACACAACCGAGACCACGAATGGAAGCGTCACAGTACACAACAAAATCATCCGTACCCTCAGGTAAGGATAAGATGGGCGCAGAGCAAAGTTTAAGTTTCAGCATCTGAAATGCTGATTCCTGCGGTTCTCCCCAGTCAAACTTTCGGTCCTTCTGGGTAAGAGTGGTGAGGGGTTGAGCGATCTTCGAAAATCCCTCAATGAAACGACGATAGTAACCCGCAAGGCCTAGGAATTGCCGCACCTCAGATGGCGTCTTTGGTGCTTCCCATTCCTTAATAGCTTCAATCTTGGCCGGATCGACATGAATCCCTAGTTCATTAACCACATGCCCTAGGAATTGTACTTCGCGTAACCAGAAATCACACTTTGAGAACTTAGCATACAACTACTCCCGTCTCAAAAGTTCCAAGACCAATCGTAAGTGTTCCTCATGATCCGTCTCGTTCTTAGAATAAACCAAAATGTCATCGATAAACACGATAACGAATTTATCGAGATAGGGCTTGCAAACGCGGTTCATCAAGTCCATGAAAACGGCAGGTGCATTCGTAAGACCGAAGGGCATGACCAGGAACTCAAAGTGGCCATAACGTGTACGAAAGGCGGTCTTTGGAATGTCAGCTTCTTGTACCCGCAGTTGATGATACCCAGACCTTAGATCTATCTTGGAATAAAAACTGGAGCCTTGGAGCTGATCGAATAAATCATCAATTCGAGGAAGCGGGTAACGATTCTTGATGGTCACCTTGTTCAGTTCCCGGTAATCAATACACATACGAAGGCTCCCGTCTTTCTTTTTGACAAATAAGATAGGAGCTCCCCACGGGGATGAACTAGGTCTAATGAACCCCTTTTCCAACAACTCCTGCAGTTGGTTAGATAACTCTTGCATCTCGGGAGGTGCAAGGCGGTAAGGAGCTCGGGCAATAGGCGCCGCACCGGGCATAAGATCAATGCTAAATTCAACCTGACGGTGAGGTGGAAGACCAGGCAAATCATCGGGAAATACGTCGGGAAAATCACGAACAACAGGAATGTCCTCGATCCTCTTCTCATCGTTGGATGAAACCGAAACAAGAGCTAGGATTGCGGAATACCCCTTACGTAAGTACTTATACGCCTTCATACATGAAATGATGCTCAAGGGAACTCCACTCTTCTCGCCATGAACCAAAAGAATCTCTCCATCCGGGAGAGGGAGGCGAATGATTTTATCAAAGCAAACGATTTCCGCGCGATATAAGGACAACCAATCCATACCTACTACAACGTCGAAACTACCCAATGATACCGGCATGAGGTCGATAGGAAAAGATAACCCCGATAGTTCCAACCGGCATCCTTTAAGAATATGAGTTTCCTCAATATTCTTACCATCAGCCAATTCTATAAGATACTTGACCTCTAAGGGAGTCGGTACTATGTCTAACAGTCGGCTAAACTCAACAGATATAAAACTCTTGTCGGCACCCGAATCAAATAAAACGGAGGCATAACGATCACAAAGAAGAAACGTACCAGTAACAGTATCCGGATCCTGACGGGCCTCGCCCGACCCAATGACGAAGGCGCGCGCGTTCCTGCCGCCACCCCCGTTGCCCCTGTCATTCCTCCCAGCATTCCCTTGCTTCAGTTTGGGGCAGTCCTTCTTAAAGTGCCCTGTCTCCCCACAGTTGAAACATCCCTGGTTACCCCTAGGTGCAGCAGTGGTAGTAGTAGGGGCAACCACCTGTTGCTGAGTCTGAAGATTCACCCTACACATCTGGGCCTGATGCCCGTTCTTCTTGCAACGGGTACAAAAGCTACAATTTCCCACATGATGATACCCACAACGATCACACCTAGGCAGCTTACCAGTATAACCACCCTGCTTCTGCCCAGAAGACGAACCCGTAGTCTCAAACTTCTTCTGCTGCTGCTGCTGCTGAGGCTGCGCCGTACCCTTACCCGTGTTATCCCATTTCCTCTTGTTGCTGTCAGAGGTCTTCACCACAGTACCCTTAGGAGGCAAAAGACCCTCCTGAACCTTCTGTTTAGTCAACCTGTGAGCCAATCGAATGGTATCCCGAAGTGTAGTAGCATCATTAGTGTAACATTTCACATTTAATAATTGTACTGTACGATTTATAACGACAAGTTCTATTATTATATTTTACATTAAATTATCTTGTAGCATTGTAGATATATAAGGATTATAATTTATAACTAGTTTAAAAAAAAAATGTGTGTTTATCCTACCCAATCCAGCAGGCCCAACAACCAGAACCCAGCCCAATAGCCCGCAGGCCCATACAGCAGCCCACTACCCCTCCTTCATCATCTCAGTTTAAAGAAAAAAAAATTGTGTTGGGGACGGGAATCGAACCCGGGTCCCCAACCGGTTCAACATATGCACTCACACACCAAACTACCTGATCTGTATGATCATTTGTTATAAACCCAGACGCGTTTTATTGAAATACATAATTGAAACCTTCACAGTTGACTAAGGAAAGTCAACTGTGGGTACGCGATACATAATCAATCAAGATTAATACACGATTGATCTAATTTTGGCAACATTGCATGATGTCCGGCCTGTTTTGACTATGTTACACGTCTATTAGCAGCTAATTGATACTCGAATTAACCACATACGCGTTAAACATTAAACAGCGGGTCAAACTTACCAATTGAACAACCCAGTGATCCCCTATATAAATTGATGCATTCTGAACCTTGACAACTCGCTCACAATACTCTCTCAATCTCTATTTCTCTCTGTCTCACTCTAATCGTTGCTGTCGAGCTCGTTGTTTGACTTTATCTTTGACCCGAAGATAATACTCAATACTACACTGTGAGTACGATTAAGTTTGTGGGTTTTATTCATCGGCATTCAAGCAACTATAGCCCTAACATTAATCGGGCTATAGTTGCCTGAATCATTCAATTGAAAATTTTAGGGTTCGTCGATGTTAATTGGGGATAAACTTGTCTGTGTGTATTGTATATAATTATTTTAAAAACAGAAACATCACAACCACCGGCCTAGGCCAAGTGGTTGTGACTCTGGTTCTTCACACGGGTCACCCGGGTTCGAGTCCCGGCTCTGACCGATTTTGTTCCATTCTTTTCTTTTCTTTATTCTTTTTAAAAACAAACAATTATTTATATATTAAATCCTTTTAATCTTTTAAATTCATTTTAAAATACCAAAACTATTTTATAAATTCTAAAAAAATTATTATTGTTTAATCTGATATAAAAGTTTTATTTGTAATTTTTATTTTTCAGAAAATCATTTATTTAATATTTATAATAATTAAATCATTTTTATACTATTATATTTATAAAAATCCATTTATATATCAAAACAGTATTATTAAATTTCCCAAAAATTATCCTAACTTTTTATAAAGTTAACCTTTACTGAAATAATTTTTAATTCAGTAAAATCATTTATTTTATATTTTTAATCAATTTTTGTTAGATTTAATCATAATTAATTCATAATAAATCCAATTTTCATCATTTTTGCACCAAAATTTTATACAAATTATTTTTAATCATTTAGAACAGGAATATGATTTTTAAAATAAGATTTCTTTAATTTTAGTATTTTTGAATATTAAAGTTAATAATTGGCTATTTATAAATAAATAGATTTAAAAATCTATTTTAAATGAAATAATTTTATAAAAATTATTTTATTGCTTCAAACACTTTAATGTGCTCACTCAAAATTCAAATTTTATAAAAAGACTATCTTTCATTAATTATCCAATTTTCCTTTATTAATTAAGCATTTTAATTTAAATTTCAACAATTGATTATCCCCAAATCGAAAACCCTAGGATACACATATAAGTTAATTAGACTTAGACTTATTACATATTACCTTATTTTAGGGTGATAATTGGAAACATTTTGGGCAACACAATTATTTCATCTATTCAACAAGTTTAACATTTGCTAAGGTGAGTTTATATAGCCCCTTTTTCTGTTTTACATTTTGGGGTGAAACATGTTTAAACATTTTATACACTATCATTTACTCATTCTTACATTGTTGAAACTTGTGATTCAATTACACTATCATTTACTCATTCCATCATTTGACTGTAACAAAAAGACACAGTACAATCATTAACATTGATCAAGCCGCCTGTTTAGATTATAGCGCTATAGGTCTGACAAACCCATCCCCCGCATAGACTCAGGGATGATCGATAACAGTAATAACATTTAACTAACTTGCGAGTTAGTCATCAGTCGACACAAGGTTTGGTTGTACAAAGACGCATTGCTACATGTCGGTATCATACTCTATCATCATACAACCCTGAGTGTTGTACAAGCTATTGTTATCAACTATTTCTTAAAAACCTATGTAATTCTCACCAACAATTGTTGACCCAAAATCTTTTTAACTTAACATGTTTCAGGTTCTACTTGCTTGAAGATTTGCTTGAAGATATGTGCATAGTTTTATTCAATTTGATGTACGAATTCTTGTAGAATCATTGTATGTATAATTATTTAAATCATTTAATGAAATCATTATTCACCATGAGCTACTGAACAATCATCACTACGTGACACCCCGATGTTTCCGCCATCGGTTGGGGTGTTACAGATTGGTATCAGAGCCATGGTTATAGGGAATTAGGTTATTAGAGAAATAATCTAGTCTATAACCATAGGATTTAACCAGTACTTGCTTCTTTTGTTTGCTATTCTCTATCCCCCTCCTGCTTCATATCCCTACTTTCATTCCTACAAGAAGGTTGCTCTCCATCAGTGGGTCTACTCCTAGACTAATAGGACAAATTCCTCAGGTTTTAACCTGAACCACCTTGAGATCTCGTCGAAGTTCTAGATTTTAATAACGAACACGTGCAATCTGGAAGGGTGAACGCCTGTATTCTGAGTCTTCTGTCTAGGCTGGCATTGCGCATATATCCCAATCAGACGAGGGACCCGGATGCCTACCTGGGAATTCTCGGGATGAGTGTTCACTTATAGGCTAAAGCATGTCTTCATATGTTATTAGAATTTAGAATCTTTGATAAGTCAACGTTTTCGTTTATTCGTTTTAATGAATAAATGATTACATTCCTTATATAAACTCTCATTCATTTCATTGTGTCTATTACAGATCATGCCTCCTCGTCGCAGCACTCGCAACAGCACTGGTGAGAACCACGATGAAGGTAGTGACAACCATGGTCATGACCAAGGTCCTGGTCACAACAACAATGGGGTCGATGCTCAACTGGCTGCGATCATTTCTCAACAAATGGCGCAGCAAATCGCAACTCTGGTTCCCAATTTACTCGCTCAGGTCATCCAAATGAACGACAACGGGAATGGTCACAACAACGGGAACGGGAACGGCAATGGCAATGGGAATGGACCCCAAGCCTGTACCCTTAAGCATTTCAACTCTTGTAACCCTCCGAAGTTTAGTGGTGAAGAAGGAGCTACAGGACTCCTCCAATGGTTTGAGGGTATTGAGAATACCTTCATCAACAGTGAGTGCCCCGACAACTTCAAGGTTCGTTACGCCATGAGTGTTCTCTATAAACGAGCACTCACATGGTGGAATGAAGAAAAGCGTACTCGTGGGGCCGAAGTTGCTCTTGCTATGACATGGAACCAAGTCAAAGAGATCATGAAGGAAGAGTTTTGTCCTCGCAATGAAGTTAAGAAGCTTGAAGATGAGTTCCACACCTTAGCTCAAGATAGTGGGGAAAACCTTGCCTACAACACCCGCTTTCATGAGCTTAGCTTATTGCTGCCCCACAAAGTCACTCCCCTGTCGGTAGCCATCGAGAAGTACATCGGTGGTCTGCCCATGCAAATCCAGGATACGGTGTGGGGAAGGAATCCTGCCACCTTGGAGGAAGCCAAACGTTTAGCAGCTACCTTAACTGATAATCACGTAAAGAACGGGACCTTAGTTCAAAAAGGCAATAAAACAAGTATTGTAGCCGCGGTAACCACTGAGAACCAGAAACGTAAGACCAGGGATCCTGCTGCAAACCTCACTCCACAAGCCTCTAACAAGAAACCTTATACAGGAAACCACCCATTATGTAATACCTGCAACCGACATCACCCCACTGTTTCAGCATGTCGCATGTGCACCAATTGTGGAAGGTATGGCCATCTGGTCAACACGTGTCGTGAGACCCCAAATCCAAATGCCAACCAACCCACCAACCCTGCTCAAGCGGCTAACCTTAATCAATACAACTATGGTCAATGCTATGAATGTGGAGACCCAAATCACTTCCGTAACCGATGTCCTAAACTAAACCGAGATCAAGACCCTCCAGCTACCTAACCGCAAGACTCACCATTTGACTCTTGGTTGCTTTTATCCTATGTATTGATGTTATTCGATTCAAGTAATAAAATTCAAGTATTATCATAACATTTGTGTGCATGCTTGTTGGAATGTGAACTAATTGCTATATCTATACTTGCTTACTTGTACATCAATTAGTTAACTACCAAACAACCAGCTTAACGATTGGTAGAGGTCATCATGTCATTCCAACAGTCGGGAGAGGCCCTACCACCTGAACGACTGGCGGAGACTATCAGACCTGCTTAACCATCGGTAAAGTCATAAAAGGACGCAAAACCCTAATGTAAGGTAAATTGGTAATTACGGTCCGGAACGTAATCATGAGTTTACAGGTACGTTAAGGTAGTGTGAAATTTTATCAAGGTTTTCAGTAGTTGACCAATTGTAAACCTAGTGTTTCTCTTAACTTCGGGACGAAGTTCCTAAAAGTAGGGGAGACTGTAACATTTCACATTTAATAATTGTACTGTACGATTTATAACGACAAGTTCTATTATTATATTTTACATTAAATTATCTTGTAGCATTGTAGATATATAAGGATTATAATTTATAACTAGTTTAAAAAAAAATGTGTGTTTATCCTACCCAATCCAGCAGGCCCAACAACCAGAACCCAGCCCAATAGCCCGCAGGCCCATACAGCAGCCCACTACCCCTCCTTCATCATCTCAGTTTAAAGAAAAAAAAATTGTGTTGGGGACGGGAATCGAACCCGGGTCCCCAACCGGTTCAACATATGCACTCACACACCAAACCACCTGATCTGTATGATCATTTGTTATAAACCCAGACGCGTTTTATTGAAATACATAATTGAAACCTTCACAGTTGACTAAGGAAAGTCAACTGTGGGTACGCGATACATAATCAATCAAGATTAATACACGATTGATCTAATTTTGGCAACATTGCATGATGTCCGGCCTGTTTTGACTATGTTACACGTCTATTAGCAGCTAATTGATACTCGAATTAACCACATACGCGTTAAACATTAAACAGCGGGTCAAACTTACCAATTGAACAACCCAGTGATCCCCTATATAAATTGATGCATTCTGAACCTTGACAACTCGCTCACAATACTCTCTCAATCTCTATTTCTCTCTGTCTCACTCTAATCGTTGCTGTCGAGCTCGTTGTTTGACTTTATCTTTGACCCGAAGATAATACTCAATACTACACTGTGAGTACGATTAAGTTTGTGGGTTTTATTCATCGGCATTCAAGCAACTATAGCCCTAACATTAATCGGGCTATAGTTGCCTGAATCATTCAATTGAAAATTTTAGGGTTCGTCGATGTTAATTGGGGATAAACTTGTCTGTGTGTATTGTATATAATTATTTTAAAAACAGAAACATCACAACCACCGGCCTAGGCCAAGTGGTTGTGACTCTGGTTCTTCACACGGGTCACCCGGGTTCGAGTCCCGGCTCTGACCGATTTTGTTCCATTCTTTTCTTTTCTTTATTCTTTTTAAAAACAAACAATTATTTATATATTAAATCCTTTTAATCTTTTAAATTCATTTTAAAATACCAAAACTATTTTATAAATTCTAAAAAAATTATTATTGTTTAATCTGATATAAAAGTTTTATTTGTAATTTTTATTTTTCAGAAAATCATTTATTTAATATTTATAATAATTAAATCATTTTTATACTATTATATTTATAAAAATCCATTTATATATCAAAACAGTATTATTAAATTTCCCAAAAATTATCCTAACTTTTTATAAAGTTAACCTTTACTGAAATAATTTTTAATTCAGTAAAATCATTTATTTTATATTTTTAATCAATTTTTGTTAGATTTAATCATAATTAATTCATAATAAATCCAATTTTCATCATTTTTGCACCAAAATTTTATACAAATTATTTTTAATCATTTAGAACAGGAATATGATTTTTAAAATAAGATTTCTTTAATTTTAGTATTTTTGAATATTAAAGTTAATAATTGGCTATTTATAAATAAATAGATTTAAAAATCTATTTTAAATGAAATAATTTTATAAAAATTATTTTATTGCTTCAAACACTTTAATGTGCTCACTCAAAATTCAAATTTTATAAAAAGACTATCTTTCATTAATTATCCAATTTTCCTTTATTAATTAAGCATTTTAATTTAAATTTCAACAATTGATTATCCCCAAATCGAAAACCCTAGGATACACATATAAGTTAATTAGACTTAGACTTATTACATATTACCTTATTTTAGGGTGATAATTGGAAACATTTTGGGCAACACAATTATTTCATCTATTCAACAAGTTTAACATTTGCTAAGGTGAGTTTATATAGCCCCTTTTTCTGTTTTACATTTTGGGGTGAAACATGTTTAAACATTTTATACACTATCATTTACTCATTCTTACATTGTTGAAACTTGTGATTCAATTACACTATCATTTACTCATTCCATCATTTGACTGTAACAAAAAGACACAGTACAATCATTAACATTGATCAAGCCGCCTGTTTAGATTATAGCGCTATAGGTCTGACAAACCCATCCCCCGCATAGACTCAGGGATGATCGATAACAGTAATAACATTTAACTAACTTGCGAGTTAGTCATCAGTCGACACAAGGTTTGGTTGTACAAAGACGCATTGCTACATGTCGGTATCATACTCTATCATCATACAACCCTGAGTGTTGTACAAGCTATTGTTATCAACTATTTCTTAAAAACCTATGTAATTCTCACCAACAATTGTTGACCCAAAATCTTTTTAACTTAACATGTTTCAGGTTCTACTTGCTTGAAGATTTGCTTGAAGATATGTGCATAGTTTTATTCAATTTGATGTACGAATTCTTGTAGAATCATTGTATGTATAATTATTTAAATCATTTAATGAAATCATTATTCACCATGAGCTACTGAACAATCATCACTACGTGACACCCCGATGTTTCCGCCATCGGTTGGGGTGTTACAATTAGCGGTCACCAACCCGCGAATCTCAGGCACCAACCCACTGATGTAGAACTCAATAGCCTTATATTCAGGCGTCACAGAATCCGGGCACAAAATTGCCAACTCATGGTAGCGAGTGGTATACTCCTCTATCTCAGATCCCACCATCTGATGATTCCACAGCTCGTGCTCCAAACTCTTGATCTCATCCCTGGGAAAGTACTCCATCTTCAAACGAAACACAAACTCGGTCCATGGCAACGCATGGGCCTCCAGTAACCCAATAGTCTGTACAGTCGAATTCCACCAAGTCAAAGCGCGTCCCTCAAACGTCCCCGAAGCATACTTCACACGAAACTCCTCAGGGTAGTTGCACATGGAGAAAGCAGACTCAACCTTCTCCAACCAACGGAGTAGTCCCACAGCTCCCTCAGTCCCACTGAAGTTATGGGGCTTGCAGTCCTGGAACATTTTATAAGTACAGTGGACTGGAGGAGGTGGAGGTGGTGGAGGATGAAAAGCATCCCCTGTTACAAAAAGCAACACGGTCAGAAAACGATCATCACACGACAAAAGATAAGGAATGAGGGTAGGATTAATTAAATTACCGCCATGGCCCTGCTGGGCGGCCTGCTGCGCAGCAATAGCAGCTGCCACGTGCTCCTGGATCAGATTATTCAGCTCTGCCTGGGTCATGCTGATGTTACCACGACCCCCATTACGTCCACCGCCATTTCGGCCACCAACGCGACCACCAACGCGACCACCACGACGTCCTGCCATCTTCTGTCAGGATCAAAGACAAGACATCAGATTCCAGAACAGATAACAAGGAATCATGAAGAAACCATAAGTAATAAAGTCAACCAGAGAACTGGATCCCATCATCGTTATTAGATCAAACACGGAGTCCACCAGGATTTCCATGCATCTCAACTTATTATTTCGTGTGCACCCGAAATGATAAGTCGCTCTACATGGTCCCCGAGGCGTGCTCCTAGCCTGACTTTCAAACCACCAGACACCCATGTTCCGGAATAGATAAGATCTTTAACGTGATAGAACACCCAAGATATAAAACAGCAAGTACAAGTGTGCGATAATGTGTGCGAGCAAGTGTGTCCGTTGGAGTATAGAAATGGGAGATGTCCGAATCTTGGACAAATCTCCGTAGGATGCCGAAGCCACTCCAACATACGCCACTGCCGTGCAAGGGTAGTAAGGTTCCTCGTTTCCAGCACGTAGGTGAAGAACAAGATAGGAAATAAGAGTAATAGATAGGTGATGTAAGCATAAATGATAATAACGAATGTAATACGAACACCCCGGCAATTCCCATATGACATGACTTATATGAATGTGACCGTCTAGTGTGTGCGACTCGGCTATAGACTTGACTCAACATGCAGTCCTAGTTCACTATAACCATTGGCTCTGATACCAATCTGTCACACCCTCAAATTCCACGTGCGGGGTTTTACCGCGAGGCGCATGACAAACCAGGATCTAAGTCAACGGTCACAATAAACGACACTATATGGTACGTAAAATGAAATAAACAACCATCAAGTTTTCATAAATCCATTCGCTGCGGAAGCGTAACTTTTATTACAACCCAAAATGTAAAAGTACGTAAGTCTGAAAAAGATTAGACAATGCATATGAATCCTAGACGCCGTGTGACTCCGTGCGCCTATGATAAGCTGCTACCTCAACGACCTGAGACAAACATGCTAAAAACGTCAGCAAATAATGCCGGTGAGTTCACAGGTTTTATATTAAACGTTTTAAGTAATAAAAGCCATCATGTTACCACTATGTCAGAAATGATAGCGTTAGCTAGACGCATGAGTTATACTACCACGACCGGAAACCATTACAGACAACGAAATATGAGTTTTTTGCCCGAAATGATTTAGCTTATGACCGAGACAATATGCACCCGCCCGGCTCCCAGCCGACGGGTGGGGTCTGTCAATCCCAATAGATCTATCCACATTTCCCCCGTTATGCTATCCAGCATATTCATGGTTTCCCCGGGACTTTACGTATCGTATAGTATGTAAATGAATCAACACTAGCATAACATGATAATTTATGTAATAAGTATAAGCATGTGTCTCCCCCAAAATGTAAAGCGTAAGGCGGGGCCGTGAAACTCACCTGATGCTGCTCTTCGCACTACGACAAGTAAACCTGCTCAATAGACGGCCCCTAATACCGGTGACCTATCATGACGAGCGTATAAGGTGTTAGACTAACAACCCGCAGGTTGATTAGTCCCTAGTAGTCCAGACCATAACCGTGTATATATGAAATGATGTTTCAAACGTTTAACCGACCGTACCAGACAAGGCCCGACATCCTATTGGTGACCCGACATTCCAAGTGTTAGATAAATACAAGACATCATGCCATATATGCAATTAATCACTTAATACGCGCAACAGTCCACCTAGTCTAGCATAATGTCCGATTAACGCGTAACGGGTCCGAACACGTGTCACAAAGTCATTAGGTGTATCCCGGGGTTCCTATCATGTTCCTAGGCGTTAAATCATGTTCCGGGATGTTAATATATACATACAGCAGCATTATACGCGATTAGGAATCAAACTAGCACTTAGGATTGTAAATGCCTTTTGTATAGGCATTTAGGATTGTAAATGCCTTATGTATAGGCATTTAGGATTGTAAATGCCTAAGTATAGGCATTTAGGATTGTAAATGCTTAAGTATAGGCATTTAGGATTGTAAATGCTTGAAGAAGTAAGAACCTGGAGGGGGTACTCTGAATCTTCTGTATGATGCAGAACAGGGGACTCTTTCCAACTCGTCTCAAAATAATAAGTATGAAGCCTGTAAAACAGAACACCGTTAGGACTCGCCACAGGATTGGGGGTAACCCTGTGACCACCCTCCGGCGTGAGAATAAGTATTTGTTTGGTGTAAGAGATAATGTTTATATGAATTCAGTATAGAAATTGTATATCGTCTTTTACCTTTACTCCTCCTTTTATAGTTGTTCTTTTGCCTATCGAGGGGAGACAATCCTTGCATGATTGTTTCCTCGCTGAATTAGCCTTTTGACCAGCTCTCTATTTAATACGTTTGACCTGTGTTGACTGGTCTGACTTTGTAGAGTCGGTGGGCTTTCTATTGCCTATCGAGGGGAGACAATCCTTGCATGATTGTTTCCTCGCCGAACACTCCAAATCAGATCCGAAACATGTAAGAACATTCAATAGTCATCCTAACACATTAACAAACATATTTCAAGCAAAACCCCTAAGTTTTCATCGTTCTAACACTTCCGAATGCGAGCGTTTTCCCAAAATAGCAACTTAGCATGTAAACATCACATCAACATGCAAGAACTTGCCCTAAATAGCAATTATTCAGATTAAATCACACAACCACGTTATCCGATAGCATCCTACTGTTCTAGCATCATCCTAGAGCAAACCCTAACATCATACAATCAACAACACACCTCATATCATCCTTAATCATCCAAAATCCTTCAAATGGGTCAAAACATCAAGTATCAACAATACACAACCAAAACCATTCAAACTCCTAGGACATCATCATACTAACTTGTAATAGCCATAAACATCATAATAACACAAAAACAATCATGATTTAATCCTAAAAAATCTATCTTTAATCACATATAACACATGTAAAGGTGTGGGTTTGTTTAAAAACGGTTTTAAATGGATTTTCAAAGACAAAAACGTTTATGAGTCAGGTCTGGACTTTTAGGGAGTAAAACATAATCATTTAAAGGTTTGGGTTTGAAGAACACACCTTATATTTAAGAGGAGATGATGGAATAAGCTTGGAAATGGTTGTTTTGATGTGAAAATAGGTTCCAGAGGGTGTTTGTGGGTTGAGATAGGTTATGGGACGGCTAGGGTTGTATAAATGATGTTTTAGAGGTCAAGGGTGGTATTTATAGGCGATTTTGATCGTTCAAAGCATTACAGGCGAGTACGCAGCAGTATAGGCGAGTAGGGCTGCTATTCGCATGAACCATCATGCGAATAGCCCTCTATTCGCCCCTAATAACCCCTACTCGCCCTTACTAATGGCGATTAGGCTATCACACACAAGCCTAATCGCCCATAGTCCAAGTGTTTGTGTTTTTGGCGCGTTAAACCCTATTTTAACATATGTAATCACGTTTTCACATACCGACAAGCCACATAATGATTACTAACATATAATGCACGATAACTAATACGTTCCCACCCGATCACCAATTCCCGGGACTCGAGACTTGCGTACGTGTGTTAAATCCGGTGATTCCACGAATCACCGATCCTTGTACACATGGTTATGGGCCGACACCCAATGGTCCTTCGGACCATTGTAACGACTCCCGATGATTCCCGAATCATCAGTACGACTTAACTGACCCCAGTTAAGTATGATATTAAGTAGTTGTTTACAATGTTTTCGTTGAGATAGACTCGTATGTATGTAAAGTATGAAACGCATGTATGTAAAGTATAAAAGTACTGACCTGAATATGCCGGGTGTCACATCATCCCCCAGTTGAAAGAATTTTCGTCCCGAAAATTTAATGAAGTCCGGAGATGAAGAGACGAAAAGAAGAAAGAAAAGAAAAATTTTCCCGTTGTTACATCATCCCCCAGTTGAAAGGAATCTCGACCCGAGATTCATTTAGCTTTGGAGGCAACATAGTTCGATTCAAACGCACGCTTAGGAAATAGATGAGGGTACTTAGCCTTCATCTGATCTTCTCGTTCCCACGTGAACTCCGGTCCACGATTTGAATTCCAACGAACCTTAACGATACGGATTTTACTCCGACGAAGGCTACGAATCTTATAATCTAGGATTTCAACTGGTTCCTCCACGATACGTAAACGATCATCAACTCTGATTTCTTCGAGAGGAACTACGAGAGATTCGTCTGCCAAACACTTCTTAAGATTCGAGACATGGAAGACGTTATGCACGCCACTAAGCTCGGCTGGTAAATCAAGTCTGTATGCCACCGGCCCAGTACGGTCCAGAATTGGGAACGGTCCGACATAACGAGGGTTAAGTTTGCCGCGCTTCCCGAAGCGTATAACGCCCTTCCATGGAGATACCTTCAATAAAACCTTGTCGCCAACCTGGAACTCCAAAGGTTTGCGACGACGATCAGCGTAGCTTTTCTGACGATCACGAGCCGCCGCCATACGATTACGAATTTGTACGATCTTTTCGGAAGTTTCGTACACCATTTCTGGACCAGTGAGTTGGCTTTCGCCCACCTCGGCCCAACAAAGAGGGGACCGGCACTTCCGTCCATACAGAGCCTCGAACGGTGCCGCCTTAATGCTGGAGTGGTAACTATTGTTGTAAGAGAACTCCACCAACGGTAGGTGAACCTCCCAACTCTTACCGAAATCGATGACACATGCTCGAAGCATGTCTTCAAGCGTCTGAATCGTCCGCTCGCTCTGACCGTCAGTTTGCGGATGATATGCGGTGCTCATGTCCAATTGAGTACCCAACGCTTTATGTAATTGTTTCCAGAAACGGGAAGCGAAACGGGGATCACGATCGGAGATGATAGAGACAGGCACCCCGTGCTTGGAGACCACCTCCTTAATATAGATACGAGACAACCGCTCCAGACTGTCGGTTTCCTTAATAGCGAGGAAGTGTGCGGACTTTGTCAACCGGTCGACAATCACCCAGATCATGTCACAACCACTGGGCGACTTCGGAAGCTTGGTCACAAAATCCATGGTAATCCGTTCCCATTTCCATTCAGGAATTTCAGGTTGCTGTAGGAGACCAGACGGCTTCTGGTACTCCACCTTGACCTTAGCACAGGTCAGACATTTGCTGACATACGAAGCTATGTCAGCCTTCATGTTGGGCCACCAATAGAGTATCTTTAGGTCCTGATACATCTTATCGGAACCCGGATGAATAGAATACCGGGATTCGTGAGCTTCGTCCATGACAAGCTCCCGCAAACCCCCAAATAAAGGAACCCAAACGCGCTCGGCAAAGTAATGCAGGCCATCCGACCCAAGCTCGAGGTGTTTATCAGCACCGTGCATGGTTTCAGCTTTAAGGTTTTCCTCCTTCAAGGCTTCCGATTGTGCAGAGCGGATTTGGTCAGGCAGCGAAGAATGAATATGATGCAGGAGCATCCGTATTATCTTTTATTTATTTAAATTTTGAATTTCCTAATTTTATCTTTTATTAGTTTCCTATTTACTTGTAATTCCCAACTATATAATGGGGTCTAGGTTTTATTGTTATTCAGCTTTTGATTGAATAAGAATTAATATGAACTTTGTTCATGGAACCTTTGGTTCAATTTATCGCCTTTGATTAGCTATTTGTTTTGAGCCATTTGATGCGCTTCCCAAACTGCATCAGTTGGTATCAGAGCATCCGTATTATCTTTTATTTATTTAAATTTTGAATTTCCTAATTTTATCTTTTATTAGTTTCCTATTTACTTGTAATTCCCAACTATATAATGGGGTCTAGGTTTTATTGTTATTCAGTTTTTGATTGAATAAGAATTAATATGAACTTTGTTCATGGAACCTTTGGTTCAATTTATTGCCTTTGATTAGCTATTTGTTTTGAGCCATTTGATGCGCTTCCCAAACTGCATCAGTTGGTATCAGAGCTTTGGTTTTCAAATGGCTCCGCGTGAAGAGAACTATGCTTTTTCTCGTCGAATCGCCGACCGAGGCAACGATAAAATCATGTTCGATTCACAAGATCGTAAGATTCAGGAAACTGACTCAAAAGATGTCATCCGGGATGAGATCGTTGGGAAAGAGGAGCATCCTGAAGACTACGATGGTTACAAGTTTCTGGAAACCGACTCAGAGTCTTTCATCTGGGATGAGAACTATGGGAAGGAGGAGTATCCAGGGAATTGTAGCGTTATCTATCCGTCACCTCCTTGTTTCGATGAATACGGGGACGATGATTGGTATTCTTGGTTTACTAGTGGTGATCAGAACTTAACGAGTGATGAATCTGGTTCCAAAGTTTGTAATGTTAAAGGTGTTAGAACAGTAGAAAATGGTGGTGGTGTTGTGGCTTTCGGTGGTGGGGCAGTGACTAGTGTTGGTGTTGCATCGACAGAGGTGGTGTTGCAAGGTCAGCGCAGTATCAGGAAAAAAATCGTGGAAGGATTCTACGTTTCACAAAATACGGAAAGTTTGAATGTTGATAAGCACAAGGTATTATCTCCTAAGTATATGCAAATTCAAATTTTAGCAATTATAGTGGAGGGGTCCACCCGTCGTGATGCTATACAAAATAAGGACCCAATCAAAATGCCTGATGGCAATTTAAATGAGATGAATGCAAAATCTTACGCGGGTTTACAAAGTTGTGATGGGCCAATTTTGGCTAATTTAGAATTAATTGGTGGGTGTGTGGTGCATAGTCCAACAAAATCAAAGGGGATGTACGGTTATTATGTGGAAAGTTCTAAAAAGCAAACTGTTGTTTGTGCTAGAGTTCAATTACTTGAACTATTTGAGCGGGTCAAACCGATAGTGACTAGGAAGCAACATAATGCTCCATTTGACCCAGGTGGTACAGGTGAAGAGTCAAGTGAGGCGACTTGTGGAGTTGAGTTGTTTAGTCGGGTGAATAATCGGTTTGATATCCCCTTCGACCCGGGTGGCTTTGGTCCGAAGGCAAAACTCGGGGACGAGTTTTTTTTCGAAGACGGGGAGTATGATGCAGGAGCATCCGTATTATCTTTTATTTATTTAAATTTTGAATTTCCTAATTTTATCTTTTATTAGTTTCCTATTTACTTGTAATTCCCAACTATATAATGGGGTCTAGGTTTTATTGTTATTCAGTTTTTGATTGAATAAGAATTAATATGAACTTTGTTCATGGAACCTTTGGTTCAATTTATCGCCTTTGATTAGCTATTTGTTTTGAGCCATTTGATGCGCTTCCCAAACTGCATCAGAATAGTGAGCTGTAAGGCTCGAACACGACGAGGTTTCACAGACTCCTTCCTGCTCAAGGCGTCTGCCACAACGTTCGCCTTGCCAGGATGGTACTTGATGGCACAATCATAGTCGTTCAGAAGTTCGACCCAGCGTCGCTGCCGCATGTTTAATACCTTCTGGTCGAAAATATGCTGGAGACTCTTGTGATCGGTGTATACTTCGCACTTGGTACCGTACAAGTAATGTCTCCAGATCTTCAACGCAAAGATCACTGCACCCAACTCTAAATCATGAGTGGTGTAGTTCTTTTCATGGACTTTAAGTTGGCGAGAGGCGTAGGCAATAACCTTCCCGCGTTGCATTAACACACAACCGAGACCACGAATGGAAGCGTCACAGTACACAACAAAATCATCCGTACCCTCAGGTAAGGATAAGATGGGCGCAGAGCAAAGTTTAAGTTTCAGCATCTGAAATGCTGATTCCTGCGGTTCTCCCCAGTCAAACTTTCGGTCCTTCTGGGTAAGAGTGGTGAGGGGTTGAGCGATCTTCGAAAATCCCTCAATGAAACGACGATAGTAACCCGCAAGGCCTAGGAATTGCCGCACCTCAGATGGCGTCTTTGGTGCTTCCCATTCCTTAATAGCTTCAATCTTGGCCGGATCGACATGAATCCCTAGTTCATTAACCACATGCCCTAGGAATTGTACTTCGCGTAACCAGAAATCACACTTTGAGAACTTAGCATACAACTGCTCCCGTCTCAAAAGTTCCAAGACCAATCGTAAGTGTTCCTCATGATCCGTCTCGTTCTTAGAATAAACCAAAATGTCATCGATAAACACGATAACGAATTTATCGAGATAGGGCTTGCAAACGCGGTTCATCAAGTCCATGAAAACGGCAGGTGCATTCGTAAGACCGAAGGGCATGACCAGGAACTCAAAGTGGCCATAACGTGTACGAAAGGCGGTCTTTGGAATGTCAGCTTCTTGTACCCGCAGTTGATGATACCCAGACCTCAGATCTATCTTGGAATAAAAACTGGAGCCTTGGAGCTGATCGAATAAATCATCAATTCGAGGAAGCGGGTAACGATTCTTGATGGTCACCTTGTTCAGTTCCCGGTAATCAATACACATACGAAGGCTCCCGTCTTTCTTTTTGACAAATAAGATAGGAGCTCCCCACGGGGATGAACTAGGTCTAATGAACCCCTTTTCCAACAACTCCTGCAGTTGGTTAGATAACTCTTGCATCTCGGGAGGTGCAAGGCGGTAAGGAGCTCGGGCAATAGGCGCCGCACCGGGCGTAAGATCAATGCTAAATTCAACCTGACGGTGAGGTGGAAGACCAGGCAAATCATCGGGAAATACGTCGGGAAAATCACGAACAACAGGAATGTCCTCGATCCTCTTCTCATCGTTGGATGAAACCGAAACAAGAGCTAGGATTGCGGAATACCCCTTACGTAAGTACTTATACGCCTTCATACATGAAATGATGCTCAAGGGAACTCCACTCTTCTCGCCATGAACCAAAAGAATCTCTCCATCCGGGAGAGGGAGGCGAATAATTTTATCAAAGCAAACGATTTCCGCGCGATATAAGGACAACCAATCCATACCTACTACAACGTCGAAACTACCCAATGATACCGGCATGAGGTCGATAGGAAAAGATAACCCCGATAGTTCCAACCGGCATCCTTTAAGAATATGAGTTTCCTCAATATTCTTACCATCAGCCAATTCTATAAGATACTTGACCTCTAAGGGAGTCGGTACTATGTCTAACAGTCGGCTAAACTCAACAGATATAAAACTCTTGTCGGCACCCGAATCAAATAAAACGGAGGCATAACGATCACAAAGAAGAAACGTACCAGTAACAGTATCCGGATCCTGACGGGCCTCGCCCGACCCAATGACGAAGGCGCGCGCGTTCCTGCCGCCACCCCCGTTGCCCCTGTCATTCCTCCCAGCATTCCCTTGCTTCAGTTTGGGGCAGTCCTTCTAAAAGTGCCCTGTCTCCCCACAGTTGAAACATCCCTGGTTACCCCTAGGTGCAGCAGTGGTAGTAGTAGGGGCAACCACCTGTTGCTGAGTCTGAAGATTCACCCTACACGTCTGGGCCTGATGCCCGTTCTTCTTGCAACGGGTACAAAAGCTACAATTTCCCACATGATGATACCCACAACGATCACACCTAGGCAGCTTACCAGTATAACCACCCTGCTTCTGCCCAGAAGACGAACCCGTAGTCTCAAACTTCTTCTGCTGCTGCAGCTGCTGAGGCTGCGCCGTACCCTTACCCGTGTTATCCCATTTCCTCTTGTTGCTGCCAGAGGTCTTCACTACAGTACCCTTAGGAGGCAAAAGACCCTCCTGAACCTTCTGTTTAGTCAACCTGTGAGCCAATCGAATGGTATCCCGAAGTGTAGTAGCATCATTAGCGGTCACCAACCCGCGAATCTCAGGCACCAACCCACTGATGTAGAACTCAATAGCCTTATATTCAGGCGTCACAGAATCCGGGCACAAAATTGCCAACTCATGGTAGCGAGTGGTATACTCCTCTATCTCAGATCCCACCATCTGATGATTCCACAGCTCGTGCTCCAAACTCTTGATCTCATCCCTGGGAAAGTACTCCATCTTCAAACGAAACACAAACTCGGTCCATGGCAACGCATGGGCCTCCAGTAACCCAATAGTCTGTACAGTCGAATTCCACCAAGTCAAAGCGCGTCCCTCAAACGTCCCCGAAGCATACTTCACACGAAACTCCTCAGGGTAGTTGCACATGGAGAAAGCAGACTCAACCTTCTCCAACCAACGGAGTAGTCCCACAGCTCCCTCAGTCCCACTGAAGTTATGGGGCTTGCAGTCCTGGAACATTTTATAAGTACAGTGGACTGGAGGAGGTGGAGGTGGTGGAGGATGAAAAGCATCCCCTGTTACAAAAAGCAACACGGTCAGAAAACGATCATCACACGACAAAAGATAAGGAATGAGGGTAGGATTAATTAAATTACCGCCATGGCCCTGCTGGGCGGCCTGCTGCGCAGCAATAGCAGCTGCCACGTGCTCCTGGATCAGATTATTCAGCTCTGCCTGGGTCATGCTGATGTTACCACGACCCCCATTACGTCCACCGCCATTTCGGCCACCAACGCGACCACCAACGCGACCACCACGACGTCCTGCCATCTTCTGTCAGGATCAAAGACAAGACATCAGATTCCAGAACAGATAACAAGGAATCATGAAGAAACCATAAGTAATAAAGTCAACCAGAGAACTGGATCCCATCATGGTTATTAGATCAAACACGGAGTCCACCAGGATTTCCATGCATCTCAACTTATTATTTCGTGTGCACCCGAAATGATAAGTCGCTCTACATGGTCCCCGAGGCGTGCTCCTAGCCTGACTTTCAAACCACCAGACACCCATGTTCCGGAATAGATAAGATCTTTAACGTGATAGAACACCCAAGATATAAAACAGCAAGTACAAGTGTGCGATAATGTGTGCGAGCAAGTGTGTCCGTTGGAGTATAGAAATGGGAGATGTCCGAATCTTGGACAAATCTCCGTAGGATGCCGAAGCCACTCCAACATACGCCACTGCCGTGCAAGGGTAGTAAGGTTCCTCGTTTCCAGCACGTAGGTGAAGAACAAGATAGGAAATAAGAGTAATAGATAGGTGATGTAAGCATAAATGATAATAACGAATGTAATACGAACACCCCGGCAATTCCCATATGACATGACTTATATGAATGTGACCGTCTAGTGTGTGCGACTCGGCTATAGACTTGACTCAACATGCAGTCCTAGTTCACTATAACCATTGGCTCTGATACCAATCTGTCACACCCTCAAATTCCACGTGCGGGGTTTTACCGCGAGGCGCATGACAAACCAGGATCTAAGTCAACGGTCACAATAAACGACACTATATGGTACGTAAAATGAAATAAACAACCATCAAGTTTTCATAAATCCATTCGCTGCGGAAGCGTAACTTTTATTACAACCCAAAATGTAAAAGTACGTAAGTCTGAAAAAGATAAGACAATGCATATGAATCCTAGACGCCGTGTGACTCCGTGCGCCTATGATAAGCTGCTACCTCAACGACCTGAGACAAACATGCTAAAAACGTCAGCAAATAATGCCGGTGAGTTCACAGGTTTTATATTAAACGTTTTAAGTAATAAAAGCCATCATGTTACCACTATGTCAGAAATGATAGCGTTAGCTAGACGCATGAGTTATACTACCACGACCGGAAACCATTACAGACAACGAAATATGAGTTTTTTGCCCGAAATGATTTAGCTTATGACCGAGACAATATGCACCCGCCCGGCTCCCAGCCGACGGGTGGGGTCTGTCAATCCCAATAGATCTATCCACATTTCCCCCGTTATGCTATCCAGCATATTCATGGTTTCCCCGGGACTTTACGTATCGTATAGTATGTAAATGAATCAACACTAGCATAACATGATAATTTATGTAATAAGTATAAGCATGTGTCTCCCCCAAAATGTAAAGCGTAAGGCGGGGCCGTGAAACTCACCTGATGCTGCTCTTCGCACTACGACAAGTAAACCTGCTCAATAGACGGCCCCTAATACCGGTGACCTATCATGACGAGCGTATAAGGTGTTAGACTAACAACCCGCAGGTTGATTAGTCCCTAGTAGTCCAGACCATAACCGTGTATATATGAAATGATGTTTCAAACGTTTAACCGACCGTACCAGACAAGGCCCGACATCCCATTGGTGACCCGACATTCCACGTGTTAGATAAATACAAGACATCATGCCATATATGCAATTAATCACTTAATACGCGCAACAGTCCACCTAGTCTAGCATAATGTCCGATTAACGCGTAACGGGTCCGAACACGTGTCACAAAGTCATTAGGTGTATCCCGGGGTTCCTATCATGTTCCTAGGCGTTAAATCATGTTCCGGGATGTTAATATATACATACAGCAGCATTATACGCGATTAGGAATCAAACTAGCACTTAGGATTGTAAATGCCTTTTGTATAGGCATTTAGGATTGTAAATGCCTTATGTATAGGCATTTAGGATTGTAAATGCCTAAGTATAGGCATTTAGGATTGTAAATGCTTAAGTATAGGCATTTAGGATTGTAAATGCTTGAAGAAGTAAGAACCTGGAGGGGGTACTCTGAATCTTCTGTATGATGCAGAACAGGGGACTCTTTCCAACTCGTCTCAAAATAATAAGTATGAAGCCTGTAAAACAGAACACCGTTAGGACTCGCCACAGGATTGGGGGTAACCCTGTGACCACCCTCCGGCGTGAGAATAAGTATTTGTTTGGTGTAAGAGATAATGTTTATATGAATTCAGTATAGAAATTGTATATCGTCTTTTACCTTTACTCCTCCTTTTATAGTTGTTCTTTTGCCTATCGAGGGGAGACAATCCTTGCATGATTGTTTCCTCGCTGAATTAGCCTTTTGACCAGCTCTCTATTTAATACGTTTGACCTGTGTTGACTGGTCTGACTTTGTAGAGTCGGTGGGCTTTCTATTGTTTGGGCTTATGGTTTTGAGGTTTGGGCCGGGTTTGTCTGAGCCATACCTCGTCATGTCCCCCCAGTCTAGTTATAAGAACATGTGATTGTTACTAGACTTAAAAATAAAAAAGAAAAAAGTTTTGGGTTTGTTTTGTATTCCTGATAGCACGTGATGTAATCATGGCTATAACCGTCACATCAATCCTCTATTTAATAAGTTTTAAGTGTGTAGGGAGTTGACATGTGGCGTTTCTATATATTTGAATTTTAAACTTTCTTCAACTTTACCCAATCGTTATTTCCTTCATCAATTGAACGGTTTGTTCTCTTCACTTTTCTCTCGCTCCACTGCTTAATCCTTCCATGGCTCCTAAAGCAAGTTCTTCACGGGTTGCTACAAGTGTATCCGACATTCCTTGCCACTGGCCATCCTTCTCCTCTTTCCTTAGTGATTACCATGTTCCGTTGGAATGGGGGCTTGTGCTTCCTGGTAAGGATGATCGGGCCTTTCCCCTCAAGGAAGGGAAAATCACTTTGTACGGCGAGTTTTTTACTTTTTCTCACTTTCGTTTGCCGGTTACCAATTTCCTTCTTGCTATCCTGTCATATTATAAGGTACACCCCTCCCAATTGCATCCCCTAGGTTTAATAAAAATTCGACATTTTGAATTTTGTGCCCTAGGTTTGGGTAGGGCATCCCTTTTGGAGATTTTCCGTGTATTGTATGTACTGAAATTCAAAGGAGAATACTTTACTTTTGATCGTCGTCCTGGATCGTTGCCCTGTATTGACAGCTTTCCTCAAAGTGTTCGGGATAAGGATTGGAGGAAGAAATTTTTTTACATTGACGAACGTGTTTTTCCTGTTCCTACTCCGATTAGATTTCCAGAGGTTAAATCTAAGTTGACTGATGAGTGCCCTCTTCCTTCTGTTTATGAGAAAGATCCTTTATACCTTGCCCTGACAAATAATCCCACAGAATGTACGTTTATTCCGGAGCGGGCTTTAGTTGCTGTTGGTATGAGCCGGTTATGGGTGGATGAAACTGTGTTCCCGGAGTACAAACGTGAAGATCAGGGAGCCTGGCAATACTTTGACGTCCTGGACGAGGAGGTTTCTTCTCAATTGGTTGAATATGACCGTCCTCTGGGTTCAGATGAGCTTGATGTTCTTAGCCAGACTATTTCTAATTTTTTTATCCCGGGTCCAATTGCTTCTGCCTCCGAGCAGATAGTTGGCCAGTCCGTATCCACCGTGGAGACCATGCCTACAGGTGTTGATGAGAATCTCCCGGATCCCGTTGATGCTGATCCCATTAATGTTGCTCCTCCTCAAGGTGAGGGAAATGTTGAGAAGAAAAAAGATAAATCTAAGAAGAGGAAAACTACGGCGACCTTGGATGCTGAAGCCCTTTTAGCCAAGCGGCAGCAGTTATTGGAAATGAAGAAAAAATCACTTGGTAAGCATGTTTTATTTGTTTTTGTTGCCTTTGTATTGCCAGTTCCTTCCGTGAATTCAATCATTCTATGCAGGTGAGAGGATTTCTGTAGGCACCTCTGCTTCTGCTTCCGGAGGTGCTTCTACATCTGAAGTTTCCAAAGTTATTCCTATCGCTGAGGGTAGCTCTGAGGGAGTTACCGCTGTTTCCTCGTGTGTTCTAGCTAGCTCTGTTCCAGCGTCTGCTGTTGCTGTCACTTTGGTTCCGTTGTCTACATTGGTCCCAGTTTCAGTGACTCCTGTGGCAACTTCTCTGTCCTCCACTACTGTTCCAGTCTCTATTCCATTGCGGCCGGTCTTTTCTGTTGCAGGTCCATCTATGGCCTCTGGTTTTCCTGCTGGTCAGAGTTTTTCCCAGCTCCTTCGGGATGTACAAAAGAACCCTATCCAGTTTCCTGGTGGTTTTAGGACCGACAGTTCGTCGTCTGATGATGCAGGTGGTATCCCAAGCAATGTCTACGCTCCCGGGATTAATTGGCGGCCGTCCCTGAAAGATATCTGTTATGTGCCTAAATGGCATATTGCTGAATCCAGCCGCCTTATCCATCCGGAGGTCATTCGTCATTGGTCTGAGCATGCCTTCCCCCCAGCTGAAAGGTTTTATTTGCAGGGTTTAGATAATGCTCAACTTGCCGAGCACATTCTTGGTGCTGGTGCCAGTTACGCTGCTGCTTCATATGAAGTCCTTCGCCGGTGGCGGTCAGACCTTGCTCATCTTTTAGAGGCCCGGGATAGACAGGGACCACTTATGTCTCAGAATGACAGGCTTGCCAAACAATTGTCTGAGGCTGAGGTTCAGTTGGTCTCTCGTCAGGTTGCTGTGGACAAGCTTGAGGCGGATAAAGCTCGCATGGTTAAAGGACACATGGAGGAGAAACTGGAAATTCTTCGTGCCAATGATTCCCAGGCTGGTATTATCTCTCGTCTTGAAGGACGGGTTGAAGCATTGACCAAAGAACTTGCTACTGAGAAAGAATTCATTGCTCGGAATCAGGCAGAGATGGAGAGGTGTAAACATTTGTCCACCGAGTTCCATACTTTCGAGTCCCGGATCAAACGTCTGGAGGAAGAGAAGGATGCTATGGCTGAGAAGCTTAAAGAGTGCGAAAGGCAGCTAAGTTTATCAAATGACCGTGCTGATCAAGCAGAGGATGCTACCGAAGCTGCCAAGAATCTTGCCATTTCTCTCCAATCTAAGCTGGATCGCTCCCGGGATGATCGTGATTGGTTGATATCCCGGGGTATGCCCGCTGCCTGGCGTTTTATCCGGACTAGTCAGACCTACCAAGATCGTATTAACACCTTTTACGAGGTTGCTACGGAATCCGGATATCTTGGCGGGCTCACATATGGGAACGGTCTTGGTCTTGTTGGCCAGAAAGTACCTCCTCCAACTGAGCAGGAGAAAGAGGTCGGCACCCGGATTGCTGATTCTATGCAGGCACTGAGCAGTGATTCTCTAGAGCCCATATCCCAGCTGAGCAGCCACGTAGGTGATGATGGGATTTCTTCTCTTCGTGTTTTGCTCGAGCCTTTTGTCAAAGGTTCGTCTGATGCTGAGGCTTCTTCCCCTAGTCAAGACTGAAGAACTGTTCGTCTTCTTTAGTTTTTTGTTTGAACATAATTATTTTGTATGTTACATGTGTTATGAATGTGTGGTGTGTGTGTGTATGCCACCTGTCACAGATATCATTACTTTTTGCTGACAACGAAGTGACGGTTATTAATTACCTTTTGCATGTCATGATTACCTGTCGTATCGAGTCGCCTTTTGCACTGTTTGCACAGATATTTGTGTCAGTTGCATTAAAAGCGTATCTTTTGATCTTCCAAAAAAGGATCTATATAAGTCACTTGACTTATCAAATCGTTCATCTTTTTTACCATTTTCACTCAAAGAGAAAAATTTGTTTCTTGCTTCCTTTCTTTTCTATGGCACGCCGTTCAGCTTCTGTTACACAGCTATCAAAAGAACTCGATGCTGTTGAAGCTCTTAAGATGTTGTATCAGCAATCTCGTGAAATGGATGCTCGTGTAGCTGCCATAGAGGAGTTTAACATTAGGTATGCTGATTATGTTCCAGCTCGTAGGTATGGGAAGGTATATTCCCGTGGTCCACGGAAGTTATTTTTTGACGTGGATAATGACAATGACCAAGCTCCCCCGCCTGTTCATGATCTCGATGTGGCTGGGGAGATCCCTGGAGTTCCTGACCCGGAGGGGGTTGTTCATGTGCCCGAGGTTCCTGTTCCTGCAGGTCCTATCATTTTGGTAGGCGATGACGGTCGTGCTGATGATCATGGAGATCCTTTTGTTGAAGACGCTGGAGACTTTCCTGACCATCCAGTTCCTCCTCCTTTTAAGGAGGAAGAGTTGCTGTATTCTCCTTGGGAGGTGTTAGCTATCCTGGATGGTAGGATTTGAAGATTGTGTGTGCCTGTGAGGCCATTTTTGTGTTTTTGTAGGGAAGTGGCGTATGGATTTTTGTCCTGCCCCCTATTTTTGTCAATGTCATGCTTATGACTTTTTAAATATCGTAGTTGGATGTAAAAAACAATATGTAACTAATGTATGCCGTAAAAGGCGTTTTATTAACACGGTGTTCCGTGATTATCATTGTGTTTACATAGAATGTGTTTTGTCAGAAAACACTAATTTCTTATACATTGTCCGTGCCTGTTCAGACATAACATTTTTTCAGTTGTGCTGCGTTCCATGCCCGGGGGATTGGTTCCCCGTCTAACTGCTTCAGAGAATATGCTCCCTTTCCGAGCACTTCAACTATCTGATACGGACCTTCCCAGTTAGGTCCCAACTTTCCTTGTTTCTCGGACCGGCTTGCCTCGTTATCTCTCATTACGAATTCTCCAACTTTGAATGTTTTTTCCTGCACCCGTTTGTTATAATACTTTTCCAAGAGCCGCTTGTATCGTGCCTCATTGATGCATGCTGTCTCCCGGCGCTCTTCTAGGATCTCCAAGTTCTGCCGGATCAGTTCCTCATTAGCCTCTTCATTTCTGTTTCTTCTTGGGGAAGGGATCCCGATCTCTGCCGGGATCATTGCTTCTGAACCATACGTTAGGCTAAAAGGTGTCTCCCCATTACTTGTTTTTGGCATTGTTCTATGAGCCCATAACACATGAGGCAGCTGCTCCACCCAGGACTTTCCTTCCGCGTCCAGTCTCCTCTTTAGGCCATCCAGGAGACTCCTGTTTGCTCTTTCCACCTGGCCATTTCCTTGTGGGTGTGCAACAGAAGTAAAGACCTGCTGGATGTGTAGTTCTTTACACCATTCTTTTACTGTCTTGTCCGTGAACTGTGTTCCATTATCACTTACAAGGTATAATGGGACACCGAAACGGCATACTATGTGCTCCCATAAGAATTTCTTGATGTTTGCAGCCTCAATCTTTGCCAGTGGCTTTGCTTCCACCCACTTGGTGAAATAGTCTACCGCAACCACCAAATATTTCAACTTACCTGGGGCCAAAGGGAAAGGCCCCACCAAATCAACCCCCCACTTCTGGAATGGCCAGGCGGCCGTGACTGGGATTAGGTTGTTTTTGGGCCGTATTGTTTGTGGCGCGTACTTCTGGCAGCTGATGCATTTTTGTAATTCTTCTACTGCCATGTTGTGCATTCCTGGCCAGAAATATCCTGCATTGGTTATTTTGGCAACCACTGCCCGAGGGCCGGCATGTATGCCACACATCCCTGCGTGGATGTCCTGTATCAGGAATCTTGCCTCGGACGGGGTTACACACCGCAAAGCCGGTCCCAAGTATGATTTTCTGTACAGCACTCCCCCATGCATCTCGTATTGTAGGGCCTTGGTTCGCACCTTCATTGCTTCTCCCTTGTTTTCCGGGAGAATTCCCTTTTCTAAGTACTCTTGGATTGGTGTCATCCACGATGTTTCCTGCATGTGAATAGTATGCACTTCTGCTTCCCAGGTTGCCGGCTGTTGCAAGGTTTCAATGTGGACGTTTTCTTCAGTTCCTGAGGATGCCAGTTTACTGAGGGCGTCTGCAATGTCATTTTTGTGCCGCCTTACATGAGTTAACGTCACTTTTTCAAATTTTGCCATCAGCTCTTTTGTCATCCTTAAGTACTTTGCCATTATCTCATCCTTAGCTTCATATGACTCGTTCACTTGGTTGTTTACTAACAATGAATCAACGTGCGCATCCACCTTTCTGGCCCCCATTGACAATGCTAACCGCATACCGGCCAGGAGTGCTTCGTATTCTGATTGATTGTTCGAGCAATCGAACTCAAATCGCAGCGCGTGTAAGGATCTCACGCCTTCCGGGTTAACCAACACCAATCCAGCGCCTGACCCTTTGCTGTTGGATGACCCATCTGTGTATAACTGCCATGCTGAGTCGCTATCATCCGTCGCGGTCGCGCTGCCATCCTTTGGTACCTGCCCCTTGATGGCTGTTCTCTTTTTGAATGATATATCATGGGCCCCTAGTTCAATAGCCCATTTTGCCAATCTTCCTGAAACCTCGGGCCAGTTTAAAACCTGTGCCAAAGGATAGCCGGTCAGAACCTCGATCTTGTGCCCCTGGAAGTACCGGCGTAGGCGCCAGGATGCATGAACCAAGGCCAGGACCAGCTTTTCCAACGTGGGGTATCTTCCTTCAGGATCCGAGAGAACCCGGCTGATGTAGTACACTGGTGTTTGAATTTTTTTCCCGTTCCACCAAAAGGACCGCACTGACCGCGTGGTGCCCGGCTGCTAGGTACATTTTCAATGTTTCGTCGGGCCTCGGGGCTGTGAGGGCTGGTAAGTTGCTGACAAATACCTTCATTTCCTGAAACGCTTTTTCCGCTTCCTCCGTCCATCTGAACTTATTCTTACTTAGGCACTCTTTTAGGGTTGATATAAAGGGAAGGGATCTTTCTGCGTGTCTTGCCAGGAATTGGTTAATTGCAGCTAACCTCCCGTTCAACGTCTGGGTTTCTTTCAGCGTTTTAGGGGACGGCATACTAGTTATAGCCGTGATCTTCTCAGGATTTACCCGGAACCCGTCTTTTGTGACCACTACTCCGAGGAATTTTCCCTCCTCCATCCCGAAAGAGCATTTCCCCGGGTTGAGCTTGATGTTGTATTCCCGTATCGTCTTAAAGGTTTCCTCAATATCAGCCATGATTTTCTCCTCTGTGGAACTTTTGATGACGAGGTCGTCGACGTAAACCTCCAGATTGCTGCCGATTTGTTTTTCAAACGCTTGATCCATCAGCCTCTGGTATGTGGCCCCGGCATTCTTCAGCCCAAAAGGCATCTTCGTGTAGCAATATATACCGGCGTCAGTGTGGAACGCCGTTTTTTCCTCATCTTCTCGTGCCATTTTGATTTGGTGGTAACCTTTGTACGCGTCCAGAAAACACTTGAACTTATATGGTGCTACTGCGTCCACCTTGAGGTCTATCTCTGGCAGTGGATATGCGTCCTTCGAACATGCTTTGTTCAGATCTTTATAATCTACGCACATCCTCCACGTCCCATCATGTTTCTTGACCATAACCGGGTTCGCCACCCAAGTATGATATCTTGTCTTCCTCAGAATTCCAGCCTCTTCTAGTTTTTTCACCTCCTGGACCACTGCCGCTCTTCTTTCAGGAGCCATGCTCCGTCTTTTTTGTGTGACAGGTTTAATGGATGGATAAGTGGACAGCTTGTATTCCGCCCTTGATCTTGCTATTCCGGTCATGTCTGCATGCTTGAAAGCAAATATGTCTATGTTGTTTCTCAGTACCTGTTTCAGCTTTTCACGTGCTGCGGCGGATAGGGTATCCCCTATCGTTACTGTTTGCTCCGGGTATTCCGTGTTCAATACCCATCTTTCCGGCCCGACCAATCCCGTGGGTGCTTGACGGAATGATTTGCGATCTGTTGTCGCACAGGCTTTATCTCCGGATACTGTCACTACCCCCTGAGGGGTTGGAAACGTCATGAAACCTCTGGCCGTAGAAACCAATGCGTCTATTTTTCCCAGGGTATACCGCCCCATGATCACATTGTATTGAGAGTTAGCAGGGATGACCAGGAAGGTTACTAACACGGTCCGTTCCTTCCGTCCGTCCCCTATCGTGACGGGGAATGTTAGTTGCCCCAAAGGTTCGATGCTTTCTCCTGTGAATCCCCGGACAGGCCCTCTAGCAGGCTCCAGCATTCTCTGGTCCTCCGGGCGCATGCGCCGGAAGCATGGTTCGTATATAATGTCCTCCGAGCTTCCCGTGTCTACAAGGATTCTTCTCATGCTGTAGTCGCCGACTGCCGCTGAGATAACTAAAGCTTCCATGCTCAACATCCGATAATGAGGTGGAATTGTTATTGTTGCTTCCATCCACGGCTCGATTCTTTCAAATGATCTCTTCCGGTCGTTCCTTGTTTCAAACCTAACCATGTTTATTTCCCATGGCCTTTTTCCTGCGGCTTTGTCTGTCCCGGCCGAGGACGGGCCCGGCTTGATATCTCTTACTAGGTGGGCCAGCTTTCCTGTCCTGACAAAATACTCGATCTGCTTCTTCAGCTGAAAACAGTCGTTTGTCTCATGACCGTTTCCTTTGTGGTAAGCACAATATTTGGATTTGTCCTGGGACGGTGAATCCTTCATTGGGCGGGGGATATTGAACTTCAGGTCTTCAGACTCCAGTATTTGGAGGGGTGTCTTTGTTAGGTCCGGGTACTCGAATTTGGGCCTAGACGAGCCCTCTCCCTTTCCTGCAAAAGTATCTTGTGACCTTTCAGACCTTCGCCTGTCATCTCTTCGATCTTCCCGTGTGTCATTGCGAGAATATGGGTGCCTTTCCGAGCGTCCCATGTTTTTGTGGCCCTGGTGTTCCCTGGGAGCTTCTTGGCTCTTCGCTGCCTCTTGCTTTTTTCGCACAGCATGATTCATGGCTATGGACTTTTCTTGCTTCACGTAGGCCTTCGCGATAGTCATCATTTTGTCCATGGTCTGCGGATAGCCTGTGGGGCCGTGTAACTTTTGCAAAAGGCCGTCATCATTTACTCCCATGGTGAAAGCCGTGCATGCCAACTCCTCCGTTAGACCGGGGATCTGTAGTCTTTCTTTGTTAAAGCGGATTATGAAATGTTCCATTGATTCATTATCCCTTTGTCGGATGTGCATCACTTCATCCCTGTATTTCGTGTGTCTTCTCTGCTGGCTGAATTGCTGGGAGAAACCCTTTACGATCTCCTTCCAATTGGATACCGACCCTGTGGGCAGGCTGTCCCACCAGACCCGGGCCGCCCCAATGAGAGTCTGAACAAACATATGGCACCAAGCTGGCATGGGCCAATCTTTCGATCGTCCGGCCGACTCAAAAATGCTTAGATGATCGTCTGGATCACCTGTCCCGTCGTATTTCCCCACAGTTGACGGTAGTTTCAGGTTCTGTGGGAGTGGTGCATTAGCTATCCGGGCAGTAAATTTAGAGTATGTGACCATCGCCGGGGGACGATAGGGGCGAGTAAGATCTTCATCATCCCCTTCTTCTTGATGGTCTGGGACTCGCGTGCGAGTCGTGTCTACCCGGCCAGGTTGTGTTGTATGGTTCAACGGTTGGGTGAGGGCTGGCGTGTCCTCGTAGGATAGCCTTGTTCCCGCCCCTTCGTAAGACACTCCTCTATCCTGTCTGGAAGTCTGGGTGCCATTTCCTAATCCCAAGGGCATGGATTGAGTAGGCGGGTACATGTAGGGAAAGCCATACGGGTATGGGTTTCCTGCTACTGGAGGGTACATGTATCCGTAAGGGGGTATAGGTAGTTGCGGGAAGTATGGCTGATTACCAGGAGTTATTGGGGAATACATCGGCATTGAAACGGGTGCCAGGGACGCGTTCATAGCAGCCGAAAAAAGTGGTAAGGTTGACGCAGCCATCATCCATGAAGTGGTTCCCGGGGCGGAAGAGACCCCCATCATTGCCATGGGTGTCGTGATTGGTTGTGAGTATGTGCTAGTTGGGATTGGTTCGATGAAAGGTAGCGCGGAGGGGACCGGTGTCACAGAAGGTGTGGGCCGGGACCCGCTTTGCGTCCTCCGGGGGGATGTGAACCCCGGGGGTTGTTCCATCAGAATCTCCTCGTCGACATGTTCCGGTGATTGACGGTCCTCTTCCGGCCTTTCCTGAGCTCCAGACGTGATTCCGCGCGGAGATGAATTGTTGGTCGTCATTTTTTTGTGAGTAGAAAGAATGCCTTTCTGCCTTGTTTCCGTCCCACGGATGGCGCCAATGAAGAAGAAAGAACCTGGAGGGGGTACTCTGAATCTTCTGTATGATGCAGAACAGGGGACTCTTTCCAACTCGTCTCAAAATAATAAGTATGAAGCCTGTAAAACAGAACACCGTTAGGACTCGCCACAGGATTGGGGGTAACCCTGTGACCACCCTCCGGCGTGAGAATAAGTATTTGTTTGGTGTAAGAGATAATGTTTATATGAATTCAGTATAGAAATTGTATATCGTCTTTTACCTTTACTCCTCCTTTTATAGTTGTTCTTTTGCCTATCGAGGGGAGACAATCCTTGCATGATTGTTTCCTCGCTGAATTAGCCTTTTGACCAGCTCTCTATTTAATACGTTTGACCTGTGTTGACTGGTCTGACTTTGTAGAGTCGGTGGGCTTTCTATTGTTTGGGCTTATGGTTTTGAGGTTTGGGCCGGGTTTGTCTGAGCCATACCTCGTCAATGCTTAAGTATAGGCATTTAGGATTGTAAATGCTAGTAGTTGAGGGGAATAGGCCTCTATTCGCCTATACTATAGGCGAATAGGGCTTGTATTCGCCTGAACATCAAGCATTTAGGAGCCTACTCGCCTAAAGCCTCATGCGAGTAGGATCCTACTCGCCTCTGCTGTTCTGTAGTGCAATTTCGCGCGCCGAACACTCCAAATCAGATCCGAAACATGTAAGAACATTCAATAATCATCCTAACACATTAACAAACATATTTCAAGCAAAACCCCTAAGTTTTCATCGTTCTAACACTTCCGAATGCGAGCGTTTTCCCAAAATAGCAACTTAGCATGTAAACATCACATCAACATGCAAGAACTTGCCCTAAATAGCAATTATTCAGATTAAATCACACAACCACGTTATCCGATAGCATCCTACTGTTCTAGCATCATCCTAGAGCAAACCCTAACATCATACAATCAACAACACACCTCATATCATCCTTAATCATCCAAAATCCTTCAAATGGGTCAAAACATCAAGTATCAACAATACACAACCAAAACCATTCAAACTCCTAGGACATCATCATACTAACTTGTAATAGCCATAAACATCATAATAACACAAAAACAATCATGATTTAATCCTAAAAAATCTATCTTTAATCACATATAACACATATAACACATGTAAAGGTGTGGGTTTGTTTAAAAACGGTTTTAAATGGATTTTCAAAGACAAAAACGTTTATAAGTCAGGTCTGGACTTTTAGGGAGTAAAACATAATCATTTAAAGGTTTGGGTTTGAAGAACACACCTTATATTTAAGAGGAGATGATGGAATAAGCTTGGAAATGGTTGTTTTGATGTGAAAATAGGTTCCAGAGGGTGTTTGTGGGTTGAGATAGGTTATGGGACGGCTAGGGTTGTATAAATGATGTTTTAGAGGTCAAGGGTGGTATTTATAGGCGTTTTTGATCGTTCAAAGCATTACAGGCGAGTACGCAGCAGTATAGGCGAGTAGGGCTGCTATTCGCATGAACCATCATGCGAATAGCCCTCTATTCGCCCCTAATAACCCTTACTCGCCCTTACTAATGGCGATTAGGCTATCACACACAAGCCTAATCGCCCATAGTCCAAGTGTTTGTGTTTTTGGCGCGTTAAACCCTATTTTAACATATGTAATCACGTTTTCACATACCGACAAGCCACATAATGATTACTAACATATAATGCACGATAACTAATACGTTCCCACCCGATCACCAATTCCCGGGACTCGAGACTTGCGTACGTGCGTTAAATCCGGTGATTCCACGAATCACCGATCCTTGTACACATGGTTATGGGCCGACACCCAATGGTCCTTCGGACCATTGTAACGACTCCCGATGATTCCCGAATCATCAGTACGACTTAACTGACCCCAGTTAAGTATGATATTAAGTAGTTGTTTACAATGTTTTCGTTGAGATAGACTCGTATGTATGTAAAGTATGAAACGCATGTATGTAAAGTATAAAAGTATTGACCTGAATATGCCGGGTGTCACATCATCCCCCAGTTGAAAGAATTTTCGTCCCGAAAATTTAATGAAGTCCGGAGATGAAGAGACGAAAGGAAGAAAGAAAAGAAAAATTTTCCCGTTGTTACATCATCCCCCAGTTGAAAGGAATCTCGACCCGAGATTCATTTAGCTTTGGAGGCAACATAGTTCGATTCAAACGCACGCTTAGGAAATAGATGAGGGTACTTAGCCTTCATCTGATCTTCTCGTTCCCACGTGAACTCCGGTCCACGATTTGAATTCCAACGAACCTTAACGATACGGATTTTACTCCGACGAAGGCTACGAATCTTATAATCTAGGATTTCAACTGGTTCCTCCACGATACGTAAACGATCATCAACTCGGATTTCTTCGAGAGGAACTACGAGAGATTCGTCTGCCAAACACTTCTTAAGATTCGAGACATGGAAGACGTTATGCACGCCACTAAGCTCGGCTGGTAAATCAAGTCTGTATGCCACCGGCCCAATACGGTCCAGAATTGGGAACGGTCCGACATAACGAGGGTTAAGTTTGCCGCGCTTCCCGAAGCGTATAACGCCCTTCCATGGAGATACCTTCAATAAAACCTTGTCGCCAACCTGGAACTCCAAAGGTTTGCGACGACGATCAGCGTAGCTTTTCTGACGATCACGAGCCGCCGCCATACGATTACGAATTTGTACGATCTTTTCGGAAGTTTCGTACACCATTTCTGGACCAGTGAGTTGGCTTTCGCCCACCTCGGCCCAACAAAGAGGGGACCGGCACTTCCGTCCATACAGAGCCTCGAACGGTGCCGCCTTAATGCTGGAGTGGTAACTATTGTTGTAAGAGAACTCCACCAACGGTAGGTGAACCTCCCAACTCTTACCGAAATCGATGACACATGCTCGAAGCATGTCTTCAAGCGTCTGAATCGTCCGCTCGCTCTGACCGTCAGTTTGCGGATGATATGCGGTGCTCATGTCCAATTGAGTACCCAACGCTTTATGTAATTGTTTCCAGAAACGGGAAGCGAAACGGGGATCACGATCGGAGATGATAGAGACAGGCACCCCGTGCTTGGAGACCACCTCCTTAATATAGATACGAGACAACCGCTCCAGACTGTCGGTTTCCTTAATAGCGAGGAAGTGTGCGGACTTTGTCAACCGGTCGACAATCACCCAGATCATGTCACAACCACTGGGCGACTTCGGAAGCTTGGTCACAAAATCCATGGTAATCCGTTCCCATTTCCATTCAGGAATTTCAGGTTGCTGTAGGAGACCAGACGGCTTCTGGTACTCCACCTTGACCTTAGCACAGGTCAGACATTTGCTGACATACGAAGCTATGTCAGCCTTCATGTTGGGCCACCAATAGAGTATCTTTAGGTCCTGATACATCTTATCGGAACCCGGATGAATAGAATACCGGGATTCGTGAGCTTCGTCCATGACAAGCTCCCGCAAACCCCCAAATAAAGGAACCCAAACGCGCTCGGCAAAGTAATGCAGGCCATCCGACCCAAGCTCGAGGTGTTTATCAGCACCGTGCATGGTTTCAGCTTTAAGGTTTTCCTCCTTCAAGGCTTCCGATTGTGCAGAGCGGATTTGGTCAGGCAGCGAAGAATGAATAGTGAGCTGTAAGGCTCGAACACGACGAGGTTTCACAGACTCCTTCCTGCTCAAGGCGTCTGCCACAACGTTCGCCTTGCCAGGATGGTACTTGATGGCACAATCATAGTCGTTCAGAAGTTCGACCCAGCGTCGCTTCCGCATGTTTAATACCTTCTGGTCGAAAATATGCTGGAGACTCTTGTGATCGGTGTATACTTCGCACTTGGTACCGTACAAGTAATGTCTCCAGATCTTCAACGCAAAGATCACTGCACCCAACTCTAAATCATGAGTGGTGTAGTTCTTTTCATGGACTTTAAGTTGGCGAGAGGCGTAGGCAATAACCTTCCCGCGTTGCATTAACACACAACCGAGACCACGAATGGAAGCGTCACAGTACACAACAAAATCATCCGTACACTCAGGTAAGGATAAGATGGGCGCAGAGCAAAGTTTAAGTTTCAGCATCTGAAATGCTGATTCCTGCGGTTCTCCCCAGTCAAACTTTCGGTCCTTCTGGGTAAGAGTGGTGAGGGGTTGAGCGATCTTCGAAAATCCCTCAATGAAACGACGATAGTAACCCGCAAGGCCTAGGAATTGCCGCACCTCAGATGGCGTCTTTGGTGCTTCCCATTCCTTAATAGCTTCAATCTTGGCCGGATCGACATGAATCCCTAGTTCATTAACCACATGCCCTAGGAATTGTACTTCGCGTAACCAGAAATCACACTTTGAGAACTTAGCATACAACTGCTCCCGTCTCAAAAGTTCCAAGACCAATCGTAAGTGTTCCTCATGATCCGTCTCGTTCTTAGAATAAACCAAAATGTCATCGATAAACACGATAACGAATTTATCGAGATAGGGCTTGCAAACGCGGTTCATCAAGTCCATGAAAACGGCAGGTGCATTCGTAAGACCGAAGGGCATGACCAGGAACTCAAAGTGGCCATAACGTGTACGAAAGGCGGTCTTTGGAATGTCAGCTTCTTGTACCCGCAGTTGATGATACCCAGACCTCAGATCTATCTTGGAATAAAAACTGGAGCCTTGGAGCTGATCGAATAAATCATCAATTCGAGGAAGCGGGTAACGATTCTTGATGGTCACCTTGTTCAGTTCCCGGTAATCAATACACATACGAAGGCTCCCGTCTTTCTTTTTGACAAATAAGATAGGAGCTCCCCACGGGGATGAACTAGGTCTAATGAACCCCTTTTCCAACAACTCCTGCAGTTGGTTAGATAACTCTTGCATCTCGGGAGGTGCAAGGCGGTAAGGAGCTCGGGCAATAGGCGCCGCACCGGGCGTAAGATCAATGCTAAATTCAACCTGACGGTGAGGTGGAAGACCAGGCAAATCATCGGGAAATACGTCGGGAAAATCACGAACAACAGGAATGTCCTCGATCCTCTTCTCATCGTTGGATGAAACCGAAACAAGAGCTAGGATTGAGGAATACCCCTTACGTAAGTACTTATACGCCTTCATACATGAAATGATGCTCAAGGGAACTCCACTCTTCTCGCCATGAACCAAAAGAATCTCTCCATCCGGGAGAGGGAGGCGAATGATTTTATCAAAGCAAACGATTTCCGCGCGATATAAGGACAACCAATCCATACCTACTACAACGTCGAAACTACCCAATGATACCGGCATGAGGTCGATAGGAAAAGATAACCCCGATAGTTCCAACTGGCATCCTTTAAGAATATGAGTTGCCTCAATATTCTTACCATCAGCCAATTCTATAAGATACTTGACCTCTAAGGGAGTCGGTACTATGTCTAACAGTCGGCTAAACTCAACAGATATAAAACTCTTGTCGGCACCCGAATCAAATAAAACTGAGGCATAACGATCACAAAGAAGAAACGTACCAGTAACAGTATCCGGATCCTGACGGGCCTCGCCCGACCCAATGACGAAGGCGCGCGCGTTCCTGCCGCCACCCCCGTTGCCCCTGTCATTCCTCCCAGCATTCCCTTGCTTCAGTTTGGGGCAGTCCTTCTTAAAGTGTCCTGTCTCCCCACAGTTGAAACATCCCTGGTTACCCCTAGGTGCAGCAGTGGTAGTAGTAGGGGCAACCACCTGTTGCTGAGTCTGAAGATTCACCCTACACGTCTGGGCCTGATGCCCGTTCTTCTTGCAACGGGTACAAAAGCTACAATTTCCCACATGATGATACCCACAACGATCACACCTAGGCAGCTTACCAGTATAACCACCCTGCTTCTGCCCAGAAGACGAACCCGTAGTCTCAAACTTCTTCTGCTGCTGCTGCTACTGAGGCTGCGCCGTACCCTTACCCGTGTTATCCCATTTCCTCTTGTTGCTGTCAGAGGTCTTCACCACAGTACCCTTAGGAGGCAAAAGACCCTCCTGAACCTTCTGTTTAGTCAACCTGTGAGCCAATCGAATGGTATCCCGAAGTGTAGTAGCATCATTAGCGGTCACCAACCCGCGAATCTCAGGCACCAACCCACTGATGTAGAACTCAATAGCCTTATATTCAGGCGTCACAGAATCCGGGCACAAAATTGCCAACTCATGGTAGCGAGTGGTATACTCCTCTATCTCAGATCCCACCATCTGATGATTCCACAGCTCGTGCTCCAAACTCTTGATCTCATCCCTGGGACAGTACTCCATCTTCAAACAAAACACAAACTCGGTCCATGGCAACGCATGGGCCTCCAGTAACCCAATAGTCTGTACAGTCGAATTCCACCAAGTCAAAGCGTGTCCCTCAAACGTCCCCGAAGCATACTTCACACGAAACTCCTCAGGGCAGTTGCACATGGAGAAAGCAGACTCAACCTTCTCCAACCAACGGAGTAGTCCCACAGCTCCCTCAGTCCCACTAAAGTTATGGGGCTTGCAGTCCTGGAACATTTTATAAGTACAGTGGACTGGAGGAGGTGGAGGTGGTGGAGGATGAAAAGCATCCCCTGTTACAAAAAGCAACACGGTCAGAAAACGATCATCACACGACAAAAGATAAGGAATGAGGGTAGGAGTAATTAAATTACCGCCATGGCCCTGCTGGGCGGCCTGCTGCGCAGCAATAGCAGCTGCCACGTGCTCCTGGATCAGATTATTCAGCTCTGCCTGGGTCATGCTGATGTTACCACGACCCCCATTACGTCCACCGCCATTTCGGCCACCAACGCGACCACCACGACGTCCTGCCATCTTCTGTCAGGATCAAAGACAAGACATCAGATTCCAGAACAGATAACAAGGAATCATGAAGAAACCATAAGTAATAAAGTCAACCAGAGAACTGGATCCCATCATGGTTATTAGATCAAACACGGAGTCCACCAGGATTTCCATGCATCTCAACTTATTATTTCGTGTGCACCCGAAATGATAAGTCGCTCTACATGGTCCCCGAGGCGTGCTCCTAGCCTGACTTTCAAACCACCAGGCACCCATGTTCCGGAATAGATAAGATCTTTAACGTGATAGAACACCCAAGATATAAAACAGCAAGTACAAGTGTGCGATAATGTGTGCGAGCAAGTGTGTCCGTTGGAGTATAGAAATGGGAGATGTCCGAATCTTGGACAAATCTCCATAGGATGCCGAAGCCACTCCAACGTACGCCACTGCCGTGCAAGGGTAGTAAGGTTCCTCGTTTCCAGCACGGAGGTGAAGAACAAGATAGGAAATAAGAGTAATAGATAGGTGATGTAAGCATAAATGATAATAACGAATGTAATACGAACACCCCGGCAATTCCCATATGACATGACTTATATGAATGTGACCGTCTAGTGTGTGCGACTCGGCTATAGACTTGACTCAACATGCAGTCCTAGTTCACTATAACCATTGGCTCTAATACCAATCTGTCACACCCTCAAATTCCACGTGCGGGGTTTTACCGCGAGGCGCATGACAAACCAGGATCTAAGTCAACGGTCACAATAAACGACACTATATGCTACGTAAAATGAAATAAACAACCATCAAGTTTTCATAAATCCATTCGCTGCGGAAGCGTAACTTTTATTACAACCCAAAATGTAAAAGTACGTAAGTCTGAAAAAGATAAGACAATGCATATGAATCCTAGACGCCGTGTGACTCCGTGCGCCTATGATAAGCTGCTACCTCAACGACCTGAGACAAACACGCTAAAAACGTCAGCAAATAATGCCGGTGAGTTCACAGGTTTTATATTAAACGTTTTAAGTAATAAAAGCCATCATGTTACCACTATGTCAGAAATGATAGCGTTAGCTAGACGCATGAGTTATACTACCACGACCGGAAACCATTACAGACAACGAAATATGATTTTTTTGCCCGAAATGATTTAGGTTATGACCGAGACAATATGCACCCGCCCGGCTCCCAGCCGACGGGTGGGGTCTGTCAATCCCAATAGATCTATCCACATTTCCCCCGTTATGCTATCCAGCATATTCATGGTTTCCCCGGGACTTTACGTATCGTATAGTATGTAAATGAATCAACACTAGCATAACATGATAATTTATGTAATAAGTATAAGCATGTGTCTCCCCCAAAATGTAAAGCGTAAGGCGGGGCCGTGAAACTCACCTGATGCTGCTCTTCGCACTACGACAAGTAAACCTGCTCAATAGACGGCCCCTAATACCGGTGACCTATCATGACGAGCGTATAAGGTGTTAGACTAACAACCCGCAGGTTGATTAGTCCCTAGTAGTCCAGACCATAACCGTGTATATATGAAATGATGTTTCAAACGTTTAACCGACCGTACCAGACAAGGCCCGACATCCCATTGGTGACCCGACATTCCACGTGTTAGATAAATACAAGACATCATGCCATATATGCAATTAATCACTTAATACGCGCAACAGTCCACCTAGTCTAGCATAATGTCCGATTAACGCGTAACGGGTCCGAACACGTGTGACAAAGTCATTAGGTGTATCCCGGGGTTCCTATCATGTTCCTAGGCGTTAAATCATGTTCCGGGATGTTAATATATACATACAGCAGCATTATACGCGATTAGGAATCAAACTAGCACTTAGGATTGTAAATGCCTTATGTATAGGCATTTAGGATTGTAAATGCCTTATGTATAGGCATTTAGGATTGTAAATGCCTAAGTATAGGCATTTAGGATTGTAAATGCTTAAGTATGGGCATTTAGGATTGTAAATGATTAAGTATAGGCATTTAGGATTGTAAATGCTAGTAGTTGAGGGGAATAGGCCTCTATTCGCCTATACTATAGGCGAATAGGGCTTGTATTCTCCTGAACATCAGGAATTTAGGAGCCTACTCGCCTAAAGCCTCATGCGAGTAGGATCCTACTCGCCTTTGCAGTTCTGTAGTGCAATTTCGCGCGCCGAACACTCCAAATCAGATCCGAAACATGTAAGAACATTCAATAATCATCCTAACACATTAACAAACATATTTCAAGCAAAACCCCTAAGTTTTCATCGTTCTAACACTTCCGAATGCGAGCGTTTTCCCAAAATAGCAACTTAGCATGTAAACATCACATCAACATGCAAGAACTTGCCCTAAATAGCAATTATTCAGATTAAATCACATAACCACGTTATCGGATAGCATCCTACTGTTCTAGCATCATCCTAGAGCAAACCCTAACATCATACAATCAACAACACACCTCATATCATCCTTAATCATCCAAAATCCTTCAAATGGGTCAAAACATCAAGTATCAACAATACACAACCAAAACCATTCAAACTCCTAGGACATCATCATACTAACTTGTAATAGCCATAAACATCATAATAACACAAAAACAATCATGATTTAATCCTAAAAAATCTATCTTTAATCACATATAACACATATAACACATGTAAAGGTGTGGGTTTGTTTAAAAACGGTTTTAAATGGATTTTCAAAGACAAAAACGTTTATAAGTCAGGTCTGGACTTTTAGGGAGTAAAACATAATCATTTAAAGGTTTGGGTTTGAAGAACACACCTTATATTTAAGAGGAGATGATGGAATAAGCTTGGAAATGGTTGTTTTGATGTGAAAATAGGTTCCAGAGGGTGTTTGTGGGTTGAGATAGGTTATGGGACGGCTAGGGTTGTATAAATGATGTTTTAGAGGTCAAGGGTGGTATTTATAGGCGTTTTTGATCGTTCAAAGCATTACAGGCGAGTACGCAGCAGTATAGGCGAGTAGGGCTGCTATTCGCATGAACCATCATGTGAATAGCCCTCTATTCGCCCCTAATAACCCCTACTCACCCTTACTAATGGCGATTAGGCTATCACACACAAGCCTAATCGCCCATAGTCCAAGTGTTTGTGTTTTTGGCGCGTTAAACCCTATTTTAACATATGTAATCACGTTTTCACATACCGACAAGCCACATAATGATTACTAACATATAATGCACGATAACTAATACGTTCCCACCCGATCACCAATTCCCGGGACTCGAGACTTGCGTACGTGCGTTAAATCCGGTGATTCCACGAATCACCGATCCTTGTACACATGGTTATGGGCCGACACCCAATGGTCCTTCGGACCATTGTAACGACTCCCGATGATTCCCGAATCATCAGTACGACTTAACTGACCCCAGTTAAGTATGATATTAAGTAGTTGTTTACAATGTTTTCGTTGAGATAGACTCGTATGTATGTAAAGTATGAAACGCATGTATGTAAAGTATAAAAGTATTGACCTGAATATGCCGGGTGTCACATTTATAGTACAATGCGAAAATGTAATTGCACAAGTTTCAAACATGTTTCACCCCAAAAATATTAAAAACAGTAAAAGGTGGGGATCATATGTAAACTCACCTTAGCAAGCAAGCAAAAATCCAAAGTATGCAACAACAGGAATATTAATTCCAAAGAAGTCAACCTAGATTTAGCATTATAAAGTCTAAGCGTCACAGGTCTAATAAGTCTAAGAATCCTAGGTCGATTGATTAGGGTTTCCTAGTTTTGGGGAAAGACACTTAAATGCTAATGGTTTAGTTAAAATATTATTACTTTTACATAGACTAGAAGGTGTAATTCTTGAAAGTACGAAAAATATTTTCTATAAATTATTTCATATTTATTTTGAATAAACCAATAGAATAAAATATAAAAGTACATATTTTTTTCTCGAAAAGTTTATATCTTTGATCCATTAGATTAGAAATAATTTTTAAAAAAATTTGGCTTTTGAATCGTTAAAAACGGAATTTTTATGAATAAAACAAGGTTTATATTATCCTTTATATTTAATGATAATTAATGAAATATATCAGATTTATAAAAAAAATCTGAAATAAAAATAGTTTATATAAATGTTCAAAATAAGAAAAATCATATATATGTGTGCGTATAATTTTATATGATATATATGCATGTATATAGATATATTAATTAAATATGCAAATGAATTTTATCAAAAAAATAAGCCTTAACTCGGTTCTAACAAGAGTCGAACCTGAGTCTAGGCGATAACAAGACAACCATTTGATCCACGAGATCTGATGTTTGTTAAACCAATAATAATTTTTATAGCCACTACACATACTCTGTTTATAAGAGAAAACAAAAATCAAAACAAAACCCGGTTCTGACCTAGAGTCGAACCCGAGATCTTTGGCTTGATAAACGAAACAGCAACCAGCTGGTCTATTACGACTAGTTTGTTGGTTCTTCGGCCAAAATCATTTAAAATGTGTTGTACCGATTGTCTTCTTCCCCAAAAAGCTATCTAATCAGATCCGATCCCAAGACCCAAACAATCTGTCACCACAACCACAATAATATGAGGTATGGCTTAGGGATTTTATAGATCTAATCTAAACGACCAAGCACTACGAATTAATTGTATAAAAACTTACCAGAAACGATGAAAGAAAGAAGAACAGGAGACGAAGTGGAACACTCGATTTTGGACTTGCAGAGGGACGATTAGAACGATTTTATTTGTGGTTTCCGTTGGTATGAATCCAGAGGGTAATGGGGAGGGATATATATATAGGGGATTAACAGATGATAAGAGTGAATTTGGATCGAAAAGGATAAGGGTTATGTCGATTTAGAGATTTGATAATAATTCGAATAATCCAAACGAAATAGTCACGATTAGAAGGAGATTATGACCGGTTTTTATGTGATAAACATGAATTCAAAAGGAATTCTTGATATGATGACTGATTTGGATCGATTTTGAGATTGATAGAAGATAAGGTATAAGGCATTGATATTGTTATAAATATTTATCCCACAACTACAACCAACTAGTCACATAGATCAATTGGTTGATAGTTGTGTTTAATAAAAAAAAAAAAAAAAAAAAAGAAGGCCTCAAGTTTGACCCTTATTGTCAAGCTTGTTTAATTTTTTTTTTTATAAATATATAATTATAATTATCCTTTAACATAAGTGATATGTATTCATGTTGGGATAACATAATAAAACTCCATTTATGTATAATTTTTATGAGAAAAACTAAATTTTGTAAATATATATACGTTTAAATCATCAAATTTCTAACGCTAATAATAAAATTTTGAGGATAAAATTTAAATGAAAAGGAATACAAAGAGTCTTATGTAATCGATTACAAGAGATGAATCATACAGAAATACGCGATGTTACCGTCTCCCCAACTTTTGGGAATTTCGTCCCGAAATTAAGGTGAAAAAGGTATTTAGGAAAGAGATGATGATCGTTTAGCTTGGTTATCCTAAAAAAATAAGGGACTTGAAAAATAGAGCTGATAGCTTTTAAAGGATCAGAATGATAGGATAAATGGCCAAGTTGGAAATAGATGATGGGAGTTTGATTGTATGGTACAAGAATTCAAGTTTCAAGAAGACACATTCAAAGAGTTTTAGATGGAACAATTATATTGATCGAATCCAGATAATAGGAAGACTTACAACACAAAACAAGGTTTAGTCCTGAGTTAGATTCCCAGTGCCATTTTCGATGCACCATTAGCGTTTATATATAAGGTGTACCGCTATGACAACCGTCACCCTCATCTTTTAGCGAGTTGTCAGTTTTATCCCTTCGTCTATTTTGAACTTTCATTTTTATCACTACTTCATTTTATTGTAAGAAATTTCTTTTAATTTAGCAACAAATTTTAAATTTTCACGATTACATAATTTATAAACACGTATTAAACATGATATGTTTATACAATGGGAATCTATAAACTTATTTAATCTATAAAAAAATTATAAGTTTATAAAGTTATTTTTTTTTTAAATAAATACGTTACATTTTCTTTAAGGTGTTTAAATAATACACACACAACTTTGTTAATAGTGTTTTAAATCTATCTAAAGTATAGGGACCTGTTTTGTAATTTTCATAAACCAATTTAAACTCATTCTTCTACTTGTCTCCACTTACGATCAAAAAAAAATATATCATTAAAGCATCATTAATTTATTTTAAAGCCAGAATTCAATCTCTACTAATATCAAGACAAAACCTCTAAACCCAAATTAAAAGCTCTTGAACCAGTTTTAAATGCGATTAATCATGGTGGATTAGTAAACCCTATCATAAACAATCCATAACAGCCACGACTTGTGGGTTTCTTTGTAACCGATCGGACATAAAGAAGCATCCATAACGCTCGTTTTACTCATCCACTATATAAATTGAACTCGCCACTCTATTTCTGCACTCATACTCATTCGAAACCCACTATAATGTTGCTCTAATCGTATCTGGAAGCTCTTGAATCGGCCACGTTTCTGTGCGGGCTTTAAACCATCATTCACGGCCATGATATGCGTTGTGAGTTTAATTACTTGTTGTCGTTTTGTTTGTTTGATGTTTAGGATCAAAAGCCCCTTAAATTCGTAATCCAAAGGTGCCTGAGATGGATTATTGGATTTGGGTAGAGGGTTAGGGTTCTTAGGTTTTATTTGGGGAAGATGATGTAACAATACTAAAAGATAAATAATATTTCATTTCCAATATTTCAACATAAAGGCTAGTGCTCTAGTGGTTGGGTTTGTGTGTTGCTATTGCATAAGCTCAGGTTCGATTCCCAAATGAGGCACTCTTTTCTGATTTTTTTTATTATTATTTCATTGTTTTTCCTTTATTTTAATCATTTAAAACTCATTTAAACTTAGACTATTCATAGTAAATCCAATTTTTACCCAAAACTTATGAAAATTTAGGTGTAGCTTCTTGACACCTCATAGGAAATTATCCTATTTTTATTTTCTGGAAAATGTCTTATTTTCATATGTTTATTGAATTTATTTGTTTTAATCGTATCTAATTGATTAAAAAAATCATTTTTAATGATTTTAATCTCAAACTTTTTGGGAAATTATTTTTTCATCATCATGAACTGAAATAAAAATTATTGTACCAGAAAACATTCATTTTTATTAATTTTTCTATTTTTAATCATTTAAACATGATTTAATCTCATTAAATCAGTTTTAAATATAAATAAGTTTATAAAAATTATGGAAAAATTAATTTCATTTATTTACATCCGAAGGTATTTATTTTCTATAACAATAATATTTTTGGATCATGTCTTGTATTTTTAGTCTTATTTACGTTTAAATAGACATAATTAATCAATTATTTAATTATACTATTTAAACATCTATTTTATAATTACTTTTCCCATAAAATAGAAACATTCTTATGTTGAAAGTCATTATTAGCATTTGTTGAATCGATGTATAACTCTTAGTAAATTATTTTAATATTTATGATTATTGTATTTATTTACAATAATTAATTAAAGTAATTAACTAAATTATTTTGTCTTAATTATTCAAAACATATTTTTACCTAAATATTCAATTGGTAATAATTTTATTACCTAAACCACATTTACAAACTTTGATATATTATTTTTGACGTACAACTTTTACATTAACGCGATTTATCATAAAAACTCTAATTCCCCAAATCGACTTAGCAAACCCTAATGCCTTAGACCCTAGATACTTTAGACTTTTAGACATTTCCTTATTAGTATTCATATACATTATAGGTTGAATTCCTCGGAATTCCTATTACTTAGCTCACGACCGCTTAAGTTGGATTTTGATCGTTTTCGCAAACTGTGAGTATATCTTTCCCCTTTGTTCATTTTACTTTTGGGGCTACTCATGTACTTATATCAAGTTTCTATTTCCTTTTACTAAAATAGCAATTCTCATGTGTGTTTGCTTGTGTTAATTTGTGTGTCTATGACTTGTCAAAATCATTAACCTTTGAGGGCCTGGCATTTCAATGAATAGTACTATGGTATATACCCTTGTGACTCTGTTGAGAGTCCTTGTCATTGCTATGTATTTCATTACTACTAGCGTATACTATATATATTTCCTTTCATTTCATAGGGTTGATTTTGAACGGATATTACTTATTACATAATTGCAAACAGTATACAACACGTGAATTGCGAAACACTTTCCTACTATATGTATTCAAACAGGGTATGCTCACCAATACATTTTTGTATTGACCAAATTATTTATGTACATGTTTCAGGTTCTTATGAGATCACTTCTAAGCTTTTGGAACTTAGGCTTAGATTGAGATTTACTGTATTTTAGTTTAGATTGCTAGTTTTAATTGTTGTATTTCTTTCAATTTAATAAACTATTCCATTTAATGTATCAAAATTTACATTTCTAGTCTATGAGCTATTGAATAATCGGTACTACGTGACACCTCGATGTTTCCGCCATCGGTTGGGGTGTTACAACCGCAGCTAACACACCACGCCTTTGGTGTTTCGAAAGCGTACTGAACATCTACCAGTTAACCTAAATAGAATTTCACACCACCTTAATGTACCTGTAAATTCATGATTATGTTCCGGACCGCAATCACCAATTTACCTTACATTAGGGTTTTATGTCCTTCTACGATCCTAAACTACTTCAACACATTATGGCAAATAAGTTTCTAAAAGATGATGAGTTTATGTTGATGCAAAGACAAACACACTAAGGTCATAGTGGTTTGTTAACACATTGATGGTAATTAGAATATGTAAATAATCACGCCAACAAACCTCCTAGAATTATGGATGGTCAAATTCCAAGTGTCATGTAATAAATATCATGAGAGTCAAATTTTAACAAAGCATAGCATGGAAGATATTAAGAAAACCTAAATGATAATATCGAATATTAAAGTTTAACATAATCCAAAAGAAAAACCACATTAATAAGAAAAACAATTCAAATAAAAAGGGATAGGTGAGGAGCAAAAGTTTCAACTTCTCCCAGATGATAGACTTTCCATTCCAAAGCTTAGCCAGTGTGAGTTGTGTCATTTGTAGTTGGAGGATTTTGATCTTTGTTTAACTTAGGACAACGGTTGCGAAAATGGTTTGGATCACCGCACTCAAAGCATTGCCCATAATTGTATCTGGGGGGATGACTAGGGTTAGCAGCTTGGTTTGGGGTGGCAGGTTGAGAAGTGACTGCTAGCTGGTTAGCATTAGGAATTACAGTAGAACGGCAGGTATTGGCCAAATGTCCATATCTTCCACAACTTGTGCATAAACGACACGGTGAGTTAGTAGAATGATGACACTTGCATGTGTTGCACTGAGGTTCATTCCCATAGGGCTTCTTGGTGGGAGTTGTAGGAGCATTGGTGGAGACAGCAGTGAGGTTTGAAGTTTTGCGCTTCTTGTTACTAGTTGAGGGTTCAGGTTCTACCTCAATTGTAACACCCCAAAATCATCCATTACGCTTAATTACGCCATTAGGCGTGATTAGCAAAATAATAAAACGAGGCTAAACTCATTACTAGAGACTAATCTAGTTAATGTAACAATCTAGAAACCAACTCGAGACTAAACTTGAGGGACCAAAGTTGCCAATATGATAAGTGGGTTTTATTAATGAAAATAAAACAATAAAAAACACACACAATGTGTGTGTATGTGTGCGTGTATGAATCAGGAGATTCATCTCCTCCTTCACAAACCAAACCCTAAACCTCAAGAACAAGCTCAATCAAGGCCAAAATCAAAGGGGTTCTTCTTGCATAATCCCTAAAACGAATCACCCAAGTTTGATAAACGCAAAGGTAACTTTTATTTTCCTTAATTTGATGATTTTATTCAAGCTTGAAGTGGGTGAAAATCTTGGTTGGTTACAAAACGTGAGATTCTTAGTTGTTAGAGGTTTCTCTAGCTTTAGGGAGCCTCAATCATACCTAAATTGCTTACAAATCACATTCTACATGTATGTTTGATTCTAGTCATATGTTTATGCTAATATGTGAAAATTGGGGTTTAACCTCTAGGTTGAAACCCTCTATGTTTAATGATTTAGTTAACTCTTAGGAGTTTTCTTAATGAGGAATTTAGGCTAAAAAGTCTAAATAACATGATATGATGATTATTAGGTAGATGGGTATGTTTTGGATAAACTTAAACTCATGAAAATCAAGTGAATTTGGTGGGTGCACACCAAGTGTTTGATGAAATGCCTCAATAGTCTTGTTTGCAAATTGTGGTGATAACTTGATTTGGGTAATCATGGAATTACCCGCATATAAAACGTGAAACACATGTTTAAAAGATGGATCACACCATGAATGAAAAGTATAGCCAAATGATAATTGGGAAAATGAAATAATGGTGTGAATAAACTCATGAGATGTGTTAGTTATTGGATATGATGACTAACTTAACTAATCTTATGAGTATAGTGAATGTTGATCTTGTCAAGCTAGGTGCAAGCTTGGATGGAATGTATCAATGAACAAAACGGGTCAAGCGGATATGAGCCTAAAGTGCAAGTAAATGGGAATGAATACAAGTAAGTTTTACTTACACCAATATACTATAACATAGCTTAAATTGTTATAAACATTAGTTTTAAATCTTGAGTGTGAGATAAAGATAAACCCCAAGGGGTAGAATCTATTAAGTGGGTTGCCTTATGTGCACTCAATACAAAATGTGGTTTATGACCTTAATCGAGATAATGAGTTATGACCAAATGGAGAAATCCATCAAACGGGTCAACTAATAAAGATATGTGAGAAATGATGTTTTAATCCAAATTAAATCAATTGAATGGAGTCGTTAAGCATGATGTTAAATGGGTCAAGTTTGTGTCACTTGAACCATAGATAAAAACTTGGGTAACATAGCATTATGAACTAGGAGTCTAAACGGGTCAAATGGTGATGTCCTCACCATGTGAGTCCAACACTTGATGCTTGTATTCCAAGCATTAAGATTCATAAAGTTAAACGGGTCAAATGGCAAGTTATTGCCATTTGAGTTCTGAGAAATTAATGTTGTCTATTTAGAAAGCATACAGGTAAATGCAATTGCGCGTGCATTCTTGATGTTAAGAATCATGGAGGATAAACACAAGGTATGGATATGGGTCAAGGCCACCCGGTAAGTCCATAGTCAAATAAACGCCTTCGGGCGAAGCAACATAGGTGATAAAGTACCCACATGAAGTGTGGGTGCAAATCAAGTAAGTTATGTCCACAACTATGTCTAATGCGCGCTAACGCGCTTAGAATCTACTAAACAAGTGAAAACTTGAGAAAGGATGAAAATCTAAGTCCGGAAGGACTTAGAGGTTTTTAAACAAGTCAATGAGTCAAAAACATTGGAATTGGAACAAGAAGTTTCGCCACGAATGGCTAAATTGAAATATTTGACCATGAAGGGCATTTTGGGAATTCAAAAGATTTCTAAAGGTTGAATCTAAGAAACTAAATCATAACGAGACAAATTGGATAAACGCTTTTGTTGATCATGTGTATAATGACTTGACAACTTAATCGGTAGGCATTTGGTGTGGTCAGAAAGTGCCTTGTTTGATTCAAGGTCTTAACGGGTCGATATGGGTAAAAATCAACATAAACACTTAAAACTTTGAACCGGGTCATAGCATCATGAACCGGACTATGATTTCAGTCAAACAAAGGTTTATTTAGTCGGCAAGTCAATACTTAGGCTTCGGGAATCATCAAATGCGGTTGCGACATGATTCCCATGCTTAAAAATCACCAAAAAACGATCAGAAGCTTTGCACGGCCGCGCGCTCAGACCTGCATGTCAGCACGATCTTTAAAATTCCATATAAAATCGTAGAAAAATCGTTAGGAGGTGTTCTTTATATGCCTGGAAAGCTCTCGGAGTGTAGAACAATTCTCATTTGAAAGTCGAAGTCAGATTTTGGGTTTTAGAAGGGGTAAAAGCGATCCGAACAGCTGTTGCGCATAAGTTGCAGCAGTTTGTTCTCCTGATAAAGGGCCGTTTGGCCTGGTTCGTTCCGTTTCGACGTGTAACGACTATCGTACTAGTTAAATGTTTCATTTGACCACTCACTAACCATTCTTTGTGTAATGGTGCTAGGTAAACATGTGATGGAAGTCCCGGAGCAAGGATCAAGTCGCGATAAGAGCCGAACACACCCGATCACTCATACAAGCTTCCGCACTAGAATCTAACGAACTCCCGTTAAAAACAAAAACTTTAATACATTCTTTTTTTGTAGCAATGATGTAAAATTTATTGGAACTAAACGTGTATGGGATTCATTAAGTTGGGTTTTCATAAATTACCAAAGTTTTAATCGGGAGTGGTTTAAGTAAGGTCAAAACCCGTATGATTTGGGCGTTGATCGCGTGATTACGGGTTAGGGTCTTACATCAATAGTTGTCGCAGCCTTAGAACTTTCTTCCTTTTCGCCTTTATGAAACAAGGTGCCAGCTTTCACATGATTATCAACTAAGGTGGCAGCCATATGGATTGCATCCTCAAGAGTAGTAGGTTTACTTCCCCAAACTATGTCTTGAATCTGCATAGGCAAGCCACCAATGTATCTGTCAATGGCCCGCGAGACAGGGGTGACATGGTAAGGCACAAGTAGACTAAGCTCGTGGAAACGAGTAGTGTAGGCAAGATTCTCTCCGCTATCCTGCTTGAGCTGCCAAAATTCCTCCTCAAGTTTCCTAATCTCATTCCGAGGACAGAATTCAGTAAGCATAAGAGTTTTGACTTCATCCCATGGTAGAGCAAGAGCAACTTCAATACCCCGATTACGCTTTTCCCCGTTCCACCATGTGAGTGCCCGTTTTTTAAGAACACTCATGGCATAACGGACCTTGAGATTGTCAGGGCAGTCACTGTTGATGAAGGTATTTTCGATGCTTTCGAACCACTGCAAGAATCCAGTGGCCCCTTCATTTCCATAGAATTTAGTCGGACCGCATGAGTTGAAGTGTTTGAGAGTTCAAGGGCGGTTTGCATTCCCATTGTTGTTAGCATTGGGCCCTTGGTTGGCAATCTGATTGAGTTGGGCTACCAAATTGGGAAGGACAGCAGCCACCTGTTGAGCAATAAGGGCAACCATTTGAGCATTGTCGTTCTGGTTGTCGTTGTCATTGTCGTTGTTGATGTCGCAACGAGGAGGCATTTTCTAAAATAAACCGGAGAAAACAAAGAAGATCATGAGGCAAAGATATTGATAAGTCGAAACAGATGTGATAACAATGATATAAGACACTAGGATTGTAATCATTTATCCATTAATAAAAACAAATAAACGATAACGTTGACTAATCGAAGTGATTAGATCTCAATAATGTTTGGGAAGACATGCTTTAGCCTATAAGTGAACACTCATCCCGAGAATTCCCAGGTAGGCATACGGGTCCCTCGGTTGATTGGGATTTATGCGAAATGCCAATCCTAGCCAGAAAACTCAGAATACAGGCGTTCACCCTTCCAGATTGCACGTGTTCTTAATCATTATTAAGGCCTAAGACTTTGACGAGATCATGATATCCAATTTAAGTTTAAGCCTAGGAGTTTGTCCTAATAATCTAGGGATAGATCAGCATCCGTCGCAAGATGGGAAGAAGCAGTAAAGATAAAAGAACTAAGCTAGGGGAAAGAATAAACAATAGGGTAAGGATAAGATAGAATTTCAAAGATAAGAGACAAGCAAGGCTGGAGTCCTAGGGTTATAGTCTAGGTTAGGAGTTCTAATAACCTAATTCCCTATAACCATGGCTCTGATACCAATCTGTAACACCCCAACCAATGGCGGACACATCGGGGTGCCACGTAGTGACGATTGCTCAACAGCTCATGGCAACTAAATAAAATATCAATAGATTATTTAAACATTTACATACAAATCAAATAAGTTTAAACAACAATAACATGTTTAATTTTTAATTGAGTCTAAGGCTTCAGCTCCTATGTGATCCATAAGCAAAGTTAACTTCCAAGCAAAGCTGAATACCTGAAACATGTTAAGTTTGGAAAAATGAAGGGGGTCAACTATAAATAGTTGGTGAGAATACATAAGTTGTAAATAAAATAGTGATTAAAAAGTTCATGTAGCAATTACTGTGACAACAACTAAATAAAGATAGTGTTCACACATGATCTACTAGTAGCTCAAGTCATTGTTTTGTACAATCAACCCTTGTGTCGACTAAGACCTAACTCGCAAGTTAGTTAAATGTTGTTACTGTTTCGATCATCCCTGAATTTATGCGGGGGATGGGCTTGTCAGACCTATAGCGCTATAATCTACACAGGCGGCTTGATCAAAGTTAATGAATGTACTAAGGCGGACTATATATACCACAACCAGTTCAAAAGTAAATAAGTTTATAGTACAATGTGAAAATATAATTGCACAAGTTTTAAACATGTTTCACCCCAAAAATATTAAAAACAATAAAAGGTGGGGATATGTAAACTCACCTTAGCAAGCAAGCAAAAATCCAAAGTATGCAACAACAGGAATATTGATTCCAAAGAAGTCAACCTAGATTTAGCATTATAAAGTCTAAGCGTCACAGGTCTAATAAGTCTAAGATTCCTAGGTCGATTGATTAGGGTTTCCTAGTTTTGGGGAAAGACACTTAAATGTTAATGGTTTAGTTAAAATATTATTACTTTTACATAGACTAGAAGGTGTAATTCTTGAAAGTACGAAAAATATTTTCTATAAATTATTTCCTATTTATTTTGAATAAACCAATAGAATAAAATATAAAAGTATATATTTTTTTTTCTCGAAAAGTTTATATCTTTGATCCATTACATTAGAAATAATTTAAGAAAAATTTTGGCTTTTGAATCGTTAAAAACGGAATTTTTATGAATTAGTTGTGAATAAAACTAGGTTTATATATCCTTTATATTAAATGATAATTAATGAAACATATCAGATTTATAAAAAAAAATCTGAAATAAAAATAGTTTATATAAATGTTCATAATAAGAAAAATCATATATATGTGTGTGTATAATTTTATATGATATATATGCATGTATATAGATATATTAATTAAATATGCAAATGAATTTCTTAACTCGGTTCTGACAAGAGTCGAACCTGAGTCTAGGCAATAACAAGACAACAAGACAACCATCTGATCCACGAGATCTGATGTTTGTTAAACCAATAATAATTTTTATAGCCACTACACATACTCTGTTTATAAGAGAAAACAAAAATCAAAACAAAACCCGGTTCTAACCTAGAGTCGAACCTGTGATCTTTGGCTTGATAAACGAAACAGCAACCACCTGGTCTATTACGACTAGTTTGTTGGTTCTTCGGCCAAAATCATTTAAAAGGATTAGAAGGATAGGGGTTATGTCGATTTAGAGATTTGATAATAATTCGGATAATCCAAACGAAATAATCACGATAAAAAAAAAGGCCTCAAGTTCGACCCTTATTGTCAAGCTTGTTTATTTATTTTTTATAAATATATAATTATAATTATCCTTTAACATAAGTGATATGTATTCATGTTGAGATAACATAATAAAACTCCATTTATGTATAATTTTTATGAGAAAAACTAAATTTTGTAAATATATATACGTTTAAATCATCAAATTTCTAACGCTAATAATAAAATTTCGAGGATAAATATTAAATGAAAAGGAATACAAAGAGTCTTATGTAATCGATTACAAGAGATGAATCATACAGAAATACGCGATGTTACACACACTCTCTCTCAAACCATGACCTTCAAAGATCATATGCCATCATAACCATATATCCTAAACAGGAACCTGATCAATTAATAATATATTTATCTTCATTGTAAAATGAACATAATATATGGATACCATAACACAATATTATACATATATGTACAAATACTATCATCATGTACCATGTTAATTTTTTATTAAAAACAATAACAATATTATACTCAAATTAAAGATAAAAAAAATGTTCATTTTTATGGTGTAAAGTAATCTTAAAGTATGAAAAAATTATAACCATTTAAACATTTTGGCAAGTAACTAGTTTAAAAGTTAACAATAAGAATGGTAGAAATTTTTATCTTCCAATTATAATATTTTAGATTAAAAAAAAAGTAAACTAAAGTTAATAAGATGTTTGGTTTATATTGGTTCTTATAATTTGTAATTAACATATTGGTTCTCATTTAAACCCCACCCAATTATATATATATATATATATATATATATGAAAGTATAAATTGAAAACCCCCTTGAATTAAGAAAACTTAGAAAAACCATGTAAAAACCATTTAAAAAAACTTTCTTTTTTGAGAAAAATTACACAAGGTAACATACATATATTTAAGTGTTTTGGGCCAAAAACAAAATTAAAAAAACGCCAAGGGAATTTAAAAAAAAAGAAATAAACAACGCAAATTTTGTAACAGCGCTGTTAACATATGTTAGAAAGCAGAAAACATATGTTAATAGCGCTAAAACATATGTTAAAAGGCAGAAAACATATGTTAACAGCGCTGTTACAAAGTTTGCGTTGTTTATTTTTTTAAAAAATATCCCATCGGCGCTTTTTTAATTTTTTTGGCCCAAAACGTTTAAAAACATGTATGTTACCTTGTGTAATTTTTTTTAAAAAGGTTTTTTAGATGGTTTTTACAAGGATTTTCTAAGTTTTCTTAACTCAATGGGGTTTTCAATTTATCCTTCCCCTATATATATATATATATATATATATATATATATATATATATATATATGGTGGGGTTAGGATACAAAGGGTGTTTTTCTGAGAAGGGTAAGAATTGAAGGCCTATGGTTGTGACAAGTGGCAATACTTATTTTTAATGGCATGGGTATTTAGGTAAATTACATACTAATCTTATTTTTAGGAATTATGATTAATGTTATTAATTTTGAGATATTATAGGGATCATCAGTATTGCTTATTCACTCATCAATTTCGCAAATAAAAAAAATTCTGGATCTTCGTTTTCATTTTTTTCGACAAAATTACACTTTGTGTCCTTAAAGTATCACTGAAATTATGAAATGTGTCCTTTATAATTTATTTTTTTTGCATTTTATGTCAAAAATCTCTTTATTTATTGCAGATTGTGTCCTTTATCACCAACTGGGTTAAAAATGTCAGTTAACTTCAATACTCCCAGGGGTAAAACTGTCCATTCATGTCCCTCATCATCTTTCCCCCATTATAGCATACCTGCACACAGTTTTACACCTTAATCAACCATCAGAAACCCTAATCAAGCAAAACAAGCTTTAACCTCCATCTGAAACCACGGCCATCTTCACAAACCACTTAAACCTTAAACCACTACCATTTGCATAACCACCACCTCCGAAAACGACCACCACCATTGGAATCCCATCTCCCTCTCTAATCTATCACAAGTCCCTAACCATTAGAAACCCTAATCCTCCCGTATATCCACTCCCCTACCACAAATATGTACCCAGATCTATAAAATTACAACAATTTGTGGCGTGTTTGTGTGACTAGAAACGATAACTAGATAGATAGATCTAGTCGGCGGTGCTTGTGGTAGTAGGAGAGGAGCAGGCTTCGTCGTCTTATAGCAGAGGGGTAGTTGCTATAAAAACCCTTTGCAATTAAAACCTTAATAATGCTTTTAAGATGCTTAACAAGCTCAGAATCATCACAAGGTTCATGAGAGTGCTCTTCAATAACAATAAAGCTCAGGTTAGAACATCTAAACTGATATCTTTGTGATAAAGAGGACTGTGTTATGAATCTTCAAAGCATTTCAATTGTGGGTTTGTGAATGGGTGCAGGTGCAGAGGTGCATGAACAACATAAAACTCATATCGTTGAGGTCCACTACAGACCTGCACACATATTTGAAACCCTAATCGACCTGCACACCCTAATCGTCCTCTGCAGATTCTTTAAACTCAACATTGGCTTCAAATTCCAGGTTATGTTATATTGATATGGTTCGAATTCTAGCCTCTTTACCACACCAGAATTGCACCATTGGAGAAGCGGATGATGGATTAGGGGAAGATGATGGTTGATTTTGAAAAACCCTAATTTGAATTGGTGAAGAGGATGATGATTTGGGGAAGCTGATGGTTGATTAGGGTTAAAAAAAAGTGTAGGTGCAAAGTGGGATATAAGGGTGAAGAGGATAGTGAATGAACAGTTTTACCCCTGAGTGTATTGAAGTTAACTGAGATTTTTAACCCAGTTAGTGATAAAGGACACAATGTGCAATAAATAAAGAGATTTTGGACATAAAATGCAAAAAGAAAGTATAACGGACACGTTTCATAATTTCAGTGATACCTTAAGTACACAAAGTGTAATTTTGTCTTTTTTTTCTTATCTTTGTGTTTTATATGTTTATCAATGTTAGACAATTTGGCAGCTTTTATGTGTGACATGTCATATATCAATATGGGTTATGTGTTTTACATCTTGTGATTAAAAACATCCTTTGGTTATTATTATTTTTTTTCACAATGTATTGTTTTTTATATTCATGTTAATAAAAAATATAAAACACAATGTGTTTTATACTTAAATTCATTTTTTGTTAAGAACATTCAACACAAAACACATCATTGTTAACAAACCAAAATAAACACCGAGTATAAAACTCATTGTGTTTTATATTCGTGTTAAACAACAAATGTAAAACGCAATATGTTTTGTATTTAAGCTCCTTTTTGGTAAGAACATCCAAAATAAAACACATCTTTACTAACAACGATGAGCACAAAACACATTTTCATACATAATCAGTCACCGATTAGAAAAACACACTAGAATGTACAATTAAACACCAATCAACTTCTAACATATCAATTCATCATAAAAAAACCATAAAAATCAAAACTAAATAATAATAATAATAATAACAACAACAATAATAATAACAATAATAACAACAACAATAACCACTAAGAGAAAATCATTAGGTTTCTTGATATAGGATGATGACGTTGCTGTTTGTTTAATTCTTTGGTGGAATAAGAGTAGGTATAGGATGATGATGATGTTGTTGTTGTTGGGTAACGTGCTTATTGTATGCAGGAATAAGAAGACCTTAATATCTTTAACGTGATGATGATGAAGAAGAAGTTTTCCTGGTGAGGAGTTTGGAGGGATGGTGACGGTACAATGGAGAAGAAGAAGAAGGTATTGTGAGAAGATAATTGTGGAGAGAGAGAGAGAGAGATCCAGTGAAAGAATGGGGGATTTAATTAATTATATTTAATATAAATCAAGTGTTTTTACCTATATACCCCCATACCATATATTAATTTAATTAGATTATAACATAATTTATAAGTTTGCCATTGATTTAATCTCATCCATCCATCCATGTGATCTAATTGACACATTTATTTCTCACCCTTCTCACAAAAACACTCCTTTGTACCCGAACCTATATATATATATATATATATATATATATATATATTATATGAGAGATGATAAATTGAAAATCCCCATTGAGTTAAGAAAACCCAAGAAAACTCAAGTTACAATTTTTTTTTTTTTTTAAAATTACACAATTTAACAAACATGTTTTTAAGCATTTTGATTAAAAAAAGCGCCGAAGAATTAAAAAAAAAAACAAAATTGATGCGTTACATATGTAACTTGTCGGTTACAAGTATGTTACAACAAAGTTACAAGTTTTTTTTTAAAAAACATCTAGTCGACACTTTTTGATTTTTTTGCTCAAACTCTTAAAAACATGTTTGTTACATCGTGTTTTCAAAAAGAAAAAAGTTTTGTAACTTGAGTTTTCATGGGTTTTCTTAACTTAAGGGGGTTTTCAATTTATACTTCCCTAATATCTATGGTATAGATTCCTGTACAAAGTGCATTTTTCGTACTAAGTGTGAAAAGTCTACGTAGTCATTGTGCTTTAAATTTTGGATATGATGTTTTCGATTCCTTTTGCATTGTATTATATTGAAAAACACCAAACGCAACAATTTAAAATACAAAAAAATGTATTCTAGACATGAAATTTAAAACACACTAATTACTTTCTTCGCAGGATGTTTTATATTGCAAGTAGAGAAATACATTAATTAGTGTTTTAAGTTGTTATATATTTTGTGTTTTATACATAATACCATGTCAAAAGAATATAAAACATCATGCCTAAATTTAAAACACAATAGAAACCCACGTTTTTTTAGTAAACCCTACTTCCCTGGTGTTTTTTTATTTGAAAATTTTAGAACATGTGATATACATGTTTTTAAGAGTTTTGAGCCAAAAAAAAAAAAAGCACAGATCATTTTTTTAAATAAATAAATTGTGCATCGTAACATATGTTACGAAGCAAAACTTAATTATTTAAAAAAAACGATCGGAGTTTTTTTGATTTTTTTTTTGCTCAAAACTCTTAAAAGCGTGCATATTACATGCCCTAAAATTTTCAAACAAAAAAAAAACTCGAAAAGTAGGTTTTTGGTGGTTTTCTATCAATACTTGCCCTATATTACATATACATAGAGTAAAGATCAAATACAAACGAGCGTAATCTACTAAACATGAAAAGTGAAGGAAGATTTTTTTTTTAAAACTTTTTTTCCCATCTGCTTAAACATGCTTTCTAAATCATCATCATCATACTCAGTTAATTCCACCAATAGCAAAAAGCTAATGTAAGGTCTGAGAAGTAATACAAAAAATATTAGCGTAATTACGTCATTAAAGTAAGTACAGTAGTTTACACAATAATAATTACGTAATTACTCTACAACATGAGTAATTGTATAGTTACTCTACACTATTTTTTTAGATTTCAGTATTAAAATACATGTTTTACAATATTGAAAAAAAAATTCAAAAAATAAAAAGAAAATATTCTCCTTCACTTCTCATGTTAAGAATTATTTATAGGATAAAAACCATATGTAAAATAAACTTACTCGCTATATATTTTCTTATTCTAAGTGGTGGGAAGTGTTTGTTTGAGTGGGGTTGGAGTAAAGAAATTAAGTTATGGGCAGTGGTGGGAGCCGGGAGGGGTAGGAATTAAGGACAAGTATGGGTAGGAGTTGCATGATACGACAAACGCAGGGAATATATCCCGGAGGCATTTAGAACCAGCTACAATACATAGAAGGCATGCCACAAAGACACGGTTAATCAGCCGATTACCACCTTCAAACATTTTTTATTTAATTATTATCCCTTTAAACAATACTTTATTCATTAAAACTAAATGGAATTGTTGTCGTAAGGGTGGAGGGGTTCATGGCCGGCCCTGAGCATGGATCAGGTGGTCATTGGCTCAGGGCCCGACCCTCAAATGCAGTGGCGAAGCTTGACCCGAAGGTTCGGGAGGTCGGAAGTCACTAGTTTCGAGGGTCGAAAACCAGTTTCGGGGGGGGGGGGGGGGGGGGTCAAAACCCTATATTTACAAAATTTTATATACGAATACTATATAATCGGAGCTTCTGCACAAAAATTCGAGGGGGGGGGGGTCGGCCGCACCCTCCCGCCCCAACTAAGCCTCGCCACTGCTCAAATGGACCCGAACGCTTTTTAAAAATATACAAATATATATATATATATATATATATATTAAATTCTATATTTATAATATATATTTGTGTTTTAAAAGTTAAAGTCTTGTTAGTGGAGTTGGAAAAACCATACTAATCTAATGGAGAGGTCTCAAGTTCAATCATTGGCTCTAGCACCATATTCATTTTTTTTTAAATTCTTTTCTCTTTACAAAATTCTGGGCCTAATTTTTTTTTCGCCTGAGGCCAAATTTTTTTTAGTGTTCTCAGAGACGGCCCTAGAGGGATTACTCCTTTCATCCACCACCCTAAACTATCTAAGGGTATCCACAATGTTGGACTAATCTAAAAATTCAGACTTGCGATATTAACATGCCACATTACTCTAAACCGTAACCATTCTAAACTCACTTTGTTCTCCAACATTAAACCACTTCAAACCTTTACATCACACTCCACTTTTATATAAAAAGAAATACATTAAAAAATAATTTATGTGTGAGTGTGCCCCCACCTCACCCAAACCGAACGAGTCCGTCGGAGCGGACTAACCCACTCCGGACCACCTCCTCCAACGCTTCTTCGTCCGCTTTCCCTTCGTCCAACTTTCGGACCAAACTTCTGGACCACACGTTGATCTTAACTCATTATCATCATTCCTTCCAAATACCCTATAACTTTTTGTTTTTTCTAAATTAAAAATATATATTTTTTTTTATAAAAGCACATTATTTAATTTCAAAATATGAAAGTTACATCATAATAGAAGGTAGACGGGCAACAAGCTGCGCCGCCACCCCTTTCTGAATTGCAAACCCTAGTCTACTGAAGACAAATCCTTGCCCCCTGGAGATGAACTATTGCTGTGGACGACCCGTTGGACCCTGGTTAAGAAACGAATAGCTTCTGGCGCCAGGGAGCCAAAGGTATCAAAAGCCAGAGGGATAAAGACATGTTGGTTATCTGCACAAGCTTTAGCGTGCTTATCTACTTTCTTTGATTCCGCCTTTCTTGATGCTTGCCCAGCTACAAACCCTGTTTCCCTTAACCCAACCAAAGGAGATACCTCGGTGAGGTCCACGCAGGCATGTTTCCCCCTCTCCCATCCAAAGACAAGCAGATCTGCGGGTCGCAGGGTGGATCTCCCTTCTGTAGGGTCCGTGAGGAAGTTTATAGGGGCCTCCTTTTTGGCAAAAATCCCAGCTCTTCTCAGGATATCCCACAAAACGTCCCTCACCCAGTCATGCCGATATTTGAAACCATGGAGCTCCTTGCAATGAATTGCATGCTCCCCGTATTTATCCATGCAATCTTTACGGCAGATGGGGCATGTTTCATCCTCCGGATACATAGGGATCATCAACCGGTACTTGAGTATCGCCATGTACTCCACTGTAGACATGCATTGACCCAAACCCTCAATCGGGATAACGGTCAAAAAAACCTGAGCATGAGGGCCCTTTAGGCATTCAATCACTGCCTTCTGGCGAGAGGACAACTCAAAAACTTCTCTCAGGCTCTTAGCAGTTTTGTTTAAAAGAGCATTCGCCAAAGTTTTTTGTGGCTTTGAGGGGGCGGTGTCCTTATTAGAAAAACCACCAATATCAAAGTCCGGGAGATAGACATTTAAGCGTTCGAGCGCCTGTTGATAGTCTGGGTCTAGCCCACTAACCCCACTGTTTCGAATGATATGATCCTGAAGTTCCCAAGACTGAGCTCTAGACGCCACAAAGGCATAAACTCCAACATCTTGAGCTGAAAGGAGGCCCAAACCACCTAAACGCATCGGCAAGGATGCCAAGCGCCACTGGAGGTCCCCGAAGAAGGGGCCACCACACACAACTATATCTTCGATAGCCTCCCGGAGGCCATCATCGAAAAGGGATACCGCATCCACCATCAAGTGGGGTTGACAAGTTCGCAACCCAAAAAGTAACTTAGCGACCCCCATGAAAGACCTGAGCAGCAGGAGTTCACTTTTGGGGATCTATAAGGCGGGGCAGTAGTTTCATAAGGGCAACCGCACCCGTAGCCTGCCGCCCTGCCAACTCCCTAATAAAGATAGGATCTCGACTAACAGCCCCACCAAGGAGCTTAACCCCCTTTCACTAAAACTAAGTAAATCATACTTTCACTAAAACTAAAAATAATACATAATTCAAACTAAAAAAATAAAGAAAATATGAAAAACTTAATAAAAAAAATCAATTCATCTAGCTCATTCGTCGGCCAACCATGTGTTTCTGCTATTTCACATTTACGTTCTATAGCAATTTTCCGCATCAACCACAAAGATGATTATGGATCCGAGTAAACATCTCAAAGTCCCGGTCAAACGTCAATAGCCTTACATTCTCTCGTTGAACATTCATCAAAGTGATAGATTCGTCAACTTATTTTTTTAGCCTCCACTTACTCATTAAGCGCAGTTTCCTTCCTTAACGTACGAATCTAGTTTGTCACCCAAATTACTTTTTTCTGATAACTTGACGGATCTCTTATCCCTCCACCTTGGTCGAGTAGGGCCGATTTCTTCGTTCAAGTCCATGTCCGACCTACCAGGCCAGTTGTTAGAGCATTGTCGGATGAACCCATGTAGTAGTTGTTGGATTTCGATGAGCTTCTCTTGTTGGAACTACTACCGGACTCCTCACCCATCAACGGGAATATGCTCCATTTTTTATGTTGTTTAACAATCTACCGTATATCAACGTTCTTAAAAGCGGTATTCCATTTTTTTTTTGGAAATCACTTAGCGCCTTATTCATAAAATCAATATCAGCGCACCCACTTTATCATAGGCGATTTTATAGGGTTAAAAATACAAATAGAATTAAATAAAATAGTTATAACGAACTTAGTTAAAAACAAATATAATTTGTACTGCTTGTACGCCGCACGAAGTTGTCCGACAAGTTTGCGAGGTCAGTTTATAAAAGGTGACCGTAAAAAACCAAAGACCATGCTCGAGGCGGTTGCGTCGAATGGATTTGGCATATGTAATTTGGTGCTCCCTGCTCAAACAACAATATTAACGTTCACCGTAATTCAATACCGAGTTACAAGGAACCACCTCATCGTGTCCGCTTTGTGGTCAACGGGAGACATTATAGACGAGACCTCTATCTTATTAATGGAATTTACCTAACTTGTTCTATTTTTGTGAACGCTTATTGTTTTCGATTTTCGACAAAGAAATATTGTTCAAGAACCTACATAAATCAGCGAGAAAAGACGTTGAACGAGCGTTTGATGTTTTGAAAGGTATATGATATAAATGACCGACCGGTACGTACGGTTAAACGAATGAAAATAAGAAGCATGGTGTATGTGTGTATCATATTGCACAATATAATCATAAAGAAAGAGGGGGCGCAATATCGCCGGATTACGTTATGGACCCCCCCCCCCCCCACACACACACACATGTATCCTCTAGCGAGCATATTCTTTTGGAGTTGCAGAATGAAGACACATACTTTCGACTATGATATGATCTAACGGAACACGTTGATGGTTTAGATATCCAATTACCAAATTCCAACGACGAGTAGTTTTTTTATATCAGTTTATAAATTTGAGTATTTTTTCTATAGGTTGTATTTTTTTTATGTATTCTAAAAATGTTGGTTCTTTTTTTATTAAAATAGGTCAGTGATATTTAGTAATATGGGTGCCCTTGTGTTTTATGGGTTTAGTGATATAATGTGTAAAAATAAGATGACACGTACCGATTGTGTGATAAAAAAAAAAGTTAGTGATAAATTGTAAAGGGTGCTCCATCCATGCTTAACCTTATCATTACTGTTCGGTCATTATCACTTTCTTTCATCACGATATCAACATTCGATATAACTTAACTCACCAAAAGTCTACTTCAAATACAATATTGTTTTAATAGATTTTTTTGGTTAGGAAGTTATATCACAAAAACTATATCTGGAATACACTATTGTTTCAATAGATTCTCTTAGGCTACACGGGGTGGTCCGTGATGGCCACCTCATAATGACGTGATCACCGTGAAACACCGCCCCTTAAAAGAATCACGGTCGCGATGCTAATGTTCGTGATATATATCACGGTTGAAAAGGGGACGTTGGCCAAATTATAGCCGTTGGAAAATATTAGAGATGCACCAAATTATCATTCTTATTAATTGTATATTTTGAAATATGTTTTCCAAGTCAAAGTCTAAGTCATATTCATAGTCATGGTTATAGTCAAAGTTTAGTCAAAGAGTTTTATTCCTATTAATTGTAGGGTAAGTTATGTCTATTCCTTATTGTATATATATCATGTATGAATTATAAATAAAATGTGGTTAATAATTCTCTTATATGGTATCAGAGCATTCTTGCTCCAACGAGTACCGATCCCCCTCTCTTCTTGAAACAATGTCTTATTTTTCTTAATCTAAGTCATAACTTCCATGCCAACTTTGAACCCCATCTTCTACTTTGCTTCAAAACACTCATGTGTTTCAATACCTTAGCCACTTATGTGCTTCTTACATCTTCTAGTATGTCGTGATCACCACCACCCCTAAAGTTCTTTAAAATGTCCCGTACTATTTCTTTTTTTTTTATCACCTCTCCAACATCTCCAAAACTCAAATCTACCAACATCTTCAAAACTCTAATCTCATCCCCTCAGCAATATCAACCTACCTCACTATTACGCTTTGTTACTCCTTTAAAGTTCAAACACAACTCATTCTCCTTCTGTCTGGTTTTGCAAAACCTAAAAATCTACAATCATTTTTGTGCCACAACCTTTATATTTTGGGCAAACTCTACCTTTAATCTTCTATCACCTATTTCGTTTACCCTCTGATCATTCTTCTCTATTTTCTCTGTTCTGACTTTTAACAATCTCTATTTCATTCATATTAGAGATGTACCAAAATCTCTTTTATTCATGTCCTTCACCTCCATTATTAAAAAAAACACAAAATGCATTTTCTCTTGATTCATCTGCTTAATCAACTTCATCTTTGTTTACATCTTCAACTTCATCAACTTCTTCTCTTGCTCAAACGACATCATCTACTTTTATCCAAGATTGGACTTATTCCAAGGTCGTCCATCTTGCGGGGGCATATTAGAGATGCACCAAATATTATTCTTATTAATTGTATATTTTGAAATATGTTTTCCAAGTCATAATCATACTCATGGTTATAGTCAAAGTTTATTCAAAGAGTTTTATTCCTATTAATTGTAGGGGAAGTTATGTCTATTCCCCATTGTATATATATCATGTATGAATTATAAATAAAATGTGGTTGAATATTCTCTTATAGAAAAAGACCGTTGGCTGGCCACCAACGGTCTGTTGACCGTTTAAATTAAAAAAAAAACTTTTTTTTTCCAATCACTATATATACATATCCATACACAATCAAAACAACACACAATCAAACAATACAATAATAAATATGGAAGGATCAAGCAAAAAACAATCGGCTACGAAACGAAAGTTTAGACCAAAGGTTCGGCCTAACTTAGGCGAACCGGCTCGATTTCGTCAAGACGCACCACCAACCCCACAACCTACATACCAACCCTATCAAAACCAAGGTTTTCAAAACCTTATGTTTCAAACCCAACAATTCTCGCTTCCAAACCAATATCCAGTGAACTACTCTCAACCCAACATGCCAACCCTAGTCGTATCCGGAGTGTTCCAAGCACCTCCCGATCTGATTGATCTACCTATGTTCGACCGTAATGGGGTTCGCGATTCGGAGAACTATACGGTCGAAAATTCTGAGGAAGATGACGAATATGAGGAAGATGAAGAGGATGAAGAAGAGATACAAGTGCAAGCAAGAAGAGGAAGAGGAAGAGGAAAAGGAAGAAGAGGAGGAGGTAACACCGGGCCAAAAGAAAGAATTCCCTGGACGCAAGAAGAAGAAGTAGCGTTGATGAAGTCGTTTTTACATATTTCCGAGGATAAACACGTCGGAAATCAACAACCATCCAGGTATATGATGTTATTTTTTCATAAATCGTTTACTTTATATTTTTTATAAAAATTGTTAACTTTATATTTTTTTACAAATTTTATAGAAACGTCTTTGGCCAAGTGGAGCGGCTGATGTGGAAATCATGCGTGCGCCCTTAACGATTATCAGCGATTGTACGTTAGGACTGGTTTTAATTCGTTGGATTCTTGGGAAGTTGTAAAAGTTCATTCGAAGTGGGTTCCCATTGATATTCCCGGGATAACCGAACTTGGGCCAACCGGCCCTCGTGGAGTAAGGGTAAGGGGTGGTTGTTCTAAAAAACGATCTAAAACATCCGACTCGGGAAATTGTACACAATCAACGGACGGGCTGTCTACCAACATGCCCGAACTTAATTTGAATGATGAATTTCCCGATCTCGATGACGACACTACCCCGAAAAGAACCACGACTCGAAGGAAGAGTGTCGAGTCGTCAAGTGGCAAAGGGAAAGAACCTTGGGTGGAGGCAATGACCGAATATAAGTCGGCAAAAATGGTGGAAATTGATGAGAATCGGGAAAGACGTAAGCACTTGGCGGATTTGAAAATACAAAGAGAAAACACCTAAATGAAACATTTGTCCGAAATTGAAAAAAATAAAGATTTGAAGTGTTGAAGGAGTCACACGAAGACGTCGAAGAACCATACAAGTCGATTCTCATTGATCGAAAACGTGAAATTTGCCACAAGTTGGGTTGGCCATGTAACTTTTAGTTTTTTTTTTCAGTTTTTTATGTTTTTAATGTTTATTTTTCTGTTTTTTATTTAATGTAATGTTTTTTTTTAATTTAATTTAATTTTTTTTATTTAATGTAATGTTTTTAGATTATTTTTAAAAAAAAAAGTTTAGTGATAAAATGTGATGAAAAGTGCACACCATCCCATATGCCCTTAGTAGAAAGTTAGGGAAAAAAACTTAAATACTATTACGTATCCGATTTTGTTTTTCAAAATTAATGAATAAAAGCTATTGAAGAAAAATCTAGCCACTGAAAATGTTAAATTAGTTAAAAACATATATTATATATAATATTAGATGTGAATTAAAAAAACAAAGATACATATATGATGTATGTGTGAGTTAGCACTATTTATCAATTCTTTTTTATATAATAATAATAATAAAGTGATATTCATACATTTTTAATAAAATTAATTACACGATATTAATAATACAAGTGCTTTGAATAGTGATTTATTATTATTTTATTATTTTTGTTATGTTAAATAATTATGGTTTTAGATATGGTAATAAAAATGATATAGCATATATGATGGGATTGATGTTGTATTTGGTGTGGTACTTGGGTTCAAATCATGTAGGCTTTGTTTTAGGTTTTTTTTCAAAACATGGTGCTCATTTATTTTTATTAAAAAAAAAATTATACTATCTATCTATATAATAAATGAATACATCTCGGGTCGAATGGAGACCTTAGAGAGGGCCTCTAGGATCCAGATTTGTATATGGAGCTCCATCTACTTACCTATAAAAGCCTTTTTTTTTCCTTCATTCTACATCAATCTTCATTCTTCTTTTAGAAGTCTTCAACTTTCATTCTCCATTCTTCCATCCGATTAATTTCAAGGTAATATTGCATCATAAGGATTAGAAAGAAACAAACAATGTTCTTTATTTTGTTTTCAAAACTATGAATCTGTCGTTATACTTACAATAGGTCCGAATCAAACAATCTTCAGTTTATGTTCATAAACTTCAAACAATCAAACAATCTTCAGTTTTTTGTAAATAGATAGATTCTTAGTATATTCATTCTTATAGATTTCGTTATTCATTCTTATAGGTAGATATTATCGATTCCTGGTATATTAATTTTTGAAAACATTTCTGATTTCGATTCATGGTGTATACAGATTTCATCGATTGTAGTATAATTGTTTTTGTCTTCATTCTTATTCAATTAGTGATTCATTCTTATATGTAAATATCATCGATTATGGTAACTTTGTTTTTGTCTTCAATATTTTTTTTTAATAATATATGTTTCTCTATCTATTATACCACAGGATTTGATCTGAACATGCAAAGGCTATTATGTCTTATCATAATGGTTCTAAGTTCTTCAAGATACTGCATGACCCTTCGGTGATTGGATGGCCTGATCTTCTTGAATCCGAAGGTATTGCCATTGGCGAATATTGTGTATTTAAGTGGTGTTCAAATCAGCGCAGGCTCTTTGTTACTAAAACTGCACAACAATGAAGTCATTGACTTTCAAGTTTGATATAGCATTCGTCAATGTTTTTAATTTAAGTTGTTTTAATTTTTGTATTTCGAATTTATGTTTAATGTTATTGAAATACTTCGATGTTTTTTGAAATTTTGATTAATGTTATTAAATTTTTTTTGACCAAATTTATTGTCATTAATTCAGAATTAATGTTATTTATTTACAATAATAAGTGTTGACTGATGTTAATTTTATTTAATCTAGAATTTGAATATTAATCATTGTTATTTATTTAGATTAATTTATATGTTGACCGAACTTAATGACAATTATTCTTTTAACAATTTACCGAATTTAGATTAACATCATCATAATTGTTATTTAATGTTATTTTGACTGAATACATAATGTTCAGTCAAAAATGTTTATTTTTCATACTAAATTAAAACTTGAAAGTCAACATATTGATTGTTCCTACAAAATTAAAAATTTAATGTTAATTTACCAAATAATTTTATTTAAATATAGAAAAAATTGACATTAAATAACTTCATTGATTATTATACAAAGTAAATATTTACATTAATGACTATATTGACCGCAATAATGACATTTATTATTTTCTTTACCGAATTTATATTAACATTATGATGATTGTTATAAGAATTTTGCATGGACGATTGCTGTTAAAATCTCATAATGAGATATATACCCATAGAACATAACTCAATAATCACAATTACCATTTTAACGGCTTTGTTTGGCAAAAAAAAATTAAAAATAACGAAATGTGTGTTGCTTTTCCTGAGATTTACTTATTCATTGTGATAAATGTTGACCACAGATATGTGATAAATGATAGTCACTACATAACAAACTTAAAATACGAAAAAGAATGATATAAACTTATCATTATATAATAATTAGAAAAAGAAACATATATATATTTACATAATTATGTCTTTATTGTGCTACTAATACAAAATGCTACATGTATCTAGAGACGAACGATGATACTTGTATATCCTTAAATTTAGCTATACTTCCGAGATATAGTTGTTGACCATTCCGAAATTTAGCTATACATTGTGAAATGTATGTTATGTTCTATAAATTAAGTTATAATTACGAGATATAATTGTTGACCATTTAGCTATGCAAATACTGAAAAAAAAATCGCTTCCTTAAATTTATCTATACATTTTGAAAATTGTTGACCATTTAGCATAGATTTAGCTATTCATTGGGAAAATTGTTAAACTATAATATAGGTAGATTATATCTCTATTTTTAATCATTTAGATAAGATTTAGCTATTCATTTGCCAAAATTGTTGACTATTTACTATAGATTTAAGTCTGATATCATGCTTTCTATTTTTATAGTTATCTATTTAATTGCATGGTATCTCATTACTCAAACTTGCTATACACACCATTAACATAAGGTGCAACAATTCGCAAAATGTAGGATAAACCTTAGAAAATTTTATATGATTTTGTTATTTGTTGATTATTTTTATTACACTAAGAGAACAATGGTCGCTGCACAAGCACAAGAGTTTACCATGGTTAACCAAATTGATGTGAATCAAAATGATGTTGCTATGAAGCTAAAGATCATTCGGCTGTGGCGGCAAGCTGATCGTCGCAATCCTAAAGATGTTTACTCAATTGAGATGATACTCATTGATGAGAATGTAATTCCAAAATCCGTATTTTGTATTACATTTATTTTTTAGTATATTAGTTTATTAGCACCACACGTTTATATAGGTAGATATCTATATACATATTCCGAAAATATACAATTCTTCTTTTACTCATCGATACAAATATTACAGGGTGACAAAATTCAGGCGAATGTGGTGAAGCGTTTGTTTTTCAGATTCGAGAGGTTTTTGTTGGAAAATGCTTGTCTTGTCATAAAAAATCCAAGAATTGGCATGAACCCATCAAAGTACAAGTATTCAGCAAATCCCAACAAATTGTGCTTGAATATGTACACTCAAGGTCCGTCATTTGGGTTCTCTTTTGTCCCCTACCAAAGAATTCTGGACAATGAGGTTACAGAAAATGTGACAATAGGTCTGTATCATTACTAGATCATTTTTTTATTATAAACAGCATATTATTTTTAATTTATGTCACCATTAATGTTGGTTTATATTTTCATATAGATGTTATAGGACATGCTGTGAGGTTCTTCAACAATGACGATAAAGATAAGAAGGTGACCACAGATAAAAAGAGGTTGACAATGGAAATGCAGGATAGTGAGTATTAATTGTTTTTTATTATATTTATTATTACATAATTAATAATTTTATAATTGAATACGATGTATCACTAAAATATTTTTTTTCTTTTTGAAGGGGTTTGAACATTTATATAACTTTGTGGGATACGTATGCAACCGAGATGTCTAAATATGTTGCTACGCATCAAAATGAGAAGCAAATTATTATAATTCTTCAGTTTGGTCGCTTGAAATTTTATAATGGTTGTTACAATTTATTAAATATCTGTACTTTTAATACTTTAATTATTTTACCCAATACATTGAATTCTAATTTTAGTAATTGTTTTTTTATGCAGGCAAACCCTATGTTTCTAATTCTTTTGGAGATTGTTAGTTGATTGTTTATTAATGATAATAATATTGAAGATATTAACATGTACAACAAAAGGTAAAGTTAGTTATTTTTTACAACTATTTCCAGTAGTTAATACATATAACTATTTTTTATGAATCGGGTTGGGTAAGAAAATGGCGGATAATCCTTCATTGGTTCATCGACCATATGGCACGTCTATGTTCTGTTCGGATGAAGAAGATTTTCTTCACAACACTCCTGTTAGTAAAATTGGTGATATTTGGGAAATACAAGAGGTATGTGCAATCTTACAGGAATGAAAAATTCTATAATAATTTTTATTTTTTTCTTTGACGTTATATATTTTTACCAACAGTATAATTACATTGTAAAATGTTAAAGCCAATAAATGCTTAATTCAAAGTTGTTTTTTTGCCGACAACTAATATTTAACTTTTAAAATTACCTGTTATAATTACCTAAAATAAGCATTCGTGGTACATGATTACAATTAACTATTATCTTTTTGTCATTTTAAAATAAAATAAACGTAATAATATTTAAATTTTGATCCGTGAATTCTAATTTTTTTATACAGGAGCAGCCTGTGGTGTTGTTGGATACTATTAATGATCTATTTAAAGAATTTGGGTGGCACTACATGGGGTGTCCCAAATGTACCAAAAAATGTGGTACAGAGTACATAATCCGTGAAGTTGGCGAAGGAAGTGGCCAATTTGAAGAAGAAAAGGTTTTCCAGTGTGTGAATGGTAATTGTAGTGCCAAACAAGTCGTCCCTACACCAAGGTCATATTTCTTTTAAATATTTTTAATTTTTTAAAAATGTATTTGCTCAGTATAATACATATAACTAGGGGCGGCAATTATTGACACGACCCGAAAACTGACCCGAACCCGACACGAAAAAAATAGATTTGGGTCAACTAACACAACCCGTTTAAAAAATGGGTCGGGTTTGGGTTGACACATATATAAAATGGGTTGACCCGTTAACCTGTTTAAGTATTTAGAAAAAAAATATATTATATTTTTGTTTTTCTTTTTCCATTTCTATGTACATGGTTAGTTATAATTGTGTTATTTTTGGCACACTGTATTATTTATTTGTCACACTTATATACTCACCATTAAACATTTTATTGATAACCCGCTTACAACCCAACAACCCGCTTATAACTCATGAACATGTATTACTCATTTAAAAATATGGGTTAAACGGGTCGTCTTCGGGTTGACCCGGATTTTATGTGGGTTGGGTTAGGGTTGAAATATTTGACACGAATAATAATATGGGTCGGGTTCGGGTTGCACATTTCAACCCATCAACCCGCCAACCCGCAACCCATAAACCCGCCAAATCATCAACACGACACGATTGACACCCCTACTTATAACTTTATGATTTACATGTTTGTTTTTCCATATTTAAAATTTACGTTCGTGTCCAAGATGTGAACGGCGCTGTTTCACTTACATTGTTTCATCGTGGCGCTTCAAAACTTCTTGAAAAAAGTGCAACTGAATTGCTTGAAAAGAATACGGTATTTTTCTATTTTTTTAAAAGAACGCAAATTTATTTATTAGTATTTTTTTAAATATAATTTTTGTACTCATATTAATTATTTATGGTTCTCCTTTTAAATAGGTTGGTGATACAATTAACTATCCAGAAGAAATCAGTATTGTGTTGGAAAAAGAACTTGCTTTTAAAATCTTTGTTTCTGACTTCAATTTAAACAATAAATATGATGTTTATGGTGTAACAAAGTTCAGTGACGACCCAACAATTATCTCGGAGCTGAAAAAGAAGTTGTATGTTGGACAGGTACTTTTTGGTCCCAATTTTGTTAATAACAAACTATATATGTATAAACGACTAATTTATTGTTCTATACTTTTTTTAAACTAAATATACAGCCCACTGAATCTGAGTCTCTTCACACATCTATGTTAGCAATACAGTCTAATGATATGTCTGTCTCCAAGGTATCCTTATCTTCTACATTTACTTAGATGTTAATATTCATACGTTTGTAACTATTTAAAAAAAATTACTTTTGTAATAATACTGATACAAACATCTTTTCTGTGTAGGACTCAAAATCAGAAACATACGATAATGAAACGCTCATGTCCATTGCTGATAGCTTTGTTGATAAGAAAGTATATGTTGAAGGTGAACAGTTTTCTATAAGTTCCAAGTATCATATGGTTAAGCGTAAACTGGTTGATGTAATTTCTGATGATGAAAGCACACCAATGCGTCCCAGTAAGATTGGAAGTGGTGGTAGTAAGGACAAAGATAAGGCTGAAAAGTAGTTTCCTATGAAGATGGTCTATGAGTTATATTGGTTTGTGTTTCTTTTTTAAGTATTTATGAACATTGTCCCTTTGATATTTCGGATTTGGTTGTTTTGCACTGTGTGCTACTATTTCTCATATTTAATAAGTCATTTGGTTATTTGTCTTTATTCAGTCGTACACGATGTTTTTTCTAGATATTTTGCAATTAACCAAAATTAGAAAGACAAACAGTTTGGTTGAACAAACAGTTTGGTTGAAGAATTTGATACTCAGTTTGCTTCTTTAACAGATGAACACAAAAAAATTTATAACTGTGTAATGAAATATGTTGAGGATAAGAAAGGAGGAGTTTTTTTTTTGTTTATGGTTATGGTAGTACGGGTAAAACTTTCCTATGGAAGACACTATCTTCATCCATAAGATCTAAAAGAAAAATTGTTTTGAATGTTGCTTCGAGTGGTATTGCATCTTTGCTATTGACAGGTGGTACGACAGCACATTCTAGGTTTCGTATTCCTATAAACCTAACTGAAGGTTCTATGTGTTACATGCAACCAAATTGTGATGTTGCCCAACGGCTTAAAAAAATAGATTTGATTATCTGGGATGAAGCACCCATGGTTCATAAACATGCTTTCGAAGCACTAGATCGAAGTTTAAAAGATGTATTTGGTGTTCATGATGTTGACTCTTATGATTTGCTATTCGGTGGAATGGTCGTTGTGTTTGGGGTAACTTTAGACAAATTCTACCAGTTGTACCAAATGGAACTAGGCATGACATTGTTAATGCCTCTTTAAGTTCATCATACATTTGGCACAAATGCGTTGTTTTAGAATTAACAAAAAATATGAGGTTGCTTTCAAGAAGTTGCAAGTATGATATCGAGGAAACTAAAAAGTTTGCAGATTGGCTTTTGGATATAGGAGAAGGAAAGGTGGATACAATAAGTGATGTTCAGGATGTTATTGAGATACCTGAGGACTTACTTATTTCTCAATCTTCGGATCATGTTTCTGATTTGATATCCTTTGTGTATCCGTCACTTTTGGATAACATCCACATTCCTCATTAATTTCAAGATCGAGCTATATTGGCAACGGAGAATGAGGTTGTTCAAGAAATTAATGATAGATTACTTTCAATGTTTCCTGGTGAGGAAATTGAGTATCTAAGTTCAGATAGTGTTTGTCAGTCCGAAGATGTTAACGAAAAGGTTGATGAAAGCTTAATTTCTCCTGATATTTTGAATGGTCTTAAGTTATCTGGAATACCAAATCACCGTTTAGTTTTGAAAGTTGGTGTCCCGGTAATGTTACTTAAAAACATTGATCAGAAAAGCGGTTTGTGTAATGGAACAAGGTTACAAGTTGTTAAAATGGGAAAACGTGTAATAGAAGGGAGAATCATTTCGGGAAGTAATATTGGAATTCGAACGTTTATCCCAATAATTACTTTATCACCTTCGGATAAGAGAATTCCTTTTAAACTTAACAGAAGACAATTCCCACTTGTTGTTTCTTTCGCAATGACAATAAACAAGAGTCAAGGACAATCCTTATCCAGAGTTGGGTTGTATTTGAGGGATCCTGTTTTTTCACACGGGCAGTTGTATGTTACGCTATCAAGGGTCAAAAGTCGAGATGGACTGAAGATAGTTATACTAGATGAAGATGGCAAACTGACGAACAAAACTTCAAACGTTGTGTACAAAAGAAGTCTTTCAAGCTTTAGGAATAATTTTATAACATTTTGATGCATTTTTTAACTTATCTTTACTGACGTCATGTACACACAACTTCAATAATACAAATATTATTTTCATATTTTTATATTTTTCTTTGGTTTGCACCGTGGGTACCCACGGGTCTCTAACCTAGTATTAATAATACAAGTGCTTTGAATAGTGATTTATTATTATTTTATTATTTTTGTTATGTTAAATAAATATGGTTTTAGATATGGTAATAAAAAATGGTATAGCATAAATGGTGGGATTGATGTTGTATTTAGTGTGGTACTTGGGTTCAAGTCATGTAGGCTTTGTTTCATATTTTTTTTACAAAACATGGTGCTCATTTATTTTTATTAAAAAAAAATAACTACCAAGCCATACGTATACTTCCGCCACCGCCCGAAATAACGTGAGCCTCTTATTAACCATACTACTGGAAAAACGATTAGAAAAAAAACGTCTCCGGTGGTCGTTGAAATCACCGCCGGTAACTAACTACTTAAAAATGCCGCCTTCCAGCGTGAGTAACACCACTGTTATCATTAACCATACATTAAAAAACAAAGGTAGTGAATAATAGTTATACCACTCAGTTTTTTGTTCTTTTTTTATTATGCGATTTCCCCCCGGTATCTCGCGTTTTTTAACTTTAAGAAAAAACAACTAAATAGGTGACTTTGCTTAATTTATGAGTGTCAATACCTCGCCAGTACCCCCTAATGAACCGATTTCTACCAAATAGTTATTTTCCATCGATGTAAATCATATGTTGATATTTTTTGGTCGTATCAGGATTTTTTTAGTTGTTTTTCCTCTTTCGATTACTATAACGACTGTTTTTACCATAACAAAATGAACCGATATCGATCAAGTTCCTGTCGATAGAGCGTAGAATCGTAGGCGCAACGCGCCGGTTTTAATACAACTAGTTACAATTTATAACAAAGAAGATAAAGATATAAGGGGGACGGGCCCCTGCCAATTTTATCACGGATACCCTACTAACAGAATGGTAACACCGTCGCCACTCATGCTAGCAGTGGTCATGTGAACCAAATTCGGGTTCTACTTAACGATTCGTAAAGCACTAACTTTTCTCTCTCTATCTGTCTCTATCTCTCTCTTTGATATTTTTTCTTCATCCTCTCTCACTCAAAGAACTTACTTCTTTCATCTGCAATCAAACCCAAAATTTTGACCCTAGTAACCGTGCATCACAATCACAAAAGAACAGAATCTGACTCTGGTTCAATTCTTATCTACGAACAGAGAGGAGATGGTGAGTTCTGGAGATAGGAGGGAGAGAGAGATAGAGAGGAGATGGTGAGTTCAATCGAGGTAAGATATATTATTCAAGAGAGAGAGGGGGTAATATATATTATTAATATTATATTATTATTTGTGAAAATATTTAATTGTTTAGTAAAGAATCAGTAGAGTGCTGCCTCTAGAAAACTGTTTTTGTGAAGTAAATTAATTAAGTGATATGAAAATGTAAAATTTATATAAATCAATAAGGCTCCGTCTATTGGCACCCCCACCTTCTATTTTGACCCCCTCAAAGCGCCTCGCTTAGGCCTAAGCGAGGCGCTTTGAACTCATTCCGAGGAGGTCAGTACGAGGGGGGCAGAAAAAGCTGATTTTTAATTCGAAGCGCCTCGCTTAAGCCTAAGCGAGGTGCTTCGGAACAAATTTTTTTTTTTTTGGTCTTTTGAGTTAGTTTTTTTGTTTTTTTTTAATATAATTATTATAAAAAATGTTCTTTTGACAAACGTCTGGCTAACCTGAAGTTCCTTTGGATCAAAATGTCAACTTTTTCCTGCCACCCTCGTATGGTTTGGCTAACCTGTCCAGTTATCAATCTCACTGTCCAACAACTGAATTTTACTTGCTTGCATGAAAAGTAATGATCAGGAACATTCCAAATAACCGTCCAATTTCAGCTTTTGTTTAACTCATGATAGATCCACCAAATCATTTCTTCAAGTTCATTTCACCAAAAAAGGCATAACTGTAATGATCAGAAACATTCCAAATAACTGTTAAATTTCAGCTTTTGTTTAACTCATGATAGATCCACCAAATCATTTATAACCTTTCTGTACCTGTGGCCAAAAGAACTAGGCTTCAAACACTACGGGCATAGCCAGCTCCCATTTCCACCGATATGTACAATGATGTGGTTTCTTTTTAGATAAGGAGGTATATGTACAATGATGTTTTACGCAAAATAAAACTTACACACAACTTTTTGCTCTAGTAGTCTACCTTTTTGGAAAAGACATTTTAGTCTTCAAGACTTCTATGGTTTCGGGTTCCCTTCCATCATTGACAGATATCTCTCTGAGATGATATCTTCTCCTTAGGTTTTGGAATTAATGAGACAACTTTTCAGTTGTTATCCGAGAGATAGCGGTCAACGATGAAGACAACCTGAAAGTGGATACCATGGATCAGAGAGATTCAAGCTAATTAAACTCATATCTCAAGCCGGTGCAAGTTATGTTGTAGCATCTTTGATCATCTTCTTGTAATTACTTTCTATTGTTCCGGGTTCCCTTCCATCGTTGACAGATATCTCTCTGAGATGATAGCTTCTCTTCAGATTCTGATTGCACCGGTGGAATTGGAATTGGAATTAATGAGACAACTTTTCAGTTGTTATCCGAGAGATAGCGGTCAACGATGAAGAAAACCTGAAAGTGGATACCATGGATCAGAGAGATTCAAGCTAATTAAACTCATATCTCAAGCCGGTGCAAGTTATGTTGTAGCATCTTTGATCATCTTCTTTGTAATTACTTTCAATTGTTTCGGGTTCCCTTCCATCGTTGACAGATATCTCTCTGAGATGATAAAGGTAGATCATGGAAAGATGAACTCAAGAAAACAAAGATGAAACCGATTAATGTTCTTTATATATGAATAGTGACCCTCTAGCAATATTTTGTAATTACTTTCTATTGTTTAGCGCCGATCCGATTGTTAAAAGTATCAAGACTATGAAATTGGTAAAACAACTGAATTTTACTTGCTTGCATGAAAAGTTATTTTTAAATGTCTGGACTTGCAATATTTGAAAATTATCATTTCTTGACATGCTTGGTAACACCTTGATCTGCAATATTTGAAAATTATCATTTCTTGACATGCTTGGTGACACCTTGATCTGTAATATTTGAAAATTATCATTTCTCGAAAAGTAATTAAAAACACTTAAAAACGAATTAAAAACAATTGTTGCGAGTTAGGTTTAGTCGGAGGACCACGTACAATGATTCATCAAAGTTGTACAAAGCTGGATGTTTTTACTGGAAAACCAAAACGAGCAATTAACGAAGCGAAACGGAGAGATATAATTTTCTTGGCTTGGAAACAACTTAAAAGAACCAAAAATGAATTAAAATTATTTTTGGTGATTAACAGATAATTTTAAAGAATAAAAAGAAATTCAAATTTTTTTAAAAAAAGGCCAAAGCACCTCGCTTTGGTCAAAGCGAGGCGCCTGTGGTCTAATCAAACCACTAAAGCACCTCGCTTTGGTCAAAGCGAGGCACTAAAGCGCCTCGCTTTGACCAAAGCGAGGTGCTTTGGCCTTTTTAAAAAAAAAATGAATTTCTTTTAATTCTTTAAAATTATCTGTTAATCACCAAAAAATAATTTTAATTCATTTTTGGTTCTTTTAAGTTGTTTCCAAGCCAAGAAAATTATATCTCTCCGTTTCGCTTCGTTAATTGCTCGTTTTGGTTTTCCAGTAAAAACATCCAGCTTTGTACAACTTTGATGAATCATTGTACGTGGTCCTCCGACTAAACCTAACTCGCAACAATTGTTTTTAATTCTTTTTTAAGTGTTTTTAATTACTTTTTGAGAAATGATAATTTTCAGATATTACAGATCAAGGTGTTACCAAGCATGTCAAGATGATAATTTTCAAATATTGCAGATCAAACATTTAAAAATATATTAACAAACATTTAAAAATAACTTTTCATGCAAAGCAGGTAAAATTTAGTTGTTTTACTAATTTCATAGTCTTGATACTTTTAACAATCGGATTGTTTTTCGAGAGAAAGGAACTAAGTTGCAAATACGATAATAATCAAACTCATATCTCAAGCCGGTGTAATTACTTTCAAGATTTTTAGAATCATTGAAGACAACTTTTCAGTTGTTATCCAAGAGATAGCGGTCAACGATGAAGACAACCTGATAGTGGATACCATGGATCAGAGAGATTGATTTCAAGCTAATCAAACTCATTGGTATATAGAGAGCAAACCGACGATCATTCAAAATTTAAAGTTACCGCTAACCTCTGTGCCATCATCGACTACAGCAAACCGACGATCTTCCTCCACGGCACTCCTAATGGGCCTCTCTTTATTTCACGGTACGATTTGTGTTTTTGTTGCTTTATAAATAATAAGTTTTGTGTTTATCAAACCCTAACGTTTGAGCAATGATTTATTAAATCGTTTTACTAATTTCCGATTCTTGATACTTTCATAAATCGTTTTACTAATTTCCGATTCTTGATAATAATAAATTATTATAATAATAAAACAAAGGAACTAAATTACAAATATAATAAATAATAATAATAATAATGTAATATAGTCATTGTTAATGCTAAAAAAAGTCAACCTTTGTTGACTCATAGGAGTCTTGAAGACGAAATGAATTTTACAAGATACTTGAAACAAGGTATGGATATGGAGAATAAATCTTTGACTATACGTGGTTGATGATGTCAAGTTTATCCGAGAGATAGCGGTCAACGATGAAAGTTGTAGCTTTCTCTAAACACAAAACATGTTTCCATATGGTTCACCATTCGGGGTCCCGGTTCGCCCGGGTGCGAGGCCAAACACTACGAGGCCAAACACTACTACTCCGCTGCCACCCAATTGGGGCGAGTTTGACGCGAACACAATGCAATACGCGCAACTTCTTGGCATGCCCGGTCAAGTTGATGATGTCAAGTTTAAGTCATTAACAATGTTGAGGGTTATTACTTTGTTTTTTAATTTTTTTTAACTTTTTATAATTATTAAATTAAAAAAAAACAACTCAAAACATCAAAACAACTACCAAAATAAATTGCCCCCTCGAAGCGCCTCGCTTAGGCCTAAGCGAGGCGCTTCAAATTTAAAAAAACAGCTTTTTCTGCACCTCGTACTGACCTCCTCGAATTCAGCTCCAAAGCGCCTAAGCGAGACGCTTTGAGAGGGTTAAAATAGAAGGTGGGGGTTTAAATATAACCACCCATCAATAAAATTGAAAATATTTTAGTAGAACGCCCCACCCAATATAGCATATATCAGAGGGTAACTGTAGATTGAATAGAAGAAGAAGTCAGATTTGAGTCCGTTTCCCGGAGAATCTAGAGCGCATCAGCCGCTGACCATTGCTTTCGTTTAATATTAAACTAATAATATATTATGATTAAATCGCACAAATAATCCTTTTAGTATGTACAGAATTGATTTGATTTCCTATTATTTTATTTTATTAATATACCCCTATACCAAATTTTAAAGCCAACTACCGGGGACTTGAGCTTTATTTACTGCTAGTATTGTTGACTACCGGCGCCGATAATCGGCGCCGATGTTACCGTGCTGATAGAGTCCCGTCTCCTCTTAGAAAAAGAGCTGTTATGATCACTTTATTGTTTCAACAGTTATAAAAAATGAATAAAAAGTAAAGTGTCTTTTTAACGGCACATCAATTTCTTCTTAGGCGAGGTTCAAACCTCTTTACCTCAAGAGGAATAACACTTTAATTTTACTGGCTTTATTAATCGAATCAAAACTCACCTAACATAATAAATAATATGGGTATACATACACACACATTTAGAAGTTATTATAAGAAAAGTCATTGGCGGAGCCAAATACCTGGCAACGGTGTCACCCAACACCATTTAAATTTGTGTATTATATGTATCGTTTAATAGAAAAACACGAGAAACACCGTTATTTTTTTACGAGTGACACCATTGTTTTTTAAACGTTTTACATAATAAACTAATTTCTAGTTTAAAAGTAAGCCCAATTAAAAAAAATTTAAACGGTAAACTTTTTACATTAAAAGGCCTATGTACTATGTAGTTTAAAATTAAGCCCATAGTATGAGCTATTAGTCACTCTAATAATTTTGGACTAATTTGTTAGTTCTCTTAATTTCTAGGATTTTATCATTGTTGTTTGATGCAGAGTCTTTTTGCTAGAAAGAATCACCTCATGTAGTTCGAAAATCTAAAACATTTAACACTCGGCCGTCCTGTATATAGTTATGTTATCAATTTAGTTGTTTGCGTTTATATATTAGATGCTTTGTATTTTAGTTTCTTTGAAATGGAAATTTGAAATATTTATATATTAAAGCAGAAAATATTAAGACTTGAAATGTATAGAACTTTTTTAGGGATGGAAAGAGTATATGTCATGGGGAGAGCAAATAAGAAGAACACTACAAGAGGAGAGAACAAAAAGAACAACCTATAACCTAGACAAGGTCATGCCCACAAGTCACGTGAGTTAACCATGTTATACGGTGAGGAAAAATAGGGCCAATTAATTTAGTGTTTTTGTTAATATATATATAGATAGATGAGCAAGGACCACCCATCTTTTGGTGGAGTGGTATGGAGGCCTAATGATAGGTGACTTGAGGATTAATGGTCACAAATTCGAGCCTTGAAGGATAACATATTTTACCGATTATTCACTGTTGTGCCTTCAGGTGGGTGGGCCGTGGGTGGTCAGGTTTTCCTTGGATTGGTAGACTTGGAGGACCGTGTGCCCCGTGGGTATCCTGAATTCGTCATAAAGGAATTTTCACCGGAGCACGTGACGACTTTGTTGAGTTAAAAAAAAGATAGATGAGCGAGGACTTCGACAGGTTGGTTGGGTTGGGTAGGTTTTAAGCTTCAATGGCATTTAATTATAGAGAATATGTTAATAGTGATAGTACGAATAATAGAAGGTGGGTATAATTAGACACGGAGAGGGAATATTGGTGTTGGGAAAATCAAACCTGCTCGCCTTTGAATGAAGTCCTTCACCTACGGAAATGGCAAATACGTCACGTATTATTTCTACTCTTCACTCTTGCGGTTTACGATGGATATAATAAGCTGTCACAAAGCTTATCTTGGACAGTTGTACTAGTATTTGTTAAGAAATGACCCTTCATGATACGAACGTAAAATATTTGAAGCCAGCTCTCTGTTATCATTTACAGATGTGAATTTCTTGTATAATAGATATCTAGCAAAAAGATTGCTGGCAGTGGCATCTTTGGAGAGGTCTAAGGAGGCCAAAAGGACATGGTCCATAAATTTTGGGGCATATTTAAAAAAAAAATCCTATATAAGTGTATATATTTTTTTATATAATTTATTTAACACTTAAACTTGGGCCTAAGGAGCCTATTTTTTCAACCGCTTGGATACGATACATAAATTTTCAGAGATTTTCAAGAACACCTTTTAACTGGTTTAGTTTACCTAAATAAATTCAAGTCATGTATGGTAGAAGCCAAAGTCAATCAAACACATCCAACTACAGATAAGTTGTCTCAAGTCAAGGGCAACACACAAGCCTAGCCAGGAATTGGGCTAGCTTGAGCTAGAGTATGCTCTTGACTTGTTGTCAAGTCCCCACATTAAGTTTGTTTTTTATATTTTTATATTTTTTTATGCATGTTGATAATATAAAAAGGAAAAAAAAAATTAACACGCATATATGTATTTTTTTAATTACTTTACATAATAATAATAATAATAATAATAATAATAATAATAATAATAATAATAATAATAATAATAATAATAATAATAATAATAATAATAATAATGGGAATTTCAATATAAGTGTGAGAGATCTTCCTTTGGTTCTAGTCAAGTATGGCAGCTTGAGGTCACACAAGCCCCATATGGGGAACTCTAATCCACTTTCATTTAATGGCAGGGGATAAATTTAAGGAATAAGGAATTTCGTTTCGGGGTTCTCTTGTGGACAGGCCTTTGCCTGTCGTTGGAGTTAGCGGGGTTGGATACAACCGGTGCTTTTATCTTAAAAAAAATTTCACATGTGAGTGATATCGATCATACTTTAGCAAATCCTTCGTTTTTGGCTTTACTTGAATAATAATAATAATAATAATAATAATAATAATAATAATAATAATAATAATCATCATCATCATCATCATCATCATCATCATCATCATCATCATCATCATCATCATCATCATCATCATCATCATCATCACTACTTAGGTCAACTTGATGTAGCCTTTAACACTATCTGGTTGCCATTTACGCAATTCTTCAACTTGTCTAGCGTTTTGCTCAACATCAACATATAATAATTGGGCAAACCAGTCGATCTTATGGGTAACCAAAACAAAAGAACATTAGCTAATCTATAAAAAAAAAGACATCTTTTAATTTATAGTTTGTAAGAGCATCAACAATGATAAACTCATCCAAAATTTTAAATCCGCCACATCATTCCAGACTATAACTATTCCAAGCTCACTTTTTTTTTTCTACAACAATGAAGCAATCAAACCTTTACCTCATACCCTACTTTTAAACAAAAAAACAAATATTAAAATATTATATGCGTGTGTGGCCTCCACCATTAAAATTGCAAACCCATCCAATATTCCTGAATATAACCTTGGTCTGGAATTCCAAACCATGTCCTACAATGGTGAACTCATCCAATTGTAAGGTTTGGAATTCCGCGCCTTGAGTAAACCACACTGAAGAAACAAATAGTCTCACCTCCGGTTAGGGATGATAAGATTATAAGTTACTACAAGGTTGATCCTTCACTAACAGCTACGGCTTGGGGATACCTGCAAATAAGAGTGAAAGTGCGGGTGTGGAGACGACTACACGAGGTAGTTGTTTATAACAAAAACGGGGTGAATGGGGATACTATCTAGTATGATAGCTCTCCAGGTCAGTAGAAAAGTGTCCTCTCCTATTGGGGATGTGATCCCTTTTATAGGAGAGTCCGTATGCCACCATTACCCAAGTCCTAACCGTGGTTAGGTTGTCTCCATCACCCTTAATTATGTTAATAAGGTGATATATGGAAAGCTAAATTGAAGGGAACAGTGGAATCGAATACCGCCTTAACTGGTGTAGTTACGTGATTCATGCATGGCTATTGACCATGCATGATATTCGCCTTGACCGGCCTTTGACTATTGACTATGCATTTAATGAGCTTTGACCAAATCCTACGCATGGCTTTCTTCCGCGCGCCAGTGTTGTGCCGGGTTTGGGTATGCGGAATGGTGTATTCAGTACCCAATCCCATCAAGTCCCCCCAGTCCAGTGTGTCTCTCATCTAAGTAGTGATGAAGAGATGTGAGGGATGCTGGACTTATTTGTGGTGGGTTGATGCTTATGGTCTTTCCGCTGCCTATCAACTTTGCGTGTGTGTTTGCGTAAACATTTTGCGGAGAACGGGTTTTGAAATTTACGTCAGCTGTCCACACTGATAAGACACGTCAGTTTGCATGTGTGGACAGGTGTCATTTCCCCCTTATAGTTGAAAATTTGTGGTCCATATGGCGAGTGGTATTGACATGACTTCTGTCAATTGGGACGTGTGCAGAGACGTGTGAGCGGCGGTTGTCAGGCGAGTGGGTGCGTGTGACGTCGGTTTGTTTTCCATTACACACGTGTCATCACCTCATTGGACTCATCTCCGAAAAGCTTGTCCATGACGTCAGGCACATTAATTGCAAAGCCTATAAATTAAATTTTGAATGTGGCTCTTCCATCTCAACTGTTTCAAAGTTTGAATTTCTTCTCTTCAACGTCTCTATTTTCCCAAAATTACCATATCCTCAACAATGTCGCAAGATTCCCAAGATGTGCAAGAGTCAAGTAAAACATCTGACACTGTTAAAGATCTGGGGAAAGAATCATCAAAAAGTATAGAGGCCACCACTATTAAGTGGGATGAAGCCTCTTATTTGAGTTTTCTTGACCAGTACGGCATATTGCCGGAATGGGAGCCTGAACTTCCTGCTGAGGGAAAAACTGCTTTAAAGGCCCCTCCTGGTAAAATTGCTTTGTATGCTGCTGCTTTTACCAAGTGCTGCTTCCGTTTGCCGGCCTCCAAGTTTGTGGTGGACATGTTGCTGAAATATGGAGTGCACCCTACACAATTGACTCTTTATGGGTGGTGCCGAATACTGCATTTTGAAGCCACATGTCGTTCATTGGAGATTGAACCCACATGGGAGAGATTAAATGTCTTCTATGTTCTTGAAGCAGCGCATGGTGGAAGTGGTTGGTTTAGTTTGGGTATTCGCCGAAAAGTGAAACAGCTTGTATCGGAAAAAGTGAAATCCATGTACGAATGGAAAGATAAGTTTTTTTATATCAAGCATGGTGTTATTCCTGCACCTTTTCAATGGATGGTGCTTGGTCTGAGAGAGAAGATTGCTGAATTCCCCCCTATGGTGGGGTATAAAGATCAGGATTGGTACAAAACACTCTGTGATCATGCTACTCCCCTGATGATGGATGAATGTCCTGAGAGTGTTTTGAATTTGTTGGGAATTAGCCTTATCTGCCCTGAGGGTCAAGACCCGAATCCTCCAAAAGGTATTGAAGTTATATTTGTATTTTGTCTTATAGGCTCGCTTTGTGTTATTGCTCACACGTTTCTTTGTTCATCCAGATGTCTCCCTATTCCAATTGTTTGCTAAGCGTGGTGAGGCAAAGGTGCTGTATACTCCGGTTGTTGCCGGTGTGCCGCGCTTGTCTGAGAGAACCAGTGGGAATTTTTTGCATCCCAACCTTGTAGATCCTCCAAAGCAGTATGTTCGGACAGGTTTGTGGTCTCTTATCCGTGTGTTGTTTATGATTATTTTTTCTTTTATGTATGCGAAGGAAGCGCACTTGGTACGCGTTCTGCGTACTGATTCAGCGCGATCTTCGTGTTAGGTGCGGGTATACAACTCCGCAGGAAAGCTAAGAACGATGTTGAGGAAGTTACTTCGGAGCGCAAGGAGTCCTTTGGTTAGTCTTTGTAACTTCGTAACTCATTTCTTACGCATATTTTAACTTGATACAGATGTGGTTACCGCGCCAGGCACAAGTACTTCTAGGAAACGCGCTGTGGCTAGCAAGAGGACCAAACCACCCGCCGCGCCTATCATTGTTGAAGAAGTTGATGAAGACTTGACTGAGTCTGACACGGAACTGGAGCATAAGCGCGCCAGGCGTTCTTCTCCCATCCGACAATCAGGTGGTGTTGCTGAGGATTTATATCAGCAGAGAATTGCCGAGCTGGATCAGAAACAAGTGCAAGTTCCGCAATCCTCAGTTGGGAGTCTGGATGTTACTTCACCGGAACCCATTCCCGCGGTTCCGGTAAATGTATTCAAGCCATTGACGTGGCCGTCTACGGACAAGCTAGAGATCCCTGTGAAGCCTCCACCTGTGCGCGAGAACTTGCCTATGAAGACTCTGAGGCATTTGTCTGGTACACATGTTTTTCTTCTCTCTTTACCACGTTTGTGATAAATGTGTTAAAATATTGTGAGCAGCATTTTATGTAGGGCAACATCCTTTTGCAGAATCTCGGAAGAAGCATTCCTCTGTGTTGTTGAAGGAAGTATCTTCATCTGCTCAGCCAACTGACATGACCGCGCAAGTGATGCCGGTTACTGCTGAAACAATGGTTAGTGAAAACTTGTTGGCTCAACCTATGCCCATCCCGGAGGATCTGGTTGTTCAGGTGGAGAAGGATGTTATGCCGCAGGAAGAACCTGCCCAAGATGAGTTGGTGACTGATGTTGAGAAGGATGTTGGTAAGCGGGTTGATGAGTATGTAACACTAAATTTGGAGACAGGTTGTCTTGATTTGACGGAGCAAGCACATGAGCCGAGCCCGTCACAAGGATTTGAAGCAGCGCTTAACAGTGGGAAGAAAGATGAAGTTGTAACTGAGAATCCATCCAACTTCCAGCGCACAGTGGTTGATTCTACCATTTTCTATACTGACACTTCCGCCAGTGTTGGTGGTAACTCTGGTCATCGGCGGAGAACGTTTTCCTCGCGTCCAGCTGATTCTTCTAGACCGTATCAGCCGCGTTGGGATATCCTAGACACTACTCGCTTTACAAATGCGCTTGATGCGCAAGAGTTTGTCATGATGTCCGTTCCTCCTGCGGAGCGTGATTATCAGGATAGTGTTGACCGTCGCTCTCTATTCATTGACATGGCCATGAACCTCTCTCTTGGTGTCAGCGGTCTTGGCTCCCTTATCAGGCGTGAAAATGAGTTTCAAAGGGATTACCAGAATTTGAAGGATTCCGAAGCTGCGCTGTTGAGGCGGGAGGAAGAGTTCCAGCGCGCTCGTCATGACGTTCGTGCTGAGATTGAGCATCATCAAAAAGTTGCTCGTGACGTTGTTGAAGAGTTGGAGAGAGTGAAGAAGGAGAAGGCTGATGCTTCTCATGCTTGGTCAGTAGCTTGCAAGAGGACGAACCTTGAGACTGAACAATTGCGGTCCTCCATTAAAGAATTGAAACTTGAGAATACTAATTTGAAGAAAGAGGTGGAGCAGACCCGAGCAGCGTTCGAAGGGAAGCAAACTGAACTTGCTGATGTCATTCAAAAATATAACTCTCAGCATGATGAGCTTATTCGCGCAACTTCTTCTTTGTCTGATGTGGAAACCAAGATGAAGGCACTGACTTTGGAGAATGCCCAGATCCAGGAAGAGAAAGCATTGGCGGAATCCTCATGTACGCAGGCAAAAGTGGAGTTAGACAAGGTGCAGGCTTTGTTCCAACAAGCCACTGACCTAGCCGTTGCTGCCAACGAGAGGATTGCCTGGTTAATGGGCGACGGAGTTGCTGGGGTAAGTCATAAAATTTGCCTTTTGAATTCTTGCTATTTGCTTTTGAATTTTGTTTTATATGCTATCTTATTCTGCGCAGATATTCAAGCGTGTTTGGAACAATCCTGCGCTGACAGAAGTGATTGCGCGCATCTCCAGTTCTTCCGTGAAGCAAGGTATCAAGATTGGTTTCTCCGAAGGCTTTTGTCACCATGCTGAGGGCAAGGAAAAAGAATCCGGACCATATGAGAGTGAAGCATACGATGATGAGCTGCTCAAAGCCTATGATGATTATGAGCATCTGAAATTCGAAGTCTTTGAACTGTTAGAAGCCTGCGCGAAGACTGATGATCCTGCTGGGGAGCTGCGCAATAATTTTATCAAGTCTGATCGCCTTGGTGCGGAGCTTGCTGAGAGAGCACAGATGGAAGAGAAAGGTAAAACTGTGGCAACTGATGCTGAAGCGGGAACATCCTCCGCTGCTGAAGGGAAACGCGCAGAGGGCGCTGGGAGTGATGATATCTCCCAATATTTAAACCTTTAGTTATTTTATGCATGATGAACATTATTGGTGTACCTTGGTTGCATGTCTTGTCTTGAACATTTTAATTTTCGTGTATGTTGAACGGTGTAGCTTTATTTATTTTTATTTTCCACATATGCATGGTAATCATTGGGTGATGTCATCCTATATGCATCTGACGCAGGTGACTGTCAGTCTGCCCTTGACGTGACTGTTGTGACGGCGGTGGCAGAGTGCCTGTCAGTCTTCCCTAGGGTAATTGAGTGGTTACCATTAATGGTAATTAATGGCTGTAACCTCTCTCCTCTATATATAGTAAGTGTATCTTTCATAACAGTTTATACTTAAAAATTTTACACCATTTTTTCTGAAAAAATGGCGTCCAACTCTTCAAGCAATGTTCTAAGTGCCAAGGAGATTTCAGCAGTGCAGGGTATCATCCGATTGTCCTGTTATCCTGATCATGATTGTTCTTCCACCGAAGCTCTTGATCGTTTGGCAGAACATTGTTCATTTCCGCTATCACAGGAGGACATGCGTCCTGATTACTTAGATGATCAGGGTACCATTGATGGAAAACCCTTGAAAATGAAGAAGCTGTTTGAGCTGGGAGATGTGAAGAAGAAGACTACCAAGAAGGTTAGGGGTTAGGATATATATATCCTATATGGGAGTCTTTATGTATAAAGTTGTTTCTTTTTGAGTGATTGTTGGGTCACTGTGTCATGGGGTTTTAGTTTGTATGTTTTGTAGTTCCCCCCTGTTTGGTGTATGTGATAATCATCTATGATTTCGGTATGTAATCTGTATTTGCTGACCACCAGTTTGTATAAAAATGCTTTTTGTAATGTAAATGAACTTGGAAATCAATTCCTTATTACAAAATTATTGTAGCATGTTACATGTAGCATATACGTAACTGAGCTGCATTCCAGGTGCGTGGAATTGGTGAACCATCTAATCGTTCCAAGGCATATGCCCCTTTTCCCAATACTTCTTGAATTTTGTAAGGCCCTTCCCAAGTTGGGGCCAGCTTCCCTGGCTTTTCCGCATTTGAGGCTTCATTGTTGCGGAAGACAAAGTCACCGACGCGGAAAGTTTGTTCTTTGACCCGCGCATTATAATATTTCTCTAATTGTCTCTTGTATGCGGCTTCTCGGACACAAGCCGAATCTCTCCGCTCATCTAGGAAATCCAGATTCATACGCAGCTCTTTGTCGTTGTCAATTGTTTGCGCAAGCAAAATTCTTGGGGAAGGATTTGTAACTTCCGTTGGGATAAACGCTTCAGTTCCGTAGGTTAGGCTGAATGGTGTCTCCCCATTACTTGTCTTGGGAAGTGTACGGTGGGCCCAAAGAACATGTGGTAATTCGTCTACCAAACCGCTGCGCTTTGTTCCCAAGCGTGTTTTGATTCCTTCTACAATACTTTTGTTTGCGCGTTCAACCTGTCCGTTGCCCTGGGGGTGCGCCACAGAAGTGAAGATTTGTTTGATCTTCATGGAGTGAAGCCATTCTTGTAAGTGCTGGTCCGCAAACTGCGTTCCGTTGTCACTTATAATCTCCATGGGCAGTCCAAATCTGCAAATGATGAACTCCCATATGAATTTCTTGATGTTGCGCCCATCGATTGTGGCTAATGTCTTTGCTTTTACCCATTTGGTGAAATAGTCGATGGTGACTAGTAGGTATTTGACATTGCCTGGCGCGGTGGGAAAGGGTCCCACTAGATCTATGGCCCATTTCTGAAATGGCCATGCTGCGGTGACCGGTACCAAGTTATTTTTTGGCCTGAGTGTTCCTGGTGCATGTCTTTGGCATGCGTCACATTTCCGCAATTCTTTAACTGCGTCAAGGTGCATTCCGGGCCAAAAGTATCCAGCATTCATAAGTTTAGCCACGACCATGCGGGGTCCTGCATGCAGTCCGCATGTACCCTCATGAATGTCTTTAATCAGGTATGTTGCTTCTGCGGAATCGACGCATCTGAGTAATGGTCCAAGGTAGGACCGTCGATATAAGATGCCATTATTTACTTCATAATGCAAGGATTTGTGTTGCATCTTTCTTGCTTCCGCTTTGTCGGCCGGGAGAACACCTTTGGTTAAGAGGGCCATTATTGGAGTGATCCAGGATTCTTTTCCTGTTTAGACCACGTTCACCTGTTTTGACGGAACAGATGGTTTGGCTAGTGTCTCAACTCGGATGTCTTTTGCCATGTGGTCGAATGCAGTTGATGCCATTTTGCTCAATGCGTCCGCTGGCTTGTTTTGGCTTCTGCGAACATGGATAACTTTGCAGTAAGGGAAATCGTTCATTAATTCTTTGGTATGCTGTAAGTACAGGACCATGGTCGGTTCCCTTGCTTCATACGTGCCATCAATGTGATTGGCGACTAGCATTGAATCAACGTGCGCTTCGATGTGTTGCGCGCCCATCTTTTTGGCAATCCGCAGGCCAGCAATCAGAGCTTCATACTCTGCCTCATTGTTTGTTGTTTGGAACTCGAGCCGAATTGCATACGTGTACTCTTTTCCCTCCGGTGTTATTAGACGTAGGCCTGCGCCAGCGCCTTCGTCATTACAGGCTCCGTCTGTATATAACTTCCATATCTGGGTTTCATCGGGCGTGATCGAACTGGATGACGCTTCATTGGTGCACTCTTCAACTTTATCTGCTGGGACTTCTGTTATGAAGTCCGCGAGAACTTGTCCTTTGAAGGAAGGTCTTGTTTTGTACGAAATTGAGTGCTCCCCCAATTCTATTGCCCACTTTGCCAAACGCCCGGAGAGTTTTGGTTTGCGCAAGATATCATTGATGCGGAAATCTGTGAGGACGTTGATTGGGTGTCCTTGAAAATATCTCCGCAGCCTTCTCGACGCATGAATTAATGCCAGGACCAGCTTTTCCATTGTCGAATAGCGTGTTTCCGCATCTAGAAGCATGCGGCTGACATAATAGATTGGGGTTTGAACCCCTTTCCGGTCAACCATGAGAACTGCCCCGATTGCCTTGTCTGTCACGGACAGGTATAAGGTAAGTGGTTCTTTTGGTAGCGGAGCTGTGAGTGTTGGCAAGTTGCCCAAACACGTCTTCATGTCTTGGAATGCGGTTTCTGCTTCTTTCGTCCAGTTGAAATTGGACTTCTTTAAACAATTTTTCAGTGTGTCCACGAAAGGAAAAGATTTGGACGCGTAGTTTGACAGGAACCTGTTGAAAGCTACAAGTCGCCCCATTAGCATTTGTACCTCCTTGATTGAGGATGGTGATGGCATCCGCTCAATTGCTTGAACTTTCTCTGGATTTGGACGGAATCCATCTTTTGTCACCACCACGCCGAGAAACTTTCCTTCCTCCATCCCGAAGGAACATTTCCCCGGGTTGAGCTTCATCCGCACACTTCGTAACTGATCAAATGTTTTCTGTATGTCGAGTAACATTTGATCTTCCTCTCTGCTTTTGATCACCATGTCGTCAACATATACTTCTAGGTTTACACCGATTTGCTTGACAAAAGCGGTGTCCATTAGTCTTTGATACGTTGCCCCTGCGTTTTTCATCCCAAACGGCATTTTGGTGTAACAAAAAGTACCCATGTCTGTGCGGAAGGCGGTTTTGTCCTCGTCTTCTTTGGCCATTTGTATCTGGTGATAGCCCTTGTAAGCATCGATGAAGTATTTGAATCTGTATGGCGCCAAAGAGTCGACTTTTAGGTCAATCTCGGGCAGTGGGTAACAGTCTTTTGGGCATGCCTTGTTTAAATCTTTATAGTCGACGCACATGCGCCATGTGCCGTTAGACTTCCCCACCATGACCGGGTTTGCTACCCATGTTTGGTATTTGCTTTTGCGCAATATACCGGCCTTCAAGAGTTCCTCCACATGCTCGTTCATTGCCTTTGTTTTTTCTGGCCCCATGCTTCGTTTCTTCTGAACGACAGGTTCCGCATTCTTGTAAACATTAAGCCTGTGTTCCGCAATGTGTCGCGGAACCCCGACCATGTCTGATGGTTTGAATGCGAAAATGTCCATATTCTTTGTCAGCAGTTGTTTTAGGTGAGTGCGAATGGGGTCAGAAATTGCATGGCCGATGACAACTGTTTGTTCCGGGAATAGAGGGTTAATAACCCATTTTTCCGGTTCGGTCCGAACAGTTGGTTTTGCTTGTTTTGAAGGCCTTGATGTTTCTGTTGCATGACACGTTTTATTTCCCCTGATAAACGCGACTCCTGTTCGCGTTGGAAAACCCATCATCTGGTGCGGCGTAGAAGCATTACAATTGAACTTTGCCAATCCTTCTCGTCCGAGTAGGATGTCGTGTGAAGAATTGACAGGGAGCACGGTAAAGTCGCACGTTTCGGTGCGTGAGTGTTTCCCGTCTGAGAGTGTTACCGGGAAAGTGAGCGTGCCCAATGGGTAAATGGATTCATGGATGAAACCGGAGATCGGCTCCGTTGTTGGTACTATTCTCTTCTTGTCCTCATCGTCCAGCTGGTCAAAACACTGCTGGTACATGATGTCAGTGCTGCTGCCATTATCTAGGAACATGTATCGTGTTTGATAATGGCCAACAACCCCTGTTATGATTAATGGAGCTGTGGAGCATGCTCCACCTTTTACCCTTGGCATAATCACCTGTTCCTCTTTCCAGGAATCATTCTTCGCCTCTATGAAAGTACGCTTATGACTTGCGTTCCTGTGAATCATGTTGCACGTGCTGCGGGAGGTGCTGTAGACGTGATGCGCATTGAGATTGCGTATCTTCTTTTGGGAGGGTTCTCCTGTTTCTGTGTTGTCCCTCTGCTTTCTTCTCATGTTTTTAACAAGATGTGTCAATTGACCAGATTTGATTGCGTTTTCGATTTCCATCTTCAAGCTATAACAGTTGTCCGTCATGTGACCGTGGTCCTCGTGGTATTCACAGTACTTTGACCTGTCCACGTTTTTCCTGTCACTGCGAAGCTCTTGCGGCTTTGGAAACTGGATCTGCTCTGTTTTTAACACCTCGGATGGTGTTTTGGACAATGGAGTCCAATCATAATTCTTCTTTGAGTGCCCCTTGTGATCGCGGGACCCTCTGGAGCTCAGTATGTTTCTTGCATCTTGCGAGGAAGAATATTTTCCTTCCTCTGCCGTGCCTGAGATTCTTGACCAAACGGACTGCTTGCCCTTTCCTCTGTTATTTGACGGTCCATGATGACCGTTACCTTGTTGTGTGTTTTTGTTGCGTTGGAAAGAGCGTTCTGAAGACGCGTAAACTTTGGCAGCTTCAATTACTTCATCCCAAGCTTCTGACACGCCGTCTTTGCCGGTTAAGCATCTCATCAGATCATCATTTCTTACCCCGTGTATAAAGGCTGCGCGGGTAAGCTCTTCTCCGCATCCTAGTTGGAGTGCTTCCTTGTTATATCTGACTATGTAGTCTTCCAAAGACTCATTATCGTTGCGCGAACACAAGAGGATATGGGCTTTGTCCTTCTTATGTTTGCGCAAATGAGAGAAATGGTTTTTGAACTTTCTTATTAAGTCATCGAAGTCAACGAGACTTCCAACCGGCAAACTCTCGTACCAAACTCTAGCTGCTCCCGTTAGTGTTTGTACAAATAGGTGACACCAGGCTTGCACTGGCCATAATTTGGAGCTGCCAGCGCAATCGAATGCGTGCAGGTGATCATCAGGATCACGCAAGCCGTCATATCTTCCGATAGTACTTGGTAACTTGCATTCTTGCGGCATTGGTGCCTCTGCGATCCTTGCGCAGAACTTCGAACGTTCTGCGAAAGTTTTTGGTCTGTATGGCTTGTACAGATCATCATCTTTAGGGGCCAAGCTACTGGCAGCAGTTTTGGAATGCTGTTTCTTACTTGTATCGTGATATACTTCGTCTTCAGATTCGTAGCCGTCTGGTTCACCGTTCAGGTTGACGGGGTCCTGGCCGTGAGTATTTCTACCACGGCCTCCACCACGTACCGCCTGACGGTGTCCTTTTGCGTGACGACCACTGTTGTTCTTCCATGAGGATTCTGAACCATCCCCATTCAAGTCGAAACTTAACGCTTTCTGAGTCTTGAGTTTTGCTTGTTTCATTACCATCTTCTGGTACTCAGCAATTGTCTTTGAATTTTGTTGGGCTAACCATTCATCCGGGTCAACCGAAGAAAGGTTGTCTTGTGCCTTTTTTCCTCCATTTATTCCCCCTTTTGTTGGGTGGAATTGGAATGTTGAGGCTTGTTGCCTTTGGGCCACATTCTTGGTAATTGTGTTGGGTGTTACGTCTTGAATTTCTTCGTTGACTGTGGCCTCGACATCAGTGTTGTTGTTTCCATCCTTTGAGAAAGCCATTGTGCTAGTTTGAAAGATTGTTGTAACCGTAGGGGATGACGCCAATGAAGAAACAAATAGTCTCACCTCCGGTTAGGGATGATAAGATTATAAGTTACTACAGGGTTGATCCTTCACTAACAGCTACGGCTTGGGGATACCTGCAAATAAGAGTGAAAGTGCGGGTGTGGAGACGACTACACGAGGTAGTTGTTTATAACAAAAACGGGGTGAATGGGGATACTATCTAGTATGATAGCTCTCCAGGTCAGTAGAAAAGTGTCCTCTCCTACTGGGGATGTGATCCCTTTTATAGGAGAGTCCGTATGCCACCATTACCCAAGTCCTAACCGTGGTTAGGTTGTCTCCATCACCCTTAATTATGTTAATAAGGTGATATATGGAAAGCTAAATTGAAGGGAACAGTGGAATCGAATACCGCCTTAACTGGTGTAGTTACGTGATTCATGCATGGCTATTGACCATGCATGATATTCGCCTTGACCGGCCTTTGACTATTGACTATGCATTTAATGAGCTTTGACCAAATCCTACGCATGGCTTTCTTCCGCGCGCCAGTGTTGTGCCGGGTTTGGGTATGCGGAATGGTGTATTCAGTACCCAATCCCATCACACACAATTGTGGATGCTCTAATTTAGAGGTTGTCACAATGCCAATTAATCTATTAATTTATCTAAATTCCCAAACATTTTTCGAAGTGTGGAATCCCATTAATAGTATTCATACATTGAGATCGTGACACTGAAAGGAATGACCGGATTTAACTAAGATCACGTATCTCAAAGGAAATTAGTTGTGTGGAATTGGAATAATAGAATTCCTTAGGGAAATGTGTGTGTAATTTGTATAATTGAAGGCTGAAAACAATATGTATACAAGAATAGCGAAAATGAAATACAAAACTAACCTAACAAAACTACGTAGGGACTTATACATAGGTTATGCCAGGTTCAGTCGAATATGAAGGAATTGTAGGTAAATACAAAAAACAAATTTTGCTACGATTACAAAGGAAAAAATGAAAGCAAAATACAATACGATTACAATTGAAAATAATCAAACTACAAGAAAGGGGTAGAAGTAGAATTTAGTGGCTGAGAATCGTGTTGAACACGAGGCCCTTAAAACAAATTCCGAGTCTATTACGAGCTCGTTTTGTTTCCCAGGGTATAACAGCCGAAGCAATAGAACTGCCGGAATTGGCTCTAGAACCCGAACAATACCTTGAAGATGTTGAAGAACAGAGATATTGCTAGAGAGAATTTGTGAGTGTTGGTGAATTCTAGTGTGTCCCGAAAGCAAAGGATTCCTTTGCTTTTATAGTGGAGTCTCTGGTCAAATCAGTCAAAGGAATTCAAAACAAAAAATTAAAGTGCATTGAACGTTTTCAATGACATTTAACCTGCTTTGAATATCGAGTCAAAACAGTCAACCGAATTCAAGACTTTAACTGATCTGCAGCTGCTGAAGGAGCTGGGCGAATCCGTGCGCGCAACCTGTTCGCGCGTAGGCGCACAACGTAGTTCTCGTTCTACGTCAAGCGGAACAGACCCGCAGATCTGCGCAACACGTAACTGACGTTCTACATCACCTGTCCGCGTGCCCACTTGGAATCCTCCACGCGGACCAGGATGCCCCTGGTCTTCCGCGTGAACTCGTGCGCCACACCTCATTCGCCACTTGTTCATCACACCCCAAGTACTTGACCACAAGCTTGCGTTCAAAAATACTAAGGTGGCTCTCAAGCGGCTCGCGGTAATGCGTGTGTGCGAAATGCGCCACATTGCATTTCGCCATCAAAGCGCCACATTACGCCCACGCTACGCGCACGCGAGCGCGAGTTAGGGTGCGACACCCTTCACGAGTTCCATAGTGTGTGCTCCGATGAACCAATAAGGGAGGAGTGTTCTCACTTATATACCACTCATGGTATCATAATTCCACCAATGTGGGACAAGTTCCACTCACCCACTTTGTTCCAAAATATTCAGCATTGAGTGTTTTATTCACCAACCTTTGAGCATCGATATCTCATTCATCTTAGCTTCGTTTTTGGACGTTGTTTGGTTCGTTGCGAAGCTATCACAACATAGAACATAAATCCAAACCTCAATTTCAATTATATATTTTTGTCCAAAATTAGAAAAAAAACTCATTTTTCCTATATTTGTGAAAATACTCTTTTCACCCAAATTCCAACCAGAAAAAGAACAAGGACTACTATGTTATGCTCGTTCACACATCATATAATTGTATTAAGAGTAAAAATTTACACATCTTAACATATGGTAGTGGGCGTATCACAAAACAATGGTGGGGCATGCGTTGTTTTGGCATGTTTCAAAATGGCTATTATGGATTATTGGATGAGGTACTAGAGGTGGAATATCATAACACTTTAGGATGTTGCACGGTTGTGTTGTTTAATGGTAGAAAATACACACACTTTGGTCGATAGATAGTTCGAGTCCAAGGGATTCATTGCGGAGCCTTTATGTTAAAATATGCCTTTATATATGTCACATTTTATATCACTTTTATTGTTATTAGGGTTGGGTTATTTTACAAAAGCTACAAAAAATGAGAAGGGTAAGAAGACACTAAAAAATGACATGTGTCCAAAGGATTAAACAAGTGCGAGGGATAATTTCGTTAAAAACATATGCACATGCAAGTCACATGCCATTTCCACATTCATTTTTAAATGTCCGTAACTTTTTTATGCGTCATCTTTTTAAAAAAAATTATAACATAAAATTGAGCGTCTTTTCATCTTTAATATGAGTACCATATTGTTATACTTTTGGAAAAAAAAAATCAAAACCCACTTGCGTAAGACACAATGGAGTGTACAACACAATAAGCACCAATTAAATATAAGGTATAAAACATAATCAAGAGTCTAGTAAAACACAATGGACGACATACTAAAGACACAATGAATAGAAGACTAAAACACAATGAATACTTTTGAAAAAAAGTTGAAAACCCAGTTGCGTAAGACACAATGGATGACATACTAAAGACACAATGAACAGAAGACTAAAACACAATGAATACTTTTGAAAAAAAAGTTAAAAACCCAATTGTGTAAAACACAATGGACGACATAATAAGGACACGATGAACAGAAGATTAAAACACAATGAATACTTTTAGAAAAAAGTTGAAAACTCAGTTGCGTAAGACACAATGAAAATAACGTAAAACACAATGAGTACCAATTAAATATGCAATGAACAATATGGTATAAAACACAATGAACAATCAAATAAAACACAATGGACGACATATTAAAGACACAATGAACAGAATGGACAAAGTTAAATCACGTGTAGACTAAAAAAAACATAAATAACATATTTATAAAGCACACATGCATACTATAGCACAATGAACGAGCAGAAGACACAACGGAGAAGAAAACCCATTTAGCACGATTTTTTTTTCAATTTTAATGTAGCAATGTGGTACTCATATTAAAGATAAAAAAACGCTCGTTAATATGGTGAAATTTTTTTGAAAAAAAAATGTCGTATTAAAAGGTTATAGACGTTTTAAAATGTTGGGGAAATTGACATGTGCATTGCATGTGGAGAGAGAAAGTCAACAAATGTGGTTTTCCTTTTATGCCATTCCTCTAATTTATTATTTTTTTTTTCAAACAAACTAATCCCAACTATTCAAATATATGATCAATGGATCACAATCCTTCTCACCCTTCCTAGAAAAAGTGTCTTTTGTATTTGATTCTAACCCTATGTTATTATGTGTTCTAATTCAAGTCTTTGTGTTGTTATTGAATAAATATTATTGATGGATGACGGGATAGCTAGTGCTGAGCATGTAGATGGATAACTTGGAGCTGGGCTGATGAGATACTGTTGTTCTAGACCAGGAGCTATTTTTGCAATATTGTGATTATGCTTGGGTTCACTGTAAACAGACTTTATTTAGATTCTTTTTGTTGTTTGTTTGGGGTAATCACATATCATCTATTGATGATCTGCTAGGTTGGGTTTTGAGTTTGATGAGAGTTGTATTGTAATCGTTAGGGTTTATTGTTGTTTTCTAAGTTTTGTTAATAATAAGTGAATAAGCCACGAGTTTTCACACTTTATCCTAGCTTATAAGTAATACATGTAAACTATGCATCATGTTCTTTAATGACAAAATATTTGAAATAAAGGTGGGTTGTTGTGGAAATATAGCCATGGGGCACATGTATAAGTTTTGGTGAAGTAGATGATGATTAGAGCTGGCATATTGTATAATACACGACATGATAAAACACGATACATGAAGCCTTATATACGAACACGATTTGTTTTATTATATGTACACACGAAAAAAACCTGCAAAGACTTGTTTAGGAACACTATAATAATCACATATTTACGAACATGTTTAGTGAAATAAAAGTTGCCAAAAGTTCACAAAAGGCTTAAATAATGCATAAACACATAATCCTTAACAAGTTGTGATGTGATGCGACTGTGGATGGCGATGCGTCTGAGTGAATTAGGGATGGTTGAGATGGCGGTCGGTTTTGAATTGTGATACGATGCTTTTTAGTTGGTGGCTGAAAAATTTAGGGATGGATGACAAGGAGAGTCCTTGACGGTGGATGGCTGAGACAGACATACTGTGGATTGTGGAGAGGGGGTCGGTGGATGCGATGCATCTTTTGAGTGAGGTGGCTGAGAGATTTAGCGTATCTTTTTTGTAGGAAGGAGACTGCGTATTCTAATTATCATGACTTAAATGACCGTTCAAGTCCTACGCCACTAACAAAAAATACATCTTATTTTTTTTAATAAAAACTCTTATCATGTACTAACGGGTTACACGTAAACATGTATTTGGTCTGTTTAGACAGGGAAATTAACAAGTCTATTCGTGTCTACCTATTTGGCCTGTTATTTAGACAACTCTTATTTACATAAATATCTATCAACTAATTGAATTTTTTGCATTTATAGGTGAATTTGAAAATGAAAGAGTGTTTTTGTGTGTTTCATGCAAAAAATTGTGTTTATGTGTAGTTCTTTGATTCAATCAACAATCTTTAATAGATTTTGTCTAAAAAGGCTTAAAAAATTGTGTTTATAGGTGAATTATATTGAAGATTATATTGAATCAGCGAACTGAACTACCCGTAAACACAATTTTTTTGCATGAAACACTCAAAAGCACTTTTCCATTTTCAGATTCACCTAAAAATGCAAAAAATTCCAACTAATTAATTAAATTTGTTTGTAATTGTGATAAGACCCATTTTCTAGCCATTTTACCAACTCCGTCCGCTCTAAGATCATGTGTAATAGTGGGTGAAATTTTGTGGGTGAAATAGACATTTTTTGACACTTGGCATGTAGGGCCACTTTGGGGGGTGAAAGGGGCTTGAAATGGACAAGTGGTGTAATGGTGAATGAAATTTGGTTGGTGAAAGAAACATTTTTTTTTTAAAATTTAATAAACACACTAATATTTTATTTAAATATTTCACCAACATAAAATATTATAAATACATTACAATTATATTAATTTTTTTTAATTCAAAAATATTATATTATAAAAATTTCCTACATAAAACAAATAATATTATATTAAAATTCCCTACTTTATCTTCCTTCTTTGTCATCACCTTCCTGCAACTCCAAACATTCATCAATGGCTTAAACGGTTAAACCCAATATTTTTTTTAAAAAAAAAATAAAAACAAATATAATAATAATAATATGATTCTTAGAGATGTTGAAGCTTTTGATTGGAGGAAATGAGTGAAGCTCGGCCGCAAAATATTTCGCGTGATACTCGTTAGCACCCAATTAACTTGATGGGGGGCGGTGTTTGCAAGTGAATGGGGCGCCAAAAATGGGCTTTAACGCCCATTTCACTAACCATTACATATGGTCTAAGTGTTAGACCTAGGGGCGCGAATTATTGACACGATTCGAAAACCGGCCCGAACCCGACATGAAAAAACATATTTTGGTCAAGTAACATGACCCGTTTAAAAAACCGGTCTGGTTCGGGTTGACCCGTATTAAAAATGGGTCGGGTTCGCGTTGACGCATTTATAAAATGGGTTGACCCGTTAACCCATTTAAGTATTTAGAAAAAAAATCTATTATATTTTTGTTTTTGTTTTTCATTTCTATTTACATGGTTAGTTATAATTGTGTTATTTTGGCACACTATATTATTAATTTGTCGCACTTATATACTCACCATTAAACATTTTATTGATAATCCGCTTACAACCCAACAACCCGCTCATAACTCATGATCACATGTATGACTCATTTAAAAATATGGGTTAAACGGGTCGTCTTTGGGTTGACCCAGATTTTATGTGGGTCTAATTAGGGTTGAAATATTTTAGACGAATAATAATATGGGTCGGGTTCGGGTTGCACATTTCAACCCGTCACCCCGCAACCTATAAACCCGTTAACCCATCAACTCGACACAATTAACACCCCTAGTTAGACCCATTCGACCAATGTATATGAATTTATTAACAAATGTAGGTATATTTGTAACTTGCTTTAAAAGTAGGTTTACTACTAATTAATCATAATTGGTTAAAGACTACACATAGATTGAAAGTCGTTATCATCATACTCAGTTAATCCCACATATAGTAAAGTTAAGGTAGGGTCTGAGGAGGGTAACATGTAGACAACCTTACCTCTACCCCTAAGAATAGAGAGGCTGCTTCCAGTGAGACCCGCGGCTTGATATGGTTTGGAATTTCATATGATTTTACTAGAGTAGGAACGATCTTCTAAACTTGTCGTGTGCAAATTTTGTTGGTTACACGTGTTTTTGAAATTTCATATCTATCTATATATATATAAAAGAAAACGTATATGCTGACGTGGCGTGCAATGGAGGCATCAACCTCCACTTGAGAGTGCCACGTGGCATCATAATTGAAAGATTTTAGTGTTTTTGAACTATTTCTTTTTTTAATTAAAAAAAAAAGATAAACATAAAACCCTAAATTAAATTGAGTTATTTTAGGAAAAAAAAGAATTTAAAAATAAATTTAAAATTTTATCTCTCATGTTTCCTCCCATAATTTTTAAACGTTTATATCTTTTATATACGGAATTTTTTAAAGAAAAAAACTACACCAAATTAACGAGCGTTTTATTATCTTTCCAACGAGTACCATAGTCTTATATAAAAAACGGAGAAAAATCGACTATTTTTTGTGGGGTTTCGTTCATACAGGAAAAAAACACACACAAAGTGTTCATGTTATTCATTAATCATGTTTTTTTCTTTTAAACTAGGTTCTTATCTACAATGTTGAAAATCAGCCCAATCGCCATGTTATCATTGGAATTTTACTAGGTATACTTCATCAAGAGAAGTTAGGAGAAAGAATCGCGCAACACTGTAACACATGGTGTCACCTTATAGCAAGGTTATTTTTTTATTTATTTAATTCAAAGAGTAATAATTATTACTATTAGTATTAGTATTATTAGAATGGTTATATTTTTCAACCCCGGGACGCTCCCGGAAAGAATTGATAGTTGCTGACGTGGCGTTCAATGGTGGCCTCAACCATCTCTTGATTATGCCACGTGGCATAATGAGATGCAATGATTACAACTTCTAACTTAAGTGTTTGTTTAGTTGATTAGGTTAGGAATTATAAGAGCCATTAGAATGTGAGAAATTAGAGAGATGTGATCAGTGTTTTAATAGTTGCAGCTTATATAAGTGATTCTTTAGATGATTACTGATTAGGTTTTAGATTAGGGAATATGAGTTATTACTGATTAGAATACTATGAACATGCAATGATTGAGAGATTTTGTGGTTAGTTAACTTGAGCCATTTGCAATATGTTATCACGTAAAATTAGATTTTTCAACCCCGGGACCCTCCCGGGGTAATCAGCTAGTATATATATATTGCAAAGGGATTAATCTTACATGTCATACTCTTATGCAATCTCTCATTTGAGAGATGCCACATAGGATGTGATGTGGCAACTATAAACCAATTAAAAAAAAAAAGAAATAAATATGATTTAACCTAATCTATTATAATCTTTAACCTAATCTATTAAATACCTAATCTACTAAATCTAAATATTAAACCTTTATTATTTTATCTCTCGTGTTTCCTCCCATAACTTTTAAACGTTAATATCTTTTATATACGAGATTTTTTAAAGAAAAAAATTACACCAAATTAACGAGCGTTTTATTATCTTTCCAACGAGTACCATAGTGCTATATAAAAATCGGAGAAAAAAATGACTATTTTTTGTAACCCAACAGGTATTGTGTCGGGTTTGGGATTAGTTTAAAAAAAATTGTGGGTTTGGGTCGGGTCTGGTGATACCCGACCCGATTACCCGAAACAACATACCCAAATACCCGAACTACATACCCGATCATATACCCATGAATTTTTTAACGCATCACATAACCCTTAGACTAACGCGTTCGATATTTCAATAATTAACTTTTTTTTTCTTATTTCATTTCATGTTAGTTCTTTTTAGAATGATCGATTACAAACTTCCGAATTCATTTGTAATGGCACTAGATTTATACCCCGGCGCAGAGATTCGTTTTTTTATATTTGAATATGATAACTTATGACATAGATTTATTTAAAATAATAATAATAATAATATATTTTATTATGTTATATTAGATATTTCAACCCGGGACGCTCCCGAGATAAAAACTAGTTATGAATATTCATGAAATCAAACGCAGGTGTGTAGAAAAGAAAAGGAAACCAACAAGATAATATTCTTGACAAGTTTGAATGTGAACGTTAATTTGCTAAACCAGTTTTTTTAGAATGTCGATCTACTCCGTTTAAACTACATTTTTTTAAACTCCACATTAATTTGCGAAACTGTTTTTTTAGAATGTTAATGCTAGGCTAAAGGCCATTTAGCAATTTGTTAAACTGTTAGCATCAAGATATTGATAGATGTCCCCTTAAACACATGTGTTGAGGGTAAAAATCATGTTAATCTAACAACAAGATAAATCAACGTTGTCATGGTGGGGTGTGGTCTCTGATCATTCCAATTTTGTGCTTCCTGTAAGATTTAAATGGTCCCGTACACAAGCCATCTTTTAGCCCTTCATCATTACGATCTGAGAACATGGCTTTAATTTCTGAGGACATCAATTAGTCTTGAGGAAATTAAAGAATATTCTGCATAAAATTATGTCATAAAAAACGAAAAGTAGAATGCGCCTGTTGGGTGTTTATATCTATAATACATTATAAAGGAGGAGTGATGTACAACTAGGGGTGTTCAGAATTCGATTCGAATTCGAAAAATTCGAAATTCGATTTAGTTCGATTCGATTACCAAGAATTCGATTCGATTATTAAGAATTCGAATTCGATTCGATTCGAATTCGAGTCCAGTAAATCGAATACGAATCGAATACGAATTTATGATTTTAAATTCGATTCGATTCGAAATTCGAATAAAAATTGTACATGTATATTTTTTTAAATATATACACACATATACACATTATTATATACACAAGTATACACATTGAAAAAAAAAACTTCTAAATTTTGGTCAAACTCTAAGAACCCATAGTGTCTATAACTTTTAGCATAACCATGTTTTATATATTTACCTTATATATCACAAAACTCTATAAAACTATACTCTCTACTATTTTTACTATTCTCGTATTTGACATATTGTTGTTTATCAATTTGTAGATTTGTATTTTATATGTTAAAAATAATGAGTTTGTATTAGTTTTAAAACTAAAAGTAAAACAATTTGTTATTTAAGGTGAATTTGAACTAAATCGAATTTATTCGAATTCGATTCGAATTCGAGTTTCTTATTCGAATCGAATACGAATCGAATAAATTGACTTTTAAACGAATACGAATCGAATACGAATTCAGGTAAAAATATTAAAAATTCGAATAATTCGATTCGAATAATTCGAAAATTCGTTATTCGATTCGTTGAACACCCCTATGTACAACATAGTCATTTTGTACACCATCCAATTATTAAAGCAACATGTACAAGTAAATCAAGCTTATATAACAAGGGTATAATTGGAACTTTTTGTAACATTAAGACACTTGCAAGGATATTATGGTAAATGTATGTACACCTTTTAAGTGAAAACCTAAATATTATTATCATTCTTACCCTTTAACCACCCTCTGACTACTCGATTCCCTCCCTCTCAACTTAATTGCCCATATGCACTTTGTCTACTATCCTTTCACCTTCTTAACGTAAGCCAGTTATTAATCCTGGAATTTCATTTATGTGCAATCCATATGACATATTCTACACGACTTTAATACCCGCTCAGAAACCTTCATTCTCTGATCAGGCTGGTTGGATGGGTTTCTCCTCTGTCGATTCAAGGTACGTGTCTTGTCTATTGCATGTTTCTCCTCCGGTTTGTTTTTTAAATAGATTGAGAACATACGAAAATTGCTTTAGGGTTTGTGTGACTTTGAATTTAGCATCTATTTTGCTTTGCTCTGTTTTTCATTTTTTGAGTATAAATCTTTGATTTTGGAGATGGGTTTTGTGATTGGTGATGTGGGGTTTCACATTAAACCATATATTAATGGTTTTAGTTTATAAATTTAACATTTTCTTTTACTGTTGCAGGGTATGGTGTTAGAGGTGTACTCGCCGAAGTTAGAGGTTTATTCACGGTGTCTCAATGGATGGAGTTAGAACACCAAGCATTGATCTACAAATACATAACGGTTAACGCACCAATACCGTCTAATCTCCTTATTCCGATAGAAATTGTAGCATCAAAGAACCTGGCACATTAGTGACACGGCAACCAAGCTTCATTCTGCTGATTTTTCAATGATTGCTAATGTGGCATATCTTACTTGCCATTTAGTGTATATATACACACACATGCATCTGATATGCACAATTTTTTCTTAAATATCATTTTTCAAACCTGTAAATGTATATATTTTTACTTTTTCCCGAGTAGACATTTTTAGCATATGCAGCACCTGTTCCCAACTACATGCGTTATATACTTCTTTTAAGTTTTAATTAATTAATTGATGCTCTTATGTATTTCACATGTTTGATTATTTAAACAGGCAGTTGATATTAAAATCATAACTTTTTAGCAAACTGCATGTTTAGCTTGTTCTGATCTTCTTGTTGTTCTTGATATTGCAAAACTTTTGTTTCAATGTTTAAGTGATTAACTGATCATTATCTTATTTTAGTTATTGATACATTTTCAGTTGAAGTTTACTGATTTTGAGAATGCTTCCAACTTATTTTCCTCTACGGTGGGAGAGTACTGGAGATCAGTGGTGGTACGCGTCCCCGATCGATTGGGCAACCGCCAACGGGCACTATGATTTAGTCCGCGAGCTTATGCGGTTAGCCAGTAACCACCTGATCAAATTATCATCGCTTAGGCGTATATGCCGCCTTGAGGTTGTTTGGGATGATGAACAACAATTTGACGATGTGGTGAAGAATTGTTCATCGGTTGTGAAAAAACTGTTACACGAAGGTGATGCGAAAAAAGGAAATAATTCGCTAATTGGGTCTATTTATGGAGGATGGCTGCTGTATAGTGCTCCCTCGGCTGGTGACTTCTCGTTTGTTCAAGAATTAATGCATAAGGACCCGCTTTTGGGTTTTAGTGAAGGGGAGTATGGTATGACGGATATATTACACGCTGCTGCGAGGGGTAAGAACGCTGAGGTGTTTAGGTTGATTTATGATCTTGCATTGTCTCCTAGGTTTATGTGTGGTAATGGTGGAGGATTAGAAGAACATGTTGGGGAAATTCCGCCTGCTTATAAGCAGGAAATGAAGAACCGAGCGGTTCATGTGTTGGTAAGAGGCGGTAATTTGAATCTTTTGAAGGAAGTTATTGGTGATTGTTGTGTTGATAAGGTTTTGGCTTGTAGAGATATTCATGGGTCAACCATCTTGCATACAGCAGCGGGACGAGGACAGGTTGAGGTACGTTTTTTTTCTTTTGTAATGGTCAAATTTCGTTTAGTTTAACCGTTTGATGATCTGCGTAATCTTTTTCATGGGTATGTTCGTATTTAATATTTTCTAGATCATGTAAAGTATGTGGGTTGTTCTTTAAAAATGATTAAAGATGTTAGCATTAACCCATTTTCTTATAAATGGGTCGATTTGGGTTATGCTTTATTTCTCATAAGTCAAACGGGTTGAAACATAAAAGTCACTCAAGAGTGTTTCTTTAATGCATAAAACTTGTAAATCCTTTTGTAGGGTAGACCTAAATTTCAGTTTTTTAAACTTATGGCCAAAATTTTGCATTTTTCATGATTCCATCCAATGATAGAATGTATTTTGGCTGGAAGATATGTAAAATTTCACGCGATATATGTAAAAATTAAGTAAAATATAAACATAAAAAAAACCTTGAAAGTTGGTTGAAGTTCGAAATTGAAGAACCAAATGTTGAAATTTGTTATAAAATGCAGGTGGTTTAATATCTGGTCTCTACATATGACATCATAAACTCTACAGCCAAACAAGGTAATACACCTCTACGTGTAGCAGCTTGCAGAGGCCATATCTCTATGGTTGATTTTTTTGGTCAAAGCATCACCTTCTTCTGTACATACCAAAAACAATGCAGGCGAGACGTTTTTACACGCAGCCAGTATTGGTTTCCAAACACCAACGTTCAGAATACTCGACCGCCAGATCGTCCTCATGAAACAACTAATCTGCTCAAAATCATTCAACATTGAAGAAGTCATAAATACTACGAATAGCGAAGGAAGAACACCTCTTCATCTAGCCATTCATGGCAACATTGACAGTGATCTGGTGGAGTTGATCATGAGTGTTCGTTATATCAACGTTATTAAACGTGATAACTACGGTATGACCCCACTTGATCTTCTTAAACAAGGCTCCATTTCGTCTTCGTCAGAGATCCTCATGCGACAACTCGTTTTAGCTGGGGCGATTTTTAGTAATCAAGATTATCAATCAGCTAAAAAAGTTCTTGCTAATCATTTGAGAAAAAGGATTGCAGGCAGAAGCCCGGGAATGACATTTAGTGTTTCCGATTCCGAAATATTCTTGTACTCTAGAATCGAGACTTCTCCCGGGACACCAACTTTGACCATGAATGCTGCAGGCCCAGGCCCAAGCACCAGCACGAGATTGGAAAGGAAAAGTTCCAACAATGGGCGAAAATGAAGGTATAAAGGTATAAAACGATTCCTTCGATGGGCGAAAATGAAAACAACAGGAGATTCGGGCTCCGTCCCGACAATGGAGAAGAACGAAACCTGAGTTTCCACTTTAAACCCGGGTCACCTCCAAACAACAAAAGAACACTTGCTGCAAGGAGTAACAATGCAAGTCCAAGTGCAAAGAAGAAACTTGCTTCGGGTCTGGTGAACGGAGGTATTCAAGCAATGCCCAACCGGCGCTCACGCTCTAATTCATTCTCAAGATCATCTATATCTTCCCTCAATTCACATACGGGTGTTGATATTGCAAGTGGGTCGGGCTCAAATAGAGAACATGGTGTCATGAACAGCAGGAAGTCGATGAATCAGTTTTTTTGTTTCAGCTGGTCCAAGCTACCTGTGAAACCCCCAGGTTGCGATGATATGCAACCGCATAAGATATATGATCGTTACATTCTATCAATGGCTTAAAAATATTTAGCAGTTTGGTTAATTGGTTAATCCTGTAGCCTGTAATCTTAATTTCCCTTGATCTATAAGGTTGTTTATTTAGCTTTCATAATGAACTTGAACCTTGTTTGAATGCAATGTTTTGTTGCATTTGTAGTTTCATAAATGATGGGATTGGGTACAGAATACACCATTCCGCTTACCCAAACCCGGCACAACGTCACCACGCGGAAAAAAGCTATGCGCAAGATATGGTCAAGGCTCATTAATGATCGGTCAACAGTCAATGATTGGTCAAAACCCGGTCAAGGCGAATATCATGCATGGTCAATAGCCATGCATGAATCACGTAACCACACCATTAAAGGCGGTACACGATTCCACTATTCCCTACAATTCCGCTTTCCATATATCACCTCACTAACACAATTAAGGGTGATGGAGACAACCTAACCACGGTTAGGACTTGGGTAATGGTGGCATACGGACTCTCCTATAAAAGGGGTCACACCCCTAATAGGAGAGGACACTTTCTACTGACCTGGAGAGCTATCACACTTGATAGTATCCCCATTCACCCCGTTTTTGTTATAAACTGCTACCTTACATAGTCGTCTCCACGCCCATACTTTCACTCTTATTTGCAGGTATCTCCAAGCCGTAGCTGTTAGTGAAGGATCAACCCTGTAGTAACTCATAATCTTATCATCCCTAATCGGTGGTGAGACTATTTGTTTCTTCAATAAATATATGATGCCATTTTAGATATAAGGTCAGAACTCAGAAGCCCATAATCAGATGTGAGCCTAGAACTTCAGGTGCACAATTGGTTTTTTTTTTTCAAAGCCGGTTCCTGGTATGGTCAAGAGGGATTTTTCCTATCTTTTGTTTTATGGTTTATTGTTACAAATTCAAGAATGAGGAAGCACATCCAAACACCATCTTCTTTAATTACCTTATATGACATATTTTATTGTTAATCTTTCTTTTTGAAATCGGATCTTGGTCATCTCTTATATTGTTTTTTATATCAATTATTTGGGTTATACTCAATAGCTCTTAGTGAATTGATAATTAGTTATCTTAGCAATTGGTATAATAAATTACGTGAAATCCACCAGGCAACGTGCGTCAAAAAACATAAGAACCCGCAGCAACGCACGGGCATTCCCACTAGTTTAAAAAGAAAAAAAAAACCTTTCAGACATGCAAACATTGTGTTGAAGTACATAAAAAGATCGTAAATATTTTCGTCAGTAACATAAGTTCCAACTTAACTTTTAAAACATTCAATTGTTTCAGCCGCATTGAAAAATGCTTAGGCTAAATCCTGGCCGTATTAGCCGTCTCGTTAAAAGTAAGTTTGTTCTTCGGGTTATTTTTCGGGTTTCTGGGGTCGGATTGTTCGGTTTTTGGCTGAGAAAAAATAACCCGATAACAAACCATCTAAAATTTGGGTTGGGGTTATTCGGGTTCAGGTTGTTCGGTTTTCGAGTTTAGATATGATATAAAAAATGTTTTATTTTTCTTCCAAAAAATGTTTTATTTTTCTAAAATTTATCATCTTATTTAAAAAAATATTATAAAAAATTCAAATATTATTTGAGTATTGAAGGGATAGGGAGCCTAATCCAAGGGAAAGAGGCGTCCCTATCCCCATAAACAGAATAACCCGCGCCAGACTCTGGCGTCAGCGCGCTGCCAACACAACATGTGGTGCAGCGCGCAAGCTTACCAACCGATAAACAACGGACAACACCTGATAAGCGCGTGTAGCCACGCGCGGTATCTTGCCTCGTCACTTTTGGTACGAGGTACAAGAGATAACAAAAGGAAGATTCACAAGGATCTCTGACAGAGTACGCACCAAGGAAAAGGCGACAGGTGGCAAGGGTGGTCCAACCACCACTGAAAAGGATGGCGACGTGACTGTTCCCATGCTTCCACTGTCATCAACAGTGACAGCAGACATCCCCTGCCGACGTCAGGAGCATGGTCAACGACTGTAGCAAGGACAGGGGCACTGTCCGCCAATCAGGGCTCGCCACGTGTCCACATCGAGCAACAACCATGCTGCAATATGACGTCATCCACAGTAACCTGGTTTTCCCGCCATTTTTATGGGAAGCTTGGACCTGGGCTTTGACCAGGCCCAAGTAAGGATAACTTCTCATGGGCTCCTCTACTAAGCCCATGAGTTCTCCTATAAATAAAGAGGGACATCTCCTTGCAAAAGGATCCAAAAAATACTTATTGTAACTTAACATCACTCTTGTAACTCTCTCTACTTGTTCATTAATAATATTCCGGCTAGTTACAGTGGACTTAGGTCGTTCCTTGACCGAACCACTTACATCTCGTGTTCTTATTTACGTTATTTCCACACACACTTCATATTCTAACCCGGGTTTAACCGAGAGGTTTGGGTAAATGATTACTCTTGACGAACATAAGTATTAACCCAACGATGATTAGTGATAACCACCGTGATACTTATTGTTTCTTCATTGGATATGATAAGATAATGTTCAAAAGTCCTAAACTTAATGTTTCAGATACCAAAGACTCTATACTTAAACGATTTTATATAAAAAAACATTAAATATTTACTTTTATTCGGGTTTCGGGTTTCGGATTTCGAGTTTTTCGGGTTTTTGGGTATTCTCTAGTTCGGGTGACTTTAGATACGAGTTAGGTTTTGGATAAAATTAAATAATCTTAGTTAAAAGTGTAGCTAAATTTTAGATGTCTCAGACTATCAGGTGTGGTAGAGGCCCATCTTAGGGTGGATGGGGGTGGTCATCACCCCATCATACTCATCACACTATCACACCCAATCAGATTGTGTAACCTCATTTCATCATATTCTATCACATTTCATCACTAAACACATGTGGTTGTGTTCACTTTTCATCACATTTGATCACTAAACTTTTTTTTTAAATAATATAAAAACATTACATTAAATAAAAAAACATTACATTTAAATAAAAAAAACATAAAAATTAAATAAAATGAAGTGAGCGGTGGGTAAGGGTCCTCGAACTCGATATCTAAACCATACACGTATTCCGTTAGATCAAATCGAAGCTGATAGTGGGTTTGTTCATTCCGCAACTACAAAAGAATATCATCGGTAGAGTTTGCTGGTGTCTCCGGATCCATAACGTAATCCGAAGATATTGCGCGCCCCTCTTCTTTTATGATCATATTGTGCAATATGACACACGCGTACACAACACTCCTTATTTTTGCTTGATCAACCAAACGCACCGGGTGATCTATTATGTGCCATTTACCTTTCAATACACCAAATACCCGTTCAACGTCTTTTCTCGAAGATTCCTGTAGCTTCTTAAACAATATTTCTTTTCCGATTGTCGGAAATGAGTAATCTTTCACAAAAACTGACCAAGCAGGGTAGATGCTATCAACAAGATAGAAGCCACGTCTATATTGTCGTCCGTTCACCGTAAACGGAAGCGTCGGGGCGGTTCCTTGTATCTTTGTATCGAAAAGCGGTGATTGATGTAGAACATTGATGTCGTTGTCTGAGCCGGGAGGACCAAAGTACGCATGCCAAATCCATAAATCATTTGACGCAACGGCTTCGAGCATTATTGTCGGTTTTTTTATGGCCACATCTCATAAGCTGACCTCGCAAAGCCGTCGGGCAACTTCTCCATTCGATGTGGGTACAGTCGATGCTACTGACCATCCCGAGAAAATGCCATCTAGCATCATGTGTGGCGTACAAATGTGTTATGTCGTGTCTAGTCGGTCTTCAGAGATACTCATTACCATATAAATCAATAACAGCATTGCAAAAATAGTGAAGAGACTTGCTTGAAATTCTACTTGACATATTAAAATATTCATCAAATTCGTCAGAAATGTAACCAGTAGCAAGTTGACAAATCGCGGATATGCATTTTTGTATCGCCGTAAAGCTCTTTTCCCCCTAGCATCATACCCTTCTTGAAACCATTCGAACTTAGCTTCGATGTCTCCGACAATCATTAAAAATAATTCCTTTGATAAACGAAATCGATTTTTTAACATCTCGTCGTTGTGCTTTGGGTTTTCTTTAAATTAATCGTTCATCAAAACTTCATTTGCCCCCCACTGATCATGTTGCAGAATTCTTTTCTTTGGGCGTTCCATATCTTCACGTTGCGCGGCCTCGCAAACAATTGCAAAAAAATCTATTGAAGAACCCGACGAGTCAGAATAACTAGACAAGTCGAGTGGACACGAGGGACATTCCATTTGATATATATACTTTGTTTTGGTTTTTTGATTGTTGGATGTATGTTTTGATTGTTGGTGGTTCTGATTTTGGTTGAAAATGAAATATATATATAGAATTTATGAAATGATTTTTTTTAACACCAAACCGTCATTTGACCGTTGGCCAATGGTCAAAAGCAACGAATTGGAGCCATGATGTATGTCACGATATCATTCAAGCGTGGTCGTGATTAAGTGGGCTGGCCGGTGTATCACGATATCACACACATCCCGGGGTGGCTATCCCGGACCACCCCGTCCTCCCTTAGAAGGACTAGCCGTCACCTCAGCAAAAAATTGGCCCCTTATGATAAGATGAGGATTACCCAAGAGTGTGGGGGTGTATCACACCCTCAAAATCCACTTGCGGAGTTTTACCGCGAGGCGCATGACAAACCAGGATCCAAGTCAACGATCACAATAAACAAGTCTAAATGAACATATGCAATTTCAAAAACATAGTTTAAATCCCCAATTACAGCGGAAGCTTATTCTCAAAACATAATCCAAAAGTAAACCAAATTATTCAATGTTTGAAAACCATGCAATCCTAACTAGACGCCGTGCAGACGCGTGCGCCCTAGTTCCGTAGTGCTACTTTAGCGACCTGAGAAAACATGTAAGAGTTACGTCAGCACAAAAATGCTGGTGAGTTTACAGGTTTGTAATTAAAGTACCAAGTTCAACCTGTCCATACTATAACAATTTGCAAACCAAAGTACGCTAGCTAGGCGTATGTTTTGTTACTACAACGATTGGAAAACCATTACTAACTCGCAAACCAGATGTTGTGCCCGAATAGTAAACCTGTTCCCGTTTGAGACAATATGCACTCGCCCGGCCCTCCAAGCCGACGAGCGGGGTTGGTCACTCCCAATAGATCTATTCACATTTCCCCGCTGTGCTAACCCGCACATTCATGGTTTCCCCCGGGACTTCCAAAGATCGTATAGTAAACCATAGAAACCCATAGTATGACAGTTGTTACCAAAACATAAGTTTAACACATGTTTTCTCCCCCAAAAAGTGAAACCAGTTAAAAGAGGGGCCGTAAACTCACCTTAGGTTGCGTTACTTCGTAATACGAATAAAATCAGCAAGCTATGTTAGCCCCGTAAGGCGGCGACCTAACATATGACAGTTACAAGTAATTAGACTAATAACCCGTAGGTTAGTTAGTCCCTAGATGTCCAGACCATAACCAAGTTCGTTTGAAAACACTGTGACTTTTAAATTAACCCAACGTACAAGACTCGACATCCCATTGGTGACCCGAGACTCCCCGTGTTATACTTGCACTCTCAAACATACAATCATGCAATCACACTTAACATACGTTAAAGTCCAACAAGTTGTAGCACGTAGTTCAAGTATCACATAAGTAAGTCCGAGCACATGTTACCAAGTTTTTAGATATGTTACGGGGTTCCTAGCATGTTCCTAGGTGTCAAATCGGGTCTCGGAATGTCAAAATATACTTACAGCAGCAGTACAGGCGATTAGGAAAAGTCAACTAGTGATTACGTGGGTCAACAGGCATTTAGGAAGGCTAATCGCCTATACTATAGGCGATTAGGGTCATGCGGTATGCAATTCATGAGTTTATAGGCGATTACGTCGTAAAGCATGCAATTCAGGGCTTAACTAGCAATTAGGATCGTAAATGCATGAAGTAAAGGCAATTAGGCCCCTATTCCCCTATACTATAGGCGAATAGGAACTCATATCAGGCGAATAGCCTCCTATTCGCCTATAGCATAGGCGAATAGGATCCCTATTCGCCTTTAGCCCAGCTGTTCCAGTTTTTCGCGCGTTTAACACTCCAAATCAGATCCAGAACGTGTGTAAACATCAAGTATCAATCAAACAACCATATCAAACATATTTCAATCAAAATCCTTCGTTTAACCTCGTTCTATCAGCCCTGCATGCAACCATGTATCCCAAAAACAATACACATAGCATGAAACATCACATTAACATGCATAACCGTAACCCTAATGAATAATTACTCAGATTTCATCAACATGCTATCATCATCAATCTGTAACTACCTTAACATCATGCTAAAAATCTTTCTTGAATCACAAAAACCCTATCTTTTAATCATAAACACACATACAACATGCATAATAGTTAGAATCCAATTAATAACGATTATTAACGAATTTCAGAAGACACATACGTTTATAAACAGGTCTGGACCATTAGGGATTCAATAAAACCTTATTAAAGATTGCATGAATGAAAACCACACCTTAGATTTATGATAGATTGATGTAATAGGCTTGAAATCTTGTGTTTTGATCTAAAATCGTGTTCCGGAGGTTGTGTGTGTGTTGGGACGAGTTGTGGGACGACTAGGGTTGTTATAATGAAGTTTAGGAGGTCAAGTATGGTATTTATAGTCGTTTTTAGTCGTCCAGCACGTTATAGGCGAGTACGCAGCAGCATCAGGCGAATAGGGCTCCTAATCGCCCCTAGTATAGGCGATTAGGGCCTATTCGCCCCTATTGGAACCCTACTCGCCCCTCCCTATAGGCGATTACAGATCCTAATCGCCTATAGGGTCTGGTTCAGCACATTTGGCGCGTTAAACTCCGTTTTAACATATGTTAACACCTTTTCACATACCGACAAGTCACATAATGATTGTAAACGCATAATACTTGCAAACAAACACATTCACACTCGATCACCAATTCCCGGGACTCGAGACTTGTATGTTCCCTATGTTCTGACGATTCTACGAATCGTCACCCCTTGTACACTTGGTTAAGGACTGACATCTAATGAGCCTCTAGACTAAACTAACAGTTCCCGAACCGTAACACGACTCGACTAACCCAGTTAAGTATAATATACGCGTGACTCGCTAAGGTAGACTTTCATCTAGACAGCGTTGTTAACCAAAATTTGCCAGGTGTCACAGGGTGATCTTCTTTAGGTAGACCTCTACTCCTATCGGTCCAAATTATTTTTGTTTTATCCTTTCAAAAACACATCATGACAACAAAAACCTGGTCATCTTCCTCACAGCTTGACCATGGTTGCCACCAGTACTAGCAACTTTTCACACCCTTAACCCGCCCAAACTACATCGTACAACCCCCACAAACCCAAGATCCAAACCCTAAGAATTAAAAGAAGAGTGAGTAAAAGCAAAAAAAATAAAATAAAATAAAAAAAAGGAATTACCAATGTGAAAGTTGGGGAAAGAATGGGCGGCAGATGAGCGATGGCGGCGAGGCAATGATTTTCTCCAGCGAGGGGATAACTGGGAGGGAAAATAGAAGGATTGGAGAGGGGGCCCACAACACACAACAACCAATCACATGCTAGCGTCCTCTCCATCTGTTTCTGAACGATCACGACGCACCGGCCGGCTGAGGCGATGTTGGCCGGCCCAAGACGCAGAAAACGAGCCAAGGCCGGGCCCATACAGGATAGTCTCAGCCAGTGAAACTAATTTGACATCTAATTATTGGAAATGAGACTAATTACCTCACAAAAGTCTAAAAAATGTCAATATTAAACAAAACAAAAAAACTTGGTTAACAATCACTATTTTTATATTTTTATCTTGTTTTTAACATATTTTAATTAATATTTACTTCAAGCTTTTGTTTTCTCGACTTCCAAGCATTCCTTCTACAGAACAAACATAATTTCTCTTGCTTAATATCTGAAACCTTTATATATCCCTTTCATAAATCTGATCATAAAAAATAATAATTTAAAGCAAAATCTTTCTTTTCTGGTCATCTCTTACATAAAGCTACCCTTTTCTCAATTCTTCGTCAAACCCAAACCTAACCTACTGCAAGTCTACTCACTGATAAAGCCTACACACTCTTTACTACTCATAAACCCTACTCTCTCTCCCTCTTTCTCTGTGTCTGTCTCTGAAAGACCATGCAAAAGGTTAATCATAAGGCACTCATGATATAATCACAACCCAAAACCTTATCTTAAACACGTACCATCCAATCTGTCTAGCTTTTTTCACAATCTTTTGTTAGATACTCATATATTTCTAGCCTCTAGAACTACCTCAATGACCACAAGTAATATTGCAGCAACATCTTTACCTGATCTATCCTTACAGATCAGCCCTCCAGTTTGTGATTCTATCAACAAATTGACCTGCAGCTCACCCACAACTGATTCCAACAGCAGTGGCAGCGATTTAAGCCATGAAAACAGCTTAAACATGTTCAACCATCAGTATATGAGAGGGTTTGTTACCCAAGGACTGCAGCTTGATCATCATCATCATCATCAGCCTCGGTTGAGCTTGGGGCTCGAGAATAATATTATGGCGGCTTTTGGTCATCCAATATCACATCATCCAATGATACCTTTGCATCTACAAAGAAATAGTCTTGCTCTTCAACATCAGTATGGGAGTCAACATTATGTCCATCCTCAAAACTATGGACATCATGAGTTTAAGAGGATTAATTCGAGGATGGGTAGCCGTGTTAGACGGATCGTTCGGGCGCCTCGAATGCGATGGACTTCGACTCTACATGCTCACTTTGTTCATGCTGTGCAGCTCCTTGGTGGCCATGAAAGTATGTTTAATTTGTTTCAAGTTTTAGATTCTAATTTTGTCTTACAAGTTGACTTTATTAAACTTGTACGTTTCAATGAGTTAATTAATTAAAAGTAATGTGGTGTTACTTTTTATAAAAATGTGACAGGAGCTACCCCTAAATCAGTATTGGAGTTAATGAATGTGAAGGATCTAACTCTTGCTCATGTTAAGAGTCATCTACAGGTAGGTGTGTGTGTGTGTGTCTATATCATATATCCTTCTTATTTACCAGTTTATGTATACAAGATCACACTTTGAGTGTCTGATCTCTCTGATCATGAACGAATGAAACTGTTGACATTTTGGTCAAAAAGTAATGTCATTATATAAAAAGAAATATTATAAGAAAGAAAAAGGGGAAAAGGAGAGCAGACATGCATGTCCCTTAATACTTTATTAAGTTAAAACTTGCTATGAAAGGGAAGGCAGTGGGGGGAGGACAAAATGGAAACCGAAAAGGGGAAAACAAATTCTTACAGTTATTATTATTATTATTATTATTATTATTATTATTCACATGTTTGTGGGATATATTCATGCAGATGTATAGAACAGTGAAGAGCACAGACAAAGGAGCAGGTACAAGATTGGATCTTTTCTTTGAAGGACCCCAATGCATGATCATATATAGTTTCTCTTACTTGGTTATGATCTATTGTGTTAATGGTGTATGAATGTGTTTGCAGCTGGAGTTGGGGATATGGATATGATAAATTCAAGGACATTGGTTCAAATGGAGGGGGGTTTGTCAACGTTTGATGATAAATTGGATAATACCAACAACTCCAACCCATCACCACCGACTACACTACAAACATCCCAAAGGTTAGTGTGTGTGTGTGTGTGAGTGCCACTGATGAGTACAAATTTGCAGTTTACTCAGCAAACTTTTGTTCTTTTCTCTTATCTTCTTGGTTCATCATCATTACTTGTTTGAACATATAGAAGATATGATGCTAAATTGACTTAAAAACAAGCATCTAATAAGTGCACAGCAGAAACACACATAAATGCGTTTTTGTTGGTTATAATGAATATTGTGTTGATCTATAGCAAGCATCTTGTCCTTCTTTGTTGACAGGAAAAAAAAAAGAGAGAGGCATTTCTCTATATATTAACATAATCAAAACATTAATATTTTGATTAAAATTTATAGATGTTTTTATTTTAAAAGAATTATTGCATATCCAATGGATGTGGAATAGAGAATGTAAATGATCTCATTTGGAGAACATTTATCCATGTTTAATTAGGGTATGCTTAATAAAATTATAATTAATATAGCTAATCTACGGTAGATAGGGTATATAAGTTAAGTTTCTCTTTTTGCATGTACCGTACAATTTTTAAATGAGAGTTAGCTAGAACATTTAATGTTAAAGACATTAGCTCGCCTTTGTTGACTTAATTATTTTTGGACGGCAATTCATAACCATTAACTATATCAGCCTGTTGCTAAAAAAAACTACAACCCGATCTAATAGGTTGGTGGCCATTGTTAAACCGTGAAAAGCAAAGCATTTAGAAACACATCCAGGCGAAGGAGCTGGATGTGCTCAAAAAACTCGAAGAGATTATGGTAGAAAACGCGGACGCAGGGGCTACCATTCGGTACCTGGGCGGTGTAAAGGTTTTGATTACTTTTAAGTCTTGTGTGGAAGCGGAAGAGTTCCTAATCGACCAATATGATTATTGGTCACGATGGTTTTCTAGATTGTACGTCTGGGAGGGTATTCCACCGACTTTTGATCGTATTGCTTGGGTAAAGGTTGTCGGGGTTCCGGCTTGTTTGTGGGATCGTCATGTTCTAAACAAGATTGGCGAGAGGTGTGGGAGACTCTTCCTCAAGTCCAATGCTTCTTTGGAGGATTTGGATTTTTCGGAGGATGTCATGGCGGTGGTAGTTAAATCCGGCAAGAAAGTGGATACGGAATTCCTTATGACATGGGGAGGTCTTTCATTTACAGTATGGGTCCACGAAATTGATGCTGTTTGGAAGCCCTCCTTCTCAGGTGGGTCGGTACCGGAGGTTGGTACTGAAGGTACGCCGGAGGTTTGTCCGGTGTTTGTGGACTCCGTTACCAAGGTGGAAGACGAAGGATCATTTAGCTCCCCCATGTGCATGGGGAGTTTGCATGGTAATGATGTCCAAAACGTTTCGGTTCCCAATGCTGATTGTGGTGCGGGTACTCCCCCCCACTCTGTTACTTTGGACAACAATAAGTGGGCCCCTTTGTCCCCAGCTGTCAGATTTCCTTCTTTTAACAAGTCAGGGTCTCCCAAATGTAGTGGGCCGGTTTTATTTAATAATCTACAGTCAAATTCTTTTGGGCCCAACTTTATAACCATAAGGGCCAAAGATAAGAGGAGAACAAATTTTAAAGGGGCCCATAAACTTTTTAAAACCCCTGATCTTAATAATCCAGTTGAGGATGATCCTTTTAGCCTGGATGAGTTGATTCTGAAAGATGCTGAGGAACATGCTAAGTCGAAGAAGGGTAACCAGGTGCCGTCTGAAGTCGAGGCTCCGAATCTTGTTCCATCGGATGCCCCTACCACAGATGCTGATAGCCCTGGGTTCGCCCGAGATGATTTGGCTAGGGAGGTGGAGGCCACCTTGAATTTCGGTGTTGGTCTTGGGATTGAAGTGAAGGGCTTTTCACAACAGGTGAGTAACATGGTTAAGGGGGAATTGGAGTATGTTGTGTCATTATGAATTTTTTGTCGATTAATTCTAGGGGGGTGTCCGGTTCGGTTAAGCCGGGGTGGATTAGAGATTTGAAAAATGAAGCAAAGGTTTCGTTTTTGTGTATCCAGGAGACGCACATCTCCTCAGTTCCGGATTCTTTTTGGGGGAGGTTTTGGGATAGATCCCGGTTTAGCTTTGCTTCTAGTAATGCGATTGGGAGGTCCGGGGGCCTTGTCTCAATTTGGGACCCATCGCTGTTCTTATGCAGTAACTTCTTGGCTGAGCAGTTTTTTATTTTGGTCTCGGGCACTATGGTTGGTTCCCAGGACAGAATAAACGTCTTAAATATCCATGCCCCAAATGATGTTGTTCTTCGGAGACAGCTCTGGGAGAAAATTGGAGGTCTTAAGGACCAATATCCAGGTATGTGGGTGTCCATGGGAGACTATAATGACGTTAGATCCGAAGACGAGAGACTCAACTCGGTTTTTGATGTTAACAGTGCTTCGGCTTTTAACGCTTTCATTAGCAGGATGGGGTGGCTAGAGTATCGTATGGTTGGGGGTCGTTTCACCTATATATCCGATAATGTCGATGTAAAGTATAGTAAGCTTGATCGGTTCTTTGTTTGTGATGAGTTTATGAACAGATGGCCATGTGCTAAGGTGGAGGTTCGTGGAAAGGGGCCTTCGGATCATTGCCCCATCTCCCTTTCTTGCGCAAATTTGGATTTCGGGCCTTCTCCGTTCAAGTTTTTTAATTCTTGGTTAAGCTCTCCTGAGGTGACCAGTATTGTTACCTCCAGAATTGGTAGTGGTCTCATAGTGGGGAAAGCGGATAAATATCTTGCGTGGGTGCTAAAAGACATCAAATTAGACATCAAGCAATGGAGAAGTCGGGCTAAAGTTCTGGAAGAAAAAGAACGCGCGGCTCTGAAAAAAGCGGTTGTTTTTCTTGACTCTCTGGCTGAGGACGCGAAGCTTAGTGGAGATGAGAAGCGTCATAGGGCTGATTTCAGACTAAAGCTCCGGAAAATTGAAACAAACAAAGCGAAAGATCTCCAACAAAAATCCAGAGTCAACTGGGTCAGGTTCGGTGACGAAAACTCATCCTTTTTCACAGCATCATCAATGCGAACATTGTCTCTCGGAGGATTCATGGGCTGGTTATCGGCGGGGTCTGGAATACGGATCCGAATGCTATTAAAGAAGAGGTGTGCAGCTGGTTTTCTAAACAGTTTTCGGAGCCCCTTAAAAGAAGGCCTAAGTTTACTAATTTCGGGCTCCCTCGGCTGGGGCCTGTTCAGGCCGAGTCTCTTATTAAGCCCTTTGATCCTGATGAAGTTTGGAAGGCGATTAAAGATTGTAGTGGTAATAAAGCTCCGGGACCCGACGGATTTCCTTTGAGCTTCTTTAAGAAGTTTTGGGTCCATTTGAAGCCGATTATTATGGGAGCGTTTGAAGAGTTTTTCGGCAGCGGATCTATTTCAGCTGGTTGTAATCCGTCTTTCATCACTCTTATCCCCAAGTTACCGGATTCTCACTCTCTTGAAGACTTTAGGCCTATCTCGCTTGTTGGTTCGTTGTACAAAATCCTGGCTAAAACTTTGGTGTCTCGTATCAAAGGTATTATGTCGAGCATTATCTCCCCAACCCAATCGGCCTTCGTGGAGGGCAGATTCGTTCTCGATAGCCCTCTCATTGTTAGCGAGACGGTGTCTTGGGCAAAAAAGTCAAAAACGCAGATTTTAGTTCTCAAGGTTGATTTCCGGAAAGCTTACGATACACTTAACTGGAGGTTCTTATTCCGGACCATGGATTTTATGGGGTTCCCGAGTTTATGGATTGAGTGGATGAGGGGTTGTCTCCAATCGGGTACGAGTTCAGTTATTGTTAACGGGGCGCCTACTAATGAGTTTGTTTTAAAGAGGGGTCTCCGGCAAGGTGACCCTCTATCCCCGTTCTTATTTATTATTGCCATGGAAGTGATTTCTATGTTAATGAACCGTGCGGTGGATTTGGGTATGTTTCATGGTGTTAGACTCCCAAATAACGGTCCTGTCCTCTCTCACTTGAGCTATGCAGATGATATTCTTTTTTTCGGGGAGTGGTCGGAATCTAACATCTTGAGTCTAAATCGCTTCCTACGATGGATTAGCCTTCTTTCCGGGCTGACCATTAATCGGAATAAGAGTCAGCTTTATGGTGTGGGTGTGTGTTCGGAGGAGTTGTCGAGGTGTGCCGAGATGTTAAACTGCAAGCCGGGTGTTTTTCCTTTCATTCATCTCGGAGTTCCCATCGGTGCAAATATGAAGAGATCCAAACACTGGCTCCCGATCTTGGATAAGTGTGCTAAGAAATTGTCCTCGTGGAAAGCGCGACATCTTTCTTTTGCTGGCCGGGTGACTCTTGCCAAGTCTGTTTTAAGCAGCCTTGGTTCTTATTATCTTTCTATTTTTGCTGCCCCTAAGTGCGTGATAAAGAAGCTTGAAGGTATTAGGAGAGACTTTGTTTGGGGATGCTCGGGTAGTCGTAACAAGGTCCGTTGGATAAAATGGGACAAGCTAAAGCGGCCTAAGTGTAGGGGCGGTTTGGGGCTAGGTAGCATCTCCGATTTCAACCTCGCCATGCTCTCGAAATGGTGGTGGAGGTTGAGAAGGGACCCGTCTCAGTTATGGGCTAAAGTTGTTGTCGCGATTCACGGAAACTCCCTAAGGTCGAAAATTATCCCAGTGAAGGAGTCTTTCCCAGGGCTTTGGAAAGATATTAGTAAGGTCGAGGAGGCCTTGGCTGAGGAGGGTTTACGTTTATACGACAAGCTAAAAGTTTCGGTGGGAGATGGGGCGTTGACTAAATTCTGGAAGGATAGGTGGTTGTCCTCTGACCCGTTAAGTGTTGTTTTCCCGAATTTGTTTGTGTTAGCTTCTGATAAAGAGGCGTTGGTGGCAGCTTCGTTTTCCAAAATAAATGAGAGGGTCACTTGGCTTGGGAGTTGGAAGCGCAGGTTCCAATTTGTTGAAGAATGGGTCTCCTTTGGCAAACTTTTAAAGTTGATTAGTGAGTTCTCGTTTAGCAGGAAACATGATATTTGGAGCTGGGCAAATGATGATGGGGTTGAGTTCTCGGTGAAACACATCCGTCACGAGCTGGACTCGGCCAGGCAGGGTGCGGCTTCCGTTCAGGTGGGTCGCTGGGAGTCGTGGGTTCCTCCTAAGTGTAATATTTTAATGTGGAGGGCTGCTCTTGGGAGGATCGCCGTTAAGTCTGAGTTGTCTAAAAGGGGTATTCATGTCGACTCGCAGCTGTGTGCTCGCTGCGGATATGGGGTTGAGGATACTGATCACGCGCTTTGGAGTTGTTTAGTGGCCAAGGCAGTCTGGTGGCAGATTCTGACGTGGGTTCGTATTCCTTTTCCAACCGATGAGACGTCCTTTGTGGGTTTTTTGAAAAGGATAGAAGGATGTCCGGGGTCGAAGGTCTGGAAACGTTTGATTTGGACCATTGTTTGCGCTACGGTCTGGCGCATATGGCTTGCGCGAAATGCAAAGATCTTTGAAGGCAAATTCATTCCGTGCCATAAAGTGGTTGACCTTGCAAAAGAAGACTCGTTCCTTTGGTTATGCCACCGCTCTAGTGTTCCGAATCCCTCCTGGGAAAACTGGATAGATTTCAACATTGCGGCCAGTTTGTAGTTCTTTTTTTCTGTTTTGGGGTGCAGCCCGTTTTGGGTTTTGTTCGGTTTGTTGTGTTTCCTTTTGTTTTGTTCTCCAGCTTCTTGCTGGCTCTTTATATCGTTTATATAAAGTGTTTTGCCGTTCAAAAAAAAAAAAAAGAAAAGAAACACATATGATTAAAAGTTTTAGGTTCAAGTTTAGTAAACAAATGATTAAAGATACTCGTCTTAAAAAAATCTATATCAGCCTAAATTATACAAATGGTTATAGGTTTCATTAAATATGACTTAGAAAGTAGGTAGTAATTCCATACTTCTAACATAAGTGTTTTTGACACTCGAATTTTCTCATTAATTTTAAAGTGAAATTTCATCATCCTTGGATTAACATTAAACATAAATATAGATAGAGTAAATTACATTTTCTCCCTTTAAGCATATACCAAAATTCTGTTTTCGTTTTTAAACTAAGGAAATAATAGAAACGTCATTTATGTTAAAAAATTGTTATGGTTTCAATCATTTCCACTAACGGACGTTACTTTTTTCTAATTAATATTCGTTAATCTGTCTTGCATATGACGGTATTTTGGTAATCTTACACATTTAAATATAGAAAACCAAAACTCTAAATACACTTATAAATAAAAAAATAAATAAGAAATTTTCTTTTTTATTCTGTGTTCCCTTATTTCAAACTGACCAAATTCAGTGTTTTACCCCCATTGGTGCTTCTTGTCTGCTATATAAACAGTTAACCTCTTCATTAAATAATGGGCAAATTAATTAAATGTATATAGATAAACAAGATGAACCATTTACCATGTAATGTTTTGAAATTATTCGTCTCCGAAGGCCAAATATCACACGACTAGTAGTTTAATAACAATCAGAAAAAAAATTAACGAGGATGTGACACTTTTTTACGATAGTATAACGTTTTTTTAATCCCATTTTATTATGGTTCATTTCTTTCAAATTATACATGTACATGTCCTATCATGCCCTCTCGTTCATGTAATCCACATTTTTAAGCAGAGGATCGTGGTCGTTGTCAATGGAGTCATATGATTCAAGCTTCTCGAATCAAGATTATACGCCAAATTGTTCTACACTTGGAGGAACTGATACAAGGGTAAGAATATATATATATATATATATATATATAAGAACTATTTTCAGCTTGTGATACCTACATAAGTAAATACGCGTATATAGAAACATCATTAGTGATTATTAATTATCCATTTCTTGATGTTTTAGGTAGATGAAGACGCGAAATCCATGCACCTATCTGAAAAACATAAGATGTTGGTAAATTGTAGTAGATTTAAGTCTCCGGATTCAGAATCAGATATGTTACCGAATCTAGAGTTCACCCTAGGAAGGCCAAGCCAGCACGAGGACGATTGGATCATCAAGCAGAAATGAGTGTGACTCGACCTCCTAATTTGTTTAATAACATATATGAATTGTTTATCTAATTAGCAGCGAAGTTGTTTTATGTTGTTTGCTGTGGCCGTTTGTGTTAACCTTGACAATTTTGTATCATGTAGAATGTAGAGATCATGAAACTGGAGAGACGAAAGTAGGCAATCTTCAAATGAATAATATCTTAACTTTGGTCTTAATTAGGTTAACAGGTTATTGTTTCTATTTGAGTATTAATTGGCTTTTCCAAAAATTGTGTTTGGTCTATGACTCTTTATGTTATATAGCCAACAAACCATCATGATGATTGATCAAAAACCATACATGAATGAAGAATCAATGATTTTCTTTTAAATGGTAAGAAGTCATAGCATTGAAATGTCAACTAAAAAAAATAATAATGATTAGGCTACATATTGAGAATTTGAAATACATAACTTTCAAAATGACTACTGTCATATGATTACTTTTCCAGGAAAAGTTTTCCTGTTTGTTTGTCTAATATTCATACCTTTTTCATCACATAATTAAATATAATAACGACAAGGTTTGGGGAATGGAATAGGGGTTAGACTATTGTTTTTTTTATTGTTGAGAAGTAATCATGATGGGCTGAAATCTACACATTGTTCAAAAACATATGGGCCTGATTACTCTAAATTTAGTTGGGGCACTTCACAAAATGGATTGATTTAAATAACTGGGTATATACTACTTCTATTTTGGGCCGGATTCCGCCACTGAGTACCCATATGTTTTTTCCTTTTATTTTTTTTTCCTTTAATTTTTTATTTATATATATATATATATATATATATATATATATATATATATATATATATATATATATATAGGCTAAGTATCCATAGTAAACCCTAAAAATTTGAGAAAACTCTAGTAAACCCTTAAAAAAACCTACTTCCCGAGCTTTTTTTTTTTTTTGAAAAAATTAGGGCATGTAATATACATGTTTTTAAGTGTTTTAAGCCAAAAAAATCAAAAAAGCGCCGAGCGGTTTTTAAAAAAAAAAATAAAATAAGTTATGCACCATAACATATGTTAGCTTATTTTTGCACTGGTAACATATGTTATGATGCAAAACTTATTTTTTAAAAAAAAAAAAAAAAAACCTTCGGCGCTTTTTTGATTTTTTTGGCTCAAAACACTTAAAAACATGTATATTACATGCCCTAATTTTTTTTTAAAAAAAAAAGCTCGGGAAGTAGGATTTTTTAAGGGTTTACTAGAGTTTTCTCAAATTTTTAGGGTTTACTACAGAACCATCGCCTATATATATATATATATATATATATATATATATATATAGGGTAGGGTTCCTGTAGGAAAATGATTTTGTATAGGAAGGGTAAGAAGTGTTTTCAACCATTGGATTTAAAGATGGATGATGGAGATTAAAAGTTTGGATATGCATAAAATTTAATTAATATATTATAGAAATTCATGGTAAGATTGTGAATATGTGTTTTAAATGAGGGTATCAATGTCTTTTTATGCTAAACTTCTAGAAACTTTTTTAATGTTTTCCTTATATTATGGTTCCTCTCTCTTTTATCATTATTATTTGCCATAATCATTCTTAAGCATCCCTTTAAATTATTATTATTATTTACTTCTAGAAACATTTAATGCTTTCCTTATATTAGTGATGATATAAAACACAGTAAAATGTTGATATTTAGTGATGAGATATAACACAGTATAATGATCATATAAAACACCATTTAGAAGCTAAAGTGTTATGGCTTACAAAAATTGACTTGGTAATTTTGTGGTGATGTAAAACAAAGTTATTATAAAACACCCCTGATAAGAATACAACACTCCTGATGTTAGCCTGCGATGAAAATAATATATAAAACACTATTGATGTTATTATAAAACACTCCTGATAAATATAAAACACTATTGATATTATTATAAAACACTCCTGATAAGTATAAAACACTACTGATGTTATTATAAAAACGTAAGTCTCAAAAAAATTAATTTCAGATAAATATAAATTGCTTTTTTGGGAATTGATCTGAGAAATTGAATAAGAATGTGGAGATAGTTTGAATGATATGTTAAAAATATGGTGCTAAATTAGTGGGATTTGATTAATTTAAAAATTGTTAAAAAGTCTTAAATGCCCTTAATCTCAAAAGTTGATCCTATGGCTATAAATCTTTCCTACACTTACTACACAAATCAATTTTCTTACCGGATCCTCTACCTATATATATATATATATATATATATATATATATATATATATATATATATAGAGAGAGAGAGAGAGAGAGATATCATAATCAAATACATACAATATTTTATCGCATATATATAAACCATTTGGTGCACAATAGTTAAACCTTTAGAAAAAGTCAACACACTAAAACCTTATATTGTGCGTGATAATTTATCAATGCTTACGCATTTTATAGAACTATAGAACAATAATTACAATAAAAAAGGAGACAAACTCATAACACAATGCACAAAAAAAGTCTACTCTATAATTAAGTCTTTTCTGAATTTTCTTCCATAAAAAACAAACTCGAATGAGAATAAAACATGTATGCAAAATGATCACTCTATAATCTATATAGATAAGCATCACACACATGGTTCATCAGATCACATAATCAGAAACCTCGTACAAAAATTATGGATCTCTACTTCTCCTCCTTACAAGATTACACCCTCCTAGCTGGAGCTTCAGCTCTAATTTTAGCCCTCTACTTCTTATCATTGATACCGAAAACCGCAAAACACAGGACTGTGCCCGAAGCAAGTGGTGCGTGGCCTATAGTAGGCCACTTTAACCTTTTTAGAGGATCGGACCTTCCCCACAAAACCTTGGCAGCCATGGCAGTCAAATATGGACCTATGTTCGCAGTCCGGTTGGGCATACATAAAGTCTTGGTGGTGCATAGTTGGCACGTTGCTAAGGAGATCTTTACTACTCATGATGTGATAATTTCATCTCGTCCAAAGTTCCTAGCAGCTAAGATATTGGGATATAACTATGGGATGTTTGGTTTCACACCTTATGGTCAATACTGGCGTGAAATGCGTAGGATCATTTCACTCGAGCTGTTATCTAGTCGTCGTCTTGAGCAGCTTAAGCATGTTCCAATATCTGAACTTGACAACTCGATCAAAAACTTGTATGAGCTTTGGAAGGAGAAAAAGGATGAGCAGGGAAAGGTACTTGTGGAAATGAAGAAATGGTTTGGGGAGTTTAACATGAATGTTATTCTTAGATTGGTTGCTGGAAAACGGTATAGTGGAGTTACGCGTGGAGAAGAAACGAGTAGCGAAGAAGTAGAAGAGATGAAAAGGTCTCGGAAAATTATGAGGAATTTTTTTCATTTCTTGGGGCTTTTTGTCGCGGCAGATGCACTACCTTTTCTAGGATGGTTGGATTTGGGTGGTCATGAGAAGGCTATGAAAAAAGTTGCACAAGAAATTGATAGTATGGCGGGAAAATGGTTACAAGAACATCGTAGTAAGAGGAAGTCTGATGAAGGTGTTGAGGAGAAAGATTTCATGGATGTGTTAATATCGGCTGTAGAAACTGATGGCCTGACGGATTATGATTCTGATACTATTATTAAGTCAACAGCCATGGTATGTTGCACATTTTGTTTTGTTAAAACTCTTTTGTAAGATGGATTATATGGTATAGTGAAAAATATTTTTTTTTATTTCTAGGCGTTTTAGCAAAATAATAAGTGTTTCAAGAGGTTTTTTGAAGTGTTTTGCTTTGTAGGGAGTTTGCTACCTAGGGTAGCGGACTCTACAAAGTTATGAGAACGTGTATTCACATCGCAAAACTTAAGAAAAAATGAGTTTGCCCCTTAATTAGCGTACTCTAAGTGATCGAGTCTGCTCCTTTGACAAGTGGAATTCATAGAAACAAGAAGTTAAAAAAACCTTTCAAAAACATTTATGATTTTCCTAGACCACCTAGAAATTAAAAATAAATCGTACAAGTTACAAGCACAGGGCGTTGATAAACTTTTGTGCAGGTTCTAATTGCAAGCGGTGCAGATACAACCACTGTGATGTTAACATGGACGCTCTCTTTATTATTGAACAATCCTCATGCTCTCAAGAAAGCACAAGAAGAACTAGACAATGTTGTCGGAAGAGATAGACAAGTAAATGAATCAGATATTACAAATCTAGTCTACCTACAAGCTATAGTAAAGGAAACACTACGACTATACCCCGCAGGACGTCTTGGAGGTCAAAGAATATTTTCAGAAGATTGCACAGTTGCAGGCTATCATATCCCAAAAGGCACATGGTTGTTGGTCAACGTGTGGAAACTTCAACAGGACCCAGAAATATGGTCAAATCCATCAGAGTTTAGGCCGGAGAGATTCATGGACGATGAACATAAGCACGTTGATGTTAAAGGGGCGCATTTTGAGTTGATACCATTCGGTGCTGGGAGGAGGTCGTGTCCTGGGGTTGCCTTGGCACTTCAACAGTTGAATTTGGTTTTAGCTACGTTGTTGCAACATTTTGATATTAGTACACCAGGTGGTGCACCAGTGGACATGGCTGAGACATCTGGCTTAACTAACGCCAAGGCATCCCCCCTTGAAGTTCTGATTTCGCCACGAATGTCATCTACTACTATCTGGTAGTTATGTAACTAGCAAGTTTGTCAATGTACAACTGTATTAATCTGTTTGCAAGTGTTCTAGACTTATGTATAATTAAAGTTGTGTCCTCAAGAAAAGCAAAGCATTGACTATTAATCTTTTCATGGTCCATTGTGGTGGCTGATTTGCTTATGTTATCTACCTTCTTTCTTTCTTTTTCCACATAGGTCTAAAGTAATTAATTAATTAATCAACCTTAATCTTAAAGAGATATACATCAATCCCAAAGGTCAATAATTGTATGATTATTTTTATTGCTTTTTTAAGCTTAATTTTCAGAAAAGGGTGACGACGCAGCTTGTTGCCCGTCTACCTACTATAATCTTAATGTAATTTACCCTTTTTATTTTGAATGACAATCAACATCTCCCCTCGAATGATATCAACTATTGCTGTTAGATATAAAACGTGATGCAATAGTTGGAGTAAAGGATGGTTTGAATGAAGTTTAATTTTTAAATGACAAAATTACAATTTGTGTCATTAATGTATCACTGAAATTATGAAACGTGTCTTTTATGCTCAAAATTTTGTTTTTTGTTACATATTGTGTCCTTTCTAACTAACTGAGTTTAAAATCTCAGTTAACGTCATTCCACCAAGGGGTATTATTGTCCATTTACGTCAACAATCATATTTCCCTATTATATTATACCCGTGCACTCAGATCGGCCCATTTGAAACCCTAATCGACCCAATCTAAGCCCTAATCGACCCAATGGTGCAATGTTGGGGTAGTAGGGAGACTGTAATTCGTACTTCATGGACCCCTAAAAATCCATGCCGTCGATTCTTTAGTTGCAACGAAAAGGTAAGCTTTAATCTGTAACGAAAGGAGCATAAAGACCACCAGATGGCGTCGTTGCCGGTATCTGACTACTCCTGCTGCTGCTAGCGTCCTACCGCTGCTATCTTCTTCTGTTATTATTATTCTCTTTTTCTCCATTAAAAAAACAAACGCCATTAAAATGAAGCTTCTCCTTCCCGCTACTACTCTATTTACTTGCTAGGTTTTCTTTATTGATTCTTGTCTACTTGTCTGCTTAGCGATGAATTGAAAATAGATGTTGTGATCGATTGTATTTCTTTTCTGTGATGTTAAGTTGGGTTTGGGGAATGGAATTGGAGGTTAGACTATTGGTTTTTCACTTTTTTGTATTGTTAAGAAGTAATCATGATGGGCTGAAATCTACACATTCTTCAAAAGCATATGGGCCTGATTACTCTATATTTAGTTGGGGCATTTTACAAATTGGATTGATTTAACTGGGTATTTAATACTTCTATTTTGGGCTGGACTCCGCCATGAGTAGGGCTGCGAACGAACACGAACAAGGCATTGTTCGTGTTCGTTTGCAAAGAAAATTATGTGTTCACGAACTGTTCATGAACACTTACCGAACGAGATTTTGTCTGTGTTCGTTTGCTAAGAAAACACTCATGTTCGTGTTCGTTTGTTAATTTTGTTCATGAACGCACACGAACACAAACAGACATTAATGGACACACACAAGTGTTCATGAACACAAAAAAGTGTTCATGAACGGAAACAAACACAAACAGACATATATTAACTTTTGAATAACATCGAATTCACATACATTAAGACATTAGGTAGATCCACTCAAAATATAACAAAATTGTCATATATTTACCTCATATATATTATTTATTGTGTAAAGTAAATAAAAATAAAAAAATATAAAAAAGTATACAAATTAAAAACCTTAATAAACTATCGAACATAAACGAACGTGTTACCGAACGTTCACGAACATAAACGAACGAACGCGACCTCTGTTCATGTTCATTCGTTTAAATAAACGAACACAAACGAACTTCCCGTGCACTATAAAGAACTTTCTAATAGAGCGTGCACTATAAAGCTGTAATTGAAAGTCATCATGGAGCGTGTTTCATTAGCTATTGATTATAAATTTTTGGTTTTGATCCTTTGTTATAATTGACAAGCTAAAAGTGATTTTTCAATGCAATATTTTGTTTGGGTCGTCATTTGAGTAAATATTGTCTGATGAGAATATGTTTTAATTTTGTTAAGAATATATTTTAATTTTGTTAATTGCCTTCCTTGCTTCACCTTTATTCTATCCTTAAGATGAATCTACCTATCTAATGAAAGAGTATCTTGGGTGCCACATGTCTCTTACTATCATGTACTTTCATGCCAACCAAGTGTTTGTTGGTTTGCTTAACCCACAATAAGAATTTTTAAAATTAGATAATTATCATATGGTAGTGTGGTTTTTTTGTTTATTTCATGAATTTTGGATCAAAGTATATCGTTAATGGTGTTGGTTACTTATAAGAACTGTTGTGAAGTTAGGTACGGATAACTTAACTTTGAATTTATGTTCGTGTACATCAAGTGTTTGATGTTCTGCTTCACTCACAATTTGTTGTTGTATTGTGTTGGGACTTAGAGGGTGTTTGGGATTGAGTTTGGAGATGCAAAAGTGCTTTTGGTCAAAAGTGCTTATTGGCTTATGACTTTTTGAAAAAGAGTTTTAAAAAAAGTGTTTGGATTAGCTTTTGGGATGAGAAACGTCAAAAAGTCAATAGATTGTCTTTTTTTTAAGTGTTTCGCTTAACTTATTGTGAATATTGGTTGTATGGGTGGTAGATTTGTAATTTTTTTCCAAAAGTCAAAAGCCAAAAGCCAGGATTTCTAACTTTTCAAAAACAACTTTTCCACCCTTAAAAACCAAAAGCCAAAAGTCAAAACAGAAAGTGCTTTTGGGTTACACAAACAGCTTATTGACTTATTGGCTTTTTGAAAAAGCCAATAAGTCAATAAGTTGTTTTGAAACTCAATCCCAAACACCCTCTTAATGTTGTTGGTTATTTGTAGGTGAAAAAACTTTATAACTTAAAATTTTAAATGGTATTGTGATTTTTTTTAATATTATTTTTTTTTAATTTTTATTAACACATAAACGCGAAAAATTACATCAAGATAGCGGGCAGGCGGGCAACAAGCTGCGCCGCAACCTTTTTCTAGACCGCAAACCCTAACCTACTAAAAACAAACCCATGCCCCCCCCCCCCTCTGGAGTTGAGACACTGCTATGAATAACCCGTTGGACTCTGGTCAGGAAACGGATGGCTTCCGGTGCCAGGGAGCCAAACGTATCAAATGCATGGGTACGAAAACGTGTTGGTTCTTGTGACACCCGGCATGTTTGGGTCAACATTTTATAAACACATAAGTCTACCTTAGCGAAAAACGTTTATTAAACATACTTGACGGGGTCAGTCGAATCGGAACACAATCCGTATTGTCCAGGGTTCAATGATTCGGAGGATCATTGGGTTAATTACACACACACGTTACGAGTCCCGTTGTTGGTGAATTACATAAACTAATTAAGTGTATGTGTAGACTAATTGTCGTATGGTGGATTATATGCTTAGACGTGTTTAAATGATGTGTAGATAATCATCCGTGCTTAAATATGTTAAACATAGACTAAGGTTGCATGCTCGTATGTTAAGGTGCGTTAAACACGACAAACTGGAAAACTAGGAAAAACATAAGTCCTGGTTCGACCACATCGAGTGGGCGAACCTGGAAATTAATCTTGGTTCGACCCTTAGCAAAGGGGCGAACTTGGAATGTGGAAATGAAAACGGTTTCATTCGACCAGAACATGCACATTCGACCCTGTGAAAGGGGCGAATGTGGGTACATTCGCCCAGGTAAAAGGGGCGAATGTGGACATAGTATAAATACCACACTTTGTCATTTTTCACCATTTCACAAACCCTAAACGCCTCTAAACACTCTCTAGCAACTTTAAACATTAGGGAAGGAGTTTTGCTCTTGTTTTCCTATAATCTAACTTACAAACATCTTCTACACAAAGATCTAAGGTGTGTTCTTCATTCTAAATCATTTTTAAAGCATTTCAATTCGTTTTCATTAAACCCCAAGAGTCCAGATCTGATTCAAACATGTTTTCATGGATAAAAACCTTCCTAATATCTTTCTAAACAAAACCTATTCATAAACAATGAGTTTTCATACAAATTAACATGTGTTAATGGTGTTTTATGTAGTGTTATGTATTGTTTGATGATTGATTGATGTATAGATGTTATAACAATGATCTAGGACTGTTATTGATGATGATTTATGATTGAGATAGGTTACAATTGATTATTGATGATGTTTTGTTCATTTTGGGGATTTTGGGTTAGATCTAGGACTTGTTCATGATGACAGTGATAAGGATATGATTGAGGGTTTCTTGTTCATGATAATCAGAGTATATTAAGTTGATTATTGATTGATTTCAGAAAGTTTCCTAATTGGGTAAAGATTGCATGCGTTTGATGTGACATCTCCGTAATTTGCTATTTCGGGTAACTTGTAAAACGAACGGATTTCGGGATAAAATTGGTAGGGTTTTATAGGAACATGTTAATGATAGTTGACTGTTGTGATTGGTGATGTTTCGTGATGTTTTCGGACCGTTTAGATGCGTTTTGGTGCGTTTTATGAAGTTCTGCTGCAAACGGTCGAACGTGGAACTCATTCGACCCTTTGTGTGGTCGAACGTGGCTCAAACGGGCGAACGTGGCTCAAACGGGAGAACGTGGCTCAAACGGGTGAACGTGGAACCAAACGTGGCTCAAACGGGCGAACGTGGCTCAAACGGGCGAACGTGGAACAAACGGTCGAACGTGGCTCAAACGGGCGAACGTGGAAATGGGAAAAACCACATTCGACCATCTGATGTCCGAAATGAGATTTTTGATGCAAACTAAGTGTTTTATGCTTGAAACTTATGTGTTAACTTTATGTGCATGACTAATTGATGTAATGGGTCACCAACGGGATGTCGGGTCGGTCTAGGATGCCCGGTTAACGTTCAAACACACTTTAAACACATAGAGTCAAGATCTGGACAATCGGGGACTAGTTAGCCTTCGGGTTAGTAGTCATCACACTTATGTAAACTCATTAATAGGTTGTTAATTGTCGGGAGTATCATACACGGGTTGGATCTCTAGTTATCAAGAAGACGCACTCTAAGGTGAGTTTCACGGCCCCTCTTTTATACACTTTTCTCTCGGGGGAGAAGCATGCCACACGTTTTAACAAATGCAACGTTTATGTTTTGAAACGCAACGCTTATGAAACGCAACGCTTTTGAAACACAACACTTTTGAAACACAACACTTATGAAACGCAATGCTTTTGAAACATGACATATTTTGGAATGTAACTCTTTTAAGAAACGTGACACGTTTGGCACTTGGCATATTTCACATTGGCACTTGACACTTTTAAACATTGATGTTTGGCATTTGACACTTGGCGCTTGGCACTTAATTACTATACGACGAAACGCAACGCTAAGTCCCTTTTGAAACCATGAATGTGCGGGGCACAACGGGGGAAATGTGGATAGATCTATTGGACTTGACGAACCCCACCCGACGGCTCGGAGCCGGGCGGGTGCATATTGTCTCTATTTTTGGCAACTCAAACACGGGCAGCAACACATGCAACGCTTGTCAGTAATGGTTTCGGCAACACAGTCGTAATAGTAAGGGAACGTTTGTTATTTACTTGGAACTTTTGCACACTTGGCACTTTATGAGGAATCGCTTTACACATGAAACGTTTACGAACTTAAAACCTGTGAACTCACCAGCATTATATGTTGACATCTTTTTGGCATGTTTTCTCAGGTCGCTAAGGTAGCAGCATTGAGTTTAGGCGCACGGAGTCTCATGGCGTCTAGGGATCATATGCATGTTTTGTTAAACATTTCAGACTTTGAGTTTTACTTTTGAGTTGTAATAATACATTTTGCTTCCGCTGTGTTAGAACGGTTTTGAAACTCAATGGAAGTTTACGTTGTTTTCATATCATATAAATGTCATTTATTGTGACCGTTGACTTGGATCCTGGTGTGTCACGCGCCTCGCGGTAAAACCCCGCATGTGGAAATTTGAGTGTGTGACAGTTCTCCTCACAAGCTTTAGCATGCTTCTCAACTTTCTTCGCCTCTGCTTTCCGCACTGCTTGCCCTACTACAAACCCACTATCCCTCAAACCAACCAGGGGAGATACACCTGTTAGGTCGACACAAGCGTGTTTTCCCCCGGCCCACCCAAAGACAAGCAGGTCTGCTGGACGTAGGTTGGATCTCCCTTCTGTGGGGTCCGAGAGGAAATTCACAGGAGCCTCCTTCTTGGTTGAGATCCCAGCCCTTCTTAAAATTTCCCAAAGAACGTCCCGGACCCAGTCATGCCTATATTTGAAACCAGGCAACTCCTTATAGTGAACCGCGTGTTCCCCATATTTGTCCAAGCATGCCTTACGGCAAATCGGACAGACTTCATCTTCATGGTACATGGGGATCACCAAACGATATTTAAGAATTGCCCTGTATTCAACCCCAGACATGGTTTGGCCCAAACCTTCGATTGGGATAACATTCAGGAAATCTTGGACATGGGGGCTTTGCAAGCATTCAATAACTGCCTTTTGGCGGGGGGATAAATCAAAAGCTTCACCCAGGCTCTGTGTGATTTTGCCAAAAAGGGCATTCGCCAAAGTTTTCTGAGGCTTTAGGGGGGGTGGTGTCCTTGTTAGAAAAACCGCCAATACCAAAACCTGGGAGATAGTCATTTATCCTTTCAAGGGCCTACACGTAGTCCAAGTCCATGTCGACAACCCCGCTATTCCTTAAGATGTGGTCTTGGAGATTCCAAGACTGAGCTCGCGATGCCACAAAAGCATACACCCCAACATCCTTTGCTGAGAGGAGCCCTAATCCTCCCAAACGCATCGGCAAGGATGCTAGTCGCCACTGTAGGTCACCAAAGAACGGGCCCCCACATACCACTATGTCTTCGATGGCGGGTTGGCAGGTCCGCAAACCAAAAAGCAACTTAGCGACCCCCATACAAGATCTGAGCAAGAGGAGTTCACTTTGGGGATCCTTAAGGCAGGGCAAAAGTTTCATAAGATTAACCGCGCGCGAGGCTCGCCGCACTGCCAATTCCCGTATAAAGTAAGAGTCCCGACTAACAGCCCCTCCAAGGAGCTTCACCCCTTTTTCTGGCCTGCCAATCCCACTGGGGAAAAGCCCGTCCCTAAGTTTCACCCCATTACAAGACGGCCAAAAAACCTCAGTTTTCTTAATATTCAGTTGAAGCCCTAGGGATGGCCCTTCCTTCCGGATGATGTCTAAGGCATTCGCAACATCGGTGGCATCACCAATAATCGTCCCATCATCAAGGTACCACGCATGAAATGGGAGGTTACATTTTTCTTGCACTCGGAGAACCATAGGGTGTAATGCCAAAGCGAAAAGGATGGGACCTAGAGGGTCCCCCTGCTGAACTCCCGTAGTGACCCCTATACAATCATTAGGGGCGACAATTATTGACACGACCCGAAAACCGACCCGAACCCGACACGAAAAAAAATAGATTTGGGTCAACTAACACGACCCGTTTAAAAAACGGGTTGGGTTCGGGTCAACTAACACGACCCGTTTAAAAAAATGGGTCGGGTTCGGGTTGACACATATATAAAATGGGTTGACCCGTTAACCCGTTTAAGTATTTAGAAAAAAAATATATTATATTTTTGTTTTTCTTTTTCCATTTCTATGTACATGGTTAATTATAATTGTGTTATTTTTGGCACACTGTATTATTTATTTGTCACACTTATATACTCACCATTAAACATTTTATTGATAACCCGCTTACAACCCAACGACCCGCTTATAACTCATGAACATGTATTACTCATTTAAAAATATGGGTTAAACGGGTCGTCTTCGGGTTGACCCGGATTTTATGTGGGTTGGGTTAGGGTTGAAATATTTGACACGAATAATAATATGGGTTGGGTTCGGGTTGCACATTTCAACCCATCAACCCGCCAACCCGCAACCCATAAACCCGCCAACCCATCAACCCGACACGATTGACACCCCTAAGTCAATCATTACCAACATACAACCTAGTTGGCTGGGCATATAAGAACTGGACCCACAAATAGATAGACGAGCAATGCTGAAGAACTTCTCAAAGAAGGGCAGTGCGGTCGATCATGTTGAACGCATTTGAAAAATCCACAGTGAGCATAGCCAGCAAACCGTCTTCATGGAAGGAGCTAAGGAACCTATTCGCACTGTGGAGCACCGCCTCTGCCTCATTTGGAGTCCCCACCCCAAATTGGAAGTCCCCCAGATCCTTAGACATTTCCTTACTAACCTTCCTCATAGCCACTTTAGATACCAGTCTGCGCCAAATGGCCCATATTGCAATGGGACGGATCCCATTATCAGGTTTCAGAAGAGGGGTAAGGGGGGCCGAAGCAATAAATTCAGCAAGTACCCTGGGACACAACCCCCTAGCCATAAGTTGACTACTTCAGTAATGGCTGATAGCAAACCCGTGGAAGCCACGGACCCCTCTCTGCTAAGGGCATCCAATAGATGTTGGGCTCTCAAACCGTCCCTCCCACAGGAAGTCCCTTTAGGGAAAGATCGGAGACATCGAAGCACACAGTCCTCATCCACAACAAGCGCAGGCATGATGTCGGAGTTAGAGGGCAAGGATGGGGAGGCAACACTGGATGTTTATCAATGAGGGCTTTCATGGTAGAATCCCCAAAAAGAGCAACCCCACTAGAACACAACACCTTGACAACAGTTGTGAAATGACCGTCCCTTACTTTCTGGAGGCACTGTTTGACATTGGGGCTCTTTTCAGTAGCCTCACTCCCCCTGCTTCCTGCTTGATAAAAGAAACACCCCCCACGCAATCGAAGAGGGAAGGAACCAAATCTGCAAACCCAGAACCGTCTTTCCACAAAGAAAGCGATTGCAAGATGCTGCTACACTGCAATGATTTCCTACTCCCAGACCTTCGCTCCTGCCTAGTGGACGGTTTGACCACCCGCAGGGTACACCGCGGCAATAAAATCATTTTGACCCAGTTTTCTACGGAGCCTGGTAAAGCCACCACTTTGCGTAAGGCACCTCTCAAGACCTGGACAAATGCCAATCGACAACTTGGGGGATACTCTTGACAGTTTGAATGGGCAGTGAGAAAACCTTTTTTAAGAGGGATATATCTCCAACCACACCTCTTGAAGGATCAGGTTCCATGCCCACAGTCACGTGACGAGGTTTCTGGATCCCAACAATGAAATCTTCCACATCTCCCGTAACTACAGAGAAGGAGAAGACGTCATCAGCACTGTGATTGCCCCTTTTGCTGAGAGCATGCATCACCATGCACCTCCCACATAGCCATTTAGCCCCATCCCTAAGGGCGCCCCTAACATCCATTAAAAGGTCCAAGTCTTGGAAGATTGCATCTTGGAAAGACGCCCTCCTTTTTTCTATCTTGAAATGGAAACTCTGCATGTGCTCTAGTAGGCGTAGAAACCATGAAGTCCCCGATTTACCATATTTACACTCATGGAAATGCTTAAAGGGGCATGTTCTCAAACTAATACTCAATCCAGGGCCAAAACCTCCTTGTTTAACATTCCGATCCCTTTTATTAGGATCCATATGCACGCACACACCAAACCCAATAACAGACATGAAAAATAAAAATAATGCGGGAGTTTGGAGGGGAGCAACCGAAAATTGCTCACCTCCTACCGGTCAAACGCAGCTGCCCTTTTTTTGTTTACATCATCGGCCACGTCTGACGGCGCGGACGAAGAGGCTTATGTTGGATCAGTTTGCTCTTGTTTGCTAAGTAAGAACTTGCTATCTTGACACTTAAGTGTTTAGCAAGTCCTAGTAAATCAGATTATAAGCACAGCGGAATGTTATAAGTTAAAGCAACACTTTTTATGCAAAGGCAGAGTTGTAACTCCCCCTTGATGTTTGAAACAAGATAAATGACAAAGTATTTATTATGAATCTAAGTAGTAAATGAGAATTAGATACTTAGCAAGATTCACAATAAATACAGAAATGGAATAATAACAATGAGAGTGTTTGAAGGATTTTTCTGTTTAAAAATCAATGTCTAAAATAGAAGGTTGAAGCCTTCTATTTATAGACGATTACATGCATGTATCTTGCCTAAAAAGCAAGCACAGAAAGTCCAGTTACAAGTTGCACAAGTTGCAACATTGAAAGAAACAAATAAAGCTAAAAGTAATATTAAACAATAAACTACTGATGCAAAAGGGCGGTGGCAAATATCTTCTGCTAAGTGCTGATGAAGGACAACTACTGAAGAGTAGTTTTGTCTTCAGTACTTCTGAAGTGAACTTGTCTGGTTTGGACTTCAGAACTTCTGCAACTTCAGCACTTCTTCATATCTTCTAATCAGCAGTTTCTTGTCTTCTATTCAGTACTTCTATTTAGCCAAAAATGACAGAAGTGAATTAGACTAAGGTTTACAAAAGTGGTTTCACCAATCCTCTTTGTCCTAACAATCTCCCCCTGGATTGATGAAGCCAAAACCTTACTAATTCCTTATGTGTTTCTTCTGTCTTGAACAATCTTCCATATCTCTTTGTACATGGTGTTCTTGAGCTGGTTGTACAGATCATTAGACAGAGATCCTCTCTGTGGATCTAGATGTTGAATTGTGAGCAGGTCTTGTGTTGACAGTTTCTTCAGATCACTGATCTTCTTGTAAACCCTGCTTGAGAAGTCTCTTCTTGTCAACAGTACTGAGTTGTTATCAGTAAGTGACCATCTGATGATAGGGATCTTTGACTTGTTAAAGTCAGAAGAATAGGGAACCAGACTTGTCCCTTGGGTTGATGGTCCTGAGTGCTGGATGTCTTCAGTTTCAGATAGCCTCAGGTGGGATTCTCTTCCTTGTTGATGTTGTTGCATACCAGGCATCTGAACAGTTGGGAGATGGTGTTCAGTCACTACTTTGGTATGCAGCTTTTCTGTGATGGTCTTTTGTATTTGATAAGCAAAAGTGGAAGGATCCCTGAACTGTGTTAACAGAGGTTTCTCCTCAATGTCAAAATCTGAATGGACTATTGAGCTTCCCTCAAGTAGTACCATTTTGAAATCAGTTTTGACATTGTCCTCTGCCTTCTTCTTCTGAGCAGCAGATCTTCTAGATACACCAGAAGTTCTAACTACTGATCTTGAAGGATCAGTAGTTTGAAACTTCTCAGGATTTGCAGCCTTGGCAGCCAAATATTTTCTATATGTATCCATTAGTCTTTCTTCTTTCCATCTGGATACAGAGGCTTTTGAACCATATCCTTCTGCTACTAGCTCTTCTATTATCTGGGCTCTCTTGGCCTTTCCTTCTTTGCTTGTGGCCATTTTGTCTGCAAGCAGTTGTGCTCTTCTTGTCAGCTATTGCATAGAGAGTCCTTTGAGTGTAAAGGCTTTAGTCTTGCTGTTCTTGGTGATATAAGACACCAGTTGTTGTCTTTTATCCTGTTCAGCAATCTCATCAAGGCTAGCCTGCCTTTGTAGTTCAGCTGCATAAGCCTGAAGTTTTTCTTCATGGCTTAAGTCCAAATCATCCCTTTCTTCCAGAGATTTCCAAATCTGATCTTCTCTGGCCTTCTTGTTGGCTGCAATTAAACTCTTCTCTAATAGTTCAGCTGATTGAGAGATGGGAGAAGGGTTTAATACAGTCATTGTTGTAACAGATGTAGGCCTGATGGGATCAGATGTTGGTTGAGTGGGAGCAGTGGTTCTGGAAGGTTCAGTTGTTTGAGGTTGGGAAGTGTTGACTTCTGATGTGCTGACAACTGCTGATGGTTTGTCAGCTACTGAAGGATTGTCTTCAGTACTTTCTGATTCTTCATCAGAAGTTTGGTAATCAGAAGTTTCTTCATTACACCTTAGGGAATCATCAGAACTTTGGGTCTCATCTTCTTTCTCAGCAGCTTCAATTTCTTCAATAGAGACACCAAACTGTTTGGCCAATTTTTCTTTTCTGGCCTGATCTTTCTGATCTCTTTCAAGGAGTGCCACTCATGCCTTTACTCTGGCTTGGAATGACTCCTTAGGTTCCCTGATCTTCTCCCCCTTTTTGGATTCATCAATTCTAACCCTTGAAGCAGAGGGTTGGGAGAAGTGTCCTTGAAGATGAGCAATCTGCTGGCTGTTGTAGTCTATTTTGTTAGACAGATCGTTCATCTTGGTTTTAATCACTCCAAATTGGTTCTTGATTGACAGCTCCAAGTCAGCTGTATATGTTTGGAAGTGATTTCTGATGAGTGTGTTCATCATGTGGTACAGGGGACCCTCTTGGCTGCATAGCTGGTTCAGGTCTATGCTTGTTTGCCCAGGGAATTGGGTAGGCATTTGCTGTGAAGGGGGTGTTTTTGGGAGATCCTCATGTTGTACAGAGGATGCCACTCTAGGGGTTTTAGGGATTGAGTGGACTTTAACCTGTGCAGAGGTGACTGGCTTCTTGAGCCTGGATACCTTTGCAGCAGGACCTTCAGAAAGTGCCGTCAATTCAGTAGTTGTAGTTTTTGAAACATCATCCAAATTAATGGAATCATCTGTTTCCCTGATGTTGCCCTCAGAGAGGACTGTCTCAGTTAAATCATGAGCTGAGCCCAACTCAGTTCTCTCATGAACCTCTGTTTCTTGGTACTGAGGATTTCCTACCTCAGGCATTAAGCCTTCATCAGTAGTTGCCACATCTGAGGTCTTAGCTATGTTACTTCTGTCCTCAGATCCACCACTGGGTGGTAACTGAGTAGTAGCAGCCTCAGATGCCCCAAGAGTCTCTAAATTTGGGCTTAAAGACTCTGGTCCACCCTCATCTCTTGGGATAGGGCTAGAGATGTCCACATCCATGTCTGATGTTGTGGTTATGTCCCCTGTTTGTTGTGGTTGTAGGGGACTGACATAATCAGATGGGACCTTCTCTTTTAGCCCAGAGAGAAGTTTGGCAATTTCAATTGCCTCTTGTTCAGAAATTTGTGGGGAAGGTTCAGTAGTTTGGGCAATAGTTTGTTGTTCAGCAGTTTCAAAAGAAGAGTGTGTTTGATATGCTTTTCTAAGTCTTTTTCTTTTGAAATGAACAGATATGGGTGCTCTTGGTGGGGTTTGAGATGGATGAGACTGAGAGGGTGTTTCAGTCTCAACAGTTTGAAGAGCAGAATGCTCAAGAGCATGTTCAGGCATCTCAACCTCCTGAACAGCTTTTCTTTTGGGTTGGTGGGTTACAGTTTTTGTTGGCTTGGGCTTTTTGGCTTTTGGTGGTGTAGGTGTGGAAGATGTGGGCTTCAGGGGGACTTGTTGTTGTTCTCCCTGATCATCTTCTGGCCAGGCAGCCGGTTTGTTCAGTCTTGAGTATGCTTGTGATGTTAAAGGGTTTAAAGTTGAAACTTTTCCCACAAGCACCTCATTACCCAGTTCCCCTATTATGCATTGCATAATGAACCTTGGGTACAACAAAAACTTTTTCTTGGTATTATTATGATGTAACACCAACTCATGGAAAAACAGTTTTGATGCCCTGTATTTGGTTTCATTCACAATGGAATGAAATATTGGTTGAAAAGTGGAGGGCATCTGGTCATATGACCCTGTTTTTGGACTCAAACACATAATTATATAATGAAACAAAAGTTTGTATTTTGGTTCAAAATATTTTTTGAATATTGTTGCATGGGAGAGAGTACCTTGATAACCACACTCAGTCATGGTTAGATGAATATCTTTGTTAGCAACATGGTCAGGGGCAGCTACATCATCCAGACCCAGTCTTGTTGCTAGTGTGGCTGGTGTGATGGTCAGTTGTTTCCCTTTTATCTTTGAGTTGAGGGAAATGACCTCACCACCCATTGTAACCGTCTCAGCATTTTCCCAGAACTCATTCAGAGTTTCAGTGTGAATTGGTGGGTTAATTGTGAGAGCAGTAAAGTATTGGGATTTGACGACAAGATCAATGATCTCATCGTATTGGGACCAGCCTTCTTGTTTTTCAAGAAAAGCTCTTTGATTGTGTCCCTGTTTTAGAACTAAAGCCATTGTGGTTTGGGTATTTTGATCGAACAGTGAATTTTCAGGTGTAGGTTTTGAGAGAGTTTTGAGAGAGAAGGAGGGATATTTTGTGAGTTTAAGAGGATAAGTGTGTGAAAAAGGTATTTATTAGAAGTTTTAACCGCTTGAATCTTCTTTATTAGAAGTTTTAAAACCGCCTTTGGTTAAAAATCTCTTTATCAGAGGTTTTAAACTTATTAGGTCAAACCTCTGATGATGGGAAAAGTCAGATTTGCCCTTTTGACTTAAACTGCTGATGAAGGATTACTTCATCAGTAGTTCCCATTTTCTCTTCAGTAGTTTTAACATCTGATGAGAAATGTTTTTATAAATACTTTGTTCATAACTTCTGAAGTTTATTTTATCAGAAGTTACACACTTTTTCAGAAAGTTATCCCCATACTGATGATTTTTGTTCATCAGTAGTTTCTCTCAAACTGTTTTTGTTTTTCAGAAGTTTTGTTTCAGACTTTTGACATTTGTAAGTGAAAACCAGAAAAAAGATGGAAAAGGTTAACCTGAAATCCACCAAGGTAAACAGGATGGAATCAGGGGTGGAAAAAGGAAAAATAAATTTTTTTTTTTTTTTTTTTTTTTTATTTTGATTCCACCATGATAAACAGGATGGAATCAAGGATGGAAAAAGGAAAAAGAAAAATTTTGATGCATATCAGTAGTGATTGATGTAGAAGTTTGCTGTAGAGTTGGGTAGAATCAAGTGTTAACTTGGATTCTAACTGATATGCAGAAAAAAAAAATAAAATAAACACTTACAAATTTAGCATTCCAAGCATGGAAACTAACTTCTGAAATGTTGATGTGTCAAGGGGCTTAGTGAAGATGTCAGCTATCTGATTAGCTGTTGCTACATGCTTCACCTCAATCTTGCCTTTTTCATAGCAATCTCTTATGAAATGGTACCTGATCTCAATATGTTTAGTTTTTGAGAACTGTACCGGATTTTGAATGATGCTAATGGCAGATTTGCTGTCTACAAACAAAGGTGTCTTGGTCTCTTTGATTCCATAATCAAGAAGTTGATATTGGAGCCATTGTATCTGTGATGTACAACTTGCAGCTGCAATGTATTCAGCTTCAGCAGTTGAAGTTGCAACAGATGTTTGCTTCTTTGATTGCCATGACACTAGACAGTTACCCAGGAATTGACAACCACCAGATGTTGACTTTCTAGTCATCTTACACCCTGCATAGTCACTATCTGAAAATGCTGATAACTTGGTATTGCTTGAAGCAGGATACCAAATTCCCAGTGTTGGAGTTCCTTTCAGATATCTAAAAATTCTTTTGACTGCAATAAGGTGTGATTCCCTTGGTGCTGATTGATATCTAGCACAGACACATGTTGAAAACATAATATCTGGTCTAGAAGCAGTTAAGTATAAAAGGGAACCTATCATGCATCTGTACATGGTCTGATCAACCTGTTTTCCTTGATCATCAGGTTCAACTTGTGTGATAGGTGTCATGGGAGTGGAACATGATTTACAGTCATTTAAAGAAAATTTGTTCAATAATTCTTTAACATATTTTGATTGATGTATAAAAGTTCCATTTGTTTGTTGTTTGATCTGCAGTCCTAGAAAGTACTGCAGTTCTCCCATGGTACTCATCTCAAATTTTGATTGCATGAGTTTCTTAAAATCATCACACAATTTTGTGTTTGTTGAACCAAAGATGATATCATCAACATAAATTTGAACAAGTAAGACATGATTTCCAACATGTTTAATGAAAAGTGTTTTATCAATGGCACCTCTTGTAAAGTTATTTTTGAGTAAAAAGGTGGAGAGTGTATCATACCAGGCTCTTGGAGCCTGTTTGAGCCCATATAGAGCTTTATCCAGTCTGTACACCCACTCAGGATGAGTAGGATCCTCAAACCCAGGTGGCTGACAGACATACACCTCCTCCTTGATTTTACCATATAAAAATGCACTTTTCACATCCATTTGATAAACTTTTATTTTGTTGGAAATGGCATAGGCCAGAAATAACCTGATGGCCTCAAGCCTTGCAACTGGAGCAAAGGTTTCATCATAGTCAATTCCCTCTTCTTGAGAGTACCCTTGAACTACCAGTCTTGCCTTGTTCTTGATTATCATACCAGCTTCATCTTGTTTGTTCCTGAAAACCCATCTTGTACCAATTGGTTGCTTGTTTTGAGGTAAGGGACAGATTTCCCAGACCTGTTGCTTGTTGAACTGTAGTAGTTTATCTTGCATAGCCTGCACCCAATTGTTGTCTTTGAGGGCTTCCTGGTACTTCTTTGGTTCCAACTGTGAAATAAAGGCTGAGAATAGGCAAAAGTTGGAGAGCTGGTTTCTGGTCAGAACACCTGTAGCTATATCACCCATGATTTGATCAAGTGGATGATCTCTGTGTTCAATCAGTTGTTGTAAACCACTGACAGGTGTAGGTGGCTCTGGTTCTTCAAACAAACTACTGAGGTCTATGATATCTGGTTCAGCAGTTGCAGCTTCTTCAGTAGTTGCAGGTGCTGGGGCAGATGTTTGAGTTTGGCCTTCAGTATTTGTTTGATCAGAAGTTTGGAAAACTTCTGATGGTGTTGTAGTTGACTTAATGACTGTTTGAGGAGTCCATGGTGCAGGATCCTCATCTTCAAACCTTTGATCACCATAATAAGTAGGTTTGGAAGAAGTAACAGCCTTTTCAGGTCCAAAGTGGAAGTTGTCAAGGTCAAAGAGTTCAGCAGGATGTGCTGGAATAAGAGTGTGTTTTGACTCATTGAACTTGACATTCAATGTTTCTTCTACTATCTTGGTGTGAGAATTAAAAACCTTGTAGGCTTTTCTAGTTGAAGAGTAACCAAGAAAGTAACCTGAGTCAACTTTGGCAGCAAACTTTGAGATAGATTCCTTGATGTTCAAGATGAAACATTTACACCCAAAAGCCCTGAAAAAGGAGATAAGGGGCTTCATGCCATGAAGAACTTCATAGGCAGTCTTGGAATGTCTCTTGACCACAAGAACTCTATTCTGAACATAACATGCTGTGTTAACTGCTTCTGCCCAAAAGTACAATGGCAGTCCAGAATCAGCTAACATTGTTCTTGCTCCTTCTATCAGTGTTCTGTTCTTCCTTTCTACTACACCATTTTGTTCAGGAGTTCTGGGAACACTGTATTGTCTAATAATCCCTTTAGACAAACAGAATTCATCCAGAGTTTTGTTCCTGAACTCTGTCCCATTGTCACTTCTAATGGTTTTGACAGATAGAGAATATTGTTTCTCTACTTGTAGAATGAAGAACTTGATGATTTCAGCAGCCTCATCCTTGGAAAATAAGAAGAATACCCATGTGAATCTTGAGTAGTCATCAATGATGACTAAGCAGTACTTCTTTTTACCAAGGCTCATAATCTTGACAGGCCCAAATAAGTCCATATGGAGTAGTTGAAGACATGCAGTTGTTTTTGATTCTTCAATAGACTTATAGGAGGACTTATGCTGTTTTCCCTTTAAACAGGATACACAGTGTTCTTGACACTGGTATACTTTCAAAGGTAGACCTCTGACCAAGCCCATTTTTGTGACTTTATTTATGGTTTTAAAGTTCACATGGCCAAGTCTCCTGTGCCAGAGATCTGTTTCTGAAGTTGATGCCCTTGAGAAGAAACAGGCAGTGTTGTTCAATACTTTGTCTTTTTCAATGTCCACTGCATAGACATTGCCACATCTTTTGGCAATCAGCAAAGTATGATCTTCTATAATCTTCTCAATCAACTTCTGGCCTTCTGGTGAGATGATCTTGCAAGCTGTCTTTGTGAAAAAGGAAGAATATCCTTTATCACACATTTGTGACACACTCAGCAAGTTGTATTCAAGGTTCTCCACCAGATTGACCTTGTCAAACTGTATTTTGCCAGAGGAGACATTGCCATGTCCTAGCACATATCCCTTGGCATTGTTCCCAAAGGACACAGATCCTTCTCTTTGGCTGATAAAGTTGTTTATCAGGTATCTGCATCCAGTCATGTGCATAGAGCCTCCACTATCAACATACCATATGCTGTTTAAGCCCCTGGAAACTCTCTGCACATAAAAGCAAATTAGTTAGATTTGGAAACCCAAGCCTGTTTGGCTTTGGGTTTGCTCTTGGGAACAGTTACAGTTTGTTCTTGACCAGGTTGAGAAATCCATGTCTTTTTGGCAATGGATTTTTCATGAAGAACTATGGTGGTATCCTTTTTAGGACCACCATCAACCTTAGTCATCAGTAGTTCTACCATGTTCTTTAGATTTTGAATCTCAGCAGTTTGTGAAACTGCTGATGATTCTGGTCTAACTACTGACAAGGAATTTTGAGAAAAAGATTTTGGTTGAGATTTTATCTTTTTCTGAGAAAAGGTGTTTTCAGGTTGTTGTTTCTTGGGTTTAAAGACTTTTTCATAATCATTTCTGATTTGATTTCCCACAACCTGTTGTTTAAATTTTTGATTGAACTGAATTCCTTTTCTGTATCTACAAAATTCAGTTTTGTGGTTGAACAGGCCACAAATTTCACATGCTTTTGCCTTCTGTTTTTGTTCTGAAGGCAAATTTCTGACAGTAAAAAGATTTTGCTCATCAGTAGTTTTCAGGGTCTCAACTCCTGAAGTAGATGAAACTACTGATGGCTTGTTGTCAGTTTTTGTAAATACTTCTGAAGTACTTTCTTTAAAAATGCCAGGATTTCTGTTTAGAAAGTTTTCATGGAAAGATGTGCATTCTTTCCCTTCAGAAGTTTCATTTGAAACAATTCTTCTCCCATCTTCAGTAGTTTTGGGAGAAAAATCTGTTGGTGTTTCAACATGATGGTATCCTATGCCAAACTTCACATTTGAAGCACTTTGTTTGTTTAGCAGTAGTTGATACCCCCTACAAGATTCAACCCATTTTTCACAAGTGATCCTGGTGTCAGCAAGCTCTTGTCTGACATCTCCCAGGTCATTTAGCATCATTTTGATTTGTGCTTGGGTTTCAATGGCAGAGTCAGTTAATTTAGAAACCTCTTTTGTTTTAGCACACAGTTTTCTTTCCAAATCACATTTTATCTGTGTGTATTTTCTTTCTAAATCATTGGCTTTGCCTTGTAGGTGCACGTTTGTCTCTCTTATGAGAGCAAAAGTTTCTTTGCAAGAGTTTGAACATAGTTTTGTCAAAGATTCTTTTGATACCTGAGACAATGCAGATTTTGAGGTAGAGCCTTCAAATGCCATTAAGGCAAAGTTCTTTCTGCCATTGTCTGGTTCTCCCCAGTTGATGTCAAACACTTTGTTGTCTGCATCAGGATTACACTCTGTGGTGTCATATGGGAGACTGCTCCAGTCAACATACCCCGAGGTAAAGAGGCTTTGTTGAGGGGGTTGTTGAGGCTGTGGAGGAAGTTGAGCAGCTGGAAAGGGAGGGATTGATTGTTGGCTCTGCATCTGTTGAGCAGGCACTTGAACATATTGTACTTGAGGCATATATTGCTGTTGAGGAGCTTGTGCCTGTACAAAATGAGCACTCCCTTGAGTTCCATTGTTCCTATTATAATTGGGGTTATAGTTATTTCCAGATTGTGATTGGTTAAAGCTAGAGCTTCTACACTCTCTAGCAAAGTGTCCCAACTTCTGACACTTGTGACATCTCAGTTTAGATTTGTCAAAACCAATTTTTGTGTTACTGGTCAATCCTGGAAATTTCCTTCCTGACCTTTTATAAAACTTGTTAGTTTTAATGCTTAGCATGGCCAGTTGGTGAAGTATGTCCATTTCTTCCAAGTCATCACTGCTAAAATTTTTCAAATCATCCATGATAAAACATAGATTATTAGCAGTTTGACTTTGGTCATCATTGTCATAACCTGGGAAAGATCTTTCTGATGAGATCCCAGTGGTTATGTCAATATTGTCATAAGATCCATAGGAACAAGTTGGTGAATCTTGTCCCATAAGTGCTGTACTACCTGGTAGGTAGTCATCAGCAGTTTTACCAGAAGTTTGTAATTTCTTCTTTTGATCGATTTCTCTTTCAAAAGTGAGTAATCTCCCATGGAGTTTTGTAAGAGTGAGGGAGCTAAAATCTGGTGAGGATCTTAAGACAATGGAGTAAGTTTCCCATTTGTCAGGTAGAGACCTTAAAAATCTATGTAACATAGATACTGTTGTATAGGTCTGCCCATTTAACTTTAGCTCAGAGATTAATGAGGAGAATCTTTCAAATTGTTGTGTCAAAGTCTCCCCATTAATATAAGCAAATGTTTCATATTGTTGAGCCAAAATTTCTCTGGTGTTGGCAATCACCTCTTCAGTTCCTCCAAACTGTTCTTTAAGACAGTCCCAAAGTTCTTTGGCACTTTCACAATGTAAAAGGCCAGAGTATATTTCATTTGGGAGAGCCATTGCCAACATGGAGAATGCCTTAGCATCTAGCTCAAGTTTTAGGAAATCTTCATCTGTATAGTCTTTGGGATCCTTAGGAATCCCTTCTTTTGTTTCAAGGTTTATATTTACTGGTTTGTGTGGACCATATATCACAGATCTCCAACAACCAGTGTTGGTTTGTGACAAGGTGTGTGCCATTCTTTTCTGCCATATATTGTACTCATTTCTCACAAGCATGGCAGGTTTGGTGGCAGAACCAGTATTATGTGGATCCATTTTTAAAGAGTTATAGATTTGTCTGATGACTCTTTTAAGTGATGGATTTTGATAAAAAGTGAACTTTTGATCTTTTTATTGAATATCAATAAGAGCTTTGTGTCTGATTCTCAATTTGTTAGATTGATATGTGATCAGATAAACCAAAGCTCTGATACCAATTGTTGGATCAGTTTGCTCTTGTTTGCTAAGTAAGAACTTGCTATCTTGACACTTAAGTGTTTAGCAAGTCCTAGTAAATCAGATTATAAGCACAGCGGAATGTTATAAGTTAAAGCAACACTTTTTATGCAAAGGCAGAGTTGTAACTCCCCCTTGATGTTTGAAACAAGATAAATGACAAAGTATTTATTATGAATCTAAGTAGTAAATGAGAATTAGATACTTAGCAAGATTCACAATAAATACAGAAATGGAATAATAACAATGAGAGTGTTTGAAGGATTTTTCTGTTTAAAAATCAATGTCTAAAATAGAAGGTTGAAGCCTTCTATTTATAGACGATTACATGCATGTATCTTGCCTAAAAAGCAAGCACAGAAAGTCCAGTTACAAGTTGCACAAGTTGCAACATTGAAAGAAACAAATAAAGCTAAAAGTAATATTAAACAATAAACTACTGATGCAAAAGGGCGGTGGCAAATATCTTCTGCTAAGTGCTGATGAAGGACAACTACTGAAGAGTAGTTTTGTCTTCAGTACTTCTGAAGTGAACTTGTCTGGTTTGGACTTCAGAACTTCTGCAACTTCAGCACTTCTTCATATCTTCTAATCAGCAGTTTCTTGTCTTCTATTCAGTACTTCTATTTAGCCAAAAATGACAGAAGTGAATTAGACTAAGGTTTACAAAAGTGGTTTCACCAATCCTCTTTGTCCTAACAGCTTACGGGAGGGAAGCTTTTTATATTTATTATTATTATTATTATTATTATTATTATTATTATTATTATTTCACGTGGTTTCCCTTTTCACTTTTCTCAATCCCACTTCCTTTCAAAAAGAAACTTCCTCAATTCTACCACATTCCCACAAAGTAACATCCCCAAAAACTGGGCCGTAGGGTTATAGGCAAATGGGCGATTGGTTTAAGGGGTAGGGCGATTGGGATAAGAATGAGGGGCGATTGGGGTAACAAGGTGGGCGAGTAGGTTTTAAAGGTAAAGGGTTTGGGCGAGTGGGTTTTAAAAAAAAACCGTTAGATAGGTGTAGGTTGTTCAGAGTTTATAGGCGATGGTGGAGAGAGGGAAGTCTGGCCAGAGGTTCAAAAGCTCTGTAGATGGTGGCAGAGGGGGAGTTAATTGGGTGTTCAAGGATGGGAGAGGTCAATGGTCGGTGATGGCTTCAGGGAATGAGGTTCTCGGGCGGCGGTGGTGAAGAAGGAGGGTAAAGGTGGTTTCAGGGAAGGTGGGTACAGGGGAGTGAAGGTGAGGATGAGGAAGGACAATGCTCGGTGATGGCTTCAGGGATGGAGGTTCTCGGGCGGCGGTGGTGAAGGAGGGTAAAGGCAAACTGAAACGGCGGTGGTGATTTGGAAATGAGTTTACTCATTCAGCGAAAGCGCTTCATGATCTTTAATTGACGTGTGCGTAACTATACATATTTTACAATGGATTTTAACACACGTTTTTGCTTTAATATTTATAAAAATGGTTTCGACCTTCATATTAAAACACACACACTAGGGCAAGTGTACCCTGTCATATATGTAGTAAGTACAGATAAGAACCAAGTATCGATCCATGGACGCGCGCGGAGCAATTGTACTAAAACTCTGTCCCCGATTTACCAGTAGGAAAAGATAAGTTTGAGTTTTGTTTAAAACTAAATTAATTCTAAAACATGTAAATAACTTAACTACGACTCCAAATAGAAAATATAACTATATAAACTATATTTTTGCCAATCCTAGCATGTTATCTAAATATAATAAGTAATATAGGCGCGTGATCAACATTCCCATTTTCCGACAGTTAGTGTCCCTTTCGGGCATCCTAACATGACAACTATACAGAAAGCTAACACGAATACACACGTTAACCGCTTCAAGTCGTTCATTAGCGAGCAGCTGATATGATCTCACGCAGATCTTCTAAAGATAAGTTAGTCATCCGTTAAGAGTATTCTAACCTCACTAATTTAGGGAAGCGATACCGAATACACAACACAGCCACCTAAACTAGCATAAAGTAGAGCATTTCACAACCTATTCCATTTTACCAACTTTGACCCCAGATCTACTAAGATCACCATTTTTACCAAAATAACTACCAAAGATCATTAACCGTGTCAAAGACTAGTAACGGCACCATTAGGCTTTTTAAACCCTTTTACGTGCCGGTAAGCATTTTTAACCGTTATTCGACTGACTTTAACCAAACCAATACCCGGTTACAGTTTCATGGCATAGACTATTTAACAAGTTAACTAGTCTACTACCGGACGATTAAACGGACGGTTTTTCAACATGTATCCGCCTAACACATTCGACAATCGCTAAAGTCATTCAAATACAGCTACAAATCCATCAACAACGAAACAAGGTTGCGCTATGATCATCAAGATCTAATACGTGAAAAACGCCAAATTTATACAAAACATGATTACATACTAAAAGATTGTTTTACGTACTAAATACTATTGTTCTTGCCCGTAGGCGTACGAATAACTATAATAACATCAAAATAGCATACAAAAATCAGATTTGAATCATAAAAAGCTTCAAGGATCAAACCATAAGAATGCTAAAGAGATGGATCGGATGATGAAGGATGAAACGGATGGACTTCCGAGCTTGTTAAACGGCTTTCCAGCAGCTTGGATCGTCCAAAAATCGCCCAGAAAAGCTTCCCTCAAGATCCAATCCTGATAAGTGAGCTGAAATGGGGATTTTATAGCAGATCAGAGGGTTCGAGCGGCCGCTCGGCCTCTTGGAGCGGCCGCTCGCTTTATCAACAAGTGGACCAATTGCTGCAGACGTGACGTAGGCCTTCTGGAAGGTCCCCAGAAATATCTGGGAGGGGCGCGCGGCCGCGCGAAGGCTTGGAGCGGCCGCTCGAAGGGCCTGATGGCCCGTTTTCGCGCCGAACTCTTCGTTTTTTCCTTCCTTGTGTTTCCGAGACATCGTTTAAGACCTGAAATCGTAAAGATACCCAAATAAGTACCAATTCCTATGTATGAGGTCAAAAACGTATGAAAAAGGGAGTTAAACGGGGACTTTTATATGTGTAATTTAACGTATATCAAACCTCCCCACACTTGAACTTTGCTTGTCCTCAAGCAAACACTTAAACAGAAAATAACCGAAAAACTCGCCAAGTGGCAATAAAGGCAAAATATAGCCTGTACAGACGATAATAGACAAGCCAACAAAGATTTATAAACAGGTGATAAGATAACTAAAAAGCAACGACTCACTTCCGATCTTACAAGCACGCTAACCCGTACACGACTCACAATGTTCACACACACTCGGTTTTATTTATGATACATACGTGTAATGTGTATGTGTAAATCGCTCCATTGCCAAGACAATGAATCGTGCAATATCATAAGCTTGTCAAAAGATCTAGTCTTCACCAACTAACGTGTGAAAAAGCACAAATCAAGAGGTCTTTTACGGGTTGTAATGTTAGGCAAAGGTAAGGGTGCGGAATGGATATTTAAAGTGACAAATCGGCTAAAACTCGGCGGTTTATGTCTAAATAATAGCAACTACTACAACTGTACAACACAAATGCTAATATAGGCGATTTTTATTTTAAATCGAGCTAAATTATAATTCTTAACTTTAAAGCTCTAAAAACTGCTCGAATACTGCTAATGAACTGAAACGGATTATATAATCGACAAACGGGTTCTAAACATATAAACCCGAACACGAACTATTTACAACATATAAACTAGTAGAACAATAACCTAAACCGAGTTTTAACACAAAAGGTTTAAAAGAAAAAGGTTATTTGGTTTAGTGGTGAAATGGTGTGGTAAATAAGAAAAAACACGGGATTAGGTTCAACATGGTTAACTAGTGGATAATATATTGGTGCGGGAAACAGATAGAACGAAAAGAAAAGGCTAAATCAAAAGGGTATCCTAATTGCCTCAATCATGTTCGTACAATCTCACACGTATCTGGTCTAAACAAGTATACTAGTGACAAGTTCTAAACTGCACAAAACATCCGGCTCACTCGCAAGCATGTCAAAGAAATATAATATACTCTAAGGCTCAAACGCTCACGTATCCGGAGGGAAATGGGTGCAAGTGTACGAATATAACACGCTCGTATCTCATCTGTTTGTCGCGTCTCGAGTTGTCTTTATCAAAATTAAGTTAGGCTTGATGTTTATATGAGAATATATACATATATGTACTTTTAAAGGTTTTTTTTTTTTTTTTAACATATATATATATATATATATATATATATATATATACAAGAGGACAAACACGATTATAATCCCTCCCCACACTTGAACTTCACATTGTCCCCAATGTGACAATAGAAAGCGTTTATTAATTAGCTATCTATAGTGGGAAAAAGGAGAATAATACTCCCCTGGTATCGAAGAAGCGCCCGGGTAAATGGACGGCATGAGCCCCGATAACGGTGCTCGCCAGTTCCCTGCAACATGAACATTCTTGACAAAACAAACTCATCAAATACACCCATTCATCGTCACACTTATTCAAACAAACCAAACATTACTGAAAATTAAAATGCGGAAAAGTAAATAGTTCAAGTACAAAAAACAAAATAAATCCATGGGTGATTGCACCCATATATAGTACCAACAGGAATAACATAAACAAAATAGTACCATCTTACCAGCAATTTCTCAATCCTCGTCATCATGGCGAGTCCCTGATGATCCCGCTGCATCACCACCTCGCCTCCGCTTGTCCCCCGGATGTCCCCTCTGTGGGGGATTCCCAAAATGGTTTGGGAAACAAGCATGAAATTCAGAGACAAGGTAGTCTAGGGTCGCCCCTTGATGCTGTAGGGACTCGCCGTGCTGGTATAAAGTGTCGCGCGTTTCTGTTCTGAACGCGCCAAACTCATCATAGAAGCTTTGAGGATGCTGGTAGTAGTACTGCTGCTGGTGAGGCAGTAGAGGCTCCTGCGGGGGTGGCATGTGCTCATGTGGCCGTTGTGGCTGCTGTGGCTGTTGTGGCTGCTGCTGGTCGGGAGGTGGCATGTGCACTGCTGGCAGCGGGTCCCAGATCGTATTATTTTTACCTTTTAGCCTTATTACCCCGCTTGCGTACTCGTGGACAATCCTCATGTGTCTGAGGACATCCATGTTCACCCACGAGTCGCCGGGAACCTTGGTCAGTCCCCTTCGCACATTCTTCAAAATGCCCATCCCCTTTGCGATTTTTGTCACGTACTCCCCCCCGTATATCATGCTCCCGGGTCTCATACCTGATACTGTACTAAGAAAAGAAGCAACAAGTGCAGCAAGGTTAACTTGAACACCACTTACTAGAGCATATAGAAATAACAAATCAGGTGTGGGGCAGCCGGTTGAATCGTCCTTTTTGGCAGCAGCGGTCCCGCATAGGACCTTTTGAAAAACCCGCAGCAGTGGGTCAATGAGCTGGCTTGCTTTGGCACCTTGGGGGTTATACTGTTGCTCCCCCGTTAATTGTGCCCAAAAAGAGTCTCTCAGAACGTTGTCATTCGGGAATTTGTACATCAGTTCGTTGAAGCTCTCATCCTCAACTTCCTCGTCCGTGTAGATTCCTAAGTGGACACCAAGCTCAACGACTGAAATGTCGCGCCACTCCCCGCACAGACGGAACTGTAATCCAAAGCGCTTACCGCTACTTTGGAAGTCCGGCTGGTCATATTTTCGCGGCCTCTGGTAGTGCAATGTGGAGAAGAACTCGAGGGTGAGTTCCTCATAAACTGGTTCCTCTATTAGGAGCAGGTTTTCCATATGCCCGTCCATCATATCCCGGAATCTTTCCTCTTAGTTGAGCTCAGCTAATGTATCAAAGCAAATCCTTCGAGGCGTGGCGATAGAACGCCTGCGCCCCCACAGTTCTGTAAAGGTCTCTATGCACCCGCGTTCTCGCGGGTCCGCGGGATTAAACTGAAGGAAGCGGTGCACCATCTGCATTAAAATGCTAAAATATGTCAGTTATAATCGAAGGAATAAGACCCGGACCCAAAACACGCGAAACAAAAAAGTAAAAAATCACATCAGAGAGTTCGAGCGGCCGCTCGGCCTCTTGGAGCGGCCGCTCGAAGGAGTCTGCGCGCCAATTTTCGCTTTGCAGCCCTGTTTTTCGATCCTGTGCATTGGCGTTTGCCCGGTTTCCAGTGTTTTAGCCAAATGCACTCCACAAGCGGCCATTCAAGCACTTGATTTTTGAAAAATTATTAACTTTGGCGCTTGAATGTCCGAACTTGCGCAATTATGAAGTTGTAAAGTGATGTTGGGATTTTAACACCTACGCGCCTTCACTTTGCAAATCACCTTAACTTTAAGTCATTTAGCGCAAGGTGTTTAAAGCCCAAGCATTTATGGCATAATCATCGAATTTGGGGCGCGTTTGTTTAGTTATGAAGAACGCCCCAAAACTCATGAATATCCCAACTTTAAACTACAATCTAATAACTAGAATCCTTAAAATTTGGGGATTTGTTAAACATTATGAAGAATCCCCAAAAATTAAGAAAACCATACAATTATATAACCTAAACATGATGAATTTGGGGATTGATTGAACAATTATGAAAGGTCCCCAAAATTCAACAACAATCCTAACTACATTAACATATATACAAGCATACAATCCTATAATGAAATTAATTTACAAACATACTAAACTATACCAAACAAGAGGCTACAAAATCATTCAAATCCTTAAAAAATTCCGGACCTTATTTAAACCTTATGAAGACAACCCAAAAACTCAAAGATTTGAACAATAATCAACCACTAATCTACATTATCCAAGCAAACAATCCCTTCAAGAACATTAGGGTTTGTTAAACATTATGGAAGAACCCTAAAAATTCAGAAAAAGATTAAAGAAACTAAACTATTTTACACTAGAACAAGAGAAATTACAAGAAAACTAGAGATTCATACCTTGTTCTTGAAGATTTGAAGGTGGAATTGAAGGGTTTGGTTGGTGTTCTTGAGAGCAAAGTGAAAAAAATGGTGGGTTATTGTGAATGAGCGGCCGCTTAACATGTTGTAGGGTTTTAATTTTTCAGTTTTTAGGTGAAATACCCCTTTTGCCCTTTGCAGAATTTCCGTTCAGAAGCCTCGCGCGGCCGCTCGGCCCCTTCGCGCGGCCGCTCGGATTTTTTTTTTTTTTTTTAAAGCTGGGTGTTTGGAGCGGGCCGCTCGGAATATCCGAGCGGCCGCTCGAAGCTACTGATGTGCATTTTTCCTGCACTTTTCACCCAAACATGCCTGCACTTATCCGTTTTGACCCGAACAACCAACATACCTGTTTTTAGACGCTTTCTAGCATAATACCATGGGTTTGAAGCGACTATCCACACAATCACAAGGCGCGAATCAAACCTGCAAAGACTAAAAACAAACTACAACCACAAGTTAAAATTGAACAACTTAACTACAAATTAAACTACACTATGAACATATATACAATTTGGCGCGCCCATACACGCCGTGCTATATTTATTAACGAGTCGCTAGCTAGACTCACTTCCCCACACTTATTAGGCGCGCGGGTCGTAGAGATCGATCATCTCCACGGATTTGTCAACCGGTCCGTCAATGTAGACTTTAAGGCGATGACCGTTGACTTTGAAAGTCACACCCTCTGAATTTTCAATCGAGACAGTTCCGTAAGGATATACTTCCTTAACAGTGTACGGTCCTGTCCATCGGGATTTCAACTTTCCTGGAAAGAGACGCAGGCGTGAGTTATAAAGCAGGACCAAGTCGCCTACCTGAAAATCTTCTCGGTGTTTGAGGCGACTGTCGTGCAATCTCTTTGTGCGCTCTTTGTACAACATCGAGCTCTCATAGGCTTGTTGCCTAAGCTCCTCTAGCTCGTGAATCTGCAAGAAACGGGTCTCACCGCCGGTCTTCAGATCCAAATTTGCCGTTTTAAGAGCCCAGAATGCCCTATGCTCTAGCTCGACTGGGAGATGACACGCTTGCCATAGACAAGCCTAAAGGGAGTCGTCCCAATAGGCGTCTTGTAAGCCGTCCTAAAGGCCCACAGCGCGTCATCAAGCTTGTCCGCCCAATCCTTGCGGTTTTGATTAACCGACCGCTCAAGGATTCGCTTCAATCCACGGTTAGTGACCTCCACCTGTCCACTTGTCTGTGGATGATACGGGGTGGATAACCTGTGGTGGACACCATAACGTGCTAACGCGCGATCAAGCTGCGCATTGCAGAAATGCGTGCCACGGTCACTAATCAATGCCTTTGGGGCACCAAACCGTGAGAACAAGCTCCTAACAAACCTCACTACAACTCGGGCATCATTTGTGGGCAAGGCTTGCGCCTCGGCCCACTTTGATACGTAATCAACAGCCACGAGTATATATCTATTGCCCCGTGAGGAGGGGAACGGTCCCATGAAGTCTATGCCCCAAATGTCAAAGACCTCACAGACTTGAATCGGGTTTTGCGGCATTTGGTCACGTGCCGATATGTTCGTCGCCCTCTGGCACGAATCACAAGCACCAACCAATATCTGGGCGTCACGAAAGAGTGTGGGCCAGTAAAACCCGGAGTCTAACACTTTCTTAGCAGTGTAATTCGCTCCATGGTGACCTCCGGTAGGCCCCTCGTGACAATCGCGCAAGATCTGCGCCGCCTCTACCCCAAACACACAACGGCGAATCAACTGATCCGCCCCAACCCGGAACAAAAATGGGTCATCCCAAAAGTAATGCTTTAGGTCCGCGAAGAACTTCCTCTTTTGCTGGTGCGACAATCCTTTGATGAGGATCCCGCACGCGAGGTAGTTCGCAAAATCCGCGAACCATGGTGATACATCTTCCACCGACTCGACGCTCATCAAGAACTCGTGGGGAAAGTTGTCATTAATGGTATCCCACGCGCAGTTCTCGGCACCATCATGCTCGAGTCTGGACAAATGATCAGCAGCAACATTCAGGGCACCCTTCTTGTCCTGAATCTCTATATCGAACTCTTGCAACAACAAGATCCACCTAATCAGGCGCGGTTTCGCGTCCTGTTTGCTGAATAGGTATCGGATCGCTGCATGGTCCGTATAGACGATGGTCTTCGACAGCACCAAATATGATCTAAACTTGTCGAACGCAAATACTACAGCAAGAAGCTCTTTTTCAGTCGTGGTGTAATGCTCCTGAGCATCATGTAGAGTCTTACTCGCGTAGTAGATCGGGTGGAAGTGCTTGTCCTTCCGCTGTCCCAAGACCGCCCCTATCGCGAAGTCACTCGCGTCGCACATAATCTCGAATGGCAGCTCCCAGTCGGGTGCTACCAATATAGGGGCCTCAACAAGCAAACGCTTCAGAAGGCCAAATGCCTTCACACACTCTGCACCAAACACAAACGGTGCATCCTTTTCCAACAAACGGGTCATCGGTCGGGCGATCTTTGAAAAATCTTTGATAAATCGCCTGTAAAATCCCGCATGACCCAAAAAGCTGCGGATCGCTCTGACAGAGGAGGGTGGAGGGAGCCTAGAAATGATATCTACTTTAGCAGGATCAACCTCCAACCCACTTTGGGAGACCTTATGCCCCAGGACTATTCCTTCCTTCACCATGAAGTGGCATTTTTCCCAGTTTAGCACAAGACTGGTCTCCTCACACCTCTGAAGCATCCGCTCCAGGTTCCCCAGACATTGATCGAACGAACTCCCAAAAACGGAAAAATCATCCATGAACACCTCCATGGAGTCCTCGATCATGTCATGAAAAATGGCAACCATGCAACGCTGGAAGGTCGCCGGCGCATTGCACAGCCCAAATGGCATACGCCTGTAGGCGAATGTGCCAAAAGGGCATGTGAAGGTCGTCTTATCCTGGTCCACAGGATCGATAGGGATCTGAAAGTATCCAGAGAAACCATCAAGGAAACAGTAATACAACTTCCCCGACAGTCGTTCCAACATCTGATCGATGAATGGAAGCGGGAAGTGATCCTTGCGGGTGGCGTCGTTGAGCTTGCGATAGTCAATGCAAACTCTCCACCCCGTGACGGTCCTCGTAGGAATTAACTCATTCCTATCATTTGTGACCACCGTCATGCCACCCTTCTTGGGCACGACGTGCACAGGACTAACCCAAACAGAGTCCGAGATGGGATATATCAATCCAGCATCAAGCAGTTTAATTACCTCGGATTTAACAACCTCTTGCATGTTCGGGTTCAGACGCCTCTGGTGCTGCGCACAAGGCTTGTAGACATCCTCCATCAAGATTTTATGAGTACAGAAAGAGGGATTAATCCCCTTGATGTCTACGATCTTCCAGGCAATTGCCCGTTTATGAAGTTTTAAAACCCTGAACAACTCGCTCTTTTCTTCCACAGTCAATGAAGACGATATGATCACCGGTAGACGCCCCTCCTCATCCAGAAATGCATACTCGAGATGCGGCGGGAGCTCCTTCAGCTCTAGAGACGGTGGATCCTCAACAGACGGCTTCGCCTTCTCCTCTTCCTCTCGCTCAATTTCCACAAAACGCTCCGGACTTTGGGAACCATCATCACCGATCTGATAGACCGGCTGCTCATCTATATGGCCCTCCTGCATAATGCCATCTAGGCTCCCACACAACAGATGTGTGTCCGAAACATCTCTCTCCCAAGCACCTCTGACATGAGAGCTGACACACTGGTCTACTATATCAAGATAGTATAGTGTATCGTCTTGGCTCTCAGGATGGCACATCGACCTCTGAATGTCAAAAGTCACGTGCTCATCATTGACTCGGAGTGTGATCTGGCCCGCAGCCACGTCAACAATCGTCCTTGCCGTGTTAAGGAAAGGACGTCCGAGAATCAAAGGGACTTTAGAGTCCTCATCCATATCTAGGATAACAAAGTCCACAGGGAAAACAAATTTGTCAATCTTGACAAGCATATTTTCTACAAACCCCCGTGGATACTTGATCGAACGATCAGCGAGGCGAATACTCATCCTGGTGGGTGAAGGTTCACCCAGATCCAACTTCTCGAAAACCTTATAAGGCATAAGGTTTATGCTGGCCCCCAAGTCTGCGAGTGCATTACTGACAGTCATATCACCTATCAGACAAGGGATGGTAAAGCTACCAGGATCGCCCATTTTCATGGGCAGTCTATTCTGCAGAATTGCAGAGCAGTTCTCGTTCAACAGAACGCAGGACAGGTCCTCAAGTTTTTGCTTATTTGTGAGGATGTCCTTCAAGAATTTGGCATACTTAGGCATCTGTGCTAAGGCCTCAACAAACGGGATGTTTATATGTAGCTGCTTGAACAGCTCGAGAAATTTCCCGTATTGCGCCTCGTCTTTCTGCTTCCTAAGTCTACCAGGATATGGAACAGGAGGAGTGTAGTCTGTGACTGGCTTCGGTAGCTGTGCTGTACTTGCTGGGACTCGCCTAGCGTGCACCTCGTCCGAAGACTCAGTCTGGACCGTCTCAGTGATCGGTGGTGAGCCCGATGTGTCAGGTCCCGTGGTTTTACCACTCCTCGTCGTTATGGCATTCACATGCCCCCTTGGATTAGGCTCAGTGTTGCCTGGAAGACCACCCTGCTGTCTCTCAGACATCATCTTTGCCATCTGGCCAACCTGGTTCTCTATGGCCTGCATCGACGCCTTTTGGCCTCTCATCTCTCCCTCATAATTCGTGAAGCGCTCCTCATGCTGCTGGTAGCGCTGCTCAGCGATCTGATTGGAATTAGAGGTGTTGGTAAGGAGCTGAGACATCATTTCCTCCAGCTTAGACATACCATGAGGGGCGTGCTGCTGGGAGCTGCTCCCGGCGCCCTGATTCTGGTATTGGTTCGGTCTCTGCTGGGACGATTGACCACGACCCTGGTATGGCTGTTGGTTGGACTGGTAGGACTGTTGGTTGGACTGGAAAGGCTGTTGGGACTGGTAGGACTGTTGTGGCGCAGCGGCTCTCTGCTGGAATCCGAGAGGGTTCTGGTTCGAAGTACCAGATCTCCACCCGAAGTTCGGGTGATTTCTCCAACCCGGATTATAAGTGTTACTGTAAGGGTTATTCTGGGGTCTCGTTTGATTACCCATGTAGTCCACTTCCTCGTGGCCTGTATACATCACCCCCTGAGCACACGAGCCAGGCTCGTGAGATACCCCGCACTCCACACACAAACAATCGGACTGCGCTACGTGTTGCTGAGAGTTATCGAATCTCGTAGCCAGAGCCGCTATCTGTGCCGAAATCGCCGTATAGTTATCCACGGCATGCACACCAGCCTTGGCAGATGAAGACCTAGATCTATCATTCTGCCGGGATTTAGATTTTAGGGACGCCTTCTCAATAATGCTCCACGCTTCCCTAGGAGACTTTGTTCCGATGTCTCCCCCAGCGTATACATCAAGGCGTTCCTGAGACGCATACCCGAGTCCCTGATAAAAAGTTTGCACCAAATGCCTTTTCGAAAGCTCATGGTGCGGGCAACTCAAGAGTAGGTCTTTAAACCTTTCCCAGGCTGTGTATAATGATTCATCGTCATCTTGACGAAATGTCATGATGCGATTCCTCAGTTTTTGTGTCTTTTCAGGAGGAAAATACTGCTGCATGAATTGTTGTGACAACTCTGCCCAAGTCGTGATCGACCCTGCGGGTTGTGACAGAAGCCAAGTCCGGGCTTTGTCCCGCAGTGAGAATGGGAAGAGTCGGAGACGGATAGCATCATCGGAGATGCCCGTCATCTTAAAGGTGGCTAAAACCTCTAAGAATGCAGCAATATGTCGGCCTGGATCCTCGTGCTCCAGTCCACCGAATTGCACCGAGTTTTGTATCATATTCACGATACTAGATTTGATCTCGAAATGGTCCGCCAAAATAGCCGGACGGACAATACTCGGCGCGAGTCCATCTCCTCCTGGACGACCACTATCATTCAGCGGAATGTCGTCATCCGCCATGATAATGTCGCTGTGGGCGTCCGACCCGTTGTCGTCGGCCAGATCGTGCCTCGCCTCCTCAATTGGGACCTCAACAATAGGAGCAGCAATAAGAATATCAGAAACAAGACGCAATTTATGAAGTCTAATCCGCTCGCTTCTCCTTAGGCGCCTTAGCTCCTCGTCAGAAAGATCACCAGAAGACCCTGGGTTTGTGGACATCAACCTGCATGTAAGAATGATACAGTTGCAACAGGCGAATATATGACAAACCCAAAAAGGCGATAAAAGACAGAAAAATAAATAAATGAAATAAAGAATCAATAAATTCATGCGAAAATAACTGAGCGCAAATATATTCAAGAAAATCAAATATAAACAAATAGAATCAATAAAATGAACAGAATTAAGCAGACTAAGCCTAAAACTATACAAAGAATGAAATTAATAATTAGTCCAAATACGAACAAATAAATCTAATTAATCAAACAACGAACAAATCAAATTCATAGACAAACCAATTAATCCAATATTCAATAAATTAAATCTATCAACATCCTAATGAACGAAAAATCAAATCAAACAATCCTATAAGCAGATAAATGAACGAATCTATATGCAACCTAAAAACCAATCTAAAATTAATCCAATATATCAACAGACAGATAAATCTAATAAAAATTCAAATAATCATATATGCAAATTAATGAATGAAATAACGAATCAAAGAAGTATAAACAAGTATTCACAAGCATGTACACTGGTAAAAAGTTGACTCGGTTCGTTCCTAAAGCTCGTCGCATCCCTGGCAACGGCGCCAAAAACTTGACGTGTGCGTAACTATACATATTTTACAATGGATTTTAACACACGTTTTTGCTTTAATATTTATAAAAATGGTTTCGACCTTCATATTAAAACACACACACTAGGGCAAGTGTACCCTGTCATATATGTAGTAAGTACAGATAAGAACCAAGTATCGATCCATGGACGCGCGCGGAGCAATTGTACTAAAACTCTGTCCCCGATTTACCAGTAGGAAAAGATAAGTTTGAGTTTTGTTTAAAACTAAATTAATTCTAAAACATGTAAATAACTTACCTACGGCTCCAAATAGAAAATATAACTATATAAACTATATTTTTGCCAATCCTAGCATGTTATCTAAATATAATAAGTAATATAGGCGCGTGATCAACATTCCCATTTTCCGACAGTTAGTGTCCCTTTCGGGCATCCTAACATGACAACTATACAGAAAGCTAACACGAATACACACGTTAACCGCTTCAAGTCGTTCATTAGCGAGCAGCTGATATGATCTCACGCAGATCTTCTAAAGATAAGTTAGTCATCCGTTAAGAGTATTCTAACCTCACTAATTTAGGGAAGCGATACCGAATACACAACACAGCCACCTAAACTAGCATAAAGTAGAGCATTTCACAACCTATTCCATTTTACCAACTTTGACCCCAGATCTACTAAGATCACCATTTTTACCAAAATAACTACCAAAGATCATTAACCGTGTCAAAGACTAGTAACGGCACCATTAGGCTTTTTAAACCCTTTTACGTGCCGGTAAGCATTTTTAACCGTTATTCGACTGACTTTAACCAAACCAATACCCGGTTACAGTTTCATGGCATAGACTATTTAACAAGTTAACTAGTCTACTACCGGACGATTAAACGGACGGTTTTTCAACATGTATCCGCCTAACACATTCGACAATCGCTAAAGTCATTCAAATACAGCTACAAATCCATCAACAACGAAACAAGGTTGCGCTATGATCATCAAGATCTAATACGTGAAAAACGCCAAATTTATACAAAACATGATTACATACTAAAAGATTGTTTTACGTACTAAATACTATTGTTCTTGCCCGTAGGCGTACGAATAACTATAATAACATCAAAATAGCATACAAAAATCAGATTTGAATCATAAAAAGCTTCAAGGATCAAACCATAAGAATGCTAAAGAGATGGATCGGATGATGAAGGATGGAACGGATGGACTTCCGAGCTTGTTAAACGGCTTTCCAGCAGCTTGGATCGTCCAAAAATCGCCCAGAAAAGCTTCCCTCAAGATCCAATCCTGATAAGTGAGCTGAAATGGGGATTTTATAGCAGATCAGAGGGTTCGAGCGGCCGCTCGGCCTCTTGGAGCGGCCGCTCGCTTTATCAACAAGTGGACCAATTGCTGCAGACGTGACGTAGGCCTTCTGGAAGGTCCCCATAAATATCTGGGAGGGGCGCGCGGCCGCGCGAAGGCTTGGAGCGGCCGCTCGAAGGGCCTGATGGCCCGTTTTCGCGCCGAACTCTTCGTTTTTTCCTTCCTTGTGTTTCCGGGACATCGTTTAAGACCTGAAATCGTAAAGATACCCAAATAAGTACCAATTCCTATGTATGAGGTCAAAAACGTATGAAAAAGGGAGTTAAACGGGGACTTTTATATGTGTAATTTAACGTATATCAAACCTCCCCACACTTGAACTTTGCTTGTCCTCAAGCAAACACTTAAACAGAAAATAACCGAAAAACTCGCCAAGTGGCAATAAAGGCAAAATATAGCCTGTACAGACGATAATAGACAAGCCAACAAAGATTTATAAACAGGTGATAAGATAACTAAAAAGCAACGACTCACTTCCGATCTTACAAGCACGCTAACCCGTACACGACTCACAATGTTCACACACACTCGGTTTTATTTATGATACATACGTGTAATGTGTATGTGTAAATCGCTCCATTGCCAAGACAATGAATCGTGCAATATCATAAGCTTGTCAAAAGATCTAGTCTTCACCAACTAACGTGTGAAAAAGCACAAATCAAGAGGTCTTTTACGGGTTGTAATGTTAGGCAAAGGTAAGGGTGCGGAATGGATATTTAAAGTGACAAATCGGCTAAAACTCGGCGGTTTATGTCTAAATAATAGCAACTACTACAACTGTACAACACAAATGCTAATATAGGCGATTTTTATTTTAAATCGAGCTAAATTATAATTCTTAACTTTAAAGCTCTAAAAACTGCTCGAATACTGCTAATGAACTGAAACGGATTATATAATCGACAAACGGGTTCTAAACATATAAACCCGAACACGAACTATTTACAACATATAAACTAGTAGAACAATAACCTAAACCGAGTTTTAACACAAAAGGTTTAAAAGAAAAAGGTTATTTGGTTTAGTGGTGAAATGGTGTGGTAAATAAGAAAAAACACGGGATTAGGTTCAACATGGTTAACTAGTGGATAATATATTGGTGCGGGAAACAGATAGAACGAAAAGAAAAGGCTAAATCAAAAGGGTATCCTAATTGCCTCAATCATGTTCGTACAATCTCACACGTATCTGGTCTAAACAAGTATACTAGTGACAAGTTCTAAACTGCACAAAACATCCGGCTCACTCGCAAGCATGTCAAAGAAATATAATATACTCTAAGGCTCAAACGCTCACGTATCCGGAGGGAAATGGGTGCAAGTGTACGAATATAACACGCTCGTATCTCATCTGTTTGTCGCGTCTCGAGTTGTCTTTATCAAAATTAAGTTAGGCTTGATGTTTATATGAGAATATATACATATATGTACTTTTAAAGGTTTTTTTTTTTTTTTTTTTTAACATATATATATATATATATATATATACAAGAGGACAAACACGATTATAATCCCTCCCCACACTTGAACTTCACATTGTCCCCAATGTGACAATAGAAAGCGTTTATTAATTAGCTATCTATAGTGGGAAAAAGGAGAATAATACTCCCCTGGTATCGAAGAAGCGCCCGGGTAAATGGACGGCATGAGCCCCGATAACGGTGCTCGCCAGTTCCCTGCAACATGAACATTCTTGACAAAACAAACTCATCAAATACACCCATTCATCGTCACACTTATTCAAACAAACCAAACATTACTGAAAATTAAAATGCGGAAAAGTAAATAGTTCAAGTACAAAAAACAAAATAAATCCATGGGTGATTGCACCCATATATAGTACCAACAGGAATAACATAAACAAAATAGTACCATCTTACCAGCAATTTCTCAATCCTCGTCATCATGGCGAGTCCCTGATGATCCCGCTGCATCACCACCTCGCCTCCGCTTGTCCCCCGGATGTCCCCTCTGTGGGGGATTCCCAAAATGGTTTGGGAAACAAGCATGAAATTCAGAGACAAGGTAGTCTAGGGTCGCCCCTTGATGCTGTAGGGACTCGCCGTGCTGGTATAAAGTGTCGCGCGTTTCTGTTCTGAACGCGCCAAACTCATCATAGAAGCTTTGAGGATGCTGGTAGTAGTACTGCTGCTGGTGAGGCAGTAGAGGCTCCTGCGGGGGTGGCATGTGCTCATGTGGCCGTTGTGGCTGCTGTGGCTGTTGTGGCTGCTGCTGGTCGGGAGGTGGCATGTGCACTGCTGGCAGCGGGTCCCAGATCGTATTATTTTTACCTTTTAGCCTTATTACCCCGCTTGCGTACTCGTGGACAATCCTCATGTGTCTGAGGACATCCATGTTCACCCACGAGTCGCCGGGAACCTTGGTCAGTCCCCTTCGCACATTCTTCAAAATGCCCATCCCCTTTGCGATTTTTGTCACGTACTCCCCCCCGTATATCATGCTCCCGGGTCTCATACCTGATACTGTACTAAGAAAAGAAGCAACAAGTGCAGCAAGGTTAACTTGAACACCACTTACTAGAGCATATAGAAATAACAAATCAGGTGTGGGGCAGCCGGTTGAATCGTCCTTTTTGGCAGCAGCGGTCCCGCATAGGACCTTTTGAAAAACCCGCAGCAGTGGGTCAATGAGCTGGCTTGCTTTGGCACCTTGGGGGTTATACTGTTGCTCCCCCGTTAATTGTGCCCAAAAAGAGTCTCTCAGAACGTTGTCATTCGGGAATTTGTACATCAGTTCGTTGAAGCTCTCATCCTCAACTTCCTCGTCCGTGTAGATTCCTAAGTGGACACCAAGCTCAGCGACTGAAATGTCGCGCCACTCCCCGCACAGACGGAACTGTAATCCAAAGCGCTTACCGCTACTTTGGAAGTCCGGCTGGTCATATTTTCGCGGCCTCTGGTAGTGCAATGTGGAGAAGAACTCGAGGGTGAGTTCCTCATAAACTGGTTCCTCTATTAGGAGCAGGTTTTCCATATGCCCGTCCATCATTTCCCGGAATCTTTCCTCTTAGTTGAGCTCAGCTAATGTATCAAAGCAAATCCTTCGAGGCGTGGCGATAGAACGCCTGCGCCCCCACAGTTCTGTAAAGGTCTCTATGCACCCGCGTTCTCGCGGGTCCGCGGGATTAAACTGAAGGAAGCGGTGCACCATCTGCATTAAAATGCTAAAATATGTCAGTTATAATCGAAGGAATAAGACCCGGACCCAAAACACGCGAAACAAAAAAGTAAAAAATCACATCAGAGAGTTCGAGCGGCCGCTCGGCCTCTTGGAGCGGCCGCTCGAAGGAGTCTGCGCGCCAATTTTCGCTCTGCAGCCCTGTTTTTCGATCCTGTGCATTGGCGTTTGCCCGGTTTCCAGTGTTTTAGCCAAATGCACTCCACAAGCGGCCATTCAAGCACTTGATTTTTGAAAAATTATTAACTTTGGCGCTTGAATGTCCGAACTTGCGCAATTATGAAGTTGTAAAGTGATGTTGGGATTTTAACACCTACGCGCCTTCACTTTGCAAATCACCTTAACTTTAAGTCATTTAGCGCAAGGTGTTTAAAGCCCAAGCATTTATGGCATAATCATCGAATTTGGGGCGCGTTTGTTTAGTTATGAAGAACGCCCCAAAACTCATGAATATCCCAACTTTAAACTACAATCTAATAACTAGAATCCTTAAAATTTGGGGATTTGTTAAACATTATGAAGAATCCCCAAAAATTAAGAAAACCATACAATTATATAACCTAAACATGATGAATTTGGGGATTGATTGAACAATTATGAAAGGTCCCCAAAATTCAACAACAATCCTAACTACATTAACATATATACAAGCATACAATCCTATAATGAAATTAATTTACAAACATACTAAACTATACCAAACAAGAGGCTACAAAATCATTCAAATCCTTAAAAAATTCCGGACCTTATTTAAACCTTATGAAGACAACCCAAAAACTCAAAGATTTGAACAATAATCAACCACTAATCTACATTATCCAAGCAAACAATCCCTTCAAGAACATTAGGGTTTGTTAAACATTATGGAAGAACCCTAAAAATTCAGAAAAAGATTAAAGAAACTAAACTATTTTACACTAGAACAAGAGAAATTACAAGAAAACTAGAGATTCATACCTTGTTCTTGAAGATTTGAAGGTGGAATTGAAGGGTTTGGTTGGTGTTCTTGAGAGCAAAGTGAAAAAAATGGTGGGTTATTGTGAATGAGCGGCCGCTTAACATGTTGTAGGGTTTTAATTTTTCAGTTTTTAGGTGAAATACCCCTTTTGCCCTTTGCAGAATTTCCGTTCAGAAGCCTCGCGCGGCCGCTCGGCCCCTTCGCGCGGCTGCTCGGATTTTTTTTTTTTTTTTTTAAAGCTGGGTGTTTGGAGCGGGCCGCTCGGAATATCCGAGCGGCCGCTCGAAGCTACTGATGTGCATTTTTCCTGCACTTTTCACCCAAACATGCCTGCACTTATCCGTTTTGACCCGAACAACCAACATACCTGTTTTTAGACGCTTTCTAGCATAATACCATGGGTTTGAAGCGACTATCCACACAATCACAAGGCGCGAATCAAACCTGCAAAGACTAAAAACAAACTACAACCACAAGTTAAAATTAAACAACTTAACTACAAATTAAACTACACTATGAACATATATACAATTTGGCGCGCCCATACACGCCGTGCTATATTTATTAACGAGTCGCTAGCTAGACTCACTTCCCCACACTTATTAGGCGCGCGGGTCGTAGAGATCGATCATCTCCACGGATTTGTCAACCGGTCCGTCAATGTAGACTTTAAGGCGATGACCGTTGACTTTGAAAGTCACACCCTCTGAATTTTCAATCGAGACAGTTCCGTAAGGATATACTTCCTTAACAGTGTACGGTCCTGTCCATCGGGATTTCAACTTTCCTGGAAAGAGACGCAGGCGTGAGTTATAAAGCAGGACCAAGTCGCCTACCTGAAAATCTTCTCGGTGTTTGAGGCGACTGTCGTGCAATCTCTTTGTGCGCTCTTTGTACAACATCGAGCTCTCATAGGCTTGTTGCCTAAGCTCCTCTAGCTCGTGAATCTGCAAGAAACGGGTCTCACCGCCGGTCTTCAGATCCAAATTTGCCGTTTTAAGAGCCCAGAATGCCCTATGCTCTAGCTCGACTGGGAGATGACACGCTTGCCATAGACAAGCCTAAAGGGAGTCGTCCCAATAGGCGTCTTGTAAGCCGTCCTAAAGGCCCACAGCGCGTCATCAAGCTTGTCCGCCCAATCCTTGCGGTTTTGATTAACCGACCGCTCAAGGATTCGGTTCAATCCATGGTTAGTGACCTCCACCTGTCCACTTGTCTGTGGATGATACGGGGTGGATAACCTGTGGTGGACACCATAACGTGCTAACGCGCGATCAAGCTGCGCATTGCAGAAATGCGTGCCACGGTCACTAATCAATGCCTTTGGGGCACCAAACCGTGAGAACAAGCTCCTAACAAACCTCACTACAACTCGGGCATCATTTGTGGGCAAGGCTTGCGCCTCGGCCCACTTTGATACGTAATCAACAGCCACGAGTATATATCTATTGCCCCGTGAGGAGGGGAACGGTCCCATGAAGTCTATGCCCCAAATGTCAAAGACCTCACAGACTTGAATCGGGTTTTGCGGCATTTGGTCACGTGCCGATATGTTCGTCGCCCTCTGGCACGAATCACAAGCACCAACCAATATCTGGGCGTCACGAAAGAGTGTGGGCCAGTAAAACCCGGAGTCTAACACTTTCTTAGCAGTGTAATTCGCTCCATGGTGACCTCCGGTAGGCCCCTCGTGACAATCGCGCAAGATCTGCGCCGCCTCTACCCCAAACACACAACGGCGAATCAACTGATCCGCCCCAACCCGGAACAAAAATGGGTCATCCCAAAAGTAATGCTTTAGGTCCGCGAAGAACTTCCTCTTTTGCTGGTGCGACAATCCTTTGATGAGGATCCCGCACGCGAGGTAGTTCGCAAAATCCGCGAACCATGGTGATACATCTTCCACCGACTCGACGCTCATCAAGAACTCGTGGGGAAAGTTGTCATTAATGGTATCCCACGCGCAGTTCTCGGCACCATCATGCTCGAGTCTGGACAAATGATCAGCAGCAACATTCAGGGCACCCTTCTTGTCCTGAATCTCTATATCGAACTCTTGCAACAGCAAGATCCACCTAATCAGGCGCGGTTTCGCGTCCTGTTTGCTGAATAGGTATCGGATCGCTGCATGGTCCGTATAGACGATGGTCTTCGACAGCACCAAATATGATCTAAACTTGTCGAACGCAAATACTACAGCAAGAAGCTCTTTTTCAGTCGTGGTGTAATGCTCCTGAGCATCATGTAGAGTCTTACTCGCGTAGTAGATCGGGTGGAAGTGCTTGTCCTTCCGCTGTCCCAAGACCGCCCCTATCGCGAAGTCACTCGCGTCGCACATAATCTCGAATGGCAGCTCCTAGTCGGGTGCTACCAATATAGGGGCCTCAACAAGCAAACGCTTCAGAAGGCCAAATGCCTTCACACACTCTGCACCAAACACAAACGGTGCATCCTTTTCCAACAAACGGGTCATCGGTCGGGCGATCTTTGAAAAATCTTTGATAAATCGCCTGTAAAATCCCGCATGACCCAAAAAGCTGCGGATCGCTCTGACAGAGGAGGGTGGAGGGAGCCTAGAAATGATATCTACTTTAGCAGGATCAACCTCCAACCCACTTTGGGAGACCTTATGCCCCAGGACTATTCCTTCCTTCACCATGAAGTGGCATTTTTCCCAGTTTAGCACAAGACTGGTCTCCTCACACCTCTGAAGCATCCGCTCCAGGTTCCCCAGACATTGATCGAACGAACTCCCAAAAACGGAAAAATCATCCATGAACACCTCCATGGAGTCCTCGATCATGTCATGAAAAATGGCAACCATGCAACGCTGGAAGGTCGCCGGCGCATTGCACAGCCCAAATGGCATACGCCTGTAGGCGAATGTGCCAAAAGGGCATGTGAAGGTCGTCTTATCCTGGTCCACAGGATCGATAGGGATCTGAAAGTATCCAGAGAAACCATCAAGGAAACAGTAATACAACTTCCCCGACAGTCGTTCCAACATCTGATCGATGAATGGAAGCGGGAAGTGATCCTTGCGGGTGGCGTCGTTGAGCTTGCGATAGTCAATGCAAACTCTCCACCCCGTGACGGTCCTCGTAGGAATTAACTCATTCCTATCATTTGTGACCACCGTCATGCCACCCTTCTTGGGCACGACGTGCACAGGACTAACCCAAACAGAGTCCGAGATGGGATATATCAATCCAGCATCAAGCAGTTTAATTACCTCGGATTTAACAACCTCTTGCATGTTCGGGTTCAGACGCCTCTGGTGCTGCGCACAAGGCTTGTAGACATCCTCCATCAAGATTTTATGAGTACAGAAAGAGGGATTAATCCCCTTGATGTCTACGATCTTCCAGGCAATTGCCCGTTTATGAAGTTTTAAAACCCTGAACAACTCGCTCTTTTCTTCCACAGTCAATGAAGACGATATGATCACCGGTAGACGCCCCTCCTCATCCAGAAATGCATACTCGAGATGCGGCGGGAGCTCCTTCAGCTCTAGAGACGGTGGATCCTCAACAGACGGCTTCGCCTTCTCCTCTTCCTCTCGCTCAATTTCCACAAAACGCTCCGGACTTTGGGAACCATCATCACCGATCTGATAGACCGGCTGCTCATCTATATGGCCCTCCTGCATAATGCCATCTAGGCTCCCACACAACAGATGTGTGTCCGAAACATCTCTCTCCCAAGCACCTCTGACATGAGAGCTGACACACTGGTCTACTATATCAAGATAGTATAGTGTATCGTCTTGGCTCTCAGGATGGCACATCGACCTCTGAATGTCAAAAGTCACGTGCTCATCATTGACTCGGAGTGTGATCTGGCCCGCAGCCACGTCAACAATCGTCCTTGCCGTGTTAAGGAAAGGACGTCCGAGAATCAAAGGGACTTTAGAGTCCTCATCCATATCTAGGATAACAAAGTCCACAGGGAAAACAAATTTGTCAATCTTGACAAGCATATTTTCTACAAACCCCCGTGGATACTTGATCGAACGATCAGCGAGGCGAATACTCATCCTGGTGGGTGAAGGTTCACCCAGATCCAACTTCTCGAAAACCTTATAAGGCATAAGGTTTATGCTGGCCCCCAAGTCTGCGAGTGCATTACTGACAGTCATATCACCTATCAGACAAGGGATGGTAAAGCTACCAGGATCGCCCATTTTCATGGGCAGTCTATTCTGCAGAATTGCAGAGCAGTTCTCGTTCAACAGAACGCAGGACAGGTCCTCAAGTTTTTGCTTATTTGTGAGGATGTCCTTCAAGAATTTGGCATACTTAGGCATCTGTGCTAAGGCCTCAACAAACGGGATGTTTATATGTAGCTGCTTGAACAGCTCGAGAAATTTCCCGTATTGCGCCTCGTCTTTCTGCTTCCTAAGTCTACCAGGATATGGAACAGGAGGAGTGTAGTCTGTGACTGGCTTCGGTAGCTGTGCTGTACTTGCTGGGACTCGCCTAGCGTGCACCTCGTCCGAAGACTCAGTCTGGACCGTCTCAGTGATCGGTGGTGAGCCCGATGTGTCAGGTCCCGTGGTTTTACCACTCCTCGTCGTTATGGCATTCACATGCCCCCTTGGATTAGGCTCAGTGTTGCCTGGAAGACCACCCTGCTGTCTCTCAGACATCATCTTTGCCATCTGGCCAACCTGGTTCTCTATGGCCTGCATCGACGCCTTTTGGCCTCTCATCTCTCCCTCATAATTCGTGAAGCGCTCCTCATGCTGCTGGTAGCGCTGCTCAGCGATCTGATTGGAATTAGAGGTGTTGGTAAGGAGCTGAGACATCATTTCCTCCAGCTTAGACATACCATGAGGGGCGTGCTGCTGGGAGCTGCTCCCGGCGCCCTGATTCTGGTATTGGTTCGGTCTCTGCTGGGACGATTGACCACGACCCTGGTATGGCTGTTGGTTGGACTGGTAGGACTGTTGGTTGGACTGGAAAGGCTGTTGGGACTGGTAGGACTGTTGTGGCGCAGCGGCTCTCTGCTGGAATCCGAGAGGGTTCTGGTTCGAAGTACCAGATCTCCACCCGAAGTTCGGGTGATTTCTCCAACCCGGATTATAAGTGTTACTGTAAGGGTTATTCTGGGGTCTCGTTTGATTACCCATGTAGTCCACTTCCTCATGGCCTGTATACATCACCCCCTGAGCACACGAGCCAGGCTCGTGAGATACCCCGCACTCCACACACAAACAATCGGACTGCGCTACGTGTTGCTGAGAGTTATCGAATCTCGTAGCCAGAGCCGCTATCTGTGCCGAAATCGCCGTATAGTTATCCACGGCATGCACACCAGCCTTGGCAGATGAAGACCTAGATCTATCATTCTGCCGGGATTTAGATTTTAGGGACGCCTTCTCAATAATGCTCCACGCTTCCCTAGGAGACTTTGTTCCGATGTCTCCCCCAGCGTATACATCAAGGCGTTCCTGAGACGCATACCCGAGTCCCTGATAAAAAGTTTGCACCAAATGCCTTTTCGAAAGCTCATGGTGCGGGCAACTCAAGAGTAGGTCTTTAAACCTTTCCCAGGCTGTGTATAATGATTCATCGTCATCTTGACGAAATGTCATGATGCGATTCCTCAGTTTTTGTGTCTTTTCAGGAGGAAAATACTGCTGCATGAATTGTTGTGACAACTCTGCCCAAGTCGTGATCGACCCTGCGGGTTGTGACAGAAGCCAAGTCCGGGCTTTGTCCCGCAGTGAGAATGGGAAGAGTCAGAGACGGATAGCATCATCGGAGATGCCCGTCATCTTAAAGGTGGCTAAAACCTCTAAGAATGCAGCAATATGTCGGCCTGGATCCTCGTGCTCCAGTCCACCGAATTGCACCGAGTTTTGTATCATATTCACGATACTAGATTTGATCTCGAAATGGTCCGCCAAAATAGCCGGACGGACAATACTCGGCGCGAGTCCATCTCCTCCTGGACGACCACTATCATTCAGCGGAATGTCGTCATCCGCCATGATAATGTCGCTGTGGGCGTCCGACCCGTTGTCGTCGGCCAGATCGTGCCTCGCCTCCTCAATTGGGACCTCAACAATAGGAGCAGCAATAAGAATATCAGAAACAAGACGCAATTTATGAAGTCTAATCCGCTCGCTTCTCCTTAGGCGCCTTAGCTCATCGTCAGAAAGATCACCAGAAGACCCTGGGTTTGTGGACATCAACCTGCATGTAAGAATGATACAGTTGCAACAGGCGAATATATGACAAACCCAAAAAGGCGATAAAAGACAGAAAAATAAATAAATGAAATAAAGAATCAATAAATTCATGCGAAAATAACTGAGCGCAAATATATTCAAGAAAATCAAATATAAACAAATAGAATCAATAAAATGAACAGAATTAAGCAGACTAAGCCTAAAACTATACAAAGAATGAAATTAATAATTAGTCCAAATACGAACAAATAAATCTAATTAATCAAACAACGAACAAATCAAATTCATAGACAAACCAATTAATCCAATATTCAATAAATTAAATCTATCAACATCCTAATGAACGAAAAATCAAATCAAACAATCCTATAAGCAGATAAATGAACGAATCTATATGCAACCTAAAAACCAATCTAAAATTAATCCAATATATCAACAGACAGATAAATCTAATAAAAATTCAAATAATCATATATGCAAATTAATGAATGAAATAACGAATCAAAGAAGTATAAACAAGTATTCACAAGCATGTACACTGGTAAAAAGTTGACTCGGTTCGTTCCTAAAGCTCGTCACATCCCTGGCAACGGCGCCAAAAACTTGACGTGTGCGTAACTATACATATTTTACAATGGATTTTAACACACGTTTTTGCTTTAATATTTATAAAAATGGTTTCGACCTTCATATTAAAACACACACACTAGGGCAAGTGTACCCTGTCATATATGTAGTAAGTACAGATAAGAACCAAGTATCGATCCATGGACGCGCGCGGAGCAATTGTACTAAAACTCTGTCCCCGATTTACCAGTAGGAAAAGATAAGTTTGAGTTTTGTTTAAAACTAAATTAATTCTAAAACATGTAAATAACTTACCTACGGCTCCAAATAGAAAATATAACTATATAAACTATATTTTTGCCAATCCTAGCATGTTATCTAAATATAATAAGTAATATAGGCGCGTGATCAACATTCCCATTTTCTGACAGTTAGTGTCCCTTTCGGGCATCCTAACATGACAACTATACAGAAAGCTAACACGAATACACACGTTAACCGCTTCAAGTCGTTCATTAGCGAGCAGCTGATATGATCTCACGCAGATCTTCTAAAGATAAGTTAGTCATCCGTTAAGAGTATTCTAACCTCACTAATTTAGGGAAGCGATACCGAATACACAACACAGCCACCTAAACTAGCATAAAGTAGAGCATTTCACAACCTATTCCATTTTACCAACTTTGACCCCAGATCTACTAAGATCACCATTTTTACCAAAATAACTACCAAAGATCATTAACCGTGTCAAAGACTAGTAACGGCACCATTAGGCTTTTTAAACCCTTTTACGTGCCGGTAAGCATTTTTAACCGTTATTCGACTGACTTTAACCAAACCAATACCCGGTTACAGTTTCATGGCATAGACTATTTAACAAGTTAACTAGTCTACTACCGGACGATTAAACGGACGGTTTTTCAACATGTATCCGCCTAACACATTCGACAATCGCTAAAGTCATTCAAATACAGCTACAAATCCATCAACAACGAAACAAGGTTGCGCTATGATCATCAAGATCTAATACGTGAAAAACGCCAAATTTATACAAAACATGATTACATACTAAAAGATTGTTTTACGTACTAAATACTATTGTTCTTGCCCGTAGGCGTACGAATAACTATAATAACATCAAAATAGCATACAAAAATCAGATTTGAATCATAAAAAGCTTCAAGGATCAAACCATAAGAATGCTAAAGAGATGGATCGGATGATGAAGGATGGAACGGATGGACTTCCGAGCTTGTTAAACGGCTTTCCAGCAGCTTGGATCGTCCAAAAATCGCCCAGAAAAGCTTCCCTCAAGATCCAATCCTGATAAGTGAGCTGAAATGGGGATTTTATAGCAGATCAGAGGGTTCGAGCGGCCGCTCGGCCTCTTGGAGCGGCCGCTCGCTTTATCAACAAGTGGACCAATTGCTGCAGACGTGACGTAGGCCTTCTGGAAGGTCCCCAGAAATATCTGGGAGGGGCGCGCGGCCGCGCGAAGGCTTGGAGCGGCCGCTCGAAGGGCCTGATGGCACGTTTTCGCGCCGAACTCTTCGTTTTTTCCTTCCTTGTGTTTCCGGGACATCGTTTAAGACCTGAAATCGTAAAGATACCCAAATAAGTACCAATTCCTATGTATGAGGTCAAAAACGTATGAAAAAGGGAGTTAAACGGGGACTTTTATATGTGTAATTTAACGTATATCATTAATCCAATGGAATTGATAAACATATTAAAGTGTACTACTATTTGTATAAGCTTGAATGGTTGAACTAAACTGTGAGCTGTAACTTTTTATGCAGTCTTTGATCATAGTACCTAGCCATTAGAATTTCACAAATGCTTCTGTTATGGAAGAGGGAATCGGTTATTACTTTGTTTCTGTTAGATACATCATAAGGGTATGACCGGAGAACGAAAGGTACCGAAGCTATTAACAATATGCAAGTTTTTTATATTTTTATATATGTGTGTGTTGCTACAATTGTGTATTTATTGCTTATATATCAGCTTTGAGCATGCACTTCCTGATAACTTCTTTGCTTCCCCTACAAAGTAAACCACCACAGATCAGACTAATTGCTCAAGCGATTTTTTGTAAGCCGATTATGCTGCTGCAATTTCAATTTATGTTACTTTTTTTCTCTGTTGCACCGAAACGTGATGCAGCACACGATTCCCGTCCCTGAAACGTTCAGGGTACCGAAACGCTAACGGGTACGGCCTGAAACGTTTCCCAGGCGTTTCTTTGACCGATTCGATTAGTCAACTCCGTTTCTGAAAACGTTTCCTTCTTCGGGTACCGTTTCTGTCACGTTTCCAGAAGGTTAAGGGTAGTTTTTGTCGCCGGAGATCTGTCACGTTTCCAGAAGGCTAAGGGTAGTTTTTGTCGCCGGAGATCTGGAAGAGCCGAAGCTGGGGGCTTTTACGCGGAAACCGATGTAGACAAAAGTAAGGAGCAGGAATTCAGTTTAAAGTGATGGACGTTAGGGTTCGTTTTGGGCTTTTCATGGGCTTTTTTATGATTTCAGATAAGTGCACATATCTTTGTTGTGGGCTCTAGTTGGGCAGTCATGATTATTGGTGGTTGTCAAGGGCTTTAAAGACCACAAAATGATTTGGGGACTTAGCGATGGGTTAAAAGCTCACTATTTGTAAACCTCCCAATTTAGTGCAGGTTTAGTGTAAGGATGAGATCGATACCCGTTTGTGGTACATTATCTATAATATATATATATATATATATATATATATATTTTTATGTATTTATTTCCGTACCCGTGCCGTACCCGTTTCTTGATTTTTTGAGTTTTGCCGTTTCCCGTTCCCGTACCCGTACCCGTTTCTCGTTCCCGTACCAGTTCCCGTGCAACATAGCTTTTTTTTTAAATAGATTAGGTGTTTTTTAACTTCATGATTCGAAATCAATTTCGATTTTGTTGAAATCAACAATTTCTTAATTTAATTTATGTATTGTTGAGTTATTGGTTTGCTGTAGGAAAACTCATGGAATTGGAGCCGGTCACCGGCTAAAGTCCACTACAAGAGGTACAGGTGGGCTGACTAAGAAGGTAACTACCATAAGTGCCCTTGACTTGATATATTCAAGAGTCCTTTTCACAATTAATGGGTCGGTCATTATAATAAGTTCAAATTCATTTTGAGGCACATTAAAGTTTAATGTGAAAGTTGGATCAAAATGATGATGTTTGCTATATATATGTCTCATAAGTACTAAAACAAATGTGCGCGCCTCAAGGATTTTTTTTTTAAAAAGCGCGTTTTTATCTAATTTTTTATCATAAAATTCTGCAGTTGCACAAATATATTGATGATACAGAAGATTGCATTAACATTCAGGTATGTAGAAGATTTTGATGAGCTTGTATGTATTTGATAATGTCTTTGATTATGTACTAAATTGCGATTCTAAAAATTGTATTTTTTTTGCTAGAGCTTGACAATGGTTAAACGGGTCAGTGACGAAATTTAAGATGGTAAAGGTGGCTAAATGGGATTGTCATGTGAGGTGGCTAAATTGAAACCGGTATTACTTTGATGTTGCATTGAATGATTGGATTCCATTTTGATGTTTGTATTTAGGTTAGTTTAATTGGGTCGAATAGGTACACGTCGACAGACACAAGCTGGCCTAAAAAGAGATCAATTGCAAGTGAAGAGTTACATTATGGTTTGCAGGAGAGGCTTGGCCATGAAACAAGAAGAATTTCAGCTAAAAAAAGTATTTTGGATGGAACAATATAAAAAAGCTATTTTCCTTCCTTTTTGTGTATGCGTAGAGGTTTCTTATGCAATTAGTTAGCTTTATTTCTGTATTTACATCTTTTTTTTAATGACATTTCTGTATTTACATCATCATCATACTCAGTTAATCCCACCTATATATAGCAAAGCTAATGTAGGGTCTGAGAGGGTAAGATGTAGACAATCTTACCTCTACCCCTAAGAATAGAGAGGTTGTTTCCAGTGAGACCCCCGGCTCGATGTGGTTTGGTATCAAGCCTTGGACATAAGGCACAGGACTCTTAGCAATCAGGACAAACCCGATCGGTGCATGTACCCCTTTGTCTTTTGGCTATCCACGCCACCACATGATGCATGATTAACCGTCCGTCGTTTTTAACGTTATTTTCACGAAATTAGTAAAATAACGTTAAAACTAGTGCAACTAGTAAAATAACGCCACCACATTTCTGTATTTACATCTAATTTGATAATTGTATGATTATGCTTCATTGTTGAAAATGAAATTGATGGTCAGTTATTTTGATACTTTTTAATATGGGTTATTTGTCTTTCAGAAAGATGATATAATGGGAAAACAAATTTCTATCCATGAAACTAACAAGTATGATTTTCGTTCTTCAAATCTCATGAAGTTGTTTGAAATTTTATTGACGATTCCACTAAAAGTTATTTGAATATATGCCGGTCATTAAGTTAATAAGATTGAATGACTGATTATGAGTGTCATGTATTTAGTGTACAAGGTTAATTTTGGTGTATCTGGAACTTTATTTTTTGTTGATTAATAGTGCTACTTTTACTAGCTAGAACTCTGAAAAATAGAGTTGAAGTCTCTACAAACTCAAAATCTTATAAATTTCATAAAATATCCCTTCAAAGTACACCTCGGTCATGAATTTATTTTCTAGGAATCCATTGTTAAATTTAAATTGGTTTGCTCTACATTGGCAGCCACCCCCAATGAGTTCAGCAAACTAAACAAGCCACAGTCTGCGCAATAGCCGACTTTGTGTTTTCCGATTTTTCACCACTAAGTTTTCTTCTTTCGCTTTGGCCACGGCTTTGGTCGGAACAAGCAAATTACAACTTTGCCCTTCCATCTTCAACATTTTCTCGATCTGCTCCAACACATCGGCTCTATTTCCGTCGCTTTCGGCTGCTCCGTCACAAATGCAGTACATTGCAACTGCACCGTTAAAACACCGTCGCCACCATATCGATGAGGTTTTGAAAGGCTGTGGTCGGACACTTTCGACCATATCTAAGGAGGGTGCGAGTCATATGGTTTTCGTTTTTGTATTGTTAGTGGTTGGCCGGTGTTCCCCAGTATATTCCGCCACAAGCATTGGTTGAAGTTGTTGCATTAGAGAGATAGGTGTGGTGGTTTAGTGATGGAGACAGGTGATGGTTGGTGGGTCGTCTTTTACGTCTTAGTGGTGCTGCAGTGGAGGTGACGTGCATGTGGTCCGTTGTTGTATAGTGGCTATGAAGAGGATCAAGAATGTGAAGTAGAGAAAGACAAGGAGGTGTGAGGCAAGATTTGTGTTTATGTGGGTGTATGTGAAAGAGACAAGAATGGGTGGAGGTATTTGTAAAACCATGTGCTTTATTGCTTGCTAGCTGGAAGTGTCGACAACATATAAAATTCTATGTACTAACATTTTAGATTGTGAACAGTATTAAATCTTAATTAAATCTTAATTGAACCAAGTTGGTTTACATGATGAAGCCACATCCCATTAACTACTTATTATTTTAGGGTTTACAACAAATGAATAATATAATTTATCCAAATAGATTTTCTTTAAAAAGGCATTAATTAATTAACTAAGAAAACAATTACATTACAATTATAATATATGTAATTACGTTACAATATATTAGTTTGTAAAGTTTAATGAATAGTATTACATTACATTACAATATATTAGTTTGTAAAGTTTAATGAATAGTATTCATCCCATTTACTAGGTGCCACGTGGCACCGAGCTATTAGTCTACGCTTCTTTTTTACATTTGGCGTCGGGTTTTTTTTCTTTTTTACATTTTTTAAGGCTTTTGGCTATGTGGCGTTGGGTTATTTTCGTTCTTTTTTACGTCTGTTTAAGGATTTGAGGTTTAAGGTTTAGTCTTTTGGCCTTTTTTTATTTCCTTTTTAACATTTTTTAATGGTTTGGGGTTTAGACGTCGCCGTACTATTATTGTTTGGGGTTTACACGCCTGGCCTATTTGGTTTTCTTTTCTATTTTTTTAATGTTTTTAGGGTTTAAGATTTAGAGTTTAGTGTTTAGGGTTTAGACGCCCGGGCTTTTTTTTGACGTTTTTTAGGGTTTATGGTTTAGGATTTAGAGTTTAGTGTTTAGGATTTAAATGTCGTTCATCAGAGTTTTGACGCTACAAATTCGAGTTGCTTTGAGTTTCGACGCCGCCGCAACATGCGGCTGGTCAAGACACTAGTTAATTGAAGAAACAATAAGTACACCAGAGATTAAAACTGACCTCCGGGGGGCTAGTACTTATGTAACTACAGGTTTAATCCTTTACCCAAACCGTTATGGTGACCCGAGAGTTTGTGAAGGTGAGTGTGATATGTATTGTGTGTGCTACGAACAAGAGATTTAAGTGGTTCGGTCGTTAATGACCTACGTCCACTGTAAGTACACCGGAATATTATTACTAACAAGAGAGAATTACAAGTAGAGAGTATAGTAGTGATGGTTGTATTTGTGAATGCCTACATGAGTTGTATCTGGCGCTATTTATAGGCTTAGTAGTGGGCTGCATGGAGAGGCCCACAAGTGATACCATTGGCTTGGGCCCAACCGGGGCCCGAGCCCATGGTCCTTCTGGAAATGGCGGGAAAGGACGAGGCACTGTTGATGACATCAGGCTACAGTGTGGTCGTTGTTGTAGTTGGACACGTGGCGGCCTTCTGGTGGTGCACAGTAATGTCGTACTTGTTACAGTGTCCAGGCTATCTCTGCTGGCTGATTTGACGTCTGACAGTGGGCGAGGTAATGCCTGCTGGTCACTGTTCACGACAGCGTGTACAGTGCAGCCGTTCCCCTTTTGTACTATCTGCCACATGTCCTTCTTCTGTTGGTGTATGCTCTGACACAGATCCTTATGAATCTTCCTTTTGTCATCCCTTGTACCTCCTCTGACGTGCCAAGGGAATATTCCGCGTGTGGTGGCACGCGCGTATCAGGTATTAGTTGTTGCTTATCATCTGTGCCGGCGCGCGAGGATGTTGATTGCCTGTCCTCGCGCGAGTATGCTCCTGCGCCGTGACCTGGCGCAAGGTTGTTACCTTGCGGGGATAGGGACGCCCTTCAGATTAGGCTCCCTATCCCTTCAAGTCCCCCTAGTCTAGGGCTTCTCCTGCTCGCTGATGAGGAGGTGGAGTGCTAGACTCGAAATACAGAAGTCGCGGATGAAAGCTCATCTGCTTGTGCTGTAGCCTTTGGGGGTATTGTTCTGATTTGAGAAAATTTAGGCGGGAAACGTCTTTCTCCGTTTTTCGTCAAATTTGCGCCGTGAAGGACGTTCTCCGCCCCAACGTTGCAGTGGTTGAGCGGGGAACGTCTTTTGAAAGTTTACCTCAACTTTCTGCTGGGAAGGACGTTCTCCGCCCCAACGTTGCAGTGGTTGGGTGGGGAACGTCTTTTGAAGGTTTACGTCAACTTTCCGCTGGGAAGGACGCTCTCCGCCCCAACGTTGCAGTGGTTGGGCGGGGAACGTCTTTTGAAAGTTTACGTCAACTTTCCGCTGAGAAATTTACTGCTGCTGGAGCAATTTAATGCGGGTCTGGAGTTGTGATAAATCCTAAATCATTAGCATTGAATTTGTCTCACATAAATTGGAATAAATGCGCCTGGAATTCGAATGATTAGTTACTTCTGATGGAAGCTTAGTGGTTGCTGACGTGTCAGTGACTGTCTGGTTGTACAGACTGATACACGTCCCATCGTGGTTGCAGTTATCAATATATCGTCTGTGTCAGGAGCGTGGGGTTTCACGCGTCTGACGTTTTGTCTTTATGGTTGAGATTGTGCCACGTGTCGATGGGCACGTGTTGTCTGTCAGGCGCGTGAGTTGCCACGCGCTTGAATGGTTGATATTGTGAGATCTGTCGACACGTGTCGACCATCCGGCGCCTGTGTAGTGTATAACTGTCATACACTATCATCCAGGCCGCTCGTTTTTGTTGCGGACACGTGTCACCATCTCGTGCATAGAATTTGAAAAGTTGTGACGGTTTACGCTTCCCAGGTGGGTCCCTCTGTCATTAATGCGATGAGTATATAAGGATTAGCAATGTTGCTATGAACGGTTACTTCTCCTATTTCTTTCCTTCTTGCTCTCAATTTCCTCTCAACTTCCGGTCAACTTTTCCTTTGAAGTTTCCGTTTAATCTTCAAAGATCTCTCTGATCTTGAAGATTCATTGTTGAAACTTCAAGTTTCTTCCTTTCTAGAGTGTCTTCTGCTCTTGTTTCCTCTTTGTTAATCATCTCATCAACCGTTCTTTTTCACTTTGTTTGAAGATTCCGGTTGATTTTCAAGTTTTCCGGTGAGATTTCCAGGTTTTTTCTTTTTTAAACTTCCACAATGTCTGACAGTCACAGCATTTCCGGTGAGGTTGTGGGTAAGGAGACGGAGGAGGTGGTGCAGGAGACCACCGTTGAGCATGGCCGAACGAAGGAGAGGAAACTCATGACCAACACATTCTGTGTTTGGGGTCAGGAGGCCTTTAACCGGTTCTGCGTTATGTATGGGATCCTCCCGGAGTGGGAGCCCATGCTTCCTTCTCCGACCAGCACCGTCTTATCTGCTGGTAGTGGCCAGCTGGCCCTTTATGAAGCCCACTTTGCCAAGTGTGGGTTCCGGCTTCCATGCACCCGTTTCCAGATAGATACCATGGTTGCCTATGGCGTCGGGCCTACTCAACTAACCGCCTTCGGGCTTCTGAGGTTAGTTCATTTTGAGGCGTCGTGTCGCGCCTTAGACATTGAGCCGACTGTTGAGCGGTTCAATGTGTTTTATTTCATGGCGCGGGATGAAACGTGGTTTTCCTTTAAGCCACGCCCCAAGGTGCCTCCCATGGCCACCCATACCCCAAAGTCCCTTCACTGGGCAAAGGAGAAGTTCTTCTTCGTGAAGAGGGGGGTCATCCCTGTTAGCCTCCCTTGGAAGATAATAGGGGATGGTCAGCGCGTGGCGGACATGCCTCTGCTCAAAGATTACAAGAAGCAGGATTGGTTCGTTGCCCTTACCGCCAACGCCACTAGGCTGGAGTTCCAGAACCTGACAGAGGGAATCTTTTTCCTTCTGGGGATGAGCCGGAACGGCATCCGGGCGGGTAAAGAGCCTTACATCGCGGAGGAGGGTAAGTATTTTATATTAGTTATTATCATTATTGCCTCCCGCGTTCCTTTCCTTATGATGTGTCATTTGCAGGTGTAAGTAAGTTTGAATTCTACGCTGCCCGCCAGGAGAAGGGCATTAAGTGGAGGCCTGTGGCGGAGGGCCAGACCTCGTGCTTGGATGCGTTGGCGGATCGTTTCTACTATCCTGACCTTTCTGCTGCGCCTAAGCCTTATTTTACAACTGGTGAGTCTCCCAGCCCTTTATTTGATAGTATTTTCGGAGATGATACCGTAGGGAAGACTCCGCCGGTAGGCTCGTCCGCGGAGCGTGGTCGTTGGAAGCACGCGCCGCGGAAGCACAGGTACCGAGCCATGATTACCCTTTCTGACTCGGGTTCTTCCGTTTCAGCAGGAGAAGCTGTGAAAGGGCGTCGGCGGAGGAAGGATGGCCCACCCTCCGAGGATGACGAGGAGGCGGAATCTTCTCAGCTGGAGAAGAGGAAGAGGCCGCGGACCGCTGGCCCGGTAAAGGAGACTCCAGTCGCGCCTGGCGCTGGAGATGGTGAGGGATCGGTTCCTGGTCCGGAACCAGTTAATGTTCCCAAGGGTCCTCTTGGGGGTGGTGGCGATGGTGGGCCCGTTTTCAGCATGGGCATTGGTGCCGCCCCTGCGCGCCAACCACTCTTCCAAAAGTTACTGAGGAAGAAGACTCCTGGTAAGTTGTTCTTTTTTCCTCGTCTCTCTTCCTTTCTATTTTCATGAGTTGTGTTATTATTAATAAGTTATTGTTGATTTGCAGTGGCGCCGAAGATTGTGCCAACTGCACCTTTGTCTCCTTCCGCCGACGCGGGTGGAAGGGAGGAGGATGCTTTGTGGAGGGAGCAGGAGCTTGCGCGGGAGCAGGCGCAGGCCGATGAAGCCTTGCAAAAGGCTGAGGCTGAGAAGGCCGCTGCTGCGAAGCAAGCGGCAGCCGATGAAGCCCACCGCCGGGCTGAGGCGGAGAAGAAGGCTGCTGCCGATGAAGCCGCAAGAAAGGCTGAGGCAGACAAGAAGGCTGAGGCGGACCACCTTCGCCTCCAAGAGCAAAGGTTCTTGGAGGAAAAAACCAAGCTGGCGGAGGAGCGCGCTGCGAGGGAGCGCGCCGAAGCTGAGAGCCGAGAAGTGGCTCGCGATGAAGGAGGGGATGCCTTCGAGAGGGCTCTGTTCCAGCAGGGCGCCTCTGGGGCTGGTGCGAGCGGCTCGCGTCGGGATCGGCGCGAGTCTTCCAGGGTTGGGGAATCAGCAGGAGTCTATGACGGCTCTTGTTGGTCTGGTGGTGACGCCATCTGGCGCCCTCGCTGGGCAATAAGGGAAAACACATTGTTTTCCAACTCCTTGGCTGCCGAGGAGTTTGTTAGCGAGGTGGTGCCTCCCTATGAGCGCACTCACCAGGATATGTTGAGTCGTGAAGACCTAATAGCCGCCTTGTGCGTTAACCAGGCGACTCAACTATCCATGATGGACTCGCTGCGGCGCCGTGACTCGGCGTTGTGGCGGGACATGGAGCGGGTGGAGGCGGAGAAGGCCAGCTTTGCTGAAAAAGAGGCTGCCTTCCAAGCCGAGATTGCCAAATACCGCCGCCGTGCCCATGACGCGGAGGCCAAGGTTGCCAAACTTGAAGAAGACGCGGTTGCTGACAGGCGTCGTTGGTCAGAATCATGGAAGAAAGCCAACACTGACATCTCTGATCTCAATGAGCTTCTGTCAGAGGTGCGTGAGGAGCGGCGGACGGCGGTGAAGAGGCTCGAAGAGAAGAGCAAGGCCCTCACGGAGAGGACGGCGAAGTATGTAGAGATGCGCAAGGAGCTCGAGTCTAAGGACGAAGCCCTTGTTGCGGCTACTGAACGCGTCTCTTCGCTGGAGCGGGAGAGGGTCCAGGTCCTCAGTGCGAAGGAGGACCTGGAGCGAGACCTGGATTCTTGTGACCAGGCTCGCCTTGCTGCTGTGAAGGAAGGTGAGGCGGCCAAGTTGCTACTGGATGAAGCTGTCACCGCCCAGTCCCAGATGCAGGACTCCATCAAATGGTTGATGACAGACGGGATGGCTGGGGTAAGTCTTCGCGCTTTCTCTGCTTTTGAGGCTTGTCTTTTCCATATGCTAACTTTGTTTCTATGCGCAGGTTTTCAAGAGATTTTGGCAGGAGCCTCTGCTCGGAGACCAAGTTGCCGCCATTGCTGCCAGTGCCCAAGCCTACGGTTATGGCGAGGGCTATGAAGACGGTTTCTTGCATGCGCAAAATAATGGGCGCATCGTGGACGCGGAACACTATGGCAAGCCACTGAAGGATGAGTATGAGGCGGAACTCCAAAAGTTCGAGAAGATAGAGTTCCCCATCCTCCAAGTGCTTGCGGACTGCAACAAGAACGCGGATCCACCTGCGGCCCTTAGATATTTTATAGAAACGTCTGATGCGCTGGCGAAAGCTTCTGGTGAGGGGCCTTCCGGCGCAGCTGACCAGTGATTAGGCCTTTTAATACTTGTAACTTTTCTTTTCCTTGTAAATATAGAAGGGTTTTTAATTCCCTTTGTTAATGAAACTTTTGTTTGTTATATCGTGTTGTCTCGTCTCTAATTTACTTATTTAACCAAGTCGTCACCCAGTGTGTAAGTAAGAGTTAGAGCGCACGCTCGGCTAGACAATCCGACGTCTAAGTGTTTAACACTTTCTCGCCTTGAAGATTGTAGCGGAGGCGACTTGTGCCATTGAGTCCGACTTAGGCGCGTGATCGCCTCGCCTTGAAGACCCGTTTACCGCGTTTATGTGGCGCGCTACTCTGTTGTCCGAGTTGCAATGACTCTAGAAGACAAGAGTTGGGGCGCATGTTGTTGTTATGCGGTGTTGTAGGTCCGGCGAGTAAATCCGTCTTGAAGACTACGCTGCTTGAGTAGGCGCCCGACGCGCACGTGGCGCGCCTTGAAGGCATGCCTTGCTGGCGTGTTTGGTCCGACGTGATTTTGCCTAAGTCTTGAAGACCCTGGCGCGGAAAGTACAAGTAGAAACACAGATATAGGAAACGTTTTCATTAATGATATGGCATGTGTAGCCATTTTAAATTACAAATAACAGCGCCGTAACTGAGCGCCGTTCCATGATCTTGGAATAGGGGTGCCATCGAGCCTTTCTAATGCGTAGGCACCTTTCCCGAGCACTTCTTGAATTTTGTAAGGGCCTTCCCAAGTTGGGGCGAGCTTCCCAGGCTTTTCGGCGTTGGAAGCTTCATTGTTGCGGAAGACGTAGTCCCCAATCTTGAAGGTTTGCTCCTTCACATGCTTGTTGTAGTATTGCTCGAGTTGGGTCTTGTAACTTGCTTCTTTTATTGCCGCGAGGTCGCGGCGTTCCTCTAACAGATCGAGGTTCATGCGGAGTTCTTTATCATTGTCGGTTGTGTTTGCCATCAATACCCTTGCCGTGGGGCAAGCTATTTCTGCAGGGATTACCGCCTCGGACCCGTATGTTAGGCTGAACGGGGTTTCGCCATTGCTTGTTTTCGTGAGGGTACGGTAGGCCCATAAGACGTGCGGCAACTCGTCTACCCACCCTGTTCGCCTGGTTCCGAGCCTTGTCTTGATGCCTTCAACGATTGTGCGGTTGGCTCTTTCTACCTGACCGTTGCCTTGCGGGTGCGCGACGGATGTGAAGATTTGCGTGACTCCCATTTGAGCCAGCCATTGTTGGAGGGCCTGGTCTTCGAATTGTGTTCCATTGTCACTGACCAGTTGCATCGGCAATCCAAACCGACAGATAATGAACTCCCAGATGAATTTCTTGACATGTGCGCCATCGATCTTTGCCAGAGGTTTCGCTTCGACCCACTTAGTGAAGTAGTCGATAGCGACGACCAAATATTTGACATTACCCGGCGCCGCCGGGAATGGTCCGACTAGGTCAATAGCCCACTTTTGGAAGGGCCAAGCCGCGGTGACTGGTACGAGATTGTTCTTTGGGCGCAAGGTGTTTGGGGCATGGCGCTGGCAGCTGTCACATTTGCGTAACTCGTTAACTGCGTCGACGTGCATGCCAGGCCAGTAATATCCTGCATTCATCAGCTTTGCCACTACCATTCTTGGGCCTGCGTGTAACCCGCACGTTCCTTCATGTATATCTTTAAGAAGAAAGGAGGCTTCTGCCGGGTCAACACAGCGCAAGAGCGGCCCCAAGTAGGAGCGGCGGTACAGGATGTCATCGGTCAGTTGATATTGCAGGGCCTTGTTTTTTATCTTCCGGGCCTCTAGTTTGTCATTGGGCAGAATTCCCGACGATAAGAAGGCTTTGATCGGTGTCATCCATGACGCGTTACCTATTTGAATGACATTGACCTGGCGCGCGGGGACCGATGGTTTATCTCGTACTTCGACGCGGACCTCTTTTGCCATGTGCTCAAAAACCGTGGATGCCATTTTGCTGAGCGCGTCAGCGGGTTTGTTCTCGCTGCGCCGGATGTGTTCGACTGTGCATGTGTCGAACTTGCGCATGAGTTGCTTGGCTTGCTCCAGGTATAGAGCCATGGTTTCGTCTTTCGCATCGTATGCCCCATTGATCTGCCGTGCTACCAACAAGGAGTCTACATGTGCCTCTACGTGCCTGGCCCCCATTTTTTCCGCTATGCGAAGGCCTGCCAGCAACGCTTCGTATTCCGCTTCGTTGTTTGTGCTTTTGAACTCGAGGCGGATGGCGTATGTGAACTCGTGCTTGTCTGGGCTGATGAGGCGCAAACCGGCGCCAGCACCGTCTCCGTTGGAGGCGCCATCAGTGTATAAGGACCACTTTTGCGATGGGTCGTGCGCTGGCGCAGGCGATTCTTCTTCTCGGCACTCTTGAACCTTGTCGGCTGGGATCTCGGTTGCGAAGTCTGCCAATACTTGTCCCTTGATTGCGGGTCGGGGCTTATAACTGATTGTGTGCTCTCCGAGCTCAATAGCCCACTTCGCCAGTCTTCCTGACAATTCTGGTTTGGCCAAGATGTCGTTAATCCGATAGTCCGTGAGGACGTTTATCGGGTGGCCTTGGAAGTATCTGCGCAATCTTCGGGAAGCGTGAATTAAAGCTAGGACCAGCTTTTCCATTATGGTGTACCGAGTTTCCGCATCTAACAGCGTGCGGCTGATGTAATAGATAGGCGTTTGCACGCCTTTACGATCGACCATCAGGACTGCGCCGATTGCCCGCTCCGTGACTGAGAGATAGAGCGTGAGTGGCTCTTTAGGGAGCGGGGCTGTTAGCGTAGGAAGGTTCATCAAACACTGCTTCATTTGTTGAAAAGCTGACTCAGCTTCGGTTGTCCAGCGGAAGTTACTCTTCTTCAGACAATTCTTCAAGGTGTCGACAAAAGGAAATGACTTTGAAGCGTAGTTGGATAGGAAACGGTTTAGGGCGACCAGGCGGCCCATCAATGTCTGCACTTCTTTGACGGAGGCTGGAGATGGCATCCGCTCGATTGCTTGTACCTTTTCTGGGTTGGCGCGGAACCCGTCCCGCGTAACGATGACTCCCAGAAATTTCCCTTCTTCCATTCCAAACGAGCACTTGCTTGGATTTAGCTTCATGCGGACCTTTCGTAGCTGGTCAAATGTTTGTTGGATGTCTTGTAGCATGTCGGTTTCTTCCCTGCTTTTGATCACTAAATCATCGACGTACACTTCAAGCCGTACGCCGATTTCTTTCACGAACGCTGTATCCATCAGGCGTTGGTATGTGGCGCCCGCATTTTTCAGGCCGAAAGGCATCTTTGTGTAGCAGAAGATACCCGCGTCTGTGCGGAACGCTGTTTTGTCTTCATCTTCTTTCGCCATTTGTATTTGGTGATATCCTTTGTAGGCGTCCAGGAAACACTTGAATCTGTATGGGGCGAGGGAGTCCACCTTCAAATCGATCTCTGGTAGGGGATAACAGTCCTTTGGGCACGCTTTGTTGATGTCTTTGTAATCGACGCACATGCGCCATCCTCCATTCGCTTTGGCGACCATGACGGGATTGGCCACCCAAGTTTGATATCTGATGGGGCGGAGGATGCCCGCATTGAGCAGCTCGGTGACTTGTTCGTTCATGGCCTTTGTTTTCTCCGGGCCCATACTTCTCTTCTTCTGTACAATTGGCTCTGCGGAACGATACACGTTAAGCCTGTGTTCCGCTATGTCCCGCGGAACACCCACCATATCTGCCGGTTGCCATGCAAAAATATCTATATTGCTGATCAGAAGTTGCTTCAAATGATTTCGTATGGATTCGGAGATTACATGGCCAATGGTCACCGTTTGCTCCGGAAATTTGGGGTTGAGCGCCCATTTTTCCGGCTCTGTGCGGGCATCTGTCTTGACCATCTTTGGCGGTTTGGCTGTCTCCGTGACATGGCAATCTTTGTTCCCCCGGATGAAGGCAACGCCTGTTTTGGTGGGAAAACCAACCATTGCATGCGCCGTGGAGGCGTTGGCGTTGAAGTGACCAATGCCTTCTCTTCCTAGGAGTATGTCATGGTTTGATGTGGCTGGTAGGACCATGAAGTCACATATTTCTGTGCGCTCGTGTGTACCATCCGTCCATGTTACAGGCAAAGAGAGCATGCCGCGGGGCATGATGGTTTCATGGATGAAACCAGAGATTGGCTCATTGACCGGAATGAGATTCGCCTTGTCTTCTTCATCTAGCTGTTGAAAACATTGGTCATACATGATATCTGTGCTGCTGCCGCCGTCTAAAAACATGTACCGCGTGCGGTAATGTCCGAAGACGGCAGTGATTACTAGTGGAGCTGTGCAAGAGGCGCCACCTCTGACCCTTGGCATGAGGATGTCTACCTCCTTCCAGGAGTCGTCTAGAGGCTGTACTCGGGTGCGCTTCCCATGTTGGGTGTTCTTACCCCGCCGTGTCATGTTGCATTGATGGCGGGGAATTAGTGTTGCGGCATGGGTGTTAAGGTCGCGGATCTTCTTCCGTGATCCCTCGCCTTGGGTTTCCTCGTTTCCTTGGCTTTTGCCAGCTCGGTGAACATTTTTAACCAAGTGGCCGAGCTGGCCTGATTTCAGCGCTGCCTATATCTCCATTTTTAGACTATAACAGTTGTCTGTGAGATGGCCGTAGTCATTATGGTACTCACAGAACTTGCTACGGTCTACATTTCGGCGCTTCCCCAGGGGGTTAGGCTCCTTGAGTGTGACCTGCTCGGTCTTCAAGACCTGTGAAGGAGTTTTAGTTAACGGAGTCCAATCGTGGTTTTTCTTGGAATGTCCACGTTGTTCTCGCGTTTGCTTCGAGCTAATGATTTGGCGGGCGTCCCCTGCGGGTGAATATTTCCCCTCGTCGGTGGCGCCCGAGATGCGGCTCCAAACAGATTTGTTTTTGTGTTTACTATTATTATTATGGTGTTGTGGTTGGAAGCCGTGTAGTTGATTAAAAGATCGTTCGGAGGATGCATATATTTTTGCTGAGCGAATGAGTTCATCCCAGGATTCTGGGATGCCATCCTTGCCAGTTAGACATTTCATGAGATCTGGGCTGCGCACATTGTGAATGAACGCGGCCCGGGTGAGCTCCTCCCCACAGCCTATTTGCAAGGCCTCCTTGTTGAAACGGACGATGTAGTCCTCAATTGTCTCATGATCATAGCGACGACATAGCAAGATGTGTGCTTTGTCCTTCTTGTGTTTCCGCAAATGTGAGAAGTGACTGCCAAACTTTTCTGTAAGATCGTCAAAATCTTTTACGCTTCCCGCCGGGAGGTTGTCGAACCACACCCGGGCGGCACCCGTGAGGGTTTGAGCGAAAAGGTGACACCATACTTGGACGGGCCAGTCTACGGACATACCCGCGCACTCAAAGTCGTGCACATGGTCGTCGGGATCACGCAGGCCATCGTATCTACCGATGCTGCTTGGAAGTTTGGCCTTCCTGGGTATTTTGGCAGCCGCGATGCGGGCGACAAACTTGGATTTCTCGGCAAAAGCTTTTGGTCGAAATGGTTTGACCAAGTCATCGTCTATCTCACTGTCTCGCGACGTGGGAGTGTATTTCTTCCCTTTGTTCCCAGAGTCGCTGCTTGACGATTCATAACCGTCTGGCTCGTCACGTGATTTGGCGTAGCCCCGAGCTCTGACGTTTCCGCCGAGCTCCCCGCTACGACCGTCACCGTGACCGGCCGTATCTTTCTTCTTGTACTTTGCTTTTGACGGAGTATCAAAAGCAAGTGCTTTACCTTTCTTTTTTGCTTGCTGCAACAGTTTTCGTTGATAGATTGCAGCGCTTCTGGCATTCTGACGGAGGAGCCACTGATCTGGGTCCTCCTCGGAGAGTTCTTGACTGTCGTCATCTGACTCGACATCACGGATTTCAACAGCTGATCTGTCGAGCCGGGATGTCGGTTGTTTGACGACAGTGTTAGGTGTGATTTGGTTGTCCGGCTGTTGGACATCTTCGTCTCCGGCTCGGTGCATGCCGGAGGTGTTAGGGTTGGGTTCAGCCATGGGTGGGTTAAAAGATGGGTGAAAAGAGCTGTTCTAACCGTTGGATGGCGCCAATGAAGAAACAATAAGTACACCAGAGATTAAAACTGACCTCCGGGGGGCTAGTACTTATGTAACTACAGGTTTAATCCTTTACCCAAACCGTTATGGTGACCCGAGAGTTTGTGAAGGTGAGTGTGATATGTATTGTGTGTGCTACGAACAAGAGATTTAAGTGGTTCGGTCGTTAATGACCTACGTCCACTGTAAGTACACTGGAATATTATTACTAACAAGAGAGAATTACAAGTAGAGAGTATAGTAGTGATGGTTGTATTTGTGAATGCCTACATGAGTTGTATCTGGCGCTATTTATAGGCTTAGTAGTGGGCTGCATGGAGAGGCCCACAAGTGATACCATTGGCTTGGGCCCAACCGGGGCCCGAGCCCATGGTCCTTCTGGAAATGGCGGGAAAGGACGAGGCACTGTTGATGACATCAGGCTACAGTGTGGTCGTTGTTGTAGTTGGACACGTGGCGGCCTTCTGGTGGTGCACAGTAATGTCGTACTTGTTACAGTGTCCAGGCTATCTCTGCTGGCTGATTTGACGTCTGACAGTGGGCGAGGTAATGCCTGCTGGTCACTGTTCACGACAGCGTGTACAGTGCAGCCGTTCCCCTTTTGTACTATCTGCCACATGTCCTTCTTCTGTTGGTGTATGCTCTGACACAGATCCTTATGAATCTTCCTTTTGTCATCCCTTGTACCTCCTCTGACGTGCCAAGGGAATATTCCGCGTGTGGTGGCACGCGCGTATCAGGTATTAGTTGTTGCTTATCATCTGTGCCGGCGCGCGAGGATGTTGATTGCCTGTCCTCGCGCGAGTATGCTCCTGCGCCGTGACCTGACGCAAGGTTGTTACCTTGCGGGGATAGGGACGCCCTTCAGATTAGGCTCCCTATCCCTTCATTAATAAAACAAACATAATTGTTCTATTTGTTGAGTATTAAGAAACCTTTAGTCCAAACGAAAACCAAACATTATATATTTTACATTTTATATATTTCTTTATCAAGTCGAATGTGTCGCCTCCGCAACGCGCGACGGGTTAAAAACACTCTTTTTATTTGACAATATAAAGTCGACTTAGCCTACGTTTTGACCCCGCCGCATGCCGCCGCAACGCGGGACGGGTAAAAAACCACCAACCATAACACAATATAATGGTCGTATAACACAAATGTCACACGTGGTGTCTAACACACACTTTCTTTCGTCGTGTGCCGTGCTTTGCGCCTACAAGTAAAACATTTGCTTTGCACCTAAAACTAATGAATGGGTGTATCAATTTGTGTTACGTGTGATACGTTGTCGCGTCCACGTGTCCTTCTATTAGAATATTAAATTAAATGTAAAATATTATAAGAGTCAATGGTCTTTATTAGGTTGATTAGGAGAGTTAATGGTCTTTGCTAGGTTGACTAGGAGAGTCAATGGTCTTCATATGTTACCTATATTTCTTTCCTTGTATCTCGTCTATTCATCCCTATAAAAAAAGGGACATTGTACAAAATTATTTGATTAATACAATCAATACCATTGACTTACACCTTCGTATATATCCCCATACGTAACACAGGGGTAATCTACTGGTTATCGTGAAAACAAGTATTAAAGTTCTCATGAAAACAAGTATATATAGAGTTTATTTCTTTTATAATAATTATAAAAGTTAAAAAAACTCAAGGCCAAAAAATCTTGGATGAATTATTTTATCTTTCTTTAAGTCTGCATTCAAAGAGATAGTTCACTCTAAACAAAAAAATCCATGGAGTTCCAACTCTCACTATCAGCTAACACAGCAACCACTTATTTTTCTGTTATTCTACTAGCTTTCCTACTCCACATCATCAACATAAAGAGGTCAAAGAGAGGGAAGAACAGAAAGCCTCCACAAGCAAAGGGCGCATGGCCTATAATTGGACACTTACACCTTCTTGGCGGACCTGAGCTAACTCACAAGGTACTAGGTGATATGGCCGATAAACACGGCCCTATTTTCACTATCAAACTTGGTGTTCACCAAGCTTTGGTGGTGAGTAATGGGGACATAGCTAAAGATTGCTTTACTACTAACGACAAGGCCTTTGCTAGTCGAACTAAAGCTGCCGCAATAGAACTCATGGCATACAACTATGCCATGTTCGGCTTTGCTCCCTACGGGGAGTACTGGCGAAAGTTGCGAAAGATACTCATGCTAGAGGTTCTTTCTCAACGACAAGTTGAGTTGCTTGAACATGTTCGAGTTTCAGAACTTAGAGCATCCATAAAAGATATATACGAAGCGTGGGTACACAACAAGAAGCGTAACAATTTAGATATGGTGAAGGTGGAGATGAGTTAATGGTTTGGGAACTTTGTATTAAACATATTGGTTAGAATCAATTCAGGAAAGAGGTTTTCTCCCAATGATGAAGAAGGGGTTAGATTTCAAATGGTAGTAAAGAAATATTTCGAGTTGTTAGGGGCATTTGTGGTGTCTGATTATATCCCTTATCTCAAGTGGTTGGACATGGGTGGATACAAAAAAGAGATGAAGCAGACAGGGAAAGAATTGGACAACTTTTTTGAGGGATGGTTAAAGGAGCGCAGAATACAGGTAGGATCAGCACAGAAACTTGAAGGTAGTCAAGTGTTCATAGATGTACTCATTAACATTCTTCAAGGTGCTTCAGATGACGAATTCGCCGGTTTTGATCACGATACGATTATAAAATCCACATGTCAAGTAAGTGTGTCTCACGAGCATAAAATTATCACGACAACAAAAATAACTTTTTTATCAATTGGTTCAACTCGTGTTACATAAAAACCATCAAACTAATTTGTTCATATATATGTTTAACTTTTGTATCATTTATCTACACATATGTAGGTTATATATAAGAATATAATTAATCTAAACTGTAAGATGTTATGGCTTTCAATGCTTGATTTCATTCCATAAGGTCTAGAATATATACAACTCACATTCCCTTATATTTGGGAAGTGATAAATACAAATATTAATGATAATGAAAGCTATCTATAATTACAAATTACAAAGTCAACTATTATCTATTACACCCCCGCAGTCGAAACAGGAGGAGGGCGGATGTTGAGACTGGAGCGGAAGTCATCAAATAGAACTCGTGGTAGACCCTTGGTGAAGATGTCAGCAATCTGCAGTCGGGTTGGAGTATGTAGAATCCGAATGGTGCCGCGTTGCACATGGTCCCGCACGAAGTGGATGTCAAGTTCAATGTGTTTAGTGCGTTGATGCTGTACCGGATTGTTGGATAAATATATGGCACTAATATTATCACAATACACAAGAGTGGCCGTGGAAAGAGGACGCCGTAATTCAAGCAATAAATTCTGAATCCAACAAATTTCTGCAACAACATTGGCCACAGCTCGATACTCTGCCTCAGCACTGGAACGAGAGATGGTGGACTGGCGTTTCGAGGACCATGAGAGAAGATTAGATCCCATGTAAACACAGTAGCCGGATGTCGAACGACGGGTATCAGGGCATCCTGCCCAGTCTGCATCTGTGTAGGCACGAAGTGAGATGGAGGGACAGGATGATAAGGTGAGCCCGTAAGAGGTGGTGCCCTGTATATACCGTATTATGCGTTTTAACGCATGCCAATGATCTGTGGTGGGGTTATGCATGTGAATACAGATTTGCTGAACCGCATAACTGATGTCTGGTCTTGTAAATGTAAGATATTGGAGAGCACCTGCAAGACTTCTATACAGTGTTGGATTCTCGAATTGATCACCTGAAGTGACACTGAGCTTTGGTTTGGTGTCAACTGGAGTAGCCACTGGATTACAATTTTCCATACCTGCCCGACTGATAATATCCTTAGCATATGATTGCTGAGAGAGAAACATTATGTCACCCGAGCGAGTGACCGAGATGCCCAAGAAATAGCTTAGAGGTCCAAGATCTTTCATTGCAAATTCAGCCGCGAGGCTGCCCATGAGATTTACCCTTAACACTTCTGAGGATGTGGTGAGAATAATGTCGTCCACATAAATTAATAAGTAAGCAATGTCACCCCCGTGATGATATGTGAAAAGAGAATTATCACATTTACTCTGGGAGAAACCAATAGATGTAACAAAATCTGTAAAACGTTGGTACCAAGCTCGTGGTGCCTGTTTGAGCCCATATAAAGACTTTTTAAGTAGACAAACATGATCAGGATAATCCCGATGTCGAAACCCCATGGGTTGATACATATATACCGTCTCCGTAAGGTTGCCATGTAGAAAGGCATTGGTCACATCCAACTGATGTATGGACCAAGACTGAGAAAGTGCCAGTGTAAGAACGGTACGAATGGTAGCCGGTTTGACAACCGGACTAAAAGTTTCCCCACAATCTACTCCAATCTCCTGATTTCGCCCATCACATACCAGACGAGCCTTGTACCGTTCTAGAGTGCCATCCGACCTGTATTTATGACGAAAAAGCCACATGCTACGAATAATATGCATATCAGGATGTCTCGGGACAAGTTCCCAAGTCTTATTTTTAATTAAAGCATTAAATTCGTTTTTCATGGCGTTATGCCACTCCGGATTAGTCAAGGCGTCTATGGGGTTTTTGGGTACCGGGGCAATGGTGGTGGTGGATAGGTTAAAAATGGTTTTTGGTTTGGTGATACCTGCCATGGAGCGGGTGGTCATGGTGCGAGTCGGGGGGACGGGAGGTGGTGGAGGAGGAGGCGGTGTTGGTATCGGGCTTGGTGTGGGGGACGGATGGGCTTGGGAGGAGGCGGTGGTGTGATTATTTGTTGGAGGTGGGCTGGAGTTTGGAGTTGTTTGGATTGGCTGGTGGGCCGTTGTAGGAGATGTGGATTGGGCCGAAGGGGAGGGCGAAGGTGGATCAGGTTGGGTGAGAGGTACGAGGTGGTTGTATATGGATGGGTGAAGAGGGCTGTCTAGGAAATGGTAGGTGGTTGGTTTGGGTTTGTGTGTTTTGGCAAAAGGGAAGACAGTTTCGTCAAAGAGTACATGACGATTTATAGTGATGGTGTGAGTTTTGAGGTCAAGACATTTGTAACCCCGGTGATTGGAAGGGTAGCCTAGGAATACACAAGGGTATGATCGGTAGGCTAATTTGTGGATGGTGGTATGGGGAATGAGAGGATAGCAAATGCAACCAAACACACGAAATAGGTGGGTATACAGTTGTATAGTCTCTGGGTGGGTGTTTGGAAGTTGTGTATTTTGGTGGGGATAATGTTTTGTAGATAGGTGGCGGTTTCGAGTGCATGATGCCAGTAGGTGGTTGGGGTGGAGGAGTGGGCAAGGATGGTGCGCATAAGATTATTGATGGTGCGAATTTTGCGCTCCGCTTTGCCATTTTGTGGCGAGGTATGGGGGCAAGAGAAACGGAATAGCATGCCATTTTGTGTGCAATAATTATGGAATTGATTATTTGCATATTCACGTCCGTTATCACATTGCAATTGTTTAATTTTGGTGTGAAATTGGGTTTGAATAAAATTGGCAAATTTTAGAAACATGGTAAAGACATCGGATTTGTGGGCAATAGGGTAGGTCCATAAGAAATTAGTGAAATCATCTAGAAATAGCACATAATAGCGGTGGCCCCCATTAGAGATGATGGGGGATGTCCAAACATCACTGTGAACAAGATCAAATGGCAAAGACGTACTTGTATTAGAAGAAATAAAAGGTAGTCTAATATGTTTTCCAAAAATACAAGCAGTGCATACTTTATTATTTAAAGAACCAAAAGCAATAGAACTAGAAGTTTTTAAATTTTGTAAAATGGCAGGGCCTGGGTGACCCAACCGTTGATGCCAGATGTCTTGAGTAATTGCTGCAAAAGTGGACGCAGACTGAAGAGGAGTGATGTTGGATGGAGTGAGTGTGTAGAGATCCCCCGAGCTATTGCACCGTAGGATAGGTTTCCTGGTCTGGAGGTCCTTCACAGTAAAACCATAAGGGTCAAATTCAACAGATAATTGATTGTCAGTTGTAAACCGACGGACAGATATAAGGTTTTTAACTAAATTAGGGGCATAGAGGACATTTTTTAATTTAAAGGGCGGGAATGGTGGTGGTAGGGTGATGTCGCCTTGTCCTAAAACCGGAATGGTTTTACCATTCCCAACAATGATGTTGCGAATAATGCTAGAATTAAAAATAGACTTAAATAAATTTGCCTGAGGAGACATTGTACCTGACGCGCCTGTGTCCATGGTCCATGATGGGTCAGACTGATGTAAAGCCAAATTATACAGTGCCTGAGCTATGTCAGTCGGGGCATATCCAGCTGCATATGACTGGGCCGAAGCTGAGTTGGGCCTGGGGCCCAGAACACCTTGTTGTGGAACACCTTGATGCGGGTTTTGGGATTGGGCCGAGGAGCCTGTTTGGTTTTTGGGTGCTGGATTGTTCGGATAGGGGCACGGAGGGAAGGCCCAGCAGGCCCAAGGTGAAGGCTGGTAAGCTTGGGGCGATGGATTAGGCCACGGGGATGGGGTCCAGTATTGTTGGGGATAATTATGGGGTTGTTGGTAGCGACCCCTACCGTAGGAGAGGCGTCCGCGACCGCGGCCTCGGCCGCGACCACGTCCGCGTCCCCGTTCAGCAGAGTCACTTCGGGTGTGGGTACTGGTGTCGGGTGAGGAGGAAGATTGTGTGGTGGTGTGGAGTGCGGTACCCGCCGCTTGGGAAGAGAGCTTGGCTTGGTTGTTTTTATGGTCTTCAACTTGGCATAGTTTGGAACGGGTGGTATAAAAATCGGGTAAAGGGTGTGTTTGTTGAAGGATGAGAGATATGTTTTCATATTGTTCCGTCAAACCAGTGAGGATTTGGAGAACAAGTTGATTTTCGGTAGTGGGTGCGCCAAGACTTATGAGTTGATCATAGATCAATTTCATGGCTTGACAGTAGGCAGAGATGTTAGGAAATTGGTCGAGGCGGGTATGAAAAAGTTTGTTTTGTAGAGAGATGATGCGAGCAGCCTGATTATCCAAAAAGAAATTTTGGAGTCGGCTCCACGCGTCATAGGCGGTAGTGTTTTTGATCATAATGGTGTGAACCAAATCTTGGGAGATGGTACCGTATATCCATTGTAGAACAATGGCATCTATACGTTCCCATGACGCAAGAGATGGTTGGGCGGCGGGTGTGGTTTCAGCGGTGGTGGTGGAGGATGTAGCGGGGCGGGGTTGAAGATGGTCGAACACTTCGTATGCTTTGCAATGGATAGTGAAGAGTTCGGCCCATGTGTTGTAATGCTCGGTTTGACTATCAAGGGTGATGGGTATGAAGTTTTTGATGTTGGTTACAGTGATAGCGGGGTGAAGTGAGTGAGACATGATGAAAGAGGGGAGTTGTGATGGTGTGCGGCGATGCAGAAGGTGTTCGCAGCAGGTGGTAAGTGCACGGCAGAATAAGGAGGGCCGGCAAAAAGAAGCTAGGGAATTAGGGTTGTGGCGATTGATACCATGTAAGATGTTATGGCTTTCAATGCTTGATTTCATTCCATAAGGTCTAGAATATATACAACTCACATTCCCTTATATTTGGGAAGTGATAAATACAAATATTAATGATAATGAAAGCTATCTATAATTACAAATTACAAAGTCAACTATTATCTATTATAAACATTTGTGTACATTTTTTTTATGAATCTTATGATAGAGTAATAATAAATAATAAATAATAAACATTAAATTTATATACATAATTTTCTCTTCTAGGTTTTAGATTTTCATTGTTTTCTGCATTGATTGCAACATGTTGTTTGCCTAAAAGGTCCTCATACTTTCAATATTACAGCAACTGCTAGCAGCAGGCCTGGACACAACAGTAGTGACATTAACATGGGCTTTATCATTGCTGCTAAACAACCCAAAAGCACTAGAGACTGCCCAACACGAAATTGATGAACACGTTGGAAAGGACAGACTGGCGGAGGAGTCGGACACGAATAACTTGATCTATCTGGATGCCATCATCAAAGAAACATTACGCTTATACCCAGCTGGACCTCTTTCTGTTCCTCACGAATCCATTGAAGACTGCGTTGTGGGCGGCTACAACATCCCAAAAGGCACACGTTTGCTAGTAAATCTTAGAAAAATGCATCGTGATCCTGACGTATGGTCAGATCCTAATGACTTTCAGCCAGAAAGATTCTTAAACAGTAAAAAGGATATTGATGTCAAAGGGAAACATTATGAATTGCTTCCGTTTGGTAGTGGTAGAAGAATGTGCCCTGGTGTTCCATTCGCTTTACAGGCTTTGCGCCTAACATTAGCAAGTTTGATACAGCAGTTTACGCTCAAAAGTCCATCAAATGAACCTGTTGATATGAGTGAAAACCCTGGGTTGACTAGCACCAAAGCAACATCACTTGAGGTCCTCCTTGCCCCTCGTTTATCCTATAACATGTATCAGTAAACTAGCAAAGCGACCGATAATGGACAGAAAAATCCGCATTACATATGCTTTGAGAATGCGTCAAGTACTTACTTATTGTATTAATATAAATTATAAAGTAATGTGATGTATTTGGTTAATCTTCTGTAGGAATGTAGAAATAAAGTTGTGTGAGGTTCTTTTCGCTTCAGTGAAACAATTACACATAAATCATGTATTTCTGAACTGGTGATGCCCATATAATACAAAAGTGTGGATGTGTTTAACTTTCACCTATGCAACATATACAATAGCCAGGTAAACAGGTCATTTTAGAAAGTAATAAATTGGTTCGTGTCAAAATGAGTTTTACCCAAAATGCAGTCAGGTTGCAATGGATCGCTTTAGAGGGCGTTTGGGATTGAGTTGAAAAATAACTTATTGACTTTTTCAAAAAGTCAATAAGCCAATAAGTTGTTTAACTACAACAGAAGCACTTTCTGTTTTGGCATTTTGATATGGTTAGAGCATTCACAGTAGAGACCCTAATTTTTTGGGTGACAAAACCCTATAAATTTTTTGGGGGTTGAAAGTGGTTGTGAGTGAAGAAAATAGGTAATCTATAGTGTGTCGGTATATATTGGGTTCTTTGAGAATCTTTTAGGGAAAACAGGAAAACTGTATTTATTTTTTAATATTTGTTGAAAGTGGTTGTGAGTGGAGGAGAGATAAACTTTAATGGGGTTTAGTGTAATATGTGGTTGCGATTGGTTGTGAGTGGATGGGGGATGAGGATTCTATTGTGAATGCTCTTAGAAAAGCTATTTTCAAGAAGCACATATTTTGGCTTTTGGAATAAAAATTACAAATATACATACCTATACAATCAATTTTCACAATAAGCTGAGTCAAACACTTTTTAAAAAACAACTTATTCACTTATATTGATTTTTCTCATCACAAAAGTTAATCCCTAACACTTTTTTAAAACTAATTTTCAAAAGGTTATAAATCAATAAGCACTTTTAACCAAATAAACAATAAAAAATTAGCAATGCCAAACAAAGAAACATAAATAATCAGAAAATAATTAAAGACTAGAAGAGTCAAGACTTTGCCTGATTGGCTGAGTTGAAGAAGAAAAAACATGAAATTGAAGATGAAACCAATAGTGATTGAACCTTATTGCAACCCACAACCGATTGATTAGAGGTGTAAAAAAAAGCCGGCTTTGGCCCAATGTACTGGTTTTCAACCCGGCCTGATTCCACAAAACCCGGTATTGGTCCCGACACAACCCGGCGGGTTGCCATAGGTTCCGGACTTTTGTGTTGATAACCAGTTTCAACCCGAATCGATTTGGACCCGATAAAAAACCTGGTTTCAATGTTCAAAACCGGTTTGAACCTGATTCAAATCAGTTTGGGTTTATAACCCGAACCGCGTTGGTCCAAAAAGGTATGGCCCATTTTTTTTAAATTATCGATTTGGTTTTGAAACCGGTTCGTTTTGGGAGCCAAACCGTTTTTTGTACACCTCTAATGGTGTGATTATGCTAATCCTTTTGCGTTATTGGAAAAAAAATATTCAAGAAAAACCATGCTTATTAATATGATGTACACGACGATATGTTAAACTACTAAAAGCTTATTTTGTTTGTGTAAGGGATATCAACGGAAAGGCTACTAGAAATTGGACAAGAATTGGGGCAAAGGATAAAAGAAAATTGTATGGGTTAAACGATGTCAATGACATGCTAGCCTTAATTAAGTAGTGCACCTTCCACCTCTTGTTATGTACATGGGAGTTAAGACCAAGTGGTATGTTTATTCGTTATGGTAATCAGGCTGAAAACGGTGATGCCCTCTATCATTTCGGCAACCCAATCTGGGTTTGTTGCTGGAAGATATATCCTCGACAACCCTCTCGTCATGAGCGAAACTGTGTCATGGGCCAAAAAATGCAAACGACGAATTCTGTTATTCAAAGTGGATTTCAGGAGGGCTTATGATGCTTTAAACTGGAAATTCCTGGTTCGGGTCTTGGAGTATATGGACTTCCCGGCTAAGTGGGTCGATTGGATCAAAAGTTGCTTGGGCTCGGGTACTAGATCGATTTTGATTAATGGGGCGCCGACGGGCGAATTTCCTTTTAAACGGGGTCTTAGACAAGGAGACCCTCTCTCCCCGTTCCTCTTTATCATTGCCATGGAAGTTATATCCATGCTCATGAATAGGGCGGTGGAGCTTGGTCTTTTTCATGGGGTTAAGTTGCCGAATGACGGTCCTACTCTCTCTCCTTTGTGCTACGCCGACGATGTCGTCTTTATCGGTGAATGGTCCGAGTACAACATTAGAAGTCTATCCAGGTTCCTGAGATGGTTGTATCTGATCTCGGGTCTTCAGGTAAATTACAGGAAATGCCATATTTATGGGGTTGGGGTGGATGCGAGTGAAGTTAATCGTATGGTGTCGATCTTAAGATGTGCGGCTGGCGAATTCCCTTTCTCGTACTTGGGAATACCTATAGGGGCAAATATGAAAAGGACTAGACATTGGCAACCGATTATAGATAAGTTCAACAAAAAGCTTTCATCTTGGAAAGCTAGACACCTGTCTATGGCAGGGAGGGTCACCCTTGCTAAAGCTGTTTTGGGCAGCCTGTCTTCGTATTATCTCTCGCTCTTCTCAGCCCCGAAAGCGATCATTAAAAAGCTCGAGGGGTTAAGAAGAGACTTCGTGTGGGGCAGGTCTGGTAGAGCTGTCAAATTGCGTTGGATTCGGTGGGACAAGCTGGTTAGACCAAAAGCTAATGGGGGTCTTAGGTTGGGGAGCATTGAGGATTTCAATATCGCGATGAGAGCGAAATGGTGGTGGAAATTTAGGAGTGACCCGAACCAGTTATGGGCCAGAGTCGTCTCTTCTATTCATCAGCCGAACAATAACAAGAAAATCATTCCGGTTAAGAAGTCGATAGTTGAGGTTTGGAAGGATATTAGTGGGGTGGAAGAGGTGTTGTACAATCTGGGGATACGGCTGACTGATCGTTTAAAAGTGAAGGTTGGGGATGGTGCAAATACTCGTTTTTGGCTCGATAAGTGGCTGGGTGATACCCCATTCGCTTCGGTGTTCCCTGAGTTATTCCGTTGTGTTGCTGATAAAAACGCGACGGTCGCTTGTTGTAATGTGAAGACTATTACTGGCAACCAGTGGGTTTGGAATTGGAAAGTAAAATCCCTGAATGCTTCTCAATGGAGCTGTTATGGTGATCTGTTAAGACTCCTATGCAGCCATAAACTTGTTGGTGGGATTGATGTTTGGCAGTGGGATAATAATGAGGGTGTCCATTTTTCGATTAAGAGTATTAGGCGCGAGGTCGATGCAGCCAAGTATGGTCAGCAGGTGGATATTGGATTCAAATGGGAATCATGGGCGCCTTCAAAATGCAACATTCTTCTTTGGAGATCGATGTGGGGCAGAGTTGCGGCAAAAGTTCAACTTCAGGCGAGAGGAGTTCATATTCCGGACTGCAGATGTAATAGATGCGGTTTCGGACAGGAGGATTCTGACCATGTCTTCGTTAATTGTATTTTGGCCAAAGGGATTTGGTGGCAAATCTGCGTTTGGCTGCGAATCCCTTTCCAGTCAGATCTGAATAATTTGAGCGACCTGGTCAGCAACATCAGCCTCAATAATGGGTCAAAGAGATGGAAGAGATTGGTCGCGACTGTTGTTCGGGCTACCGTTAGGAGAATCTGGCACGCGCGCAACACTAAAACGTTTGAGGGCAAGTTCATCCACACTCAAAGGCTTGTTGATTTGATTAAAGAAGACTCTTACACTTGGGTGTGCAACCGGGCGAATATCCCGAGACCGAATTAGGATAATTGGTTAAACTTTGATGTGTTGGCGTGTCTGTAACTGTTTTGCGTTTGTTTGTCGGTTTTCCTCTTCCTTTGTTTTGTTTTGTTTGCTTCCCAGCCTCTTGCTGACTCTTTATATATATATATATATATATATATATAAGGTAGGGTTCAAATAGGAACCATAGCTTAAGTAGGAACCATAGGAACCACTTTATAGCCATTGATCTCTAATGGCATGATTGTAAATAAGTAAAACATTAATTAATTGTTTATTTTAATCAAATGGTATTATTGACTTTTGTTCAATATGCTTATTTGTAGGTAATTAAGTCTAAATTTGAACATTTTGTTTATCTTTGACTAAAGTGTAAACAATTATTGTGTTTATCTTTTTTTTTAACTTTGTTAAAAATAACCCCTTCAAATTAGGGAGTTTTTTTGTTATTAACATATATGTTCATATCACATAGATATATAATATGCATCATGTGTTTTCTACCAAATTGATGCAGCTGAGGTTTTTAAAAGAAATTTACCTATAATTAATATCTACAATGCATTTTTATATTTTTTCTTAACTTAATTATTTTAAAATTTTATATATTTAGCTAGTTATGTTTATTTAAAAGTTTAATGAGATTTCTTTTAGTTAATTATATTTATGTGTATACCTGTTAATATATGCATGCATACCCATATACATATGCACATATTGCTAATGTTGATTATTTAAATAGGGACTACAATTGAAGCTATCCGTAACAGACGTGATAAAGCATTCTTAGAGCTCAGTCTTGTGTTGCAGTTTTGTTGTGTCACAAATTATTTGTCTGTCAAAGCAACGATGAACCATAATGTTTATCATATTCTAAGAATTACCAAAGTTTATATGTAGATTTTGAGTGCCTTGTTTGGTTTTTTAAATTGTTGCATTTGATTTATGTGAATTTTTCATTGTTGGGCGGAACAGTATTTAGCATCAAATTCAATTTTACAATTTTTAGTTTTACTTGATCATGACATAGTGTTATGATTCAACATCCATATTAATAATAAATCCATATTATATTTCATCTACTTAGTATTTAAAACATAAAATGCAATAATCACTTGTACATAAGGCATTATTTCTTGTACATGTCAATCGACACATCGGTATTCATTATGACAAACACCGACACGTCGACAAAAATGAGCCGGTCATCATGGTATATTCGAATGTTTTTAAAATATAATAGTTTTAAAGTTATGATAGAACTAAATAAAAGAAATTATAATTTTGTAGGGGATGGGAGGAAAATGTAATTACTAACTAAAAATTAGGGAATTAAAGTGTAAATAAGATATGTTATTAAAGTGTAAATACTGTATGAATGACTATTTTACCCTCATTTTAGGGTTATTAATGAAAAATTAGTTCTTAACTTTTGGGTATCTTAAAATACCCCTCCCTCATGCATTATAATATAGTATATATATATATATATATATATATATATATATATATAGGGTGGGGTTAGAAAAAAATCCCTATAATTGCTCTTATATTAAAAAGATTTAAATTTAATAAAATAATTATTTATGTACATTTACTTATTTATCCTTGACCTTGGTGCCAAGTGTCACTATGAGATTCTTTCTCACACTTCTCACAATATAAGGTTTTTGTATGGGAACCCTTAAGGTTCAATTGAGAACTCATAGTTAGGGAGAGAACTCGAAAACTCTATATTACACACATGTAATATAATTAAATATATCATATGTTGTATATTACACTTGTGTAATATATTACTATTGCATATGTTGCACATATGCAATATATCATATGTTACACATGTGTAATATATATTACACATGTGCAACATATGATATATTACACATGTGCAATATATGATATATTGAGTGTATTATATATGTGTAATATATATTACACATGTGCAACATATGATATATTACACATGTGTAATGTATATTACACATGTGCAATATATATTACACATGTGTAACATATGATATATTACACATGTGCAATATATATTACGCATATGCAATATATGATATATTGCACATATGTAATATAAAGTTCTCGAGTTCTCTCAATAAAATGAGTTTTCTATTGAACCATCCCCTACATATACATATATATATATATAGTGAGTTTTCCGTTTAAAAAAAACAAGTTTACTCATAATCATGTGATATAATGACCGTAACGCACTACTAGAAAAGTGACATTTTGCAACAAAATTTTCTTACGGAAAAAAATGTGTCACAAATTTTAACAAAAATGCTACTCATTTGTGACAACAAAAAAAACTATAATTTTTTTTAGCAAATTTGCGACACGATATATCCACAAATACTTAAGAAATTGCGTAGAAAATGGGTCACAAATTTCCTACACCATGTTTTCGTAGGAAATGCGTTGAAAATGGCTTAACAAATGTGACGCACTTTTACAAGGGTTATTTTAACATGCTTCTAAATTCATCTTTCAAACTATTTACTTATGGGTAAAGATGATGTTCAAATAACCTTAACATAGTAAAGGATAAGAAGAGCTTAGAGCGTAATAGGTGACACTAGCAAAAATGATATTTTTGTCCACCACCAAATAATCATGCAAATTATACCTAAACTAAATAATCACGCAAGTTATCAATCAGTAAAAAAAAATAAGACTAGAAATTAATTATTAGATTAAATAAAATAATTAAAAAGGGAAGATGAAAGAAGGGGAAATCATTTTGCTGCTAATATGAACAATGCGAAGAAAGGGAGAAGGGGAAGGGCCCCTACTTGTTGTATGTGAACCGACCATATCTTATGCAAATCTACTCTTTTTGGTTTATTTGTGCTATTTAAATTATTGTACTTTTAATAATCTATGATAATTTACAATGTTTTGATACTTACGATAAGAATGAGTTTCTCATATAAAACCTCTACAACTTCATATATATTATTCTGAAACGGCAGTATGACTACTGTTCCGGTTGTTGTACTCTAAGAGACTGACTGTCTGAGAGAAGGCGCGTAATCTGTTTTAAGGGCCCCGTGTTAAACACGATCATCAACCAAAAATCATCAACGAATACGTTATTCTTGCAGAGAATATAGTAGAAGATGATGCGGTTGAAGTTGCTTAAATCTAGAGTCTGTACATTTTGTTTGTACCTTTATTTATTTATTTTTAATTTTGTATACGGTATTGTACTTTATATTTCATACCAATAACGAGAGTATTGTTATTATATTTATTTTATTACTATTTTAATAAAAGAGTGTTTAATTACATCCTGGTTTATTCCTATAATATCCAGTGACATTGTTGAGAGGTTAAGCATAATATATGGTTTAATGATTAGTGTAAATCATAGTACATCATAATGCTTTTAATGATTTAAAATCACCTATGTTGGAGAGAAGTGTGGTCGTTTCGAATAAAATTGTGGGCACAATTTCTAGAGCTCCCGCAGAACCAGGAAAGTGTTCTAGGACCATTATTGGACACGATAATGAGGGGATGGCCAGGCTAGGGGGAGTCTTATGTGAACGTATATTGTTGTTTATACAAATAGCCATCAGTTCAAAGACATCAAGTTCTACTGAAAGCTAGTAAGCTAAGTATGCTTCATAAGGGAAGGTTCAAAGGGTTACACTTACCTATCCTATGCAAGACTCAACCGTCAAGGTTACATCGGGAATTTGTGTGTTTTAATCGATCTCCATTCATGTGGGGGATTGTTAGAAAAATGGTAGTGGAAATTGATTTTTCACTAATTTTGGACATAAATAAATGTATTTATAAATATGTTATATAAATAATTATTTCCGGGTTTGTGTACTATATTGTGAGAGTATCACAACGAACCAAACCACGTCCAAAATAAAACTAAGATGAATGAGATATCGAAGCTTGAAAATTGTAGGTTGGAACAACCAAAGATGAGAAAATGGATTAAGTTTTGTCCCACATTGGTGGGGTGACAAAACATGAAGTAGTTTATAAGGAGTAGCACTCCTTGTATATTGTTTAACTTGAGTCAATCACTAGTGGGGACCCTAAAGGGTGCTTTGCACCCTTAACTCGCACTCGCACACGCGCACGTGGCGTGGGCAATGGGCGCAATGTGGCGCCCTTTGCTTTGCACTTCGCATAGCCGCGAGCCGCCTTTGTATTTTTTGACTGTGTGCGCATGGTTCGGTACATGGCGGAAGGTTGACGTAAACCGTAACTACAAGTGGCGCATGCGCACAGGACAAGAAGTCCGCACGCGCGGTCAAGGCGTTAATCTTTAAAAATCTTGTTTATTACAAGATTAATGGTAGCATGCTTTCATCTTTGTTACTGTATAAAATAGAGTCTTGGACTCAATGTTTTGATACTTACGATGAGAATGAGTTTCACATATAAAGCCTCTACAACTTCATATATATTTTTCTGAAAAATCTAAAAACACCAAAAACACTCGGTGGCTTCTCGGGCTCAAGACCATCTCCGACAGTATAACTACTGTTCTAGTTGTTGTACCCTGGGAGACCGACCATCTGAGAGGAGGCACAAAATCTGTTTTAAGGGCCCCGTGTCGAACACGACCCTCAACCAAAAATCATCAACGAATACATTATTCTTGCAGAGACTATAGTAGAAGATGATACGGTTGAAGTTGCTTAAATCTAGAGTCGGTACATTTTGTTTGTATCTTTATTTATTTTTAATTTTGTATACGGTATTGTACTTTATATTTCCTACCAATAACGAGAGTATTGTTATTATATCTATTTTATTATTATTTTAATAAAAAAGGTGAACCTATTTCCTACAGCTTTTAGGACCTTTAAGCTTCAAGTTGTTTTTTAGAAAAAAACTCTTACTCAATAAAACGCTTTGTTTGGGGTATGTTTGACAATGAGGTTTTAAGAGTTTTTATAAGCTTCAAGCTTTTAAGAAAAAACTTATACTTAACAAAAGGTTTTGTTTGGTTGAAAGAGCTTCAAGCTTTTAGGTATGAGAAAGAGCTTTATATTGAAAAACTAATAGTACTAACGTTTAAGAAAAAACTCTTGCTAGCTACAAGCTTTTAACGGGTAAATGACACAAGTACCCATTCTATCATAATAAAAATAAAAAAAAACATGCATACAAACTTTTAGTTAATGCTCATTTTGGTTATTTTATACATTTTATTAAAAGCTTCAGCTACTCTGCAAAAGACCAAAATATATTTAAAAAGCTACAGTTACTAGCTTCCAGCTATAGCTACAGCTACCAACTTCCAGCCACCAGCTAGTTTTGTCAAACATACCCTCAGTGACGGAACCAGAAACTTTTACTCGGAGGGTCAGAATATATTAATTTTTTAGTTCTTTTAAAATATGTTTATTTAGTTAAAAATAAATTAATTAATTAACAATAAATAAAAATTAAATAAACTAACAAAAGTATAAAGAAGTTATAAGTATAAACCAAGTAAAATAAAAACTTTGCTTTAGCTTTTTTTAGGAAATCAATATCATATTTCTATTTTATGTTACAATAATTAACAGAATTTTTCATATTTATAATTTTAAAAGAAAAAAGTTGAGTTTAAAAGTAAAATAAAATAAAATATGTAAATAACTAAGAAGTGTGCAGGCTTTTTGTAACACCCCAACCGATGGCGGAATCATCGAGGTGCCACGTAGTGACGATTGTTCAAAAGCTCATGGTACTAAAATGTAAATATTATTGAATAATCAAAATTGTCTTACATGGAAATGGAAAATACATTGTCTAAATGAAATGTAAATATTGAAATAACTGAATTAAAATAAAGCACTAAAACATGTACAAATAGATTTGGTCAACATATGAAATGTTGGTGAGCATTCCTAGTTTTGATATATATATAGTAGGTTAAAAGATATACAATTCAAGTGCAAGCTACAGTGCAAATATGTAAACTATGTATCATACAAATGAGCGAAATCAACCCTATGACTGTATAATGTACTGTATGAACTGTAGTGTACTCAACCAATAAATGGATGATAACTTAACACTGGCCACGGATTCTCCGATGAAAAAGGGGGAGAATCAATCTAGGCGGGTTGTCAATCCAAATAGCGCTATCCAATGTTAAGGTCGGCTTGTACCATGTTAATGATTTCACTAAGTACAAATGTAATCCACATGTATTGTCTAAGCATAAAGCACGTTGTAAGCAATGCACATAGTACTAGAATTGTGTTTGTGAAAATGTAAAATTGTATTTGAAATTGTAATAGTGTACATGTAACACCCCAAAAATATATAAAAGCAAAAAGGGGTAGGAATACTCACTGTTCACGTAATAACTTGAAATTGGACTTGGACAACGAAATATGAATTGAGATTACTCCCAAATGATTAACCTAAAGTAATTGATAATGTGTAAGGGAAATAACTCTAGGATATATGTATTTCTAGGGCTTCGAATTGAGGATAATTGCTCGTTTGATTAATATTAAAAATATTCGCCAATTGAGAGAAATTTAGTAAATAAATAACCAAAAATCTCTTTATGAAATTTAAATTTAAAATGGTCACAATAATATGTTTAAAGTATAAAAATAATTTTTATAAAATTATTTTCTTTAAAATAGAATATTAATTCTATTTATAACAAATTGTCAAAAGTTAACTTTAATATTTAAAAATATTAAAATTAAAGAATTATAAGTTTAAAATTCATATTTCTGTTCTAAATGATCAGAAATAATTTGTATAAAATTTTGGTGCAAAAATATTAAAAATTGGATTTATTATGATTTAATTATGATTAAAACTAACAAAAATTGATTAAAAATACTAAATAAATGATTTTTCAGAAATAAAAATCATTTCTGAAAAGTTTAATGTTATAAAAATTTAGGATAATTTTTGTGGAAATTTATAAGATCGTTTTGATATTTTTATAGATTTTTATAAATAAAATAGAATAAACTTGATTTAATTATTATAAATATTAAATAAATAAATTTCAGAAAACTACAAATTGTAAGTTGAACTTTTACATGATATTAATATAAGGTAATTTTTGTAGAATTTTTAAGAGAGTTTTGGTATTTAAAATGAATTTTTTAAAAAAATAAGGAAGTATATTTGTTTGTTTAGAGAAAACAAAACAAATAAAGAAAAAGAGTGGTGTTTGCAGGGATCGAACCCGCGTCTGCAGCGTATCAAACCAACAACACAACCACTTGGTCTAGACCAGTGGTTGTGATTGTTCTCTGTTCTTTAAATATTAATATGTTATGCAAATTAGTGTTCTTCCCCAAATTATGATTACGAGCCCTAGCATTTACAATCGAACGATCCACACATCTATAACCCGATTAATGTTAGGGCTTTCATTGTGTGGATGCCGACCAACAAAACCCACTGAAGAAATTAGACTTACAAGTTGGTATTGCACACGATTTGCTCAGTCAACTCTTATAGTCAAAACGCGATCTAAAACGAAGAACAGAGGATATGGTGAAGAATTGAGGGTTGGGAAAGATGTAGTGGCGAGTTGAAATGGTTGAGGAGCGTTCAATTTATAGTGCAAGGGTCGGTTGTTCGAAATGGCAAGCTTTGACCCGGGTTTAATGTTTACGCGTGAATAATCACGAAATTGGTAAGAATTGAACATTGATTAGCCGCGTGAAGTCTTAATGATGGCCGATAATCACGATTTCATTCAAATTTTGGATCAATCACACGTTAATGATGATTAATAATATTTCAGTTTTAAAAAAAAAAAAAAGAAAAGAATATATCATACTTTGTTGCTGCTGTTGCGAGTTGCAGACAAGAAAGAAAAAGAATTGAAAGCGTGTATATATGTTTTATTGCATCAGTTAAATCACAAATTGTCTAAGTGGCTTAGTGGTGGTGGTGTGTGTTTGTGTGGAGGAGTGGCACGGGATCGATACCCGTCAGAAGCAAGATCTTCATTTTTTTTTTTCTAAAACAAACACAAGGGTTGCTGGGCCAAGGCTTGTTGGGCCGGCTCCTTGGGCTCAGCAGGCCCAGTTCCGAAACCATAAGGAAAAGGGGAAAGGGTGGTTTGGGTTTGGGCTTAGACAAGTGAGGGTGTTTATAGATATTATATATAATCTGATTTTTTTTTTATTATTATATAAAAATAAAAAGTGACGGATGTCACACTTTTTTATATGTATTGTCATAAATAACCCTACTATATCTTATAAAATTACCTAAATGCCCATCATCTTGTTGACATCATGGCCTGCATAAGACTAAACAGCATGGGGCTCGTCCTAGGCCTGGCTTGACTAGCTTTGCCTGTCGCACACCGCCCCGGATGGGGCAATTACGTCCTAAATGGCTAACACTAGACGAATTGGACGGGCTCAATTGATTGGTTTGTTTGTGATTTCCATGGTTTGAACGGTCATATGACCGTTAGATATTAAAAAAAAACCATTTTATCTTTATATAAACTTATTTCTTCAAATAAAACACACACAACAATCTCTTAAATATTCACATCTTTCCTTCAACCTCTACTAAAAATTTTAAGGTATTTATAAAATTTACCACACAACGTCAAACACTCCTTCTTTTGCTTCGACATCTTCATCGTCTACCGAGGAAAACCAAAATTTTATGAATATTGTGGTGATGGCGGCGCAAATCATTCAAGAGGAGGAACAAGAGGTCTCAAGTGGGCTACGAACTAGGCAAGCGGCAATAAACAGAGACCGGGAAGGTAAATTTTTTTTAAATTATTGAAAGTTTCATTTTTATGTTTACTTATTTATGTTTTAGTTGTTTATTTTTAACATAAATTTAGTTATTTAATACATTTAAATAAATTTAGTTATTTTACATAAATTTAGCTATATTTTATAAATTACACATGTAGGTGCCCATGAAAGAATAATGCATGATTACTTTGGCGATGAACCGTTATACTCGGATGTTACTTTTCAACGTCGGTTTAGAATATGTCGACGACTATTTTTACGTATAGCCGACGACTTATCAAGTTATGACCCATTTTTTACATTGAGGTACGATGCTAGAGGCAAGAGAGGGTTCACAACTATTCAAAAACGCACAACTACATTACGCCAACTAGCTTACTGGACGGTAGCCGATAGTTGGGATGAATATTTAAAGATATCTGATAGAACTGCACGGGAATGTTTGTAGAAGTTTTGCAAGCGTGTTGTGAAGATCTACAGCAAAGTATATTTGCGAAAACCAACGAGGAGCGACGTCTAGGGCTGCAAACGAACCGAACGAAAACGAACAAGGCCTTGTTCGTGTTCGTTTGCTAAAGAAATTATGTGTTCACGAAGAGTTCATGAACACTTACCGAACAAGATTTTTTGTTCATGTTCGTTTGTTAAGAAAACTCGCATGTTCGTGTTCGTTTGTTCATGAACGCACACGACCATAAACGAATATTAATGAACACAAACAAGTGTTCATGAACACAAAAAATTGTTCATGAGCGAAAACAAACACAAATGAACATATATTAATTTTCGAATAAAATCGAATTCACATATATTAAGAAATTAAGTATAACTGTACTTAGTACATAACATAATATTGGTAAAACATAATAAAGTAGTGTCTTAATAAACTAAGCTCTCATTTTAAACTTGAAGTCTTCATTTATTTAGGGGAAATGGATTTAAATACTCCCAACTATCGCCTATTGGCGGATAGCACTCCCAACTATCACTTTGGCGGATAGCACTCCCAACTTTTAACTTGTTAGCCATTATCACTCCCAAACTAACGGGGGTCTAACCCAGTTAGTGTTTGTGGCCAAAATGTAAAAAACAAAACTTAAGGGACCATTTTGAAACTTTTTATTATTATTATTATTATTATTATTATTATTATTATCTATATCTATATATATTAACAAAGAGAGAGAGAGGGAGTTCAGAGAGAGAGAGAGAGAGAGAGAGAGAGAGACTCAGCCCACCATCTGCCGCCACCCCCGCCACCACCATCTGCCATCAGCCTCAGCCCACCACCACCTTTCACCAACCTTTAACCTAATCTTCTTCTTCTTCTTCCATCAGCCCCTAACAACCACCACCCCCATCCACCCTAACAACCACCACCCACCGACCTCTTCGACCTCCTCCCCAACAACCACCGTCTCCCTCGTCACCCCCAACAACAATCATTTCCCCATCATCCCTACGACCACCAACTCCACCCGTCACCCCAACACCCATCAACCACCACCACCAAGGCCTGTCACATTCGAACACCACCACCGTCCAAACCCTAAACCCTTTCTTCGTTGGAGCAACTACAACCCTAAACCCTTTATAATAATAATAATAATAATAATAATAAAGATTCATCATTTCATACCCCAACACCAGGTATCGAAGAGGGTTAGGGTTTTTAGAGAGAGAGAGAGAGGACCGGTGGTCGTGGTGGTGGCGTCTGGGTTTTAGAGAGAGATAGGGAGGAATGGTGGTGGTTGTGGTGCGGCGGATTGTTTTTTAGAGACAGAGATAGAGTGGTGGCGGTGGTGGTGATGTCATCAGAGCTATGGAGGTACCCTTTTGCCCCCAAAATCTATTTCTTCAAGTGATGGCGGTAGAGGCGGTGGTTGGGGATGGCGGTGGAGGCGGTGGTTGGGGATGGTGGTGGAGGCGGTGGTTGGTGGGGATGGTTGTCTGTCACAAGAAGAAGAAGAACAACAGGGGTGAGGGGGTGGGGTGGGGTGGGGGATTTATAATAAGGTAATAAAAAAAGTTTCAAAAAAGTCCTTTAAGTTTACGTTTTTACATTTGTGCCACATACAATGTCCCTTAAGTTTTGTTTTTTACATTTTGGCCACAAACATTAACTGGGTTAGACCTCAGTTAGTTCGGGAGTGATAAAATCCAACAAGTTGAAAGTTTGGAGTGCTATCCGCCAAAGTGATAGTTGGGAGTGCTATCCGCCAACAGGCGATAGTTGGGAGTATTTAAATCCATTTCCCCTTTATTTAAACTTGTTGTCTTACATACTTAGTTCACATAAATTATTTATTTAATTTAGTAAAATAAATAAAAATTAAAGAATATAAAACAAAATTATAAAAATTAAAAACTCCATTAAACTATCGAACATAAACGAACACGTTACCGAAAGTTCACGAACACAAACGAACGAACGCGACCTCTGTTCATGTTCGTTCGTTTAACTAAACGAACAAATTTTTTTTGTTCGTGTTCGTTCATTTAATAAACGAATGAACACAAAGAACTTCCCGCCGAACGGTTCATAAACTGTTCGCTGAAAGTTCAGTTCGTTTGCAACCCTAGCGACGTCCAAAAAATATATCAACACCATACCGAAAGACATTGTTTTCCAGGAATGCTCAGAAGCATATGCGTTGGCCGTGGCGGAATTGTCCAACAGCATAGCAGGGAATGTACACTAGTGGTCAACACGGACATCCTACAATAATCTTAGAGGCTGCTTGTTCCCAGGATTTGTGTAACACCCCAACCGATGGCGGAAACATCGAGGTGTCACGTAGTGACGATTGTTCAATAGCACATGGACTAAATTGTAAATATTGATACATTGATTAAATAGTTTATTACATTGAAATGAAATACAATGATTCTAACTGCCAACTAAATTGAAATACAACGAATCAAAATCTAAATATAAATCCGAAAGCTTAAAGAATGCATCTCCAAACAACCTGAAACATGTACAAAATATTTTGGTCAATACAAAAATTGTATTGGTGAGCATACCCTGTTTGTATACATATAGTAGAAACGTGTTTCGCAATTCATGTGTTGTATACTGTTTGCAATTATGTAATAAGTAATATCCGTTCAAAATCAACCCTAAATAAGTATCAAGAATCAAGAATCAAAAACATTTTTAGTAATATGAATCACAAGACAATGACCAAGGTCTCTCAACAGAGTCACAAGGGGTATATACCATAGTACTATTCATTGAAAAGCTAGGCCCTCAAAGGTTAATGATTTTGACAAGTCATAGACACACAAATTAACATAAGGCAAACACACATGAGAATTGCATTTAGTAAAAGAATTAGAAACTTGATTGTAAGTACATGAATCACCCCAAAATGTAAAACAGTAAAAAGGAGAAAGATGTACTCACAGTTAGCGAAAGCGAGCAAAATCCAACTTAAGCGGTCGTGAGTTAAGTAATGGGAATTCCGAGGAATTCAACCTATAATGTGTAAGCATACTAATAAGGAAGTGTCTAAAAAGTCTAAGGTATCTAGGGTCTAAGGCATTAGGGTTTGCTAAGTCGATTTGGGGAATTAGAGTTTTTAGGATAAATCGCGTTAATGTAAAAATTGTATAATAACATACCAAATTTGTAAATATGATTTAGGTAATATAAATATCATCAATAGAATATTTAGATACAAATATTGTTTGAATAATTAAACCATTATAATGTAGTTAATTACTTTAATTATTTATTGTAAATAAATACAATAATTATAAATATATAAATAAGTAATTTTGAGTTACACAATGATTCAACAAAAGATAATAAAGACATTAAACCATATGAGTATTTCTATTTTATAAGAAAAATATTTATAAAATAGATGTTTAAATTGTATAAGTAAATAAATGTTTTATTATGTCTAATTAAACGTAAATAAGACTAATAATACCATACGTGATCCAAAAATACTATTTTTATAGAAAATGGATGATTTCTGATGTAAATAAATGAAAATAATTTTCTCATAATTTTTATAAACTTATTTATATTTAAAACTGATTTAATGAGATTAAATCATGTTTATATGATTAAAAATAGGAAAATCAATAAAAATAAATGTTTTCTAACCCAATAATTTTTATTTCAGACTAGAATGCCAAGAGATAATTATCCTAAAATTTTGAGATCAAAAATCATTAAAAATGAATTTTTAATCAATTAACCATGATTAAAACAATTTAAATTAATAAAATAATGAAAATTAAGTAATTTTCAGAAAACAAAAGTGTGATAATTTTCTTTATAGTGTGAAGATGCTACACCTAAATTTTCATAATTTTTGGAGCAAAAATGAATTTAATATGAATATTCTAAGTTTTTATGAATTAATAATAATTATTAACCTTTTTAAATAAATAATTAAAAACAAATGATAAAAGAATGTTGGCCATGGGTTTCGAACCCTTGACCTTATGCTCAGAAAACCAAGCACTAACCACCAGATCAGAAGCTTGTTATGATAATTCTTTTGTAATACAATTATATTTAACATATTCTATAACAATCATCATCTTCCCCAAATCAACTCCAAGAACCCTAACCCTAGCCCCAAATCAATAAACATGAATAAGACCCGATTAATAATCTGTAATAAGGGGGTTTTGCTCGGAATATGACAAGGATCAAAACGGCATCAAAGAAGTGAACTTACGGAGTTTGGAAGTGGTCGAACCCAAGTGGACAGGTCCGAACCTGTCGTGCGAAGGTAGCTGGCCCTCGGGTCATGTTTTGAGTGGTTTTCGAGTGGGTTTAAGGTGTCTCAGCGTGTAGGATCAATTATGCATAATGGATTTATATAATAGCTGACAAAAACGAGCGTTTAAAAGCTTCAACGGTTTCTATCATAAACTCGATCGGTTATAGTATTAAACCCGCGTTTAAATGCGTTTTATATAATTGAAACGCCCAATTATTGATGGGGAGATGAAAACCCATCTTAAAACCAAGTTAAAAACGCGTTAAAATAGTTTTTAATGGTGGCCGGACATAATTTCCGATGGCCGGAAACCTTGGCCGGAAAAAAACACAAGCAGGGGCGAGGAAGCATCTGTTTCTTTTTTTTTTCTTTAAAACTTTCACTAAATGGCAGTATTAGTCCCTGTAGTTTAACTTAGTTAGATTAATTATAATTTGGTTAGTTTTTCTTTATAAAAAGTTAACCAAGTTAAACTAACTTAACTTAAAACATTTTTTAACTTGAATATATATATATATATATATATATATATATATATTATGTAAAAACTTTTACGAACCCGTGTCCACATACACATTCGCTTAAAACTCATACCCGAACGATAATAAGTTTAAACGGTAGATTTTTTTTTTAGTTCGCTCTAAAATTAAATTTGAAAACAACGAAACTTATAGGGACTATAATGAAAATGTTTGAAAGGCTATTATTGTCATTTAGATGAAAGATGAGGGTGACGGATGTCACAGTCTCCCCTACTTTAGAAAATTTCGTCTCGAAATTTCTTTCAAGTGGAGACTACCATGAAACAAAAAGCGTTGTAAAAGTTAAGTAGGTTAAAAATATATATATCAGTTACGATTTGACCAAAATTTAAAATAGTTAACTAATATCCAAAGTAAAAGTTCCAAAATCTATGACAGTTGACCTGAGATTAAGAAATTGAGAGTTTAAATATGAATGGTTTTGGGATGTATAACTGGTGAGGGGCAGAGGTACTAATGAAGCAGTCTCCCCTACTTTAGAAAAGTTTCTGACTATACGTTATTAAGGACATGCAACAGGATTTCGACTAACAGAGAGTGCACGAGTATACAAAGTTTATGTTTTCTGTGTGGGGGGGTCAAGAGAAAGACTCTAGGAAGACGAATGAAGCTCACGTAAGAACGTTCCTATCGAAAATGCTAGCTATTAGCCCATTGTTCTAATGAAGAGATAAGTATAAAGTAATGGATAGGTTCTTGGTCAGACTCCTAGTCCGCTCTCGCGGTATCGTTTATGCTTATATATAGGGTGTACCGCAGCTGACCCACCACACTCCCGATACTTTGGACTCGTACTGATTGTCTACCAATAGCCTAAATAGAATTACACACCACCCTCATGTACCTGTAAACCCATGATTGCGTTCCGGACCGTAATCATCGATTTACCTTACACTAAAGTGTTATGCTTTTCCATAACCTTAACAAGGAATAAATGTGTGCAACCAATATGTAATAACCACTGTAATGAAATGATGTTAAATCAAGACATGGTTAGAGGTTCTTCCCTTCGGGTTTTCCCTTTAACCGTAAAGTGAATAACATGTAAGTATAAGACATGGTTTGAGGTTCTTCCCTTTCGGGTTCACCCTTAACCGGTAGTTTCTGTTTACATCGTTGGCTTTAATCACTCATATTGATAGACTCTGAGATTTACACCGTTCCCCTCGGATTAAAGAAATACTCTAATCCGAGTCGTACGTGGGCACTGGCTTAGATCCCATACGAGTTATCAACTAATATGTTCATTGACCATGATGATAAACAAAAATAATGTATGTATAACAGGGTTTTGCTCAAAACAGGAAAGAAAATGTGTATACCAAATATGCGTTCAAGTAAGTATACAAGTATAACATAAAATTTCGACTGAGAGAATAGTATAACATAAATCGAGTAAATCGCACAATTGCACAAAATGAAAGTAAATGAGTTGAATTAATGCAGATAGGCAATGTAAAAATAATCACAAATATGAATAAAATGGTGCAAGAATAAAATAAGGAGATAACGTGTATAGCCTACTGGCATGAGAGTTAAAATCTAGAAATTTTACATATATGCGTCATACTATAAAAGACATTTAGCAACATTCGGATAAGAGGATATGTCCATTGTTTAAACCAAAAGTTTTGCGACTGAAAGTGCGCGAGTGTAATAGGATAAATTTTCGCAGTTTACTAGAACTTTGTGATATAGTTGAAAGAATAGTAGTAATGCATGAGATTAACTTTTTAGAAGTCGAAGTGTGTTTTAGACTTAACACAGGTTTATTTGAAAAATCTTCTTAAATACAAATTTTTAAGATGTCAAGTTTGAGAAATGTTATAAGGCTTACTGTTAGTTGCAAATTTTTCCCGAAAACATATATTGGATATGTCATATGAAAACAAAAGATTTCATTTGGTCTTTAAAATATGTAATACAAGTTTGTAAAATGCAAAATGAAATTATCTCATGAAGTATGTGTAAATCGAATGTGTTTTAAAAGACCAGGATGTAAAATGACGTGAATGATAAAATTAACGTATGTAATAGATTACCAATATTTAAGAAAATTCATAATCAACGAGATGTAGAAATAGATCCTTGAGATGTGGATTTCACTCCTAACTCAAAGATGTATTTCAAAATGGGAAACGATTGTGGAATGAAACCAATCACCAAGTTAAGGATATCACTCCCAGCTTAGTGGTTAAGTTTCTTTTTGAAGGAAATACTCTTTGAGGTGTGGATGTCACTCCTATCTCAAAGACATATTCCTAGGATAAATAACTTATAGAGGAGTGAAACTAATCACCAAGGTATGGATACCACTCCTAACTTGATGCTATTGTTTCGTTTATGAAATACGAGTGTCTTCTTTGCCATGAAAAATATCGAAAGAATAACGAATAAAGAGAAATATGCACGAGAGGACTCGTGAAAGTAAGCTTAGTTATAGTCTAGGCTAAAAGGCATTCTAATAACCTAATTCCCTATAACCATGGCTCTGATACCAATCTGTAACACCCCAACCGATGGCGGAAACATCGAGGTGTCACGTAGTGACGATTGTTCAATAGCACATGGACTAAATTGTAAATATTGATACATTGATTAAATAGTTTATTACATTGAAATGAAATACAATGATTCTAACTGCCAACTAAATTGAAATACAACGAATCAAAATCTAAATATAAATCCGAAAGCTTAAAGAATGCATCTCCAAACAACCTGAAACATGTACAAAATATTTTGGTCAATACAAAAATTGTATTGGTGAGCATACCCTGTTTGTATACATATAGTAGAAACGTGTTTCGCAATTCATGTGTTGTATACTGTTTGCAATTATGTAATAAGTAATATCCGTTCAAAATCAACCCTAAATAAGTATCAAGAATCAAGAATCAAAAACATTTTTAGTAATATGAATCACAAGACAATGACCAAGGTCTCTCAACAGAGTCACAAGGGGTATATACCATAGTACTATTCATTGAAAAGCTAGGCCCTCAAAGGTTAATGATTTTGACAAGTCATAGACACACAAATTAACATAAGGCAAACACACATGAGAATTGCATTTAGTAAAAGAATTAGAAACTTGATTGTAAGTACATGAATCACCCCAAAATGTAAAACAGTAAAAAGGAGAAAGATGTACTCACAGTTAGCGAAAGCGAGCAAAATCCAACTTAAGCGGTCGTGAGTTAAGTAATGGGAATTCCGAGGAATTCAACCTATAATGTGTAAGCATACTAATAAGGAAGTGTCTAAAAAGTCTAAGGTATCTAGGGTCTAAGGCATTAGGGTTTGCTAAGTCGATTTGGGGAATTAGAGTTTTTAGGATAAATCGCGTTAATGTAAAAATTGTATAATAACATACCAAATTTGTAAATATGATTTAGGTAATATAAATATCATCAATAGAATATTTAGATACAAATATTGTTTGAATAATTAAACCATTATAATGTAGTTAATTACTTTAATTATTTATTGTAAATAAATACAATAATTATAAATATATAAATAAGTAATTTTGAGTTACACAATGATTCAACAAAAGATAATAAAGACATTAAACCATATGAGTATTTCTATTTTATAAGAAAAATATTTATAAAATAGATGTTTAAATTGTATAAGTAAATAAATGTTTTATTATGTCTAATTAAACGTAAATAAGACTAATAATACCATACGTGATCCAAAAATACTATTTTTATAGAAAATGGATGATTTCTGATGTAAATAAATGAAAATAATTTTCTCATAATTTTTATAAACTTATTTATATTTAAAACTGATTTAATGAGATTAAATCATGTTTATATGATTAAAAATAGGAAAATCAATAAAAATAAATGTTTTCTAACCCAATAATTTTTATTTCAGACTAGAATGCCAAGAGATAATTATCCTAAAATTTTGAGATCAAAAATCATTAAAAATGAATTTTTAATCAATTAACCATGATTAAAACAATTTAAATTAATAAAATAATGAAAATTAAGTAATTTTCAGAAAACAAAAGTGTGATAATTTTCTTTATAGTGTGAAGATGCTACACCTAAATTTTCATAATTTTTGGAGCAAAAATGAATTTAATATGAATATTCTAAGTTTTTATGAATTAATAATAATTATTAACCTTTTTAAATAAATAATTAAAAACAAATGATAAAAGAATGTTGGCCATGGGTTTCGAACCCTTGACCTTATGCTCAGAAAACCAAGCACTAACCACCAGATCAGAAGCTTGTTATGATAATTCTTTTGTAATACAATTATATTTAACATATTCTATAACAATCATCATCTTCCCCAAATCAACTCCAAGAACCCTAACCCTAGCCCCAAATCAATAAACATGAATAAGACCCGATTAATAATCTGTAATAAGGGGGTTTTGCTCGGAATATGACAAGGATCAAAACGGCATCAAAGAAGTGAACTTACGGAGTTTGGAAGTGGTCGAACCCAAGTGGACAGGTCCGAACCTGTCGTGCGAAGGTAGCTGGCCCTCGGGTCATGTTTTGAGTGGTTTTCGAGTGGGTTTAAGGTGTCTCAGCGTGTAGGATCAATTATGCATAATGGATTTATATAATAGCTGACAAAAACGAGCGTTTAAAAGCTTCAACGGTTTCTATCATAAACTCGATCGGTTATAGTATTAAACCCGCGTTTAAATGCGTTTTATATAATTGAAACGCCCAATTATTGATGGGGAGATGAAAACCCATCTTAAAACCAAGTTAAAAACGCGTTAAAATAGTTTTTAATGGTGGCCGGACATAATTTCCGATGGCCGGAAACCTTGGCCGGAAAAAAACACAAGCAGGGGCGAGGAAGCATCTGTTTCTTTTTTTTTTCTTTAAAACTTTCACTAAATGGCAGTATTAGTCCCTGTAGTTTAACTTAGTTAGATTAATTATAATTTGGTTAGTTTTTCTTTATAAAAAGTTAACCAAGTTAAACTAACTTAACTTAAAACATTTTTTAACTTGAATATATATATATATATATATATATATATATATATATTATGTAAAAACTTTTACGAACCCGTGTCCACATACACATTCGCTTAAAACTCATACCCGAACGATAATAAGTTTAAACGGTAGATTTTTTTTTTAGTTCGCTCTAAAATTAAATTTGAAAACAACGAAACTTATAGGGACTATAATGAAAATGTTTGAAAGGCTATTATTGTCATTTAGATGAAAGATGAGGGTGACGGATGTCACAGTTTGCATATTTGGCATGCATTTTTTGGAGTTCCCGGTTCAAACAATGACATTAACGTCATCAATCAGTCTCTAAATTTCAAAGATGTTGTGCAAGGGACCGGTCCAGACACTAGCTTCACACTATCATGTGTGCAATACCAACGCGGGTATTATCTTGCTAATGGAATCTGTCACACCACGCCAATGGCGGAAACACGTGGCGCGACGGTTCAAGAGCATAAAGCCAAGATTAACGCAAATCATAAGTAATTAAGAAAAACGGAACATTTATTCAAGACGTCGAAAACATGTTTGATGTTCACACATAAACGAAAAATTGTTTGAATACATTAAAGTGGCTTCTCAAAAATATCCCGATACTTTGGGAATTAAAGTTGAAACCCTTTTGAAACACCCGACGCCCATTTGAGAGATTCACCCGGCCCAGCTTGCCACGTTGTCCATCGTCTATCAATCACCTGAAAGATATGTTTAAAAAGTCGTCAATATATAAATATTGGTGAGTTCACAGGTTTTAGTTTATCAAACTTTATCACTTGGGAATTTCCATGTTATGACAATTTATAGGAGTTGCAAGTTCCTACAATTCTACTTGAGCCTATAATCAAACCAAGACAAATAATAATGCCCCGCTCCAAGTCGTTACTCGGTATTCCTACGACTTGATTTCAGAATACGTGCACCCAGGCATACGCCGATGCATAATCGACCCTATCGATTAGGGGTGGGCCTTGTCAGGCACCAATAGTACTATTCAAATATTCCTTCGGTTTCATTTTCCTGAATTAATGATCATAGTAGAGAGGTCTCAACCCCGAGTGGCGATCACAACTCAAGTACTTATCCCGTCAAACATTTCCCTAACATATCTTTCCCCCGAAAAACATAAAATAGTTTAAAAAGGGGCCGTGAGACTCACCTGAATCTGTGCTTGGCTAAAAAGGAAGATAGCAAGTTTTGTGGTCCCGCACCTACAAACGTCCTAGACGTATAAGTCACTACACCTATAGTGCATGAGCCTTGGCAAGTTGTACACCCAACTCCCCGACCACGTTTTGTTCCAATTCCCGTTTAATTAGACGCGTATCCTAGGTTTGTTGGCGATGGATTACCCTTTTCTTACGAGTTATGTATTATTCTCGTTAATATTCTTTGTAACTTGGATACTATTATCCTCGACACAACTCTACCTAACGTATAATTATTTTCCCATTTAAATAATTATACTTAGGATCGTATTGTTCGATATAATGTATTCTTAATACCCGACCCGACTCACTTTGCCGCATATTTATTTTCCCATTTAAATAACTATGCTAAGGTCTTGTCGTTCGGTAATATATTTTTAACGCCCGACTCAACTTACCATGCCGTACATTTATTTTCCCATTTAAATAAATATACTAGGATCTTGTCGGTATTCACAAGTTCGTAGATATATTTTGCCTATTTGTTTCGGTTTTCCTTCTCGCATATCTACTTTCCCATTCAAATAGATATACTAGAATTTCGTCGAGACAAGCATGTATCCATATATCAACGTGTGAATTTTCTTTGTTAAGTCCATACGTTGTTTAACGTTTTTAATTCTTTACGTTATGCTTTCTCCCACGAATATTCTTTCTAACACTCAGGAAAGTGTTACATAAGTTTCACCCATGTTTTATATATTTTACTTCTTAAAATATATATTTTCATCTTGCCGCAAAGGCATTCTTTTCTCGTTTGTCCGTTTATCCGTTATCGTTAGTTCGTGCAACTATGCCCGTTAGTTAGCTTTTTCCACGTTTTCTTCCAATATGCGTTCTATGGAAATATTATTCATACTTCCAATTCCGAACATATATTACTTGGAAAAATATACTTTTGTATTTTTAGTTCAATTTGTTATCTTGTATTCCAAAAATGTTTCCGATACTTTTATATTCCCATTTATATAAAAGTATCCATTTTTGTACAAGTTTTCTCAAGCCTTTACTTTTTGTCCAATATTTTATAAAACCTTTATTTTTATAAAATCCATATGTTAACTTAACCTCCTATTTTTATAAAACTTCTATTTTTATAAAAATACATTTTTCAAAATATACATAAGTAGGTTTCTCATGTTTACCAAAACTATACTTGGAAAAACCATTATTTACGTTTTTGACACCAAACTTTCCGTGAACACATTTTTGGACCAAAGTTTCTAAAATACTTATTTTAGTCCATCAACCTTCAAAGTTTCAACATTAGTCCCTTAACTTTTAAATGTCACTTTTTCCATCCTAACTTCTAAAGTTAGCATTTTTCTTCCAACTAGTGGACTTTGAAGAATCATATTTCTCATGTTTGGTTATTTTTACGTTATTCCACTTCTAATATTCTTTTATTTCATTATTGATGCTTTTAACATGTGTGTTTTATGTTTTTATCCAACATATCCAAATTTCACTCATCCAAGTGAGTAGACTTTGAACATGTAACTTTTTCATCCATGATCATCTAACACATTCCAACATATTTTTGACATTAGCTAGTCATTTTATGATGATTAAAACCATCTTTTATCATGTTCAAGTCTTTTTCAAAAATCATGTTCAAATCATCATCCAACTCAAGTGTATGTACATATTTCTACATTTCTTTGAAATACCACATTACTAATATTAAATCCATGATTTATCCATGTTATTATTCTTCCATTTTACACTTGTAAGATACATTAAACTTTATGTTTCAAAACTACATTTTACCCATCAATGTACAACTTGCTCATAAGAACACATAATATGAGCATTACTAATCAAAGCAAGGTTAAAACTTACTACTAGCTCAAGGCTAGGGAAGACAAAAACCTTGGATTGGATGGGGTTTAGTGTTTTCTTCCAAAGGGTTAAGCTCCAAGCTCTTGAAACACACAATGGGGTTTTGAAGGATAATGATCTAGAGATGATTTGGTAGTGTAAAATTTGTAAGAAAAATGTGTATGGATGGGTGATATGCTACGGCCAAGAGGAGGAGAAGAAGAAGAGTTTTTGGTTTTTGCTTCAAGTGTTCTCACTAGTTTGCTTATAACATTCTCTTTCAAATCTTTCCAAGATCATCCAATATCTTATCTTGGATTATGGAAGATCAAGTGGGTTAAGTAAGATTGTAAAAAAAAATCTTTGGAGATTATTAAGAGGGTGTTTGTGCCGTGAGTTTAGAGAGAGAGATGAGAGGATTTGGTGAATTTTTCTTACCCAATACAAGTCCATGCATTCCCATGATTAGTGTTTAATCCTAATGATTTAGCAAGATAACCAAGATATTATCCATTTGGGTGGGCCATAGGCCGGCCCTTGGGGTGTCTTGGGTGGGGTCCACTTTGCTAAATATTACCTATAATTATTATGTTTAATTTACTCTTGTTCGGGTACCGTCCGGGTATTTTCGGGTTTTTAATCGCGTGTTGTCCGAATATTAAAAATACCCTTAATATCCCTTAACATAGTCCAGTTTAAGCGTTGATAAATTATTTTGGCTTTTGCCGGGTGAAATTATATGTTACGCGCGTATCGGGTGCGGTACGTGCACTTTATTCGTTACCGGGAGATTTGTATAACAAGCTTTCACGTATGGCTTTGGAGTTCCAAAACCCATTATATTTTGTGAAATTACATTTTATTTTATATCCTGGGTGTCCGGGATCCGTTTCGTTTATTTAATTTTTACCGGGTAATCGCCAGTGTCCATACCGGATAATTTACTCGCACATGATCCTATCATGTTTTGTCATTAAACATAGGCATTCCTATGCATTATTTGGGAATTGCTATCTTTCTATGGCCTTAGTTAAATAATCAACACATAATTACATTTAATTACGTTAATCGCGTATAGTTAATTAGTACGGAATTACCTTATTTTTGCCGGTTGTTACAGAATCTACTCGAAACACTCCACAATAGTTAAAACCATTTCACACACGGACGACGAAAAAAGAAAGAAATTTGCAAAGTATCAAGAAGCAGCGAGAAAGGACATCGAACGTTGTTTCGGTGTTCTACAAGCAAAGTGGCATATCATTGACAACCCGGAAAGAACGTGGACACCAAAAATGTTGCGGTATTGTATGTATGCATGTATTATTTTGCATAACATGCATATCGAAGACTTAGGAAGGGCCATTTGTGATTTTCATGAAAACGAGCTCGGGGAGAATAGTGTTCCCGTTAGTCCGACTCAACAAGAACTTAACGAATTATCATTACGCAACGAGGGCAGATGTCACACCCTCAAATTCCACGTGCGGGGTTTTACCGCGAGGCGCGTGACATACCAGGATCTCAGTCAACGATCACAATAAACATACAACAAACATGCATTCATAAATATATTTAAAACCAAAATATTATGCTTTGAGCCGTAAACCAGCAGCGGAAGCATTTCTTGTTTACAACCAAAAGACATATCATTGTTTACAAAACATTGCTTAATATGCTTCAAAATATTAGACGTTGTGCATGACTCCGTGCGCCTAGCCCATTGACTGCTACCTTAGCGATCTGAGAAAACATGCCAAAAATGTCAACATATAATGCTGGTGAGTTCACAGGTTTTCTTTTATAAAGTGTTGTTATAAGTTCGGTAAGATCATTTCCGTTACTACTATGTTATGAGAACGTTAGCTAGACGTATAAGTGTTGCTACTACTGCGGTTGGGAATCCATTACTAAACCGGTATAAGTGTTGAAGCCAGCCCAGACGGACGGGATTACCGATGCCTCGGTAACCCCCAAAGTATTAGAGACAATATGCACCCGCCCGGCTCCCAGCCGTCGGGTGGGGTTTGTAAGGCCCAATAGATCTATCCACATTTCCCCCGTTGTGCATCCCCGCACATTCATGGTTTCCCCTTGGGACTTTCCGTAAAAGCCGCATAGTACGTGAAATAACCAAAGTATAACATGATCTACGATGAGTAATCAAAATAAGTAGCATGTTTCTCCCCCGAAAGCAAAACGGTAAACGTGGGGCTGTGACACTCACCTCGGTTTGCGTTACTTGAAAACAGTTAAGTAATTATGCTATGATAGCCCCAAATAGCGGCGACCTATCATAAGATGTGTATAAGTATTCGGACTAATAACCCGTGGGTTAACTAGTCCCCGAATGTCCAGACCGTGATCATAAACGTTTGAAAACATCTTTGAGTGTTAAACCGGCCGTACCAGACAAGACCCGACACCCCATTGGTGACCCGACATCCCACGTGTTAGGTAAATACAAGACATCATGCATCACATGCAATTAAACATTCAATACGCGCAATAGTTCACCTAGTCTAGCATAATGTCCGATTAACGCATAAACAGGTCCGAACACATGTTACTAAGTCATTGGGTGTATCCCGGGGTTCCTATCATGTTCCTAGGCGTCAAATCATGTTCCGGGATGTCAAAATGCGTTTACGACAGCAGTACACGCGATTAGGAAACCTTCATGCAATTAGGAAAAGTCAACTAGTGAGTAGGAGGGGGTATATAGGCGAGTAAGGCCTATTCGCATGAAGCATTAGGCGAGTAGGCTCCTACTCGCATGAAGCTTCAGGCGAGTAGAGCCCTATTCGCCTCAGCACTGCTGTTGCGCGTTTTCGCGCGTTAAACCCTCCAAATCAGATCCGAAACATGTAAAAGCACCCAATATCAAAACTAAACTATTAACCAACCCTTTCCAAGCAAAAACCCCCAATTTATCTCTGCTCTAACGGGCTCGGTGCGATTATTTCCAAAAATGGCAAAATACTAGGTTTCATTAACTATGAAATCTTTCCTTAAGTAGTAAAGATCAGATTACACCTCCTACAACTTGCAATTCATCATCTCTATGTTATATCATCATCCTAGCATGATTTCTAACCATAAACAAGCAATGAATCATATCATAACATCCTATTCTTCAAGAATTACCCAAATGGGTCAAAATGCATACTTGCACCTAAACACCATAACAAGAGCTTAAACTCATAGATAAGCATCCTAACAACACCTACACATCAGAAGTACAACAAATTCATGGAAACATTCATGTTATAATCACCAACAATCATCATATGCACAAATACTTCACATATAGCAAGTATTATGGTGTAGACTTGTTTTAGAACTTCTTTCCAAGGTTTTTAAAGACTCATTATTATCAAAATAAGGTCTGGACTTTTGGGGAACCAAGACAATAATATTACAAAGGTGTAGGATGAAGAACACACCTTGGATTTTATCAAAGAAAGGTGTATAAGCTTGGTGATGGTGTGTTTTGAGGCAAAACAAGTTCCAGAGGTGTTTCAAGGTGTGTGGGAGGCTTAGGATCAGTTAGGGTTGCACAAATGGTGTTTGGGGAGTCAAGGGTTCTATTTATAGGTGTTTTGACTCGTGCTCAGCAGTATAGGCGAGTAGCAGCTCAGTTCAGGCGAGTAGGGATCCTACTCGCCTCTATTCATGCGAGTAGGGCTCCTACTCGCCCCAACTCCCTCTACTCGCTTCAAGGAGGGGCGATTAGGGGCTCCCCAGGCTCCTAATCGCCTATAGGGTGCTGGAACGGGTTTTTGGCGCGTTAAACACTATTTTAACACATATAAACACGTATTCACATACCGATAAGTCACATAATGATTTCAAACATATAATGCACGATAACTAACACGTTTACATCCGTTCACCAATTCCCGGGACTCGAGACTTGTGTGTGCGTTAAACCCGGCGATTCCACGAATCACCAATCCTTGTACACATGGTTATGGACCGACTCCCGATGATCCTGCGGATCATCGTAACGACTCCCGATGATTCCCAGAATCATCGTACCGACTCGACTGACCCCGTTAAGTACGTAATATGCATAACTCGCTAAGGTAGACTTACTAGTTTAGTCAACGTTACTAACCTGAGTTTGCCGGGTGTCACAGCAGACACCTACATCTACAATCGGATTTGGTGGATTATATTTAGGCGAACGGGGAAAACTAGACATTTTATTTATTTAATTATTTAGTTATTTTTATTTTTAACGTTTTTAGGCGTAATTTCCTTTTTATTTGTATCTTTTTTATTTGTAACCTTATTTTAAATATTATGTTATTTATTTTAATTATTTAGTTATTTAAAAATTAGAAAATAATAATTAATTAGTGACCAATAGGAGTGGAGGACTATTTAAGGAGGACTACCCCCACCCCCTTGGATAGTCCTCAAAATGTCTAAATGCTTGTGGGACCCACATTTTGATGACGTGACGGCAAGGCTTCCCAAGCCTTGCCTCCACCACACCACATAGTCTAAAAAAACAATCATTCTTGTTTGAAAAAAATGATGCATCCACGTCTCGTCGGAAAAAATTTCAGTCAACATTTACTCACTTTCGCATTTTATATTAACTGCTATCCACTTCAATCAAATACTATATTAACAGTCTTTGGGTTCAAAAGTGCAAAAATCCATCGAACGAAGGCATCCCTGTTAAGAAAATTTGGATGGTCGGGTGGTCAGTTGACCCCCCTGCCCTCCCGTAGTTCCGCCGCTGCATACCATTGGTTGAAGGAGCTTGAAGTTTTAGGTTAGAAGAAAAAGCTCTATATTGAAAAGCTACTTTAAAAAAAAAAAAAGCTTATAATAAATACAGGCTTTTAATGAGTAAATGACATAAATACTCATTCTATAATAAAAAAAAAAATAAAACATGTATACAAGTTTTTAATTATTGCCCATTTTGGTCATTTTATACATTTTATTAAAAGCTCCAACTACTCTACCAAACACTAAATTATATTTAAAAGGCTACAACTAGCAGTTTCCAGCTAGTGGCTGGGAGCTGTAGCTTTTTAAATATATTTTGGTGTTTAGCATAGTAGCTGGAACTTTTAATAAAAATATATAAAATGACCAACATATGCATAACTAAAATCTTGTATGCATGTTTTTTTATTTTATTTTTATGGAAAAATGGGTATTTGTGTCATTTACTTATTAAAAACTTGTAGCTAGTAGGTTCATGTTTGTTGAAAATGAGGTTTCCAGAAAATATGAGTTATCGAAAAACAGTTAGTTCCTGGAAACACCAAGGAGGTTCTCGAGAAAAATTAGTTCTCAACCTTGTTCCTAGTTCTCGAAAAAACATAGTTTGCGGGTTGCCTTAGGTTCTCGGAAATTAGTTAGGTTCCGGGAATAACAAGTTAGTTTGTTATATTCTTGAGAGTTCTCGGATTCATTAATGGTTTCCGTATTTAGTAATAGTTCTCGGTTTTGGTTTCATGTTCTCGATTTTAGTTTAGGTTCTCGAGTTTGGATTTTCGAAAACAGAAAATTGAGAGCTATTATCCGTGAACCTCCACCGCAAACCTGTTCGAGAACAACCTTTCGAAAACATTAACTCGTGAACAATTGATGCGAGAACCTAAATCCCATTAGTGCTATAATTTAGGGATTTGATTATGTTTCCAAATTTTCAGGATTTTAAGTATACCCAAGAATCTATTTCAAAATTTGATTTTGTCAAAACTTGGAGATAAAGTAATACCGAAATTAAGAGAAACACAATTTAAAATCAAATTCTCACCAAAATATAGTGATTTTCATCAAAATAAGGATGAATATTATGAACCGTAATAAGAACAGTTCATACATTAGTATCATATTTATTACTGGAACTCAAATCAGAAACCATAATCGTGAACAGATTTCAAAAAAACACATTTGATTAATAATTCTAACAAGTTTTTAACAGATCCGATTATGATAAAAAAACATAAGTATCAAATCAAATCCAAAAATAAAAAAAAACGTGAACAAAAACCGATTTAAAATTAGTTTTTTTTAATCAAAACAGTTTCTGATTTTAATTCCAGTGTTAGGGAAAATCAAAGAATTGATTAATCAACATTGTTCTTATACCACATGTTGATCAATTCCTTGAACATAATACAAAAACATAATAATAAATTAGACGTACCCGTTAGTCCGGTAAAGGTTGATATGGAAGACGATGTCATGAGGATGATTAAGTTGTCCGGGTTCCCGTTTAGGGTGTAAAGTTAGGATGGCTTAAGGAAATCAGAGATCTCGTTTATAAAGAGGAGAGGGGGGTTGTTATTGCTTTGAGAGTAATGGTGTTCATTTGCCTCTAATATCTTCTAATGATCTATATTTATACACCCAAAGGAAAACCCTATTTTATAGTTTAGTAATGGTAATTATGTCCATCACATAAATATCAGTTAAACCAATAGGTATATTTAGATTATTGATAATTTATTAGATAAATAACCGAATCTACATCTGTTATAACTAACGCTTAATAATAATAGGAATCCAAAAGCATTGTAGACGCTCAAGATTAAACCTTAGCTTAGCGAATATTCAAGGGCCTAGGATTTTCAAGTTAGAAATACGTTGATGTATACTTGGTTTAAATTTGATAATGTTAACTATTTTTACAACTATAAACCATAAACACACCATTCCACTGACAATAATTGCTGATGTTTCCAAAACATAAGAAAACTAGGCATATCGTTCAAAAATTGCAGAAATGACAAAAGTTGTAGAAAAATAGCAAAAGACTAATCCATCAAAAATAGCAAAAGACTAAACCACATAATAACATTCAAATCAACTTTTGCCTTTTCAAGCGTGTAAGCTGATTCGCTTCCTCTATAATACGATCCCGCTCTTCATTTGCATCTGAGGACATAATCTTCGCTGCATACTTTTTCCTAAGCGTTGCCAACTTCGACTTTAGCTTTTTCTTTTCGTCGGGTAAGCCGCTATGCCAACGCTCATCTGTTATACCCATCCATGTTTCCATGTGGCGCATCAAGAACACTCCCCAATCTTTGAAATTATCCACCGTAGCATATGTAAGCTCTACCCTATATGATATGGTGGCAGCAATCTGCAATCTTTTTGGATGCTCAATAGTTATTAAGTACTTAGTCAAGATGTCCTTCTGTAAAAAATCAGTTAATATAGAAGTTAGTTGTATAATACACCTGTGTATATATATGAGGTTGGCATACTATATAATTTAGTTGTTTTACTGATTTGTATGGAGTGGTTTTACTGAAGAAATCATCATGATCAGTGAGGGTGATTGGACTAACACTCGGGTCCATGTTGTCGATAACGACAATAGCCACGTTAACCAAGTCCACACCAATTAGATAGAAATGATTATATTCTAGTATAGGAGACAATACGACACCGTATTCCTTTAGCAATAAACCCTCTTCGTTCCCTTCAAGTGTTACTAGTAGATTTTCCCTAAACATTGACACTCGTTCATCATCTCGATAATTCACATTATTCAAAACATCTCCTGACTGCAAGGACATATTTACTTCGAATTAGACATCAAATATATATATATGTATATTGATAACTAGCAATTATAATATTACAATGTATACTTACAAACACATCAGTACTGCAAAAAAGCCTCGCCAAAGACCCAGGCCATCGTTTACTTTCATCAGCATTTAAAACACATGCAAAACAATCTATGATCCCTTGATTTAGTTCTTGGTCTGGCGTAATGTCAATTAGTAATTGGTGTGGAAGCGACGCTGCGCCCGTCTTATGGAAAATGGTTCCCCTATAATAAGACACAACGATTACACACAAAGTCTATTTCATCCATTTAAACAAATAGAAAAACCATAACTAAAAAACACATCACATACGAGATAGTTCTGTTAGTATTGATTTCCATTGCAGTTGTTTTGGTGTCCTCTACAGATTTTTTCCTTTGTTTTGTACACTACAAAATACACAAATTTTTTTAACTTTAAATACACATGGTTGTACATCAGGGTATATATTATTATACACTAGTGTATCGAACTTACAGAAGATAATTTGCAACATATATATTATTATACATGGCTGTACATCAGTGTATATATTATTATACACTAGTGTATATAACTTAAACAACATAATTTTGAACTTACTTGTTACCAACAGCCCCTTTTGTAACACCTTCCGCATTCACAGCAGCATCCTTATCCTTGTCATTACCACTGGACCCCTTTTCTTTTCTTTTGATTTGAACCCTTCAAACAAACATAATTGTTATTAATTTAAAAAAAAAACTACAAGAAAACATAATTAACTTACCCCTTGTCAACAACACCTGCCATTAGGTAGTCCCATAACATCCTTTCATCTTTATTTAATTTTTTTTCAACATCAACAGCGCGAATAAAGTATGGACTACAACCAGGCACCGATGGTTTTGTCTTCCTTTTACCCCTCCTTACGTACGGCTTGGGTTCCTTCCCTGGTCGGGCGTCTCTTTTTATTCTTTCTGCCCATTCCTGAGCTACTGCGAATTCCTGAGTTAGACCAAGACTAAACGACGGAATGTCGTCGATTTTTTTGGGGCTACTGGAGTGTCGACGTATCCAATGTCATCACATCCAATAACAAACTCAACAAGATCTGACTGCTCAACACACACTTGGGTAAAACTCATTTCATTTTCCGGTTTACCAGAAACTTTCGAACCACCTAAAGTTCTCAGCAGTTTTAGGAACAATATCTTTGTACAGTTCCACAACTAACCTTCCTTCAACCTCTCCTCCAATGCTAATATCCAAATAACACGTAGGATTCGCCATTATTATTATTATTATTATTTTCTCTACAAAAAACCATAATAATTGAGGAAGATAAACCCTAACCTTCTGAAGTTGAAGACGCGATAGTGTTACGAGCTTGAGGACGCGATAGTGTTACATTCCTGGCCGGCAGACGCGATAGTAGTTATGAGGGATCGATTCAGCAGACGCGATGTTTGATTATGATGGTTATGAAGACGCGATGGAGTTTTTTTAGGGCAGAGGGTTGGGTTTTTTTAGCGCAGAGGGTTATGAGGATTATGAGGGTTATGAGGGTTTGTTTGATTCAGCAGAGGGTTATGGGATTTTGATCGAGGTTTGCACAATAATAGAGGAAGAGAGAGAGAGAGGCGCGAGTGAGGGAATTGAAAAATGTGAAATATTTGACACCAAACATGACACTCAATTCTTATAGCTAGTGTCATGTTTTTTTAAAATCTTGACATTAGATTGTTGACACGCAAAAAAGAGTGTCATTGTTTGACCATTTTTTTTTAAAAACGACGATTTTTTAATGACACACGCTTTTGCGTGTCATGAATTCTCGTGTGTCATTAAATGTGTGTCAAGATAGGGGTATTTTTCTAGTAGTGTTATATGATTAACATATGATCGCAGAATACGTTACCTAGTTCTAGTGTATTTTTATTGATTAATCTAGCTTTCTACATATTTTTAAATAGATATACATGAAACAGGTTAAAATATAATTTAATCATTAACAAATTGTAGTCAATAGGTGGCCAAAAAGATATAACCTAATAATGCACCCGCCACCACAAGAATGTTGACAATAACTACCATAATATGATAATAATACCTGTAAATGTGATCACATGCAGTGTGTGGCCTGTCTTGACAATAACATGCCCCATAATATCAACATCATCTACTTGACTTGGTAGCAAGGGTTGGTTTCATTAAAGAAAATATATGATATTAAAACGTTTTTTAATTATATGTTTACTTTCTGTAACATTTTTTTATTAAATAGTCCATTAGCGTGGATCATTAAACACACGAATAATCACCTAAAGCAAAAACGAATCACGACATTATTCCATGACCCAATCAAGTTACTAAGCAATCTATAGCTAGATTGACCATGAAAAATAACCAAATTCGAGATGCGAGATATGGGTTGTTTTAAAGAATACTATTTAAGTAACTGGTTTCACTAGGTTGGATGGTAAATTTTTTTTTTTTTTACGGCCAACAAATTGAAATCACTCACGGAACACTGGATTATCATCGTGTCACCAATGTTGCCACGCGATCATATTCCACCACCAAGTCACAAATTCAGGAGGAAACTCATAATTATGAGAAAACCCCCTTTGTGAGATTCGAACCCAGGACCTTATGGTCCATAAGTCTTATCTCACCACTAAAATGCCGCTAGGCTATATACGTAGACAAACCATGCATTTATCTTAGGCGACAGCTACTCCCCCTTCAAAATTAATCTAAAGTAACTTGCTTAATCAAACATTTTAAAAAGAAAAATATCAACTAGTAACCGACCAGGTTTCATCAATATAAAAAATGCTATACGAATAAGTTAACATACGCTTTTATTATTATTATTATTATTATTATTATTATTATTATTATTATTATTATTATTATTATTATTATTATTATTATTATTATTATTATTATTATTATTATTATTATTATTATTATTATTATTATTATTATTATTATTATTATTATTATAGTCATTAATTACACATATGCCCTTTCAGTTAAAGGAAAAAGAATCAATGCACTTGCAACTGTACTATTAACTAAAACAGCCCACCTAAACACAATCTTCCTCGAACCCAATTCATCACCACTCTCTTCACTTTACATTAATAATTTATCCGGCGAATATTATTCAATGTTCCCGCCAAAACCCGATCAGGCGGTTGAAAAGTCACGGCGTAAGTTACCGGAGACCGTGATCGTGGCGGTGAAAGCAGAGGAGAAGGTTGTATCGAAGGAAGCATTGGCTTGGGCTCTTACTCATGTCGTTCATCCATGTGATTGTGTTATGTTGCTTGCAGTGTATTCCAGTTCTAAACCAAGTAATAACTGCTTGTTTTGGTGGTTTATGTTTTTATTGAGTTTGATTTGTGATCATGAATTTTATGTTATGTTATGTTATGTTATGTTATAATTAGGTCAGAAGTTCTGGAGATGGAGACGGTTGAATGGAGATTGCCGTAAGAATGAAGACTGTGTTAATTTACCGGATCGGATATGTCGGATCTCGGAAATGTGTTCGCGGATGGTTCTTCAGTTTCAAAATCAATTCGAGGTAATCACTTTTCGGTTTGTTACAGTATTGGTACGATAACAGCGTTCGGTATTACGGTATAGCAACACGAAGAAATACATTAATTAAAAACTATAAAAATGAATAACGGTACCAATTGGGATATTATTGATACCGTTATACTGATGTAAGACTGTTGGAATTGGTTTGGTTCTCAAGGAACGGGTAGAAACGTCAGGAAAATCATAAAAACAAAAACTAATATCGGTACCTATGTTTTTGAGATGGTATCGGTTCGATTTGTTACAGTAAAGAACAAAAAAAAGTAAGTTATATTTGACTTGTTTGCTTTTGAATAAATTTTTTTATCAAAACACGGATAAAAATAAGCATGATGTATTATATTATTAAAACAACGAAAAGCCTAAACAACGCCACTTTGTATAATTTGGCATGATTTGGGGATTAAGAAATTTGTAGTTATTCAGTTCAGTTAATGCAAAGAAGTTAATTTAGGACAATTGTACAGAGTTAGTTACAGAGAGAGAGAGAGAGAGAGAGAGAGAGAGTTGCTATTTTTTGGGATGAAATTCATATTGATCTCAACTGTAGGTGATGGTGCAAATCAAGGTGGTGTCGGGTACACCAGCGGGCGCAGTGGCAGCTCAAGCGAAGTATAATGCCGCCAACTGGGTCATATTGGATAAGTAAATAGAAGTAAAACTATTATCTCATTGTGTTTGTTCTCCATCCAGTCCCCAAATTAGAGTCCAATTTTGACTTTTGAGAGTCAAACGGTTTTGTTGTTGTTTGAATCAGGAAACTAAAACAAGAACTTAAACACTGCATGGAGGAACTACATTGCAACATTGTGGTAATGAAAGGTTCAGTACCCAAAGTCCTTAAGCTTAATCTGGCTCGACCCGAAGAACTCCAAACCCCTTTCTTTTCTGCTGTTTCCTCGCCGACTGCAGATCCTGAAAAGCTATTGGGTCATGGTGTGAATCATTCTACTCCAGTCAGCAGTCCTGAAGAAACGTCTGTGTTTCATCCGCAGACTTGTAATAAAAATCTGTTATCAAACTCTGTCGCGTCTTCTGTTTTCCTTGTTTACAAACAAAACCCGTTGTTTGAACACCTGATCAAAGGAAAACCTTCACAGATTAATAAACCTGACAACTATGGCAATTCGCATACCGCAATGGACTCTTGTGGAGAAAGAATCATAGCTCTCTCACTCATATCGGATTCATCTTCTACAATTCCTCAAAACAAGATTGTAAATGACCGTTCCATCGTTAATCACAATTCCCAATTATCATATCCTAAAGACAAGATTTTTAGTTCTGGGATTAGGGAAGCGGTTTCTTTGGGTAGAGCATTGTCGCTACCACCACCATTGTGTTCTCTTTGTCAATACCAAGCACCTGCCCTGGTAAAACCGTTGAGACAGTTTCTTTACAGTGAGCTTCTAGAAGCCACAGATGGTTTCTCAGATCCAAGCTTTGTAGCAGAAGGGAGGTTGTGGGTTGTTTACAAAGGCGTTCTAAAAGATGGCCTCGTCGTTGCAATTAAACAGTTAAAGTTTTCCGGGTCCCATGGAGATGTTGATTTCTGCAAAGAGGTAAAAGTACTAAGCTGTGCACAACATAAAAATGTCGTCTTGTTAGTTGGCTTTTGCATCGAGAATAATCAACGATTATTGGTTTATGAGTATGTGTGCAACGGCTCGTTGGACATTCATTTACACGGTATATAATATCCTGAATCAATTTCTTGATTTATACAACTATTATTTTTTCAGCATAATTAAACATTCTGTAGTACTTACCTGATTTCGTTTGAATAACAGCTAACAAAAGAACATCTCTAGACTGGCCATCACGCTTAAAAATAGCAATCGGAACAGCAACAGGATTAAGGTATCTTCATGAAGACTGTAGGGTGGGATGTATAGTTCACAGAGACATGCGGCCTAAAAACATCCTGCTAACTCATGATTACGAGCCTTTGGTAATTTAACATTCGTTATATATGTCACATTTATTAATAACAAATTATAAAGTATATAATGTACTAAATGCAATCTCGTTCATCCAGGTTGCAGACTTTGGGCTTGTTAGCTTACACAGTGAATATGATACATGTGATGAGGATCGGGTCATAGGAACTTCAGGGTATACCCAATTCTCTACAGCCATGAAAACAAATCACAATCATTGTTCTTTCATAAACTTTCAAGTGTATATTTCAGGTATCTTGCACCAGAATACTTCAATGGAGGTATAGTAACAGAGAAAGTCGACATATATGCTTTTGGTTTAGTACTGTTAGAGCTAATCACTGGTCGAAGAACCAGCGATTTACAATGTTACAAAACACAAAAGTTTTGGCATGATGTTTATGCTTCACAACAAATGGAACCTGTACATCTTCTTGCTTATAAGCATACTTTACTGGACCCGCGCTTAGGATCATATCAACCTCATAATTTTCCTCAAGAGTTGCATGCTATCGGTAATGCTGCCTCCTTATGTCTACAAAAAGATCCAGAATTCAGACCGTCCATGTCAAAGGTCTGTTATTATCTTAATTATTATTGTTATTGTTATTGTTATTGATATTGTTATTGTTATTGTTAGTTTGCCAAATTTATTCTGGTTTTCAACTTTTGATATCATATGCAGTATGCTTATGTTTTTGTTTACAATAATATTCATAGGTGCTTAAAGTATTGGAAGGGGAAACACGGAATTACTTGGGCGCAGACCTGCATTCCATTGGTAACAGAAGCGGCCGCATGCGAACTGGGATACTCAATGCACAAATCGAGAGGAGGACCCATTCTCGCAGACTCTCCTACTAAAATGGTTCGACGTTTTCTTTTGAGATGGTGCATTTTGTTCTATGTATATTAGTTATAAAATATTTAAAATAACTATTTAATCTTCAGATGCTAATAAAGTAGTGTACTTTTGATCTTCTGGCAGCTGAGTAACCAATGCATGGAAGTATAATGTGTGAGGAAAGACTGCAAAGTTTGGTACTGAAAGTTGCACACACCGAAAGAATATTGCTTCTATCAAAAAAGAATGGCTGCTCTAAGTTTCAGGCATGTCTTAATTATATTATTTAAAATAAAAAACGTGATGGGTTTTTATTTCTTTTTAATGTAAACAAAAGTGTTATATAATATAAACAATCTAAAGTAAATACAAAAAGAAAAAAGCTTTAACATAAACAATCCATGGAATATTTTTTCCCCAGACAATATCAAGCTTTTACACGATGCAGTTGAAAGGATATGTTTTTCTATTGAAGAATAATTTAATAAGTTTATATATTGCTTTGCTGAAATGCCTTCTTGCTTTTTAGAAGTCAAGTTAACCATATTCTCTGATCTTGGTCATATCACTCAAAGTATGAAGTAATCTTATTCTATGATATTGGTCATATCAATTGCTTGTTTGAACATATTAATTTGCAAGTAATCTCTCTGTTTATAACAATTTCGCCCTCTCGGTCTTTCTGAGTTGTGTGTTATGGATGTTTGGCGAATTGCCTCTCAAAATACGATAACGCAACGTATGTAGAGTAGAGGTAATAATTCGGACGAATTCGTGAGTCTGTCTATAGATTTCTAGGAGCATGTTTGGAATTGAGTTTCGAAACAACTTATTGAGTTATTGGTTTTTTTTTCCAAAAAAACCAATAAGTCAATAAGCTGTCTGACTTTGATACATTTGTATTTACGATGTAAACAGGATATAAATTGACGAGTATTTTGGTGGCTCTTTCTGTTGTGAAAATGAATGATGGGTTGTATCGAAAGGCCTATAAGCACCTCGATCTTCCAACACATGTGATTATGACATGGAATCCCTTTGGGCAAATTAGGGGCAACAATCGTGTCCGGTTGGTGGGTTGAAATATGCTACTCGAACCTGACACGTATCATTATCAATGTCAAAGATTTCAACCCTATACCGCACACACATAAATTCGGGTGAACCCAAACACGATCCGTTCGACAATTTTTTAAATAAGTCGATGAGTTAAAAGTGGATTATCGGTAACGTGTTATTGGTGAGTATAAGTATGAGTTTGACAAGTAGATAATATGGCGTGAAAAAATAAAATTATTATTACGATTAAATATGTAAATTAAAAACGTAAAAAAAAACAAAAATTAAATTATAAAGTCTTTTTTTTTAATTCTTAAATGGATTAATGGGACAACCCGTTTGATATGGGTCAAACGAACATGACCCATTTTTTAGGCCGGTCGTATTACTCGGTCTTAAACTTGTTTTTTTTCATGTTGTATCCATAATTGTCGCCCTTAGAAGAAACAACATATGCAATTGTCGGTCGAGTAGTTGGATTGTTTGGTTTATGCATGGAATAGACGCCATGCAACCAACCACAACTAAACACCGTATTTTTTTAACTAACAACCAAACAAGACACGCCGCATGAATCATATATATGCATCGTGAGACCCAGGGGTGAAGCTCTTTGAGGGCCAACTGCCAAGGGTCCCCCTCCCTATTTTTTGCTTAGTGTGTAAATTTACACCTTTTTATATGTGCCAATGTGTTTATTGCGTAAGGCGTCCAAATAGTAAAAATGGCTCACAAACGAAAACGCAATATGCTTAACAGCAACGTAAATCCTTAAATTTGAGTAAAAGAAAAGGCTTCCAAGTATCTCTTGCTAACCCAACAGTCCAAATATTTGTTGCCCGTAATTATTAAAAAAAATAAAAAAAATTGATATGATTCTACCTATTGTGACTGATGCAATACATACTCATTCTAACCATACATTAAGTTGTTTTAAAATTATTAAAACATATACTATATCAAAACAACGTACCGTACAACAGTATTCGAATTCGAGGTAAGAATATAAAAATGTAGAATCATAAGTAAAGTTAGTAAAAAAGTATATATTTAGTCACTTCATAATTAGGTTCATGTATCTTATTAATATCAAATTATTTTTAAACGGTGCACGTTAATCGTCAAACCATCTAAAACTTCTTTTAAACTTGAGGCAACTAATAACGCTTTAATTGGTAAATACTTGTGGCGCTATCGTAACGAAAGGGAGGCATTATGGAGGGGAGTAGTTGATGCTATTCATGGTTTCAGTAGAAGGTGGAAGACGTATCCGCGCAACAAATACATTTCAAGTAATTGGTCTAAGCTTGTGATGAATGGTTATAGATTGAGAGGGGCAGATTCAGATTTTGTGGGGATGATAAAAGGAAAAGTGGGAAACGGCATGACGATAGAATTCTGGATTGACCCTTGGATTGATCAACAACCGTTAAAGACTAAATATCCAGCTCTATTTCGCCTTGTAAAGGACCGTTGGCGTGTTGTGGCAGATAGAATTGGGGTAGGGACTGATGCAACAGTTGTTTCTTGGGATTGGAAGTGGTATCCAGCCTCTGAACAGGAGCTGTTAGAAGCCGTTCACTGCCACAGACAGGTCTGCAGCGCACGGCTGCATGATTGTGATGATCAGTGGGTTTGGAATGTTGGGGATTCGAAAGAGTATGTCGTCAAAGAGGTTAAAGCGTGGTTGCAGAATCAAGGGGCTGAGGAGGTTAGTTCTTCTTTCGTTTGGTGTAAATGGACTCCGCTAAAGTGTAACATTTTCATGTGGAGGGCATACTTGAATAGGATTCCTACAAAAAGCGCTTTGCGTAGGAGGAATATATATACCGAAGATGTTGTGTGCAGTTTTTGCGAAGAGGTAGAGGAATCGGCTGATCATCTTTTCACGGCGTGTAGATTTGCGGATGCAGTTTGGAGTGGTATTGCTAGATGGTGACATATTCCACCGATGTTATTGTTCCCATTCAAAGATATCTTGACGACTTGTGACCAAGTGGGTGGATCAAAGGCTAAAATGGAGATTTTGTTTGGTATTTTCATAGTGACTTGTTGGCGGATTTGGAAGGCAAGGAATGACAAAGTGTACTCCAATATTAATTGCTAAGTGAACCAAATTGTAACCAATGTTGAATCGTTGATTTTCTTATGGTATAGGAGTAGAGGTAAGGATGTGGTGGTCGATTAGAAGAGTTGGTGTACTTTTTATTTCGAGACTATGTAATCCTTGATTGTTTTTTGGTTATCACCTCCTTAGAGATAGTCCGGTTGTGTTTTAATGAAGTGAAGTTTTAACTCATATCTTTATACCTTGTAGCATCCGGGAACCATATCTTGCAAGCGTCTTAACTTCTCATTGATTTTTTTCTCTTCTCATCTAATGAAGACATATTTTTTTTGGACAAAACAATGTTTCAAAACATGAAATTAGCTCTAAGATTTTGTTTGGGGTTATGAAAATATTATTAGCATTCAAGAAATTGATTATAATGAAGTATTGTTAGGTTTTATTTTGTGTTTTAAAAGTTGGACATAAGGGCATAATTGGGATAAGATTTTAGGATGTGAGGTATTGGATTATGTTAAATTTACTAATCTACCCTCCTAAGTGTCTTAATAGTCACAAGTATGCCAATAATACCCTTAATTTTTTTTGCTTAAACATGTTGTACATCTTGTTTGTTAAGTTGTACGGAAATGAAAATTACTATCTTAGCCATCACTCCTCCTTAATAAGATAATATATATATATATATATATATATATATATATATATATATATATATAGGGGAAAGTTAATTTGAGAACACCTATATTTCGTGCGAACCGCGAGAACGGCATCTAAAACCATTCAAATTCCAAATTTCTTTTTACACTTGTCTTTATTACTAAAATTCCATCCCAAAAACACAAATTACGCGTAAAAATTCAAACGTATACGAAAATAATTTGTTTTTACACATGTGTAAATTGACTGTTTATACATGTGTAAATTGTTTCATTTACACATGTGTAAAAAATTAATTTGAAAGTGTTTTTACAAGAAAAGATGAATTATTTGGAAAGAAAATTCATTTATTAATGTTGTATTTTGATTATAATGAGGTTTGTATTAAAAAAAATTGATTTTGACTGATTTTTTTACTTGTTCTCACGGTTCTCACAATATTTAGCGTTCTCAAGATAACCCTCCCCTATATATATATATATATATATATATATATATATAGGGGATGGATAAAAAGGAAACCTCATCTTCATGAAAAACCTTAGAAACTCTATTGTGACCATTGATCAAGTTTGATCAATGGTCCATGATTAATTTCTATATAATAATCAAAAGCAAGTGGGCCACTATAATATAAAATTGGATAAAGGGCAATATGGTAGTGTACTCTAAAAACATATGTTTTACTGAAATAACGTATGTCATATGAACCCTAACACTTGTTAGTTAGGTATATAATAGCATGTGTTAGCATCAGTAACATGTGTATAAACACTACCAAATCTGCAATGCCATTTGTATCGTACTCAATTTGAAGTGCCAAGTGTATAACACGTGTTAGTTGGACTCTCCGAAACATATAATGAGACATCACTAACATGTGTAGTGTAATTCTAAAACATATGTTTTACTGAATTAACGTATGTCATATGAACCCTAACACACGTTAGTTGGGCATATACTACGTATGTCATATGAACCCTAACATCTGTTAGTTAGGTATATACTAGCATGTGTTAGTATCACTAACATGTGTATAAACAACACCAAATATGCAGTGCCAAGTATATCATACTCAATTTTACAACTATGTTAATACAACTACTCAAATACGATTAATAGGGTTTGAAATCCAACAATAATAAATTTAAAAAATCAAATCAGAACCCTAGCACCTGTTAGTTGGGCATATACTGGCATGTGTTAGCATATTCTAAAATCAAAACACTAGCACACGAAATATATAATATAATAAAAGACATCAGTAGCATGTGTTAGCATATTCTAAAATACATGTCTTACTAAAAATAACGTATGTCATATGAGTCCTAGCACCTGTTAGTTGGGCATATACTAGCATGTGTTAGCATCACTAACGTGTGTGAGCATACAAGACTCGGACCGCAAAAAATAGACATGTACCCTATACGAGTTCATAACAATTTCACTTGCCAAAAATTATTGAACATAATACAAAAATTATTTAAACACCCTATTCACCAAAAGAGTAAATATTTATAATCTTTATAAAAAACATCACTTACCACAGCCACATCACCAACGCCTCCTTCTTCCAATAGCCTACTCGTGAAAACCAACACTTGAACAGATAACATGTGTTAGCATATACTAACATAAAAAAAACTACAAAATTATTCATCAATCACATGTGATCTGTCAACCTCATGTCCTCAATCTAATAAAAATCTAACATAAACAAAATAATAATAAAAAAATAAAAAAAACTTAACATAAGTTTTTTTTTCATTCAAGCATTTGATCGAACACTTGGTATGCGAACAAAAACTATCCCCAAAACTACTATTATTATTATTCTAACAAAACCCAAAACCTAACTACAAACAAATATTTCAAAACTCACCAAGATTCAAGTTTGATTAACACCAAAAATCCAGATCCAGATCTAGCTTATTATAATAATCAGGTACACGAAAGCATCTTATTTTCCCCAAAACCATATTTCTATGAAGTTCTAATCCAACTATGCTGAATCATTTCATAACATGGCAGCCCCATACGCGACAATGAAATCCCCAAATCGTTTATTTCATAACTATGCTGAGTGTTTCCCAATAATCTCACCTAAACCACTTCGACCCACACTAAAAATCGCCTGTGCATCAAAAAAAAAAATTTAATTAATGTTGCACTTGTTTTTAGAAACTGTGCATATCCCCATTTCAGTTTTCAAAAAAAAAAAAAAACCGATAATAAAAAGAAAACAACAGAATGATAGCATTTTTACCTCACGATTCCCAAGGTAAATTGATTCAGCTTCGGGTGCTTCTGCAGGTTCATACTCCCCCTCCTCTTTGCCGCACGATTCCCGAGGCAAAAAAGAAATAATATAGAAGCAACAACGTGGAGAAGCATCGACTAAACATAGTTGCTCTGTTTCGTTTGAGAAGTTTTATCTAGGTTTCGTTTGAACAGAAGTGGAGAAGAAAGTTGTTATGGTGGCGGTGGTGGTTGTGGTGGTGGTGGTGGTGGTTCTAGAGAGAGACATAAAGAGAGGATAGAGAGGAGATTTGATTTGAATTTGAAAGAAAAATGAAGAGAGAAGGGGGAAACAATATATATAGGTAGAGAGAGAAGGGGATGGTGTAAAATGTCCAAAGTAACCTTATTAATATAATATAGATTGATAGTGGCTGGGATGATGAGGCACAACATGGTCCACTCAATGGGTTTGTTGGAGTTTTTCATCTAAAGAGGGTTTCTTCCATATACTTCCCCTATATACATATGGGAAAGTTAATTTGAGAACACCTATATTTCGTGCGAGCCGTGAGAATAGCATAAAAAACCATTCAAATTCAAAATTTCTTTTTACATTTATCTTTATTACTAAAATACAATCTCAAAAACACAATTTACGCGTAAAAATTCAAACGTATACGAAAATAAATTTGTTTTTACACATGTGTAAATTTACTTTTTATACATGTGTAAATTGTTTCATTTACACATATGTAAAAAGTTAATTTGAAAGTGTTTTTGCAAAAAAAGATGAATTATTTGAAAAGAAAATTCATTTATTAATGTTGTATTTTGATTTTAATTGATTTTTTTACTTGTTCTCACGGTTCTCACAATATTTAGCGTTCTCAAGATAACACTCCTCTCTCTATATATATATAACTTCTTTTTCCTCTTTAATTTTTAGTTTTGATTTAGCTTATTATATGGGTGCTTTGTAATTTTTGAAGGACCGGTGTGAATCTATACTCTAAAGTAGCAAGATTGATGACAATGTTTTATTAACGAATATTTGATTTAAATAATCCTAATTATTAGTTATTGGTCGTCACCAGTTTTAATCTTAAAAATCACTGTTGACGGTTACAACTTTTAACCTGTTTTTCATAAGAGATCTCCTACTAACTAAAAGTTAACTCGATTAGTTTTTGCTGACGTGGACTACCACATAAGCAGTTCACATCATCAAAACTTTGCCACATAAGCAGTCCATGTCATTAAAAGTTTAACTTTTTTGCTACATAAGCAGTCAAGATAAATGAAAGTTTGACTTTTTGCCACATAAGCAGTCTACATAAGTAAAATTTGATTTTTTTGCCACATAAGCAGTTCACGTCAGCAAAAACTAACATAGGTTAATTTTTAGTTAGTATGAGACCGTTGAAGAAACATAAGTTAAAAGGTGAGATCGTTAGTAGTGATTTTAGAAGTTAAGACTTGTGATGGCCAATAGCTAATAGTTGGTTTATTTAAACCCAATATTCCTTTTATTAACATACATAAATGGCACCTCTATTTTATACTATTTACACATATTACTTTTGTTTACATTTACACCAACTATACAAACTCCTTTAACTTTTGGAAATTGTAATTATAATCCTATCTTATTGCTCCATTTTATAACTATCAAAAGTCCATAACGGTTATATGTATGGTCCCTTTCTTTGACCCACTCGATTTCTGAAGTTCATACTTTACCCATTTCGTTTATTTACTTAAAACTATTTTTTACGTGCGTGTTTTATTTATGTGTCGATATAAATTCGAGTTGGTCTACGTTTCGACGTAATCTTTTTGGAAACAAGTCAGGTTAAATACAATTCGCAAAGAGCTTATTTTATGTACGTTTCCAGTTCTACGTTTAGCCATCACCGCAACGCTATAGGGATAAAATTTTAACCCTTGATGTGAATATCTCTTTCGATTACACATGTCAATTTTCCGTTTATACACGATTTATGTTTTATTTGTATGTCTCCTATGTATTAGTCAGATCACATATACATACGTTTGACTGTACAACATAAATTCGATTACTTTACATTTTGATCCAACCGCAATGTTATTGGGTTAAATCGGATACTTCAAAACGCGTGTTATATGATTGACGCATCACATAACACTTAAGCTAATCCGTTAGATGTTTGTAACGTACCTATGCTGCAACCCGCACGGATCTAATTACTGGTTGTAACCTAAATTCAAGAAACACAAGTTACGTTTTTTCTTTTTCTGATTTTTTTCTAAACTGTTTCAGTTTTGCCAAACTTTTACATCAATTTGGTTTGTAGTCTTTAAACATAGAAAAAGTAAAAGCAAGGAAACCCAAGTTTGAACCGATTAACATCAAACCAATATCAATACTAGCACATGGTAGTATGTTACCTCACCAAACGAAGCTCTAAAATAACCATTAGATATTAATATTAAAATCTAATAATATTGGACATAAAATGTCACTTTTCCTCTACTTATATTAACTTACAATCGGGTCCCACTTATAAAAACACGATCGTTCTCCACCGTCGGCGTCCACTCAATAATAAAAAGTAAAAACCAATGAAGAAGCAATCGGTCACCACATAGACCTACAAACTAACTCAAACTACATCCGTCCGTTAATATCGACGAAATGTTCTCATTTTAAACCGTACTCATTTGCTTACATATCCGACACGCTCCATACCTTCACCGATTTGTCCAAACTACCACTATACACCACCCATTTGCCACCGGACGCGCTCGACTCCGCCTCCTTCTCCACCGCCACACACTTCACCGGCCCCGTGTGCCCCGTCAGCACCGACAAACACGTGTGAATGGACCCCACCCTCCTCCACACACATATCGTCTTATCAGCTGACCCGCTAAAAACCAAATTCCCAGCAACCGCAAGACACAAAACCGCCAACTTATGCCCCTTTAGCACCCCGCTATGCGATAACTCCTTTTCTCGCTCCCAAAAGTTCACAATCCCATCCGAAGACCCGCAATAAATAACCGATCCATCTTTAGACGCCACTAACGCCGTCACCGCACATTCTTGATCTAGCAATGTCCGCACGTACCTATGCTTCATGTTCTTCCCTCTCCCTTCCCGCTTCCATACCTTCACGGTCCCCTCCGCGGATCCCGTGAAAACTAGACCGTCCACGGTCGATACCACTGAGTTGACCGCATCGTCATGCGCCTTCACCGACTCTAGACATTTCGAATTTGACATCTTCCACACCTTAAACGTCCTGTCCCATGAACCCGAGTATAGCAAACCCTCTTCTTCGTTTATACTTAGGCACGATATCGCGTCACAGTGGTTGATCCATAATGCCGTACGGTTGCCCTTCACCTAGTTAATGCATATAAATTATACACTATCAAAATCTTATATCTTATTATCATAGATTCATTATATAACACTAAATTATTACGAGAAAAAGAAAATGGAAAAACCCTTGTTAATACATATAAATTTATTACAAAACACTAAATTATTATGAGAAAAAAAAACCTAATTCGTTTTATTATTATCATACCTCGACGTAGTTTTTCGAATTCATCGAACTCTTTAGGATGTCGAAGAACGTAGGAAACGTGCCGATTCGCTTATGAATCTTCGGATCCTTGGAGTTTGATTTCCAAACTCGAACTTTCCCATCTTGATGTCCGGAGAAAATCTTGTCTCCGGAAACAATAATGGCCTTGACAAGGCCACTGTTGGACTTAAAGGTGTTCAACAGCTTCATGTTATTCCACACATGAATATTCTTGCTATCTGATCCCGTGTAGAGGCGGCCTCCGGCTGCGGCTAGGGAGTAAATGTGGCCTTCCTCCCTAACCAGCGAGCCGATGAGGCCATACTCACACGGGCTGGTACTAGACCATGAGGATTGTTGGAAAGAACATGTTTGGTTCCATGGTGACATCATCATTGGTGAACCCTCATCGCTTGTTCGGTTCGAATCGTAACCGTTGTCATCGGTAGCATGAAAGTTTGTTTGATTGGAATACATGGTTTATTATTTATTTATTTTTATTTTACCCTCCAAATTCAATAATAATTATGTGTTTTCACAATATTCAATATGAATCAAAATGTGGATAACTTAATAACAAGGTTCTTGTAATTGGTTTAATATAAAAATATGGGAATTAAGATAGGAGAAGTATGATGAAGGAAATATGAAGAATATTATTATTATTATTATTATTATTATTATTATGTTAGAAGGTGAAGAGGGTTTCGTGAATTGTGATGGAAAGTGAAAGAGGTGAGTGTTAGGAGAGGGGTATATATACAAGAGTAGCATTAAGGACATGTTGACACGTGTGGGGACTATTGGTAGAAAATCGTAGTCGCTGCTTCAAGGATGTTTTTTGTTGCTAACTTTTGTCTCCCCTATATTTATATATGATAGATCCAACTTCCAAGCAACTAAAAAGAAAGAGGTATATATTTATAATCGGTTGTGTTCATGTTTAACCGTGAAAGCGTTTGTTGTGTTCGGGTTAGTTATATGATTTTCGGGTATGTGTCAAGTTCAGCTAGCCCACCAACACACGAACCATTTAACACCTTACTTGACATGTACGATTATCTATTAGTTAAGAGTATATTGACGAGGTGTGTCCTCGTTATCATAGATCATAGCTATGAGTTTGTTCCCTTCTTGGTGTAGGTTTGATTGTTTGGTATTTCATTTTTATGGCTCGTCCTTCACAGAGTTGATGGGTGGGGGGTGAAGGGCTTTGGTAGTCTTCTCTGAAGAAAGGACTTTTGTCTGGTCTTGATGACATTAGGTCCCTCACATGATGGTCGTGTTTTCTAGGGTTGGTGGTCGTACTACATGGACCCAAAACAAGGTAGCTATCTACACCTTGGGTTGCAGCTAGCTTATTATGGTCTAATCAAGTCGAGCTGAATTAGTATATGTTTTTTTTACCTGTTTAATTAACGTGTGTTAATTAGTTTGAACTCCACTTACTAGTATGTTGATTATTTTGTCCGTATGTTTGTTTTTTTTATTTTGTTAATGGCAAAATTTCTTAATAGGAAACTAAAAAAACATGCAAACTGAATACAGAAATTAATCGTTAAAACTAAAACTACAACATTATTCAACATGCTTGGACATCTTTGGATCTGGATGTTTCTTCAATAATTTATCAACAATCTAAAAACATATTTGATTTATGTAAATTGTAATATGATAAAATAAACGTTCATTTAACAACCATGAACCATCATTATATCAAAGTTCTTTATATTTAAATTTTAAACCTGGTCGGCGTATCAAATCATTTTTAAAGTACATAATATTTTAAAGGATTCTCAACAACACAAATATACCAAATCAATTTTAATGGGCACTTATATATATTAAATAAATAAGAGCCAATAATAATTTAATACTACAACATTAATATACTGAAATTAATTTTGAGTTAATAGATTTTTCTTGTCTAGGATAAAAACAATGTTATAGATTTTATTGTTCTTAACCTTTTTTGTAATTTTTTTTTGAACATAAACTTTCATTAAAACACGGCAAGATCTAAACAAAGACCCGCCAAACTATACAAACATATACAACGGGTACTTGACCCAATCATTCCAATTAATATCCTTACATGTCGACCTATATTTTAACCATAAAAATGCTTTCGACTTAACACTCGTCACCACTTCAAACGTCTTAATGTTCTCATTTCTGAATACCTTTGAGTTTCTTGCATTCCAAATTGCCCAAGTAGTTATCAAGACGATGCCTCGAACAATCTTTTTTCGCCACTTTCCTGCGTGAACATTCTTATACAGCAACAGCAAGTCCTCATATTCATACGCATAGAACGGGAATATTTTGCACCATTGACATATCCTACTCCACACCTCATAAGCGAAACTGCAACCGATCATTAAGTGTTTCACATCCTCCATGTTACTTCCACAAAGCGAGCATGAAACATCTTGTATGTAAACTCCTCTTCTGACTAATGCTAGCCGAGTAGGAATTCTATCACGGGCCACCCTCCAAGCGAACAGACAAACTTTAAACGGAACCCACCCTTCCCATTTAAAAGCCTTAGAATTCTGACCATTAGACACACCTGCAATATTACTCCTAAGCTTTTTTCGCATACTCTGCACCGAAAAGTCTTCAGCCGGATTAACTACCCAGGCCCAACGATCAGCAGACCCATTTGTTTTCAGACTCGAGATAAGCCGCTCCATATCCTGCAGTTCCGAGATCTCCTCGACTGTTCGAGTGTAACGAAAACAATCCATCTTTATGCTAACCGAATCAGCACAAATGAGCAGCCTATCACGAACGCTGCACTTCTTATTCTTCTCCATCATAAAGAGCTTCGGCCAGCGATCTTTTAAGACGGAATCACCTAACCAAAGATCCAACCAGAAACGGATCTTATACCCTCCACCCAATACACCACGAAATAACGTATTTACCGGTTTATTCTCCACCTCGGACGCCTCCAACAGATTCACAATAACTCTCCAGCATCCTGGAAGAGACCTACAAATTGGTAAGAAACTCCAGCAGTCCCTCCCTCCATGGATAGCTTCTATAAACTTCCTCCAACCAGTATCAACCCCAACTTTGAATCTCCACGCCCATTTCGTAAGGAGTGCTAAATTTAGTTCGGCAAGCCGCAAAACACCCAGCCCGCCCATCTTCTTAGAAGTAGTAATCGACTCCCAAGACACCCAATGCATTTTTTTGTCATCGTTCACCCCGGACCACAAGAAGTTCCGCATAAGCTTTTCCAATATATCCACAACAGTAGCCGACATCTTGAAAAGTGATAAATAGTAAATCGGAAGGCTAGATAAAACAGACTTGATGAGAGTAAGTCGCCCACCCATTGACAATGTGTTTGCCTTCCACGATGCTAACCTATTTTTAACCGTATCAATTACCGGACTCCAATGACACACCCGGTTCATATTAGCGCCAACCCGAATCCCCAAATAATCGAATGGAAAGGCACCCATCCTACACCCCATAAACTTTGCCATACCCTCTAACTCTCTACCTTCAACCCCCACCCCAAACAAATAAGATTTGTGAATATTGATTTTGAGCCCCGAACAAACATAAAAAATCCGCAGAACACGAGCTATATTCTCCAAATTCTCCTTTGACCATTCCCCTATAATAAGCGCATCATCAGCATAGAATAGATGGGAAATAGTCAAGGAATCTCTGCCAAGCTGAATCCCCTTAACTTCCCCCAACTCAACCGCCTTATCGAGCATACAATGAAGCACCTCCATGACTACCAAAAAAAGGAAAGGAGATAATGGGTCCCCTTGTCGAACTCCTTTTTGACAATTGAATTCGAACGTGGGAGACCCATTAACCAAGATAGCCGACAGAGCGGATTCTAAAATCCCTTTAACCCAAGTACACCACCTATCTGGGAACCCCATATGCCTCAGCGTGACAACCAAAAATTCCCAATTCACATTATCGTAAGCTTTTTCGAAATCCAGCTTCAACAGAAACGCCTTTTTACCATTCTTCTTAAGCCACCCAATTGACTCATTTATAACCAAAGGGCCATCTAAAATGAATCGCCCTTTCAGGAATGCTGATTGCGTGTTCGATATAACCGAACCCATCACTTTGCTCATCCCGTGTGCCAAGACCTTCGAGACAACTTTACTCACAATACCCACTAAATTGATTGGGCGATAATCTTTTAAACCGACTGGATTTTTATTCTTTGGAATCAGTGTAATAAATGACGAGCTACACCCCCTACTAAATTCACCCGTGTCGTAGAAAGCATCGAATAATCTCATGAAGTCACCTTCAATGTAGCTCCAAAAATGCTTCACGAATTTAAAATTGAAGCCGTCTGGCCCCGGAGCACGATCAGAACCGCAATCAAGAATAGCATCATGAATCTCCGACTTAGAAAAACTTTCAATTAACCTTTCGGCCAATACCGCATCTAAAGACTTCAAATTGTTGCACCATATACCTGGTCTATGCTTCATATCCTCCTTAAAATGGTTACGAAAATATTTGAGAACATGATGTTTAACCATAGTCGGCTTATTAACCCACACCCCGTCCACCAATAAACCCGGAATTGCATTCGAAGCTTTTCTCCCATTCACCACCCTATGGAAAAAAGCCGAGTTTTCATCCCCATCTATTGCCCATCTCACCCTAGATTTTTGTTTCAAATCCCTATTGTAACACATATTAAGATAGTCCACCCCTCGCTTACATTCTTCCCAAACCCAAGCTTCCTCCTCCTCCAACTCCCTATCTGATACAGGGTTGAAAGTCGTTAGTTTCTCATGATTAAAATTGTGTTTTTATGTGATTTTATATTTTAGAATGTATTACTTTGATATGATTTGTGTTCGTAGGCTCAGAAGAGCTTAAAGTGCATTTTTGATATGAAATAAACTCAAGCATTTAATTATGTTTGACTTTGATTTGAAACAATGAGTTACATGACTCAAGGAGTTAACAACAAATTGATGGCACACATCATGATTATTATCATTAGTAATTAAATTGTCTTGGGGGTTATTGTTTTATTCAAGTTTGACTCAAAGACTAAGGATCAATTTTTGGGTTAGTCCAAAAATTATGAGTTGATGGACCAAGGCATTTTTCTTAACCATTTATTTTGTGGACCATGTCAGTTAAAAGGAATTAATTTCCTTTGACCAAAGACTTGATGGGGACTTGATAAAAACGTGATTGGGAGACCTCTAACATCATCTTTCATTCTCCTAACACCTCCATATATAACAATTCATCTAAAATCATCATTTAGAGAAGAGATTCAAGCTCCTACAACCATGTTTGGTTAAGTTCCCCTTCACTTCCGGGTGAAGGATTGTAAGTTTCTAGATTTGTAATGTTGTTTTGATTGTGTATTTGTAAGGAACAAGTGTTGTACTCAATGAAGCATTGATATTGGGTTGAACTTCGTGTATGTTTATGTTGTGCTTGAGCCATGGGGATGAATTCCATCAATTAACTTTTGATGTTGGGTTGGACCTTGTGTATGTTTCTTGTATGCTTAAACCATAGAGATGAATCTTGTCAATTAAGTTTTGCTTCAACATTATTTTTAGACTTGTGAGATAAATCCTATCACTTAAGTTGGGATATTGGGTTAGACTCATTATATGACTAAAGGTTTTTTGTATCCTTGCAAATCTATTTGTAATCGTGACATCATTTGTATGAATTAATTGTTGTGCTTAATTGTCTTGGTATTGGGTTGGACTTATTGCATGTTTAGAGACCATTGTGTTTTTTTAAGCTCATAAGATGAATTCTGCCAATTATGCCTTAACTCGACATATAGGATTTGGTGAACTAGATAATGAAGCATACTTAGGGCCTAGTAGCTATTTGTTGATGCCTAAGTCTTGATTCTCTGTCCTAGCGATTCATACAAGTGAAATTGCAAATCTATCATAATAACTCTTGAATCCTAGTTACTTGCATATCCTAGCCCGGGAGTGAATGTTAGTTATAAATTATTGTTACCTTAGTTATTAGTTAATTCCAATTTCTTCTTCAAAACAAACAACTAGTGTGACGCTAACCACATGCTCCTTGGATTCGATACCCTACTTACCCTAGCTACCTAGGTTATTTAGGTTTTGTATGACCCGTGACGACCGAGGTCATCACTATCCTCCATAATCCCCTCCAACCGTTCCATATCCTCTTTCATAGTAATAATTTCTTCACCTTCCTTCTCCTTAATCTTCTTCCACCAATCTTTTAGCACCTGCCTAAGAAGTTTGAATTTCGCCATGAGGATTTCATCAGGACGCCCTTGAAATTGTTCCGATGAGAGCGTCTTTATCACAACCTGTTCACAATCATTTCTCCACAGCCAAGAGTTAAACCACCTGAAAGGCTTTGGCCCAAAGTTAACATTGGTCACGGTCAAGAGAATCGGACAGTGATCAGATAGTTCTCTGCTAAGAGCCCGAACACACGCCATCGGCCATTTACTAAAAAAGTTTTGGCAGACCAAAAATCTATCGATTTTACTCATCTTATGCTCATTCCCTTTCCCAGACAGAAATGTAAACTTGAAACCTCGCATGAAGTATTCATATAAACCCCACTCCTCAATGAAACAATTAAAATCTTCTGCCTCCATACGATTAAATGTAGAATTCCTGCGTTCCTCTGGACGTCTAACCACATTAAAGTCGCCCAACAAAACAAACATACCACTCCCCCCTCTCATTAAATCAGCCAGAGCTGACCACAAAGCCCTTTTTGCAGCAGCACGCTGCGGAGCATAAATATTGATTAAAGTGACCACCGAACCTTCACCCACCAAAACCCCAGTAACCGCCATAAAATTCCTATGTTTGGTAACCGAAATTTTCCGAAACACCTTCGGATTCCACATAGACCCCAACCCTCCCGATAAACCCACCGCATCAACCGAGTCAAATTCCAGCCCCCCATCCCCCCACACCGACAGCAATTCTTGTAACACTACATTCGAAACCTTGGTTTCTTGAATACCCAAAAAATCGACTCCAAACTGTTTACGAATCTTTTGAACCCAACCAGCCTTACCCACTGCCCTCAACCCTCTAATATTCAAAGAAAGAATATTCATTGATAACCTACCTGTAAACCTTCTTCTTGAATCGCCACTTGGATAAGATTTCTGTGGTTTGTTAAGACCGCACCCAATAAATCGCCCATTCTCACCGTAGCATCCACTTCCTTCTCTGTTCCTGTTGAAGGCTGTGGATCTTCCCCTGGAGCGTCCATAAACCTTGACTGACTAGAGGAAATAGACTTATCAAGCTGGGCCAGACCCGTACCCTCTTCCGGATTAATCTGCGTAGGACCATCTGGCCCATTATTACCCACCAAAGAATTAGGCCCAATAACATATTGCTCCACATACTCATCAGGTCCATCACCTTTAGACTTTTTCACAACTTTAGTTTTTTCATTACTACTGGAATACTCCCCTCTAGATTGAACCATGTTTAAAACCACCCCTTGCTTTTTTTTTCTTTTATTAATATTAGATTGTACCTCAGCTGGCCCCACTTGGTCAACCAATTCCTTTTCAAAATCAAAACCTGCCGCAGGAAGGAAATCCTCCTCATTAAAACCTTCCAAATGGAATGTTTCCTTTAAGGAAACCCCATTAATATTGTCCTCGATTTCCGCAGCCTCATTAATGCTCCCAAATTCAGCACCAGAAGAGATTTCGACCGGAATAACATTGTCGGCGGCCATCTTTTCCGACTCCACCAAAACCTCTTCCACAACTTCCTCTTCCACGTTATCCGATTTAATCGATGAATGACAATTATCTTCACCTTCACTCTCCGATGAATCCGATACGTGTACCTCTTCATTGTTCATGTTTCTGGCATCCTCATTGAACTCAGGGACCCAATCACCTACCTCCTCTTCTACCCAGAGTTTGAATTTTCTCCCCCGCCACGAGACTGTCACCTCCTCCGCAATCTTTCTCACTTCATCCACAAGAATTCCAATGAACTCATATGAAAGATCCCCATCATCTTCAGACCTTGGGGGTTTGTGAATGATCCTCCCAAATAACCTTCCGACCTTCTCAATGACAGAATCATGCAATAACTATAGAGGCAGCCCTTTGATTTTTATCCACGCGAGGCGTTCAAACACAAAAACTTGCCCTTCCCACACCCATATACCAGAAAACCTCCCAAGTACTTCCTTTGCATTCTTCATGGCTAAGACCGCTTCTTCATTGTTCTCAAAAGTCACCATAACAGATAAGCCCCCCATATATTGTACCTTGCAGTCCCCCACGCCAATATCTTTTAAAATAATGTTGACATTCTTCAGTGCATCGAGATCCAACATCCTCATAACCAAGGCACGTCCGTGTGTACCCTGGTGAGAAACCAAATCATCTTCTATTATGACCGACTTCCCATCATTAACCAAAGCTTTCTGACCCGTTAAAGTCTCCTGGAACGAGTTGCCACCCGGTGCAAACGTAGTAAACACCCTACCTTGACCCCTATTACCATCCCCTCCGTTCTTTCGATGATACTCCTTGTTCTCCGGCTGTGTAGGCTCCTGATACTTCGATCCAATCTCTCCATCTTCATACACGAATCTAGCAACATTCGCCTTTAACCCATAATCACCCATTTTCACCCTACCAAGAAATCTCACCATCTCATCGACATCCTTAACATCCAAGAAAGATATGAATCCGAATCTGTTCCCGAACTTATCCCGCTTTCTTGCGATGTACAAATCATAAATCTCCCCCAACGATCTTGTGTGCTCCGCTAGATCTTTACCACTACAATTGTCCGGAAGATTTGAGACGAAGAACTTCGTAATACGGCCTTGTAACTTTTCCGGAATAGGTTTCCGGCGACTACCCATATCGCCCTAACCTTTTTTGTAATTACTCGAGATGATTGTTAGCTCGATCTTCAAACTAACTTTAATAATCTAATTTAGAAAATGTTAAATGTTAAATTCCTGACTATTTTCTTAATCCTTCTTTATAATAAACATTTAGGTTAAAAATAATCAAATGGTAAATTTTAGTGTTATAAATAGGGGTGTTCAACTAATTTGTAACTCGAAACACGTCCAAAAAAGTTAAAAATTAAGCTTATTCAAAAACACATTAATTAACAGACCAAGCTGAGCTCGAAAGAGGTTGGATAATTGGTCAAAACAGTAAGTAGCTATCGGCTCCAATACATAAAATAAATCCAATCCAACCCCCACTCTTTTCTAAATTCCTTTACCCACAACGCTCACCACTAGTTATGAAACTTCCCACATCAAAAGTTCTCTTCTTAATGCCAAACTTGCCTCTATAATTTAACTGCTAAAAATTATCTTCTCCCTGACGCCAAAAATGCCTCTACAAATTTGATTTCAACCCCTTCACCTTATATCATCAACCCGATTACTACCAATTCTACAATTACCACTGACATTTTTGGCAAAGCTGGATCTAGGGCTCATAACCCTTGCCATAGTTAACGTTATAAATCAAGAATTTGAATTTTTGTAACCTATTAAGAACTAGAATACTCTACTTTAACTAACTACTTGATAAACCACACTAGAATACTCTAGTTTAACAAAATATTTGATAGACCAATAGCAATAAGTTTTTGCTTGATGAAAACAAAGATGAGAATTTCACTATTATCAAAATCAGAGGTGAAACTTGAAAGTTTCGTTGGCCGCAAAAGAAAAATAATAATAAACAAATACATATTGTTGCCTAAGATTTGTTACCTTCAAATTTGACGTAACTTAACAAATTTTAGAAATAAAATTTGAAAAAATAAACACAAAAATAAGTTTACCAATGTGTTTGACACATGACCTCATTGTATAGAGGGAGTTTACCACTTAGCGAGCATGCTATTTTATATATAAAACAATACTTTTTTTTTTTTAACTTGGGGTCTAAAGTCTTTACTTGGGTTTAATTACCTTTGGACTGGCCCTGATTTTCAGTCTTGTAGTTCACAACTACTTATCAGTGGATCAACCTCGATTTGACCCCCTTCTTCTCTTGTTGATGAGCTAGCTTAATTTATAAACGAGCTAAGTTCAAGCACACATTTTTAGCTCGGTTGAGTTTTTCGAGTCAAGCGCAGCTGGTTGGTTTGAAATTTGGGGCAAGCTCGAACTAATATTGTTCAACTCATAGAGAATCTTACTTATAAATGGTAATCACCTCCTTTTAATTTTACATAAAAGAAAAAAAAAAACCTACTACAAGCTATTGATAGCATCTTGTGAACAATAATCTATTATTAAAGAAAGCCTATTAAATTACCCTATACGGGGCTCATGGGGGAGAAAATATCTTTTAAAATTCAGAAAGTTTGACACACCAGAACAATAATGTACATAATTAACTCACATGCTATATGGCATATTATAGGGATGCACTTTTTTTTTTTTTTTTTGAACGGAGGGGTGCACTTTCATAGAACTTTATGTAACGTACACAATTATTTCTCCAAATACATATAAATCATGTAACATGCATAGATGCCCTTCTCTTTTTTTTTTTTTTTTTAAGTAAACTTCATTCACAAAAAACGCCAACGAGTGGTCCTCAAAGCAAGGACCCCCGGGCAAGAAAACAAACCAACAATTACATCAAGTCTAACGGGTAAGCACGCCATTTTTTCCAATCTAAACATTTTAATCTAGCTCTATGGCGGATCCAAAAGAAGGCAATCGACTTGATATTTTCCACAAGCTCACTAGGTCTCCTATATTTGCGATTAAATATCCGGCTATTTCTCTCGTTCCATATCGCCCACAACGTAGTATACACAATGCCTCTCCATATATATCTTTGATTCTTTGACATATAATGTGAGTTCATGCTTTGAATAATGTCAGCAACATCAAAGGCGAAAAACGGCGGAAGACGGCACCAAGAACTAAGACGATTCCATACCTCATCTGCATATTCGCACCCTGTAAATAAATGCAGACTTGTTTCTGCAACTGTATCACAGCAGACGCAGGAAAGATCATGAACAGGAACGTTTCTTTTTTGGAGCTCAACACGCGTCGGCAACCGGTCACGGGCTGCACGCCAAACCATAACTTTGCACTTGGCTGGAACCCAAGCCTTCCAATAAATGGACGCTGAACTGGTGGTATTTGAGAGCGAATACATCAAATGTTTAGCCGATTTAACCGAAAATATCCCATTTTTATCGTGTGTCCACTGCCAACTATCCTCTCCTCCTATCCATTGGAAATTATATATATCATCTAAAAGCTGAAACAGTTCGTTGATTTCATCAGCATTGGACGGCTGAGACCTCCAAGCCCACCGCGTCACCTTTTCCCCGTTAATGACCGTGAGCCGTTCCTGGACAGAGGCCCATTTTGCAGCTTCAAGTCTGAACAGGTTGGGATAAACGACTCGCAAGGGGTTCTCTCGCAACCAAATATCGCCCCAAAAGGAAGTGTGAGCGCCGTTCCCAACTTTACAAGCGAAAAAACTGTTAAGGTTCCTACCGTTTGGTAGCAATTTTTCGCCCGTTTTAACAATGTTTTTCCAACCGTTACTAGCCGAAGAGGAACATGGCATCGCTGCCCACTGTCGAGCAGAACCGTTACAGCCCGATATCACCTCCTTCCAAAGCGAATTCCCCTCAATTTTATACCGCCAAGTCCATTTCAGTAGAAGAGCATCATTGACCATTTGAAGGTTTGAAATACCAAGCCCACCATCCTTTTTTGATTTAGTAATACTATCCCATGCTACCCAAGGTATCTTTTTCTCCTCACTAGAACCCGCCCACAAAAAACGCCTCATAAGGGACTCTAAAGTTTCAATCACGGCTTTTGGCGCTCTATATAAAGATAAATAATAAATAGGTAGACTTTCAAGAACGGTCTTTATAAGAATAAGGCGGCCCCCAATAGATAGAAAACGTGCCTTCCAAGAAGATAGCCTGTTTTTAACCACTTCCACTACCGGATCCCAACTCGCTACCCTAGACATATTAGCACCCACTTTAATGCCAAGGTAGACGAATGGAAACGTCCCTCTTCTACAACCCAAAATTTCCATCATAGCATCCACCTCCATATCGATTACACCACTCCAAATAGATTGCCCTTCTCTTTTAATCACATATGGGTATCAGTTCTCAACTCTTTATTTCATCCTAATATCCCACCGCATGAAAATTAAAAAAAAATGATTTTCAATAATTTATTACACAATACAAATATATCTATATGTAAATTTATTACTGTTTACAAATTATAAATAATTCTCTCACACTATTCATAATATTTTGACATATGACATTTAGGGTGTTCAAATCGTTCGCCGCTCGTGAATCGCTCATCACTTGTTCGGAAAATGTTTGAAAAATGCTCGCTCGATCTTCCGTTCGGCTGTATATGAGCCGACCGATTCGGTTCGGTTCGGTTTGCAAATGAGCCAAGCACGAATAAAGGTACGCTTGGCTCGGTTCGGCTCGAATAAATTTTTATTTATTTAATAATAAATATACACACAATTTATAGATAAATTTATGGCTTTATATATAAGATTCTATTGGATTTTACTCAGTATATGCAAACAAAATATAACCATCCCACTTAATTCAATAAAAAATTTTACACTAGATTTAATAGTAAAACAATAAGTCATGAGGTGACAGTCTTGACTTCTTTATGTTATTAGTCGTCCATCACTAATTGTTGCTTGATATCACACCTACGTCACAATGCAACTATTGTTCTCTGACGTATGCTCATCACCTCGCCAGTCTCAATCTAAGCCTCATCCTTGGACACTGGGATCTTAATATTAGTGTTATCGTTGGACATTTCAACCTTAGTTGTCACCCGATTTTTGGCTCGATTGTAAACAAGGCGCTCCGCTCGATTCGGTTTGTAAACGAGCCAAACACAAGCAAAGCTCCGCTCAGATCGGCTCGGCTCGTGATCAACCCTAATGACATTGATAGGTAACATATCCATAACTGGTAGACTCTTATATGGACTAGTTTGACAAGGGGAAATAAAACATGAATTACCCAAACTTTAAACGAACATAACTTGAGTTGTGATTGGATTCACGGGACCCACGAGCAGGCATCGAAAAGGTCTCCTCCACAAGCTAGATTACATGGCAAACCAACGTAGCCCCCAGTTGTCAGGCCCGAATTTAATTTAAGCTAGGTTTAAATGATCTGGAGATTGGAGTCCCAAACTCTATGTGAACGGGATTTTACTTGACACCATTTGTGAAACGTGTCAAAACTGCAGTGTCTGAAAAACAATATATGATTCTATATATGTTTTATTGGCGAGCTTCATTAGATTAGTTATAAAGCACATTACATGACATGTTCGAAAGTTGACACTGGGCTTCATGTTGGGGAATAACCGTAACAAACGAACAATAACGGACAACAGAAATCTCTGAAGGCACGTGATCGCTTTCAGATTGAATCAATTCGACGGTTCTATCGAATATTCAATCGGATACAATCAGAGATTGAGAATTTTCTGTATGTTGTGATTGAGATTAAAGAACCAGAGAGTTTTGATCAAGAAGGAGAAGAATTCGTAATGAAAAACAGGGCCAGAAACTGCCTTTTAGGCAGTTTTCAAACGGTTTCAACATTGCCAAAATTAGTCCCTCTATTTCCGAAAATTAATTTTCTAAGACATTTTTACCATAGCAATTTTAATGGAAATAAAATTTTTCCAAGCTCGACCCCAGCCAGGGGCTCTGCCCCTTGGACCCCGCCAGGGCTGCCGCCCCTTGGACCCTGCTCCCAGGGGTGCTGCCCCCGGACCCCCGTTCCTTAGGGGCTTCGCCCCTAAGTTCATAATAAATTCAAATAGGCGTGCACTCCGCACCACCATACCTATATGATGTATTATTATGAACATATTGATCAAATAGTCAATCCAATTACACTAAAATATCCAACAATCCTCCCCTATTTTAGTGTAATCCTTGATTAACTAAAACAAGTAATCTCAAACATTCAAACTTTTGCTTAAATGAAATGTCGTGACGATTGAATTTCACATTAGTACATTACACATTCTGAATATTCGAATACCAGGGTGTCGCTTAGGATTGAACCCTGGGAACTCATCTTGAATACACAAAGATAATGTACACAAAAGTTTACATACATAGTAGTTCTATCTTGACATAATGTTTTACTAGCCTATGTCCTTATCCTTCATAAGCATGTCAAAGCCAAGTCCCAGCTTCTTGAAGCGGCTAAACTTCATACTTACATAGGTAGCTCTTTTAGTCTTGCACCTGCAATGCAATTTGTCAAAAAAGCTATTAAGAATATATACATTCAACCTCCTTAACTTGCAGGTCTGAACACATACCTTGGGATGAATCTTCTAATGTGTTCCAATCTCTACATATTAAGCTTTCCGCATTGAATTCTGCATCTAGCGTTGTACTAGATGGGAATTGGGTATCTTAACATCAAAGATTTCTAGTGGACCTTAATCCCATCCCTATAGCCGACCTTTTCACGAGATCTCTACTTAACCCTTTGGTTAAATGATCGGCTAAATTGTTTTGGGTTCTCACAAACACCACAGATATCACACCATTCGTGATAAGATCACGTATCATGCTGTGTCTAACACCTAAGTGTCTAGACTTTCCATTATACACTTGACTATATGCCTTAGACAAGGTAGATTCACTATCACATCTGATAGATAATGGTGATATCGGTTTCGGCCACAATGGAATTTCATAAATCAAATTTCTTAGCCATTCAGCTTCTTTACTAGCTGCTGCTAATGCCACAAACTCAGCTTCCATTGTTGAATTAGTGATGCAAGTTTGTTTCTTTGATGCCCAGCATATAGCACCACCTCCAAGAAGGAACACCCAACCACTTGTGGAAGAATGATCTTCCAAATTAGTAATCCAACTTGCATCTAAATAACCTTCAAGAACAGACGGAAATCCAGTATAAGTCAAACCAAAATCTATGGTTCCTTTCAAGTACCTAAATACTCGATTTATTGCTTGCCAATGAATCAAACTTGGATTGTGAGTATATCTACTCAGTTTTCCAACAGCAAAAGCTATATCGGGTCTAGTACTAATCATGGCATACATGAGAGACCCAATAGCCTTTGAATATTCAAGTTGATTCACAGCAACTCCTTTATTAGGTACGAGTTTTACTGAAGGATCCATAGGAGTACCCATTGGAGAACTATCTTTGTGATTAAACTTTTCCAACATCTTCTCAATATAATGTGATTGAGAGATAGTAATACCATGTTCTCCACGTATGATCTTAATACCAAGAATCACGTCTGCCTCCCCCATGTCTTTCATATCAAACTTATATGACAGAAATTTCTTAGTTTTATCAACTTCATTTTGGTCAGTACCAAAAATCAACATGTCATCAACATATAAGCAAATAATTACTCCTTTTCCAGAAGTATCAAATTTGCTATAAACACACTTGTCCGCTTGGTTTAATGCAAAACCATTAGACAGCACCACATCATCAAACTTTTGATGCCATTGCTTAGGGCCTTGTTTCAGGCCATAAAGAGATTTTACCAATTTACAAACCTTATGTTCATTTCCAGGCATGACAAAACCTTCAGGTTGTTTCATGTAAATCTCTTCATCCAATTCACCATTCAAAAAGGCAGTTTTAACATCCATTTGGTGAATTACAAGATTATGTATAGCTGCAAGTGCCAACAATAATCTTATGGTGGTTATCCTAGCAACAGGAGCATAGGTATCAAAGTAGTCAATGCCTTCCTTTTGCCTAAAGCCTTGGATGACCAATCTGGCTTTACATTTGTCTATGCTACCATCCACCTTCATCTTCCTTTTGAAGATCCATTTACTACCCCAAAGGTTTACACCCAGGTGGTAAATCAGCCAATTTCCATGTATTATTGTGCATTATAGAGTCAATCTCATCTTGGATTGCTTCTTTCCAAAATGCAGCATCCCTAGAAGACATAGCATCATTGAATGTCTTTGGATCCTCATCAATATTAAAACAATATTGATACTGATGTTCAACACCATTTCTGGTTCCTTCTACTAAATAAAGATGAAAGTCAGCACCAAAAGACTTGGGTTTTCTGACTCTAGTACTTTTTCTAGGCTCAGTACTAGTAGAAGGTACATCATGTAACACCCCAACCGATGGCGGAATCATCGAGGTGCCACGTAGTGACGATTGTTCAAAAGCTCATGGTACTAAAATGTAAATATATGATTATTGAATATTGTTTTACAACATGTGAAATTAAATACAAGACAACAAAAAAATAAAGATAATTGATTGATTTAATCTAAGTCCAAAGTCCTATGTGAAGCGTCAAGCAGCTTATCCTGAAACATGCACGAAAATAATTTTGTCAACATATGATGTTGGTGAGTACTACTTAGTTTTGTACATATAGTATAAGTTTGAAAAGTAGTACAATTCGTGTGTCTAGCATCACCAAGGCATTATGTAAACACGCAAGTAACCAAACAAGACAAAGATCAAATGTAAAGTTTGTACAATGTAATTGATAATGAGCACCTCAACACGTGTGAGTCTAAAAGAGCACCATAACATAAGTTATGTCTAAATGAGCACCGTAACATAAGTTACGTCTGTATGTAAAGAGCACCATAACATAAGTTATGTCTGTATGTAAAGAGCACCATAACATAAGTTATGTCTAGATGTATGATGTTTGTATGTAAGCTACGTTCATGTTCAAACATAAGCACAAAGATAAACAAGACACGTATATGAATTGTAAATGAATAAAAATGTATGTGTAAATGAATATGAAACTTTTGTATACTTGTGCATGAATCACCCCAAAAGTTGTAAAAGCGGAAAAAGGGGATAAGTAATACTCACCTTAGCAAGGTGGTAAGTCTTGTGTAATTGAATAAGTATAATCCAACGTTGCCAAGTATCACCCTATGTATAATGTAACAAATAAGTCAAAGTCTATTTGATCTATAAGTATTTTCTAGGGCTTCGAATTGGGGATAAGCATTCGTTTGATTAATAATTTAAACGTTTAATAAATAAGAGAAATTTGATAAATAAATAAACGAAAGTCTTTTTGTAATTTCAAATTGGAGATGGTCACAATATAAAGTTTTTAAGTGTGAAAATAATTTTTATAAAATTATTTTCTTGAAAATAGAATATTTAATCTATTTATTTCAAATTGTCGAAATATGACTTTAATCTCTAAAAATATTAAAATTAAAGAATTCTTGAATTAAAAATTGTATTTCTGTTCCAAATGAATAGAAATAATTTATGTAAAATTTTGGTACAAAAATATTGAAAAATGAATTTATTATGATTTATTTATGATTAAAACTAACAAAAATTGATTAAAAATATTGAATAAACGATTTTTCTGAAATAAAAATTATTTCTGAAATGTATATTGTTATACAAGTTTAGGATAATTTTTGTGGAATTTTATAAAATCGTTTAGATATTTTTATTGAATTTTACAATTATAAATAAATAAACTTGTAATATTTATTATATATATTAAATAAATGATTTTTGGAAAACTAAAAATGGTATGTTAAACTTTTCAATCACAATAACATATAGTAATTTTTGTAGAATTTATAAGGAAGTTTTGGTATTTTAAAATGAATTTTAAAAATACAAAGGAAATATATAAGCTTAAATGATGTAAAAAAATAATGGTTGATCCTGCTGGGAATCAAACCCGTGTGCTTGGGTTTAACAACATCAGACACAACCACTTGATCAGGATCAGTGGTTGTGTTGAGTTTGCATTAGTTTAAAATAAATATACAGTTTTTGTGTTAGTGTTCTTCCCCAATTCAAACCTTACGAGCCCTAGCTTCTTAATCGAATTAATTAACGATCAATAGCCACAGTAATGTTAGGGATATTGATCGATTGATCATGAATAACAATACCCACTGATAAAATACAACTTACAAACACGATTGAATTCGAATTGCTCAGTCAACGCAAAAGGTCAAACGCGAGTAAAAGCTTCGATTATGCATCAGAATGTGTTTGAAAATAAAAATGAATGTATGGGTTCTCTTAGTCGCACCTTTAGTGTGCAGATGCGAGTTCAATTGAATCAAAATCGAGTATTTATAATGTGTTGATGTGGGTTGATATGGAATGTTAATAATGTCTTTGACTCACTAATTGATTGCTGAAAGATGGTCTTCACGCGTTAAACGCGTCAATGGTGTTATTTGGTCAAATGGAATGCGTTAAATGGTGATTAAGGGCCACGAATTCAGCTGTTGATTCCCCCTTTTTTTGGCTTGCATCGCACAGTAACAGGGAAGCAAAAAGGAATGAGATGGAGCTGGGTTTAGATGGCTTATATACAATTTAGGTTGGGATTAAAACAAAAGTTAACATGTAGCTCAGATGGTTGTTCGTATGTGGGATTGCTAAGCCGGCTCGGGTTCGAGTCCGGTCTGCAGCAGTTTTTTTTTTTTTTTTTTTTTTTTTTTTTTTTTTTTTTTTTTTTGTAAACTGAAGGGAGAGGGGTGAAGTGGGCTGGATTGATGGGCCGGTGTACTAGGCTTCGCTGATGGGCTCAGGTATGTGTAAGGGGGGTTTGGGTTGGTAGTTTAATGGATTAGGGTAATGGTTTGGGTTTAAGGGTTAGTCTAGACTAATATTATTTATTATCATTATTATTATTATTATTATTATTATTTATTATCATTATTATTATTATTATTATATAAAAATAAAAATATAATGAAAAAGTGACGGGTGTCACACATCATCACAATTACCTGAATTGTCACCACGAGAAATTGTCTGTTCATAATTTTTAAGACACTGAGGCGTATCCTTCAATCGAGGAACAGAAGAAAATCTATCCTCATTCCCAAAATTAGCATCACTTGACTCAATGACAGAGTGAACAGATACATAATCATTTGGTTCTATGACATAGAACCTATAAACAGGGAATGTTCAGCATATCCAATAAATATGCAATCTATGCCTCTTTCACCAATGGTACTCATTTTGGGCTCAGTAAGCCTCACAACAGCTCTACATCCCCAGACTTTGAGAAAACTCAAATCTGGTACCTTTTTGTACCAAAGTTCATATGGGGTTACCTTAGACCTTTTATTAGGTGCTCGGTTCAGTAAGTAACAGGCTGTCAACATAGCCTCACCCCAAAATCCATCACTTAAACCAGAATAGGACAACATGGAATTCACTGTTTCTTTCAATGACCTATTCTTCCTTTCAGCCACACCATTTTGTTGTGGTGTATAAGGAGCAGTTGTTTGATGTATTATACCAGTAGATTGGAAATACACTGGATCATAATACTCTCCACCTCTATCTGTACGAAGGTTTTTAATCAAACCATTTCTATGAAGCTCAACCTCTTGTTTATAAACTTTAAATTTATCAGAGCTTCATCCTTTGAATGCAATAGATATACATAACAAAATCTAGTTGCATCATCAATAAAGGTTACAACATACTTCTTTTTTCCTAGAGAAGGAGTACTATGAATGTCACATAAATCGGAATGAATTAATTCTAATACCTTAGAATTCCTTTTGACATCTTTAAATGGTTTTCTGGTAATTTTTGTCAATTTGCAAGTATGACAAGCATTACATTTTTGTATGTCAAAAGCAGGTATAAGACTCATTTTAGACATATCTTTCATTCTGCGATAATTAACGTGACCTAATCTAGCATGCCATAATTCTGATTTACTAAAATCATTGCTAGAACTAGTAGAAGCCATACAAACAGAATTATTAACAAAAGGGACATCTAAATTCAACTTAAACATGCCATTCAAATAACCAAATCCAATAAAGGTTCCATGTCTTGACAAGATATACTTGTCACTTTCCAAGACCTGCTTATAACCACAATTATTCAATGCAATACCAGATACTAAGTTCTTACGAATCTCAGGTACATATAGAACATTATTTAATAGTAAAGAGTTTCCAGAAGTAAATACTAAAAGAACAGATCCTATTCCTTTAATTGGTTCAGAAGCAACATTGCCCATCTTCAGTAAAGATCCATCTTCAATTGGCTTAAAATATTTGAACCATTGAAGATTTTTGCAAACATGACATGTTGCTCCCGAATCCATCCACCATGAAATATCATCATCCTACACATAAAATGCTTCAGAGATTATTGATACATAATAATTCTCAATACAATGATCACATGGTACCAAAAACGAACCTAATTGCTTTTCGGGATCCTTGGATCCACTTGTACCAGCCACGTTTTTGCCTTTTCCTCCACTCTTACCAGACCTGCAGTCTTTCTTGAAGTGTCCGGGTTTATTACACTTCCAACAAACCTTTTTAAGCTTCTTATCAGAACCCTTATTGTTGTTCCCTTCAAACTTTCGTTTCCATTTCCATGCCTTGGAGGATTCACCCTCCTCCACCATGTTCACAGAAGAACAACCAGCCATGGTCTTAGTACCAACACCAGAACCCTTTTCCATATCACGTATGTTTTGTTCAATTTGGAAACTACTTCCTAATTCAACCAGATTCATTTCCTCTTTCTTATGTTTCAGATTATTCTTAAAATCTTTCCAAGAGGGTGGCAGTTTATCAATAATACTAGAGACAGAAATCGCTTCATCCATCTTCATTCCATATTGATGAAACCGCCCTAGTATTCGTTGCAATTCTTGATACTGTTCCATAACAGGTCTAGTGTCTACCATTTTATAGTTAATAAAATTACCAACCAGAAATTTCTTACTAGACGCATCTTCTGCCATGTATTTGGCTTCAAGGGCATCCCATAATTCTTTTGCAGACTCTACGTTTTGATACACATCAAATAAAGAATCAGACATACCGTTAAGAATATGACCACGACAGATGTAGTCTGCGTTTTCCCACTTTGAACGAGTTCTGGTTTGTTCCAGAGTTTCATTCTCAACAATCTCGGGACAAGGAGTGCTCAGAACATACACCACTTTCAGACTCGTGAGATAGAAGTGCATCTTTTTTTTGCCAGCGTCTGAAATCCTGTCCAGAAAACTTGTCCAATTTCGTAAAGTTCTTCGTCATATCTTTCACAGATTCGTTGTTCGTCATCTTCAGAAATTGATTCAATCTTTGTTGGGGAATAACCGTAACAAACGAACAATAACGGATAACAGAAATCTCTGAAGGCACGTGATCGCTTTCAGATTGAATCAATTCGACGGTTCTATCGAATATTCAATCGGATACAATCAGAGATTGAGAATTTTCTGTATGTTGTGATTGAGATTAAAGAACCAGAGAGTTTTGATCAAGAAGGAGAAGAATTGGTAATGAAAAACAGGGCCAGAAACTGCCTTTTAGGCAGTTTTCAAAGGGTTTCAACATTGCCAAAATTAGTCCCTCTATTTCCGAAAATTAATTTTCTAAGACATTTTTACCATAGCAATTTTAATGGAAATAAATTTTTTCCAAGCTCGACCCCAGCCAGGGGCTCTGCCCCTTGGACCCTGCTCCCAGGGGCGCTGCCCCCAGACCCCCGTTCCTTAGGGGCTTCGCCCCTAAGTTCATAATAAATTCAAATAAGCGTGCACTCCGCACCACCATACCTATATGGTGTATTATTATGAACATATTGTTCAAATAGTCAATCAAATTACATTAAAATATCCAACACTTCAACGATGTATATGGGAGTTAGAAGAAATTCTTGATCATGCATCTACCTATTATTAATCTATAAGACAAAAATTAAAATAAAAAAAGCTTTTACAGTATAGTGATCTAGTTTTTTTTTTATTTATATATATTCAAATTCATATATTAGTTTCCCACTATAACTTAGCAGAAGCACATGCCCTTAGAGGTGAGATCATAGATTTAAACCTGGGCCTATTGGTGTATATGAGTAACATTTGTCATTCAGAAAAGATCCCCGCTACAGCTTCATAGTTTCATATGCATTCAACATAATTTTATATATTAAATGTATATTGGTAATACGTATTATAGTTTATGACTATTTTAGCCATGTTTTTTTTAACAAACAAACGAAGCTTTCATTTCACCAAAAAGAGTACAACCCATCGACACTCAGAACAACAGAACAATTTTAGCCATGTGTTTGGTTCTATTTCAAAATCTCATCTCCTTGCGCATTTAGTAAAAAGTGAATTCAGTGCCTATATGAATTTTAGATAAAAACTTTGGTTGTTAATTAGAAGATGGCGAAGGACCAGATTTGGGATATTAATCATAGGGAAAATGGCCAAAATAGCCAGTTGACCGTGCGTTTTGCATAAATGACCCTCTCCCGGCTCTTTGGAGAGACCGGTACGGTTTCCGAAACGGCTGAACCGTCTTCCGAGAGCCTTTGGTTTCCAACCAGTAGGAACCCAACACGTGGCGTTTACGATCCCGATGTCTGCCACCCGTCTCCCGTGGGGCCCTTGAGACCTGTCAGGGCCGCAAAGCCGTCTCCGGTGGGTCCCTGAGACGTTTCACCAACGGCTCAATTGAAGCCGTCTTCGGCTCGGCTTAGTCGAATCCGTTTTGGCTGAACCGTCTCCAGTTATTAATAAATTTAATTTTTTTTTCAAATTTAGTTTGGGTATAAATATGTAGGTTTGTTTGAAAAAAAAAAAAAAAAAAACACATTTATCTTTCTTTCCACTATCATCTCCTTCAATTAATCAAAGCCAAAATGTTTTACCAAATCAAACAAAATCTTCTCAAATATTCAAAGGAAACATATCTTCTAAAATATTCAACACGGTTCAAGGCATATATCTTTTTGATTATTCGACGTGTTTTTGAGTTTCAGAAAACCTGAATATTTTTTCGGTTAAAATTATGCCACTTTTTAAACCTAAGCCTTTGGGATTTATCTAATCCCATTCAATGGAAAGTTTCTGCTCCTCTCCCCGCTTACCTAAATTATCATCATCAACATCCACACCCCTTTCACCCGTTTTCTTTGTCCTTGAGTTGATGTCCAATCACTTGGGAAGACATTTGGAGCGAAAGGTTGAGGTGATGGATAGGTTTCGGTCGGAGTTAGTGAGAAGTAAAGCGAAAAAGGCTTCGCAGGAAAAAGAGGAAACCGGATGTAATGATAAAATGTTTTGCAACGTTGTGGGAAACGAGCTTTCAGCCTATAGAAAAGATAGATTAGTGACATTGCTGTAAAGATGTTTGTTTCTTATAGAATTTTATAATTTCGAATGTTAATTTGTTGTAAATTTAAATAATCAAATATTTGAAAAAAACCAAGCCCCCTCGGGAACCGTGAAACGGCTCAAGGGAACCGTCTTGGTAAGAGTTATAGCGGCTCTACGGTTCGTATAAATGTCCACTTACGGTTGATGAAATTTATAACCAATGTGTAACATCGTGAATTTCTCCTAATTTTTTTTTTTGATAAAAAGAATGTATTGTTTTAAACAATATATGTTTTAAATACCTTAAACTAATAATTATTTGTATCTTGACACTTTTGTACGTTTTAAAAATATTTCGAGTCACTTTCGGGCTTATATAATCATATTATGAATTTAGAATAATATAGTTTTAGGGAAATAATTGCAAAAAAAAAAAGATTTGTGTGGACCGGGACTCGAACCCGCGTCAACAGCCAACTAACACACAGTGACAACCAGCTGAGCCAACTATTATCTTGTGTAGTATTTCAGAAGAAAATAAACTTAACACATTCCTTAAATTGATTAGTCAAAGTCTTAGTCAAACAGTCAAAGTCTTAGTCAAATAGTCAATTCATCATAAAACCTTACTTTATGGTGTTGACCAATTTTAATGGCTAATTGACTCCAAAACTAGTATAAAAACCCACCTATGACCCATTATACTTTGCACCTCTAAATCGATTGTTTCAATCCGATTAAACTTTCCCTCATACCTTTCTTCTATAGTCTATTACTTCTACAATTGAAGCTTTGATTATAAGCTCTTGTAATTGGCAACTTTGGGGCTACACATATTCTATTTTTCATGAGACATAACATTTTGCTAAGGTGAGTTTTACATAGCCCATTTTCTATTTATCACCATTTTTGGGGTGAAACATGTTACAACATTCTATATGCAATTCAATCATCAAAGTGTCTATGTGTTTTTCTATGTTGCATTATGTCTTGAACATGACTAGGGTAAGCACAATTCTAGCATAATCATTAACATTGATTGTATGGGAACCATGAGCGTATGGGATGTACCACATTATAACAGTCACAAGGGTTGATTATGCACTCGATTTACTTCTAGTATGTTTTCATATATGGACTAGACTTGCCATGACACTTGAATTGTACAAGTTTTATTCAATTATCAAAACCTATGTAATTCTCACCAACTTTTGTTGACCCAAAATATTTTCAAACTTAACATGTTTCAGGTTATAGCTTGCTCGAAGATTAGAGTTAATGCTTGAAGATGCGTAGCTAGTATTATTTTTTTTTTTATCTTGATGTACAAATTCTTAGAACAATTGTATGTAATTTATTTAAATCATGTATTGAAACTTATTATTTACCATGAGCTACTGAACAATCATCAATACGTGACATCCCGATGTTTCTGCCATCGGTTGGGGTGTTACAGATTGGTATCAGAGCCTTGGTTATAGGGAATTAGGTTATTAGAAAAATAATCTAGTCTATAACCATAGGATTATAACCAGTATTTGCTCCTTTTACTTGTTATTCTCTATCTCCCTCCTACTTCTTATCCCTACTTTAATCCCTACAAGAAGATTGCTCTCCATCACTGGATCTACTCTTGGACTAATAGGACAAAATCCTCAGGTTTAGCCTGAACCACCTCGAGATCTCGTCGAAGTTCTAGAATCTTAATAACGAACACGTGCAATCTGGAAGGGTGAACGCCTGTATTCTGAGTCTTCTGTCTAGGCTGGCATTGCGCATATATCCCAATCAGACGAGGGACCCGGATGCCTACCTGGGAATTCTCGGGATGAGTGTTCACTTATAGGCTAAAGCATGTCTTCATTATGTTATTAGAATCTAGAAGTTTTGATAAGTCAACGTTTTCGTTTATTCGTTTTAATTAATGAATAAATGATTACACTCACTTTCCTTAAACTAAGCTCTAAAATCTCAAAATTTTACAGCTTAAATCAATCTCATTTCATAACCATCTATGGATTTCACAATCACACTTCACCTTACCATCTTAGCCACTTTTTAAATATTCAACACCCTATCCAAATCATATTATTTCATTTCTCCACATGTTACTTATTTTTTTTTAAAAAAAAAAAACTATAACCTCATACCTTAGCACAAACTAAAGATTTCTAAATCTTGTTGTATTTTCATTACCTAGTAACTTTACAAAGTACATTTTTTTTTGTCAAAAGATGTCCTCGAACTTAAATTCAATTGTTTAATTATTGACGTAACAAACGATTTTCTATATAATGCTTTAAACTATTAAAAATCACTAATAGAACCTTGATCTTCAAAACCTAATGTCATGTTTGAAATCTCCAACTAACGGGAATATTTTAATCAAAGCTTACTTAGCTTGTACTATTTAACAACTTTTGCTTTATGTACAAAACCAATTTTGAAAAAAAAAAAAAATTTATCCATAGGAATAATATATAGTCTCTAAATTCTCCATCGACACTCACTCATTTTCAACTTGTTCAAATTTTTACAATATTTGGCATATACCACAATCATGTTTTCTTATACACTTGATTATAACCGTTGATCCAAACCCCACAATTTGCACTGCCGCATAATCTCCTTACTATAAAATAAACTCCTTGTCAACTATTTTCACATTCACTATCTCTCACAACTTTATTCTGCTTCAAGATTTCTCACCATCCCCTCAAGAATTAGACTCATATCCTTCACCTTCTCAAACATGAACTAGTTACCCATGATAACCAAACTATTGAAACTTGATTGTGTGTTGCATCAAACTTAATCCTTAGTTATACATGAGGATTCAATTATCTACCATATTTGAACATTTGATACTAGACGTCATGGAATATAAACTATTTGCTATAGACACACCTAGAGTCATTAACCTTGTCTAGGGCAACTCTATTACAACTCGCATGCTATACTTGATACTTGATTGCTTACATGTACATATTATCAATTTGCAATTCATGTGTGTAATAATTGGTACACTTAATCAAACAACTGATAGAGGATGAAGTAATTGCTCAACAGTTAGTAGAGTACCAAATAACCTACTCAACGATTGGTAGAGGTCATCATGCCTGCTCATCAGTCGGTAGAGGCCCTACAACCTGCTCAACGACTAGTAGAGGCTATCGCACCTGCTCAACAATCGGTAGAGGTTCTTACTCACTGACTGGTAGAAGTCTTTTTCCTACTCAACAGTTGGACTGATTTTTGGATACATTGTAAACGATTCAATCACAAGGTTATTTTGCATTACTTACATGTGTGTTTAGAGTCATAGAAGGACACAAAACCCTAATGTTAGGTAAATTGGTGATTGCGGTCCGGAACGTAATCATGAATTTACAGGTACGTTAAGGTAGTGTGAAATTCTAATAAGGTTTTAGTAGTTCATTTGGTTTTCATATAGCCAATCATGTCATGCATTTCTTATAAGATTCCTAAAACATAAGTTTAGTATTTTGCTAGATTCTTATGCTTCTTGCTACTTCAGATGAACCTAATCCAATCCTTAAAACTCACATCTCAAACCTCTTATCCAAATTATTTGAAACAAATTATTCTATTACCTATAAATTCATGTCGTGCCTTAACCCAAACCACAGCTGCCTTAATTTCTACCTAATCAACCTCAAACCTATGTTTTTAATAACTTCGGGACGAAGTTTCCAAAAGTAGGGGAGACTGTAACATCGCGAATTTCCCCTAATTTTTTTTGATAAAAAGAATGTATTGTTTTAAACAATATATGTTTTAAATACCTTAAACTAATAATTATTTGTATCTTGACACTTTTGTACGTTTTAAAAATATTTCGAGTCACTTTCGGGCTTATATAATCATATTATGAATTTAGAATAATATAGTTTTAGGGAAATAATTGCCAAAAAAAAAAAAGATTTGTGTGGACCGGGACTCGAACCCGCGTCCACAGCCAACCAACACACAGTGACAACCAGCTGAGCCAACTATCATCTTGTGTAGTATTTCAGAAGAAAATAAACGTAACACATTCCTTAAATTGATTAGTCAAAGTCTTAGTCAAACAGTCAAAGTCTTAGTCAAACAGTCAAAGTCTTAGTCAAATAGTCAATTCATCATAAAACCTTACTTTATGGTGTTGACCAATTTTAATGGCTAATTGACTCCAAAACTAGTATAAAAACCCACCTATGACCCATTATACTTTGCACCTCTAAATCGATTGTTTCAATCCGATTAAACTTTCCCTCATACCTTTCTTCTATAGTCTATTACTTCTACAATTGAAGCTTTGATTATAAACTCTTGTAATTGGCAACTTTGGGGCTACACATATTCTATTTTTCATGAGACATAACATTTTGCTAAGGTGAGTTTTACATAGCCCCTTTTCTATTTATCACAATTTTTGGGGTGAAACATGTTACAACATTCTATATGCAATTCAATCATCAAAGTGTCTATGTGTTTTTCTATGTTTCATTATGTCTTGAACATGACTAGGGTAAGCACAATTCTAGCATAATCATTAACATTGATCAGCCGACGGTATACATTGATAGATCTATTGGACTGACAATCCCACCCGGATACGTGCCTCCTACAAAGGTAGCGTGGGTGTTTGTTATCGCATAACATATTCGAGTGAACCATGAGCGTATGGGATGTACCACATTATAACAGTCACAAGGGTTGAGTATGCACTCGATTTACTTCTAGTATGTTTTCACATATAGACTAGACTTGCCATGACACTTGAATTGTACAAGTTTTATTCAATTATCAAAACCTATGTAATTCTCACCAATTTTTGTTGACCCAAAATATTTTCAAACTTAACATGTTTCAGGTTATAGCTTGCTCGAAGATTAGAGTTAATGCTTGAAGATGCGTAGCTAGTATTTTTTTTTTATCTTGATGTACAAATTCTTAGAACAATTGTATGTAATTTATTTAAATCATGTATTGAAACTTATTATTTACCATGAGCTACTGAACAATCATCAATACGTGACATCCCGATGTTTCCGCCATCGGTTGGGGTGTTACACAATGTCTCTCATGTATTATAAATCTAAAACCCGATCACCGTTCCAACTAATGACGTTTTTAAACCCTTTAATTTTCCAACCCAAACCTACCTCCTCGTCTAAATATAGTCTTAGAATTTTTGGATTGTTGTTACATCTACATAATACTACTTGGATTGTTGATGCATCTACACGTGGGTTAACCCGTGTAATTTGCATGTACGATTTGGTAGTCTATTTTATTGGCAAGTTCATCCTCTTCCTAAATCTCTATCATGATCTTCTGGATCATCCGTCTTTTACATGTACAAGACGGTCGGATGTGATATTTAGGAGAGTTTGTTCTTTGTCTTGTCTGGACCGTTGGTAAGCATCTTTCTGTACATATATTTATGTATTAAGGATGACGAAGATGAGACTGGACAGTGGGTATAAAGCACACTGGGAAAATATATCTCAGCGGTCCAAGCAACGGAAATGTCTCGGTGTTCGACATGAGACTGGACAGTGGGTATAAAGCACACTGGGAATTAATGTCTCGGCGGTCCAAGCAACGGAAATGTCTAGGTGTTCGACGTGTTGAACGACTTCGTGAATTATTATTGTTTGTATATTGTAATTGTTATAATAGTTTAGTTGTTGTATTTTTATGGGATCCCTATTATTATTTGTTTAAATCATTATTTGTTTAAGGTCATGTGTTTTCTACTTTTTGGGGTTACGGTTTTATAAATTTAAACAAAACAATCCCTTTAAACAATATAAACTTAACATAAGCATTTTATTAAAACGTAAATAAAAGGAACATTAAAAGTAAAAAATTAAAAAAAAACTAATCCAAAGCCCCGGGGACATCACGAATCATCTGCCACACCGACAAATGAGTAAAGGGTGGTCGGCCCGAAAACTCGTGCTCAATCTTGGCATGTTCAACTTTTTCATGGTCCGCAGTCTCTTGTGGGAGTTCACGGACAGCGGTTTGATAGAACCCCTTGACGGCACTTGTTTTGCAAGTCCGTCCACTTCCGGTTGAGAGACTCGGTTGACCTACTTGAACCTCCAACCAAAATTTTGAACTCGTTGAGCACGAGTGGCCAAATGGACCCTCGACGTGGTGGGTTTTCTTTAACAGTCTTCCAAGCGGTGCACAGGGCAATTTCTTCTTCTTCCGTCCACGGTTTGGGTGCCATTGTGATTTTGGGTTTGATTTTCTTTTCAGTGACGGTTTGCTGACGGTCTGTAAAATGCAACCGTCTATTGGCTTTATACAGGAGGGATATATGCGGGTGGGTCAACCATTCAATAGGGAATGTCAAAAGATTTCATAGTAAAAATTAAAACACTTGATAAAACACTAAATAAATTAAAACACTTTATTAATAATAAAAATTAAATTAAAAAAACATTACATAAAATTATTTTTAATAAAACCTAAATATAAATATAATCACGTAACAAATGCCACGCGGAAACATATCTGAAGTCTTCGTCGTAGTCCAACAAGTAGTCGATTTTCGCCAATTCAATGAGCCCTTCCTCGGACTCGTTTGGCGACTCCTCTTTGTTGGAGTTGAAGAACCCTTCGAATACGGTGCACTCCGCATTGACGTTGTGAAACTTTTCCGTAACATCTTCGGTCGTACGGTTTGTCTGACCGCCGACAAGTGTTTGAAACTCGGAAAATACTCTACTCCAAAATGGAGTTGCACGAATTTTTGACTAGTGTCCGAAACTCGGGTGTTTTCGGTTACATTTCGCCATGCCAATGTAACCCCAAGGATCTCCTCGTCCGTCCATGAAGACATTTTAGTTGGTTTGATTGATGTTTTGTAAGAAGAATGTGTGATGTAGTGAAGAATTTGTTAATTTGGTGGGTATTTATAGTGTGAAATAATTTAATTAAATAGTTAATATGGTAAATAAATATTAAATGTAATTAATATGGTAGGTAAAAATAAATAAGCACATTTAAAAAAATAAATAAACTTCCAAAATAAGCACATTTTATTAAGAATCATTTGGACGTGGTAAGCACCTCCAGAAATACATTTTTTCAGCCATGAATCATCTGTAAGACGAACATGTTTGTTTTAGATCACCGTTTGTAGTAATTGGTTTATCAGTAACCAAATGCTCCATCAGCATACAAAGATATACCGCTTCATTACCAGACAGGGAGTTATGTGGTACAATATAGTCTTCGTTAAGATTGAAAGTTATACATTTTTCTGGATTACATGTCTTCTTCCAGAATCTTATGTTCACTAGTAAAGCTCCTAAATAAACTTGTATCTTCGTCAGCTTTGGGTGAACAATGGTTCTGTATTTGTCTCCGATACAAAGGTCTTCACAAGCATACATAACAAGTTCTTGTGTCACCAACTCTAGTCGCACGAGTAACCATTCCCTATTTTCAAGCTGAATGGGGAAAAAAACAAAATCAACGTCGAAAAATGAAGGAAACAGTTTGAATTTGCCATTGCAATAGTTGGCCAAGTTTTTTGGAACAGATTCTAATAACGAATTATAAAATTCTGGTGGAAGAATTGTCCACCGCATATTTAGCGAAGCATTTTTTTGTAGCTTTCTACTCCTCCAGTTCATCAGTCTTCCAACCCATCCTTCAACATGCTGAAAAATAATTGAATCACAATTTAAGTAAAAAAAAATAAAAAAAACCATTAAAATTTAAGTTTTTACTGTTGGTGTGAGGTAGCCGTTAGAACGATAGCCCAACAAAATTCCCCAAAAACTTTTGTCAAGCTCAATACTTCTTGAAAAAACAGCAGAATAACAAAAAGATGCGTCGCCTTTATTGTAGAAGTCAACAACATCAGTTGCCCAATTATCATTTTCATCGTCCGGTATAGCCCATTTGCCGATAATGTGTCCTTGTAAGCTTTGTCGATTACTGACAAATTTTCTTTCTCTGGTAATTTCAGGTTCCTTTGGACGCCTCCATTTTTTTAGTATCCAACTCGCGGAATGTTTCTGTGGTTGATAAAAGTATTCTTCTGGAGCTAAATTTTTATCACGGCCGTCAGACATGTTTTCTTTACCGAAACTTCGCCAACAACGTTTTTTAACGACAAAGTATTTTACATTACAACTACTTATATAAAGACGATTTTAAATATAAATTAATTTTTTTAAATTTTTACTTTTTCGTTGTTTAAATGTTTAATTAATCAGGGGCTCACAAAAAGCCGTCTCGGGAACCGTCTGACTGGCAATGGGAACCGTCTCCTGGGGAACCGACTGAGAGGCTTTGGGAACCGTCTCGTCAGACGCGTTGGGAACCGGAACCGGCTCATTCAACGGCGTCTCAGGGAACCGTCTCCTGAGACGCGTTGGGAACCGGAACCGGCTCAATCAGATCGTTCCGGGTACAGTCAGCGAACCGTCTCATGAGACGGGTTGGGAACCGGAACCGGCTCAATCAGATCGTTCCGGGTACAGTCAGCGAACTGTCTCATGAGACGGGTTGGGAACCTGACCCGGCTTAGTCAGACCGTCTCCTGAGACGCTTTGGGAACCGGACCCGGCTCATGCAGCCCGGTCCCACCCTAGGGGTTTACCTTTTGGGGGTAAAAGTAAAATTTTCGGTGAAATTCTCTCCACCGAAAGACGTTACGCTGACGGGAGGGCTCTTTTTCCGATTTGCTCTTGTTTATCATCTTTTCTGGCGAAGGCGAACGGTTTGCTAGGACTCCGGTCAAAATATCAGACGACGGTTTATAAAGGTAATATTAACGTTCCTTTTTATAGTTTTTAAATTTTTTTTTCATTGAAAGCTGTATCCCCCTAAACCAATTTACAGAAAAACGTGCAGCGGAAATACCAACCGAAAAATTTATTTCTTTTAAAAACAACCTTGGATGTTTATAACCCAAAACTACTATACATTTTAGGTATTACATCTTTTAAATATGTTCTATCACATTAAACATGACCCATCTATTTCACGTTATAGGGTCGTGTCCTCGTACAATCCGCCTCCTTGCTCGATCTCCATCCTTTCCTTAGTCTATAGGGTAGACAAGACAAACTGCGATCACCAAATAACCGTTTCGTTAGTTCACTTAGTGACTTAATACACACTACTCAAAATGCGGAGATAATATCCATAGATACTCCATGATCTCGTTCCAACGCCTTTTTGGAAGTTCGGGAGTGGTACCCCGAGCTGATCCTACAAGTCTCATGCATTCACACTTACATACCTGCATCTTCCTTACCATTCACATAACAAGGTTAATAACCCCACAATTCATACAAATATACAATTCCCTCAATACCCCACAATACATACAAGCATACAATTCCCTCATATAACCTACTTTACATACAAGCATACAATTCCCTCATATAACCTACTTTACCTACAAGCATACAATTCCCTCATATAACCTACTTTACCTACAAGCATACAATTCCCTCATATAACTTACTTTACCTACAAGCATACAATTCCCTCGTATAACCCCACAATACATACAAGCATACAATTCCCTCATATAACCTACTTTACCCGTCATGTTACTCTTCCTTCGCCAATCTCTAAGACAAATGTGACGTTTCCAATCCTCTACTCAATCTACATATAATTACCAACCCTTACATACATGAAGCTCTCTCTCAAACCCGAGCATGAGTACACATATGTACTATAAATGAGGTTTGGAGTTGCTCGGAAGCATAAACAAGCTGAAAAATCAACATCCAAGGCCGAAGGAGGATTTGGCGTAGGGTACGCCAAAAGTGGCGTAGCCTACGCCACTTGCGTAGGCAAGGAGGGACAGGATGGTGTAGGACAGAGGGAAATGGCGTAGGCAAACTGGGTGTGGCGTAGCCTACGCCAAAACTGGCGTAGGATACGCCAACAGCAGATTTTGCTCAACGCTTCCCTTTTTCAAGCCATTCTTTTCACGCCATTCTTACCCACAATTCCTGACATTCTAGCAACTCATTGACTAACTCTCCCACCCATTATTCCCCACATACCATGATCAAGTCTCGGATCGAATGCACGCTGTAACAATCATATTACCAACCCATTGGACACTTGTTTGAATGACAACACCATCCGAGTTGTTTAATTGTGACTCGGTTCTTAGATTCAACCTCTAATGAACCTTTAAATCCCCAAAATGCCCTTGAAGGCATCATACCCAATCTAGCCACCCGAAGGCGACACTACTTGGTTTAATTAAATTGTTTTAGACCCATTACCAAGCTTCTTACCTTGACACAACTACAATGTTACCTACTCATTCAAGATTCCTATTCTATATGAACATAATTCAATATCATAGATGCGAGTTAGGTTCGGGAATCACTTACCTCGTGTCCTCCAAATTCATGCTTGCTTATTTGTTTCATTTTGACCCATTAGCTTCCCATGCTTGAGTCCATCAATCCTATCCTTTCATATCATCATGTTCACATCATTGTTAGCATACATGTTCATATCATTGTTAGCATACATGTTCATGCATAAAACCAACCATATTCAACTCATACATCACATTGACTTGCATATGTTAATTTCTAATATGCATAAAACATAGCTTCCCACTCTTTTGATTCATCATTCAGCAATTAAACTTAACATCGTATATATCACATAACCAAGCTAATGTGTCTCACACGAAATTCTCAATCTCACAATCTTGCTAGAAACTTACCATGTTATTTCCATTTTAGTTGACTTTCCAGAAAGTCAACTTTCAACTATATAAACTTCCTTTTTACAAACATATGTCCATATTAACATATTAGGTTGTATGAAATTCACCCCAAACATCATGTTTCTATCTCATTAACATACGAGATCATTCATCATATCAATTAACCAACACATGGTGTGCATCATAGTATTTAAGCATAGTGTACACACTACTAATGTGTACTTCTTACCACGTCATACAATCAACTAAATCCCCACACAAATACTCCCTAATACAATCCTCATGTTAACCTACTATCAATTGTATCTATTATCACATTACTTTCATATTTGTCAAGTCTTGCACACACATTCATACATCATACTCATCTAGACATTTCATCAAACACATGGTGTGCGTACAACATTCTAAGCTCAATGTACAATCATTTCATGCTTAGCTTCTTACTTGATGTTATCAATTACCATGTTTCTTCCCTACATCAAGCATCATTCATTAAATAGACATCAATATAGCAAAACATCAAATTCATTCAATTTATATATCAACTTAGCCAAGAATGCTCATGGGTTACACCCAAAGATCAACACCCACTTCCAAACTCCATGAAACCTCTTCAATTTACTAAATATCCACAAAATTAACATACATACAAGTTTCAATCATAATTTTCATCTAATATCCACATGAATTCACACATTGATTATGTATGAACCCTAGTATTTCATCATCAATTAAATTCTATCACTTACCTCATGTTTGTTAACACTAGATGACTAGGAATCTTCAAACATGCAGGTGTTTTAGCTTCAATCTAGCCATGAAATTCCATGATTTCAGTTTATTCTTGGTCCTCCTTTCTTTCCTTCAAAAATGGCGACAACCTCCAAGAGAAATCTGGAAATTTCTCTTCCACCATCAAGTTTTAATAATCTTATTTAGAAGTTACATTTCCAGTCCCTCAACTTTGATAGCTGATCTATTGTCAATTACTCACTTTATTTTCACTTAACAAGACACTTTAACTAGATAAACTAGCCTAGTTAATTATATCATGCCATTAGGGGTGTTCAACGAATCGAATAACGAATTTTCGAATTATTCGAATCGAATTATTCGAATTTTTAATATTTTTACCTGAATTCGTATTCGATTCGTATTCGTTTAAAATTCAATTTATTCGATTCGTATTCGATTCGAATAAGAAACTCGAATTCGAATCGAATTCGAATAAATTCGATTTAGTTCAAATTCACCTTAAATAACAAATTGTTTTACTTTTAGTTTTAAAACTAATACAAACTCATTATTTTTAACATATAAAATACAAATCTACAAAATTGATAAACAACAATATGTCAAATACGAGAATAGTAAAAATAGTAGAGAGTATAGTTTTATAGAGTTTTGTGATATATAAGGTAAATATATAAAACATGGTTATGCTAAAAGTTATAGACACTATGGGTTCTTAGAGTTTGACCAAATTTAGAAGTTTTTTTTTTTTCAATGTGTATACTTGTGTATATAATAATGTGTATATGTGTATATATATTTAAAAAAATATACATGTACAATTTTTTATTCGAATTTCGAATCGAATCGAATTTAAAATCATAAATTCGTATTCGATTCGTATTCGATTTACTGGACTCGAATTCGAATCGAATCGAATTCGAATTCTTAATAATCGAATCGAATTCTTGGTAATCGAATCGAACTAAATCGAATTTCGAATTTTTCGAATTCGAATCGAATTCTGAACACCCCTACATGCCATAATGTGTTAAAATCGCATTTTGGGGCATTACAAAAACGACACAAACGGGACCACACGACATATTATTGGGGAAGTGGTCCACCACGAACGGGCACACCGTCGACCGTTAATTCTTTTTGTTTGTTTTGTTGTTGACCATTAATCGAGGTTGACCAAACCCGTTTGACCATGCTTGATCCGAATGACTTTGTCGACCCGATGAACGCAAATCAAACCCTACAAGAGGAACAGTACGAAGAGTTTTTTCGGCACCCACAACCGCCGAATCCTCCACGGAGCTTACCTCCTCCGGTAAGCGTTTACTACCATTTTACAAGTATTTTCATCATTTTTCATTTACTTTTTTCGATGCTAAATATTTTTTATAACCTTTTTTTAGTCTGATACCGAAATTAAAGTCCGAGGTGCTTGGGGCAAAGTAACTAAGATGAAAAAAAGAATGTCCGACGCAATGGAAAGCCGTTTTAGGGAGACCGTCTTCGGTCAATTTCTGGATGTTATGAACCATCTCTGCGAAAGTAATTTGTTACTCTCTGTGGCACAACATCAGATTGAGACGGGACTTCCTAGTAAAGACGGCCTTTTTTATCAGATCGGTCCAAATAGTCTTCTATTCACTCCACAACAATTTTGTTTGATAACGGGTTTAAGATTTGGCCGTCACGATGGTTGGGAACTCGTACAATCTCCAACTTCGTTTAAAAGACGAAGATTTGGTGAAGTGGGTAAGGTATCGTTTGAAACTCTTTGTGCTATTTTCAATGGTGACTGGAGCAGTTATGCGGTGGATGATGTTGTCCGTATTTGTATCTTGGTAATGATCGAAACGGTGTTTAAGGGTAACCAAACTTCCGGGACCGTGGATGATCTTGTTCTCGATCTGGTTGATGACTTTGAAGTGTTGAATAGGTTTCCATGGGGAAGTTATTTTTGGGAAGATTTGGTTAAGAACATCAATAACATGCACCTGATTCAAAAGCAGGGTACAAAAGGCTTCAGTTTAAAATCATGTAATTGGGTTTTCAAGGTGATAGTTTTTATGAATTATTTACTTTTATTTATTAAATTTAACTAATATTTGATCAAATAAATCTAAATTTTGTTTAAAAACTTGCAGATTTGGATATATGAGATTTTTCCAGAATTTAGAAACGATAGAGATTTTTTTATTGGTGATGCAATCCCCAGAGTTCTTTCCTGGGGTCCCGGAAGAAAAATGCAGAGGCCGACCATTGATCGTATCATCACCGTAACTTCTATGGTATTCTTTTGAAATCATTTTCAACAATCTTTTTTGTATAACTAAATATAAGTGATAAAATTTGAAAAAAAATTGTTGCGCTTCAGGTTGAAGGGTCAAAGCCGTATAGATTTCTACTTCCGAATAATTCTGAGTTGCTCTGTGCCTGGTACACTGATAGCGCCCATTTTTTACGAGCACAAAAATCCTCGTCTCAAGGGTTCTTTAAAAAACCGGTCGAGTTTCATCCGTCTGCCTATGTAAATTTTGATAATACTGCAGCGGATGGTGTGGACGGTGGTTTCGATAATCAGCATACGGGTGACGGTGTGCCGGAAGTTGATCTGACGGCCAAAAAAAGAAAGTCGGAAACTGTTCCGACAACCTACACTGTCAATGATACATTAATAGAGCAATTTAAAGCGTTGATGGATGATAGGTTGGAAAACTTTTACAATAACAAGTTGAAGGGTTTATTACCTGAGGTAAAGTTGTCGTATGATTATTATTAATCCGTATAAATTTGTTGAAAAGTTTTAAATAATTTACATTTTCAAATCTTAGGTACGTAAATCCCAACCTACTGGTGTGGAAGGCCCGACCAGCTCGCATCACAATGAGAATGTTGATGAGTTTTTTAGCTCGGGTGATTGTTATAAACCAAACACCGACGGCTTAGTTAATGTTGAGGTAGTTATGTTTTCATTTATTTTTTTCCTTCATAGTTGTCGTATGATTATTATTAATCCGTATTAATTTGTTGAAAAGTTTTAAATAATTTACATTTTCAAATCTTAGGTACGTAAATCCCAACCTACTGGTGTGGAAGGCCCGACCAGCTCGCATCACAATGAGAATGTTGATGAGTTTTTTTAGCTCGGGTGATTGTTATAAACCAAACACCGACGGCTTAGTTAATGTTGAGGTAGTTATGTTTTCATTTATTTTTTTCCTTCATAGTTTAGCATTTAAATTCAAAATAATTGGGTTACTTTTTTCACTCTAACAGTTGAGACGGTCTCAAAGGACAACAAAGCCAGCCTTGTGTATGCTTTCCCCATTCACAACAATAAAAGGTGCAAAAAAGAAGAAGTTGAAATCAAAAGATGAAAACGAAAACATAAAACAAATAAAAAAATGGTATCCAAAACAAAAACATAAATATAGAACTTGTGCACTGTTGGGGGGAAGTATTTTCCCGAATGGCTTTTGGGAAGATCTATTCGGTGATGACTCACTCGGTTGGTTCGGTACCGAGGTAATAATTAAATATTTGTTACTTTTATTAACTATATTTAATTTAATTAATATATTTACCGCAGTTTAATATTGAATATTAATTTGAATTTATTATAGCACATATATGGTTGGACTTTACATCTTTACGACACTCTTAGAAGCTCAACCTCCCGTTGGAGCATCCTTCCTCCATATTTTGTGTTGGGTGTACTTAACCCTGATAATAAGCAGGGATATACAGATTTGTTTGATGGCTCGTTCGACCCGTTTCCAAACATCGCTGATGTTGATGAGGTTGTTTTTCAAATTTAAATTATAAATTTGTTTGTTGAACATATTATGATTGATTGCTTTTAACATTTTGTTTCAAACTATTCGCGATTTAATAGGTATATGTTGTGATGAATATAATCGACCAACATTGGATCCTCGGAGTTTTTAACCTGTGCGAGCGAACGTTTACCATTTATGACAGGTAAATGTTGAACCTATTTTTTTTAATGACGGTTTTCGTTAACGTAATAGTGTTAATTTTGATAATGTTCTTCTATATTTTGCAGTTTACTGTCTTTGAGAGGCTTACAGGAGGCCAAAAGGGAGGTCATATGCAATATTAATTACGCATTTGACCTTTGGCTAAGATCGAATAATTATTACGATTACGTTAACCCATACATCTATGCCCCTCCTTTCCGAGTTGTAGAGCCTCTAAATGTACCCCAACAGTCTGGACCTCTTGGTGATTGTGGGGTTTGGGTGTGCATATTTATTGAGAGGTTGATTAAAAACGAACCTCTAAATCAAAATGAAAACACCCAAATAGCAGCTTTAAGAATGCGGCACAGGATGGCTTTAGAATTTTATAAGAACGTTTTGCCGGAAGCTGAGTCGTTAGATACTAGACAGACAGCCGATGAAGACGAACTGAAATTGTTACCTTAATATTATTAATGTTAATTAATTTACATGTCATTATTATTACTACTCCTCTTGTGTTACATTAGTAGATATGCAAACAAAACCCAACTAACTACCAAAAGTAACTTCAACCGTCTTGCCTGCAAACGGTATTTTCTAGCCAAAGCTTGTTGCTCGTCTAACGATTGCCTCAACCCGGGAACGATTTTTTTGCACCTGAAACATTCTGATGCTTCTACCCACCTAATAAATCCACAACCAGCAGTCTGTGGTTAAAAAAAAAACAGTTATTTGATGATCATTAAAAGCACAAGATAAATATTAAAATTTAATACTTACGCAACACACGAAGTCTCTCTCCGGGTTTGCATCAGTTCTGGAGATAAGTATACGTGTAGTAGCACCGCATGAACATATTTCCCTTGACCTGCTAAATCCTCTAGATGAAGACCTTGAAGATGAAGATGATGACTAAGACATGGTGATGGTACATAAACCTCTACACGATTGATGATGAACGGGGGGTGGTAGGTATATTTATAAAAAACGAAAGAGTTAATTGCCAATTTAGTCCCTGACGTTTGTCAACAATTGCCACTTTCATCCAAATCTTTTTATTTGGTCAATTTAGTCCCTGTGGTTTCATTTTTTTTGTCATTGTAGTCCCTGTGGACTAACAAGATTTGGATGAAAGTGGCAATTTTTAACAAACCACAGGGATTAAAATGACAAAAACATGAAATCACAGGGACTAAATTGACCAAATAAAAAGATATGGATGAAAGTGGCAATTTTTGACAAACCTCAGGAACTAAATTGGCAATTAACTCAAAACGAAATTAATAAATCCGACCCTTAAGCTATTACCACTAAACAAATTCCACCCGATATTGGTACACCTATCAACCTAGGTCCTTATATACAACCCTATTTCACATGTATTTTAATAGCATAATGACTAACATTCCTGCTCCCGTAGAGAACACAATTTGGGTAAATCCACATAACCAATCATGTTTTTGGGCTCCAAATGTTCTTGAGTTTTACTACGATGGTGATAGCACATGTTGCTATACAACCTATATGGGGCATACACCATTAAACAAAGAGTGGTGGGGTGGTATTTTAGGGTACTGTGGAAGCGGATATCTTCATAAAACGGTAAATACTATGACTGTTACGTTATACGTTATATGAAATGGTAATATTTTTGTGATTTTATTAACATTTATTTACAGAATGTTCGTGCATGGTGCAACAAATTGATGTCGTTAAGGGACATTGAACGACAAAGAAGACCAACAACATGTAGTTATGGTCTTTGGAGTGTTCTTCCCCCTAATTTCTATAGCCTAATTATTGAACAAGATTACCATGCTTATAGCTACGCAAACGGCTCGAGAAGAATATATCCACCTCTTTGGGAAGTTGATATGGTAAAATACTGTTTTTTATATATTTATATCTCTTTATCGTGCTATATAAAATCTACATTTCGTTTTGGACTGTAATTTTCAGGTATATATACCAGCCTCGATAGACGATGAAAACTGGTTTGTTCTACAAGTTGACATGAAATTACTACAGGTAACAGTGTATTTCCCAAATAACTGTAGTCCCATAGATTGCGGTGATACTTTTTGCATTCATAGAAAAATTCATCAAATTCTTATAGAATTTGAATCTGCTTTCATATGGTTTCTGGGGGCTATAACGTACTGGCAAAAGTCTGGTTGAAACGAAGTTGAATCATTACAATTTTGGGGGTATGTTGTCTGGCCTGTCACCAATAGTCGCATTGGTCGACATTCAGGGGTAATCGTTTGTATGTTGCTGAGAAATCTTGTTCAAAACATGTCATTGACTTGGAGAGAAAGCAACCTACATGATGCTTGCATGAGATTCAGACGTTTCATGGCAGATGAAATTTATGCTGGTCGTTTTGCACTGTCAAATATTTAAATCTTTACCTACCTAGTTTATGTATTGATGTAAAACTTGATATATCGAAGTTATTTGTAATTTTATGTTATAAATATTGTTAAGTAAATAAATTAAAGTAAATAGCACCACTAAAAATCAGCAAGGTTAACAGTCGAACACGTATTATGAATTACATATTCTTCAAAGTCATCTGCTTCAACGAAAGTGGGGGACGGTGTTTGATGATGATTTTCTTTCTTTGAACCACGCCTGGCAGATTTTGATCGTGAGGCAACAGGAACTGAACATCGGTCACGTTGATGACCGTAAGTTTTACAACGACTGCAATATACAGGCGTAGGTTCCTCGCCTCTCGATAAAATTCGTCTATTTTCACGAAGACGTCCTGACTGTCGTTTTGTGATATGAGGTGGTTGTAAAGGAATCAAATACTTTGGCGTCTCCCATTCAGACCTGTGGGGTAAAGGATAAATGGCCTCTTCATATGTTGTTTTATATAACTGGTTGCTATACCAAGGTGATGTATAATGACTGCAGTCCTTTTCCTTCAATAATTTTGATACTGCAATCATGTGGCCACATGGGAAACCAGATATCTGGGGAACACAACAACTGCATGTTTCATTAGACAGATCAACAAACCCATTTTTGTCACCGTCTAGAACTTGAAAAGTGTTAACCCCAACGCCATAAGCCTTCCACGTTCTAGACCCTTCAATCTTTTTAATAATTTTTTGTACCGCGAAAGGAGTCAGTACGTGTTTATTTTGAATAGCCTCATTTCGGCGTTCGTAATACCATTGTTGAAGTTTTTGTCTAAAAAATTCAACCAAATGGGTGATTGGAACTTTTCGTTCGTCCTTAGATAAGGCATTCATTGACTCTGCACTGTTAGATGTCATATAATGATATCGTTTTCCCGAACAGTGTGCTCTTGACCACTTATGAAAACCGATACTCAATAGAGTATTCCTAACCCGTGGTACGGCTGCACACAGTGCGTTAAAACTTTCTTCAAAATCAGACACCCGGTACGCTTTACAAGTGTTCCACCACAGTGTCTCTAAATCCTTCTTTCTGCTTTTTGGTAACTTTAAGTTCACCATCAAATGTCGACAACATAACCCGTGAAAGGCATTAGGAAAAACCGTCCGAACTGCCAAATCTATTGAGTTGGCTCTGTCAGATATGATCGCCAAATCCGGGTGCTCACCGATACACTCTTTAAGTTTCGATAAGAACCACGTCCAACTCTCACCGTCCTCGGATTTTCCGATACCATATCCAACGGGTAAAATTTGGTTGTTACCATCCATGCCAACAGCAAGGAACAACGTTCCCTTAAACTCACCTTTTAAGTGTGCCGCGTCTATAATAATGACCGGTCTTAAAGACAGAAGAAAACTCCGAATCTATTTAATAAAATGAAAAACAGATAAATTTTAGACTTCAGTAAACCAAAACAACAATAATTTATTTAAGTTGGTATAAAAATAGGTAAAAATATTTTACTGACTGTTGCACCAATGGCAATAAAAAGCATTTCAAAATGATTGTCTTCATCAGTTCTAATCTCAGTAACAGTCCCTGGATTTGCATTTCGCAAATTATAGCAGTAGAATGGAAGCTTAGAAAACGATTGTTTGCTACTTCCTTGCAAAAGCTCAAGTGCACGACACTTCCCCCGCCATGCTTGAGTATATGATATATCAACCTTAAATCTTTCTCGAAAATCTTGTACTATTTCGTTTCCACGATAAACACGTCTGGTATCTCGTAATTGGTGCTTTAGTATGCTACCAATTACTTGTGGGTTAGCTTGACGAAGATGGGGATGTGTTTGAGTTTTAAAACATGTGTGGTTGTTGTTAAAAAATGTAACATAAAACGTGCCTGAAGTTGGGACAGAACGTGACCTAAATTGCCAATCACAATCATCAACTACACATGAAATTTCGTACCTCATTTTATATGACCTGTCGACTTTATAGGAAAAACGTTATGATAAACAAAAATTTCCTAACTGCAATTTCAATTCATCTTTGTTACGAAATACAGAACCTTCAGAAAAAACTGAAGAGGTTTTGGTTATCTCTGAAAACAATTCAGGACTTGGCTTTCCATAAAATTCTTCATTTTCAGCTTTCTCATCATCGAAATTTCCAAAACACCCATATGGTGTGTAGTGATCAAAATTTTCTAAAGACACATTTAGATCAGGGACTTTTGAATCATTTGAAGGTACCTCATTTAAATGAGCATTACTAGACGAACCCACACCTGGTTCATCTACAACATACAACTTCAATATTTCATGGGGGTTTTGCAAAGCAACTTTAAAAAAGAAAAGATACATCACGATCATTAAAAATGTCGATAGCATCATCGAAAGTTGACATTTTATAAGATAACCTTGTAATGTTTGGAATCTCACACACATCGGAAACTACATTTAAAAAACAAAGATACGAGATATTTGCATCAATTTCAAAACCACGTCTTTTACAGCTACTATCAACAACGTATTCCATTCGACCGTTGACAACTTCCCACCTGCCTCCACTATAGATTATAAAACTAACCATTTTTAAAAACACAACTTTTTTTTAACACTTTGAAAGAAAAATAAGGAATACAAGAAAAAATTCAAACTAAATTGTTACAAAATTTACTAATTTTATAACAAACGGTTCGTCATCGACGTCACATCACCGAAAACGTCTCCGGCAATGTACGACGGCCGGCACCGAGTCGGTGCAGAAACAGTACAAAGACGGTACCGGAAGCCGTCTTTTTCCTACCCGCTAACGTCTCAGGAGACGGTTGACAACTTTTAAAAGACGTCACCGGAGACGGCTTTTCAGACATGAAACGGCTCAGGAGCCGTCTCCCGTGGGATCGGGTATGTTATTTTATTATAAGCCGAGCCGAAGACGGCTTCAATTGAGCCGTTGGTGAAGCATCTCAGGGACCCCACCGGAGACGGCTTTGCGGCCCTGACAGGTCTCAAGGGCCCCACGGGAGACGGGTGGCAGACATCAGGATCGTAAACGCCACGTGTTGGGTTCCTACTGGTTGGAAACCAAAGGCTCTCGGAAGACGGTTCAGCCGTTTTGGAAACCGTGACCGGTGTCTCCAAAGAGCCGGGAGAGGGCCATTTATGCAAAACGCACGGTCAACGGGCTATTTTGGCCATTTTCTCTTCCCTTAATCATATTATTGGTTAAAAGAGGTTCTTCTTTTCCCTTTCCTCATACAATGTTTAAATCATTTGATTTCTACAACTTTTAATCTTTTATTACTTGAGGGTGATTAGCTTTTAATTTTCTAATGTTGAACCTTGTATTATTCAGTATGTTACGAAACATGAATCAAAGACTTTGAAACTTTTATTAACTCAAAAACTGTAATACAAAAGACGAAACCCTAGATCAAACACTGATGATCTAGAAACAAATGACTCTCTACGATTACAACTCTAAAACAAGATCAACAATACAAAGGATCACAAATAGCTTGTAAATACAAGATGTATATAACCAAGCTAACCCTAATTGCTACGATTAGAGAACAAATCAGAGAGATGAAAAATAAAGTGAAAGACTGAAACTCTCGAAAACTGTAAATGAGATGACGATCAAAGCTTTATATAGAAGCTCAGTTGTGTTTCTTCTGAAGATCCAACGACTGACATTAAAGGAATCCAATGGTAGATATTCACTTGTGTTACTTGACAAGGATTGCCAAGTCAGCAATCCTTACTCCTATTGGACAGCAATAATCATCACCCGGATTGGGCCCTGGGCCTTTATTCAATCATCCACGAACTAGGCTGACTTAAACTCTTCTAGTTATCCAACAGGGCCGATCCTCTTGTATCCACCTGGGCCAATATGCTATCTAATCCATCTAATGTGCTATTCAGTCCATCCATGAGATCCATTAGCAAAACCTACAAACTCACTTATGCAAAATGATAAACTATCTATAAACTTCAAAATGTATAAAATTGTAATGATGCATATTTCAACACCCCTCCTCAATTTTATACACTAAATGGGTCAAACAAAAACAAAAAATTACACAACTTGTTGTGATCAGAAGGTAGAAGACCTTTGGTTAAAACATCAGCAGGTTGCATTACTGATGAAATAGATTTTGTCTTAATGAGACCTTTAGTTATTTGATCTCTTAAGAAGAATAAATCTATCTCAAAATGTTTTGTCTGTTCATGAAACACTGGATTCTCAGCAATTGACAATGCTGTAGAATTATCACAATACAAGTCCACAGGTAGTAATACCTCAATATTTAACTCTTTTAGCAAGTTTATTAACCACATCAGTTCACATGTAGCTGCACACATAGACCTGAACTCGGCTTCAGCTGAGGATCTAAACACTGTTGTTTGTTTCTTACTTTTCCAACAGATCAAAGAATTACCAAGATACACACAAAACCCAGTAATGGACTTCTTAGTATCCAAACATTTTGCCCAATCTGAGTCAGAGTATGCTCTCAACTTCAAATCATCAGATTTGGCAATAAGAATACCTTTCCTAGGGGCACCTTTAAGATACCTTAATAACCTAAAGGCTATTTTGAAATGTCCAACTATGGGCTTATGCATATACTGGCTTAAGAAGTGCACAGCATAAGCTATGTCAGGTCTGGTATGGGCCAAGTAAATTAACTTCCCTACAAGTTTTTGATAACTTGTAATGTTTGTCAATATACTAGTCTTTTGTTTACAAACATTAGTAAGCACATGATTGGGTTCAATAGGAGTGCTTACTGGTTTGCAAGCAGTTAGCCCATATTCAGCCAACAATTCAAGGCAATACTTTCTCTGAGAAAGACAAATACCTTGATTCATCCTAATTACTTCTATTCCCAAAAAATATTTTAAATCCCCTAAGTCCTTTATAAGAAATTTAGACCTAAGATTTTCTTTTACCTTAGTTATCTCTTTATAACAGTTACCAGTAATGACTATGTCATCCACATAAACCAGTAAAAAACAGTCACAGAATCTTTACTTTTATAAAACAGGGAATAATCACACTTACTCTGTAAAAAATCAAGATCATTTAAAACAGAAACCAGTTTCTGGTTCCACATTCTAGGGGCTTGCTTTAAGCCATACAAAGATCTATTAAGTTTACACACTTTTTTTTTCACTTTTATCATAGTAACCATTAGGAAGAGACATATAGACTTCCTCTTTTAGTTCACCATATAGAAATGCATTATTGACATCCAATTGATATAAATTCCAATCATTTTGAATGGCTAAACTAATAATACACCTCACAGTGACTAGCTTAACAACAGGTGAAAAAGTGTCTTCAAAATCAACACCTTGTTTTTTACTATACCCCTTAGCCACTAGCCTAGCCTTATATCTCTCAATCTCCCCATTAGACTTATACTTGATCTTGTATACCCACTTACATCCTACTAGACTTCTACCAGTGGGTAATTTATTAAGATCCCAAGTATTGTTCCTATGAAGAGCCTCTATTTCTTCATTCATAGCAGCAATCCAATTTGGATCACAGGCTGCTTCAGTGAATGAACTAGGTTCTTTCCCTTTGTTTAGAGAGGCAACAAAACACTTACTTTCATCAGAAAGTTTTGAGTAATTTACTACCCTTTCTACCCCAAATTTGACCTTACTATTTATGACATAATCATCTAAGGTTTTTGGAAGAACAGTAGTCCTAGCAGATTTCCTAACAGTAGTCTGAACAGGACTAAGGTCACCTAGGTGTCCCTCAGAAATGGAAGTGCTTTCATTTTCAGATTTCACACTTTCTGCCCTATCAGAGGATTGATTTGAAGAACTAGGCTGTTGAATACCAGCCAAGCTACTAGTCTCATTAATCTTTCCCTCTGATTGCTGAGATCCATGTGTCTCTAGATCAACCTTAGAATTTGCCCCTCCTTCATCATAGGGCACTTCAGGCTGATCTTGGTTATCCTTTTCATATGACTCAAAAAATTTTAAGTTTGTCACTTCAGAAAACTCATTTTCATCAAAAGTTTTAAAAATATTATCTTCCTTAAAGGGAAAAATATCTTCATAAAATTTCACATCTCTAGAATAAGAGATGGTTTTAGATTCTAAGCTAAAAAACTTTATAACCTTTCTTTTCTGTGGAATAACCCAAAAAGACACATTTCTCAGCCCTACTATTAAGTTTATCATGTTCATTTAGAATGGTACTAAAACAAAGACAACCAAACAACCTAAGATGGTCTAGGAAGGGGTCAAAACCATATACTACCTCATAAGGAGACTTTCCACCTAGCACCGAAGAAGAAGTCCTATTTATCAAGTAAGAAGCAGTCAATACACAATCAGACCAATATTTAATAGGCACACCACTTTGAAACATGAGAGCTCTAGCAACATTCAAAAGATGTCTATGCTTTCTCTCAACAATTCCATTTTGTTGTGGTGTATATGTACAAGATGTTTGATGAATAATGCCTTTATCTTTACAAAAAACCATTAAACTGTTGATTAATAAATTCTGTTCCATTATCACTTCTGAAACATTTTACCCTTTTTTCAAACTGAGTTTCAATGATATTAACAAAATCTTTTAAATTTTCAAAACCATCAAGTTTATTTTTCATCAAACATACCCATACAGCTTTAGAAAAATCATCTACTATAGTCAAAAAATATTTGAACCCTTCTCTACTACTGACCCTATAAGGACCCCAAACATCAATGTGAACAAGTTCCCCTATACTAGAGGATTTATGATCACTCATAGGAAATGGTGCCCTATGTTGTTTGTTTGGCCTTGTAACATACCTCACAAGGCTCATGATCATCAATCTCTCCTAGGTTCAACTTTGTTTTATACATTTTTAAAGCATGCATAGAAGGATGCCCCAATCTGGCATGCCACAAATTAGACACTAAAGTACTACTATAACACTCATGGTTCTGCATGTCCCCCTTGCTAGACAAAACAGGTGTGTAAGGTGAGGAGAAAGTGAGGAGAGAGAGAGTATGCGGAAGGTGAGGAGAGAGAGTAGAGATAGGAGAGAGAGAGAGAGAGTATGCGGAAGGTGAGGAGAGAGAGAGAGAGTAGAGAGAGGAGAGAGAAAGTGAGGAGAGAGAGAGGGGGGGGAAGAGTTGGGAAGTGTGCAGGCGAGGTCTCACAAAGACGTCTTGGGAATTGGGAACCGTCTCTCCAAAGACGGGTGAGGAGAGGGTTGAGGTGTCGCTCAGCTAGTGGTCCATCACCGAAGTCTCACGAAGACGTCTCGGGACCTGTGAGCCGACTCTTCCAAAAGATGGGAGGTGGCTATTTTGGTAAGTTGACCAAGTCAACTGGATATTTTGGTGATTTTCCCATAAAATAAATTGCATGCATGCGTACCACGTACATACTTACGTGCATAGATGCATACATATAAACATACATGTGTGTAATATTAGAGTTAATAGAAATGTTGGTGATTACAATTTTAATATAAGTGGAATATTTGCTTAAGACTAAGTAAGAGATTACAATAAACATTTATTCAATGTATGAGGTCTACGATACACACTCGATCAAAACTATTTGTCTTTGGTTCCATAGAACCTCAATGGTTTTAAGGGGCTAAGCCCCTAGACAATGGGTTTTCAAAGGAACCGCACCCTTGCAGGGAATGTGCCCCCAAGAGGCACCATGAGCGGTTAATTAAAAAAGTTATATGAAATATAAAATTTGTTGATACAAAAATCAATTGCAACTAATCATTTGTATTGGGGGCAAACGACCATCAATGGCAATTTGAAAAGGATTATCGGTAACAAATCTAAGTCATTGATGTTAACATAGCTCGAGGGTAGCAACAAGTAGTGGAACCAAGACTTACGCCAATACAACGGATAACTGCAAAGCAGTTATAAACCGACAGGTTACAACTTCATTTTCACAAAAAGAGTATCTCATGCATTGTATTTGATTATTGATTTCATGTATATTTGAAATACTTTAACCACAAGTGTGATATATATACACAATTCATAAAGATATCTTAGACCCCCTGTAGTGGGGCATGAGATTTCCAAATTTTGTTAAAATAGCGCCCCCCACACCGAAACATGGGGGCGCTATTTGTGTAAAAATGGTTGGGGCTTTATAAATATAACGCCAATGAAATCATGCAAGACCCAATCAGACCTTGCCACGTGGCAAGGTCAAATATTCAACCAATCAGATTAAAAACAGGGGCTTTATAAATAAAGCCCCACTACTACACCCCTTTTTCACTTTATCTCTCCATGCTGACTCAGCAGCCACGTGGACCAATCAGGAACGGAGGCTTTATATATAAAGCCCCCCACTACGCATGATCTTAGTCAACTGAATACGAAACCTACAAGAGATGTGTGTTTGATATTTCATCTTTTTTTAATGCACGTATAATTATCAGGGTTTAGAAAAAGGACTATATTAAACATTTCCAAACCTTAAAACCTCGATAAGGATCAATGGATCATCCTTCTTCTTCACCGTCTTTTTGAATAAGTGAAAAATATCTTTTAGAAAAAAGGAAAAAGAAACTTGAAGTCCTCAAAGTGAAAAAAAAAAAAAAGAACTCTAAAACAGATAAGATCGAACATGTGAAGAGTTATTATCTTTATGGATGTAGATCAGTAGATGGTTTATAAACTCTAAAAAGCCGAAGTAAAAACATTTGTAAATTTCCACATACTATTGGAGGAAAAAAAAAGTATATTTTACTCTTAATGATTTTGCAACGAACAAAAAAATGACTAAATTGAATCTAGTACACAATGAAATCCTATGAATAACAAAACCACATACATTTCACTAAACATCAAAATGTTATCTCACTACTTACAAGATAATTTTAAACCAATTAAGACTGAAGTAGAGCCACCCCAATTTTTTTAAAGGCCTTAAACGAATTACAAACGAATTACAAAGTTAGAGTCATCTTAAAAACTTTTCAATATAAACCCTTATCTTTTACCCGGTCTTGGACCGATAATTATAAACTAAAAAGTTATAGTTCATGATTTGGCTTAGTTAATTTTAAATTTTATAGTCATATGTTGTGTTGTATGTATAAATATAATATGTTTAGATTAAAATTATTTTCTAGCTTTAATTGATTCAATTTTTTAATAAGGTTGCAAGGAATGAGTATATGAGTGGAGGTTACGATGAAGGTAGACGACCGCGTTCAAGAAAAAAAGGGATATGGGCGATTAATTCTTAAAGTTTTGGGCCTAGACATTTTACTTATTTCAGCAATTATGTCTTTAGTTATTTATTTATTCACTTAGACTAAGGGGTGTGGATGGGGAAAGAGATCAGGATAGGTGACATGGAGGCTTTCCCCAAGAGGAACACCCCCCTTCCCCCTTCGGTGTAAACGGGGAAATCTTCCCTTTCTCTCCGATCTATATAATAATATTATTATTTTTGTCTTTTCTTCTATTTTGTCTTTTTCCCCTATAAAAAAATATTAAAATAAAGGAAAGGGGAAGGGACAAGAAGGGGGAACCATTTCCCTGGTTTGGGGAGGGGAAGGGAGAAGATGACGTGACGCTAATGTGGAGAAGGGGAGGAAAAGGGGAAAGAGACCATACCCCATAGTCTTAGTCCAAATACGCATGCAATATACATGAAAATGGGGGCCTTTATATTTTAGGGGCGCCAACTAGGGATGAGCTCGGGACGGGATCGGTACCGAACCGATACCGATCCCGACAATACCGATACCGAAAAGTCCAAAAACCCAATACCGATCCCGATACCGAACACATACGGTACGGTACGGTATCGGTTCGGTATCGGTACGGTACCGGTATGGTATCGGTATTTTGCCTTAAAATACCGATCCCGTACCGATACCGATAATACCGAAACCGAAAATCCATAAATATGGATACCGATACCGATCCCGAAACCCCTCGGTTCGGTATCGGTTCGGTATCGGTTCGGTACGGTATCGGGATCGGGACGGGACGGGATCGGTATTCGGGCTTGAATGCTCATCCCTAGCGCCAACCCGGACTGAAGTCGTCCCCGTGATAGTGTCTTAACGATCAGGGACATATGATAGAAAGCGAAGATCTAGTCTTATGCCACTTGTTTGAGATTTATATGAGTCACCTTTCTCATGTTATATTATGTGAGTGAGACAAGTTGATAACGAATATCCTAAGTTGTGTTGCCCAAAAAACTAAGATTAAATTTTGTGTTTTGTAACGAATACACATCAAATCATTAAAGCACATGCAACCAACTACACTTCTAACAACAGATATAATAGAGTAAACATCAAATCAACTCAAACTGATAATAACATCATATAATATTTCACCATCAAGTCATCAACCTATATAAAATTCAAACTTTAAAAACAAATGCTTGGTGTATTTTTTATCTTTATTCTACTCAACACAAACACCAAGTAAATGTGTTCAACTTTTTTTCTAATCATGTTTTATAAAGAGAATAATAATAATAATAATAATAATAATAATATTTTCACTCTTTTTATAAAAGAAATAATATTTAATACACAAAAAGGTCAATGATAAATGGCATTGGTTGGTTGAGAGACAAAAGGACAATATTTGAAGAAGAGTAGCAAACCCACTTACCGCACGTTCCACAGCTTTGATTCGCCTTTTACCCATTAAAATCCGACACGTAACAAACCATCCGATGATTACGACAACATAGGCTTCCACCACGTGTTCGGCTAGTGGTCCCCCACCACAAAGATCTTCTTCAATACTTTTAGTACACTTCTTTCAACTACTTATTTTTGGCCACGTATACTTCCTTGTCGAATTATTATGCTATTAAAAAATAATATTTTTAAAGTAGTAACTGATTTACAAGACTTGTCCTTTACGTTTAAAATTGATGAGTTATGCACTTTATATTTTAAAATTTAGCACATTAAGTCCTTTGGTCCTAACTCTGTTAATTTTTTTGGTTAAGTTAGGTCTTGTGCAAGGCACATGAGGGCATTTCAGTCCTTTCATTCTTTTTATTATTTTATATCAGAAATTAATAACTAAAAATAAAACAAACAAATATATAAAAATCCGAAGTTTCTTTCTCTTTCTCTCTAAACTCTGTCCCCCCCCCCCCCCTCTCTCTCTCTCTCCAATTTCTGGTATTCTCCGATGAAGCACTGCCTACCATGGCCAACCCCCACCATCTAAACTATTACTGCGATAGCATCGCACCACTGTGTGGTCTTCGTCTTCGGTGAAGCACCCACGCCACAGAGGGTGGGGATTGGAATATTAGGGCTAAACAGTCGCCTGGGAGGTGAGGGATTGGAATATCAGATTATTGCAACCATCAGATGATTAAAATATTAGGGCTAAGCAGTCGTTTAGAGACATTGTGACAACCGGCAATTTCCGATCTGTACCGATGTGATTTTTATTATTAAAAATTAAATATTTATTATAAATATTGTTAAATATAAAGTTTCGGAAGTTTACTGACCGTTTTTACAAGTGAAACTGCGACCGATTTAATTAACGCGATTTAAACGCGTGTTCTGAAAACACGCGTCGGACATCGAAGATATTTATATTTATGCTCGGTTTTGTATTTCGAACAAAACCGACTAATTTTTATAATTAATTATCGAGCCTAAATCTAAACCGAGACGTTTTGCGAGATTACGGGTTCGAAACGCGGTATACCTCACCTACCAATAAACCCTAGCTATAAAAGGAAGCTTATCCCCTTCCTTCTTCATTTCCAAACCCGCAGCCATACCCCCCCCCCCCCCAAGAGCTCTGCAACCTCTCTCTCTCTCTCGGGTATCTCTCTCTCTCTCTTTCATCTCTCCCGCAGCTCTCTCTCTCCCTATTCTCTTTCTCTCACCCGCTCGTCTCTCTCCTCCCCTCTGTTACAGAAGCCGGCCGGCCACCATGAGGGTGGTGGCGGCGGCGTGGTGGCTCGGGAAGCCCACGGGGCCGGGTTGGGTTGGTTTGGGTTCTGATCGGGTTTGGGTCTCGAGTTGTGGTGGCCCGGTTAAGGTTAAGAAGGAGTGTAGCAGATGGTGGTTCAAGTCGGGTTCTAGGTGTGGTGGTCCGGTTATGATGGTGGTCGTGGTGATTAGGAAGAAGATGGCGGCGACGGTGGTCTATGGTGGATGTGGAGGTCTGAGGGGGGGGGGGGGGGTTGGTGGTTGTTGAAGGGGCCGGCGGTGGTGGTGAAGTGGTCCGACAGGGAGGTTTGGTGGTGGTGACGGGTTAGGTGCTGGAGATGGTGGTGGTTGGCCGGAGATGGTGGTGGGTGTCCGGAGATGGTGGTGGTTGCAGAGGCAGCGGCGCGCGGGTCTCGGGTCTTGGGCCGGGTTGGTTAGATCCCAGATCAGGTTCGGCCCGGGTCTGGTTCGAGTCTTCGTGACTGGTCGGGTCTTGTTCGAGATGGTTTCAACTCGGGTCAGAATCGGGTTTGGGTTAAGGTTGTGGTTCGGATCAAAGTTTGGTGGTTTTGGTGTTCGGGTCAGATTCGGTACGAGATCGGGTTCGGTACGGGTCTTGTTCGGGTCAGATCTGGATGGTCAAGCCTCGGTCAACGCGCGGTCAAAGCTGGTCAAACTTTGGCTCCGGTCTACACGCAGTTCGGGGCGGCTTCGGGTTACTCGCGTGTGATTAGGTATACTTGAATTCGTACATATTTCATTATTTCATTTTTATAAGCATTGTATTTTTATAAAGATATAAATATATAAATAGTGTCTCGCGAACGAACCGACAATATTATTATTGATAAGTATATAAAGTGTGACTTGGTATTATTGGACCTCGGACTAAATTGGTTGGACTATAATATATATATATATATATATATTGTCGTGTCTTTATACAAATAAGTGTAGTTTATGTAAAAGCGTCGAAACGTATAAGTCTCGTCTGATTTGGAATTGCGGATAAACAAAATGTGGATTTGTGTTTGATATTGATTTTTGGGAAAATTGTAGGCGACTTGTGTTGCCTGGTTTGTACAAAAACAGAGGAAACTCTGCCGAAATTTTATAAAATTTATAAGCGTAAACGAAAGCGATATTTGTTGCATATTTCATTATAAACAACCTCCAAGTATTTTGACAAATGTAGTTTTCTACAATATCGTAAAAGGTTTTCGACAAATGATTTCTTGCAACATTTAAAGGAAAACGTCGAACAATATTTCCAAAACAAATGCATAATAATTGTTGAGCGTCACTTGTGTCAATCTCCAAAGATTTTGGTAACTAAAACATTTCCATCTAAGCGGTTTTGAATTATAAAACGCTCAACCTATTTGAGAAAGAATCATATAAAATTTATGTTCGAAACCTTTAAAGATTGGAAAAGAAGCGATATTGTTACTAATCGGTTTTAAATAACTATACTTATATTTTCATCAAAGAATATTTTCCTAAAATATAATTATAAGACGAGCTACGACTCAAGATAAGTTATACATTTCATAATATAGTCCAACGTGGTGTACACACGAATAGTGACAAGTGCGCAACTTGGGTACTATGTCGTGTGTTAACGCATAAGTAAGATAAGTCACGATCGGTTCGTCGAGTTAAAGCATATTAGTACTCGAGTTATACACACGAGTCTAGATAGTTGGATAAACTACCTTTTAGCCGGATTATAGGCTAGGTTTACATGTGTTAGACTTTAAGGTGTCCTTTGTTGTAATAGGGCACGAGGAAGCCGGTTGAGGCTTGGACTTTATTTGCTAGCTTAGCATGGAAATTGAGGTGAGTTCATAACCCCACTTTTTACTGTTTTATAAATGTTTTCGGGGTGGAAGACATGCTTCTTTTATGCAAACCTGAGGAATTCCAAACGAACAAGTCTTTGAAAAATGAAATGGGTGCGTGAGTGTCACGACCCTACTTTTACTGGTTTTACTTTCGGGGAAGAAACATTTTACATACTTACTTACTAAAGGTCATGTTATACTATGGTTACTTTACAAATACTATGCGGCTTTTATGGAAAGTCCCAGGGGGGAAACCATGAATGTGCGGGGATGCACAACGGGGGAAATGTGGATAGATCTATTGGGCCTCACAAACCCCACTCGACGGCTGGGCCGGGCGGGTGCATATTGTCTCTTATTACTGGCTCGCCGAGGCATCGGTTATAGCCAAAACAGCTGGGCAAGCTTCAACAACTTACAAACGTATAGTAATGGGTTCCCAACCGCAGTAGTAAAAACACTAAACGTCTAGCTAACGTTCTCATAACCTAGTAGTAACGGATATGATCTTTTCAAACTTATGGAAACTCTTTTGTAAAACTTATGAACTCACCAGCATTATATGTTGACTTTTAAGTATGTCTTTCAGGTTTAAACTTTGGTAACGGCACGGTTTGAGTAGTCGACATATTGGGATCGGGGATTCTAGAGGATTAGCAATGGCGTTCAGGATATAAGAGTCTTAGATGCAACTTTCCGCTGCGCTGGCAAAGGCACCAAACGTCGCATCCGACGAGGGAAAAGTCGGGGTGTGACAGACATAAGAGCAATGTTTACGATCAGCGGAGGTGAGGGTTGGAATATTAGGGCTAAACAGTCGTCTGGGATTTGGGAACTGTAATCGTGATAGGATCAGGGAAAGGAGTAGATGGGTTGGTAATGGGATGGGGAGCGGGTGGTTAGAAGGGGGTTGACCGTGGTGGTGGTGACGGTGAATGGGAGGAGAAAGATTGTCTCCTCGTTTGAAACTTTCTAGACGGTGAGTCGGGGGTGGTGGTGGTAGGATGGTGGCGACGGCGGATGGTGGTGGTGGTGTTTGTGTGTGTCTGAGAAAGAAAGTGGGTTGCACTTTGCAGGTGTTAAATTTTTTATTTTGTTTTGTTTTTTAATTAGTCTAAATAAAATTACTAAACTACCCTCGTGTACAATACACATGTTACAATTTAACGTCAAAAATTAATTAAGTTAGAGCTAAAGGACAAAACGTGTATGATCTTGAAACATAAAGTACATAACCAGTCAATTTTAAACGTAAAAGATATGCCTTAAAATCCGATATAAACGTAAAGAACAAAACTTGTAATTCAATAATTTTAGTATATTAACTTTGAAATCTTTGCATTGAAACAAACCTATGCTACGCCAAGTCTAAGGCATTAAAATTCACTAGTGGGGAATTCGCGCGTTGCTGCGGGGAGACAATTTGTCGCGCGATACTCATTAATGTTAGTTTATCGATTCTCTCATGATATATTGTGTAGTATTTGATTTTATAGGTGTGCTAGATCTAGTAAATATATTGTTAATGGATTTTATTTTTAAGATGGTTCTTGGACTTATAGAAAATAAATATAAACAAACTATTAATTAGTTAACAAACTACTAACTTGGTTGAGAAGACGATGAAAAATTATGTCATGTTGTCATTACCGGTAAATATCATATTGTCATTACTGGTAATATTGTTTTTATATGTTTTATAAAACTTTATTTGTAACTTTTAATAAAACAAACAAGTTAAGTGGTTTTTAGTTGTTAAATAAATGGGTTATTACCCAAGATTTAACCACCACATATTCTTTGCATTCATAACCAATATGTATTAATGCATCGTGCATTATGCCTCTATAATCTATATATATATATATATATATATATATATATATTGCAAAGGGATTAATCTTACATGTCATACTCCTATGCAATCTCTCCTTTGAGGGATGCCACATAGGATGTGATGTGGCAACTCTAAACCAATTAAAAAAAAGAAATAAATATGATTTAACCTAATCTATTATAATCTTTAACCTAATCTATTAAATACCTAATCTACTAAATCAAAATATTAAAACTTTATTATTTTATCTTTCGTGTTTCCTTCCATAACTTTTAAACGTTAATATCTTTTATATACGAGATTTTTTAAAGAAAAAAATTACACCAAATTAACGAGCGTTTTAGTATCTTTCCAATAAGTACCATAGTGCTATATAAAAATCGGAGAAAAAAATGACTATTTTTTGTAACCCGACAGGTATTGTGTCGGGGTTGGGATTAGTTTAAAAAAAATTGTGGGTTTGGGTCGGGTCTTGGATTAGGTGATACCCAACCCGATTACCCGAAACAACATACTTAAATACTCGAACTACATACCCGATCATATACCCATGAATTTTTTAACGCATCACATAACCCTTAGACTAATGCGTTCGATATTTCAATAGTTAACTTTTTTTCTTATTTCATGTTAGTTCTTTTTAGAATGATCGATTACGAACTTCCGAATTCATTTGTAATGACACTAGATTTATACCCCGGCGCAGAGATTCGTTTTTTTTATATTTGAATATGATAACTTATGGCAGAGATTTGTTTAAAATAATAATAATAATAATAATAATAATAATAATAATATTTTATTATGTCATATTAGATTTTTCAACCCGGGACGCTCCCGGGATAAAAACTAGTTGACATATATAATCAAATCAATATAGTTGTATAATGCGTCTCCGGACCAAGAAAAAAACAAGAATTGAAAATATTACCGAATTGAAAATCATGACACGTTAGGGCTTAAATATTATACATGATACCAAATTAAAAATCTAAAAAAAAGTTATAGATTTCCACATTGTAACTTGAGCCATCTCACATTGAATATGACCTTATTAACTGTTTTCCCTCTATTTTTACCAACAATATTAATAAACATTTTCATATCTTTATTCACCTCTACATTCTAAATTAAAAAAAAAATCAAAACATTTCCAAGCTTCAGATGAACCAGACCGGAATTCAATTTTTTTAATAAAATCTCAATTACTATTTCATTCAATTTGAGTGAAAACACAATAGGCTTTTAAAGAATAATAATAGTATTTGAGATTAACAATAAAAGAGAAATGACAGACCATTAAAATCGTTGGCCTCCATTTGCAATACTTACGTAACCAATCAACCCCCACCCCATCACCTTCTATACTCAAATTATGATTAGCAACCAATCATGGGAACAAATTATGCTACTAAAATTTTGATTGAATATTAGATAGCTATAATAAAACAACTTTTTTTTTATCTAAATCCTACCGTACATAAATCATTAAAAAACAATACAACATAACCAATTTTGCAAAGGAAATAAGGTGAGTCTGAATAAAAAAAAAGTAATCTAAAATTGAAGAAAAAATTTACGCAAATCAGTAAATGTGTCTGAAATTATTCTTTTGTATTTTATGTATATACATCACAAAGAAAAAGGTATATATTTATTACTTGAATTGTGAATGGAGATGGATTAGATTGATTGTGATTTCTAGTCACTTTTGATTCCAGTGGCTATAACAGAAACAGACATGTGACGGTTATATTTTTACATTGTATCGTAAACGTATCGGCACAAGGCGAGGTTAGACTATGGATTCAAAGTGGAAAAAAAAAAACGAAGAGCAACAAGAAAACTCGTGCTGATAACGTGTTAGAAAGTAACAATCTAGTAGCAACCAACATACAAGTTATATAAACATGAGAAGAAGACTCTAGACATCATGTATGGAAAGAAAGAATAAAGGAAAAGAGAACTTTATTCATTGATATGTTTCATATACCGATTTTTTTTTTGAACAGCCAAATTTCTTCCAATGTTAGTTGTTAGTGGGTATTGAACCCATGACCTTCATGTTAGTACAGCAAGTTAGTTACCAAATAAAGAATTTTAGAAAATAAATAAATAAATAAAAAGAATTTTTGTAAGATCTTGATTAAAGATAGTTGTATTAAAATGTTGTAATGTGAAAATAATTTTTATAAAATTATTTTCTTAATTAATGGATATATAATACATTATAATTTATTTGTCAAAATATAGTATTAATGTCTAAAAATATTAAAATTCATAAATTTCAGATCATAAATTTATATTTCTAATCTAAATGAATAAAAATAATTTATGTTAAATTTTGATGTAAAAATAATAAAAAATGGATTTATTGTGAATTATTTATTATTAAAATACCATTAATTAATTAAAAATAATAAATAAATGTTTTTCTGAAATTAAAATTTAATTCTGAAAATTTTATTGATTTTTAGTTTTAAAATATTTTTTATGGAATTTTATAAAATTGTTTAGATATTTTTATAGAATTTTTAGTTTATTTATGAATAAACTTGTAATATATTTTACATATATTAAATAAATGATTTTTGTAAAACTAAAAATTGAATAATAATTTTTACCATCTGAATACCATAAAATAAATTTTATATATTTTATAAATCACATTAGGTATTTTAAATATATTATAGAGTTATTAACCAAAATTATATAATAATATAAGGGAAATATTTATTAAAAAAAAAGTTGTTGTTGAGGGGAGTCGAACCTGAGCCTCTGGCCGGTTCGAGCCTTATCACAAGCATGGCTCACCAACTGAGCCACACCTTGAGAACAGAAACCTTTGGTTTCAGATGATTATATGGTGTGTTCCAGTGATAAAATGAATGTTTATAATAGACTAATGTTGTGGCTTGGGTTCGAACCCATGACCCATGCCTTATGAATGCTTTAACAAACAATAAAACACCATCTGATCTACAGATCTGATGGTGTTTTAATCTTGGTGCAGAAACGTTTTAAACCATAATAAGTTTATGTCATCTTCCCCAAATCACATACCCTATGAACCCTAGATCCTTATTTCCATTAAAAACAAAAATAATAGGGTTAACGACCGAAACAGGACAATAAACAACATGAGGTGTTTTAATTGGGACTTACAGAATGTTAAGCTTCAAGGAACACGAGTCAACAAAAAAGTCAAACCGTTGTTTATCACTAAGTTTTAAAGAATTTGAGAGTGGGGGATTTGTTTATCGGCACTGTTAGGCTGCCCAGAATGGTTCAATTTATATGATAACAAGTCTAAATGTCGATTTAGAAATTTGACCAAAACATTAATTATAGACGCGTCAATGAGCGCAGATAAGGAATGATTACACTAGATTGATAGTTGTAATCGACTGAATTGTAGATGTCGGTCATTAAACACTCAAAATCGTTTCCAAAATCTGTCCATGGTCGCGGTAATTGATAGTTTGAATGTGTTTGACTTTGGGTTTTGACTTTAACAAAACAGTTTTGGAATCCCTTTAAATATTTTTCTGTTTCAAAAACTACCACAACACCAAGATGGTGTGGTGGTTTGTATTGTGTGTGTTAAGGCTTGGACTCCAAAGAACTCAGGTTCGAATCCTGGCTCAGGCAAATTTTTTTTATAAGCATACAAAGCGCAACTCTGATTCATGCCATTGATATAGACAAATTAGTGGTTGAGATTATGTTTATACGTCTATAAGTTTTTACCATTCACACATGTATACAAAACATGTAAAGAGTAATTTAGAGAGGATAAAGGAAAGACAAATTCATTAACTTGAAAGATAAATCATTTAAGATCTTACATTTATACATTTTGTCACAATTCTCTCACACACACATATGTGTACTGGATTAGAAACTCACGTAATACACATGTTAAAAAAAGGAAATATTCACCATTAGCAACAAAGATTTAGGAACTATAAAATGACAACTTTGAAATACCGGATATATATATTTTTTACTTTTTTTACATCAATAAATGTATTTCGAATGAGTGCAATAAGATAAGCAAAAAAAAAAAAAAAAACTGTCTTACAAAATGTGAAATGTGACGCAACTAGTTAGTTATTTATTACATATATATACATATATTATGAGTATGCTTTTTAATTTCAAAATATGATACGTGTGAAAACTAACTATAAGACTATCTCCAATGCTAAGGGCGTCCTTACACGTCCTTAGCTGTGTAGTCAGTTGTACGTCATATCCTTATAAATCCTTAAAAACTATCAATTTCACTCCAACCTTACAAACATCCTTCGATTTTCCACATCATCAATTTTTTCTTTTAAAAATTAAGTAAAATTGAAATCCCATTTAGTTATTTGTTGACAATGAATAAAAAAAGGGAAAATGACCAATATAGCCCGTTGACCGGGCATTTTGCACAAATAGCCCTCTCCACCGTCTTTGGAGAGACGGGACACGGCTCCCAACCAGCCTGAACCGTCTTCGAGACGGTTTGGTTTTATAGCCAATTGCAAGCCAACACGTGGCGTCTCTGATCCCGAGGCTGTACCGTCTCTCTCCAGACGGGTCAGAACCCTCTCCCAGACGGTTCACGTTTCCCCATGCCGGCTGCCAGACGGTTCACGTCTATCAATGCCGGCTGACCCTTCGGTTCAACCGTCTCCCAGACGGGTCACATTTCCCAAGTCGTCTTAAGCCGTTTTGTGATACCGTCTGAACCGTCTGAACCGTCTCACGAGTGTATATAAATACCCCAATTCACTTAACGAAATTTGCACCCACCCCTCTCCTCTAAGCTTTCATCTTCCATGCACCCACCCGTCTCCTCTAAGCTTTCATCTTCCAATCCAATGACGTTTTTTTACTATCCCAGCCGAAGCCTTTTTGACTTTCCCAGCCGAAGCCTACCGGCTTCGGAAAATATGTCCCGGTTACTTGGATTGTTGTTTCATCTGCGTACGGCTACTTGGATTGTTGTTCCATCTGCGCGTGGTTTGCAACCCGTGTAATGGATCGATGATGTGGTGGTCTACATTTTAGGCAAGTTCGTTCGCTTTCCGAATTTATGTCTCGATGTTCGACGTGTGCTCACTGAGAACTATTGTTACATAAAACGAGGAAACGTTTCGGACTTGTCTATGTAGAGCACATACACCATTCGAAACAACGTCTATGTAGACCACTGCTACTACCGCCGCTGTGGAGGACAAAACATCTAACACTAAGATGTAGTCCTCAATAGTTGGTTAGACATTACTATTACTTCAAACAAAGTTCTTAGTTCTGGAAGTAAATTTGGGAAGTTTGTTGTAATAGTGTAGTTTTTTACTTGTTGCTTCTTAGTTTTCACTTGTTGCTTCTTAGTTCTTGGGAAGTTTGTTGTAATAGTGTAGTTTTTTAATTGTTGTTGTAATAGTATTTATTGTTTATTTGTGATTGTAATAGTATAGTACGTTTAATGAGATATTTACCTTAAATATAAAAAGAAAAAGACAAAATTGCATTAATATTAATAAAAATATAACCATTAATTGCATTAAATAAAAAGTTACTAAATTACAAATTAATTAAGACGATGTCTTATCATTTGCCAAACGGACACATGTTTAAACTCTTTACGCTCCCTGTTTTTATACTGCCTTAGACTGTGTCTAATTGCCACGTCTTTGGGAAAGTTAGAGGGTACGTCGTAAAGAGTCCGGTTGTGGTGGCCGTTGAAGATTTGACACTTTGTCGTCAAATCACTCAACTTGCGGCTTAGGGACTCGGTGGTACGTTCTGACCCTCCAACGAGCCGGTTGTATTCATTCAGTATCCGGAACCATTTGTTGTTAAGGTGTGTGCTCTCTTCAACATGAAGCCATGCCGCAATCAAGGCAATCTCTTGTTCTTCCGTCCATCTTTGAGGTGCCATTTTTCGATGATTTGGACGGTGTTGGACGGTGGTGGTGGGGTGGTAGATATTGTTTGGACGGTGTTTGGACGGTGTTGGACGGTGGTGGTGGGGTGGTAGATATTGTTTGGACGGTGTTGGACGGTGGTCGTCGGGTTGTAGATAGTGTTTAGACGGAGTTGCACGGTGGTGGATAGTGTTCAGACGGGGTTGGATGACGGGAAATGGACGGGAGACGGGTATTTATAGGGCTGAGCTGGACAACCGAAGCGTCGCCCGCTCATCGGGACTCACCGGCGTTGGTAGATGTGTACCGTCTTGAGAGACGATTGAACCGAAGGGTCAGCCGTCTTGGGAAATGTGACCCGTCTTTTGAGACGGTTGAGCCGAAAGGTCAGCCGTCTTGGGAAACGTGAACCGTCTGGGAGACGGTTGAACCGAAGGGTCAGCCGTCTTGGGAAACGTGAACCGTCTGGGAGAGGGTTCTGACCCGTCTGGAGAGAGACGGTACAGCCTCGGGATCAGAGACGTCACGTGTTGGCTTGCAATTGGCTATAAAACCAAACCGTCTCGAAGACGGTTCAGGCTGGTTGGGAGCCGTGTCCCGTCTCTCCAAAGACGGTGGAGAGGGCTATTTGTGCAAAATGCCCGGTCAACGGGCTATATTGGTCATTTTCCCATAAAAAAAATACATATATGAAATTAAGGACACAAGAACCAAGATTTCCTTGGCCCTTGCAGAAGGACTTCCCATACAATTCAGAGGGGCTTTAATGCGCCTGTCAATATGGGCGACCTCCACATCATGACAGGCGGCTATCACAAGGGCCCAATGGAGTTGGTCTAAGTGTGTGTCCGTGTATTCTTTTAAATCAACTTTTTATGAGTTTGTTTTCCACAAGACGTAAACCAACTTAATAACCATACATGTGCTTGTCATAAGCAGATTTCTATTTATGTTACATGAGTAGTCATTAGAAATAAAGATTGTTTCAACAAAAAAGAAACTTGTTATATTTGGGTGATGGTAAATAAATCGGAATTGCCAATGATTTCCAGCTCAGCTGGTTTGAGGTATGGTGGGTTTTCTCTTAGGGTTTCCCATAGGTCCAGTGGCGGATTCAATGCATTAGTACGGTGGGCCTGTGCCCACCGTCCAACTAGGAGCGGATTCAAGCTTTTTCCGGTGAGGGGTGAGGAACCCGTTGGAATCCGTCGAAACGGTGCCAAGTTTTGAACATTTGTTTGAGCCATTTCCCAAAAATCAGAAAGGTCATCGAAGTACCGAGATAGAAAGAAATATAGAGGGATGGAGAAAAGTTATGAAGGAATAAGTAGTTATTTTTTCAAAAACTCCATGAAAGCTCTGAAAAGTTACAGCAGAAAGTTTAGGATGGAGGTGGTTGTGATTTTTGACTTATTCAAAAGTAACTTTAACATTAAGCCCTTTAGCTTATAGTAAAATAACAAAATAGATTTTTTTTAGTTTGACTTTTTTTTAACTATATTAAACTCATCTAATTAACAATAGTTTTATTCAGTTTTAAAGAACCTTATTATTTATTTTTCAAAAAAAAAGGAACCTTATTATTATAGTTAATATTTACTATTAAATAAATTTTTTAGTCTGAAATTTAATAAACCTACAGTTAAACATTTAATGGTAAAAATTAATGGTTGCTTTTTAAATTGAGCACATTAAATAATGTGTTTTAGTGTCAAGCTTTATTCAAGGATTTAGTGTTCTCGGTTTGCCTAATTTTTGGATTACAAATCTTTTTTCATACACTTTGGTTCATTATATATGCTAAAGTTTTATAAAAACAAATATTTTTTTATTATATCAATAATTAAATATAAAAGTACGGATGAATGGATTTTACACGATCCATTTTGTCATGGCTTTTTTAATCAACCAACTTGTGCCCCCTGTCAAAAAAATTTCTGGATCCGCCACTGCATAGGTCACAGGTTCAATACATGCACACTACAAAAAAATTCCCTGTGACGGTTTGAGCTTAGCAAGGAGGACACCGGTGTGTGGGTATGGATTCGAACTTGAGATCGCTAGGTTAGGGCTGTACAAAGATTTCCACTGAACTAAGCCTTTAAAAAAATCAGAATTCAAGGTCAAGAGTTACAAAACAGTGCATATCAATCAATTAATCAAAGTACAGCTTTCTTAAATTTAGGTAACTAAACGTCTGAACACAATTTAGTATTCGGAAATACATAACAATATACTCTAAGATGAAACTAAAAGAATTAGAAGGGGGGGGGGGGGGGGGGGGGACTCTGTACGTATAAAAATTTCTGACGAAAACGCACAAATTTACATTACAGAACAAAAAACAGGAGACCGAGGCATCCCTAGCCCCAAAAAAGCTTCTTCAGTGAGTCCTCATGGTGTTCGACAACACATGCTTCCCTCAAATTTTCTGATATTACTTTATTCAAATTTATTACTTTAAAATGTGTGAATCGCGTATGCTTTTTGTTAACATGTTTTCTTAATTTGGTTAAGTTGAATTTCGTATACAAACATGTGCAGGCTCAGGGTATTCAAACCTCTAATGTAAGTTTAGGTCGGAAAACAACATTAGCTTTCAATTTTGTGTTTTGTTTTACATCCAAGTGATTATTGATTGTCCATCAGAATTGTATGCATTCACATAAAACTAATTTTTGTGTACTTTGGTGTTATTATAGCATGACCATCATGTCAAAATGTGATGATCCTCCTTTCTAGTTCAAGGTGTTACTGTTTTCATGTCAAGAAAAACTAGGCAATAGAAACGCAAAACTAGCATAGCAAGATGCATATGTTTTTTTTAAATGGTTCAGAAAAGAAAAAAAAAACCAGAGATTCACCCGTTACTCATTAGGGGTGTCAATCGTGTCGGGTTGATGGGTTGGCGGGTTTATGGGTTGCGGGTTGGCGGGTTGATGGGTTGAAATGTGCAACCCGAACCCAACCCATATTATTATTCGTGTCAAATATTTCAACCCTAACCCAACCCACATAAAATCCGGGTCAACCCGAAGACGACCCGTTTAACCCATATTTTTAAATGAGTAATACATGTTCATAAGTTATAAGCGGGTTGTTGGGTTGTAAGCGGGTTATCAATAAAATGTTTAATGGTGAGTATATAAGTGTGACAAATAAATAATACAGTGTGTCAAAAATAACACAATTATAATTAACCATGTACATAGAAATGGAAAAAGAAAAACAAAAATATAATATATTTTTTTTCTAAATACTTAAACGGGTTAACGGGTCAACCCATTTTATATATGTGTCAACCCGAACCCGACCCATTTTTTTAAACGGGTCGTGTTAGTTGACCCGAACCCAACCCGTTTTTTTAAATGGGTCGTGTTAGTTGACCCAAATCTATTTTTTTTCGTATCGGGTTCGGGTCGGTTTTCAGGTCGTGTCAATAATTGCCGCCCCTATTACTCATTACCCATCGGGTTGACGAGGCAGACCTGATTATATCAAGCATCCACTTTCATGGCCTTATGTTCTTAAAACTTTACTTATTTGGATGTTAATTATGTGAAACCAAAGGACTCACACTTCTACCAATTCTATATACTAATAATCATAAATTCAAGTTTCTAATAATCTAGACATACTTCTTTTATGTTTAATTTTTGAAATAAAATAATATATTAATATATTCGGATGTTAATGCAAATAAACGAGTTTGGGTTATTGCATGGGTAACAGAGCATTCACAGTAGCTTCCCCATTTTTCTGTGAGCGTGTCCCCTAAATTATATGAGGTGGGTGTAAGTGGTTGTGAATGAAGAAAATAAGGAATCTACTGTTTATCGATATATTTGGGGTTAATTGGGAATCTTTTGGGGGAAAACAGGAAACTGTATTTATTTTTTAATATTTGTTGAAATTGGTTGTGAGTTGAAGAAAAAGAAACTGTACGATTTTTAATGTAATATGTGGTTGTGATTGGTTCTGAGTAAATAAGGGATGAGAAAGTTGATGTGAATGCTCTCACAGAATATCATCCTAGTCCCTAAACCCACTTTTTAATTTTAAACTAATTAATCACATACCTAACTAGTTGTCCCATATGTTATGGATTTCAAGTTTGTTTATCAGGCTTGTTTTTTTTTTTTTTTCTATCTGTAAACGCCACCAACCCCAATACAGAAGATGTTATCACTTGTAAATATGTGTAATTAATAGTTAATTTATAAAATTTTACTATATAAAATCATAATCAATTTCACCCTCTCCCTAAAACTTCAAGTGAAGCACAAATTTTCTTTTGACCCTTAATATCAAAGTATTGTTTCTTGAGGAACTTAACGCTATGTTCCCCAGTTCACTAAAGGGTGGAAAAGAAAAGAAAGGAAGGAAAATTCTTCCCTTTTTTTTCCTTTTTTTTTCTCTATTTTTTTTTCATTTCTTTTCTTTTCCTTTCTTTTAATTTCCTCTTAATTTGGAAGGATTAGATTTAGTCTAGTCTAGTTTTCCTCTCTTTTCCTTTCCTTTCCTCTAAAAAATAAACTCTGGAACAAACATTTCACACTTTCCTTCCTTTCCTTTCTTTTCTCCTCTTAAGTTAACTCGGGAACACAGGGTAAGAGTTTAATTTTCCAAAAGATGTTTGCATTCAAGCACCCGCACACTATGGGTATATTTGGCAAAACTAGCTGGAGGCTGGTAGCTGGAAGCTTTTTAAATATATTTTGGTGTTTGGTAGAGTAGCTGAAGCTTTTAATAAAATGTATAAAATGACTAAAATGGGCATAATTAAAAACTTGTAAAGAATGTTTTTATTTTGTTTTTAAAATAGAATGAGTATTTGTGTCATTTACTAATTAAAAGCTTGTAGCTAGTAGAGCTTGTTCTTAAAAGCTTGTAGTAGTAGCTTTTCACTATAGAGCTTTTTCTCCTAACCTAAAAGCTTCCAGCTCTTCAACCAAACAAGACTTTTTATTAAGAGCTTTTTCTTAAAAGCTTGAAGCTTGAAGCTCCTAAAAGCTTCTTGCCAAACATACCCTAATAAGCCAGTACATGAAGGCTATAAGCAAATTAATAATAGGCCTCGAATGGAAAACCCAATTACTAAAGCCCAAAATTGCTAGATATGCAAATGATCCACATCCACCGAGTCCAAAAAAATATGTGGCGTGGCCTTGTGGCTTGTGGGTCAAGATTAGACCTGGCAATTTCAATCCATCTAGTTGAGTTTGGGTTGTTTTGGGTTTAAAATTTGACCTTGTGGGTTAAAATGGGTTTAGTATAATTTTCAAGGGGATTAGGATGGGTAATTTTAATTGTAGGAAATAAGTAAGTGGGTCAGGATAGGTATGTTAAAAAAAATAAATGGGTCAAGATGGGTATTTTAAGATAATCATATACAAATCTGAATTAAAACTCACCCAACACCAAAAGTGTTGGTGCCTCATAGAAATCAATGTCACTAAAAACAAAAAATTATATCTTTTGCATTTGTTGATAACCCAGTCGGTTTGAAACCGTTCGGGTCGTTAACGGACGACCATGTCGAAACAACACGAATCGTTAACGAGACCAACCTCATCGAAACGGTTCGAGTCGTTAGCAGGCTTTAATCGAGTCCAAATGGACTGGGTTGTTGACTGGCTCATTCGGTTCGAAATGGTCTGGTCGTTGACAGGCCCGGTCGGGTCGAAACGGTCCAGGTTACAAACGGGATCGGTTAGGTCAAAACGGTCCGGGTCGCTAACGGGCCCGGTCGGGTCGAAACAATACGGGTCAGGTTGAAACGGCTGGGTCGTTACCGGGCCCGGTCGGGTCAAAACGGTCTGGGTCGCTACCGGGCCCGGCCGGGTCGATACGGGACGGGTCAGGTTGAAACGGTCTGGGTAGTTACCGGGCCTGGTCGGGTCGAAACGGTCTGGGTCGCTACCGGTCTTGTCGGGTCGAAACGGTCCGGGTCTTTACCGGGCCCGACCGGGTTGAAACGGTCCGGGTCGCTACCGGGCCCGGGCGGGTCGAAACGGCCCGGGTCGTTACCGGGCCCGGCCCGATCGAAACAATCCGGGTCGCTACGGGACGGGTCAGGTCGAAACGGTCTGGGTCGTTACCGGGCCCGGTCGGGTCAAAACGGTCTGGGTCGCTACCGGTCTTGTCGGGTCAAAACGGTCTGGGTCTTTACCGGGCGCGACCGGGTTGAAACGATCCGGGTCGCTACCGGACCTGGCCGGGTCAGGTTGAAACGGCCGGGTCGAAACGGTCCGGGTCGTTACGGGACGGGTCAGGTCGAAACAGTTCTGGTCGCTACTCGGCCTGGTCGGGTCGTAACGGTCCGGGTTGTTATCCAGCCCGATAGGGTCGAACCGGTTCGGTTCAAAATGAAATACTTCAGATCCCCTAAAATTTTATATTTAAGTTTATTTTTGTTTTTTTTATTTTATTTTTTTAATTTTATTTACTTTTTAAATTTTTTATTGTTATTTTATTTTTTTTTAAAATTTTAATTTATTTTAATGTGAACCTATTTTAATCCAAACCATCCATACCCAAACCCATCCATACCCAACCCATCCTAACCCATTTTTTTAATCTACCCATCTTGACCCATACCCATCCTAACCCAAACCCATCCTGGCCCAACAACCAAACCCACCCAACTTACCGATTTTGCCACCCATAGTCAAGATTATTCTCAAAACTAGTTTTTAATAAGAAGTTCAAGCTTATTACTTCCTATATATTTTGATGTTGGGACATGAGTATCGGTGATGACCGAAAAACCTGATCGGCTGATCCTCTCAGAATAACCTTGGAAACCTGAATCATTTTGGACTGGTAATGAAAAATATCGCCTAAGTATGGGGATGGATATTACTATATTAGGTGATATTGGTCCGGTTGCTTGAAGTTGGTCACATGTCCCTTTACCTGTATCGATATATCGAAATAGAATACACTAATATATTCTATAACCTTCAAAATATAACAAACAAAGATTTAAAAATGTTAGAAACTTTTAAATCATTTTAAATACAAAATTGCTAGAAGTGTAGTTCATGATTTAATATTTCAAATCCATTTTTATAGAAAATTTGAGATCAAGGTTCGGGTAGTGGGAAACCCAACCGTTAATTTTTAACCATACAAGATCATAAATTATATACCAACACCCGAAAAATAACCCATGTATCCGACGAGTAACAAGTAACGCATACCCATCAAATAGGGATATGGATTACCGGAAAAGTAACCCATGTACCCCGACGAGTAACAAGTGGCCCAGCGGAACATAACAAACGATGCACAAACAAACTAGTGAAAAAAATAAAAGCACACGATAATAGAACATGATTTGGTCACATCAGAAACCTACATCCATGGTTGCAACTAGATTTTTCATGTTAAGCTCTAACAAAGATTACAATTAGGGGTGCAAACGAGCCGAACAACTTGCGAGTTACTCGAGCTCTGCTCGGTAAAAAGCTCGAAACGAGCAGAGTTTTATCAAGCTCGAGCCGAGCTTGAGCCTAAAACAAAGCTCGTTTATTTATCAAGCTCGAGCCTGACATGTGAAGCTCGTTAGGCTTGTCGAGCCTTATCGAGCCTAGTGTAATACTAGTTTTTTTTTTTTTAATATTTAATAATATTTACCACTCATTTAAAGTTCTTTAGTAGGGTTGGCATAACATGTTTCATGAACCTGTTAAGACACGAATCTGTTAAGACACGAACACGAAACCTGTAAACACGAACACGAACCTGTGTATAATAGGTTCACACGATAAGATACGGTAAGAAACACCTAGTAAAACAGGTTAACACGACAAGACACAACAAGATATGATAAGAAACGCGATAAGACACGATAAGACCTGTTAAGACACGAACACAATAAGACACGAACACGAAACAGGTAAACACGAACACGACACGAAAATAAACAGGTCTTAACGTGTCGACCTGTTATAGACACAAAGTCTGTTAAGGTCAAACACGAAACCTGTTAAAATCGTGTAGATTCGTGTCAGGTTATCGTGTTCATGTCTAAATTGCCAGCCCTATTGTCTAGTAAACGAGCCCCGAGCTCGAGCTTCACTTATCGAGCTCACGAGCCTAAACGAACTATTATTTATATTATTTTGATTTAACAAATTAACTAATAAATAATAAACGAGTTGAGCCCGAGCCAAGCCCGAGCTTGAAAAATTACAAACAAGCCGAGCTCGAGCTTTGAAAACAAAGCTCGAATCGAGCCAAGCTCGAGCTCTTATAAATTAATCGAGCTGAAGTTCGAGCTTGATCGAGCTCGGGCTCGACTCGTTACAATTACATGTATGGCTAATTACTTTGAGAACAAGACACTAAACATGGGCCAAATTTAATTAACTTGAAGCCGGACCCATTAACTTTCTTTTTATCAAATTCCTTGAGCCCAAAAGCCCAAGTCTTCACAAAACAAGCCTTAGAGCACCTGTAGTGGCCTCGTTATGAGGCGTTTTGGGCCACCATAGCGCCGGGAACACCGCCCCCCCAGGCGCTATGGTGGCGTTATGGGTGGGCAGAGTTTTGAACACAACGAGCGTTTTCATTTGATTTTGATGATTTGACCGTTACACAACGGCCATATTTTAGAATTTAAAAAAAAATCATCCACTCTATATATATATCCATATATGTAGCACACATACAATATCTAGCACACATACAATACACACATACATTTCAGTAACCCTCAAACAAATTCAACACACAAACAAATCATCAAAATGTCGTCCCCTCCTCACTCCGATGACTCGTTTATGGATCTATATAATCGGTTTTTTAAAGAAGACGACGCTGAAGAGGAGGCGGCCGTTACGAGTGCGGTTCAACTAGCGTGTAGCGCGGTTGAAGCTATAGGTACTTCCGTCCCACGGCCGATATTGTCTAGGCAATATATAGAGCGAGACCGTGTAGCCGCCAATGAGCGTTTGATGAATGACTACTTCAATGCCGATCCGGTTTACCCCCCTGATTTGTTTAGACGAAGATTTCGGATGCGTAAAAACTTATTTTTGCGCATCACCGGAGACTTAGAGAACAACTATGACTACTTTAAGCAAAAACCCGACGCTAGAGGGTGTTTAGGATTCACCGCAATTCAAAAGGTGACTTCCGCAATACGTGTGCTCGCCTACGGGAACACGTACGATATCAATGATGAGTATTTGAAGATGGCGGAGAAAACCACACGCGATACTTTGGAGTATTTCTGCTACGGTATTTACAAATATACATTTGATTTTTATATATATATATATATAGTACGTACATATTTTTTATATATACATTTGATTTTTTTAGGTATATGCCAATTATATGGAAAAAGATACTTGAGAAACCCGACATGGAGCGACCTTCAACAACTATATGAAGCGCATGTTCAAAAACATGGATTACCCGGTATGATTGGTAGTATAGATTGTCGTCAGTGGCGATGGTATGCTTGTCCAACTGCATGGCGAGGTCAACATACACGCGGTGACCAAAAGGGACCAACGTTGGTTTTACAAGCAGTTGCCTCACAAGACATGTGGATTTGGTCAGCCTTCTTTGGTCTAGCCGGGTGTATGAATGACATAAATACTTTCCAGCATTCGCCATTGCTAGAGTCTTACATTGGCGGAACAATACCGAAATGTGGGTTTTATGCAAATAATAATTACTACGAGCATGGATACTACTTGGCGGATGGTATATATCCGGAGTATTCAATGCTTGTCAAAACGTTTAGTCAGACTCAAGATGAAAAAAGGCAATATTTTAAAAGAGTTCATGAGTCTGCAAGAAAGGACGTTGAGAGGTGTTTTGCCTGTCTTCAAGCACGATGGCATTTTGTAAGAAATCCTTGTCGTATGTGGGAAAAAGAAAGGATTAGAATGGTGATGTATGCTTGTATCATAATGCATAATATGATACTTGAAGACGAAGGAAAGGCAATATGCCCAAATTATGTAGCAGGAGAAGATGTTCCAGGGACGCAAGCGACACAGCAGGAGAGATTCCAAAACAGTGCCATGTTGCGTTCCAAGGAGTTACATAACGCGTTGAAGGCTGATTTGGTGGAGGAAGCATGGTCGATTCGCCCGATTCATCAGAGCCAGGAAGAAGAAGAAGAAGATGATGATGATGATGATGATGATGATGAATTTTATGAAGAACAAGGAGAAGAAGAAGAAGGAGAAAACCAAGAAGGAGACGACGACGACTAGTTTTTTTAAGTATTTGTAACTTTATTTAAGTATTTGTTGTTTTTTACTATTTTTATCTTTTTATTTATGGTTTGTAATTTTTTTTTTAGTATTTGTATTTTTTTTTTGTTTTAGTATTTGTATTATTTTTATTTTTAATGAAATATTATTAAGTATTAAATATTCTTATTTAAATAAAAAACAATAATTAACCAATCATTACCAATCATTTATAACCCCAACATAACCTTCCTTCCCACTACACCCTCTTTTTCCATAACCCCAACATAACACATTTTCTATTACTTTTTAATATTTTAATCCTATAACCCCAACATAACTATCCACCACTACACATACCCTTACAAACATTGTCTCCCAAGATCAGTCATGTCATTATTTTGATTGATATATTTCATAGTAGCTTGGAAGAAAGAAGTGAAAGAAATGAAAAGTGAGAATGACACCATAATCGTCCACTTCACTTTAACAAAGGATCAAACAAGATATATACTTGAATTTTGATCATCCGTTGGGTTTCACAAAATTCACTATTTTCACGGCCCGGGAAAAAACCCCTCCAAATAAGTTTTATTTTTTTTTCTCAAATCATATTATGAGAGAAATGCCCATGACATTCATCTAGGGTGTGATAAGGCTTAAGGATCATTTAGTCCTGAGTTCGATTCCCATAGGGGTTTTATTTCAGATTTATTGGGATTCTTCCTTATTTCGGTTAAAAAAATTATTATGAGAGAAATATTATATGAAAACTTGTGTTTGAAATCAATTATTAATAAAAAAAGGTAATAATGTGTGATAGCGTAAAAGTCTAGATTTGTAGAAACTAGAAAGTGATTAGAAGTCAAGGTGAGACAGGGACGAGGATTTTAAGTTTCAAAGCAACCTTATTGGTTTGGTCCACCCTAACATATCAAATCAAGCACCATCTTAAAAAACTTTATCCACAAGCTACTGAGGAATTTGTTAAAGCTTAGTTGTTTTCAGTTGGGAATTTTGGAACCATACACCACTTAATTAGGAATGATACACCCTGGCCCACATCAAGCACCAATAGAAAGCTGCCACATACCCCAGAATGTGATGTCACATTCCTAAAATGTGATGTCACGGGGTGTATGAAACCCATAACCCTTCAGTTGTTATGCAAACTTTAACTTTTAGTTAGAAATTAAAAGATCACGGGTTGGATAGTATGGGTAGGGATGGCAATAGGTCGGGTTTGGGACGGGTTTAGGTAATTCCAACCCCATACCTGATTAGGTATGCTTGTCCCAAACCCGTCCCAAAACCCGTCGGGTTTGTATCGGGTAATTACCCATTGGGTATCGGGTATATCCGCGGGTTTGGGGTAAACCCGTTAATTTTAAAAACTTATCCATTGGGTGTATCTGACTAAAAACCTGTTGAGTATCTATTGCGTGACTACTAACCAATACATTTAACATTATCAAATATGTATGTAAATAATTACAATTAGGGGTGGCAAAATGGGTAGGTTGGGTTGGATTGGTTGATCGGTCAGGATGGGTTTGGGTTAAGATGGGTTTGGGTTAAGACGGGTAAATTAAGAAAATAGGTCAGGATGGGTTTGGGTCTAAATGGTTTGGATTAGAATAGGTTCACATAAAAATAGATTAAAAATTTTAAAATAACAATAAAAAGATAAAAATTTAAAAAGTAAAAAAAATAAAAAATAGTAAAAAAATAAAAAAAAGGAAAAAAACAAATTTAAAAAAAATAAACTTAAAAATAAAATTTTAAGGGATCCGAAATATTTCATTTTAAACCGGACTGATTCGACTCTATCGGGTTGGTTAACAACCCGGACCATTACGACCCGGACTATTTCGACTTGACCGGTCCCGTTAGCAACCAGGACCGTTTCGACCCGGCTGGGCCCGTTAGCGACCGGACTGTTTCGACCCGGCCGGGCACGGTAACGACCCAGACCGTTTCAACCTGACACGTCCCGTAGCGACCCGAAATGTTTCGACCCAGCCGGGCCCGGGAGCGACCCGGACCGTTTCGCCCCGACCGGGCCCGGTAACAACACAGACCGTTTCAACCTGACCCGTCCCGTAGCGACCCGGGCTGTTTCGACCCGGTCGGGCCGGTAGCGACCCGGACCGTTTCGACCCGGCCGAGCCCGGTAACGACCCAGACCGTTTCAACCTGACCCGTCCCGTAGCGACCCGGACCGTTTCAACCTGACCCGTCTCGTAGTGACTCGGACCGTTTCGACCCGGTCGGGCCTGCTAGCGACCCGGACCGTTTCGACCCGACCGGGCCCGGTAACGACCCAGACCGTTTCAACCTAAGACGTCCTGTAGCGACCCGGACTGTTTCGACCCGGCCGGGCCCGGTAGCGACCTGTACTGTTTTGACCCGACCCGGCCCGTTAGCGACTCGGACCGTTTCGACCTGACCAATACCGTTAGCAACACGGACCGTTTCGACCCGACCGGACCCGTCAACGACCGGACCATTTCGACCCGAACGGGCCGGTCAACAACCCCGACCATTTGCCATCGATTAAACCCGCTAACGACTCTGACCGTTTCGATGAGATCGGTCTCGTTAACGATCCGTGTTGTTTCGACATTGTCGTCCGTTAACGACCCGAACGGTTTCGAACCGACTGGGTGATCAACAAATGCAAAAGATATAATCTTTTGTTTTTATTGACATTGATTTCTATGAGGCATCAACTTGGGTGAGTTTTAATTTAAATTTGTATATGGTTATTTAAAAATACTCATCCTGACCCATTTGTTATTTTTGACATACCCATCCTGACTCACTTACTTATTTCCTAAAATTAAAATTACCCATCATAACCCCCTTGAAAATTATACTAAACCCATTTTAACCCACAAGGTCAAATTTTAAACCCAAAACAATCCAAACTCAAATAGATGGGTTGAAATTGCCAGGTCTAATTACAATATATAAATATAAAATAGTTAAATCAAATAAAAACAGTAAAAGATATTATTAAAAAATATTATACACAAATAATTGGTGTTTTTTTTTAAGAAGATGACAATATAGATGGACAATTAGATATATTATGAATACATATTTAAAAAGATATATAGGAAATTACATCGGGTATTTAATCGGGTAAACGGGTATACTTTATCGGGTAATCGGGTCGGGTAAATGGGTATATCATCAAATCCCAAACCCGCAAAAAAACTAAAAACTAATCCCATACCTGGACCCATACCCGATTACCCGACGTCCCGACCTAAACCCGTCCCAAATGTGTCGGGTTTCGGATTTACTCATCGGGTTCGGTTATGATTGCCATCCCTAAGTATGGGTGAAAGTTGGATAAGATTGAGAATATCCAACCCCCTTACAAACAGAGGCTATAGGGGCGGAGTTTTTTTTTTTTTTTTTTTTTTTTTTTTTTTTTTTTTTTTATCGGTGAATAATTGTGTGGCAACCACCCTTGCGGCGCCGTGCCCAAGAATTGACTACTCGACCTCCAGCAGCCCCCGCCTTCTCCCGATGTGCGGAAACCCGAGCCCCACCCATCCGAAGGCACGACAGTGTTATAGAACTCGGTAAAACCTCTCCGCCCATCAGATTCGAACCGGCGCCACCCGTATTCGATCTTCACCCGGATACCAAACCATAAATGTTAGAAGTAGGGATTGGACCTTTGATCACATAGGTGAAACAAAAGTCACTCCACCACTCCACCACTATGGATGGATCATAGGGGCGGAGTTAAGAGACAATCAGTCAATTGAGTGATTGACAAACATTATAATAAATACGTTAAATAATAATCAAATACATAGATAAAAATAGTCTATTTATACAAATAGCTAAGTTCAAGTATTTAGGATTGTATATATGAAAAGATAACGAAATAGATAGTGACATAGCTCACAATTAGTTGGCTGGTGTAGATGGAGAGCTAGCGCTAGAGTGCACAAAGGCACACAAATAACCTTAGCTCTTTTTATTATATAAAAATATGGTAACGATGGTACTTTGTTTAAATACATATGTGTGTAGGGTTACAAACGAACTGAACTTTTAGCGAACAGTTCATGAACCGTTTAACGGAAAGTTCGTTTGTTTGTTTGTTTGATAAATGAACGAACATGAACATAAAATTTTGTTCAGTAAGTGTTCATGAACTGTTCGCGAACACATAATTTTCTTAACAAACAAACACATACAAAGCCTTAATTGTGCTCGTTCGATTCGCTTGCAGCCCTATTAATATGTATTAGGCTCGAAGCCCCCCCCCCCCCCACACACACACTATAATCAACTAGAGGTGAGAAAAATAAATAAATATTGTTAACAATTTAATCATTATTTATTGAAATGATGATAGATTCACGTCATGCTCTTCTCAATAGTAATACACATATATATAAACTAAAAATATAATTACAAAATAATTATACTAAGAAACCCAATATTCCTACTTCAAGTCTCTCACTTCCCTAATCTTCACATACCAACAAACCATTCTCTCCATTTCCTCTATTCTCTATGCTCATGTGAGTAATGACTAAACTACAACAATTCCTCATATTATTCCTTTCTCTTCTACCCTCAATCATATCCCAAAAAACCATCACTTGCAACCACTCATGCCCCAACAGCCAACTAAACCCCGTCCCCTACCCATTCGGCTTCTCCTCCGGCTGCGAAATCCCGCTAAACTGCACCCGAAACGGCGACGTATTAATCGGCGAATTCTCTGTCCAACAATTCAATCCAGACGATTTACTCGTCAGCCTTCCAGCCAAGTGTGGACGTTTAATAACCACCCTAACAGGCCTGTACAGTAATCACTACGCACCTATGTCCTCCAACGCTATCCTAATGGAAAACTGTACAGAACAGATGAAAAACTGCATGATTCCCATGACCACGTTACGTACACATCTAGAGATTGTTGACTGTAGTGGTTCACAAGGTGGTGATGGTAACGTCAGCTGTTATTCAAGTGATGCTAATCATATGTTTCTTGATTATGGGAATGTTACGAAGATGGGATGCCGGTTTTTGTTTTCTGGGGTTGCTACGGAGATGATTGGGAATAGTCCGGCCATATCTTTGGATATTCAAGTGGTTAGGTTAGGATGGTGGCGTAGGGGTGGCTGTGATTGCTCTAATGGTGCTGAGTGTACCGCGATCGTGTCTCCGGTTGATGGAAGCCATGGGCATCGGTGTAAATGTAACAGTGGGTTTGTTGGCGATGGTTATAAAGCTAGCTCTGGTTGCCGGAGAGTGGAAGGTATGTTTTCGTTCACCTGTGATTTTATTAGTGGTTTATAGTTATAATATTCTCAGATTTGTTTTTAAAACCCTACTGATCACTGCCTTAAAGTTAAAAGTATTGCTATACATCAAATATTTGATTAGAATTTAATTATGATAAGATGAATTATATATAATTATTTGGATCATGATATATTGCTTTGATGTATTTAATTTCCTTGTTGTATATCATGTGTTAAAAAAAATTAAAACATGGTATAGCTTAATATTTGTATACTTGTTGATAGTTTGTTATACAATTTAAAGGCATTCAATATATTTAAAGTGGTATGTATCAATATTATTATACTAGATATTGGTTGTATTATGGTTGATAATAAGTATAATACGAAAGGTATAGACAAAATTACAAGATGTATTAATTGAGATAAAGATTGTGAGATAGGTTGCATCCTTTCTAGGATCGAGATGTGATAGTCAACTTCTATTAATAGAACGAAAGATATATGGTGATTGGTGATGGTTGAGAGATAGGTTTCACCTAAGTTGTCATATCGAAAGTGAATGCTTGAAACACCAAATTTTGAGATAAAGTGTTTGAAGTCAGACGAACAATTGTGTCTATCTATTGAGACTTAGTAGATGATCGACAAATTGTTTCTTGCAAACGAGTGGCAACAGAGGAAATGAGATATGCGATGTAGACTACAAATCGACCAATCGAATGGCGATCATTGAGCACTTGATCTAGTAGAATGCCTCAAAAACCTTGTTATTAGGTCAAATAGCCCCTACCAATAGGCATTTATAAATAAGTGAAGAATAGATCTTGGTCGAGAGACAATAAACATGAGCACACTTTAATAAGAGTATCATGAAGATAACGTAAAATACATAATTGGGTGATAAGATATTCCAAACGTTTACATCAATTACATTACCCAAGTGAATTCTTGTAACCTCAAAAAGATAAAGATTAAAGGCACAAATTTATATATAGGAATGTTTTACATGAGTAAATGTATTAACTATACAGCAAGTGTGAATGACCACAAAAGAACTTAAAGCAAAATTTAATAAAAATGAAGAAATGAGAAAACAAATAAAAATAGACGTTGGTAAGGATCATTATTGTTCAAAGGCGGCTTTGGTCATAGTGTTGCTTTACTAGCTCAATAAATCTGTGCATCTATATTATTTAGATATCATAATTTAAAATTCTTAAGTTTGAATTCAATTCTGCCGTCTAATATATTTATAAGACAGGGGAGGAAATTAGCCTATAAAAAAATATATTTATAAGATGCTAATTAACATGCGACATAAATACGTCACTATTGCTTCTTTTAAAATACTAATGTAATAACCTTTAATTACGTGTGTAGGTTTAGTAACTTTAGACATGCCGATCAAAAAAAAAAAACAAAAAAAAAAAAAAAAACAAAAAAACAAAAAAACTTTCAGACATTCATTAATTATTAACGTATGGAAGGATGGCGACTTTATTTATTAATTTTATTATTTATTTTTGTTTTGTTTTGTTTAGCTTGTAGAGAATTTTATATACACGAATTATGTGAGCTGTGGTTTTGGACTCTCTTTCACCAATCAGTGAACTTTTATATATAATATTTTTAAAATCTGTAAAATGAAAAGTAAGCAAAGGTCAAAAAAAGGCGTGCTTCTATTCTTTATTAAACATCTAATTTTTGATTTTTGTTATTCATAGAAAAAAAAAAGTAAATTCGATTCTATGTAATCATATTATTTGTACATCAACTCAACATGCATTTGATGAACTAATATGCCAAATGTTTGTTAGTTAATAATTTATGATGTTTGAATTTTTTATTATTAATAATATCCTAAGTCATGGATATCTTGTTTTCCTTATCTTCACAAAGGTGAATTTTAATTATTACTTTTCTAAAATAAAAGTTAAAAATGAGAGATGGAGTATTTGATGAGCCAAAAGTTTGTATATCAATTGTTGTAGATTATATATTGAAAAGTAATATTCAGGGTTTCTAATTTGGAACTTACATAATTAAGAAATATTGAGGTTATTTGTCCTTTAATATTTTATGAAAAAACTAGACCCCAAATTAATCTCCATCATTTAGTTAACGCAAGTCAAATTGATCATTATTCATGATGTCAAATATATTGTTTTCTAATTTCTAGTATAGATGTTAAAAGTTTTCAAACTAGATGAGACGGCTAAATGGCTATATTACCTAACCTGGTGGGACATGTTTATTTTAAAATTGCAACATGTTATTTTTTAATGTGAGTTGCATCATATTATTGACTAAAAAAACAATACTTAGTTGTTTATGATCCCCTAAAAATGGCGATGTTTTGTATCATGCCAAAGTTTTAAAAATGCAGAACTAATTTTGTGCAATAACAATTTTAAAGTAAAGTTCTACAAGGGATAAAAATCGGTCACAGTTATTTTTTCTTATAATTTATGTGGCAAGTTGTTAACGACTGATTTACATTTTTCATTTAGCAATTCTTACGAACTATATCTAATATTTTTTTTATAATAAAATTAACTAGCAGGCTCATCTGGTTGCAATCCTTCAAAATATTTCTCTGGTCACTGTGGAGGGTCTGGTAGAATTGGCGTTCTAGTCGGAGGTATATATATTCTCTATTTCTTTTATTTCTATATTTAATATTCATTGTGTTATAAGTTTTTAACACACCAAACATATCAACTTCCAAATGATAACGTTAGTTATTATTATTTTTCAGCTGTTGTTGTTGGGGCTATATTGATTGTTTGCATAGGCTTGATTATATGCTACATTCGTCGCCGCAACCTTGTAAGATCTCGAAGTAGGATAAACAGACACTTTTACAAAGCTAAAGGCATCACAATTCCGATTTACACATACAAAGAGATCGAAAAGGCCACGAATAGCTTCTCCGAAAAACAACGACTAGGAAATGGGGCATATGGGACTGTTTATTCGGGCAAACTCCACAATAGCGAATGGGTAGCGATTAAAAGGATCAAACACCGGTCGGATGGTGATAACAGCATTGATCAAGTTATAAACGAGATCAAACTTCTTTCGTCAGTAAGCCACCAGAACCTTGTTCGGTTACTAGGTTGTTCAGTTGACAATGATGAACAAATACTCGTTTATGAGTTCATGCCAAATGGGACATTGTCCCAACATTTACAAAAGGAGAGAGGCAACGGGCTTCCTTGGCCCGTTCGCCTCACAATCGCTACTGAAACCGCTCAAGCGATTGCTTATCTACACTCAAATCTAGATCCCCCAATTTACCATAGAGATGTGAAATCTAGCAACATATTGTTAGATTATAGTTTTAAAACAAAAGTAGCAGATTTTGGACTTTCTAGACTAGGAATAATGGAGTCATCACATATTTCAACTGCTCCACAAGGCACGCCGGGATATTTAGACCCCGAATATCACCAAAACTTTCATTTATCTGATAAGAGTGACGTTTATAGCTTTGGAGTAGTGTTGGTTGAGATTATAACGGCTTTTAAAGCCTTAGATTTTTCTCGACGACAAAATGAGGTTAATCTAGCAGCACTCGCTGTTGATCGAATCAAAAGGGGATGTCTTGATGAGATAATTGACCCGTCCCTTGAGCATAACAAAGACACGTGGACCTTTTCGTCGATCCATAAGGTTGCTGAGTTGGCATTCAGATGTCTAGCATTTCATAGTGAGATGAGACCTTCTATGTCTGAGGTGGCAGCCGAGTTGGAGCGAATTCGGGTTTCTAGAGAAGAAAATACTACTTTATCGTTAGATGAATCTAATCATTCATCGGTATCTATTGTCAATGAGAAACAAATAAGTGAAGAGGTCAAGAATGATGAATCTGATAAGAAAGGTTTGCTTGATAGCATGAATTCTACCGATGAGCGAAACGTATCACCCAATTATGCAGATGATCAATGGCTAAGCGAGTCGAGCTCCCCCTCGTCCAACGGTAGACTTGATTCGGGTTCGAGGGTGTAAACTGTAGTATAATACTCGTCGTTCTAGTTTCATTATGTAACTTTTATGGTATATGAAAGTACAGGTTGATTGTTTTCTGACTTTCAATGGTGCATTTTTGAGCTTGAGATTTACTACCTTTTATTTGTATATATTTGTTTCAAGAAATACAAGCTGTGTTATATTGAAATGTACACAATCAATTAGGGCTGGCAAATCGTGTATACCCGACCTGTTAAGACACGAACTCGAAACATGTATACCTGAACACGACACAATAACTTATTATGTACTTTTTTCTAAACCTGAACACGAACCTGTTTATACCTGGTTTACACGATTAGACACGATAAGACACGATAATACCAGTTTATACCAAGTTAACACGATAATACATGTATATACTATGTTAATACGATAATACACGAACATGTTTTCCTAATCCGACACGTTAAATAGGTATCATTAAGCATTAAAAAGGTAGAGTTCTGTCTATAAAAATGTATAATTCCAATACTTCACCCCCACAACCTATATTAAAAAAAAAATCCTTAACATGTCTTAACGGGTACTAAACAGGTAAACAAGTATTTTACCTGTTTAGACACGAAAATTAACAAGTATATTTCGTGTCTACCTGTTTAGGACACGAAACCTGTTAAGGTCATACTTGTACCTGTTAAAATCGTATAGGTTCGTGTCGAGTATTCGTGTTCGTGTCTGAAATTGCCAGCCCTACAATCAATATAATAGCTTTGTCATATTTAAATTCATGAATATGTAATCACTAATCAACATAGTAGATCTCAGTGTTCACTAATCAACAAGCTGTGTTATATTGAAATTTACCAAAAGGATGTATTATAAATTATCAAAGGGGGTTGGAAGGGAGCAGTCCCAACTTGAAAGTTGTAATGTAACGGTCTCAACTTGTTAATGTTTTTATTCTAATGGTCCCAAACTAACCTCAGTTAAGTTTTTTCTGTTAAGTGCCAACGTGGCAATCCACGTGGCAGTCCATGTGACACAGTATGTCCAGTTGGCAAAAAACGTGGGTCCCACTTGTTTTTTCAATTAATAAAAACCTATGCATGTATTATTATATCTATCTTTATATATATATATAGGGAATGGATAGTTTGAGAACTCACTTGAGTTGTGAGAACCATAGGAACTCATCTGGACCATTGATCTTGATGATCTAATGGTTAAGATTCAAAGATGAGAGTTTTTGTCTTGACTTGATTAATAAGTATTTTTATATTTCATTAAAGTACTTTCAAGGGTATTTAAGTAAAAACTCATGGGAGAGAAACAATTAATATAATACTAGATATTTGCCCGCGTTGACACGCAGTTCAACAACGTACGATTATTTGGAGTAGTATAACGTATAAGAAAAATAAAGTAGAAACATTTTATTAAAATTTAAAAGCAACGAATACACATTTATTCAAATATCGCTGAAAATTTCCTTATAAACCACATTTTTTGTTTTAGTCATCACTTTCCCACCAGCATCAAGTATAAGTAACTTCACGCCTGCCCTGCTTTTAACTCTTGACAATGCGACATAAAGCTGGCTATGTGAGAATACAGGGTTTCTTAAATACAATCCAACCTGAATAAGGCGACCTAAATGGTATGTGTTAAAAATAGACTTATGGCATATTCAACAATAAGAAAGTAATAAAAATGAAAATAAGAAACTAACTACCACCTAAATTTCACAATTTAATTTGACACGTCTGAGAAGATGAACATTACCCATATCGACCCGCTAAAAAAACTTCGAGCATATTTTATTCTATGTTTTTATAAAAGAATTTATTTTTTAAAAATCGAAAATCATTCATTAATGTTTCGGTCAACGTGTTTAATAACTTTCCTAAACAATATAATCCACATTTTTTGTTTTTTTAAAATAAAAAACATTTAATAATTATTCTATTTTTAAAATTCAAAAAAGAGTTATTAATGTTTTTATAAAAAAATTTATTTTTTAAAAATCGAAATCATTCATTAATGTTTGGGTCAACGTGTTTAATAACTTTCCTAAACACTGTAATCCATATTTTTAATTTTCTTAAAATAAAAAACATTTAATGACTATTCTATTTTTAAAATTCAAAAAAGAGTCATTAATGTTTTTATAAAATTTTTTATTTTTTAATAATCGAAAATTATTCATTAATCTTTCGGTCAAAGTGTTTAATAACTTTCCTAAACACTATAATCCAGATTTTTAATTTTTTTTAAAATAAAAAACATTTAATGACTATTCTATTTTTAAAATTCAAAAAAGAGTCATGTTTTTATAAAAGAATTTATTTTTTAAAAATCGAAAATCATTCATTAATGTTTCGGTCAACGTGTTTAATAACTTTCCTAAACACTATAATCCAAATTTTTACTTTTTTTAAAATAAAAAACATTTAATGACTATTCTATTTTTAAAAGTCAAAAAAGAGTCATTAATGTTTTTATAAATGTTTTTTATTTTTTAAAAATCGAAATCATTCATTAATGTTTGGGTCAACGTGTTTAATAACTTTCCTAAACACTGTAATCTAGATTTTTAATTTTCTTAAAATAAAAAAAATGTAATGATTATTCTATTTTTAAAATTAAAAAAAGAGTAATTAATGTTTTTATAAAATTTTTTATTTTACATCAACGAAAATTATTCATTAATGTTTCGGTCAAAGTGTTTAATAACTTTCCTAAACACTATAATCCAGATTTTTAATTTTTTTTAAATAAAAAACATTTAATGACTATTCTATTTTTAAAATTCAAAAAAGAGTCATGTTTTTATAAAAGAATTTATTTTTTAAAAATCGAAAATCATTCATTAATGTTTCACTCAAACAAAATGGAGCCAAGTATTAAGGTTTGCGAATGAAAGGGGATGCCTAAATACTTGTCGAAGATTGACTAATATTATGAAAGAAGAAAGTTATTAATGTGATATAAAAATAATTTTGATTAAAATGAGACAATTTTTGTATTGTTACCTCGTATGATATGTTATCAATATCGAGCCACCTATCCATGCCATAGAACATTAACCTGAAAATCAAATGAAATTACGAAATCATACACACTCGAACTCAATGAGCATACTGTAAATTATACATACACATTCGAATTTACAAAAATAAAAATAAAAATAAATTGGGAGATGAACGAACCAGTAGAATGACTCAAACTTATACATCCTTTTGTAGTTTATTTGATTGTGCCTGCACCATAACATATAATATTATAAAATACAAAGCTTAATTAATTAGAATAAACTCATAAAGGCATGGCTCTTAACCACCGCACCATGGTCACCACTGCTATTACCGTCACCTGTCACAGCCAAACGAAGTGAAACATTGGTTTGAAATTGAGAAGATGATGAACTCCAAACAGGAGACTCCTAAGTTAATACATTTGACTATGCAGTTAATACATTTGACTATGACTATATGGAAAGTGTACAACTAATTGTGCTATTAACTTTCCTATAATACAATCAATCAATCTCTTACCAAAAAAGTCGACACTTCCTTTTAACATCCAAGACTTTTCAAACCACCATTTATAACAATTAATTCTTGTAATTATCCTTCCAAACTTTAAGCCATCAACTTAGGAAACAAATAAAATGCTAATAAATGAGACCCGAATTAACAAACAGGACCCGGACCCGAATAGCTTTCCTAAGCGGATTAATCACTAAAAAATATCCAACATTCTTTTACCTTTCATCTAATATTATGATCCTCAAGAACACCTCGAAGAACATATGAACATTCAACCTCACCCGAAGACAAACATCATCGAGCCAACATAATATCATGAAGAAATATATAATTCACGGGAAATTTTCGTGTTTTTGCTACTGAGAAAACATGAAGGATCATATCACAAATCTGAAAATTATTAAAATCTCATAATTTTTGAAAACAACAAACATAATACCTAATCATTGAAAACAAATAACAATACCTAAACACTGAAACTGATCATATCACAAATCTAAAAATTATTAAAATCTCATAATTTTTGAAAACAACAAACATAATACCTAATCATTGAAAACAAATAACAATACCTAAACACTGAAACTTAAAACTCACAATATAATCTCATAGTGGAAAATAAGAAAGATGAAACCTAAAGCCCAAATCTGAAAAATTATTAAAAACCAGCAACTGAACACAAATAAATAAATGAGAATTTATATAATTAACATGAAAGTGAATCCAAGCATGCTGCAGTTACAGGGCAGCGTTCCATATTCAGCAATGAAAGCTTGTTTAAGCCTAAAGAACAGAAAGAATACACAATACCTTAGTTTCAAAATTATTACTATTAATTATTACAATTAAAAAAAATTCTATTAATTATATAATGGAAAAGAAAATATGTATGGTTCAAAATCAAAGCTTATGACCTTTCAGGAATGTGACACCCTGATCCGTGACCTTGCTACACGAAATTTGTAATTCTTTCAAGTTTGTAAGGTCTGAGACATAAAAATTATATATATTAGTAAAATATGCGAGATTATATATTCTTATCAAGTTCATTACATTACAAACTGTAATAAAATTCGAATTATTCTAAGAAAGCACTTTTTCTTGACCATATATGTTATAGGCTTATTGTATTAGAACATTGATTAGAGCTGATCATGTAGACAACAATGATGTAAACTATAAAGAACAATTACCTGAGAGAGGCTTCATGTCCGCATCGGTAATGCAATTACAGCAGTTGATATTAAGTGATTCGAGTTTTTTCAAACCTGCCAGATATTAAGATGCAAGAAATCATGGTTGATCAGTGGGAAGGGGAAGTTCACGAACTAACCTAGTAATGGAGAAGATTGCTGCAGAAAAGGGTTTAGAGAGAGAAAGTTATTAGAAAGATTGGTTTTAATTAACAAATAGGAAACTTATTAATGGGAAAATTAATATTAATGACCGATTTTGACCAACTTATTAATGGGAAAATTAATATTAATTACCGATTTTGACCAACCAATAAATGATTTTTGATTTTTAGAAAAAAGAAAAATTTTATAAATTCTCACAATAGAGACACTTGGCATTAGTTGATTGGCTATGTAATTGGAGGATGAATGTGGGATTGCCAAGTGTCCTCATGGACTTTGTTTTATTAGATGTATAGATTGAACATTTTGTCATACACAAACTTTTTTAAAATATTCATTTTTTTAAACTTTATTTTATTTTACTTTTTATTCAGTTATTAAAAAAATCATTTTTTAAAAAAACTTTATTTTACTTTTTAATTAATTTATATTTTTTTAAACTTTCATATTTTTTGTGTGATTTATGTAATTATTTACACCAGTGTAAATCTACCATACACAAAGTTTTACAAAATTATGCTGGTGTAAAAAACTAAACAAACATATGATGAGAATGCTTTACACTGGTGTAATTATTTACACCAGTGTAAATCTACCATACACAAAGTTTTACAAAATTATGCTGGTGTAAAAAACTAAACAAACATATAATGAGAATGCTTTACACTGGTGTAAATATTTTACACCTGTGTAAAAATCAAACAAACATCTACACAGTCGTATTACACCGATGTAAAATGCCCCACAAAATCAACTATAATGTATTACATCAATGTGCAACACCCAAACATCTATGCATTCATACTACACACCCTCATACTACACATGACTCAAATATTTTACACTACCTTATACAAAAAAAAAAAAAAAAAAAAAAAAAAAACCATCATCTTCAACAAACATCATGTTGTTTCTATCACCATCTTCTTTCACACAAAAAAAAACCCATAAAAAATTTAATAATAATAATAATAATAATAATAACAGAAAAAAGCTTGGATCTTCATGTACCTTGGATCGTAGAATGTTGCTTTCCGTATACATGAACCTCATGTACCTTCGTCTTTATCAATGATCATCATCACAGATCCAGATCCAAACTTTATCAAACAGATCCAAACTTCGTGTCCGACGTATGATTCGGACCACCGAGATCCAAACTTCATGTACCTTCGTCTTCCTGCCACCCCGAGATGAGTTCTTGCATAAACCCATCGTCGAAATCTTGGATCTTCTTTCAAATCTGAAACCCACCGTCGAAACCTCAACATTCACCGGTCGTCGTCTTCCTTCGTCTCCTGTTCCAACCACAGCCCCCTGTTCATCGTCGTCTTCCTTCGTCTCTTGTTCATCGTCCTCCCTGTTCCTTCTTCTTCCTGTTCTTGTGTTTTAGAGAGAGAGAGAGAGAGAGAGAGAATCAGCTTCATCTTCCTGTTCCTTCATCGTCTTCCCCTTTGCGTCGTCGAACCACCTTGACCATCCAAAACAAACAGATCTGTTCTGTTCTTCTGTGTTTTTTTAGAGAGAGAAGATGAGAGAGAGAGAGAAGGTGAGAGAGAGAGAGACAAGTTTAAAATGAGAGAGAGAACATATCTGTATTAATATTATAATAATTATTATTATTATTATTTAAAGGTTAGTGGGGTTGGTTGGGTATGGGGTGGGGTGTGGTAGGGTGTTATTATTACTAAAATAACCTTAAGTAGTTGTGTTGAAAGACTTTATTGCCCTCCATTAAAAAATACAAAAAATTGCAAATATGATGGTGTGTCACTTGGTGATTGGTCCAGAGGAGTTCTCAAGTTCTCGCAACTCGGATGAGTTCTCAAATGATCCCATTCCTATATATATATATATATATATATATATATTCATCTGTGTATATATTATACAAACATCTATATTTCTATATTATCTTATTAAGGAGGAGTGATGTACAAGATAGTAATTTTGTACACCATCCAACTATTGTAGCAAGATGTACAAGTGAATCAAGCATGTATAATAAGGGTATAATTGGAACATTTTGTACAATTAAGACACTTATAAGGATATAATTGTAAATTTACCATGATCCCATACCTCACATCCCAAAAACATGTTCCATTCTTGCCCTCATGTGTATCTAAAGCTAATGAAAACCAATTCGTAATCAATTTCTTCAATTCTGCGTTACGCATCAATAACTCTAGCACTTAATCCTTTAATTCGTCTTTTCAATTGAAACTCAACAGCCATCAATTATGAATATAATATTAATCCTTTAATTCGTCTTTTCAATTGAAACCCAACAGCCATAAATTATGAATATAATATTTATAGATTAGCTGACGAAGGTGACAAAGATACGCGGAGACAGAAGACTATTATAATTTTGGCTCACCGGCGGCCTCAAGCAACAATTCCGGTTATTTATTTCTTGATTCTTAGGGTTTGCTCTTGCTTCTTATTTTCTTTCTATTTGCTTCATTTGTTTTTGAGTTTTTGATTGATTCAGGTTTCCTTCGATTGGTAAGAGTCTCAAAGGTATGGTTTATTTCTTAATAGTTAGGGTTTGTTCTTTCTTGTTCTTTTCTTTTTATTTGCTTAGTTTGTTTTTGGGTTTTTAATTTTGATTGTTTCTAATGTTTTTTCCAAGTTGGTTGTTGGTTGTTCTTTTCTTTTTATTTTCTTAATACACTCACCGGAAAAGGTATGGAATTAGATTTAATGTTTCATTTTTAACCCTTGAACAAGACGGGTAAGTAAATTTGCTTAATTTGTTTTGGTTGAATAAGGTAGATTCAAAATCCAATGAGGTTGGAACAACTAAAAGTTACATGTTTGCTAAACATGCTAAGATGAAAGGTAATACACACATTATGCTTGAGAAATATTATGTCTTTGGCTTGATTTGTTTGATATTTAGGCATTGTAATGTGACGTCGGTTCTAGGTTTAACAGAAATCGATTCAAATACAGTGAGATTTTTATGCCTGCTTGATCATGCAAAACCGATGACATCGTACATTAAATTCGATTATCATTTAAAATCAAATAACTTTGTGTTTATCTGAGTTAAATTGTTTTGGTGCTTAGAACCTCACAGAATTGAGTTTTTTAACATATTGGATATGCGGGTAATGTTGCATTTATCTTATAAAAGTTCTTACATGCCTTCTTCATATTTTGTTATTTTTATCACTGTTCCTATCGATGTCAAATGAGTAGTTTATCATAGATTTAAAACATGAAAAGTCTGAATTTGCAGACCCTTTTATCCAGGTAATATGTGTTTACATCATTTCTTGTGACTTTGTGTGATGAACTGGTTTTTAAAAAGTGTGCATGAGGTGCAAGGCGTAACAAGGCGCTCCCTAGGGTACCTCAGGGATTTGCTGTGACATCCGTCACTTTTTCATTATATTTTTATTTTTATATAATAATAATAATGATAATAAATAATATTAGTCTAGACTAACCCTTAAACCCAAACCATTACCCTAATCCATTAAACTACCAACCCAAACCCCCCTTACACATACCTGAGCCCATCAGCGAAGCCCAGTACACCGGCCCATCAGGTCTGGCCCATCTCCACCTTCCCTTCCCTTTAATAAAAAAAAAATGAAGCTGATGCCAGGACTCGATCCCGAGTCAATGCCGGGTCAGACGTCAACACCACCACTACACCACACACTTGTTTGTTGTTTGTAACCAAACCTTAATTGTTTTAAACCTTTCCTAAACAAACCAAAATTATGTTTCTTCACTATCTGCTGCTGACTTACGTGAATGCACAGCCAAGATCAAATCTTGGTTGACCAAATCTTCAAGACTAATCTTATTATTGGAAACCATTGACTATATGATTTCGCCCAACGTCTAACACACGTCAAATACACGTCAAATTATCATTAACTTGTATAAATTCACGCGTATACATTTAAAGCGGGTCAAACATACCAAAACGATTACACAGATGTTATCCTATAAATTGGACCCTCACTCACAAGCTTCAATCGCCGATAATCCTCTCTTCACTCTCAATTTGCTGTTTAAACAACCTGCAAACAAGCATCAAGTCGCGATTGACTTTTTCTTTGACCAGGCTTAATACCCAATCACGATTCAGTGTAAGTTCATTTTTTTTAGTGGGTTTTAACCTTCGGTAACTTGTGAACAATAGCCCCAAAGATTCAGGGGTTATTGAACACGAATTGTATGGTTTTGGAAATTAGGGCTCGATTGATAGGATTTGGGGAAGAACACTTGAATCAGTTTATGTATATATTTATTTTAAAACGATAAACACACAACCAGCTGGTGTAGACCAGCTGGTTTACACGCGTGAGTAGGAAACTGAACCGGCCTTTGGCCAGGGTTCGATTCCCACGAGCTCATTTTATTTTTTTTTGGTATTTTCCACTAAATATCCATTAACACAATTAAGCTATATAATCAAATCCAATAAAATCTAACTCGTTCTCAGGGTGTGGCTCAGTTGGTGGCCACACTTGTGATAAAACCCGAACCGGCCAGAGGCCCGGGTTCGATTCCCATAACCAACAAGTATTTTTTTTTTTGCCATCTTTATATATATAATTAATATATTAAACTTTTAAAATAGTTTTTAAATACTAAAAGTGGTTTATAAATTCCACAAAAATTATTATATGATCTCCAAATGATAAAGTTCATCATCCAATTTTTAGTTTTTCAAAAATAAATTATTTAATATATATTATTAATAATACAAGTTTATTCATTTTTATTTATAAAATTCAATAAAAATATCTAAACAGTTTTATTAAATCTCACAAAAATTATCCTAAACTTGTATATTCTTAAACATTTCAGAAAATATTTTATTTCAGAAAAACCGTTTATTTTATTTTTTTTAATTAATTTTTGTTACTTTTAATCATAAATAAATCATAATAAATTCATTTTTCAATATTTCTGCATCAAAATTTTATATAAATTATTTGTAACTACCTAGAACTGAAAAACAATTTTTAATTCAGAAATTCTTTAATTTTAATATTTTAGATATTAAAAGTCATATTTTGACAAATTGAAATAAATAGATTAAATATTCTATTTTCAAGAAAATAATTTTATAAAAATTATTTTCACACTTAAAACTTTATATTGTGACTATCTTCAATTTGAAATTTCAAAAAGGACTTTTGTTTATATATTTACCAAATTTCTCTTATTTATTAAACATTTTATTTATTAATCAAAACGAATACTTATCCTCAATTCGGAGCCCTAGAAAATACCTATAGACTAAATAGACTTAGACTTATTTGTTACATTATACATAGGGTGATACTTGGCAACGTCGAATTACACTTATACAATTCCACAAGACTTACCACCTTGCTAAGGTGAGTATTACTTATCCCCTTTTTTCGCTTTTACAACTTTTGGGGTGATTCATGCACAAGTATACAAAACCTTCATATTCATTTACACATACACATACATTATTATTCAATTACAATTCATATACGTGTCTTGATTATCTTTGTGCTTATGATTGAACATGAACGTAGCTTACATACAAAATCATACATCTAGACATAACTTATGTTATGGTGCTTGATGTGCTCAAAGTGGTTTAATAAAAACTAACTAAATTAACCTAAACTAGACACTCTAAGTTTTAAATTTATAAACTAAGACTCTCTAAACCTAAACCACACAACCGGCAAGTGTACCGGTCAGTGCAGTACAGCTAAAGTAAGTCCGGGTATCGAACCCACGAGACTCTACTGGAAAACGTAAACTAGACTCGATTACTTATCCTAAATACTGACTTAATAATGTGTTATTGCTTAAAGGGGGGTTTTACTGAAAAATAAATTGCTATAAAATAAAGGTTAACTAAGACGAGCTAAAGTGAACTAAAAAAAACGAGAACTTAGCTGAGCCGAATTCAGATGATGACAAGACACTACCTAGTCCAGACTCCTAACTATGCCTGATAAGCTTCTATGGTTATGGAACTGAATTGGAACCGGGATCTTAAAATACTAAACATCAAGAATAAACTAGACACCCTCGACCCTTCTCAAGGGGAAACCCTAGAATATTTTTGTGCTGTTAAACTACCGGTTGGAGTACAAACCCTCACAGGTTATCTAACTCTTATGATCGAGTACCCGCTAGACAATCTACCTCACAGCGCGAAAGCCTCACTACACTAGGTGCAAGGGGTAATTATTGAAGCCTAGATCTAACTTGATATGCAGGAGTTGAATGGGAAACTAGGCAGATCTTCTCACAAAGCCTCTAACCTAGCAATCTAACAACCTAGATATACCAACAAGTCCTCACCTCACAGCTATTGAACTTGGAAGAATACCTAAAATCTTCTAACCACCAAATATCACTCCTATGGTAAACTCACGACTATTGACCATAAACTAGTTGCTACACAAAGTCTGCAACCTAACTAGCACTCATACATGAAAGACATTCACAAAAGTGCAAGTGGAGTGAATAAGTGACAATAAAAAAATAATAGATACGCACATACACCAGATCTAGAGAAATCAAAATCTTTACTGAATCATAAATCCAAAACACGTTCCAAAAACCATAGAAAACGCAAATCAAAACATAGTTATTTGTCTTGGTCTAGATAGTTATTAAAAGTTTTAGCCACAAATCATCTTGAAAAGAGAAACAAAGCCAAATAAAAATTCAGCAATCATGGTATAGAACAAAGATAATAAAGGAACGAAAAAACCGAATGATTAACACCCGAATACTCTCTCCCTGGCTTAGAACCTTTGCTCCTTGGCTTGCCTCCTCTCTAAAATTGCTGCTGTCCTCCCTTGTTGCTGTCGAAAGAATAATAAAATCACCCCCCAAAATATTTGTCGATGGCTTCCTGAGGAATAATATCGCTAATCTATCTTCATATGCGGCTCCTCCTTCCCCCAAAAAATTTATGTGCCCTATAATTCTTTATGTTGGGCCTTGACCAAACTCAAGGTTGTGCACATCACGATTCTTTTTTTCTTTTTTCTTTTTATTTCTTTATTATTATTATTATTATTAAACTTATTAATATTAGTCTATTATTATTATATATAGTATTATAATTATAACTTCGTGCTTTCTACTCGAGTGTTCTTGACTTGCTCAAAGTTGCTCGTTTACGCTCCAACGTCCATTCGAACACCTACCAAAATATAAAATAAATAAATAAGCACTAAAACTGATTCAAGACTAATAAAAATCTATAAAAACCTATACTAAATAAAATAGACCGGTACAAGCTTAAAACTAATAAAAGTACATTTAAACGACTCGAAAACTATACAAATTTTACACTAGAAATAGATGTATTTTACAATACATCAAATATCCCCACACTTATCTTTTTTTCGTCCCTGAAAAAGAATTATGCTATGGAATCACAGTTAGGTTTACATTCAGTTTCAAAACATAGGTTACTTAATTAATAATCTACTAACGTGTTGATTGCGATTGCAGGTATACTGATCCTCTTAAACCCAAACCGGTTTCCAAGCCCTTTTTATTTATGTTAAGTTCATGTTGATTAGTCTATCTAGGGTCTCACTCAAAGGAATCCACAGTTCCTCCTAATCCCGCCTCAAGCTTATGAAGCTAAAGGAACGACCAATTGACCATTTCCCAACCGCCTTATGTAAAAAACCAAGAGAATTTAAAATCATTTTTTTTTTTTACATACTTAACTCAGAGGGTGTGACCAATCCAAGTCGCTATCCCAGTGGCCAGGCACCTTAAGCTTCAGCATTTTTTTTCCATCTCAGCATACTTAACTCAGAGGGTGTGACCAATCCAAGTCGCTATCCCAGTGGCCAGCCACCTTAAGCTTTAGCATTTTTGCTTTGATTTCTAATTTTTTTTTTTTTGAAGTGATTAGAAATTCTAACGGTTTTCTACTTATAACGGTGCTTCTTATACTATTTTTGGCGGTTTCGGTCTCCCCGTTACTCCTAGATGAGCACCCACAAAATAGCCTAACATAATTAATTTATTACTTTTCAAATGAAACCTTTCTACCGGTTGAGCCTACCCACATATCCCAAATCAGACACGTTTTCAATCAATTTTAATCTCTTATTATACATACTATTTGAAAACCGGACACCTAACTTTACCTATCATCTTCCATATTTTATATAATGCAAACTTAAAAATCAGGGACATTTTCTCAAATTTTTCAATTTTTTTTTTACTTTTTAATTTTTTATTTTTTTTTTGGACTCAAAATGACTCTATATACAGACTAAACGACAGTTTCCCATCCCCACACTTAAATTCTACATTGCCCTCAATGTAGGAATAGAAAACAACTCAAAATAAAAAAATAATTCCGAAAACGACTCAAAATAAAAAGAAAAATAAAATAAAAAGACAAGGGCAAATTGGATAGGACTTAGCTAGTTAAGTTTTTCTTCGTAAGATCTAAACTCTAGTCCAATCCAGCTCGATCGTATAGCATTTCATTTCATTCGCGATCGGCTCTGACACAATGGTAAACTCTGGGCTTGCCTTGATAAATGATAACAGCTTCGGAATCACCCGAATGGAGATTGAGTACGGGCGGTGCAATCCAAACCTGCGCAAAACGAAACAAACAAAAACCCGAGCATAATACCGAACTAAATAAAAATAAAAAGACTAAAACTACTAACTTCGACTCATAATATAACAACAAACAAGAAGACGTACCTGCTTGGCAAAATGGCGGTGAATGGTGGTAGAACCAAATGGGTAGAAGAAAAAAAAAATCTGGTACTCGCTCAACGTGAAGGACACTGGTGATCACAACACGCGCCGCAAGCGAAGAAAAATATAACTTTCCGGGGTAATAGCTGGTCGCATAAGGCGAACAGGTGAGTCCAGACTCCTCACATTACATGAAAAGTCTTTTTTCACAGAAAGTTAATTAATTATTATTATTATTTTTTTAAGAAAAATTATCTTTTATTACCCAAACCTCTACCAAAACTCCCACTCAAAAAAATATATATAAAGATAATACATGGGATCCGCTCATAGTGAAATTTCCTCTACCTAAGAAAACACGCAAACCTGCGAACAGACTCAAAGACACAAAGATAAAATAAAATAGAAAGATAAAAACCTATGAACAACTATCGAAAGACGGACCAAAAAATAAAAAAATAAAAAGCTACAAAAAATAATAAATAAGTATAAATATAAATTTACAAACTCTACAGAGCCTCCCCACACTTAAACTTAATCAGGGGGCTTCTCTTTTATCTGGACCCGATCTAAACCGTTTAATTCCACTCGGTTCTTATTAAAAATTGAAGATTTATTAGTGGAATTGAAAAATAATTTAACCATGTATAACGGGTCAACCCACCAAAATTTAAACTTACCTGGAATAAACCGGATGCGTGGCATGTAGCAAGAGGACTGATCGTGGTTGACATTTACTGGCTTCTTCTTCTCCACATTGTGCCAGCCGTTGATCCTCTTCCGATGTCTATCCTTTCTTTTTCTCTTCCATGCCCTCTCCCGTGGTGTTGTTGATTTTGAAGTTCCATCTATTACTAATACCACGGGCCAGTTATGGTGCGCTTCTTCTTCCACCATTTCCACGGGATGATCCCCACACTTATTTCTCTCATCTGGTGCAGGTTCAGTCATGTCAGTTGGTTCACCTTCAAGTAGGGCATCTAGGTATGTTATATCCCCATCGGGATCAAACTCCCCTACTTCTTCATAAGCAGGTAAACCATCTATATCCAAATCTAAAAATTCATCCTCCTCAGATAACGACTCCTCACTATCCTCATTCTCTTCATCTGCACCAAACATCATACCTATGGAGTCCCCTAATTCCACTTCTTCTTCTATCACTTCTCTCTTCACTAATGACCTTTGATATGCCGCCCATTCTTCTTCGTCGTCCTCTTCGTCAGAGTCACTCCCAAAATCATATATAGTAACCTGTGGCACCGGAGGTGGGACTTCAATGTCCATTTTCGTCTCCATGATTGGGATGATCTCTTCATCTGACTCATCTGCGTATTCCATGATCGGCTCCTTCCCTTCTTCTGGAAACGTTGGGAACAACTCCCCTCGAGCGTTCATGTACCCGAGGTAGTTGCCCTCCTCATCATATGTATAACCGACTTTCGGCAACTGCTCTTGCTGAACCTTTTCTTTCTCTTCTTCTTCATCTAATCTCCTAGCTATGTCTTCTAGTGTTCGTTGAAGATCTAAAATAGCAGTCTGTCGGTTTTTCAGGAGGATGTCGTGCTCTGCTAACATTTTCTGGGTATTTTCATCTTTAGCAACTAATAATGTCAACAGACTTTTGATTTCACTCCAATCATTACCACTATCCTCATAAGAAGTGCTTCCAGAAAATTGATTAGGATACTGATTATAATGTGGCTGCTGATACGAGTCATCATAATAATTTGTAGGACAACCCTGTGAATAATATGGCTGCGGCTGCACAAAGGAATTAGCACAATAATGTGCAGAGGACCCCGCATTTTGTGGAAATCTAACGGTAAAATAGGGTCCTCCACAAATTTCAAACATATTTACAGACTCGACAGAAATTAAAATACACAAACAATTAGACTCCTACGACTCACTTTACAAAAAGACAGACTCAAAACAAAACACAAGTAGCACAGATATGGCATATAAGTGTAATCAAAGCTAGTAAACGCAATCGCCAAGAGTCCCCGGCAACGGCGCCAAAAACTTGATGTGCTCAAAGTGGTTTAATAAAAACTAACTAAATTAACCTAAACTAGACACTCTAAGTTTTAAATTTATAAACTAAGACTCTCTAAACCTAAACCACACAACCGGCAAGTGTACCGGTCAGTGCAGTACAGCTAAAGTAAGTCCGGGTATCGAACCCACGAGACTCTACTGGAAAACGTAAACTAGACTCGATTACTTATCCTAAATACTGACTTAATAATGTGTTATTGCTTAAAGGGGGGTTTTACTGAAAAATAAATTGCTATAAAATAAAGGTTAACTAAGACGAGCTAAAGTGAACTAAAAAAAACGAGAACTTAGCTGAGCCGAATTCAGATGATGACAAGACACTACCTAGTCCAGACTCCTAACTATGCCTGATAAGCTTCTATGGTTATGGAACTGAATTGGAACCGGGATCTTAAAATACTAAACATCAAGAATAAACTAGACACCCTCGACCCTTCTCAAGGGGAAACCCTAGAATATTTTTGTGCTGTTAAACTACCGGTTGGAGTACAAACCCTCACAGGTTATCTAACTCTTATGATCGAGTACCCGCTAGACAATCTACCTCACAGCGCGAAAGCCTCACTACACTAGGTGCAAGGGGTAATTATTGAAGCCTAGATCTAACTTGATATGCAGGAGTTGAAAGGGAAACTAGGCAGATCTTCTCACAAAGCCTCTAACCTAGCAATCTAACAACCTAGATATACCAACAAGTCCTCACCTCACAGCTATTGAACTTGGAAGAATACCTAAAATCTTCTAACCACCAAATATCACTCCTATGGTAAACTCGCGACTATTGACCATAAACTAGTTGCTACACAAAGTCTGCAACCTAACTAGCACTCATACATGAAAGACATTCACAAAAGTGCAAGTGGAGTGAATAAGTGACAATCAAAAAATAATAGATACGCACATACACCAGATCTAGAGAAATCAAAATCTTTACTGAATCATAAATCCAAAACACGTTCCAAAAACCATAGAAAACGCAAATCAAAACATAGTTATTTGTCTTGGTCTAGATAGTTATTAAAAGTTTTAGCCACAAATCATCTTGAAAAGAGAAACAAAGCCAAATAAAAATTCAGCAATCATGGTATAGAACAAAGATAATAAAGGAACGAAAAAACCGAATGATTAACACCCGAATACTCTCTCCCTGGCTTAGAACCTTTGCTCCTTGGCTTGCCTCCTCTCTAAAATTGCTGCTGTCCTCCCTTGTTGCTGTCGAAAGAATAATAAAATCACCCCCCAAAATATTTGTCGATGGCTTCCTGAGGAATAATATCGCTAATCTATCTTCATATGCGGCTCCTCCTTCCCCAAAAAAATATATGTGCCCTATAATTCTTTATGTTGGGCCTTGACCAAACTCAAGGTTGTGCACATCACGATTCTTTTTTTCTTTTTTTTTATTTCTTTATTATTATTATCATTAAACTTATTAATATTAGTCTATTATTATTATATATAGTATTATAATTATAACTTCGTGCTTTCTACTCGAGTGTTCTTGACTTGCTCAAAGTTGCTCGTTTACGCTCCAACGTCCATTCGAACACCTACCAAAATATAAAATAAATAAATAAGCACTAAAACTGATTCAAGACTAATAAAAATCTATAAAAACCTATACTAAATAAAATAGACCGGTACAAGCTTAAAACTAATAAAAGTACATTTAAACGACTCGAAAACTATACAAATTTTACACTAGAAATAGATGTATTTTACAATACATCATGCTCTTTACACATAGACGTAACTTATGTTACGGTGCTCATTTAGACATAACTTTGTGTTATGGTGCTCTTTTAGACTCACACGTGTTGAGGTGCTCATTATCAATTTCATTGTACAAACTTTACATTTGATCTTGTCTTGTTTGGTTACTTGCGTGTTTACATAATGCCTTGGTGATGCTAGACACATGAATTGTACTATCTTTTCAAACTTATACTATATGTACAAAACTAAGTAGTACTCACCAACATTCATATGTTGACAAAATTATTTTCGTGCATGTTTCAGGATAAGCTGCTTGACGCTTCACATAGGACTTTGGACTTAGATTAAATCAATCAATTATCTTTATTTTTGTTGTCTTGTATTTAATTTCACATGTTGTAAAACAATATTCAATAATTATATATTTACATTTTAGTACCATGAGCTTTTGAACAATCGTCACTACGTGGCACCTCGATGATTCCGCCATCGGTTGGGGTGTTACAGATTGGTATCAGAGCCATGGTTATAGGGAACTAGGTTATTAGATAAGATGGCCTAGACTATAACCGAACTTCAACTTTCATGCATTATGTTTCCTAAATTACCCTACCCCTCATTTCCCCATACTTTCCTTCCTCTATCTTTCCCTTCTTCTCTATTCCTCCTCATCTTTCATCATGGTGTATAGAGATGGTGTCCTACAAGGAGTGGAAAGTCTACATCATCATGGAACAGGAGCAGTACCTTTCATGAAGACACTCTTAGGCATAATGCCTACTCTTATTTTGCTCCTTCAAAGTTGTTGAGCTTTAATGAGTGTGATAGAACACGTGCAATCTGGAAGGGTGGACGCCTGTACACTGGGTTTTCTGGCATAGGCAAGCATAGCGCATAAATCCAATAACGGACCTGTTATGCTTACCTGGGGATTCCTGGAGTGAGTGTCCACTTATAGGCTAAAGCATGTCTTCCTTGATCACCATTGGGTTCAATTCCTTTGAAAAGTCAAATGTTCTTGTAGGGCTTTACAGCTAGGCAAGGGCACTCCAAGCATTTTATACAAGTTTTTCAATAATACTCTCTCGTTTCATATACAATATTTTGTATTTCATGATTTTCCTATATTGCTTACAAGTTCATACCTTCATAATCATCTGTACGATTATACACTTACATTTTCTAATCTCATGATTATTCATTGACTACCTCATAGATGTCTGCTCGCCGCATGCTCCGTGATGCCAGCCAACGCCCTGTTCGTGCTTCTGGACAACGTTCTGATCGTCGCCTCGCATCTTTAGTCGCCGAGAAAATTGCTGCAGTGATCCCAAACCTTGTCAGTGAGATAACCCAGAATAGTAACAGTGCCAACACAGGGAGCACGACTCAATTTCGGTGCACTTTCAAACACTTTAACTCCTGCAACCCCACAAAATTCACTGGTGAGGAGGGTGCTACTGGCCTCCTCCAATGGTTTGAAAGCATGGAGAGCACCTTTGTGAACAGTGAATGCCCTGATGAACTCCGTGTTCGCTATGATACTAGTGTCCTTCAAAAGGGGGCGCTAACCTGGTGAAATGGCGAAAAACGCAATCGAGGAGCTGATCTTGCTTTATCTTTATCTTGGGCTGAAGTTAAGGAACTCATGATCGCCAAATTCTGCCCTAGGAATGAAATCAGGAAACTGGAGGAAGAATTCCATGGGTTGAAACAAGACAGTGGTGAGAATCTTGCGTATAATACTCGATATCACGAACTTAGCATACTGGTTCCACACATGGTCACCCCGGTCTCTCGAGCAATTGAAAAATATATCGAGGGATTACCAGACCTGATTCAAGACGTTGTCACTGGAGGCAAAGCCACTACGGTAGAAGAAGCCATCCAGCTTGCAGCCACTTTAACAGACAAACACGTAAGGAAAGGAAACTTGGTTAGGAAGGGCACCAAGACGTCTACTGAGAAAACCACCAATGCTGTTGAACAATCTAAGACTGTCTTAGCAAAGGCCGCCACTACTGCTTCGAACTCTAAGAAACGAATGGGCAATAATCAGAACCATGCTGTTGTGGATCCTGTGACTCAACCCCCTATCAAGAAAGCCTACACGGGAATCCATCCTCAATGCAACACTTGCAAGTATCATCACCCTGTAAGTCTTCCATGTCGTCAATGCACTAGATGTGGAAGGTTTGGACACTTTGTTACCACTTGTCGAGTAATGGTTGGGACACAGAGTAATCATCAAACAGCTGCTCAGGAACCACTGGCGATTACTAACGGTCGGGCATGTTATCATTATAGAGACCCTAACCACATGCGACCTCAATGCCCTAAATTGAATAATGTAAACCTGGTGGCACATGGACGAGCTTTCAATATCAATATCAACGAAGCAGACGGTCAGGATGACGTTAATCCCACTGGCTAAGCCATGGATGGAATCTTCTTAAGACTCGGGAATCCAACACTTGCGCTTTCATTTTCTTGATCCTATTATCATTTTGTACCCAATTTTGTCGCACTCATTAGCATATAACATCTGGAAATTTCCTTGCATACTATTGTGTACGAACACAGATTGGAAATTTATCATATTTGGTTATGTTTATTTTAATCGTAGACTCTACCTTACATCTATTTGAAACGTTTGGACTTAATTTCCATGAAAATCAAACTACTAAGAACTTGATACTTGATCCTACAGAGCTTTTCTAAAAGCAACATTGGTTATTACATGAAACTTGATTTTTCCCTCAAATTGGCTATTCATTGATCATTTAATTATTCATGATACTCGTAAACTATTTCTATAGGCCACTAAGATAACACTTACACTTAATGGTTGTAGTACTTACAAACTTGCTTGCATGTGTGTATTATCCACGCAACACAGATAAACATTTCATTTAAAGGGCTCCTCGGACGAGTGGTAGCCCATACTTAAATACTGTTATGCTTACAAGTCGTTGCAAACCAATGCAATTGACCTTATTATTTCATAGCCTCATTTCATTGATAAACGTGTTGTTGTGTCATCTTCTTGTGAAACTTATTTGCTTTAATGTGTGTTAGATTAGGATTATAGAAGGACATAAAACCCTAATGTAAGGTAAATTGATGATTCCGGTCCGGAACGTAATCATGAATTTACAGGTACGTTAGGGTAGTGTGAAATTCTATTAGAGTTTTTGGTAGGCGTCCAGTACGTTTTCAAGGTATCAAAGGTGTGGTGGGTTAGCTGCGGTACACCCTGTATACAAACACTAATGATGCATTGAAAGTGAGACTGGAAGTCGGACCAGGAACAAACTCTAGTTACTTGGTAGTTCATTAGTCTTTCTATAATCAATCAACTCATACATTTATTTTAGGATTCCTAAAACTTGAAGTTTAATGTCTTACTAGATTCTTATTCTTATTATTCAAGACGAACCTAATCCAATTCTTAACTCACACCTAGCAAACCTCTTATCCAAATCATTCAAATATTATTTTTCCCAAACCACGGTCATCTTAAGTTTTACCCAAACCTCCATAACCCTATGTTTCTAATAACTTCGGGACGAAGTTTCTAAAAGTAGGGGATGCTGTGACATCCGTCACTTTTTCATTATATTTTTATTTTTATATAATAATAATAATAATAATGAAAATAAATAATAATAATAATAATAATAATAATAATAATGATAATAAATAATATTAGTCTAGACTAACCCTTAAACCCAAACCATTACCCTAATCCATTAAACTACCAACCCAAACCCCCCTTACACATACCTGAGCCCATCAGCGAAGCCCAGTACACCGGCCCATCAGGTCTGGCCCATCTCCACCTTCCCTTCCCTTTAATAAAAAAAAAATGAAGTTGATGCCAGGACTCGATCCCGAGTCAATGCCGGGTCAGACGTCAACACCACCACTACACCACACACTTGTTTGTTGTTTTGTAACCAAACCTTAATTGTTTTAAACCTTTCCTAAACAAACCAAAATTATGTTTCTTCACTATCTGCTGCTGATTTAAGTGAATGCACAGCCAAGATCAAATCTTGGTTGACCAAATCTTCAAGACTAATCTTATTATTGGAAACCATTGACTATATGATTTCGCCCAACGTCTAACACACGTCAAATACACGTCAAATTATCATTAACATGTATAAATTCACGCGTATACATTTAAAGCGGGTCAAACATACCAAAACGATTACACGGATGTTATCCTATAAATTGGACCCTCACTCACAAGCTTCAATCGCCGATAATCCTCTCTTCACTCTCAATTTTCTGTTTAAACAACCTGCAAACAAGCATCAAGTCGCGATTGACTTTTTCTTTGACCAGGCTTAATACCCGATCACGATTCAGTGTAAGTTCATTTTTTAGTGGGTTTTAACCTTCGGTAACTTGTGAACAATAGCCCCAAAGATTCAGGGGCTATTGAACACGAATTGTATGGTTTTGGAAATTAGGGCTCGATTGATAGGATTTGGGGAAGAACACTTGAATCAGTTTATGTATATATTTATTTTAAAACGATAAACACACAACCAGCTGGTGTAGACCAGCTGGTTTACACGCGTGAGTAGGGAACTGAACCGGCCTTTGGCCAGGGTTCGATTCCCACGAGCTCATTTTTTTTTTTTTTTTTTTGGTATTTTCCACTAAATATCCATTAACACAATTAAGCTATATAATCAAATCCAATAAAATCTAACTCGTTCTCAGGGTGTGGCTCAGTTGGTGGCCACACTTGTGATAAAACCCGAACCGGCCAGAGGCCCGGGTTCGATTCCCATAACCAACAAGTATTTTTTTTTTTGCCATCTTTATATATATAATTAATATATTAAACTTTTAAAATAGTTTTTAAATACTAAAAGTGGTTTATAAATTCCACAAAAATTATTATATGATCTCCAAATGATAAAGTTCATCATCCAATTTTAGTTTTTCAAAAATAAATTATTTAATATATATTATTAATAATACAAGTTTATTCATTTTTATTTATAAAATTCAATAAAAATATCTAAACAGTTTTATTAAATCTCACAAAAATTATCCTAAACTTGTATATTCTTAAACATTTCAGAAAATATTTTATTTCAGAAAAACCGTTTATTTTATATTTTTAACTAATTTTTGTTAGTTTTAATCATAAATAAATCATAATAAATTCATTTTTCAATATTTCTGCACCAAAATTTTATATAAATTATTTTTAACTACCTAGAACTGAAAAAAAAAATTTAATTCAGAAATTCTTTAATTTTAATATTTTAGATATTAAAAGTCATATTTTGACAAATTGAAATAAATAGATTAAATATTCTATTTTCAAGAAAATAATTTTATAAAAATTATTTTCACACTTAAAACTTTATATTGTGACCATCTTCAATTTGAAATTTCAAAAAGGACTTTTGTTTATATATTTACCAAATTTCTCTTATTTATTAAACATTTTATTTATTAATCAAAACGAATACTTATCCCCAATTCGAAGCCCTAGAAAATACCTATAGACTAGATAGACTTAGACTTATTTGTTACATTATACATAGGGTGATACTTGGCAACGTCGAATTACACTTATACAATTCCACAAGACTTACCACCTTGCTAAGGTGAGTATTACTTATCCCCTTTTTTCGCTTTTACAAATTTTGGGGTGATTCATGCACAAGTATACAAAACCTTCATATTCATTTACACATACATTATTATTCAATTACAATTCATATACGTGTCTTGATTATCTTTGTGCTTATGATTGAACATGAACGTAGCTTACATACAAAATCATACATCTAGACATAACTTATGTTATGGTGCTCTTTACACATAGACGTAACTTATGTTACGGTGCTCATTTAGACATAACTTTGTGTTATGGTGCTCTTTTAGACTCACACGTGTTGAGGTGCTCATTATCAATTTCATTGTACAAACTTTACATTTGATCTTGTCTTGTTTGGTTACTTGCGTGTTTACATAATGCCTTGGTGATGCTAGACACATGAATTGTACTATCTTTTCAAACTTATACTATATGTACAAAACTAAGTAGTACTCACCAACATTCATATGTTGACAAAATTATTTTCGTGCATGTTTCAGGATAAGCTGCTTGACGCTTCACATAGGACTTTGGACTTAGATTAAATCAATCAATTATCTTTATTTTTGTTGTCTTGTATTTAATTTCACATGTTGTAAAACAATATTCAATAATTATATATTTACATTTTAGTACCATTAGCTTTTGAACAATCGTCACTACGTGGCACCTCGATGATTTCGCCATCGGTTGGGGTGTTACATTTGCGCTTACCCATTTTTCTAAATGAGCAAGAAAAGCACATTTTTTTTACTTTTTTTTTTTGGTTTTTTGGCCCTGAGGCGCGTGCCCCTCGTACACCATGTGTTTTTATGCATAAAAATGTTGTACCTTGGTGTTTTTGGCTTCTACATTACAATCATATAAAAACCTTATTTATAGCTATATTTTGGGTAAATGAAGCTAAAAACCTATGAGATATATATGAGATTATAAGAAAAAATTATATAATTAGTGTGCACTTCGGGTACGAAAAGCCCACCGCTTTTGCACTTAGCGCGTTGCGCTTAGACGTTGTCGCTTTTGTGCGCCTAGCGCTTTCTAAAACCAAGGTGATGAAAAACTTTCACATGGTTTCATCTGCATATAAAAGGTTATTTGTATGCATCCATCCGTCCATCCGGTTTTTACCCATATTCCTCTAAGTGAGATGTTATATGTGTGAAACTCTGTCAGTTCAATTTGATATGCTTGATGTTGTAGTTGAGTATTAGGCATGACATGCTACAAAAATAATTAAGTAAATAAAAAGAAATAGTAGGTTTTTGTGATTTGCTGATGTCAATACTTACGACTGTATAAGTGAGTGCCAGCAAAGAGTTGATACAAGAACATGATCTTGCAAACTTTTAAACTATATTATTTGAATAAATGTTTGTGTTCTATCTAGCATTGGCAATGTTACTCTTTTCCTAATATAAATGGACAGTTTTAATCAATGCATAGTTTAGTGAGTGTGTTTGACCATAAGCCAAGTATGTGGTTTTTAATAAGCACCTGTTGTGTTTAATATGCTTGCAAAAACAGAAAAACTGTGTTCTTTCGGTAGTAATCTAATTCTTTTTTTTTTCCAAGTGATGATTTAGGAGGTTTTGTGCATTAAAGGTACACCTTGTTTCAACCTAATTGACCCATTTGACCTGTTTTGTCTTTAGTGACTTATTTTAATTGCTTAACTCGTTTGACCCATTAGAAATATAATATAAACTGTATTAACATTCATTAGTAAATGGTTGCCACATGTAGGTGAAGTCATCTTACTTTATATGTTTTAACTTTTTTTAGATTGAAAAGGCGGATTCGATTCTGAACAAATCTTCACAACAACTTTCTATGAAACCGTTGTTTTCTACATATATGTTGCTTTTAGGCCAATATGCTAAGAAGGGCGATGTACATAATGCTGAGAAGATATTTTACAAAATGAGGTAACTTGGGTATGCTTCAAGATACAGGCAGTATGATTCTCTCCTACAGGCGTATATAAATGCTAAAGCTCCGCTTTACGGGTTTAGAAGACCGCGATGTCTGATCTGCTTGATTAACAATGTTTAAGGGAGCGATGGTTCCTTTTATGTTCTAGAAAATGAATTGTTTTGGTGCTTAGAACTTCACAGAATTGAGTTTCTTAACATATTGGATTTGTTGTTTGAGACTTGAAGTCAGTATTCGAGTTCGTCATTATAGTGAGTTGAAGTTATATGACTGTTGTTCATTTTAGGAAGTAATGGCTTGTAAATATGGCGAAGATCCTTTGATGATTTACTTGGTAATAAGTTATTACTAATAACTCATCTCGGTTGAAGGTGGAAGAGTCGGCTGATGTCGCGTGTTTTCTTCACATCTACAGTAGTGGCAGTAGTAGTGTGTACTGCTATGGGGTGGTGTAAGAGTAGCAATGTGGCCATTTCGGTTCTGGTGGTTTCATAATATAGGGTGTTTATGAGTAAGAACATTATATTATGTTATCTCATTTTAAGTTCTTTTCTTATTTCCATTAAAAAAAAGTTCTTTTCTTATTCTCTCTATTGGTTTCTCATTAAATCCAATTTAGTGGTCAACAAGACTACTCATTTCCAAAGTTTCTACCAATGCCTATTATTGGTGTTATAGGCGGCCTTCTTGGTAGGTGATGCTGGCACGTAATGATTTTTAACTAGCAAAATGGGTATTTTTGTCAATATAAATTGATGATCATGCCTTTTACAGGAGCATTATTTAACCATCTCATTTTTAACTGTATTTTTATGCAGGGAATTTATAAACCAGTTAACAGCTGAAAGACAACAAAACGCATTTTGGATTCGGCAACTTAGACCACATCAGGTAACCCTAGGCACTAAATTTATGATCTTAGTATTAAACATAGGAACCCTATATTTCTATATTATACCTACCGATTTCTACCATATTATATTTCTATTGGCCTAAAACATTGTATTTATTAAATGGTCTTTGATGGTTAAGCCAGATCCTACAGTTGAACCACATTTTTAACATAATTCAAGCTAATGTTGGTGATGATTCCATTATCATGAACAACCTCCTCAAGGTTTGTAATTTGTACATAACTATTATAATTAAATAATCAATCTCAACAAAGTATATAGGAGAATGCTTACTTTTTATTGGTTAATGGAACAACATTTGAAAAAAAAAATGATCTAATTATGTTAGGAGTTTTAATGGAAACATAGCAAATGCTGGCGCAACTTGCCCTTGAGTTTGTGCTTTGCCACACTCAAACTACATGGTGTGGAGGCGTGGAAGGGTGGGGTGAAGCCGCTCCACGCCACTGACACCACCCCTTACCTGATGTCTCCATGGCGTGGGGCAAAGGGGTGGAGATTCCCACTAGCGTGGGGCTTTTCTTCGTGGTGACGTGACGGCTAGCAATTCGTAGATTAAAACCTATCCGTTTAAAACACCACCCCTCCTCCACGCCACCACCACCCCTTGGATTTTTGGGCATTGGAGAGGAATTCCTTCCTCCTCCACATGTCAATCCATGCCTCCTTCATCTTTGTGACAAAACCATTTAGTCTTAGGGGTGCATAAATTGTTAGAACGAGGTCTTGATGCTAACGATACCGGCAAGATGGAAATAAACTAAAAGAAAAAGGTTTCATACAGTCTCTATTCATCCCAATGCATATTGTCTCATTTTGTTATGTTTGAAACCCAGAATGGGTGGTGGTTTGTAATGGACATCATAATTGATTCTGATATCAATTGGGACACCCGCCGCAACGCGCGGGCATTCCCACTAGTATATACAGAGAGAGAGAGAGAGAGAGAGAGAGAGAGAGAGAGAGAGAGAGAGAGAGTACAACCCACCTCCGACGACCACCACCCCACAACCGCCTGTCACCACCGTCCACCACCATCTCCGACGACCACCACCCCACAACCTCCTGTCACCACCGTCCTCCACCACCCTCCCTCCCTCCTCCTCCTCCTCCTCCTCTGTTTTCCCTCCGATGACACCCACAACCTGCACCAACCCGCCACCGTCAACCATTTTATTTGGTTGGAGCCCTAATTTTACAAGGGGAAGAAGAAGGGGAGAAGCCCTAATTATTTGGTTGGAGCCCTAATTTTAGGGTTCTTAGTTCCTCCAATCTTGAACGGTGGTCGAAACCCTCCTGTTCTTCCTCCAATCTTGAATGGTGGTCGGAGAAGACGACCGGGTGGTGGTGGAGAAGACGACCACCTGTTCTTCCTCTCTCTACGTTCTCTTTCTCTCTCAGCTCTTTCTCTCTCTACGTTGAGAATTGAGGTGGGTTATAATTAGGGTTTGTGAATTGGGGGTTTTTGTATTCTTGTACTTCAGATGATGTGTAGAATGTTTTGTGGGTTGATGATGTGTAGAATGTTTTGTGGGTCGTCTAGAGGGTGTGAGGATTGATGATAATAATATTATTATTGGTGAAGGATTTGATGAGGGATTATAAGGGTTTGAAGAAGGGTGTGAGGATTGGAAGCATGGTGTGTTATGATTTGAAGGATGAACAGAAGATATGGAATTAGTGTTTCAGTGTGGTGGTGGTGGTGGTGGTGGTGGTGGTGAGTTCAGGTGAGGAGGGAGGTAGACAGAGGAAGGTGTTTGTATATGTGTATATATGATTAAAACATGTGGGCCCCACCTCGTTTTTTTTAATTGAAAAATAATTATATTTGATTAAAACATGTGGGCCCCACCTCGGTTTTTTGACAGATACAACTTTCTTGCCACGTGGGATGCCTACGTGGCACTTAACTGGAAAAACTAACTGAGGTTAGTCTGGGACCAACCAAATAAAATGGTTGACAAGTTGGGACTGCTGTGGTACAAGTTTCAAGTTGGGACTGCTTCCTTCCAACCCCCCAAAGTTGGGATTATTAGATTCCATTTCCCCATTATCAAATTATGGTTTATTTTTGTAATTTTCTAGTTGTCATGTAGTCTTATAAGTTGAATAAATCAAATTCAATATTTTTCTCTCTATCTCAGAGTATCCATTCACCCGCAATCACCCACAATTAATACACTACTTAACAATCATGTTTGCATTCGTTAGCTCCTGCATTATTAAATAGGCACACCTACACAAACTTATTCTCACCTTAAAGTATGTTCGCGGATATAAATTCTCATGTTGGGGCAAATGATGGTTTTTCATGTAAAGATATAATCTCTAGAACAATGTTGTAAAACTTGGTTTGGGCTTGTACTCGACGGCCCATCTAGAAGCGAGTACTCGGATTAATCAGGGGAGTACTTGGGGGTCAAATCGGCCTATGCGAGGAGTACTCGGAGTAATCGGCTAACTCGGCTATATCCGGCGACCTACCCTGGACATTGTATGGAACAAGAAAATCAAGTATTCCATGAAGATGTCAAACCTAGTCAAGATGTGGAAGTTTTCGAACAAGAGATCGATGTCGTTTGGTCGATCAAAAATAAATAAAAATATATCATAGTGAAAATCGAGTCGTCTGTACAGAGAATTAGTGGAAAGTAAAGTGTTTAACTAAATTAACTATTTATCTAATTATTTGATTTAGAAAAGTAGGAAAACTAATAACTTTGATTTTTTTTAGTAAAAACAATAATAAGATAAAAGTAACATCATCTAAACTTCAGGTTTTAGATTTTACATAGTATTTAGTTAATTGATTAAAAACCACATAGACATAGTTCTGAAAATTAATTATAACTAACAATCATAACATGTTTTTGTCATCAAACACTATCAATTACCCAACATATAAGTATCAAGTCAACCCCCTTTAGTTACTACACCCGCTTCTAAGTTTTGTTATCAATCGAACGAAATTGTAAAGGGGGAATTCAAAACACAAACAAATTGTTTAAATTAACTAATGCATCAATTGTGGACGACTGGCAGTGGTTAGGGGCTGACTCCAGGGGGTGTAATTTCAGTAGCAATTATGTGATGGACTGGTGCAAGTGGGTTCCTGTGAAGTGTTTCATCTTCTCTTGGAGAGCAGAGATGGGGAAAATCCCGAGTGTGGTGGCTCTCATGCATAGGAATATTATGGTTGATGATGATGCATGTCCGTTTTGCAAGTCCGGGGAGGAATCTAATGATCATCTTTTCACTTCTTGCATTTTTGGCATAATTATTTGGCAACATGTAAGTGTGTGGTGTGATATCCAGAATTTCTTTGTTCGTGACCTTTTTGAGCTACACCATCTTTCTGGATTGAAAGGTAAGAAAAAGGATCCTACAAGGTATTGTGATTGTGATCATTGCGTATTGGAGTATATGAAGAGCTAGAAATAGACTCATCTTTAATAATAAGTCGGCTCGAGTAGAAGACATCTTGGGAGAAATTAAGAGTGTGTGTTATTTGTGAAAACTTGATTCTTTAAGTTGGGATAGTTGGTGTAAATTTAACATTGAATAATATGTAAGGTGTTTAGTTTGGTTAGTTGTTGCTTTGCTACCCCGGTTCGTGGGTTTGGCATGTTTTAATAAAGTATACTTTTTAAAAAAGAAAAAAACCAATCATATTTAAATGTTTGTCATCACATAAAAATATGATCCAACTAGCTGATTATTCCAGAAGGGTCCCGGGGTTGAAAAATCTAATTTTACGTGATAACCTATTGCAAATGGCTCAAGTTAACTAACCACAAAATCTCTCAATCATTGCATGTTCATAGTATTCTAATTAGTAATAACTCATATTCCCTAATCTAAAACCTAATCAGTAATCATCTAAACAATCACTTATGTAAGCTGCAACTATTAAAAAACTCATCACATCTCTCTAATTTCTCACATTCTAATGGCTCTTATAATTCCTAACCTAATCAACTAAACAAACACTTAAGTTGAAAGTTGTAATCATTGCATCTCATTATGCCACGTGACATAATCAAGAGATGGTTGAGGCCACCATTGAACGCCACGTCAGCAACTATCAATTCTTTCCGGGAGCGTCCCGGGGTTGAAAAATATAAACATTCTAATAATACTAATACTAATAGTAATAATTGTAGTATTACTCTTGTAATTAAATAAATAAAAAAATAACCTTGCTATAAGGTGACACCATGTGTTGCAGTGTTGCGCGATTCTTTCTCCTAACTTCTCTTGATGAAGTATACCTAGTAAAATTCCAATGATAACATGGGGATTGGGCTGATTTTAAACATCATAGATAAGAAACCTGGTTTAAAAGAAAAAACATGATTAATGAATAACATGAATACTTTGTGTGTTTTTTCCTGTTTGAACGAAATCCCACAAAAAATAGTCGATTTTTCTCCGTTTTTTATATAGGACTATGGTACTCGTTGGAAAGATAATAAAACGCTCGTTAATTTGGTGTAATTTTTTTCTTTAAAAAATCCCGTATATAAAAGATATAAACGTTTTATGGGAGGAAACATGAGAGAGAAAGTTTTAAATTTATTTTTAAATTCTTTTTTTCCTAAAATAACTCAATTTAATTTAGGGTTTTATGTTTATCTTTTTTTTTTTTAATTAAAAAAGGAAATAATTCAAAAACACTAAAATCTTTCAATTATAATGCCACGTGACACTCTCAAGGAGATGTTGAGGCCTCCATTGCACGCCACGTCATCATATACGTTTTCTTTTATATATATAGATAGATACGTGAAAACGTTTTAAACCTATGTGAATTGTTCGACTAGAGGAAATCACAACAAATTTAGCCTTGCATCTCGCATGATTTTCTCCTTACAGTCGCCGAATCCCCTGTTGTGCCCCCTGATCCACTCATCCGAATCACGAAGCCCAAGAGCATCTGAGATCTCATAAATTAATTAAGCCCAAATTTAATCAACTCCTATATCAATTTTCCAAGTCAATTTTCCAAGCATATTAATTCACCCAACCATTTTAGCAAGTAATATTGATTGAACGAACCAACTTCCTTCTTTTTGTTTTTGTAGACGGTGACTTTTTGCTGCGTGGCAGAGTCCATCACGAATGGCAGTGGCGGATCCAGGAATTTTTTTCACTGGGTTCCTTTTTTAGGTATTCCAATTTCATATGACCAAACAAAATTTTTTTGGGTCGGTTCAATGGCTCGGTCGGTTTGACGGTTCGGGTCGGGTAATGTTCCTCACATAATAAACTACAATACAATAATGAAAAAAAACATTGACATTAGAAAATTTAAAGCACACAATATAAATACGACTGTCTTTAAGGATAAAAAAACATACCTACAGATGTTGTTCCTTACGAGTTTTCATCTTCTATAAACGTTGCATTACATTCTCGAGTGAAACTTGTTGTAGTAGCTCCCTTTCAATGTAACATATGCATACTACCTAATATCAAATTGGGGTTTCAAATTAGTTAAAAATACACATTTATAAACTTGCATACATTAACCACAATAGTATAGCAAACCTACTAAAAAAGTATCGCCTAACTAAATCAACAATACATTAACAAAATAAAACAACTTCAATACATTAAATACACAAAATAAAACAGATTCAAACTACCAAAAGGATAGTAAAACAACTACAGAAATTGAACACAAGTGGCTAATGAATTAAGTTTGGACTACAGAAAGAGGGGTTATTCATCATCTAAACTCATAATTATCCAAAATATTGAGTTTAATATTAATGTAGGGCCAGAATGCCACCCTATGCTTAACAAAGACTTATCACTATGCTAAATCTCTTGTCAATTTATACTAAAGTTATATAACAATCTTATGCAACATACAAACTAGCATTGTTAGTTGTTACTTCATGAAACACAATTACAAGGTTATGAACTTCAAAATAAAAAATAAAAAAATAAACATACAGAATAATCCCATCATCGTGTCCCCTTAATTTCCCAATACTAGACCCCAACATTTCACCATACAATTCTCTATCATCTTCTCCTCTGTTTTTTATAAAATTCAACAACTCATTTCTCTCACTAACTTCTCTCTACAGACTACAACTCATCAACCCTAATTTCAAGATCTTCAACTTTAGCTCTCAAATTAGCAATCTCCTCAACTTATAAAGAAACAGACAACTAACTATTTCGAGATTCAATAATTGAAACTTGAGTTGTATGAAATAATAATATCATTCTCTTGTAAGAATCAATGATGTTTAAATAGATAAATAAACTTACAGTCGAGCAAGGAGGAGCCGAGGAGGAGGATCTGGATGGCAACGGCAGCCGGCAGAGAAGGAGGCGGAGGGGCGGTGGAGGAAGGAGGCGGAGGAGCCGAGAAGGAGGATTTGATTGTCTGTGTCATTTAGTTTGGTAGGGCAAGGGTGTGTCTTAGTTTGGTAGGGCTGAAACTTAGTTTTGAACTTAAAAAAAAAAAAAAAACCAAAGAAGTTGGAAACCTAAACACTAAACGCCTAAAACGGGTTTCGAACCTGGAACCTGTCATTGTAATTGCGGGTCTTTACCACCAAGCCACTTTCATCTTTTAGTTATGGGTTCCTTTCAGAATTATCTTATGGGTTCCTTTTTTTTTTTCTATATACATTAACACTAAAAATTACAAACCGAGTGGGTTCCCGGGAACCCGGCGGTCATAGCTTAGATCCGCCCCTGACGAATGGCCCGAAACAGGCCCCCCTTAGCCACACACCTAACGAGATCTCATACAATGGTCTCGCGGGAGTGGCCGGTCCCAGAGAAGCAGAGCCTCTCGTGCAAGGGACACCCACCCAGAAAATTTCCCACCATCTGCCATTTAACAGATGTTGCACCCTTCTAAAGAGGCAAGCCTCTCTGGAGTAAATGCACGATAATATGAAACCGAGGTTGCTTCAGGATTCGAACTCGGGACCTTGGCCGGTCCTCCGCTCTATCCATCACTAGCGGTAACCAACTGAGCTAGCTCAGAAGGTTAGCTTCCTTCTTTTTGTTATTTAGTTTCTTTTTTTTTCTATTGCCATGGGCGAAGGATAATGTGGTCAGGGGATGTTCGGCTCCTACCAATTTTTGGCTCAATGATGAAAGGTTGCGATTTTCGTAGGTAATTTTTATATGAATTGAGTCCGTTTCTCACCGATTTGATCATCCGGCCCCCACTGATAAGAAAACTTTGAGTCTCATGATTTTCGGCCCCCACCACTATGTTTTTTAAGTTTTGTCGACTATTGCAATAATAATATATTTTATTTCATTAACATACATGTTTTAACTCATTTTAATCTTATACCTACATAATGATAAACCAACTAAAATATTATATTTAATACTAATATGAATGTCATTTACAATAATTAATCTATATCTATATCTATACTTCTATACTACAATATAGTGAGTTCTGGACGGGCAAGAAAGTCATTTTATAATCACCTATATGGGTAAAATTGTAATTTTATTATATTAACAAGACAATTTTAATGCAACTATTAAATAACTTTGTAGTAATTAAAAACAATAATTAACTTATGGTTTTTATTTTAATTTTATTTTATTTTATTATAACTTATATAAATACAGCTCTCTTGTGGTTAAAATAGTAACTTTATAACAAAACAAGTTTTAAACCTATATGTACAACCACTTACAGCATCCCATGAGTAAGACGCGTCTCTTGGATTCTTTCAATACGTCAATTCTAATCACCCGCATCTTTGTCTTTTCAATTTTCCTCATTCTCAAGACCAATTAATTGGGATTCAGAGCAAAATTCAAAGTGGGGTGAATCTCAATCGATCGCGAATTGAAGGAGTAATTACCCTCACATTAAAGACACGAATTTAATCGGCCCATTCATTTTAATCGTTCATTCTTATTTTTTTGAAATGTAACATCCGGCAAAAATCGATATGTTTAAGTACGTAATTAGTATATGTAATTAACGGTTTAAGTGCATATTTAAATTAATTGGATTAATTTAACTGATGCCTTAGAGAATAGCAAATTCCCCATAAGATGCATAGGAATGCACATGTTTAATGTTGAAGCACGGCGAAATCACGTGCGAATAAACTTGTCCGGAACGGACGTTGGTGATTACCCGGTAAAAATTAAATAAACGAAAAGGATCCCGGACACCCAGGATATAAAATAAAGGATATTTTCACAAAATATAATGTGTTTTGGAACTCCAAAACCATAAGTGAAAACTTTACATACAAATCTCCCGGTAACGAATAAAGTGCGCGTACCGCACCCGGTACGCGTATAACTTATAATTTCACCCAACAAGAGCCTAACTAACCAAGCAACACTTAAACTAGGCTATGTTTAAGGGTTATTAGAGGCCATTATAATGTCCGAATAACGCGTAAATAAAATCCGATTAATACCCGAACGAAACCCGAACGCTAAGTATGAAGCATAACCAAATAACTAGCAAATGTTTTGTGTTGTGAACCCCATATAACCATCCCCCAAACCGTCCCCCAACCATTTACCATGTTTAAATATCCTTTTGTACAAAATATATCTTTAAAATCTAAGAAGATTATGAAGATATGGATGATATCTTATGTAAGATTGTTAAAGTACTTGCAAGATCTATAAAATCCTTCATTCTTTGATGAAGAATTGGCCTAAACACCTCTCAAATCTAGCAAGATATCACTAGTACCAATTTCCATAAAATAAAGAGATTTTGAAATCCAAAGTTGGATATTATGCATCATGTGTGAGATTTTTGAAAGGATTTCTTATGTCCTTATGTGATCTCATAAAATCCTCCACACCTTGCTAAATTTCGGCCAACTCATCCCCTTCATATCTTCTAGGATCATCCTTGATACATATAGATTTGTGGAAAGATATGAAGGACTAAAGTATAGATTATTAGAAGATCTCAAGTACTTGGAACCCATATTAAAACACATCCAAGATAAACATTCTTTCAAACAAGAAAATTCTTTCTTTCTTTTTTTCTTATTGCCGTGAGTTTGCACACCCACACCCACATCCATTTTCAAGTTTAACACTCCAAAATTCATCCATAAACATCCATTTCCAAACCCCCAATTGTGTGTTTCAAGCTTGGAGCTTAACCACCATGGAAGAACAAACTAAACCCCTTCAAAATCAAGTATTTTTATCTTCCCTAGCCTTGTGCTAGTTGTAAGTGTTCTTGATCTTGCTTTTGTTCTTGAAAGCTTATATTTTTATGTTTTTAAAGCAAGTTGTACATAGGGTTTGGAACATGGTGTTAAACAAAAGATATAATGGTTTTCTTTCAACAAAATGGATGTTCTAAAAAGAATACATGGGTCGTGGGTTTAGATGGTGATGTTATATTATTTTTGTAAGTTATAAAAATACACATACACATGTTTAAAATGATGATCAAAGCAAAGGTTGTAAATGTAACTTGAATACATTTAAAAGTGGTTTAGATCATCTTAAAATGATCATCTAACACCTAATATTGTGATGATCTTGTGAGGAAATGTAAAATATAAAGTTTACATATTATAAGATTTGGACATAAAGTGATCAAGTTGGACAAAATGGACATAATACACACAAATACACACATTATTGTTCTTAATGAGGTCATTATGGACTTTGGATAATGTTGAATCATACTAAAAATCTATCATGACAAAGTTGACATAATAAAGTTTACTAGTTTGGTAGTAAATTGTCATGTTTGAAAGATTGAGAAGAAAATGTAAGATTTGGAAGTTAAAGGACTATTTTGGTAACTTTAGAAATTGATGGACATAAAATGATATTTTTAGAAACTTGTATCTAAAAATATAACTATGGAAAGTTTAGTGTCAAAAGTGTAGAATGGTCACTTTCCAAGGTGGATTTGGTAATTAATAGCAAATATACATATGTATCTTGTATAAAAATGTATTTTTATAAAATGGAGTTCTTATAAAAATATAGATTTTCTAACATGTGGAAATATATAAAATCAAAGGTTTTTATAAATATGTTAGATAAAATAAAAGCTTGGTGGAAACTAATATAAAAATGAACAGTTTTATATAAATGGGAATATAAAAGTGTTTGAAACACCCTAAACCTTTCAAACTGAAAATACGCAGCGGAAATTCGAACCAGAAAATTTCTTGCTTTATAAAAACATTTTCTTATGTTTGGAACCCATAGCTACAAGATATTATAGGTGTTTCATCTTTTATTGTTTGTTAGTACATCTAATACAACTCATCTTCATTAGTTTACGTGACCGCGATCCCATACAATCCGCGTCCTTGCTCGACCTCCAACCATTTCTTGCTTTGTGAGCTAGACTAGACAACCTGCAACTACCACATAACCATTTCGTTAGTTCATTAAGTGACTTCATGCAAATATTCAAAATATGGAAATAACATCAATAATACTTAATGATCACATCCAAATGCCTTTTTGCAAGTTCGGATCCGGTCTCCGGATCCTATCCTCCAATTTCCATATATTCATGCTTACATACCTGCATTCTTTATTACCATCCTCATAACAAAAGATTAGTAACACTACAATACACACGCACGTACAATTCCCATGTACATGTTATCTTGAACCGTCATACAATTCTTCCTTCGTGTATTCTCTAGAACAAACATGACGTTTCCGAACCTATACTCAATCTACACATAACGACCAACCTTTACATACATAACACTTTCACACATTACCGGGCATAATGTGACACCCTAGGAACACACCTCATCAGGGACGATGAGACTCTAACAGAGGGTGAATGTGACACCCCAGGAAAATCCCACATCGGCCGTGGCCAGGAGAGATCCTTGGTTCATAAGTAATGTCTTGCCTCTTAAATCACCAACGCGTTTTGGGGCTTAATGTTAGTGGATGAGAGGAGAACTCCACAGTTAAGCGTGCTCAGGTGGGAGAAATTTCAGGATGGGTGACCTACTGGGAAGTCTCCACTTGGGCAACCAAAAACAAATCCGTGAGCTCTGGATGAGCAAAGCGGACAATATTGGTGGTGAGAGGGGCGGGATGTTACAGATGGTATCAGAGCCACTCCTGTGCCGTTCGGGATGGTGGGTGCATACCTCATCAGGGACGATGAGACTCTAACAGGGGGTGAATGTGACACCCCAGGAAAATCCCACATCGGCCGTGGCCAGGAGAGATCCTTGGTTCATAAGTAATATTCTACCTCTTAAATCACCAACGCGTTTTGGGGCTTAATGTTAGTGGACGAGAGGATAACTCCACAGTTAAGCGTGCTCACGTGGGAGAAATTTCAGGATGGGTGACCTCCTGGGAAGTCTCCACTTGGGCAACCAAAAACAAATCTGTGAGCTCTGGATGGGCAAAGCGGACAATATTGGTGATGAGAGGGGCGGGGTGTTACACATAAGCAACTATGCACACATTTTATTACACTAGCATCCAATGCGAGATAACTCCACTTACTAAACGGTTTACCATTTCTGTGACCTTGCACAACTATACAATTCAATCTAAATAGTTACACCCATGATTTAATGTATCCATCTATATATATACACACATATCAATCCGTACATTTTACCATTCATTCTTATGCCATATTTGTTAATCTTGGGTTTATTTCATGCTTAATTACCCTCACTTCACTTATCTTTGTTGCTCTTTTATCCCAACTACTTTCATTGTTGTATGGTGAACTATACTCGTTCACCAACAACATCAATTCGCTTACCTTATTATAAATTACCTTTTCATACTTGTTTCCCATTATCTATTCATACATAAACATACAATTATTAAACCAAGAGTTTGCATCATAAGTCACTTACCTTTGCCCGTAGGAGTGTTTTCGCCTTATACGTGTTTGACTTATAGTCCCAAGCTTTTCACCTTGCTCGAGATCATATCCACTTGACCCGTTTACTTTTAAGCTTCTTGTACCTAGCTTACTTTCAAGTCAACATGCCGTGTTAGAATACTAATTTGAAACTTACCTATTCAAACATTAGTATTCATTCTACATCATTCAAACATGACATCAATACATTCAACAACTAGTTCTATTCAATAAGTCTTTCCATATACTACCCGTTTGACCCGTTAGTAAAAATACTTGCATGAACTAGTTGGTAAGTGTTCTTAGACACTTTTTGAATGCCACATAACACGCTATTCTTTCCCTACAATCCGTACTCCAAGACTACTACAAGCGTGTACATTCTTACACCTTTTCTTATTAAATATTACATTATAAATGTGCAGTGATTTTCTGCGCAGCTGCTGTTCAAGGGCGTTTTCCCCTTCTAAACCTCGGAATCAGATCTTGACTATCAAATACAAAATGTGCGTCATTCAAAGAACTTTCCAAGCATATAAAGAACACCTCCTAACGATTTTTCTGTGATTTTATATGCATTTTTAAAGTTCAGGTCTGCACATGAAATGGTTCCAAACAGCATGCTGTTAGAACTAATTTACTAACTTATCATGTTGTTTTGACCCACTAAATCTCATAACCAGCCTCACATGACTAAATATGAAATGTAACATGTGCAACAAACTTTTCAACGATATAAGGCTCGTCTTCTAACTCCTAATAACAAATGAAATATGCCCTTTACAAGATGACTATCTAGGGCTGTCCAAAGTGATTAATTTCACACTATTTTGTACCAAATCAACTAACACCACCAAATCTCACCACAAACATCATATTCACATATTGTAGGACACATACAACCATAAGATCACTTACGTGCATACATACATACCTACATACAATCCATTCTAATTCACACATGGTTTCCATCAAAATACACCCTTTATGTTAATTTACTAACAATCATCATATTCCATTCATATTCATCAATTACTTGCATTCAAGTTCATCTAGACATTTCATCAAACACTTGATGTGTGTACCATATTTTGAGCACATTGTACAAGCTCCTAATACACACATTCCACCAAAACACATAATCACCATCAATCATGACCAATTTCCACATAAATATCATCAACTACACATTATTCCTACAATTACATGGATTTACAACTAATTTAGCAACATCAAAGCTCTAATGAAAACCTAATATCATCATCTTTTGCAAACAAGCACTTCTAGTGATTAGCTCATCTCTAAACCATTAGGGATGAACAATATCACTTACAATCAAGCAATAATACGAATTAAACATGTTTTGCTCAAAACCCACATGTGGGGTTCGAACCCTACACGAATTTGGGGGTTAGGGTTCTTACCAAAGATCAATCCTTGAAGATTATCCTTCTAGAACACACCCTTCATCCATTACTTCAATCTCTTGCATTAACTTCTTCAATTGAGGGATTATTAGGCTAGGTTTTGGCTCTAGAATGCCCCTTTGGGGCTGAATACGTTTACACCCAAATGGGTGTTCTTACACATTTTAATAACACCAAGAGGTTACACTAATAGCCCCTCAAGTTTTCCTTTCTTCCATTTTATTATGAAACTTAACTTTGCAAGTTTCTTTCTAGTGTTATTTCCCCATTATAAAGATAATAACTTTCACTAGGTAATTTCATATTAGAGCATAACCCACATTCTTATCATCCCGTTTTATTATCCATAAAAGGCTCATTCTACTATTTAATTCGTTTTGTCATTTCTTATTCACGCCTAATAGTGTAATTAAGCGAAATGGATTTTCGGGATGTTACAGTGTTGGAGCATTTTATATATATAAGTAACCAAGTCTTGGTAATAAAAATACAAACATGTTTATAAACTTCCAAGTAATATATGTAGAAATTAAAAGGTGATTAATTTCATGGATACATATTATTGAAACTTGGAAATTTAACAATATATACATATATGTTAAGTAATCGGATTTGGACATGTTAACGGACTAAGACGTAAAAACGGACGAACGAGTAAAATATTATTACGTCTAATGAAAAGATGAGTATATATATTTTAAAGGATTTATAATATATAATTCGGGTGAAAAATACATAACACTTTCCTAAGTGTTGGGAATTTATTTGTGGAGAAAAATAACGTAAATAATCTAACGATTAAACGTTTGAAACAAGCGTATGGACTTGACAATAAAAATAGATATCGAATCGACGAGATCCTAGTGTATTTACTTAATGGGAAAGTAAATATACGGTATGGTGAGTCGAGTCGAGCGTAGAAAATACATTATCGATCGACAAGATCTTAGTATATTTATTTAAATGGGAAAATAAATATACGGTAAAGTGAGTCGAGTGTTAAAAATATTATATCGAACGAAAAGATCTTAGTATAATTATTTAATGGGAAAATAATTATACGTCAAGTGGGTTGAGTCGAGAATAATATTATACAAGTTAATTAATATTCATGAAAGTATAAATGTAACTTGTAACAAGGGTAATCCATCACCAACGGACCTAGGACATATGTTTAATTAAACGGGGAATTATATGTAAATGGTGGTGTTGGGTGTACAACTTGCCGGAAAAACACACGCTATAGACTTAGTGACTTACACTCACTAGGACGTTCGTAGGTGCTTGACCTCGGACTTGCTATTCTCTGCTATTTGATTGTACGCTGTACATCAGGTGAGTTTCACGGCCCCATTTTACTGTTTTAATTGGGGGAAACATATGTTTGTCAAAAGTTATCACATGTTGAAATGTTTTCAAAGGTTAAAATGTGATGAGTGGCATGATGAGTACTTGAGTTTTGTTGAATGTTCGCCACTCGGGGTTGAGTCCTCGCTACTGTAACCATTAATTCAGGGAAATGAAACCGAAGGAATATTTGGATAGTACTATTGGTGCCTGACAAGGCCCACCCCTAATCGATAGCGTCGATTATGCATCGGCGTATGCTAGGGGTGCACGTATTCTGAACTTAAGTCGTTGGGTTCCGAGAAACGACTTGGAGCGGGGCATATTTATTAGTCTTGGTTTGGTTATGGGAGTCAGGGGATTGCTCATCATCATAGTTTGTAGGAGCTAGCTACTCCTTACAAAGGCCACAAATTGTGCTGGATCTGCACAAGATGTAAAAATGTTGTTATTACGAAACTAAAACTTGTGAACTCACCAATATTTTATATATTGACGTCTTTTTAAACATATCTTTCAGGCAACTAAGTGCTGAATAGATATGGGGCTAGTGCGGTGGAATTCGGGATGTCGGATACTGGTCGGGGTTTCATCTATTGTTACCAACGGGTTGGAACATAAACGGAAATACCCCCACATTGAAACTTAATGTTCATTGTTTTATGTAATGCTTTGTGCAACGTTGTAATGGGATACTCGTTTTCGACATCCAAATAAATTAATCTTTTCTAATTAAATATAGTTTGTGTTAATCTTGACTTTGATATGCTTTCGAGCGTTGCGCCACGTGTTTCCGCCATTGGCGTGGTGTGACACGAAACCTGCACACTTCAATTTGATCGTCTTTCTTCCTCTTCTTCTTCCAAACTTATGAACTTCAATTCAATTGTTATTCGTGTGCAATCATTTAGAAAGTATTGAAGGAGGCCATCAGAGGATCGATTGGTACACAACAAGCTTTTTATTTTAATTTAATTTTATTTTATTATAACTTATATAAATACAGCTCCCTTGTGGTTAAAATAGTAACTTGATAACAAAACAAGTTTTAAACCTATATGTACAACCACTTACATCATCCCATGAGTAAGACGTGTCTCTTGGATTCTTTCAATACGCCAATTCTGACACCCGCATCTTTGTCTTTTCAATTTCCCTCATTCTCAAGACCAATTGATTGATTGGGATTCAGAGCAAAATTCAAAGTGGGGCGAATCTCAATCGATCGCGAATAGAAGGAGTAATTACCCTCACATTAAAGACATGAATTTAATCGGCCCATTCGTTTTAATCGTTCATTCTTATTTTTTCGAAACTTGCACACTTCGATTTGATCGTCTTTATTCCTCTTCTTCTTCTTCTTCCAAACTTATGAACTTCAATTCAATGGTTATTCGTGTGTAATCATTCAGAAAGTATTGAAGGAGGCCATCGGAGGATCGATTGGTACACAACAAGCTTGAATCAAGTTACAGGTTACTTACTTTCGTTGTTTTTTAATCAAGTTTTTATTTTAAGTTATTGTTAGGATTTTCATCTCAATCAATGTACTCTGTACTGTATGTCGAAATATTTCTTTTTTCTTATATTTAGTAGACATTGGTTGGTGGCTAAGCATATACAATGTGTGAATGGGTAGCTGCATCATCAAAAAGAAAGAAGGTATTACATGTTGTCTATCTGCTCGTATTATGAACTATATGGAGTTTGAAAAACGAAACAATTTTCAAAGGCATAAACGTCTCCATATACAAGACGGTTGAAGAGATAAAGGTAATGACATATGAATGGATATTGATCTGACCAAGAATCATAAGCCCAACTTGGGAGGAATGGCGACATTTTGATTTAGTTTAGTCATACTTCATGTATTGTAATTTGCCTCAAACTTTGCTTCGTATGCGCGTTTCATTATAGCAACTTGCCATGTTGAACTAGATGTTTTGATGGAATAAAGTTGTCGTTGCCATTCCAAAAAGAAATTTTATTGAATTTCTAATGCCTATTGTGCAACTTCTTAATTTTCTTACTATTGCACTTTTGTTTTCCATTTTTTTAGTCTTGGGCATGAGCCTTTTTTCCGCCTTGTGCTTAGAAAACATAGATCCCTTATAGTCTTGTGACTATTATCATAACAATAGAGGGTAGAGTTAAGTGATGTCAATCAGTCGATGTATGCTTAAGTTAGATGGGGAAAGATGGAATATAGTTAAAAAAAACATACATTTGAATGTTATTGTTGCTTATGCGTATTATTAACATGATCATATGTGTTATTTAATAAGTCTTTGGAAGTCATGAATTCGGAAATAAAGTTTTTGTCAAGAGGAGTCTAGAAACAAGCAACAATGAGTTCAACTACAAATTATGTCATGTCTAGAAACGACCAACAACATCTACAAATTATGTTACAACCACTATTCTTATGCCATGCTTAATCGTTATAACATCTGTTACACCCTGAAACAACATATTATGCATCCTCAATCTGACAACCAAATCAAAACACCCGTAAACTTAGCTAACCCCGCCGCAACGCGCGGGTTCCTACTAGTATCAAATAAGGTGTAGCAAAAATGCACCGATCAACAAAAAAAGCCAAGTACTCCACCCCTTCACATAAATTAGAAAGTAATCTACATCTATATTTCTATATCTAGATTACCTTATTAAGGAGGAAACATGTCCAACAAAGTAATTTTAACACAATTTTAAGATAGGAGTTGAATAGGGTCTTTGCAAATCTTTATTTTTTTGCCATTTCCTTCCATTTTTGCCCCTTGTGTACAACATTTCATGCTTATTTTATATGTGTCTAATACACATTTCATATCATTTCCTACATGTAACCCCCCATTTATATGACCACCTTAATAGAGATTACATGACCATATTAACTTTGTGAAACCCCCACCACTTCATAGCCCTCCATATATGTTCATATATTCATAATCTTTTTATTTGTCATGCACATATTGTTCTTTTCTTTGCTTTGTAGCAGGTGCATTGTGAGTTCGGTATTGCATATAAATTTGATTTGGCTCGGTCCGATATTAGGAATGATGAGATGACGCTAGATGGTGACGATGTTATTTCTCTTCAATCCTCTTTCTAGTTGTTTTTACTTCTTTTGTGGTTGTGATTTTGTGTGATTTTATGTAAATAATATAGTATAATGTTACAAATCATACTTCGCTATATAGTACAATGTTACAAATCATACAAGAATGGCATTCTCATTTTTTCACCAAATGAATTCATTGACTTTGAAGATTTTACTAGCCCGGGGTTCTTAAAAATTAAGAGGTACAAATATAATTGCTTATCATTCAACATACAATGCATATGTACACTAATTTTTAAGGATAATTTGTCTTTCTATAATATAAATTAATTGTAAGTGGTATTTGATTATGTTCATAATTCACTTTAAAAGCCTTTTTGTTTTTAAAGGTAAGTTGTCTTTCTATAATATAAATTAATTGTAAGTGGTATTTGATTATGCTCATAATTCACTTTAAAAACCTTTTGCCTCATCATGTCCTTGCAACTTGACTTCTTGAAAATTAATTGTAAGTGATTTGAATTAAATAATGATATTGATTATGGTCATAATTCACTTTAAAATCTTTTCGCCTCATCGTGTGCTTGTAACTGATGAAGAAAAGAAGCATTTAGTAATAAGTAGATTAGTTTATTGACTACATAAAGTTGATTAAAAGTCATATAATTGAATGCCATAAAATACGAAAAGAATATAATGTTAGATTTTAGGCGAATTTGTATATCATAAAATTGATTAAAAGTCATAGGTTTTCTTTGATGTATGTTAATTTTTCCTAAAATATTAAGTAGATGTTATTTTTTTTTCCCAAAATATAATCATTGTTTAAGATAAGTCGGGTTAGATTGTGCTCCTCAAAAGATAGTCAGTGACACCCACAGCATCGCGCGGGCTAACCTACTAGTTACATTATAAAGGATGAGGCATGGTCAACTTAGTAATTTACCCTTCATTTTAAGATGGCATTCCAAGAGGCTCTTCACAAATCCCACCCTTTTTACCATTTTCTTCCATTTATGCCCATTCTATACAACTTTTGATGGCAATAGTACAAGAGACTAATGCAAATCATCCCAACTTATTTTTTTTAAACCCCCGTTTAACCAGCTATTGAATGAACCTTTAACATGCTCTTGAATGGAGGGAGAAAAGGAACCCTTCATTTCCCTAATTCAATCATAACATCACACCGGAGACTCCATTTATCACATTCAATTCCTCCTCCTCTATGCCCCCTCCGGATTCTAGACCATCACTGTACGCACCGCCCTTCCATCGCTTCCAAAATCAAGCGACGGTAGTGTTTCAATCAGGTGACAAAAGATGTGTGTCTTTTTCCGGTGAGATGAGAATTCGAACTTGGGTCATGGACCGAAGAAGAGACGAAGAAGTGATCAGGTATCTCTTAATTACTACATAACCTTCATGATAGATTTATTTTTTTGTTTTTCAAGCAATAGCTGATTAACTTCTTATATCTTGTACTTAATTTGATTCATTGATATTATATAATTGACTTATGTTATATACTATTTTTAATAGATGTGTAGATCCTCTGCTTTACCCCTGACCATATGCACCAATGGGAAGCCATTATAGGACATCAACCATTGGAAAGATATGTTGAGGATCGGTTTGACAAAAACAAGTTAGTTGATCATACGGGTCTACCAATTTAGGTGCTGAATCCCTAAATCAGTTACGAAATGATAGTAATGTAATCAAAACACGCAATTCACCTTTTCAATTTCCATTTCATTAATAAACACTTGATAAAAGCTTTACAATTGATGTTTACAATGAAATATATTAGTTTCAGACTTTCCTAAAACACCTAGAGAGAATTCAGGTCGAACCAGACACGAAATGACAAAAAGTTAACTTGAAAAATAAAATCAAACTATATATAGGCCTGCACATTCGCCCCCCCGTAAGGGTCGAATGTGCAGGTTCGACCCTTCATATGGTCGAACAAACACAATGTTCTTCTGTCTTCCACATTCGCCTGAATTCTTCACCTTCGCCCCATATATTCCACATTCGATCTTCCATATTTCACATTCGCCCCCACGAAATCACCAAAACTAATGAGAATGTACAATCCAAAAGTACTAGTCGCAAAACGTGCATCAACAAGATATGGCATTACAGAGGTAAACGCTTTTGATAAATTATATTGATTAATAGCTACCGTAATTATAGGATTGATTGTTAGTAATTTATTGTAATTATCTTGTATCCATAATTATCTTTATACCCTTGTATTATATAATTGGTGATTATCAATGAGAAGAGGCACGGTTTATACTCTATTATGGTATCAAGGGACTGGGTATCTCTCTCCCAAACCCTACCTTGCCCACCCTGCCGTCACCTTTCTTCCCCTTCTTCCTACCTTCTCCTACTCCTTCGATCGACACCTTCCTCCACCGATTACTCAATAGCCGATAATGAGCAACCCGTCCCAAACTCCTTTATCACCATCAAATCTAAAATCCACCTCGCCACAACCTTTACAAACATTAAAAATTTCATAACATTCATTCTTGAGATCGAATCAAGCCAATAATCTTCTTGGGCGACACTCTTCACCATTCACTGTTGTGCTTACCTTGTCGGTCATCATCTAAAACCCAAACCCGAAACAACCGAACCTGAATCCTCCTCTACCACCTCTAACTGGAACCGACTAGATGCCATTTGTGACACCCCAGGAAAATCCCACATCGCCCGTGGCCAGGAGAGATCCTTTGTTCATAAGTAATGTCTTGCCTCTTAAATCACCAACGCGTTTTGGGGCTTAATGTTAGTGGATGAGAGGAGAACTCCACAGTTAAGCGTGCTCAGGTGGGAGAAATTCTAGGATGGGTGACCTCCTGGGAAGTCTCCACTGGGCAACCAAAAACAAATCCGTGAGCTCTGGATGGGCAACCCATCGGGGCAAAGCGGACAATATTGGTGGTGAGAGGGGCCGGATGTTACACCATTGTCTTACAATGGATCTATAGCATGGTTTCGAATGACCTACTCCATACCATCATTGACAAAACTTCTACCGCCCATGAAGCATGGGTGGCTATCGAGAACTTATTTCATGATAATAAGGGTTCTCGGGCCATCTATCTAATGCAAAAATTTTCAAACACCCGTCTAGACATATTCTCTAATATGTCCGCCTATTGTTAAGCAATCAAAACCCTAGCTGATCAACTTGCCAATGTTGACGCCCCGGTCGACAATGATCGGTTAGTACTCCAACTCGTAGCCGGCCTGAACGAGCAATACGAAGGCATTGCAACAATCCTAACCCAACAAAAACCTCTCCCTTCATTCTATAATGCTAGGTCACAACTTATCCAGCTTGAAACCCGCAAATCTGAACATGCCTTATTATCCTCCAAAACCGCATCCACCGCCTTGACCACCCAAACCAACCGCTCCCCAACCACCGACTACAACCGAACCCCGACAGACTCCTCTTGTGGCCGAGGGAGATCCGGCCGAAGGGGACGTGGCCGAGGTGCCTTCGGCCCACCCTAACTCTTTCGGCCCATCTACCCAGCCCACATACTGGCCTGGACCGCCTTGTCCCTACCCCTCTACAAATAGGCCCACACAATCCTCCACCACTCAAAACCAAACCGGCCTACTTGGCCCAAGACCCCATCAAGCCCACACCGCCTACAGCCCCACTAACATCGAACATGCTCTCTACACTATGTCCTTGCAGCAACCGGACAGACTCAGTACATGGACACGGGTGCATCCTCCACCATGTCTCATGAGCAAGGTGACTTTCATACCTTTTCTAATTCTTGCATTTCTCATAATATTATTGTAGGTAATGGCTATACCAAACCAGTTCTTGGCCATGGCACCAAATACCTATCCAAACCATTTCCGCCCTTTATCCTAAAAAAATGTCCTTTACTCACCAAATACCTACCTAAAAATTGATCACAGAAACCCACAACATATATATATGTTGTAGGTTTTTGTGATCAATTTTTTTTTTTTACAATAATCCATCTAATAAGACCAAAAATCACTAAGCTTTTAAACCCACTAACAAACCTAACCCAAAATGATATAATACAATTTTATCTTGATGATTTTTATAACAATTAATGTCGCGTTATGATTTTTGTATATAGGGGAAATGGAATTAAATAATCACAACTTTGGGGGGGGTTGGAAGGGAATAATCCCAATTTGAAACTTGTAAGATAACAGTCCCAATTTATCAATGTTTTTATTTTGTTGGTCCCAAACTAACCGGGGTTAGTTTTTAACAAACCCAGTTAGTTTTCTGGCTAAAAATGTAATTTTTAAAAGATTAAGGACCATTTCTGCCATTAATCAAACTTTTTAAACAAACCCATCTTCCCCCGACCGCCCTCGTTCTCCGGCGACTACCTCTGGTGACCACTCTCCTTCTCCGGCGACCACTTCCGGCGAGCTCTTCTCGTCCAACGACCACCTCCGGTGACCACCCTCCTTCTCCGGCGACCACTTCCGGCAAGCTCTTCTTCTCCGGCGACCAAACGACACCAACAACCTACCACCTTCACTCCTCCGGTCCCGACCACCTCTCCGACAAACAATAAACCCACACCAACAACCTACCACTTTCACCATTCTGCACTTCTTGCAGACAACCAACCCCACCCCCACCTAGCTTCTTTCTATACATCTACATTCCTCTAATCTCCATGTCCGATACCGGTGACCACCATTCGAAATAAAGGGACCGACGACCATCCCTGTAGATGTCTAAAAGAAAGACCCTACTTGTATATTAGTTAGAGCACTCACATCCCATCCACCAAATGTGTGGGAGTGTGTCCACCAAATTATATGAGGTGAGTGTAAGTGGTTGTGAGTGGAGGAGAGGGGAAATATTTGGTGGAAACACTGTTCCACCCTAAATATGAAAAGCTACTGTTCACCCCTATATATATTTTAATATTTTTATAAGTAGTTGTGAGTGAGGAGAGAGAAAATGTAATGATAAAAGTATGAAAAACTATTATTATTTTAATTAGGAGAGAGAAAATTTAAGGGTGAAGTAGTGATTTTTTGTGTAATTTGATAGATAGGATTTGGTGAAGGGGATGTGAATACTCTTACAAGCCACCAAAAAGCATCTTTTCTATTTCCATACACAAATGACAAAACACAAACACTTTGTTCCAGAGTTTCATTAAAGGATGGAAGAGAAAGGATTGAAAAGGAAGTGGGGAAAAAATGTGTTCCAGAGTTTTTTATAGGAAGGAAAGGGAGGGAATGAGAGGGATAATAAATGGGATTTTAGAGTGATTTTCAATCTTTCCAATTTGGAAGGAATTGGAGAGAATGGAAGGGGAGGGAGATCCTTTCTCTTCCATCCTTTAATGAAACTCGGGAACACAGCGAAAGTTTTGCAACAGATAACCTTCCTCCCTAATTCCCCTTTCCACCAAAATCGTCAAATTCGAATGAAAAGTGAGCCAAAACCCAAATAAATAACACATCTTTTCTCATGAACACAACAATCACACAAAATTTGGAACCATATTCGAAGAAATCGATGCAGATTTTAGCAATGAAACCTTCGAATTACAACATAACTTGTTGGTAGAAGTGGAGTTAAAGTAAAACAAAACAAAAAATAAGGGCCGATGGAGATTACCTGTGGCGAAGTAATTGGTTTATCATATCATGTTCATGTGTTCTTGAATTTAGATTTTTAGTTATGTTTATTGTAAAGGTTAAAAATGAATATATGTAAAGGTTACGTTAATACTTTGGGTGGTCGCCGGAGAATGAGGATGGCCGGGGGAAGATGGGTTTGTTTAAAAAGTTTGATTAATAGCAGAAATGGTCCTTGATCTTTTAAAAATTACGTTTTTAGCCAGAATACTAATTGGGTTTGTTAAAAACTAACCCCGGTTAGTTTGGAACCAACAAAATAAAAACATTGATAAGTTGGGACTTTTATCTTACAAGTTTCAAGTTGGGATTATTCCCTTCCAACCCCTCAAAGTTGGGATTATTTAATTCCATTTCCCCATGTATATATGATGACTAGATTATACCCCGGGAGCGTCCCGGGTTGAGAAATTTAATATGATACATCAATTTTACATATGAAATAGACTGATGTATAACTCTAATATTAATATCTAACCTAAAACAAATTAACAATGTACAACTCCAATACTAACACCTAACCTAAAAGAATGTAGAACTTTAATTTAACTCTAATATTAACACATATCCTAAAGACTAAACAAATGTACAATTCTAACATACTAATATTGTCACCTAACTTAAAACAACGTATAACTCTATTAACCTATTCGGCTCTGGTTGAAAAAAAAATTCATAATTAGTGACTTGTCTATACATGATTAATGATTTACCTGAACACTTTGTGTTTTTTTTCCTTGTATGAACAAAACCCCACAAAAAAATTTCTCCGTTTTTTATATAGACTATGGTACTCGTTGGAAAGATAATAAAACGCTCGTTAATTTGGTGTAATTTTTTTTTAAAAAAAATCTCGTATATTAAAGATATTAACGTTTAAAAATTATGGGAAGAAACATGAGGGTGAAAAATCCAATTTTGTTTTTAAATTATTTTTTTCCTAAAATATCTCAATGTCACATGGGATGACACATGGCACACTCAAGGAAGAGAATGTCTCTTTGAGTGTCATGTCATTAAAATGGCTTTGGTTTATTATATGTATAGATTAGGTTTAAATTATATGGGCCCAATTTATTTGTAGTGGCCTCATGCCCAAAATATTTTTAAACTTCATGGAGACGGTCCTAGTCTCAGGTGTAATCCATGTTGGGATTGGGATGTTCATTGAGACAACCTGTGGAATTTGTTTCACGTAGTTAAGTTAATAGCTAGTTTGCTGAATATAGTTTCACTAAGTTTACATTACGTTGAGTAAACATATGTTTAGGTTGCTAGAATTACAAGTCAGGTTTCTAACACCTCTGAGTAATTGACTTGGTGCAATGGCCATTTGGGTCATGGCCCAATGGTACACCAAAAAGGTGTTGGGGGATAAGACCAAGGTTCGAACCTTGGATGAAGGTGAAAAAAAAGGGGTGAAAAAAAGTTTGCCGTTCAAAAAAAAAAAAAAATTACTTGGTGCAATGCAATCATTGGGCACATATGTTTTTTGTTACCTTTTTTACCGAACATTAAGTCCGAACTCATAGAAAATGACATAGAAGGGCAATCTAGGTACCTAGTCAAAACGGCATAAAAGCAAGTTATGTACTGCCAATTCCATGACTTACTGTTTAGAAATGTATGCTCCAAATAGTAGGATTTACTCTCTACTTTTTTTTTAACGATTAACTAAAGTATTGCCGGGTACTCTGTACGCGGTCCCCAATGGCCGAAAGGGACCCCAGACGACCTCTAGTCCGTACGGACAGAGCCCTTCGGCCCACCCGTCTCCTGTTCCAGGGAAAACCCGGCCCACAAACCCGCCCAAAGGCACGACGGTAGTGAACCGGTAAAACCTGAAGGGATCAGGAGTCGAACCCATGCCACAAGGGTCAAGGGTCTCTCCATCACTTCCCAACCACCTACCCCACCACAAGAGTGGGGGTATCCATCACATGCCTCCCGTAAAAATCGAACCCGGCTCCCCCAAAAAGAGAACCGGCCCTTTTACTCTCTACTATCAAGTTTTTTTTGTTACTTGATAGTAGACTTATGGGGGCATGTTAAATTGTAGGTCACTAGCTCGAGATTTACTACCATTGACCACCAACTATTTATCAAAATTAACATGTTTGGGGTCTTAACACTAGAAGACTTCACAATACAGCATGTTGTTTAGAATGTGACAGCTGTCCCAGAAGTCTTAAATACAGACTTTTGAGCTTGTATCAGGACCCACAAACCAACCAATTAAATAATGACACGTGGCTAAAAAAGACTCGTAGACGCTTGAGTTTTGTAGAGTCTTTAAATAGAAGTCAAGCCTGAAGAGTCTTTGGGTAAAGCTGAAACGTCTATGTCAGTCCTTGTGTCTTAGCTAAGACGCTTTGTTTTGGCTCTGGTCTCGGCTTAGAGGCATTAGACGGTTCAAGAGACTTGGCACAGACGCGTGACTTGGCTACAGACGCGAGACTTGGCTTAAGACTTCTCAGAACTTTGCTAGACTCTTTGGGCCTTTTAAGCATCTGGACAACTAATAGCTCTTTCTGTATAATCCTAAGCCTTTACGGTACAAACTTAAGCCCCTTTCCGTACAAACCTATGCCCTTTCCATACAATCTTGAATAACACGGGCTTTTGTGAAGTCTCTAGTGTTAAGACCTCAGTAATATTTATTTTAGTAAATAGTTAGTGATCAATGCTTATTTTAGTGATTTTCCTTTAAAAAAAAATCAAAATAAAAATAATAAAAAATAAAAATGCTATTTTAAGCGGCATGGTGTGTGCGGATACGCCCATACAGTCATACATAGGGTTGTTTAAATCGTTCGCCGCTCGTGGCTCGCTCAGAAAATGCTCGCTCAATCTTCCGCTCAATTGTAAATGTGGCGATCGGTTCGATTCGGTTTGTAAACGAGTCAAACACGAGCAAGGTACGCTCAAGTTGGTTAGGCTCGAATAATTTTTTATTTATTTATTATATATTAATTAATTATAAATACAAACACAATTTATAGATAAATTTATGGCTTTATATAAAACATTATATTGGATTTGACTCACTATATGCAAACAAAATATAACTAGTCCGCTTAACTCAATAAAAAGTTTAACACTAGATTTAATAGTAAAACCATAAGTCATGAGGTGACAGTCTTGACTTCTTTATGTTATTAGCCGTCCATCGCTAATTGTCGTTTGATGTCACCCTACGTCACAATGCAACAAATGTTTTATGCCATATGCTCATTGCCTCACTAGCCTCATCCTCCGACATTGGGATCTCAGTATTAGTATTATCATCGGACAGTTCGACCTTAGTTGTCACCCAAAAATGAAAACATCAAAGGAAACATCCCAATATTATGATCGCCCAAATTACTTTCCACTCGATTCCCGTTCGGCGCTCGCTTGGAAAAAATGCACTCGAATAATGCTCATTCGGTTTTTGGCTCGATTGTAAACGAGCCGCTTGACTCGGTTCGATTTGTAAACGAGCCAAACACAAGCAAAGCTTCGCTAAATCGACTCGGCTCGTGAACAGCCCTAGTCATACACCTATATATTGCCAAATAAGATTAAATTCTTTTGTCATCTTTTAATCAATTGCGCGTACTTGAAATGCCAATTCAACAATTAATCTATACATATAATAAACCAAAGCCATTTTAATGACATGGCACTCAAATAGGGTATTCTCTTCATTGAGTGTGCCATGTGTCATCCCATGTGGCAAGGGCTTTATTTTAGGAAAATAATAATTTAAAATTTAAAAACAAAATTAGATCTTTATCTCTAATGTTTTCTCCCATAACTTTTAAACGTTAATATCTTTTATATACGAGATTTTTTAAAGAAAAAAATTACACCAAATTAACGAGCGTTTTATTATCTTTCCAACGGGTACCATAGTGCTATATAAAAAACGGAGAAAAAAACGACTATTTTTTTGTGTGGTTTTGTTCATACAGGAAAAAAAACACAAAGTGTTCAGGTTATTCATTAATCATGTATAGGCAAGTCATTAGTTATGTTCAAACCAGCAAATATGATTTTTATTTACAACATGTGTTAGCATTGGAGTTGTACATTGTTTTAGGTTAGGTTTTAATATTAGAGTTATACAGTGTTTAAGGTTATGCACTAACATTGAAGATACATTGTTAATTGTTTTAGGTTTAGTGCTACCCGAAGCTTTCCTGCATGTAATTGTAAAACACATCAGTCTATTTCAGGTGTAAAATTGATATTTCAAATTAGATTTCTCAACCCGGGACGCTCCCGAGATATATTAGTTAAAAAAAAATTGTGGGTTTGGGTCGGGCCTAGGATTAGGTGATACCCGACCCAATTACACTTTTTTTATATTAGAATATGATAACTTATGGCAGAGATTTGTTTAAAATAATAATAATAATAATAATAATAATAATAATAATAATAATAATATTCATTAATCATATATTGACAAGTCATTAATTATTTGTCATATTAGATATTTTATTATGTCATATTAGATATTTCAACCCGGAACGCTATCCAACACGTAATTGCTATGTTTTCTTTTTCTACCAAATTCTGAAATAGCTCAAATCTTATTGTATGCAGTTAAAGACCTTTGAGTGAATGTATTTGTGCTAAACAATGTTTGTCCCATTGAAGTGCTTGGAATCTTAATATTTTCTTTTAGGTGTTGATGTTGTAAGGTGAAATGAATCTTTTTGGTATATTTTTTTTAAAAGTATCTAATGTAAGTTGATACATAAATGTCATTTTTATAGTTTAAATACTTTTAATTTTATTCACTTTATTTAGATTTTCAACCCGGGACGCTCCCGAGGTATAAGCTAGTCATAGAATAAACAATACAATGATACAAATAATCTTGATACTTGACACAGACCTCCCAACAATCCTACCAAATACCCATCCCTATTTATCTCTTTATTTTTTAAATTTATTCAACAAAAACAAACATGCATTTTACAAACGTGCCAGTAAATTGTAATTACTTATCGATGGCATCATGTACTAGCCTTCTTGAAGGACGTAAATGTAATCCCCGCACCAAAAGCAGATGGGCCTAACTCCACCTCAAACGTGTCATATCGACGGAAAAGTTCAACGACAAACAACCTCGTGATAAGCACGACAAAGTTTTTACCGGCACATTGTTTATTTCCAACGGTAGGGCTTTCCGTCTCGGGCCCATTAGACCACAAAACATACTTTAACAACGCCTCGCCATCCCCAACAAACCTATCGGGGACAAATTCCTCAGGTCGGTCAAATACTTTTGGGTCCTTAGTTGCAAAGGGTTGGTAACCGAATAACATTTCGCCTTTTTTGATTTCGAAAGTTGCATCATGTGACTCAATGGTGAAGTCGCTTTTGGCTTTTCCGTATTGTGGAGGTACCGGTGGTTCAATCCTAAGGGACTCGTACACGACTGACTTCATCAACGGCATCCGCTCCATCGCATCCAATGTCACCTTCCCATCCCCATACGATTTTATAGCACCTCGGATCTCTTCCGCCAGCTGGGTATGCAAATTCACACCAGCAAGTGCGATCCATTTTAGTGTATTGGGGAAGAGGATCTTCATCCCTCCTATTAAAGCAAAACGTTGTGTAATATTTATCAGAGGGTGTTTGGGATTGAGTTTCAAAACAATTTATTGACTTAGTGGCTTTTCCAAAAACATTTTCCGTTTTAACTTTTGGCTTTTGGCTTTTAAGGGTGGAAAGTTGTTTTTGAAAAGTTAGAAATCTTGGTTTTTGACTTTTGGAAAAAAAAATTAGAAATGTACCACCCATACAACCAATATTCACAATAAGTTAAGCGAAACGCTTAAAAAAAAAGACAATCTATTGATTTTTTGACGTTTCTTATCCCAAAAGCTAATCCAAACATTTTTTTTTAAAACTCCTTTTCAAAAAGTTATAAGCCAATAAGCACTTTTGACCAAAAGCACTTTTACATTTCCAAACTCAATCCCAAACACCCTCTAAGAAAGCCAATACGTAGTCCGAATGATTTAGGGAGGACCGGCTCAACCGTTTTGGAGGCCAAAAGCGAAACAAAAATTCAGGTCCTCCAAACTTTCCCTTTTTTTTGGATTTATATTTATAGTTTTTACTTGGGGAAAATCAATACTTAGGATACATTTATTGAAAAATAACTTAATTTTTAGTGCTCTATATGGTGAGGTGTTTGAAGTAGTTTGAGATAATCATTGGGGTCATATTGTAGACAGGCCTTAAAAGAAAAAAAATAAAGTTTTATGGTTTGATGATTATTTCAATTACTTTAGAAAACGAATGGGAATGAGATTCAAACTCAGTTCAACAAGGAAGAATGACATGACCCTTACCACCGCAACACAATCACGCTTATTGATAAAATTATCAAATTAGGTATAATATTTACAAATTTGAATATATTTTAAATAAATGGGGCCCTAAACATTTATGGGTCTAAAAGCCCTAATTTCAAAATAATTGGGCTTGAGCCGAGCTGTATACAAATTTTACCATTAACTTTATAAATTCTTTGACAAAGTATTAAAGTGGCATCCCATTTATAGACAATGTCAACTACCCATTTATAGACAATGTCAACTACCCCTTGGCTGTGGCTGAGACTTTTTTAGCCCTGCATGTTTTTCAACTTAATAATAACATTGAAATTAAATTGTCATTGGGGTTGGTGGTCCAGTGGTAAGGCAAAGCCTTTTATTACACTAAAAGTGTGAGATCTTGAGTTCAAGTCTCACGAGGAGCAAGAAATTCGCCTTTCAAAAAAAAAAAATAACATTGAAATTAAATAATTCAAACTTTGTTCAGGTGGAAATTTATAATCCCAATTTAAATATTGAAATTTAACAGACGTAATTTGTCTTGTTTTTATTTTACTAAACCAAAATAACTGGGTTTAATCCAGTTAGTTTTCTGCCTACGTGATATGCCACATCATCTCTTGGCATGTCACGTAGGTAGCAACTACTAAATGCAGGCCTTGGTTTTTACACGTCATCTGTCATGTATGCAAAAAACTAACTAGCAGGTTAAACCCAATTAGTTTTGGTCCAATGAAATAAAATCAACACAAGTTAGCCTTGTTAGATTCTAATATTTAAGTTAGGATTATTGCTTTCCAACCAGACAAATTTAGGATTATTTAACTTCAATTCCCTTTTTATAAATTTACGCTTTATGGCAATTTTTTTGTCATCGCACGTTTTTTGAAACTAACACTAATAAAATTGTAACTTAAAAAGATGTTTTAAATATTTTTCTTTGAATAAGTTTAATAATTTTAAGGTTTTGAAACACATTTTTTAAAATATCTATTTGAATCACTTTAAATTTTAACTTTTTTTTCATGATTTCCCTATCATTACCTTAAAAATTAACTTTATCATTTCAATTATCTACCAAATTAACTTGCACTTAGGGGTGTTTGGGATTGATTATTCAAAACAGATTATGCGTTTTGGAAAAGTAAGGGTGAAGCTGCTTATAGATTATTGCGTTTTGTTAGCCTAAAAAACTGATTATCTGCGTTTTCAAAACACAATCCAAACACTAAATACTGATTATTTGTGTTTTCAAAACGCAATAATCTAAAAATCAGATGCAAAACACAATCCCAAACACCAATGTACTAATGTAATACTATCAAATAACATGCTCACCAAAAGTATTGAAGCAAACCGCGAATAAGATATTGTGCAAAGCTTCTTCTTTCGGAACCCCTAATATTTCTGCCTGTTCGACTAGCGGAGTCGCAACCGACTCAAAGTAATCGTAAAGTTTGTTGTAATTACTCTTTACAAGGAACGATGGCAGTCGGAAAGTGTGGAGAAGAGGGTCCTCCAAGAACCAAGGAAGTCCAGCCGTGCCCAATGGGCTAAGATTAAACAACACCCACGTAGTAATTAAATTAGGCGCACTCGTTCCTAGTTTAGTTTCTTCCGGGTTCGAGTCAAAATAAGCCCGGCCCAAAAACCGGAAAGCCGCTTGTTCACCAACATCGTTGAACGCGGCTTTCCCGTTTTTGGCTAACTCGGTTTCAAGACCTTCAAAGAGTTCGGTGTAAGTGATTTGGAACTGAGGAATGACTCGGTTGCTTGAATTTTTAAGCATGAAGAACAAGAGGTTTTTAAGTTGAGCATGTCTCGGTTCGGATGGGTCTAGGTACGAGAGTACGCGATAGCCGCCAGTGAGGTTGGTTGATGGCATATAAGTCCCGGTAAACAAATCTTTCTTCTCGACTTTAGAAACATCAAATAATATTGGAAAGCTTTTGGCGTCTAAGAGGACAATGACTTTTGGGTTACTGCTTATAAAAGGGCCGGGTGGCATGTTGCTACGGAATACCGTGGATTGGTATTTCTGAGCGCGGGACTGGAAGAACCCGTCTGGGCCTCCAGTCCCGTAAAAATACTCCAACCGGTCTTTGATCGGTTGGATAAAAGGAATACCATAGGAACCTGGGATTTCGCGAAGAGGGGCTTCAGATGATGAGTCCATGTTTGATTATGAGAAAATGTTTTGAGTGTTAGAAAGTGGTGTGGTTTTTTGATGATTGAACTCGACTGTATATATAGACGAGGATGGCCACTAGGTTCTTTTGTTTTTATAATCTTATTAAATATTTATTGTTTATTACGACAAGGAAATTTTAAACGTGACAATTACTATAAAAAAAAACTTTAAACTTATTTTGATTTGTACACGCATCATAAAATAATATTAAATCTAAATTTTTAATGCTATGAAGAAGTGGATGTGCATGTAATTTACCCATATGCTATATATTTGTCTTGATTGAATATGATTTTCATAGAGATTAGTTATTAAATCGTACACAAATCTTATAATGTTTTGTTATGTTCATATGCGTGAATTTTGAGGCAGATTTGTAAATTTTAAGGACAACTTACTTATATTTTTTCATGCAGTTTAGGGATTTATTTTTTCTTGTTTTATTAGTACAAAGATGTGTAGATAAAATATGTCGAAAAAAAAACTATTTACTAACCGATTTGAAATAACTTATAGGCAAGGAATGTCGCTTGAATTCAATCACAAGCTAAGACCCACCGTAGTGGGCTTGAAATATAGCGCCCCAATTGAAAATGGCGCCCCCCACATCATTACGGGGGCGCTATGCCTTCAAAATCCAGCCAAGCGTTGTTTTAATAGCGCTGCACCACAATTGAACCACCCAATCAAATGTTGACACCTCATCTCCAGGTTTGTTTTTTTTTTTTTTAAATAGCGCCTCCCAGCTTGTTTCCCCATTACACCCCTTTTTCACTTTATCTCTCCATGCTGACTCAGCTGTTAAAGCCCCACACTACACATGGTCTAAAAGTTAAATATTGATTTAAAATATAAAAATAGCAATAACAAATATTGATTTAAGTTATTATAACGGAAATTTGTCCAACACTTATATCCCAATTGGTTGAGAGTCTAAAGTTTTTTATGGGAGGCTTGAGTTCAATTCCCACTAGCTACATTTGGAGGACATTGGTGGAGGGGAGATGAGAGATGACCCGTCCATTGGGTTGGGTTCGAATCCTGATCCCGACCGGTTTTACCGATTATTTCACTGTCGTGCCTTCGGCGGGTGAGTGATCGGGTTTTCCCGGGAATTTGTGGCAATTGGTGGCCCGGGTACTCTCGAGTACCTGATTCGCCAAAAGGGTACCCGAGAGTGCTTGAAAATTGATTTGTTGGGTGTTAAAACAAATTATAACGGAAATTTAGGTGCAATTGGATGAGTGAAGTCAACTGTATGTATAGACAGGGACGGCGCTTAGTTTATTTTATTTTTTAATTTTCGTACTTTGTTTACTTCATTTTAATTACCGAATCAAATATTTAACTGCATTTTATTGTAAACGGATTTAAAACGTGACAACTAAAAACAATAAAACTATGTTTGATTTTACACGCTTTACAATTTATTGTTAAGCTTAAAATTTGATGTTAGGAAGTAGTGGCCTTGTAAAAGCATATGTTACATAAATGTCTTGATTAAATTTTACTCAGGTAAATTAAAAGGGTGAACGCATATGTATATGTATATGTTAGGTTCATAAGAGAGATGGTTGATCAGTAGATTTGGAGACCATGTTCGACAAGCAAAACAAATCCCTGAAAACTAAAACTCACACACACATATATATGATCATTAGAAAACCTAAAAAATATTGCAACATTTGAAAAAACTATTGTGAGACTACTATTGGCGTAGTTGAAGGGATATGGATGGTAACTTATCACTTTTTAATAGGTACAATGCATTGATGCATGATGTACAACATGTTAATGATACTTTATATATATATATATATAGGTTTAGGATTATGTACAAAACCTATTTTTTGTGAGAAGTGTGAGAACCAATAATAGTGCGGCCTATTTTATTATATAGAAGGGTAACATTGTAAATTGCATTGCTAATCTTATTTTAGAAGATAATGGCTAATTAATTTCATGTTTAATTTAGGAGCATTCTTAGAGATTTTGTTTCACATCTCACGAATTTTCATAGAGTTTTTATTAACATTCAGCACATTATCATTCATTTACTGAATTATATACGGCCAAAACAGCATTCATATTGGTGTGTTTTACTGATGTGAGCACATGGTGTTTTACTGGTATACCATAAGGTTTGAAGGGTATAACACACCTTTTGTGTTATTTTTATCAGGAGTTTTACTGATGCAAAAAATATGGTTTTTTTATGCACATTGGTGTTTTATTATAGTCTTGTAAGTTGCTTCATCAACAAGGTGTTTTTACGTTCATACCCGTGTGTTTTATCACCATATTTTCAACTTTGTGTTTTAAACAGTCTCGTGTGTTTTATCATCATCTTCTCCATAATCCAGTGTGTTTTATCTCCATCATACACAATCAATAACACATTCAAAAACACAACTATACATACATTTAAAATGTGTTTTAAATTCAAAAAACACTAAACCACACAAAAATCCTTTGAACATAAAACACAACAATATGAATGTTGTTTAAAATAATCCACCATAAAACACACTGATCCATTATCACCTCATGTCGTCTTCATCTTCATCCCTAAAAAAAACACTCCGATTTTTTATGTTTGTGATGGTGGCTGTCGAATCATGGTTCGGTTGATGGTGGTGGTTTGTGGTGGTTGATGGCGGTTGTGTAGGTGGCGCAGGGAGAGAGAGAGGAGAAAGAGAGAGAAAGAGAGAGAGAGAGAGAGAGAGAGAGAGAGAGAGGTGAGAGACACTTAAATGTGAATTAAATGGAGGACGTAAATAAGAATATTGAATTTATTAGGCCTTCCATATTTTTAATTAGACCCTTTAAATGTGAATTAAATGTAGGGTGTGTTTTACCATTATACCCCTAAGTAGCCTAATTAGTTATTATAACTATAACATTATTTACAATAATGCCACTCATTAAATCTAAACCATTGATTAAGATGATCTAATGGTCCAAAACACTTCTTACCCTTCTCACACAAAACACACTTTGCACAGGATCTCGACCCTATATATATATATATAAAAGTTGACGCAATCCGCGCGTTGTTGCGGGATGCTGATTATGAACGTTTTAGTATCACTATATTAAATGCACAAACAAATAGTCATAATATTTTATGCAAAAATATGCGATATTCGGTAGGATGTTGATTTTTAATGTTTTTTTTTGGTATTACTGTTATATAAAAAAGAATATTTTGGTTAAAACTTACCAATCAAAACTATTATATGTCAATTCGTAATGACTATTCTAATATATTTTTCTTTGAACCGCTAATTAATTCTGATTTTTTTACTTTACCCAAGTTTTTGGCAAAATGAAAAAGAAAATAAAGAAAAAGAAATCGGAATTCATGCATCTTTCTGATTTATTTATAATTCACCGCATACACATGATATTTGGCTTGGCCGAGAACTCTTGTGTCATATTTAAATGTGCTTCATTCTCATCCCTTGATCTTCTGACACCCATCAAAATGGATACACAAAACCCATTCTTTCACTCTATTTTTCTATCATATCGAATTCTTGTTACAACAATTCTAGTCTACTGCTATCTTGATTTTACTTTCTGTTTCTGTTTGTGGGCGTATAAATCAAACAAAAGTAACAAAACCACCAACGCCACGAAATGCCCCATCTAATGCCACAACAACCTAACGCTACCACCACCGAACTGCTATCCATTATGGCCACTCAAATGCTCTATCAACTCTCTCTCTCTCTCTCTCTCTCAGGAGTGTTCGGATCTATGGCCGGTAACTCATTTTACGGGCTTCCATTTGCGACTCGTCACGTGGCACAACCGATCTTCATCTTATTGCTCAAATCTACACTCCCTGTCCCTCCCTCCCTTCGCTTCGATCTATCTCTGTGTTCATCATGAGAACCCTCGCCGCTGGTGTATTTGTTTCCCACTCCCTCTCTCTCTCTCTCTCTCTCTCTCTCTCTCTCTCTCTCTCTCTCTCTCTCTCTCTCTCTCTCTCTCTCTCTCTCTCTCTCTCTCTCAGACAATCGTTGGGGCTATGGACCGCATTGAACAGGCGGTGGTGATGGCCAAAAATAATATAAATAAAGAAATCGTTTCTCAATTTTGTCGTGACGGTTGCCTGCTTGGAAGGGATGCGGGGGTAATCTTCTTCATCTCGAATGTTTTGTAATGGTTATTTGGTGACGGTTGCCCGTTCGGAAGGGAAGCAACGGTTGTATATTGGTTTTTGTGATGGTTAATGGTTCATTTGTGAGTGTAACGATTATGCGGGAAGTGATGGGCAAAATTTGTTGATGTTTCTACTCTTATGACGGTTTCTTTGAACGGTTTTCTTCACCACCAATGTATTCAGTAACCGTAATGCCATGAATTTATTGTTTCCGCCGTTAAGTTGTTAGAGTAACGTTAAGTTACTATTTGTATTTATATATAATAGGGGAGGGATAAATTGAAAACCCTCCCCAGTAAGAAAACCCACGAAACTCAGATCTTGACCATCCATTCTACATGATAAACGGTTGTCATTTTTTTTTGATTATTTTAATAAAAAAATACTAAAAAGAAGTACAAAAGGGCAAACATGTCCACAAAAATTACTTTATCTCTCCTCTTTTACTATAGATTCATGTTTTTATCTGAAAAAGAATTCAAGTTTTAACAAACAAACTGATGTTATCAAGCATTTGATTACAAATGTTTTTTGTAACATGTTCGATAAACACATGTTTAAAGTCTCAAAGTAACAGATGTAGCTTGTAATCAAAACAACAAAAACATATGATAAATTATATCCCAAACAAGAAAAACATATGTTTTTTTAATGATAACAAATGTTTTTAGATGAAAAACAAGCTGCCATATACAAAAATAAATAAATAAACACAAGAAAACAAATGTTTTTAGATGAAAAACAAATTTTTTTAGATACATAGTCACAAAAATACAAAACGAAGACACAACAGACAAACCCCATCTTTGTTTAACGGTCCGAAGCACTAGCCAAAATTAATAAATGTGAAATGGGTCATCTATCTTCAAGTTGGAAGGAAAGTCAAATGTTGACCTTGTGTAGAGCCAATTTAGCCAATCTAGTCACATGGGTGCAAGTTTTATCTCAAAAAAAAAAAAAAAAAAAAGAAGAAGAAGAAGAAGAAGAGGAAACAGCATCATATGAATAGATCTAAACATAACCCTTCAACCACCAGTCTTAAACCTCCAGCCTCAACACCACCATTTTTTTGTTTCAGATCTAAACATACAACACCACCGTCTGAAAAAGATCATCATATGTGAGGAAGAAATATGGTGTATAGATCTGGAAGTACATATCTGTTACAGATCTGTAAATACGGATCAGTTCCGACCACGATGCCTGTTCCGACGTTCTCTTTTTCTTAAAGATGGAGGTAGTTATCGTGGGAGAGAGAGATGGAGGTGTTTATATTGTTTTGAGGGGAAAGGTAATTTTGATTATGAGTTTGATGTAATGAAAAAAAAATAGGATCTACAATGAGGATACAGTAATGGCCAAGAATAAGGGTCTTGAACTCCTTATTGAATTTCTGACCCAAACCATAAGAAAAGTTATTTCTTGCATCTAAAGTACTTGAACAAAAACACGTGTTTGGAGAGAGTGAGAGAAGAAGAGACATTGTGTTTGAAGAGAGTGAGACGTGTTTAGAATAAAAAAGATGTGCTTCGGATCTGGATCATCTGGAATAAAAAAGAAGTGTTTGGAGAGAGTGAGAGAAAAAGAGAGATCTAGAATCAAAAATCAAAAAAGATGTTCAACCACCGAAGCACCTCTTTTGTTATTCTGTTTGGAGAGAGAGAGAGAGAGAAAGAAAAAGAGACATTGTATTTGGACTTTGGAGGGATAGAGATTGAAAAAGAAAGAGTTGTTAGAGTGAGCATACGAGAGACGTTGGGATTTAAATTAACTACCCAAAATGCCCTTCTGGGTAGATGAAAAATATAAGACATGGACAAATGAGGACCATCAATATGGGTTTGTTGGGTTTCATCAACTCAAAGAGGTTTTCTGTTTATAATTGCCATATATATATATATATATATATATATATATATATATATATATATATAAATGGAAATATGAAGAATATGAATAGTAATCTGCCACTTTTTAAGAGGTATAATACATTGATGCATGATATACAACACATTATTGCTACCGCTTTAGGAGTTTTTAAGAGACGAATTTTGAAGCAGATTCGGTATAACCATTGTCAGAGTCCTATTGAAGTCATTGAAGAGAATTAAAGTACAATGCAATGTAAATCCTAGTTATAGGATTAGAGGTGGAAACTAGTTTGGAATTTCAAGATGTACTCATGTACCCAATTAATGGTAGGTCAATATGGCAAAAGTCTCGTATGTCGACAATTATCCCGCCACATGCTCATTAAAAACCTATGAAAAGGAAAAAAGTGCAAGAAGAAATCAGTGGTTGAATCAGAACATGTTCTAATCGTCAATGATGTCTCTTGGTGTTGGAATTGGGGTAGAGTGCTGGAATTTGAAGTGGAGGCCCGTGAGTTGCAAAATATTAGTTCCATAATGGAACCGATTAACAATATGACCGAGAAGGATAGATGAAAGCTAGCTGATTGGGAGTAATGAGGATGCGTTCTCAGTCAAGAATCTTCGTCTGATAATTGATAGCAACTATCTAAATCAAGGGGAAAATGCATTGGTGTGGACTAGTGGGATCACGATCAAAGTTAAAATCTTCATATGGATGGCGTAAATGAATAGATTACCAACTCATGAGGCATTAGACAATCGGGGAGTAAATACCGATTCATCAGCTTGTCCAGTGTGTGAAGTCAGAACCAATCAGCTGACCATATCTCAATCTCTTGCAAGTATGCTAAACTTGTACGGTCTTTTATCTTGTCACATTGCAAACTTGCAACAACGCAATAATCTTTGATCTATTAATTACTTGTCCTTTCAAATCAATAGTGGGTAGCATCAATGCATAAGAAAGGACATACTATGTAGCACGGGGACGCCATCTAGGAGGCCATACCCGTCTCGGGTACTTATTGGGGACAGAAACGCCATAGGAACGTTTCTTAAAAGTTTCCAGACTTGATGGGACATTTCCTAAATGTTTCTAGATTTGAGGGACGTTTCTTATACGTTTCCAGGCCGTTTTCGGTTAATTTTAGGGTTTTAACCCTTTCAAATTCCATAATTCATAATCGGCCATTAAAAAAAATAACCCATACATATTCAGCGCCTTTGAGAATTATCATCATTCATCAATATCTTCATCACTTCACCAATTTATCATCTCTATTCTCTAACCTCTCAACTCTCAAGTCTCATCATCTCTATTGATTATGGCTTCTTAAGATTAACCGCAATTTGAAATTGATTTGATTATTGGTAATTAATTACCTTTGGAAGATGTAGTATTATTAGAGTTTACACTTTATATCTCTCTCTCTCTCTCTCTCTCTCTATATATATATATATATATATATATATATATATATATATATGTTTTGGATTTTTTTTCAATATATATATATATATATATTGTATTTTTTATTGTTGTACCCGTATCTTAGATTTTTGAGTTTTGAGTTTTGCCGTTCCCCGTTTCTGTATCGTCCCCGTACCCCAGTCCCGTACCCGTTCCAGTGCTACATAGGCTACAGATGTTGCACGTGCTTATGATATCTAAGTGCATATATGGAGAGCTAGAAACAACAAGATGTTCAACAACCAACCAATCTTAACATCGGTGAAGACATAAAGTGTCACACCCCACCTAGGCGGAAACACGAGATGCAACACGAAAGGTTTTCAAGCACAAGATTCAAGCAAACATTCCAAATAACTTAATATTAGGATACCAAATTTTTTTAAAGTTAACAACCATCACAAATGTATTGTTTTAAAAACTACATGTTCATATGTGAAATACAAGCACTCTATTTTCGTATGTATCCGGTTAGAGCGACTAACTAAGAGTGGGGGTATCAACCCAATAGATCTATTCAAGTGTTCATGGCTAAATCCATAGCTAATGGTTACGGGTAAACTAATTACATGAGGACTTTATGAGTACTCTAAACATATTATCTCATGTATACCGGTCTACTAGGAATTCATTCTAAAACTAAGTAAACAATGCATGTCCTTCCCCAAAATATAAAACAGTAAAAGGGCCCATGAAACTCACCTCAAGTACGTGCAAAAGGCTAGAAAGAAAGTATGATCGAGGTACTTGGAAACCCGACCTACACGTACTATATACAAATGGACATCTTAGGTCTAGCAAAATGTTTCATTGTAGTCATTGTTCACCTAACTTTCGAAATAAGTTGACTTGGTATCATTGGTGACTTTCTATGTTATCAAAACATTCTACAAAATAAATGTCTTATTGTGTAGAATATACCTTCAAAAATCCATACTTTCCACCACATGTTCTAGATACAAAACATATGTTACTCTAAAACAATTTATTATTTTTATAGATCTCGTATTACACTAGTTATCTTTATATAGTTATATACATATATATTACATGACACTCATATGCAAATGTGTATTATAACACACACACACACATACATACGTAAGTGTTTATCCTAATACACACACCACACACACACATCAATATACACACGCACACACATACACATCTTTGCATATTCATGTACTTGGCTCTCACACACATAAACACTGATGCTAGTAGTTCGTCACATATACACACCCATATACGTATATGTCTCGTTACCTTCTCATCAACATTTATGTTTGTGAAATTATTACACTTGTATACATAAACACTTGTTTTTCACACACACACGTTCCAAATGCTTATATACATATACATGTTTATCCAAGACCTTCCATTGTAAAACATTAGAGTTTTGGTTTTGTTTAAAAGTTTGAGTTCTTAGTCAAGGGTGAACTATGTTATGCCTTATGTAGTAACAAAAGAATGGTTCTAGATCTATACCTCTTAGCCAAAAAGGAAGGAATAGAGGTGAGCAAGCCACTGGATGCCTTGGTTCTCCTAGGGGATGGGGTTCCTCTACTTGGAATGTTGAACTTTGTTTGGTGGTGAGTGTTGGGGATGGGTTTCCTCTACTTGGAATTGTTGAACTTTGTTTCGTAGATTCAACCTTTAGTAATCTTTTAAATTCCCAAAATGCCCTTTATAGCTAAATCTTTTAATTTAGCTACCCATAGTGACACTTCTTGTTTCAAATCCAATGTTTTCGACTCAGTGACTCGTTTAAAAACTTCTAAGTTCTTCTGGGCTTAGATTTCCACCATTCTCAAGATTTCATTAATTTATCCAATTCTAAGCGCCTTAGCGCATATTAGACATAGCTATAAACATAACTTATCTAATTGACACTCACACTTCAGGTAAGTAGTTTTGGTACTCACTCTACTTTGCCCGGAGGCGTTTATCTAACTATGGACATATCGGTTGCGCTTTCCCCTCTTACATACCTTGGTGAATTCCATTCCATAATGCATTGGCATCGTTTACCACATGCTTACCTGTGGAAGAATTTCCTCGACACACATTATGTATTTGGTATTCAAAAGGTGATGCATCACTATTTCACCCATTTCAAGAAACACTTTGAATACAACACTAGACCTTGGTGTTTTACATAAAATTTATGTTTTGATCCATTGTACAAGTTTTAATTTGTTTAATACATCTCTCCTTTTGTTTACAAGAATTCACCTCTTAATAGTTATAAGACGAGTTATTACATAACTCTTCGTGATTTGACCTGTTTGGTGAATTCCACCACTTGGATGCGACACATCACTTCATTGGTTGTTATTAAACCAAATCCTACTTGGTTTCACCCGTCCAGACCCGCTTAGTAGATTTCACCACTTGGGTCCTATCCTTATCCCATACTTGATACTTATTCAATAATACGCAACACATAAAACATGTTTAAGTCTTTTGGTGTAAGTAACACTTACCTTGTATTCACCCTCGCTTCCATGCACCTTAGGCTTGTATTCGTTTTGCTTGTTGATCCATTCATTCCAAGCTTACACCTAGCTTGAAAAGATCAACCTTCACTATACTCATAAGATTGATCAAGTTAGTCATCATATCCAATAACTAACACATCTCATGTGTTTTTTTCACAACATCATATCATATTCTAATCTCGGGTCAGTTTGACTTCTAAAAGTCAACTACCCTTAACATGATCATACGCACTAGAATAGGGTAAGTCTCTAGTTTAGGACTATCCCTTCATTTATCATATCAAAGTCATCAAATATATTGCACATGCAACTTCCTAATCATCATTAGGCTACTAAATATCATATGGAAGTATTTCCATGTTTACCTAATCAAGTTATCACCTTAGTTTACAAACAAGGTCATTGTGGTGTTTCATCAAACACCTTATAGGCATTATTTACAACTTAGTTTCTAAAATCCATAGGTCTTATGGATGCTACCTCATTCCACCCTATTCATGATGGTTGGGCACTTTCATCACCTAAAGCATAATTATACCATGTTACACATTATAACAACTCCAAATAACCACCATGATTACAAGATGTATGTGGTTTCAACTAGAGGTTGAATCCCAAATTTCACACATTAACATAATCATATAAGCATAATCCAATACACAAATAAAATGCAATTCATAACCGAATTAGACTTGATTGAGGTTCACTAAAGTTATAACAACTACTAACAATATAAAATTTCACGTTTTATGAAAACCCCAAATTTTTACCCTTCACATAAACCCCCAATTCAGCACAAGACTCAATTTGGAGGTTACCTTAGGGTTTGTTAGGGCCTAAATGATGGATTTGCACTTCATGCACTCGAATTTGATCTTCAATTGCCTTCGATTCATGCTCAATTGAGGTTTAGAGAAGTGTATGTGTGTTTTGTGTATGATATTTCATCTCCTGGTGAAATGTCGATCCACACACACATATGTGTGTTCCATATTAAATCAAGTTTATCAACTTGACCAGATTGGTCACTCAAGTTCCAATTTCCATGTTTATTAGATAACATCACTATCTAGGTTGGTCGCTATCGTTAAGTTTTAGCCCGTTTTTATCCGTTGATTAAAACACCCACCATTAAATTCGCTTTGTTATTTAATCAAAGTCACTTTGTTACAATTAAAGCAGAGAGAGAGAGAGAGAGAGACGAAAGAGAGGGAGAGGGAAAGAGATGCTTAAAGAGGAAAGTCAACTCTCATGGTTCCTTGTGATATTAAGGAATCTTACCTTAACTTTGTTTAGTCATCTTAATCCAAGGGTTAAGTCTTCACATTTTGTCATAGTTGAAAGATTTATCCTTGATTAATCTAATGTGGGTGAAAATACAAGTGATCTTGGTGTTGGTTTTTGGAAAACAAAATGATTGTGTCATAGGGGTGGGTTGCGACGATTTTGGACTCCCAAGGGGGTAAGACTTTGTTGGTTTAGGTAAGTAATCTTACACGGGTTTGTGGGTTTCATGGGATCTTTCCTTACTGGGTGTTAATCATACCTAGATTAGAAGAGTTGATTTGATTTAGACATGACCAAACACATGGACCAAACGGAGGTATATTTTGGATGTGATGGTACACTAAAAGTGTTTTTGTGTTGTGTTTAAAAGGAACAAGAGAAACTAGGTTGTGGTTTGGTTGTTGAGCCGAAAAAGAAAAGAAAATGGAAGGGAAGAGGAAGGCGGCAAGGGGTGATGGTTTTTTGGGATAATATACTTTATTGTTCTTAGTGTTGATTAAATGTTCCACCAAATTTAGATAGGTATGATGCAAGGATTTGATGGTTCAGTAAGGAGGGGACAAAACACATGTTTAACATTCAAAGTAAATGTGATTGTTCCAAATGTATTAATGTTAATATATATATATATATATATATATATATATATATATATAGGGTTGGGTTAAAATAAAAACCCTCTTGAGTTGTGAAAACTCTAGAAACCCGTTTGTGACCATTGATATTGAAGATCTACGGCCAAGATTAGTTTTCTTCCCAAAAGTGATTGTACCTTTTAGAGAGAAACTTGAAAATGGTATAATGGGAAGCAAACATTTATATTATTTTTCTTTTCTGACACTATCTTTCTTACTTTTGTACTTTTTACTTTATATCAACGTCAATCTCACTTGTCACACCCTCAAATTTCCACTGCGGGGTTTATACCGCGAGGCGCATGACAAACCAGGATCCCATAGCCATAAGTCACATGAACGACTCTAAATGCCCAACCATTTAGTTCGTTATTGTAAAAACCAAGTTTTAAAGTTTTAACCAAACCAATAATAGCATAGCGGAAGCGAATGAAAAATAGTAAATAAAGTCTGCGCAAAACACCGCGCCCAAAACCATATAAATAGTAAATGTGCAAAATAGTTTAATGTTTGAGACCCATGAAATGATGCATGACCTAACTGTGCTCCGTTCCTAGTTACCTGCAAAAGCATGCTATCGTGTGTCAACATAAAGCTGGTGAGTTCACAAAGTAAAGTAAAGTAATTTAATATGCAAATACGCTGGTTTTCCAAAAATCACGTAAGTAAAGTAATAACGTAGGTCCTCCATACCAAAAAGTTAAAGAGTTGTCAGTTTAAGTGTGTCAGGGGTAGCTAGCCCACTCAATGTAACTAAACAAGATTATTGGGAAACCTTCAGAAAAATAGTTATTTGCCTCAATGACTGGCGTCTATCAACACCAGTCGGAAATTGTGGTCAGAAGTTCATGCCCGTGCCTCAAGCACCTCAGACATGAGGTTGCTGCATCAATCTAATAGCGCTATCAACTAATACCCCGTTCGCCTCCAGCGATTAACCCAATAATATGCAAGGACTTTCAATGATAGAGTGTTTAGATTACAAAGGGCCAATAAGTTTTAAACTGACCGAAAACCCGATCCACACAAGGAATCGTAAAACCGACCCACACAAGGAGTCCATACCTGAGTAGTCCCAAATGGACTAGAAAAAGTTTACCAAAGTTGTCTCTAACCCGAGACGCATGCTTTTGAGAAAAAAAGTAGTGAAACTCACCTTAACGTGCAAGCAAAAGAAATCCAAACCGCAAGTAAAGTATGCTACCGACACCCTAATAATAGTGTCACTAAGTGAGTATAGGCGTAATATCATTACACCATATAACTCGTTTGTCCAAGGCGTTTTAAACGTTCAAAAGTGTATATGTGACGCCTAATGATTCTACATGCAATAGTAAACACTACGGACTCGTTGGTGAATGTATTGGTTACAATTAGTTTCTACCCTCCGTATGTATCTCAAACAAGTGTACTTCAGTTACATGTCCATTCCATACCACTTAAGACCTCAACTAATCACATAAGCACATAATACACAATTTGTGTTTTCAGGACAGATTGTGCGCCATCAAAACGAATTTATTTAAAATAGTAAATCAGTGAGTTAACCTCCCAAATTTTTACTGAATTTTCTTGGGGATTCACTCAACAATACTTATTTTGTTTTTGTCTTAAATCCAAACACAAAAATAATTAAAATTCGTCTAATTCAGCTATGTTCAGAAAACCTTCCTAACAGGTCAGTTTAGTAGATAATTTCCCAAAAATTGTGTATTCATCCAAACAGGATGAATCCACTTGGAAAACTCATATTACTCCAATATTAACCTTCTGTAAAAATTTCACAATCCAACTCTTAAGAAAACTTGAGTTATGATGTTTCAAAGTTGACTTAGTTTGATACCCGAAATTCTGACCTGACCTATTTTCAATGAAAATTCCATAAACGACTCAACCGACATCCAAAATACTTGATTTTACACATTATGAAAATCTAAGACCAAGTGTGACTCGACCATGCAAAGAAAATACCAAAATAATTATGTCAAGGTCATGTTACATCTCCTACAAGTTCGTCTAACCATTCTGTCCAGATTTTAGTTTCGCCTAAATCATACTTTAATCGACTATCGTGTGCATAAAAACAATCAAAAAACATCAATCATCATTACCAAACATCCCTAATACTTATTATGATCAGATTCTACTACTAAACATGCAAAGATCACAACTTTAAAGACCAAAACATCAATAACTTGCGCAACAAGTATCCTATGATGTTACTAATCGTTTATTATTATGTTTGATCCGTTTAATCTTCAAAAACTTCATGTTTTAATGATTATTAAAAAACTTTCAGACCTGGACAAACTTTGTTACATGATTTTTATAACAAAAACACAAGATAAAAGTGTAAGGAATCAAAGATTATACCCTTGGCTCTTTGATTCGATCAACCGTGCGCCTTTGGAGCTTCCCAATTGATGATCTTGAGCCTTAGCAGGAGCTTTAGGGTTAATATTTCGTGTGGGGCAGTAAGGGGGCGATTAGGGTTGAGTTTAGGGGTTGCATGGGGGTTAAGGATGCTTAAATAGGAGTTTAAGGCGGTTTAGACCCGTCAGGCACGTGCGAGCGGCCGCTCGGGCCCTGTGAGCGGCCACTCACAGGCCCGAGTCCCTCGTGCGTGTCTCGTTTCGTCACCCGACGCGTTATCCTTCGACGTTTTCGTTATTTCGGACCGTAACAAGTGCAACCCCATGCGTTAAGACCCTAATCAACCTCATACTCCACTTTTAGTGATTTTTATTAACGTATTCGGTTTAGGTTCACATAATCACGTATGGTTTTCAAATAAGTTCATCAAATATCACAGAGACACGTAAGTTCGTTATTCACCAACGTCCGAGGTTCACTAATCATGTACCCGATATTAACTCACAACAATGCACATGTGTCCTATCTAGTTAACCCTAGTTAAGTATAATGCAAGGAACATAACTAGAGTTTAGTTAAAGTGAGAACCTGAATTTGCGGGGTATCACATCACTAACCTTTTATCAACTTCAAGACTGAATAGTAGTTATAATTTTTTTTCTATGTAGTACATGGGTCAAATTTTAAACCAAACCTATGATTATTAACAAGATGCTACGATTTGTGAACCGTTATGTAAGTGTTACATAACAACATACCAAGTTACATGTGTAACATTGCTATTTACATAATAAATGTAAAATATGTTAAGCTTTAAAAGTGTGACTTACGATGTGTGACTAAATGAGAATAAAATGTAATGGTTCAATGGTGTTACCCACACATTATTTAGGTACATGTGTTAGTCGCTATTTATGTAACTGTGTAACATATATACATGTAACTAAAAAATTTTAACATTGTAACATTCAAAAACATATGAACTACAAGTATTTTACATGTGAAAATCTGTAACAACTTATAAAAAAATCTATTGTAACATAAATCTTTAACAAATGTTACACGAAAAAAACAACAAATGATTACAATTTAAGAGTATTACAAGAAAAAAAACATCCAAAAGCAAGCCCTTTTTCTCATCTTCATTAACCCATCACAAAAATCAACAAACCACCAGGTCCTGATTCAACCAACAACTTAAAGCTATTAGAACACAAAATTCAAAAAATCTTTTCCAAAATCAAAATAACATGCAAATTCAATGTTGATCTTTTATCCAACATTTTATAAAGCTCTGCTATTATAAAAATCTATGTTTATGTTTGTTTCTACATTCCTCTTTAGACCCTCATCAAGATATGGTTATTCAAATAGTCACCCGCATCGTGTATAAACTAGCTCATTAAAACTTCAGCCGATATCGATTTGCTATTACCGAACACTACTGTTCAGCAGAGACGGATTATATCCAAGATACCACTTTTATTTATAAATAAATTTGTTACTGTCTTACAAAAACATGCTTCAGACATCCAAATAGTTCATTGACTCTAAAAACCATCTATATATTAACACCACAATAGCCAATGTTAGTAACATGCACTTTAGCCCCTCTGCATATAATAATATTTCTGAAGACCACATTTTGTTTTTTTTTAACTGGCTGGTAGCATGATCCCTTGTGAGAGATAAAACAGAATTTATTCAAAGACCTGCATCAAAATAACATATCTTTTACACTTCTTTGATGCATTAATCACTTGATTAAAAAAAGATTAAGAATTTATTAAAGCTAAAGCATGAAACTCAAGGAAAAAAATAGATGCCAACCAAACACCAGCACTGGTCATTAACTCAACCCACTTGTTTCAATTGTTAATTTTTATTTATTTGTTTCTACATACCTCTTTAGACCCCTCATCAAGATGTGGTTATTCAAGTAGTCACCCGCATCGTGTATAAACTAGCTCATTAAAACTTCAGCCGATATGGATTGAGCCCGATTGCTCATACAAATCTCCAAGCTTAGCTTGCATCGATGGCTTATTAAAACTTCACCCCTAAACGAACCGCCGACACCAAAAACACTCTCCCGCTTATCCTTTTCACAAACAAAATTAAACCCTACCGCCTACCCATCAATTCCATCCTTCTCATCCCCACTCTCCCTTATTCCAACCAACACCAAATCCAACAAAAGAACAAGAAAGAAACATGAACCAGAACATACATCTAAAATTAGGGCACAAAAGTTTAGAAAGTAGTGAATCGTTGTTGATAAGAAAGACCTTCCATGGAGGAGATTCAGTGCTTCTTCTACACCTAGGTAGGTTTTATTGAGGAGAACTTCTGCAACCTGCACTGACATCTAATGAATTTCTTTTCCATGGTTACATCCTAATGATAAGTGATTAGGAGTTCAGATTCTACAAAATATAGATGCGGTGTATTTTTCTTTAAAAAATAATTTAAGAGAGATGCAGATCCTGACAAAGACGACGAGAGTTAGGGTACAGATCTGAACACAAATAAAGTTGTGAGTGTTGGATCTAAGAGAGATGCAGATCTGGATTTATGCAGAGTGTTTTGATATTAAAAAAAGAAAAAGAAAATGTGTAGTAGATATGAAAGAGAGAGGGGGTACATAGATATGTAGGATGCAGACTTCTCTGCACATTATTTATCAAAACTACCCAAATTGCCCTTAAAAGGATGATTTAGATGAAAGACGTGGACAATTCTGGGTCATGTATGGGGTTTCTAAAGTTTTCACAACTCAAATGGGTTTCTACTAGATACTTAGCCTATATGTGTGTGTGTGTGTATAAAACCTTGTGTGTATAAATAAATGTACGTATGGTTTTGTTGTGAAAGAGGGAACATATCATGAGGTTTTAAACTCGCGTCGCTAATTCCAGATAAATCGGATATTTGTACCATATTGTGAGTTCGATTGCACTAGTATGGGTCTTGCTAGACTTTCTCGCGGGACTTATGCATTTTGAAATAGTGTCTAAATGTGCATCAAGTTAAATGTTGACTAGAAAGTATATGGATTTTGACCTGGTAAATCAGCGGGTGTCACATAAAGCCTACGGGTTTCTTTTGGGTAAAATATAAATCTATCATTCTAGCTTAGATTGGAATCGTTGATGTATTTTCGAAACTGTATCCTCTTTGATTATGGTGTTTTTTTGTGGCGCTTTCATTTGTAATTGTTAGCTAGCTCCTTGCTAGTCGTTTTATTTATAATATCCATGCCGTTGACTGAAACCATTTGACATCACTCATAATTATTGTTAGTGGCCTACGTTATTAGGATATGATCCTTGAGTTGCCGTGTTAAATTTGTTCAACCAACTTTTAACTTATTAGTTTTTTTAGATTTTTCACTAAGGTGTTGTTTGTTTTTTCTGCAGGAAAATGTCCGCATTCTGTAGACCACATATATAGACATCTGCGGGAGAAGAGGTGGACCAAATGTCTGAAGTTTGCAAGAAAAAGACGGTTTGTTTGTTAACGTCTGCAGGCTGCTGATATAAACTGAAATTTAAATAAACTGATTTTTTTACAACAGTCTGGTGGTGGACGGTGGTAGTGGACCGTGGTGATGGATGGTCACTACAACAAATTGGAGCTTTAGGGGCGACGCCAGTCGCCCCGAATAATTGGTCATTAGGGGCGACTTGAGCTTTAGGGGCGACTGTCGCCCCTAAAGGTTCTGTCACATTTGTTTGGTCCCTAAAACCCACTGTGGCCTCTAAAGGTGTCGCCCCTAATTCCTTTTTTCACGTGGTATTTCTTTCCATTTAAAATTTTTATTTTGCCACGTGTCATGCAAAGTGGCAAAATTCTGTGCAATCTGGGCTGGATCTTTAGGGGCGACGGGTTGCCCATAAAGGTTTTTTTTTTTTTTGGTCCACACACGCTCAATCAAACGAAATAATAACAAAACAAATTAACCAAACATACCAACATTACATATATATATATATATATATATATATATATATATATATATATATATATATATATATATATATAAACATACCAACATTCGCCTAAACAAACATACAAATATTTATAGTCAAGTATACCAACAAAACTAAATAAACATACAAAAAACGCCTAAACGTCTTCGCCTTCACCTTCATCGACGTGATCGCCACTATTACTGCTTCCGCCTTGATTTCCAAACTTTTGAGATTAGGATATATTGGTAATATTGATTAAAAAATTGGACCATTTGTTCTTGGAAATCAGGAAGCGTCATCATTGTATTAAATTGCTCCTACAAATATATTTATACCAAATGGGTCAACTATCAACAAATAACTACAAATATATACCAAATAGGTCAAATATCCTATTTACTACACATATTTATACCAAACGGGTTAACTATTAACATTTAGCAAACATACATACACCAAATAGGACAAATGTCCTATTTACTAAACATATTTATACCAAATGGGTTAACTATCAACAAATAACTACAAATATAAACCAAATGGGTCAAATATCATATTTACTACACATATTTATACCAAACGGGCCAAATATTAACATTTAGCAAACATACCAACATCAAATGGGTCAAATGTCCTATTTACTAAACATATTTATACCAAAATATGTTTAGTAAATAGGACATTTGAGTGAAAGGTCTTTTTGGTGGGTGGTGGACGGTGGTGGTGGTGGGTGGTGGTGGACGGTGGTGGTGGTGGTGGTGGGTGAGGAGAAGAGAAGTGAAGAGGAGAAGACCTTTGAAGACCTTGGAACAAGTCTGCACCAAGAAGAGGTCAGAAAGACCTTCTTGAGTGAAAGGTCTTCCAAAAAAACAAACAATCTTCAGACCCCAAACGTCTGCGGACGTCTGTGCAGCGCAGACAAAAAAGATCAGAAGTGTTTATGAGCTTACAAACAGCCCTTAATTAAGTTTATATTAAGTAGAATAACGTACAGATCTTTAGATAATCGAGTTACAAGTATCGTTTCAATAACCTTAGATGGAATTGGCTTGGTTTGTAATGTAAGGATTGATGCACAAGGTTGAGAGACTTCAAATTGTGAGCCTACCAGACGTAAAACTTTTCTAAATTTTTTGAAACAACATTTATTTCATGCTATTGAAATGCCAATTCAACACTTGGTCGTAGACTGAATAATACAAACAACCTTATGACTGAATAATAATACAAACAACCTTGATACATACTTGATCCTGACCTCCCAACACCCATACCCAAGTGCCCATCCCTTTTTATCTCTTTATTCTTATATTTATTGAAAACACATATAACAAACATGCATTTTACTAACGTGCTAGTACATGGTAAATAGTTATGGATGCAATCATATGCTAGCTCTCTTCAGGGACGTAAGTGTGACAGCCGCACCCAAAGGAGACTCGCCTAGTTCGATTTCAAAAGAGTCGTATCGCCTGAAAAGTTCAATGACAAACAACCGCGTTATCAGCACGACAAAGTTTTTTCCAGCACATTGTTTATTTTCAACTGTTGGACTCTCTGTCTCCGGCCCATTAGACCACCATACGTACTTCAACAACGCCTCGCCATCCCCAACAAACCGATCGGGGACAAATTCCTCAGGTCGGTCAAATACTTTCGGGTCCTTGGTTGCAAAGGGTTGGTACCCGAATAACATCTCACCTTCTTTGACTTGGAAAGTGGCGTCGTGTGACTGGATGGTAAAGTTGCTTTTGGCTTTTCCATATTGCGGAGGCACCGGTGGTTCGATCCTGAGGGACTCGTACACGACTGACTTCGTCAATGGCATCTGCTCGATTGCTTCCAGCGTCACCTTACCTCCGCCGTAGGATTTGATAGCACCTCTAATCTCTTCCGCCAATTGGGTATGCAAATTCTCACCAGCAAGTCCGATCCATTTGAGTGTATTCGGGAAGAGGATCTTAATACCACCTGTAAGGCAAAACAATACGTAAACTTTATAATTAGGAAATCCACTAGACCAAAATATTATTTCTGGAAAATTATTTTAGAAGACATTTTTTATTCCCATGTTTGTTTTTTTGAAGTTAACAACTTAATCTTAGTTTACAAATACCTTTTTAGAAAAATTAGACTTTACTTATTTTAAGTTCTTAAATATCTTAATGATTTTTTTTATATATGTTAGTACGTCTTGGTTTTTTTTCTTAAATATTTTTATGAAAAATTAATAATAAAGATTCAAGTATAGAATTTTAATTTAAAAACTTTTGAGGGACACAAAATTGACATATTAACCTACTAGTTTTTATCCTCGGAGCGTCACGGGTTGAAATATCTAATATGACATAATAAAATATCTAATATGACAACATAATTAATAACTTGCCAATATATGATTAATGAATATTATTATTATTATTATTATTATTATTATTATTATTATTATTATTATTATTATTATTATTATTATTATTATTAAACAAATCTCTGTCATAAGTTATCATATTATTATTTTAAAAAATTCAAGGGTATCACCTAGGGCTGCAAACGAACTGAACTTTCAGCGAATAATTCATGAACCGTTCGGCGGGAAGTTCGTTTGTGTTCGTTCGTTTAGTTAAACGAACGAACATGAACAAAGGCCGCGTTCGTTCGTTTATGTTCGTGAAACGTTCGGTAGTGTGTTCGTTTGTGTTCGATAGTTTAATGGAGTTTTTAATTTTTATAATTTTATTTTATATTCTTTAATTTTTTTATATATTTTACTAAAATAGATCAATAATTTATGTGAAGTAAGTATATAAGACTTCAAGTTTAAGATAAGAGCCTAGTTTTTTAAGACATTACTTTATTATGTTTTACCAATATTATGTTATGTACTAAGTATGGTTGTATAGTTAGGCTATATGTTGGGTGTTCAACTTAATTTCTAATATATGTGAATTCTATCTTATTCAAAAATTAATATATGTCCGTTTGTGTTTGTTTTCGTTCATGAACATTTTTTTGTGTTCATTAACGTTCGTTAATGTTCGTGTGTGTTCATGAACAAAATTAACAAACGAACATGAACACGCATGTTTTCTTAACAAACGAACACGAACAAAAAATCTCGTTTGGTAAGTGTTCATGAACTGTTCGTGAACACATAATTTCCTTAGCAAACGAACACAAACAAGGCCTTGTTCGTGTTCGTTCGGCTCGTTTGCAGCACTATCACCTAATCCCAGGCCCGACCCAAACCCACAATTTTTTTAACTAATCCTAAACCTGACACAATACCTGCCGGGTTACAAAAAATAGTCGGTTTTTTTTCCGTTTTTTATATAGCACTATGGTACTCGTTAGAAAGATAATAAAACGCTCGTTAATTTGGTGTAATTTTTTTCTAAAAAAAATCTCGTATATAAAAGATATTAACGTTTAAAAGTTATGGAAGAAAACATGAGAGAGGAAATAATAAAGGTTTAATATTTACATTTAGTAGATTATATATTTAATAGATTAGGTTAAACCATATTTAAACCATATTTATTCCTTTTTTTTAATTGGTCTATTGTCACATCACATCTTATATGGCATCTCTCAAATGAGGATTGCATAAGAGTATGACATGTAGGATTAATCCATTTGCAATATATATACTAGCTGATTACCTCGGGAGTGTCCCGGGGTTGAAAAATCTAATATGACTTAATAAAAAAAATAAAAGAAGTAAACAGTCTCAACCAATTTTAATGCTAAATAAAGTTGTTCTAATGTTTATACTACGAAAAGGGGCTCTCATGCTACGTTCTCAGCAGATTAAAAAAATCTCAACCTCTTTTAATGCTAAGCATATCGTTATAGCACATGAGCATGCGCAATTCATATATGTAATATAGGTTTAAAAACATATATACTATCATAACACGATTAGTACTTGCCTATATATGATTAATAAATCACCTAAACACATGTGTTTTTTTTCTGCATGAACAAAAACTCACTAAAAAAACATTTTTTTCGTTTTTTGTATAGCAGTATAGTGCTCGTTGGAAAGATAATAAAGCGATCGTTAATTTGGTGTAAATTTTTTTTTTTCAAAAAAAATGTCATGCATAAAAGTTACTAACGTTTAAAAATTGTGAGTGGAAAATAAGGAAAAAATAAAGATAAAAATATTAATTAAAATATTTGAAATTTTAAAATAATAATTAACATTTAAAAATATTAGAGGAAAATAAGGAAAATATATTAATTAACATATTTGAAATTTTAAGATAATATAGATATAGATTTTATTTATAAAAAGAAAAAAAAATTTAAAAATTATCTTTTATTTAAAATAATAAATTCAATACTATCACCTCAAAGTGCCACATAACACATTCAATGGGGGTTGAGGCCTCCGTTAAATATCAATTCATAGAAATTCAATTCTTTTATTATCATAAGTTATAGATAGATATATAGATGTTGACATGACCTATGCGTTATTGAATTTGTTTTCAACCTATGTTGACCTGACTTATGCGTTATTGGCTTTAGTATTTTTTTAGTTATCAAGAAGATTAATCACTAACTCACACAATCTTTAGTTCTAAATCTATGCATAATGTTAACTTTCACAAAGTATTAACAAGTGATAGGGATGAGTTCGGGATGAGATCGGTTCGTGATTGATATTCGGGACAATATGCTCATCCGTAAAAGAACATGCTCACCAAAAGTATTGAAGCAAACCGCGAACAAGATATTGTGCACAGCTTCATCTTTCGGAACCCCTAATTTCTCCGCTTGCTCTATAACCGTAGTCGCAACCGACTCAAAGTAATCATAAAGTTTATTGTAACCACTCTTAATCAGGAACGAAGGCAGACGGAAAGTGTGTAGAAGAAGTTCCTGTAAGAACCATGGAAGTCCAAGGTCTATCGATGGTCCAAGATTAAACAACACCCACGAGCTAATTAAAGTAGGTGCACTCGTTCCTAATTTCGTTTCCTCTGGGTTCGAGTTAAAATAAGCCCGTCCCAAAAACCGGAAAGCCGCTTGTTCACCAACATCGTTGAACGCGGCTTTCCCGTTTTTGGCTAACTCGGCTTCAAGACCTTGAAAGAGTTCGGTGTAAGTGGTTTGGAACTGAGGAATGACTCGGTTGCTTGCATTTTTAAGCATGAAGAAGAAGAGGTTCTTAAGTTGAGCATGTCTCGGTTCGGATGGGTCGATGTACGAGAGTACGCGATATCCGCCAGTAAGTTTGGTTGATGGCATGTAAGTCCCGGTAAACAAGTCTTTCTTCTCGACTTTAGAAACATCGAATAATATTGGAAAGCTTTTAGCGTCTAAGAGGACAATGACTTTTGGGTTGGTACTTATAAAAGGGCCGGGTGGCATGTTGGCACGGAAAACAGTGGATTGGTATTTCTCAACGCGGGACCGGAAGTACTCGTCTCGGCCCCCGGTCCCGTAAAAATACTCCAACCGGTCTTTTATCGGTTGGATGAAGGGAATGCCATAGGAACCGGGGATTTCACGGAGAGGGGTTTCAGAGGATGGATCCATGTTTGATGAGTGTGTGAAAATGGTGTGTTTATTTTGGATGATTGAAGTGAGTGTATAACTGTATATATAGACGGGGATGGCCCTTTGGTTCTTTTTATTTTATTTTTTTTACGTTGTTTTCGTCTTTTCGATAATGCATTTATTTATTTTACTGTTTTTTATTGCAAAAATATTTAAAACGTGACGAGTATTAACATAAATTAAAACCATGTTTGATTTTACACGTACTATATGTCTACGTAATATGTTAATTTTTTATGTTGTTTTCGTCTTTTCGATAATGCAATTATTTATTTTACTGTTTTTTATTGCAAAATATATTTAAAACGTGACGAGTGTTATACTATGTATTAATTTAGAATGAGGTGAATAGTAATTTTCATAGAATTATTTCATGTTAAATATAGTCTATCTATATATATAAAAGAAAACGTATATGCTGACGTGGCGTGCAATGGAGGCCTCAACCTTCTCTTGAGAGTGTCACGTGACATCATAATGGAGAGTTTTTTGGTGTTTTTGAATTGTTTCGTTTTTTAATTAAATTGAGTTATTTTAGGAAAAAAAAATTTAAAATAAATTTAAAATTTTCTCTCTCATATTTCCTCCTATAATTTTTAAACGTTTATATCTTTTATATACGAGATTTTTTAAAGTAAAAAATTACACCAAATTAATGAGCGTTTTATTATCTTTCCAACGAGTACCATAGTGCTATATAAAAAACGGAGAAAAAATCGACTATTTTTTGTGGTGTTTCGTTCATACAGGAAAAACACACACAAAGTGTTCATGTTATCACGTAAAATTAGATTTTGTGGGGAATATGAGTTATTACTGATTAGAATATTATGAACATGCAATGATTGAGAGATTTTGTGGTTAGTTAACTTGAGTCATTTGCAATAGGTTATCACGTAAAATTAGATTTTTCAACATCAGGACCCTCCCGGGGTAATCAGCTAGTGGTCTTAATAAAAGAATTGAACTATGATGATGTGGCATTCAATGGAGGCATCAACCCCTCCTTGAATGTGCCACGTGGCATCATGTGGGATTTTTTAATTTTTGAGTTTTTTTAATAAATCTATATATATAGTTATAGATAATTATTTTAGGAAAAAATAAGAATTTAAAAACAAAATTAAATTTTCTTTCTCATGTTTCCTTCCATAACTTTTAAACGTTAATATCTTTTATATACGAGATTTTTTAAAGAAAAAAATTACACCAAATTAACGAGCGTTTTATTATCTTTCCAACGAGTATCATAGTGCTATAAAAAAACGGAGAAAAAAAACGACTATTTTTGTGGGGTTTTGTTTTCAAATTAGCGGCGAAGAGGAAGAGAGTGGCGGAGCTCTGTTGTTTTGATACTTGATCCATTGTAATGGCTCATTGGCTTAAAGCGGCGGAAGGTATACATCATTCACTCTATCTTTGTTCTACTTCTATTTGTCAACCCAGGACGCTCCCGGGGTATAATATAATTGTATTGGAGCTTTTGCAAAACATAATGAATTATTCATTTTTTCAATATGTTTAGTATATTTTCTTCTTTTATCATTTTTTATTAAATCATATTAGATTTTTCAGCCCCGGGATCTTACCGGGGTAATCAGCTAGTTTATTTCATATAAAAACACAAATTGGGTTGGTGGTGTAGTGATTTTAGATGCATTTCTCTAGGGATGAGTTTGGGACGGTATCGGTACCAACCGATACCGATCCTGAAAACTTCCAAAACCCAATACCGATACCGATAATACCGAAACCAAAAACCTTTAAATGTGGGTACCGATACCGAACACCCTCGGTTCGGTACGGGATCGGGACGGGATCGGTATTCGGCGCTAGGCGCTATGTGCTCATCCCTACATTTCTCTATCTTAAGGACACAGGTTCGAGTCTTAGCTGGTGCATTTTATTTTATTTTTCGTTTCCACAACATTATTGAATGTTAAATAGAATTGCTTTCATATGAAATCACAAATTTGGTTGGTGTTATAGTGGTTTGATGTGTGTTTCTTTAATAATATGTCAAAGATTTGAATCCATGTAGTGCCATTTTATTTTTTTTCATTTCCACAACATTAACAATATAATTTTACACAATTTTTAAGATGGGAGTTGAAGGGTCATTCACAAATTTTCAATCTTTGATCATTTTGTTCCATTTATGCCCCTTGTGTACAACTTATAATGCTCATTGTATACGTGTGTAATGCACACTTCATATCCATCTCAACATGTATCCCCCATTCATAACACCTAATTAAACCCCAATTCAATTTCAATAAAACTCAAGTTTTTCATTGAATTCTCTACACATCTATTTAATAAGAACAAACAATGCTTGTGATGGTTCTGTTAGGCTTTAGCATTGGGCAGCACAGTGTTCTCAACAAGCACAACATAAGGTATGCTTACATCTTGTGGTCTGACATCTTTTATTAGTTTATTATACTATCATGATTACTTTTAACTTTCACATGGGGAACAAAAGAGGTATAGTTGTATTAAGTGTAAATTAAATCGTTCTAAAATATATACATTATTCACCCATAAATTCATGTACTGCATTAGATATTCAGATGACTTACATGGTGTTTAAGTGATTTACCATATAGACGGTCAATGGTATAATAATAAAAAAGATAGTTTAAATACCAGATAATATCATGGATAGCAAGAATGTAAATATCAGGATATATATGGATAGTGTCCACTATGCCCATTTTGATTTTTAATTTTGATTGAAATAGATGTGCATACATACAAGCTTTGTTAATGTATGCAAAATATTCTACTTAGTGCAATAATGTCTAAAACTCTAAATCATGCAGATCTGTATATGTGCATGTAAGGAAACTAATCCAGTGCTTTAGTTGTTTTTTTTAGTTGTTGATGGCCTTGCTAACTTGAGTGCTTTAGTGTATGTTTTTTTGTTTAATTTCTCATTTTTATTCATTGCAACTACAGATTAATTACGTTTGTTAGTTCATTGTTATCAATGTCTCTCCATTTTCATTGTAAATTTACATTTATCAGCATTGAGAAAGTATATGATACAAAGTACCTTAAAATACAAAGTGTAAGAAGTAACCACAGTACGTCACGTGTAGTTGACGGTTACAAACCAAAAATCTCGTTAGTAAACATCCAAGGGTATTATAGACATTTACATCTCCTTCAATCGCGTTATAATTTTTCACAGATATTTAACTCCCTGTTTTTCGTAAATCAAATTTCAAAATATTCTTAACTGATTACAATACTTTTTCTCTCCACGATTATATTGATACAATCGTTTGTGATCCTTTTTATAGAAAAAATAAAATTCCATTGAAGAGTTAACATGCGTTTTAGTGTATTATAAGTGCGTTTTATCAACATAGCATTTGATTATAATACTCACAGATATAAATGTGCGTTTTGGTATATTATACATGCGTTTAACAACATCACAATCAGAATCATTACAATCAAAGACATACATACTTCTTTCATAAACACGCATCTAAATTTTGTTTTTATCACATTCATAACTGTATTCTGTACAATCGAAGGCCTGTCATTGTTTTTTTTGCTTCTTCATTCTTTTGAATAGATGCTATGTTTTTTTTTTTGTTTACAGAGTATCTTCTTTGTGGAGAAGAGGTTTATGATTTTTCATGATTATAGCAAATCATTAAAACTGTCAATTAATGACATAATTTGGGCGGTTTAATTATAAAAAATTCAAATTCGTTTATGTGTAATTTGTCAGAATTGCCCTTTAATCGTTAACCGCCTTCTTAAAACACGTTGGATAATTACGATCGTGCCATCTTGATTCTAAACCTAATCAATGGCTGTAATTGCTTCTTACACTTTGTATTTTAAGAAGCTTTGTACGTTAGCCTCTCTCATCAGCATTTATGGTTTCAATATTTCTAGATGATATGATTCTTTGAATGCTTATATATGTTTGACGGAATCTTATGGTCTTCTTCTTTTTTTTTTTAACAGCAAATTTTATACCACCTTATTTTCACCCAACCTTGCATTTGCAAGGATTTAAACCCACAACCTCACATTTGTAAGGGGGGACACCATACCACTAGACCAAGAGATCATGGGTTGAATCTTATGGTCTTCTAATTTACTAACCAGTGCCACTCTAGGTCTGCGACCTCAACAACAAACATCTAGAAAACAAAGAAAATATTGGTCTACTGTTTTCATAAACGGTTCGTCAATGCCCTTCAATAACTTGGAAGTTCACAAGGTTAGCCCATGAAAAATTAATATTATTTGGTCCATGTCACCTATGTTGTTTGCTCCTTTTTTCTTCCTTTCAGAATTTTTTTGCTACTAGAGGGATTATAGATCAAAAATTATTTGAAGAGGATTGTTCTTGATTTGAAATAGAGAACTTTCCTCTAACTACCCCATGATGCAAAACACTCGAGCCTTCTCTTACAACGGACTAGCTTGAGATAGCTTGCCATGATTTGCATATCAAGGAGCCTATCGGTGTCGGTATTCATTTTGTATCCTAACCTATTAGTCATTAATTTATACATGTAAACAAAATCCTATGTAATGGAATGAAAATGAAGAGCAATAACTATGTCTTATGATCTTTCGGTTCATTTGCGACTGTGTATCAAGTAGGATGGCATGGTTCGGTTAGAACTGCATAGTGGTACAATGTATTGTTATTGGTCATTTCTATATATATGATTTATAAACAAAATTAATTGGTTTACTGTATGTTGTTGCTCTAAAGGTGTGTTATCCCTGGACTTACACGATAATCAACTAAGCGAAGTTTTTTTGGGAGGCATATTAGCTCTTGTATTTACTCTTCATCTATGACTTCTTGTGAAACTATTGATGCATCTGTACAACTTTTATTGTAAGTTTTCAAGTATAAGACGTGTGGGTCGATGTAGCAATCGACAAACCACACTTTAGTTTTCAGTTTAGTTGTTAGTCTTTGTTCATTGGTCAATATGTAAAAAACATACTATAAGCTTCGCTTAGCAAGTATTTTTTTTTCTCAGTACTAATGGAAGTAGTGATACCTTTGAGTAATGATATGTGAACTAGTAAATTACGCGCCGCGCTAAGCGCGGCGTAGAAACATAACCAACGTCGATTGGTGAAAACCTAAAGATTTTTCCGATGTAACATCTCGCTGAAAACAAATGGTTTTGAACAGTACCATGTTATATAATGTGGCGTGAACATTGTGTAGCCGCCTCTTTCAAGGTTCTGGGCATGCCCTTTGAAGTTATTGATGAAGTTCATTTGTTAACAAACACCCCTTATTCTGAATGACCTTGTTGCCAAACACCCTCTATTTGAATCTATATTTGTACATATGTTTTCCTTCTGCTGCACAAAACAAAAGCTAAGACACCTACATAATTCTCCACCTACCCTATTCTTCTCTTAAACTCTAAAATACAAGTCAACACTTCAAGTCATCACCCACCACAACAACAGCAACAACCACCACGCATCAGCCACCAAACCCGCCGTGTTTCACTTTCGAGGTACCGACCCTGTTTGATATCCCGATCAGCCGGTGCACGTGCACTGGCGAAGGTTTAAAGATCATTATTGAGGATATTGTTTGATCAAATTCCATAGATAGGTGCAAACAAATAGTCGAATTGAAAACTACAGTTGCAGATGTAAGTACATTTTTCAGTTACAAGTTATTTACTCATGCTTTTGATATTATTTGGTGTCTAACAAGATGGTGAATTACTTCCTATGGAGGGCTTGTTCGAACAGAATTGCGACTAAGTCAGCGTTGCACGCACGGGGCTGTAATGTGGGCACTAACATGTTAGGACAAAGAGGATTGGTGAAACCACTTTTGTAAACCTTAGTCTAATTCACTTCTGTCATTTTGGCTAAGTATAGAAGTACTGAAGAGAAGACAAGAAACTGCTGATTAGAAGATATGAGAAGTGCTGAAGAAGAAGCAGAAGTTCTGAAGTCCAAACCAGACAAGTTCACTTCAGAAGTACTGAAGACAAAACTACTCTTCAGTAGTTTGTCCTTCATCAGCACTTAGCATCAGATATTTCCCACCGCCTTTTGCATCAGTAGTTTATTGTTTATTATTACTTTTAGCTGTATTTGTTTGTTTCAATGTTGCAACTTGTGCAACTTGTTTCTGTTGTTTCTGTACTTGCTTTTTGGGCAAGATACATGCATGTAAACGTCTATAAATAGGAGGCTTCAACCTTCTATTTTAGACATTGATTTTAATAGAAAAATCCTTCAAACACTATCACTGTTCTATTCCATTTCTGTATTTATTGTGAATCTGTCTAAGTATCTAATTCTCATTTACAGCTTAGATTCATAATAAATACTTTGTCATTTATTAGTTTCAAACATCAAGGGGGAGTAATAACTCTGCCTTAGTATAAAAAGTGTTGCTTTAACTTATACATTCCGCTGTGCTTATAATCTGATTTACAAGGACTTGCTAAACACTTAAGTGTCAAGATAGCAAGTTCTTACTTAGCAAAAAGAGCAAACTGATCCAACAATTGGTATCAGAGCATTGGTTTATCTGATCACATATCAATCTAACAAATTAAGAATCAGACACAAAGCTCTTATTGATATTCAATAAAAAGATCAAAAGTTCACTTTTTATCAATATCCATCACTTAAAAGAGTCATCTGACAAATCTATACTCTTTAAAATGGATCCACATAATACTGGTTCTGCCACTAAACCTGCCATGCTTGTGAGAAATGAGTACAACATATGGCAAAAGAGAATGGCACATACCTTGTCACAAACCAAAACTACTGATGAGCAAAATCTTTTCACAAATGTCAGAAATTTGCCTTTAGATCAAAAACAAAAGGCAAAAGAATGTGAAATTTGTGGCCTGTTCAACCACAAAACTGAATTTTGTAGATACAGAAAAAGGAATTTAGTTCAATCAAAAATTTAAACAACAGGTTGTGGGAAATCAAATCAGAAATGATTATGAAAAAATCTTTAAACCCAAGAAACAACAACCTGAAAACACCTTTTCTCAGAAAAAGATAAAATCTCAACCAAAATCTTTTTCTCAAAATTCCTTGTCAGTAGTTAAACCAGAATCATCAGCAGTTTCACAAACTGCTGAGATTCAAAATCTAAAGAACATGGTAGAACTACTGATGACCAAGGTTGATGGTGGTCCTAAAAAGGATACCACCATGGTTCTTAATGAAAAATCCATTGCCAAAAAGACATGGATTTCTCAACCTGGTCAAGAACAAACTGTAACTGTTCTCAAGAGCAAACCCAAAGCCAAACAGGCTTGGGTTCCCAAATCTAACTAATTTGCTTTTATGTGCAGAGAGTTTCCAGGGGCTTAAACAGCATATGGTATGTTGATAGTGGAGGCTCTATGCACATGACTGGATGCAGATACCTGATAAACAACTTTATCAGCCAAAGAGAAGGATCTGTATCCTTTGGGAACAATGCTAAGGGATATGTGCTAGGACATGGCAATGTCTCCTCTGGCAAAATACAGTTTGACAAGGTCAATCTGGTGGAAAACCTTGAATACAACTTGCTGAGTGTGTCACAAATGTGTGATAAAGGATATTCGTCCTTTTTCACAAAGACAGCTTGCAAGATCATCTCACCAGAAGGCCAGAAGTTGATAGAGAAGATTATAGAAGATCATACTTTGCTGATTGCCAAAAGATGTGGCAATGTCTATGCAGTGGACATTGAGAAAGACAAAGTATTGAACAACACTGCCTGTTTCTTCTCAAGGGCATCAACTTCAGAAACAGATCTCTGGCACAGGAGACTTGGCCATGTGAACTTTAAAACCATAAATAAAGTCACAAAAATGGGCTTGGTCAGAGGTCTACCTTTGAAAGTATACCAGTGTCAAGAACACTGTGTATCCTGTTTAAAGGGAAAACAGCATAAGTCCTCCTATAAGTCTATTGAAGAATCAAAAACAACTGCATGTCTTCAACTACTCCATATGGACTTATTTGGACCTGTCAAGATTATGAGCCTTGGTAAAAAGAAGTACTGCTTAGTCATCATTGATGACTACTCAAGATTCACATGGGTATTCTTCTTATTTTCCAAGGATGAGGCTGCTGAAATCATCAAGTTCTTCATTCTACAAGTAGAGAAACAATATTCTCTATCTGTCAAAACCATTAGAAGTGACAATGGGACAGAGTTCAGGAACAAAACTCTGGATGAATTCTGTTTGTCTAAAGGGATTATTAGACAATACAGTGTTCCCAGAACTCCTGAACAAAATGGTGTAGTAGAAAGGAAGAACAGAACATTGATAGAAGGAGCAAGAACAATGTTAGCTGATTCTGGACTGCCATTGTACTTTTGGGCAGAAGCAGTTAACACATCATGTTATGTTCAGAATAGAGTTCTTGTGGTCAAGAGACATTCCAAGACTGCCTATGAAGTTCTTCATGGCATGAAGCCCCTTATCTCCTTTTTCAGGGCTTTTGGGTGTCAATGTTTCATCTTGAACATCAAGGAATCTATTTCAAAGTTTGCTGCCAAAGTTGACTCAGGTTACTTTCTTGGTTACTCTTCAACTAGAAAAGCCTACAAGGTTTTTAATTCTCACACCAGGATAGTAGAAGAAACATTGAATGTCAAGTTCAATGAGTCAAAACACACTCTTATTCCAGCACATCCTGCTGAACTCTTTGACCTTGACAACTTTCACTTTGGACCTGAAAAGACTGTTACTTCTTCCAAACCTACTTATTATGGTGATCAAAGGTTTGAAGATGAGGATCCTACACCATGGACTCCTCAAACAGTCATTAAGTCAACTACAACACCATCAGAAGTTTCTCAAACTTCTGATCAAACAAATACTGAAGGCCAAACTCAAACATCTGCTTCAGCACTTGCAACTACTGAAGAAGCTAAAACTGCTGAACCAGATATTATAGACCTCAGTAGTTTGTTTGAAGAACAAGAGCCACCTACACCTGTCAGTGGTTTACAACAACTGATTGAACACAGAGATCATCCACTTGATCAAATCATGGGTGATATAGCTTCAGGTGTTCTTACTAGAAACCAGCTCTCCAACTTTTGCCTATTTTCAGCCTTTATTTCACAGTTGGAACCAAAGAAGTACCAGGAAGCCCTCAAAGACAATAATTGGGTGCAAGCTATGCAAGATGAACTGCTTCAGTTCAACAAGCAACAGGTCTGGGAAATCTGTCCCTTACCTCAAAACAAGCAACCAATTGGTACAAGATGGGTTTTCAGGAACAAACAAGATGAAGCTGGTATGATAATCAAGAACAAGGCAAGACTGGTAGTTCAAGGGTACTCTCAAGAAGAGGGAATTGACTATGATGAAACCTTTGCTCCAGTTGCAAGGCTTGAGGCCATCAGGTTATTTCTGGCCTATGCCATTTCCAACAAAATTAAAGTTTATCAAATGGATGTGAAAAGTGCATTTTTGTATGGAAAAATCAAAGAGGAGGTGTATGTCTGTCAGCCACCTGGGTTTGAGGATCCTTCTCATCCTGAGTGGGTGTACAGACTGGACAAAGCTCTTTATGGGCTCAAACAGGCTCCAAGAGCCTGGTATGATACACTCTCCACCTTTTTACTCAAAAATAACTTTACAAGAGGTGCCATTGATAAAACACTTTTCATTAAACATGTTGGAAATCATGTCTTACTTGTTCAAATTTATGTTGATGATATCATTTTTGGTTCAACAAACACAAAACTGTGTGATGATTTTAAGAAACTCATGCAATCAAAATTTGAGATGAGTACCATGGGAGAACTGCAGTACTTTCTAGGACTGCAGATCAAACAACAAACAAATGGAACTTTTATACATCAATCAAAATATGTTAAAGAATTATTGAACAAATTTTCTTTAAATGACTGTAAATCATGTTCCACTCCCATGACACCAATCACACAAGTTGAACCTGATGATCAAGGAAAACAGGTTGATCAAACCATGTACAGATGCATGATAGGTTCCCTTTTATACTTAACTGCTTCTAGACCAGATATTATGTTTTCAACATGTGTCTGTGCTAGATATCAATCAGCACCAAGGGAATCACACCTTATAGCAGTCAAAAGAATTTTCAGATATCTGAAAGGAACTCCAACACTGGGAATTTGGTATCCTGCTTCAAGCAATACCAAGTTATCAGCTTTTTCAGATAGTGACTATGCAGGGTGTAAGATGACAAGAAAGTCAACATCTGGTGGTTGTCAATTCCTGGGTAACTGTCTAGTGTCATGGCAATCAAAGAAGCAAACATCTGTTGCAACTTCAACTGCTGAAGCTGAATACATTGCAGCTGCAAGTTGTACATCACAGATACAATGGCTCCAATATCAACTTCTTGATTATGGAATCAAAGAGACCAAGACACCTTTGTTTGTAGACAGCAAATCTGCCATTAGCATCATTCAAAATCCGGTACAGTTCTCAAAAACCAAACATATTGAGATCAGGTACCATTTCATAAGAGATTGCTATGAAAAAGGCAAGATTGAGGTGAAGCATGTAGCAACAGCTAATCAAATAGCTGACATCTTCACTAAGCCCCTTGACACATCAACATTTCAGAAGTTAGTATCCATGCTTGGAATGCTAAATTTGTAAGTGTTTACTTTATTTTTTTTATTTTTTTTTTAAACTTGTATGCATATCAGTTAGAATCCAAGTTAACACTTGATTCTACCCAACTCTACATCAAACTTCTACATCAATCACTACTGTTATGCATAAAAACATCAAAATTTTTTCCTTTTTCCATCCTTGATTCCATCCTGTTTACCTTTTCCTTCTTTTTTCTGGTTTTCACTTACAAAAGACAAAAGTCTGAAACAAAACTTCTGAAAAACAAAACTACTGATTAAACAAAAATCAGTATGAGAAAAACTACTGATGAACACAAATCATCAGTATGGGGATAATTTTCTGAAAAAGTGTGTAACTTCTGATAAAATAACCTTCAGAAGTTATGAATAAAGTATTTATAAAAACATTTCTCATCAGATGTTAAAACTACTGAAGAGAAAATGGGAACTACTGATGAAGTAATCCTTTATCAGCAGTTTAAGTCAAAAGGACAAATCTGACTTTTCCCATCATCAGAGGTTTGACCTAATCAGTTTAAAACCTCTGATAAAAAGATTTTTAACCAAAGGCGGTTTTAAAACTTCTAATAAAGAAGATTCAAGCGGTTAAAACTTCTAATAAATACCTTTTCTACACACTTATCCTTTCAAACTCAAAAATATCCCTCCTTCTCTCTCAAAAACTCTCTCAATAACCTATACCTACAAATCCACTGTTCGATCAAAACCCAAACCACATGGCTCTAGTTCTAAAACAGGGACACAATCAAAGGGCCTTTCTTGAAAAACAAGAAGGTTGGTCCCAATACGATGAGATCATTGATCTTGTCGTCAAATCCCAATATTTTACTTCTCTCACAATCAACCCACCAATTCACACTGAAACTCTGAATGAGTTCTGGGCAAATGCTGAGACGGTTACAATGGGTGATGAGGTCATTTCCCTCAACTCAAGAATAAAAGGGAAACAACTGACCATCACACCGGCCACACTGGCAACAAGACTGGGTCTGGATGATGTAACTGACCCTGACCATGTTGCTAACACTGATATTCATCTAACCATGACTGAGTGTGGTTATCAAGGTACTCTCTCCCATGCTACAATATTCAAAAAATATTTTGAACCAAAATACAAGCTTTTGTTTCATTATATTATTATGTGTTTGAGTCCAAAAACAGGGTCTTATGACCAGATGCCCTCCACTTTTCAACCAATATTTCATTCCATTGTAAATGAAACTAAATTCAGGGCATCAAAACTATTTTTCAATGAGTTGGTGTTACATCACAATAATACCAAGAAAAAGTTTTTGTTATACCCAAGGTTCATTATGCAATGCATAATAGGGGAACTGGGTAATGAGGTGCTTGTGGGAAAAATTTCAACTTTAAATCCTTTAACATCACAAGCATACTCAAGGCATAACAAACCGGCTGCCTGGCCAGAAGATGATCAGGGAGAACAACAACAAGTCCCCCTGAAGCCCACATCTTCCAAACTCACACCACCAAAAGCCAAAAAGCCCAAGCCAACAAAAACTACACCCCACCAACCCAAAAGAAAAGCTGTTCAGGAGGTTGAGATGCCTGAACATGCTCATGAGCATTCTGCTCTTCAAATAGATGAGACTGAAACACCCTCTCAGTCTCATCCATCTCAAACCCCACCAAGAGCACCCATAACCATTTTATTCAAAAGAAAAAGACTTAGAAAAACATATGAAACACACTCTTCTTTTGAAACTGCTGAACAACAACTTTCACCACCTATTGCCCAAACTACTGAACCAACCCCACAAATTTCTGAACAAGAGGCAATAGAAATTGCCAAACTTCTCTCTGGGCTAAGAGAGAATGTCCCATCTGATCATGTCAGTCCCCTACAACCACAACAAACAGGGGACATAACTACTACATCAGACATGGATGTGGACATTTCTAGCCCTATCCCAAGAGATGAGGGTGGACCAGAGTCTTTAAGCCCAATTTTAGAGACTCTTGGGGCATCTGAGGCTGCTACTACTCAGTTACCACCCAGTGGTGGATCTGAGGATAGAAGTAACATAGCTAAGACCTCAGATGTGGCAACTACTGATGAAGGCTTAATGCCTGAAGTAGGAAATCCTCAGTACCAAGAACAAGAGGTTCATGAGAGAACTGAGTTGGGCTCAGCTCATGATTTAACTGAGACAGTCCTCATTGAGGGCAACATCAGGGATTCAGATGATTCCATTAGTTTGGATGATGTTTCACACACTCAAACTACTGAATTGACGGCACTTTATGAAGGTCCTGTTTCAGGGGTATCCAGGCTCAAGAAGCCAGTCACCTCTGCACAGGTTAAAGCCCACTCAATCCCTAAAACCCCTAGAGTGGCATCCTCTGTACAACATGAGGATCTCCTAAAAACACCCCCTTCACAACAAATGCCTACCCAATTCCCTGGGCAAACAAGCATAGACCTGAACCAGCTATGCAGCCCAGAGGGTCCCCTGTACCACATGATGAATACACTCATCAGAAATCACTTCCAAACATATACAGCTGACTTGGAGCTGTCCATCAAGAATCAATTTGGAGTGATCAAGACCAAGATGAATGATCTGTCCAACAAAATAGACTTCAACAGCAAACAGATTGCTCATCTTCAAGGACAATTCTCCCAACCCTCTGCTTCAAGGGTTAAAATTGATGAATCCAAAAAGGGGGAGAAGATCAGGGAACCTAAGGAGTCATTCCAAGCCAGGATAAGGGCAAGAGTGTCCATCCTTGAAAGAGATCAAAAAGATCAGGCCAGGAAAGAAAAATTGGCCAAACAGTTTGGTGTCTCAATAGAAGAAATTGAAGCAGCAGAGAAAGAAGATGAGACCCAAACATCTGAAGAATCCCTAAGGCACAATGAAGAAACTTCTGATGACAAAACTTCTGATGAAGAATCAGAAAGTACTGAAGACAATCCTTTAGTAGTTGACAAACCATCAGCAGTTGTCAGCACATCAGAAGTTAACACTTCCAAACCTCAAACAACTGAACCTTCCAGAACCACTGCTCCCATTCAACCAACATCTGATCCCATCAGGCCTACAACTGTTACAACAATGACTGTATTAAACCCTTCTCCTATCTCTCAATCAGCTGAACTATTAGAGAAGAGCTTAATTACAGCCAACAAGAAGGCCAGAGAAGATCAGATCTGGAAAACTCTGGAAGAAAGGGATGATTTGGATTTAAGCCATGAAGAAAAACTTCAGGCTTATGAAGCTGAACTACAAAGGCAGGCTAGCCTTGATGAGATTGTTGAACAAGATAAAAGACAACAACTGGTGTCTTACATTACCAAGAACAGCAAGACTAAAGCCTTTACACTCAAAGGACTCTCTATGCAAGAGCTGACAAGAAGAGCACAATTGCTTGCAGACAAAATGGCCACAAGCAAAGATGGAAAGGCCAAGAGAGCCCAGATAATAGAAGAGTTAGTAGCAGAAGTATATGGTTCAAAAGCCTCAGTATCCAGATGGAAAGAAGAAAGACTGATGGATACTTACAGAAAATACTTGGCTGCCAAGGCTGCAAATCCAGAGAAGTTTCAAACTGCTGATCCTTCAAGATCAGTAGTTAGAACTTCTGGTGTATCTAGAAGAACTGCTACTCAGAAGAAGAAGGCAGAGGAAAATGTCAAAACTGACTTCAAAATGGTACTACTTGAAGGAAGTTCAATAGTCCATTCAGATTTTGACATTGAGGAGAAACCTCTGTTAACACAATTCAGGGATCCTTCCACTTTTGCTTATCAAATACAAAAGACCATCAAAGAAAAGCTGCATACCAGAGTAGTGACTGAACACCATCTCCCAACTGTTCAGATGCCTGATATGCAACAACAACAAGGAAGAGAATCCCACCTGAGGCTATCTGAAACTGAAAACATCCAGCACTCAGGACCATCAACCCAAGGGACAAGTCTGGTTCCCTATTCTTCTGACTTTAACAAGTCAAAGATCCCTATCATCAGATGGTCACTTACTGATAACAACTCAGTATTGTTGACAAGAAGAGACCTCTCAAGCAGGGCTTACAAGAAGATCAGTGATCTGAAGAAACTGTCAACACAAGACCTTCTCACAATTCAACATCTAGAACCACAGAAAGGATCTCTATCTGATGGTCAGTTAAACCAGCTCAAGAACACCATGTACAAAGAGATATGGAAGATTGTTCAAGACAGAAGAAACACATAAGGAATTAGTAAGGTTTTGGCTTCATCAATCCAGGGGGAGATTGTTAGGACAAAGAGGATTGGTGAAACCACTTTTGTAAACCTTAGTCTAATTCACTTCTGTCATTTTGGCTAAGTATAGAAGTACTGAAGAGAAGACAAGAAACTGCTGATTAGAAGATATGAGAAGTGCTGAAGAAGAAGCAGAAGTTCTGAAGTCCAAACCAGACAAGTTCACTTCAGAAGTACTGAAGACAAAACTACTCTTCAGTAGTTTGTCCTTCATCAGCACTTAGCATCAGATATTTCCCACCGCCTTTTGCATCAGTAGTTTATTGTTTATTATTACTTTTAGCTGTATTTGTTTGTTTCAATGTTGCAACTTGTGCAACTTGTTTCTGTTGTTTCTGTACTTGCTTTTTGGGCAAGATACATGCATGTAAACGTCTATAAATAGGAGGCTTCAACCTTCTATTTTAGACATTGATTTTAATAGAAAAATCCTTCAAACACTATCACTGTTCTATTCCATTTCTGTATTTATTGTGAATCTGTCTAAGTATCTAATTCTCATTTACAGCTTAGATTCATAATAAATACTTTGTCATTTATTAGTTTCAAACATCAAGGGGGAGTAATAACTCTGCCTTAGTATAAAAAGTGTTGCTTTAACTTATACATTCCGCTGTGCTTATAATCTGATTTACAAGGACTTGCTAAACACTTAAGTGTCAAGATAGCAAGTTCTTACTTAGCAAAAAGAGCAAACTGATCCAACATAACATCTGCGTTCGATGCGGGCTTCAAAGCGAGGATGCAGATCATTTGCTGGTCTCTTGTTTTTGGGCTCGTTGCGTGTGGTGGCATATTTGCGCCTGGGTTCGTGTATCCTTGCCGTCAGAGTCGCACACGGTGGCTGACTTCCTCAACACTTTGTGGGATAAACCGGGAGTAAATAAGTGGAAGAAGTTGGTTTATATACTGTTGCCATGGCGACGTGTTGGAGATTATGGTTCGCTAGAAACTCCAAGGTGTTCGAGGATAAGACTATTCCGATTCCGAAGATATTGGAGATGATTAAGGAGGACGCCTTTCTTTGGGTTAGCCATCGTTCGAAGTGTCAATCCCTTGCGTGGGATAAGTGGATTAATTTTGATGTTGTAGACCTTTTATAGTTTGGTCCGGTTGGCTTGGTCTTCTTTTCTTTGGTGTCGAGGTCTGTTGTGTTTTGTGGCCAGCTCCTTGCTGGATTTCTTTATATATATAAAGAAGTTTTGCCGTTAAAAAAAAAAAACAAGATGGTAAATTATAAAGAAAACTGGTTATAAGTTGACTTCTAATTATCTTTTTTATGTTACAGGATGTTGATGTGAGCACAAATGAGATAAGTGTTGATGCATGATATCAAGAATCGGGCTAAATGAAATAAATATATGCCAAATTTGCAATGCAAAAGAATAGCATGATAACATAGGCAAATCAACAAATTTGTTGAACTAAATGTCTTATGCATCCTTTTAGGTTTAATTTGTTGAACGAACCTCGTTATAATCAATCATGGTCCCCCTTTCGTTTCTGGTTGGAATCGCTGGTGAAGGCAACGTGAAGAACCGGAAACAATGAACATCCAACATGCTAAAATTAAGTTTTGTTATAAATCAAACACAAACCAAGGAAATATCAGGGACACAGATGAGGAAAAAAAATATTTGGATGAAAGTGGCAATTTTCGACAAAAAAAAAGATGTGGGCCATATGAAAGTACCGCTGTTGTTCTCAACAACGGTTCGGAATCATTGGATTTGTCGTTAAGCAGCAGATGTTATGCACATATGTTGCAGCTGTTTAGGCCCTAAGTTTGAATTTTAAGGGGGAAATTTTAAATCGACGTAAAGAAACGTGCCTCATTAGCTCCTTATATATAAGCACATAGCGAATCCAACCATTTCTAATACCAGCTTTGAATTTTCTAAACAAAGATTTTCAAATTTCCCTCTTAAAATTTAAAACAATGTCGACGTCAATGGACAATGAAGAAAACCATTGTGATCTGAATCTAGCCAAAGACATGTGACACATGAAGGCTCGAGTCATACGAAAGTGGAAGACAACTTATCCATTACGTAGTTTGATGTTGAACCAAGAACAAGAGTTTGGTTGTACTTCTCAAACCGTTCTTTCTTCCCAGACTATAATTTATCCATTATGTCAGGAATTTATAGTTGGAACACAGAAGAACCGTGTTGATGAACTCATTGTGTCAGGAATTCAAGAGGTTTCAATATTTTATACGTATATTTTATATGTCTTCACTTTACTATATGTTTCTATTCTTTAAAAGTGTATGTTGAATATACATTGTGTTTGCAGCCGATATCTTTTGTTGTGGGAAACCCTAAATGGGCAAACGTACCAAGCATGACGGGGGGTAGGCGCAAAGCCAAACGGTCGAAAACATCTTCTTCGATTGATCCAGACACGCTCAATTCGGATGCTCAGACCGTGGGTTTAAATGAAGAGGGTGATGAAGAAGAAGATGAGTTGCCTCGACCGCCAGGAAGAAGAAGCGTGCGAAAGGATGGACGTGCGGAGTCGTCTTCGATGGGTGTCGACCTGAAAGACGAGTTTGAGGTGATGAATCGACGTCTTGAAAGTTTACAAAACCTTGGAACAAAGCGGTTGGAGACCATGCAGCAAAGGGCTGCCGAAAACAAGAAGTTCGTCGAGATTCAAGAGGCGCGTCAATTAGAGAAGGACATCGAGTTCCTCAACAGGTCGTCCGAGGGACTCACAGAGGAGGCGCTAATTTTATTTAACCTTCGCAAGCAACAAATCATGGCAAAATATAATATTAATGTTTAGATTGTATTTTTTTTAGGATGATCGCTTTTTTCTGTATTTTTTTTAATTTAGTGAATTAATGTAAATTTTTATGTTTATCTAGTTAAATATTTAAATTAAATAATAGTTTGTTTATTTAAATATTTAAAAAATAATATAAAATGGCATGCCACATGTCAAAAAATGTCTCACACCAAATTTCACTCATCATTACCCCTTTAATGCTCATTTCACCCACCAAATTGTTCCACATGCCACATGTCATAAAATGCCTCTTTAATGCCCCTTTCACCCACAAATTTAACCCATCATTACACATGTTCTGAGTTTTTTTCTTTTTTTCTTTTGTCATCGATCTTCCATCTTTGATCGTTGCTTCGGTTTCAGTTTAAAGTACAGGCGGTGGTGGATTCCAACCATTGTCAAGTGATTTCAGCGATTACGGTAGTTTATTGTTAATTTTATTTGGATATGGTGTTCTAAGGTCAGATGCTATTTGTTTCACTGATGCATTGCATGAACAAAAGTATTTGTAGAATGTTAGTAGTAATACGTTAGTAAGCACTTTTGAATGATTTTAGGGGTTTTGGTTGCTGCAAATGAGATTTTTTAATAGAGTAATCATGATAACGGTCCTATGCAATAAAGACAAATAATTTAGCATGCCTTTGATAATTTGCGTATGAGAAAATAGACAAAAGGAAATTCTGCATAGGTGTCATCGAAAACAATCTACGGGCCTTTTTCATAACTGATGAGCCACAAACATGTGTCAAATTTGCAGCATATTAATGTTTCTTTCTAAGACTGTGGGGTGTGGGTGGGGAAAGGCTTCGGGAAAGCTGAGTTGGACAAGTTCCCGATGGGGAACACCGCCCCCCCCCCCCCCCCCCCCCCCGTTTTTGAATCGGTGTGATCGGGATAATTCTCCCGTGCTTCCCGACCCATTTTCCAAGAAAAAAAGTGACGTTGATGTTAACGTTGGGCCCAACGGTCATTTAAAAAAAAAAAATCTATTTACCTTTATATATATACTCTCTTACTTTAATTTTTTTTTCACTCCAAACAATCAAAACACACATTCTATATAATCTTTACCTTCTTTCATACCTTTTTTATAAAAATTCATGGATCCAAGACGCCCGTTTGTCCCGAACACACCCGGTCACCCCACTAATCAAGCACCATTCGGTTTTCCCTCGACATCCGGTTTTCCCTCGACACCCGGTGCCCCCTCGTCACAACCTTTTGGCGTTGATGCAAGCTCCTCTCGATAACCTTACGGAGGAGGAACGTGCGGTGGCGGCGAAAGTAAAAGACAACATCATCAAAAGATGGCTCGGAGGATCGTTTAATATTTAGGTTTTTATATATATGTATTTTCGTTTTTTTTTTTTAATTTCTATGTAATTTTCGTTTTTTTTTAATTTCTATGTAATTTGTTTTTTAATTTTAATGAAAAATAAAAATCTATAAAATAAATGAAAAAGAAAAAAATTAAAAAAAGGAAGGGGGAAGGGGAACCATTTCCCCTAAAAAGGGAAGGAGAATGGGAAGATGACGTGGCGCTGATGTGTAGAAGAGGAAGGAAAAAGTGAAAGGGATCATACCCCATAGTCTAAGTAACTGCATTTACAATTATTTGATTATACATGACCTCTTTTAATGTTTACTTTAACATATTCTATTTTGCAAAAACAAAACGTGAAACGACATCACGAAAAAAAGGACTCGCAAGAATTTTGAATGATAATATCATGTTTCACTGCAAGGAAGTCCACCTTTAGCGGCGACGTCTGCTGCCGCTAAAGGTATACCTTTAGCGGCAGCAGGACCTTTAGCGACGACGGCTGCCGCTAAAGGTCCTGCCATCTTTAGTCTGTCGCTATTGCTCCTGTTGCCGCTAAAGGTGTCGCCGCTAAAAGTAATTATCTACGTGGCATTATCTTTTAACTTTTTTTTTTTGCCACGTGGCAGATCCCTGTGCAATCAGGGAAAGACTTTTAGCGGCGACTGTCAACAAAAATTGAGCAAAAACATCTTTGATTCTAGATATTAAGCAAGAACAAACACAATGATTAAACAATAGAGTATCTGTTATATTCAAACCTATAATCACCACTTCGGAATACATTTCAACTCTAGATATTAAGCAAAAACAGACAAAATGTCTATTATGATTAAACAATTAAGAGATAACATTCGGTTATAAATCCATAATTAATTGTTTTAACCCAAAATCCACAAAACATACAAAATGTCGATTATGATTAAACAATTAAGAGATCAACATTTCGATATAAATCCATAATTAATCGTTTTAACCCAAAATTCATGCGATAGCCACCACCTTGAAATCGATTCCAACTCACTGGTGACCGAAAATGCGCAAAAACATATTCAATTATAGCCATTAAACCAAAAAAACTGAAAAAACAAATAAAAACTGAAAAAAAAAAACGGAAAAAAAGAAAATGAAAAGAAAATAAAAATAAAAAATAGAAAACAAAATAATAAAACCAAAACAAAAAAAAAAAACCGAAAAAATCAAGACTTACGGGTGTGGTGGTGGTGGGGGTTTGCTCCGGTGGTGGTTGTGGTGATCTCCCGCGGTGGATCTGAAAAGGAAAGGGGTGAGAGTGGGTGAGAGGGTGAGAGGGAAAGAAGAGAAGAGTGTGCGAGAGAGAGAGAGAAACTGCGACAGAGAGAGTGCGAGAGAGAGGGAAGGAGTGCAGCTGAGAAGAGAGGGAAAGAAGAGTGTGAAAATTTTGAGAGGGAAGGATGAAGAAGTAGGCGGGTGGGGTGAATATTTTGGGGAGGCTTTTAGCGGCGACGGTGTCATCGCTAATAATAATAGCAAGATGAAATCTTGATCGTTAATCAAAGATTGATCAACGGCTGTGGAGAGGCCAGGTTAAAATTGACTTTTAGCAGCGACACTTTGACGGGTCGCCGCTAAAGGTGTCGCCGCTAAAGGTTAAAATTCTTGTAGTGTAATTTGCTTTCTATAATCTATGTGTCTACAACCAAATATCGCTACTTTTCGTCTCAAACTATAGCAATACACAGATGACCACACTTTCAGAGCAAAACCGAGGTCCCTTTTATTTACGCCCATCTTTCTACTTAGTAATAATCGAGTTAATTGCCAAAATGGCCCCTCAGGTTTGGCCCAGATTGCTTGTTTGGGCAGTTATCTTTTTTTTCTGCCAAAAGCACCCCTCAAAGTTCGAAAATTGCCATTTTGGCCCATATTTAACAGACTTTCTGACGAAGAAAAAAAAACTCAGTTAAGTGGGAGGGGCATTTTCGTCCTTTCGTGTTATAACGTTTAAAAACCCCTTTTGTTTCACTTATCAGTCATTTTAACCCTAGCTATTCACCTCTTACCTCGTCTTCCATTTTACCTCGTCTTCCACCATCGTCTTCCACGTTCTTCGTCTTCGTCTTGCTCAATAATGTGGCGGTTTCGAGACAAGGGTGCTGATTTCAATCCTCTGCTTGAATACCGTAAGTTATTGTTGCTTACTGCTGGTTTGTCATGATCACCTCTGCTGAACATGATGAATAATATTTTTCTTTTTTTTTTCAGGTGAAAATCATCAGTTTTTTTCAGTGGAATTGCATTATGGTGGTGAGCTGACTAATTTTCCAGACAGCACATATGTGGGAGGTAAAATCGCATATATTGATTATGTTGATCGTAATCTTTCTACAATGCTGAATGATATGGTATTAGAACTTGGTTATTCAGAAGAGGATATTTCCATTTTTAGGTATTATTTTAAAGTTCCAGGTGAGGATTTAGACTTTGGGTTAAGAACATTGAACGATGAAAATGATTATAACAGAATGTTCAAAGCTTCTGTAAAACATAGGCTGATAGAAATTTATGTTCAACCAATTCTAACCTCTTCCAATTCAAGTAATCAAACACAACCTGATCCTAGTGATTTAGGTGTCATAACCCAGGCAACACAGCCTGATCCTACTGAAACATGTGTCATACACGAGGCAAACTTTTATCAGGGTCTTGATGATGGTATGGATGAGGGTGGTGAGGGTGGTGAGGGTGATGAGGGTGGTGAGGGCAGTGATAGTAGTGGTTCTTATTTACTTAAAGAATGTGGTAGAAGACTTGTGGCCATTAGGAAGAACAAGGGGAAACAGGGTACTCATGTAAACCCTGATCCAGATGATGGTGATTATTTTCCTGGTGATGAGGGTAGTGATGAGGGTAGTGATGAGGCTAGTGATGAGGGTAGTGATGAGGGTAATAATGAGTGTCATGATGGGGAGGATAGAGACTTCATAGTTGATGAGGACAATGCAGATGATGATATTCAGGTTAACATGGATGAATATAAGGCTGCTGTTGACTTTAATGCTAGTGATGATGAAAATGTTGACCCACTTGAGGAAGACATTGATATAGACTTAGATAATTTTGATAGTTTTAGTGATGAAGAAGAGAGCAACACTTTGCAGAGAGCTAATAGGGTTTGTAGGAGAAAAAGGAGGGAAAGAAAAGCTTTTGGTTTAGAGGGGAGTCCAGATTGTCCATTCTCACTTGGTCAATGTTTTCCTGATAAAAAAACCATTAAGAATATGGTGAAGGATTATGCAATAAAGACTAGGAGGCAGCTGCATATAGTAAGAAATGAAGCAAGGAGATTTAGGGTGGTTTGTAATGGTCTGAATCCTAGGAGTGTAAAACCTATGGCACAAGGGGATAATGTTGGAAATTCAAGTGGTGTAAAGACTAAGTCAAAGAAGAAGGACAAAGTGGTAAATTCAAGTGGTTTAAAGACTAGGTCATGTGGGAAAAGCACCCCGGTTACAGATAGTGGGTCCCAGATTTGTAAAGAATTGGTGGTAGTTGAAGATAAAGGGGGACAAACTTCTAAAAGTAACGAGGAACCCACATGTCCTTGGGTTTTGCATGCCTCAAATCTGAAAGAACAGGGCACATGGATTATTGTCACACTTCACAAGAAGCATGAATGCATCCAAACAAGGGATGTTAATTTGTGCACAGTAAGTTGGCTTGCAAGAAAGATTGAGAAGATTCTTCGGACAAATCCAGAAATTAGGATCAAATCACTCCAGGAAATCATGGTGAACAAATACCAAGTTCAGGTAACAGGTAATCAGATCTTCAGGGCTAAGGCAATAGCAACTGCTAAGCTTAATGGTGATTACAGTGCCCAATATGGACAGCTAAGGGATTATGGTGCTGAGTTGATGAGAGCTAATCCAGGTACTACTGTTAAGATTGATGTTGAGAGTGAACCTAACCCTAGCAGCCCCACAAGGCAATTCAGGAGAATCTATGTCTGCTTAGGGCCATTAAAACAGGGTTTTAAAGCTGGGGGGAGAGACATACTAGGGCTTGATGGCTGTTTCTTAAAAGGCCCTTTTCCAGGACAGATCTTAACTGCAGTATCTGTTGATGCCAACAATGGGATATACCCAGTGGCATATGCTGTGGTTGAGGCAGAAACAACAGCAAGTTGGACATGGTTTCTAGAGTTATTAGGAGATGATTTGGATTTGGCATCAAACAGCAACTTCACATTCATCAGTGATCGACAAAAGGTATGTAATATAGCTAAGTTTTCTGTATGCTAAGTCAACTGTATGCTCACTTTTTTGTTTGTAATTGCAGGGTCTCATTCCTGCAGTTGAAAAGGTGTATCCTAGTGCTGAGCATAGATTTTGTCTGAGACATATATATGAAAATATGAAGCCTAGGTGGAGGGGTGATATCTACAAAAACTTGTTGTGGAATGCAGCTAGTGCAACCACACCTATTAAACATGAAAGGATGATGGAAGCAATCCTGAAAGAAGACAAGGCAATGTATGCATACTTGAAGGGTATTCCAGTCAAACACTGGTGCAGAGCTTTTTTTAGTGGTAACAACACTTGTTTATGTTTCTTTTCATTGAATGCATTTGACATATTTTAATTGTAACAATGAATGTTTATGTTTCAGAGAGGCCAAAGAGTGATATCCTGTTGAACAACCTATGTGAGGTGTTCAACAGGCAGTTGATCCTAGGCAGGGATAAACCCATTATCACCTGTCTAGAATTTATACGGGAGTACTGTATGAAGAGGTTGATGATTGTTCGGGTGATGATTTCAAAATCATCAGGACCTTTAACACCAAGAGCCACAGAGCTGTTTGAGAAGATAAAAGATGATGCTAGCCAGTATTCTGTCATTTGGTGTGGCACTGGAAAGTATGAAGTAAGTGGTCCAGAGAATGAGACAAGGGCTGTGAACATGAATGAAAGGAGTTGTGCTTGTAGGAGGTGGCAGTTGAGTGGAATTCCATGTAGGCATGTTGTAGCTTGTATATGGAATATGGCACTTCATGGATTGGATGATGGAGTTCCTGAGAAATATGTTCACAAAGCTTACTGGGTTGATACATGGAAGGAGGTTTATGAACATACCATTGAACCACTAAATGGAACTGATATGTGGGAACATTTTAACTGTCCCACCACCCTCATAGCTCCTAAATACCACAAGCCTGTTGGAAGACCTAAAAAGAAGAGGAGAAAGTCTGCTTTTGAAAAGGATGAGGTTGCAAAGTTGTCAAAAGCTATTGAAAAGGGTGACAAACTGCCAAGGAAGGGTAATCCAGTCAAATGCAAGATTTGCAAGCAACCAGGACATAACAAAAGGACCTGCAAGAAAGCTGCTGGGGGTTCACAGGCTGCTGGTTCACAAGCTGCTGGTTCACAACCTGGGGGTTCACAAGTTATGTAGTATTCAGTTTAGTTATCCCACTTTATGTATTAAAACTTGTCATTTTGGTGTATTAAAACTTGTCATTTTCGTGTTTGTGAACTTTGACTGATATGGTATGGCTTATGGTATGGGTTTTGGTATGTATTATTACTGGTAACTTTTGGTTTGTATTGGTTAACTTTACTATATTTTTGTGACCATTTTAGCAGTTTAATGTTGCATTTTAAGTACCATTTTAGCAGTATAATGTTGCATTTTAAGTACCATTTTGGCAGTCTGATGTACCATTTTGGCAGTTTGGACAAAACATATGGTACCATTTTGGCAGTTTGGACCAAACATAATGTATCATTTTGGCAGTTTGGACCAAACATAATGTATCATTTTGACAGTCGAACACTTGTGTTACACTTGTGTGGCAGTTGCATTGAATGAAGTTCATTTATGGGGTCAGTGGGTAGATTTCAGGTAGATGGATGAGTTAATTTTCAGCTGATTTAAAAGACCCAATATTGCAAAACAATCTTACAATTCAACTTCATATTTCATCTCTAAATTCCAAAAATGTTTAGGCAAGTTGTTCTTGCACTACCTGCAGTCCAAGAACCGGTTGAAAACCCTGAAGTTGTTGATCAAGAGTATGATACAACGGATGATGAAAAGGTGGTTCAAGAGTTGGTTGAAGATAATTTTAAACAACTTACAAAGGTTGATGCAAAGGCTAAAGGGAAGGCAGTTCAAGAAGAAGAGGAGTTTGACCCATGTAGAGACTATGACCCAGAGGTATTAAAGAATGCCTGGAATTATGACAGCCCACACCAGTATGATTGGTACCATAATGTTACAAAGGTTGATGAAAAGGCTAAAGGGAAGGCAGTTCAAGAACCGGTTGAAGAAGAGGAGCTTGACCCATGTAGAGACTATGACCCAGAGGTGTTAAAGTATGCCTGGAATTATGACAGCCCAGATGAGGATGCTTATTACCATGATCCTTATGAAGGAGAGCATGGAACAGATTCGGACTACTGTTCGGATGATGATTGTCGTTGGAAGTAGGCTTGTTGGTTGTTGTAGGTTATGTTTCCTGACTTAGGCTTATCTATTTCATGTATGCACTAGACTACTTTTAGTATGAACTTTATTTTGTATGTTTCTGTCTGGTTATGTACTCACTACTTTAAGTATGAACTTTTCAATGTTTTCATTAAACACATTGTTCTTGGTCATTACAAACATTATCATTACAATAAGAAACAACATACATTGAGTTTTTAACATTACAAAACGACATACATTGAACTAAAACATGATAAAATACATGATGATTCCAAACCAAGTCATCCATAGATAAGTTTTCAGCTTCTTATTCTCAGATTTAAGTGTCCCAACTAAGGTCTGCAAGGCTATGTTCTTAACTCTCAGTTTTTCAGTCTCTTCACCATCATTGATAGTACTAGGAATCTGACCCAACGGTAGTTCAGCCCAACAAACAAAACCACAGCTCCTCCCCTTCAACCGGTTGCAGCAGAAAAACCGTCTACCAGGGTTTGCAGAGGTGGAAGACACACGTATGATAGTAGGAGCTCCACATTTGCAGAATACCATCGTCTAGGTATGATTTGGGAATTAGGGTTTGTAGGATTTGGGAATTAGGGTATGTAGGATTTGGGAATCAGGTTTGAATTGAGAGGGTAGTGATGAAGAAGGTCTGAAGATGAAGAAGATGGGTTTTAAATGGGGTTTTTAAACGTTATAACACGAAAGGACGAAAATGCCCCTCCCACTTAACTGAGTTTTTTTTCTTCGTCAGAAAGTCTGTTAAATATGGGCCAAAATGGCAATTTTCGAACTTTGAGGGGTGCTTTTGGCAGAAAAAAAAGATAACTGCCCAAACAAGCAATCTGGGCCAAACCTGAGGGGCCATTTTGGCAATTTACTCGTAATAATCCCAAGTTTCTTTATTTTAAGGTTCGTTTTTTTTTTTTTTTCTTTTAACATTGTTCTAGGAATTCTTCAAAAGAAAATGGTTATATAAAACAAGCATGGGAGAATCTTGTGGGCCTATTGCATGAAACTGGATCCAATGATGTTATGTTGTGTCATGGCTTTCAATCATCCAAGGTATAGTCACAGTCCCTTAATGATGTTGGATAGGCTTAAATAATTGTGTCGGACTTAACCCAATGGGTAGAAGTATAAGACTATGTGTAGTGGAGGTGAAATTTGGAGCCCTCACTTGTGCATTTTTTGATACGTGTCATGTGGGTCCCACGTGGGCTTGAAATGACTTGATTTTTGTAGAGGAAATATAGTGTTTGATATTTTTTATGTGTTTTTATTTTACGGCTACGAATGGTTGGTGAATTTGCTTTGTGAGGTTGGGTCATGTTTTATAAGTAGTTGTTTCCTGTGGGTTTTTAGAGACTTATTATAAGCGCCTTTGGCGTCTTTATAGTTGTCGTCTTTGGCTCTTTTCGCGTCTTTATAGTTATCGTTGTTAGCTGCGTTTTACGTTGTTTCGCTTACTACGACATATTTAGTTAGTTGTTTGTCTATGTGTCGTCGAATGTTTTCTATTTGTTTGTTGTTTTATAATATTAATGGTTAGTGTTGTTGTTGGTTGCTATTGAGATGTTTGTTGCAGGTACCGTTCTACTTTCTATCATTGTGAGTTCTTTCTTTGTTTCTGGTTGTTTATGTTGGTAAGTTATCCTGCATGTAAATATATATTTCATAAATGGGTTTACATGTTTTTTCCTGAGATAAATATATATGTGTCCTTTTAGGAGGTGCTTTTATTTATGTTTTTATTAGTGCTACTGTGAAAGTTAAATGATCCTTTGTTTGTGCTTATCATGTGATGCTAGATGTTTACCTGTTTCTTATCAGACTATTATTATGTATTTGTGAACCTTTATTTGTGAGGTTAAACTTTCAAGTGGTTCTAAACCTCTTGGTGTGATTCTTGGCTTAATTTGAGAGGACTTTGGTAGAAAAAAATGATGGAGATAGTGTGTTTAAGAGAAATTGATGATGGCTTTTGATGACAAAGAATGGGTTTGTGTTTAGGGTCAGGCACGCATTTTAAGTTACTAAATGACTAGAAACAAAAACAACGAAAGTGATACGATTAGTTTCCCGAGGAGAGTGATATTGTTTATTTGAGTGCATTAGTGGAAATGTGGAGCGCATCAGTCTATTTTATATGTAAAGTTGATGTGTCATATTAGATTTGTCAACCCGGGACGCTCCCGGGTATAAACTAGTATTAGATATTTTATTATGTCATATTAGATATTTCAACTCCGGGATGCTTTGGGATAAAAGCTAGTGGAGATATATGTCATCATCATACTCAGTTAATCCCACCTATAGCAAAGCTAAGGTAGGGTCTGATGAGGATAAGATATAGACAGCCTTACCTCTACCCCTAAGAATAGAGAGGCTGCTTCCAGTGAGACCCCCGGCTCGGCGTGGTTTGGTATCAAGCCTTGGACATAAGGCACAGAACACTTAACAATCGGGACAAACCCGATCGGTGAACGTACCCCTGGCTTTTGGCTATCCACGCCACCACATGATGCATGATTAACCGTCTGTTGTTTTTAACGTTATTTTCACGAAATTAGTAAAATAACGATAAAACTAGTGCAACTTTACTTTTGCTCCCAAAGGCCACACATATATACATTATATACGCACGCCGTAAGTGAGGCGTCTAGTAGAGATATATGTAATAATTCTTAAAAAATCAGTGTGAATATTGAAAAATTATCATATGAATATTCAAATATTATGATTCGATGAATCTTGAAATATTATGATTCGATAAAAATAAATAAATAAATAAATCTGGCAGAGTAGCAGCTATACCATAAATCCATAATCATTAGATCATGTGTAGTGGTTCAAGTTCCTTAGGGGCGTTTTCTGCCATGTGGATGTCACGTCAGCATGAGCATTATTAGCTTAAAAAAGGTGTAAGACTATGGGGTATGGTCCCCTTCACTTTTTCTTTCCCCTTCTCCACATCAGCGTCACGTCATCTTCCCATTCTCCTCCCCTTTTTAGGGGAAATGGTTCCCCTTCCCCCTTCCTTTTTTTAATTTTTCTTTTTCATTTATTTTATAGATTTTTATTTTTCATTAATATTTTTTTCATTAAAATAAAAAAACAAATTACATAGAAATTAAAAAAAAAACGAAAAATACATAGAAATTAAAAAAAAAAACCGAAAATACATACAAAAACCTAAATATTAAACGATCCTCCGAGCCACCTTTTGATGATGTTGTCTTTTACTTTCGCTGCCACCGCACGTTCCTCCTCCGTAAGGTTTTCGAGAGGAGCTTGCATCAACGCCAATTCGGTTGCTTCTTGTTTCGAAAGCTCCATTTCGAGGCGTTTTTTTTCCAACTCTAGCCTCATCGCTTCCCTCGCCGCCGTTTCTTCCTTCTCCTTTATTTCCATGTTTAGCCTCTCAATATCCCTCGCCGCCGCCTCTTCCTTCTCTTTCTTTCTTTCCAAATACCTCTCCGTTTGCTCCTTTTTAAACTCGTTAAAGTTTTTAAGCAACTCCTCAATTTTCTCTACCGCCTTATCTTTCGACTCCTTCGAACCGGAACCTGAATCGGTCTCGATACGCTTCCCCTTCGAGCCCGAGGCCGCTTTCTTGGCGCGGTCCCTTCCAGGTGGCCTCACTGTCGGTGGTGTAGGCGCCTCGTCTTCAAACTCTGGGTCGTCATTTATGTTGATGGTACAACGAGCATCCGACCCACAACCACTATAACTCCCCGACGTGCTCGTTTTCGACCTCTTTGCTTTTTCCACCTCATTGGGCACCACTTTGAATTTTTCACACTTCGACAAAATCTCATACGATTTCATCAACCCAAACGCCCCGTTTTTGTCGGTGTATCTTTCAAGAGCCAACTTCAAGACGTTCTCATCACTTTGACCCGTGGTACGATTATTCCAAGCATGTTGATAGTAACCCGCAAATGCTTGACATTTTGCCATTATTTCCCGACACTTGCTACTAACCGAGTGCATGGTTCGATTTGGTTCACGTTGTAACAACTTGAAAAATTCCACGACAACTTGGTTCCAAAAACCATCCCTTCGTCAATTTGTAGCTACAAACATAGTTAAAAAAGTTAGTAAACAAAAAAAAAAATAACTAAATCCTAAACAGAAGGTTTAAAAAAAAAAACAAAACATATATAAACAAAAAAAATAAAACAGTGGCCGCAAAAAAATTAAAAAAAATTGGCAAAAAATTTATCTAAACAAAAAAACATAAATAAATAGCAAAGTTTATCCGAAATTAAAAAAAAAATTAAACTTTACCGAGAATTGGGTCGGTAGAGGCGATAACCCAAGCTTTCGCTAACGCCTCCAACTCAATTGGCGTCCACATAACGGGATCCGCCCTCGCACTTGGACCTTCTTCTTGAGCCCGTTTTTTCCCTTTTTTTGTAGTTTTTTTTTAGGGGCCGGTTCGGTTATGGGAGGAGGGACTTGGGTTTCGGGCACGTGATCATCGTGGGCGCCCAAAGAAACAAAATCGTGCTCGGGTTGGGATGGGGTTTCGAGTTGTTGTTGCCATTTTTGTTGTTGCATTTGCATATGCCATTGATGTTGTTGCATTTGCCAAGGATTAAGAGGGGTGTTAAACGCGGCACTACGCCAAAATGTGGCTTTAGCCACACATTTCCTAAAATCGCCCCGCCACACTTTTGATTGAATGTGTGGCTAAAGGTCATTTCTAACATTTGAAAAACTTCCAGCCCACCTTTTGCCACACATCTTATGTATTCATGTGACCATTGTATAACAGCTCAAAATCTTTAGCCACACTTAAGAAAAAAATGTGACATTTATTAATCTCACCAAAAAAAGTGTAGCCAATTGTGATCTAAGGCAACAATATTTATTTCATGTGACAAAAAACTATAACTTCTCGAATCCTTTAGCCACACTTCAAGAAAAAAATTGTGACATTTAGTAGCCACACTAGATAAGTGTGGCCAAATGTGATTTACAGCGACAGTATTTTTTTGATGTATGGCTAAAAGCTAATACATATATGGCCACATATATTGTTGTGTGACCAGAGACTAATCAATAGCCACACTTAAAATTAAAAAAATTAATGTGGCTTTACATAAACATTCATCACACCATCGACCTTTTATTTATTTTTGTATGACGGAATGATAATATATGTCATGGAAAATTATATGTGACCAAAGTTAGACAATAGTCACAATTAAAGTTACAAAAAAAAAATCATGTGTCTTTAACTATTAGCCACACTAATGTTATTGTTTATTTTCATGTGACGAAATGATAGCAAATGTTATTTAAAAATATTGTAACCAAAGTTTAGACAAAAATCATAGTTAAAATTGTAAAATTTCATGTGGCTTTATATAACTATTAGCCACACCATCTTCACTTAGTTTTTTTTGTGACGTAATAATAGCAAATGTCATGAAAAAATATGTATGGCCAAATGTAAAACAATAGTCACACTTATAATTACAAAATCTAATGTAATTATACATACTAAAACTTCCTTTTCAAAATATTTCACTCTTAAAATTACAAAATTTCAATATCCCTCCAAAAACTCCCCCCAAAATATTTCATCCTCTTAAAATTACAAAATTTTAATTTCCCTCCAAAAACTCCCCCCAAAATATTTAATCCTAAAAATTCCCTCTTAAATGCTACTCTTATTAAAAAAAAATTACATTATTTAGTATAAATATACAAAAGATATAAAATTGTAAAATTTCATCTTATCATTTTAGTAATTTCTTTTCAAACTTTTATATATTTGTCTTTGTAACTAATTTAGGTAAGAATATACATAACAAATGCGTCAATTTTGAAGTTTATGCATTTTATCATGTCATGAATGTACTAAAGGCTTATTGCGTTGTAATGAGTATAGATGACCTCGAAATCGAACTGGTACCGGTCCTGAAAATGGAAGAAATGGGCACCAATACACGTAGAAAACGAGTATTATGATATAAGAATTTGAAGGTAAATCAACCCAAAATATCGGATTGTATTGAACTGGTACCGCTACCAAAAGTACCGCTGTCGAGAACGCAAAAAACGGGTACCAGTACTGAAAATGGTCGTACATGTCTTAATAGACCATATTGGGCCTTAATGGATCACAATGGACACTAGTAGATCATATATGTCTTAATGGACCATATTAGGTCTTTATGGATCACAATGAACATTAATAGATCATATATGTCATTATGGGCCATATTGGGCATTAATGGATCATAATGAACAATAGTATAGCATATATGCCTTAATGGGCCAAATTGGGCCTTAATGAATCATAATGTCTTAATAGGCCATTTTGGGTCTTTGTGGATCACAATGGACAATTGTAGATAATACATGTCTTAATGGACCAAACTGGCTTTAATGGATCACAATGGACAATAGTAGATAACACATGTCTTAATGGACCATATTGGGCTTAACGGATCAGAATGAAAAAAATAGATCATATATGTTTTATTGGACCATATTGGGACTTAATGGACCACAATGAACAATAGTAAATCATGTATGTCTTGATGGAGTGTATTAGGCCTTAAAGGATCAAAATGGACAATAATAGATAATACATGTCTTAATGGACCGTATTGGTCTTTAATGTATCACAATGGAAATAGTAAATCATACATGTCTTAATGGACCATATTGGACCTTAATGGATCAGAATGGACAATACTGGATTATATATGTCTTAATAGGCCATATTGGGCCTTAATAGATCAAAATGGACAATACTGGATTATATATGTCTTAATAGGCCATATTGGGCCTTAATAGATCAAAATGGACAATAGTGGATTATATATGTCTTAATGGGCCATATTGGGCCTTAATAGATCAAAATGGACAATAGTGGATTATATATGTCTTAATGGGCCATATTGGGTCTTAATGTATCACAATGGACAATAATAGATCATACATGTCTTAATGGATCATATTGAGCCTTAATGGATCATAATGGACAATAGTGGATTGTATATGTCTTAATGGGCCATATTGGGCCTTAATGGATCAGAATGGACAATAGTGGATTATATATGTCTTAATGGGCCTTAATGTATCACATTAGACAATAGTATGTAATACATGTCTTAATGGACCATATTGGGCCTTAAAGGATCACAAAGGACAATAATATATCATACATGTCTAAATGGACCATAGTGGCCTTAATGGATCACAAATGGAAATAATAAATAAAAAATGTCTTAATGGACGGTATTGGGCTTTGATGGATCACAATTAATAATAATACATAAAAAATGTCTTAATGGACGGTATTGGGCTTTGACGAATCACAATTGACAATAATAAATCAAAAATGTCTTAATGGGCGATATTGGGCTTTGATGGATCACAATTGACGATAATAAATAAAAAATGTCTTAATGGGCGATATTGGGCTTTGATGAATCACAATTGACAATAGTATATCATATATGTGTTTATGGACCATATTGGGCCTTAATAGATTGTAATGGACAATGAGAAATGGTAGATCATATATGTCGCAATGGGCTATATTCGACGTTAGTGGATAACTGCAACTATTATTAGATTGTATATGTCTTAATGGTCCCCGTTACGCCTTAACAACGACATATACAACTATTATTAGATTGTATATGTCTTAATGGCATTTTCTGATTGGTTGCCTTTTTTTTTTTAAATCTTACACACAATAATATTATTCCCTTCCCCCTTTCACTCCCCACAATTCTCCCCCTAGGTTTCACAAGTGCCACATGACGCTTTACCCTCTCTTTCCCCTCTCCACTCCTTGTAGTCTTAGAGTCATTTTTGTTTTTAATCTTTTAGATTTTGTTTATCTTTTATTGAATGGTGATGAAATATTTTAAATTTACAAAGAACATAAAGTTGAAACCAAAACTTTGAAAAAAAAAAACTCATTATATAAGAATACGTTTACTAAAAATCTTATGTGAGGGGCATATATTGTTGCAAATTATACAAGTAGTTTAAAGCATGCTGCACAACCCCCATATGCATACGTGCTCCTTATCTCTGCCTCTAAACCTCACAGTCACAACTAGGGATGAAATCGATACCGTACCTGTACCTATACCCGTACCCGTACCGAAAATACCTGTACCGAATTTGAACAAAAGTGGGTACCGAGTACTGTACCGAATATATAGGTACGGTACGGGTACGAGTACGGGTATCAGTATCGGTATTTTGGTACGGTACCCGTTTGGTACCATTTTGTTATTTTTTTCTTTTTTGAGCATTTGTATGGGTACCAAGTAGATAAACAATTACGAGTATCAATACTATACGGGTACCAAATTGAAAAACTTGCTACGGGTACCAATATGGTACATGTACCAAATAGGTAAAATTGATACAAATACCATAATACGAAGTAAAACATATAATCAAATTCAATAGTATATAGAATTCGGTAACCGTACCATTTTTACCCGTACTCGTACCCATACCAATACTGAAAGTACCGAATACCGAAATCAGTAAAAGTGGGTACCGATACATATACTGAGTACTCAAAATCGGTACAGGTACGGATACCGGTACAGATACGGTATGGATACGGGTATAGGAAAAAATCTCATCCCTAGTCACAACCCCACTTCCTATCTTCGCCATCAACATCATCACCGCCCTCCTCCGTCAACTCCTCCTTTGCGTGCCTTAGGTCGGTTACCTATGCACCTACCTTACCTATGCGTGCCTTAGGTCGGTAACCGATGGTGGTACGTGTAGGTATCATCTTTCTTCTTACCTTCGACTGCTCTCTATCTCTCTCTCAGATGATCTCTCCTCCATCGTGTACGGTGACCTCCGCCGTTACCACGGTGTTAACGGTGGCGGTTCCGGTGAGGCGTTGTATGTTGTGGATAGTGTTGATGTTGGTGGTTACGTCAATTAGGGGACTTATAAGGTTTGGGTTTCAGGAGGTTAAAGAACCCTAACACCCACACCAAAGAGGCAAAAGACCCGATTTGCAGGTGTCTTCTATTTATCCCCATATTAGGATTTGTTTGATTAAATATTTGTTGTTCATTCAATTCCTTTTCTATAGTTGTTGTCTGTTTTGATTCAAAATCTTGATCTAGATTTTGTTACAATCATACATGTTTGTGTGAAACTGTTAATAATGTGATTTTTTTTACTTTCGAAGATGATTTGTGCTTAATTTCTAACTTTTATGGCAAAGGAGTTGCATTTTTCATCAATCATAGGTGTTCTTGACTAAACTGGTCATGTAATTTGTCTAGATATGATATGGATTTTGTTCTTGAATCATGCCAGGTGTTTAATTAGTTGATTATTGATTGTTTTTTTCCGTTTTACATGTCTTGCATCCATCGTGAGCATCAGGCAAGACAGGCCATGGTTTTATGTTGTCTGCTCAATCTGCGGCCGTAAAATAAATAAATAATGAAAAAGGCTAGAACCCGAGGAAAGTACGAATGCCCCTACAACAAGGGCGAACCAAAGTTCCAGTAAGTTTTTTATCCTACGTAAACATGTATACTTTCGAGCGGTGTTTTATTCTGAATATGTTACGTGTGTAATAGACTACGATTCCAGCTACTTTATATTGTTTTTTATTATTATTGGCATACCTTTGTGTTTAGTTATGTTATTCTTTCAAGTGCTATGGGGTTAGGGTCAGTGATTGCGGTTAGTGAGTCGAAATGGGAGTTCGAGCCGTCATGGCGAAGCGTGTATTAAATAAATGGGATGCGATCAGTTTCGCTGTCGTTTTTGATTTTCGGGGGTTTCATTGGGATTTGGGCGGGGATGGGAGCGAATAGTGTGTCGGGTTTTGGCTTTGTTGAGGGTTGTATGAGTCAGGAGTTTGTTTTCCAGACAGTTGTTAGTTTGGGTTTTTTTTGGGGTGTTTGGGACGTTGCTTTTGTTGCATTATGTTGCTGCGAATACAGTGTTGTATATGTATTGTAAGGCGTTGCATAGTGAGTTGGCGATGGAGATTGCTGAGGAGTTTGCATGTGAGTATGTTAGTCTGCCGTTTGATGAGGATAAGGTGCCGCATACTGTTACTGTTGTCTCAGTTTGATGGTTGAGGACTTGAGGTTAGTGTCTTGGTTTGTGTAACATGTTGAGTTTGTTGGGATTCTGTTTGTAAAATAACCCAAATGTTGTATAATAGATATGGCAAAATTGGTAATATATGTTATGTTAGGTTATTAACACAAATGTTTATCCTTTTAAGTAAATGTTTTACTTGATAATGTATGCATGTGCCATCATAGCTTTCATAGAAGCTGTACAATCAGTATATTACTGAATTTCCTGCTATAAGAAAAATATTATTACTTGATTAATATTGTTTCCTTGATCATATTTAATACTAATTATTTAATATTATTTGGACAAAAAGTGCGACGGCTTGTCTTGCCTTTACCATATGTTCTTTATATGCAGCATCACATATGTTTGTGTCATTGTGTTACCTTTGTTAATAGGATGTTCTAGTTTTTTAGTTAGCATTGAAGTTCCTCTATGGTTGCTTCTGTTACCCTGGATACTAACATCCTACACATACTCCTACTATCTAAAAACTTAATCCAATAACACAGGCTATTTAGAAGTCATTTTGCACGTCAACACATACTTTGTTGATTACACAATGAAAATGCCGTTTACATCCTTTACTATGCAATTACTTTCATAATACTTTGTACCAGTCACTGCTTCACATTCTGACCACGAAATTCCAGGTACTATGTAAATGCAAAGATCAAGGACAACAACGATGATTTGGACATCGTGTTTTTCTATGAAACTATGACCCAAATGCTTGGTATTACCTGTCAACACATGATTACGAAGCACGGAGAGTACGATGCCCACCAGATCCCACAAAAAAACTTGGAAACCGGGTCAAACCGGGTCAAATGGAAACCGAAGGGGAGCCCACTTCTATATCGTACCTGTGGCGCTCTATTTAATTTGTTGTTGCTAAAATAAGCAAACGAATATATGAGTAACGGGTCAAATGGATAAATATTCTCTCATATTTTCATTAATTAACTATTTGATCATTAACTCTAATACTTGATATGTTTTGAAGCAGGTAATAGATCAATCCCAGGCGTTGCAGTTAGTGTTCTAGCTACACAATTGCTAAGGTTGACATGATAACTAGGCTTTATTGAACAAGATGATATTTATGTGTTCAAAAGAATCTTGTCCTTGTATTTTTTTAAGCCTGCGATACATGAGACAATGATGAATGTTAGTGCATATCACTTTGGAGAATACAACCACATTTTGGCCAGACGACATGCATATTGTAGTCCAAAGGTTTGTTTTTTTAATTAATCTTGAATTAAGTATAACTAAATTATGAATTTTTATATATGTTTTCTTGTTTTTGGTTCTCCAGCTACCAGATTAACCATCCAATTAAACACAAAACACCACAAAGTTCGCCAAGAAGCAAAAGAAGAGTTTTACAACTCTAGATGGATTAAAAAAATTGCAGGAAAAGAACAAGAAGATGAAAACCGGCTGAGAATTAGATTTTTAGTATTTAAGCTTGAAACATATATGGAATTTGGTTTATTATTTTTATAATATCATTTGGTTTTCTCATTTTTAATGGCCATATAGAATCACAAAAAATATGTGTCACCAAATGTTAGAAAATAGCTACACATAAAATTATAATATTTCATGTGGCTTTATATAACTTTTATGTGTGACCAAAAGTTAAACAATAGTCATACTAAAAATTATAGTGGCTTTACATAACAATTAGCCACACAATCTTAATTTTGTTTATTTTTGTGTGACAGAATGATAACAATTGACATCGGTAAAATGAAATACGTGTGACCAAATGTTGGACAATAGTCACAAATAAAATTACAGTATTTCAAGTGGCTTTATATAATCATTAGTGACATTATCCTCCATTTTTTTTTGTGTGACGGAATGATACCAAATGCCATGGACAAAACGAATTATGTGTCACCAAAGTAAGGCAATAGCCACACCATTGTCACTTTTTTTATGTGACGAAATAATAGAAAATGTCATAGGAAAAAAATATGTGTGACCGAAAGTTAGAATACAGTCACACATATAATTACAAAATTATTTCATGTGTCTATAAATAGTTTTTGACCACACTTACAGTAAATTCATGTAACTATATACTACAAACGGCCACACTTACAGTGAATTCATGTTGCCATTCCTACCATTTAGCCACAGTTAATAGATGGAAAGCTTATTAAAACAATTATTTTTGCCACATATTTTTTTAATTGACGTGGCTAAAACAAAACTTTTAGTGACTATATAACTAAAATGGCCACACTTAGAGTAATTTCATGTGGCCGTTACTACCATTTAGTCACATTTAATAGACAAAATGCTTGATTTCAAAAAGAAATATTGGTATCCTTTAGCCACACTTTTTAAATGCTACGGCCACTAAATGTGAATGTGGCCGTATGATACCTACGATGACTCGATCTATGGTCACACTTGAGCTGGAAAAAAAAAGTGTGGCAAAAGGCATATGGTCACACTTTTTTTGTGTGGCCGTAGGCATATTTTGGCATAGTGCGGCAAAAGGTTGTGACGAGGGGGCACCGGGTGTCGAGGGAAAACCGGGGTGTCGAGGGAAAACCGAATGGTGCTTGATTAGTGGGGTGACCGGGTGTGTTCGGGACAAACAGGCGTCTTGGATCCATGAATTTTTATAAAAAATGTATGAAAGAAAGTAAGATTTATAAAATGTGTGTGTTGTTTTGATTGTTTGGAGTGAAAAAATGTAGGTAAAATAGTATATATATATATATAGGTAAATAGAATTTGTTTTGTTTTTTTTTTTTTTTTAAGTGACCGTTAAGGGCCCCCAACGTATACAATAACGTATACATTTCTTGGAAAACGCGTCGGGAAGGACGGGATGATTCCCCCGAGCTCACCGATTGAAAAACGGGGGTGGGGGGGGCGGTGTTCCCCATCGGGAAAAGGCTCCACCTCATCTTCCCCGACCCCTTTCCCGAACCACACCCCCCAGTCTAATGGTTCAAGCCTCATGTCTTGCATCTTCAATCATTACTTAATGATTTAATAATTTTATTCAACTTTTTTTAGTTAAATAATTTTTTATTTAGAACAAAAATTTACAAGTAATACATGGTTTTCAGACTTGATTTATATGAAAAAAAAATGATTTTTGCATATTTCTAGAAAAATAATAATTAAAACATATAAATTACTCACTAAATTCAATAAAATAATCAAGTTTTGAACTTTTGCCATTGATTGCTATGGATTTAATATTTGAATATAAAAAACCTGTATTAAAGTTAAAATCAATATTTAAATATTCTTCTGAGATATATCATCGTCTTCTTCTTTCCTGCGTAAAGCAAAACAGAAAAGATTAAAATAATGGTCCAATCGGTTCTAAATTTTGTCTCTGTTCTTCCCAAATGCAACGATTAATTGCTTATTGTTAGAAATTCCACTTGCCCGTATGACGTTATCACAAAAATGCTTCCCACACATCACGCCCATTTAACGCTTGGGGGTTGGTGGAGCCGGCGTTTAATGGCGTGAAATCGATTAACAACGCCCCATTACGAAAGGTCTTATTTCAAGGACCCATCCATAATCATTATTTCAAGCCTCTTAAAAAGGTTAGGTACAGAAGCAATTTAATTAAAAATATTTGCAATTAAATACGTTAAGATTATTAACGTCATTTTCGATTTAGAGAGGTTAAAGTCAATCATATTACGAGGGTGGCACATGAACAATGTGTTTCTAGTGATATTTGGGAATTAAAGCCATAAAAGAAAAAAATAATTATCATTTTCGTCATCTTGATCTTCATTTTCCTTATCATCGTCATTATCGTTGTCTCAAGGAATATGCTAAATGTATTCAACCAAATCCGCTTGAAAGTTGTGACGTGTCTGTTTGTTAAAAATATCTTATATGTTTAAATCTCTTGCTTCACTACCTATGTCTGCATAATCCGCTGGCGTTTCCTCCTTGTATTCGCAAATTGCTTTCCTTCATCCTCCAAAATCATGTTGTGTAAAATAAGGCTCGCGTACATCACGTTTCTTACCCTATATTTTTTCATAATCCTACACGGTATGCTCAAAATGTGTCATCGTCTATGTGGTTTGCCCAAATTTCAGCTATAGTCTCTATCTTTTTAAAATTATAGATATAGTCCCCACCTTTTGATATCGTTTAACACGGATAGTCTCTAGAATTGATGCAGGTTAAATAATTTAGTTAAGTGAGTGTGAAATTACTAAACTACCCCTATTATTAAAAAAGTACAAAAAGAATTAATGTGACTCACCCATTTCATCTTCCCAACCCATCCCCTCCACAAACCACCACCACCACCACAATCCTCTCTAGGCCATAGCCGTCGCCCTAAACCCACCCGTCATCATAGTGGAACCACAACCAGACAATATGCTTCTCACAAAAACAACCGACAATCAGACTCGCAACCACTGGTTGAAAATGGAGCCATGTCACCATCAAGATCTTCCACAAGTTCAAGAATGCATCTCCTTTGAGATCAGAGGAATTAACAGCTTTAATCCAGTCCAATCTTTTAAAAATTGCTTGAACACTCCTTGATCTTTCAGAAAATAGGCCTAAACAGTCCAACGACTTAACCCTGTTAACTTTTCTTCGTTAAGTCAGGGCATTTTCGTCAAATCAGGGGCAAAGTCATCTTCTTCTCCAATTGTCTTCTTCCCTATCTAACTTCTGTGCAGTCTTCTTCCCTATCTAATTTCTGTCCACTCTCTCTCTAGATGGGAATAATGCAATATGACTGGCCCTCCATTTTTTTCACGCCGTGAAAATTTTCCAGGAGCTCAAAAAACGCCCCCAAAAACTGGAGGGGCGGTGTTTAATTTTGATGGGGGCGTGGATTAGGGCAAAAACGCCCCAATTCCTTCACCATTACACATGCCTAATGGTTTGAGATAAAAATATCCTTAGTCAATTTCATGTAGATTTGTATTTAATCCTCCTCTTACGTTGACTGCAGTCTACACGAGCCAGGAGGTAGTTGGACTTGGCGTTGCAATAAAAAAACTAGTGGGCTGAATTACATCAACTTGGGCTGAAGTATTTAAATGGATTGCAATATTGGGCTTTTTGGTTGGAACACTAACAAATAAAATTATCTCTACTACCTTATTAAGAGGAGAGATGGGTAAGAAGGTAATTTCACCATCATTTTAAGATGGCATACAAAAAGTCTCATGCATAAATCTCTAACTTTTACCATTTTCTTCCATCTATGCCCTTATGTACAAGTCACTAATACAAATCAATTGCACCATTCAATACATTTAATTCATGTATTAACTTTTTGTTACCTAGAACCATTACCAAGTAATACATTAATTCATGTAACTTTTATTTTAATGGATTAACTTTTTGTTACCAATGGAATTTGAATTATCACCACAAGAAAAGGCTAAGCCTTATTTAACACTTTGTAACCAGTAGGCTAAAGGCTCTTTGATTCATGTGTTTAACTAAATGTTGCAAATAAAAATCAAGCACGGATCAGATTGGATAAATGATAGTATGGTGTATAAAGTTTTGGCAATTTAAAATGTGAATAAAAATACATACCCGCGGCAACGCGCGGGCATTCCACTAGTGAACTAAAAGAAAGCAAGCAGCAGCAGTTTGAGGTTGTTTTTTTTTGGGGGTACACATCGCACGGCAGTTCTGTTATTGGGAAATTTTATTTCATAAATGAAGAATGACATTTAATTTATATACTATAATAATGATCATCTAATTTTCTGTATGTTGTATGGTTTGTGTTACCATTGTGTTCAGTTATACTTATAATCCTTAGGTAGACATAAACTGTTTTAGTTATGTTTTCTAGTGAGTGATATGAGTAAATTCATAACATTTGTACATATTAGTTCAAAGGCATGCTAATTATGATTATGTCGCTTCTAAGAGAGTGTTTACAGTTTATAGACAGGATATAAGATTGTAACGTCCTGTTTATCGTTTATCCTCTACTTGTATTAAACCAAGTTATGTCTATGCTGCTTCCTAGTATACTTAAGCAAATAAGGCTATAAATAAGGTCACATATTGTGCTATCGAACCCAAATCTTGGTGTGGTTGTTTGTTTATTGACGCGTATTTTTGTGTGGCACTTGTTCGTCGTTGTTGGTGTAATTGCAATTTAGATTAACACTACGTTAATTCCCGGTCAATCAAATCTTTTTGTTTTACTTTTCACCATTAAACGAAACATGCAATACTAACCAACACTCCTCGTGGATATGATACCCTACTTACCCTAGTTACATCGGTTAACTGGGTTTTTAAATGACTTGACGACGATCGGCAAAACCTAAAATGCAGACAAAGTTTTAACAAACAACAATGTTAAAATAAAATGGTTCTTTTTATAGGAACAATACATTACAAGTTTACAACTCACAAACAACTTCATTGTTTTCTCTTTGGATAACTAAGCAAACTTGATACTGGCTGATGAGACAATTCAACCTGGAAAACTTCACAGAACTCTTTTAACAATGATTCATGAGCAATATCAATGAGTTCACCATCACTATATCTTGAGCAACAATCACTCAGCAACCCCTTGATGCTTCCAACTCCTCGATCTTTTATCCCACAAGGAACTATTCGACTGAAAGGCGAAAGATCAGTGCAAACATTTAATGCTAATCCATGATATGTCAGCCATCGCGAAACTCGTATTCCAATTGCTGCTAGTTTTTTGTCCCCTGTAAAATCAAAGATAAAATAAGTCGCTTCGGATAACTGTAACCCTATGTATCTGTTATACCCCCACCCGCCACTCTATTATATGGGGCGGGGGCGTATACAGTATTTTGAAAAATGGTACAGGGGAAGAGGTACATTTAGTACAAAATATAGGGGGTGGGGGTGGGGTACATTTAACGCAACCTGAACAGACGTCCACTTACCAACCCAAACTCCAGTTAAACCTGCGACTCTGGAAGCTTTTAAATCGAAAACTGAAGAAAGAACTCGAATAACTACCTCCTCAAGTGATCTAAGGTACCAATGAAGATCCATCTTGTGGAACCGAAGATTCATAATCGGGTACATCACTAGCTACATTGGAAACAGTATACCATAAGATTATACTATCGATGGGGGGCGCCCGCTCCCCTTAAAAAATACTAGTGTATATTCTAGGGAAAAATCTCAATCTCCCCCTCAGAAAATAAATCCTGAATCCGCCACTGAAATATATAACGACATAGCGATCAAGTTCAAAAAAGATAATAGACATACCTGTCCTGGCCCATGGTAGGTAACTTCACCACCTCGTTCTGTTACATACAATGGCAAAGGAGGATCTTTTATATCAAAATTTAAGTGCTTTTCTGTACTAGCAGTGCCCAATGTATAAACAGGCTGATGCTGGAGAATAATCAACGTATCTGAACAATCTTTATTATTATTATTAATCAATGTCTTTCGGTTATCAAGAATTGATTTTTGCCATGACCATGCATCAGTGAACGGAATTATATCTTTATACATGTCATAACATTCGCATCTGTGTAGATAACATAACCCAAATGTGAAAAGAAAAATTGTTAGGTAATGCACACAAAGTGTTTGATGAAATGTCTGAATGAGTAAGATCGTTACTTTCTCATTCTGATTTGTTGGGGCAATGAATTGGACTCTGGGGTTGTGATAAATGAAGCTGTTGCTCGTTGGGATGTGCTTGTTCTGGCCGAACGAGAAGTGTGGGTCGTCCATGGTTGAATCGAGGAACTTAGAGAGAAATTCAGTGGTACTATCATTGCATTAGTATGATGGTGTCCTTGTATGCTAACTGGAGCTATAAATTATTATACAATATACGCCCGTTCGATCTAACGATTGGACGGGGAAAATTTGGAACGACGGAGCAACCAAGAAAATATGAGGAAATTACTAATTTGCTGGTGAAGGTGTTGTATTCTTTAGAGGAAGAAGACGTGGGGCCTTGTGGGCTTGTGGCTCTAAATTATGATCAAGTACTATTTTGACTCGTCACGAGTTGCGACATTGTCGAAACTTAAATTAACTTGAATTTATACTGTGAAATATTTGACAGAACTCGTTTTTAGACAAAATTCATGTCAAAGCGTAGACAAAAAAAACGCAAATGAAAATAAGCCCTAAAACGTACTATATTTGACATGTTTACGCCAAAACATAAACTAACTTGGATTTATAACGAAACTTACTTAAAACTAAAACATAAGAAATAGTGTTGCTTACTTTAAAGAATGGTACCACGCACTGCGGCGGTGTCAAAACGTAAAGTAAATCGAATTTATACCACCTAGTGAAAACATATGATATTTGACTCGACTCATTTCCGAACAAAACTTATATCAAAACATAAACTAACAAAAAAATGTATATAAAAATAAGCACAAAAACGTATTAATTTGGCTCACGTACATAAAAATAAGCACATAAAACTCGAGGTCAAAATGACATTTTACAAAAATTTTAGAAGAACTAAGGGGTGTAAAGTCTAATGCTTAAAATTAAAGGGTTGAATACAAAAAAAAAAAAAAAAAAAAAAAAAAAAAAAAAAAAAAAAAAAAAAAAAAACTATGGATGAAAGTATTTGATGACATTGTTTTGTAAATACATCAAAGAAAAACAATAAAATAATAGAGGTGTGTCTTAGACACTATTTCTAAGACATCCTCTTTTGTTATTTATATAATGAAAGGGTTAGTTGACATATAAACCAGGTTTATATTTAAAATTAGGAGATTTTGAATGTAAAGTAGTACAGTAATATGTTTTTAAGTTCTCATTTGTTAACCTGATTTATTTTAACCAGGAGGTGCTATGCATATGGATGTAAATGAAGAGAACGTTCAATGAACACTTTGTGAACCATTTAGCTGAGAGTTCGTCTATGTTCGTTTGTTTAATAATTGGACAAACACGAACAAGAAATTTCCCTCGATAAGTTTCACAAACTTACATGAACAATGGTTGTGTGCGTTTGTGTATGTTTGTGAAACGTTCGGTGATGTGTTCATTAATGGTCATTTGTATTCATTCATTTTCAAAGGTTTTTTATGTTATATTTGTAATTTATTGGTTTTAGTTTTTAAAAATTGAAGTAATAGTTATATTATACGCCTCCGTCAGTATATTTCATTATACCATCTCAATTTCATTTTGTGTTAAAGCTTGACAAACTTCTTAATTTTTGTGTTAGTTATAAACGATAATTATTTCAACTATGTATAGATAAGTACTTATTTTTTATGGATTCTTCATAATCAATCTAATGAAAATACATATATTATTTTAAACTGAATATATAATGTTTGTTCATGTTCATTTATGTTTTGAACACTTGTTTGTGCTTTTATACGTTAGCTTACGTTCCGTAAATATTCATGAACATGTTTATTTCGTAAATGAATGAGCACAAATAAGAAACTTCGTTTGGTAAACGTTCGTGTGTTCATTAACATATTCATTTCCTAATAAACAAACACAACAAAGTCTTGTTCATGATCATTTAGTTCATTTAGAGCCCTTAGCCCTACATGAGAGCATGTACAAGTTCACATTTTACACTTTACATCATATATTTATATCAGCATCTCCTCGTTCCTCTTTTCTGTTCGGTTGGAATGTGACATAAAAATGTCATTTAAAATAAAAACACCTTACACAGAAAGTTAACGCTAGTTTCTAGAAATGTTGAAAAGTATGTCAACTTATGAACTTCTAGGAGATTTTTTTGTACTTATTTAAGTTAAAAGACACGATCTATAAGTTACCTCCTATATATTATCGCTAAAATAGAAATTGGTAAAATGTCAAAACTACCTTTATGTGTAAGACATTACGTCTAGTGATATCGAGACGTAACTAAGGTATCTATCATATATTCAGAATTCATGACACATTTAAAATTTATCGTTAATAAATATATCACACAAGATTCTTCAAATGTTAGTGTTTTGACATTCTGATAAAAAAAAATGGTAAGTTAAAAGCTATTAATGATGGGTAACACTTTAGGTTAATCTAAACCGTTGTATTCAATATTGTTAACATGAGAGATACTGAGGTGCTATTTTTTTTTTTTTTTTGCTCAGAAGCACTTCTGACTTCTTTTATCTACGCCACGCAGACGCGCGCAGACGTTTGGGGTCTGCAGATTGTTTGTTTTTTGGAAGACCTTTCACTTAAAAAGTCTTCCTAACCCCTTCTTGGTACAAACTTGTTTCAAAGTCTTCTAAGGTCTTCAAAGGTCTTCTCCACTTCTCTTCTCCTCACCCACCACCACCACCGTCCACCACCACCACCACCGTCCACCACCACCTACCACTGTCCACCACCACCCACCACCACCACGGTCCACCACCACCACCACCACCACCACTGCCCACCACCACCATCCACCACCATGGTCCACCACCACCACCACCGTCCACCACCACCACCGTCCACCACCTACCACCGTCCACCACCACCACCATCCACCACCACCGTGGTCCACCATCACTGTCCACCACCACCTACCACCGTCCACCACCTATCACGGTCCACCACCACCCGCCACCACCACCGTCCACCACCACCACCCACCGTCCACCACCACCCACCACCACCACCATGGTCCACCACCACCACCGTCCACCACCACCATCCACTACCACCACCGTCCACCACCACCACGGTCCACCACCACCACCGTCCACCACCACCATCCACTACCACCACCGTCCACCACCACCACGGTCCACCACCAACACCGTCTACCACCAGACTGCTATAAAAAATTAGTTTATTTAAATTTCAGTTTATTTCAGCAGCCTGCAGACATTAACAAATAAACAGTCTTCTTCTTGCAGACTGCAGGCCTTTGGTCCACCTCTTCTCCTGCAGATGTCTGCAGATGTGGTTCGCAGACTGCAGATCTTTTCCTGCAGAAAAAACAAACAGCACCTGAGTCATAACTCATATTGTATACTATGTCTCAAATGCCACCAATGCGTTTCAAACACATTGACTATAGAATGAACTAGTTTACTGTAATGCATGCTTAAGTGGGAACAACCATTATAGACGGCCTCAAGCGAAGTTTTCACACGGACAAACAAAACCAAATGTGTAAGCTTCTCATGGATAAAAACAAATATTATTGGTGTTACTACAAGAAGAGAAATGATCGGGTTTAAGGTTTGAGACGGTTTGGATTAAAAGGGTTCATATGCTCCTGAATTGATTTGCACAAAGAAGCAAACACCGTTAGCCTCAACGCAAGAGAGGACCTCCTGCGTTTGGACTCCGGCGTGAAAATAAGTAGGTATTCATTTTGTATCAAACATTTCAATATCCTAATCTATAATATTATTCGTTTCAATTGTGTCATACATACTCGTGTTTATATTGATTAATTCCGCTGCAAAATCAAAGTTCTGGGCCAACAAAACTGGTATCAGAGCGAGGTTTACTGACTCAAGTTTGATCGTTAATCACATCGGTGTTCATCTTCTGTTCGTCATCCTGTGTCAGGTTTTTTTATCAATTATTCTGTACAGATTAAACATCATCATAAATCGTTTCCATTCATAGTATTCGTGTCTGTTTCATTGTCAAATCTTTCTGTCCAAAGTGTCCATCATCGTTTACAATTGTCCAATCATTCATATTCTGTTTTAGTTTGTTTTCTCTGTTAATGTTACAAAATCTATAATCACGAGTCAAGTTTGTTATATCGTAGTGTAATTCTAGAAGTCTAGTTTGTTTATTAAAAGTTGAGTCAATTAAAGTCCGATCGTTATTAGTGTTATTTGGTCATTCACTGTTTCTATTTAATACCACATCAGAAAGGTTTTTTTTTCATTGTTTCGAATATATCCTCTATTATTAAATCATCCGAACATAACAAAACATGTCTGCCTCAACCGAGATTTCATATACGGGATCGAGGCCACAATATATGGCGAGATTCAGACAAAAGAAGGAAAGAAGGGCAGCACTAAGAAGGAGAGGGATTGAAACAAGAAAATGTTACTATTGTAAACAACCAGGTCATCTTATTGGTGTTTGTGGCATAAAAGAAAGAAATGAGGGTGCATAATTGATAAGAGATGCCATCAACACCGGGATTTCATATTATCCCGAGAAGTCATTTGGAAATGGTGAAGATTATATTCTTCAAGGATCCGACAATAGTTTGTGGAAGAATTTGTGGTATGTAAGTCCTAATCTTCAAAATCATATTGCGGGTAATCTAGATTTCTTTCTTAAGTTAAAGAGATCTTTTGGGGTTGAAAGTAAGATTGGGAAAGAATTTGTATTTATAAGGGGGGTTGGAATTGTAAACATTTCGGTCGAAGACCAACAATTGGTCATACCCAATGTGTTCTATTCGACTGATTTGGAAGACAATATACTAAGTCTTCCACAACTTATACTACAAGGATTTGTGGTAAAGGTTGTGGAAAATTTTTGTATTGTTGAAAACATGTTCAAAGACAAGAGTATGCAATTCCGTTTCATAGAAAACAATAGTGAGTCAAAGGAAAACATATCGAAAATATTGGAAAACGGTAATGATGATCATGATCGGATGAAAAATAACTACTTGAATAATTATTTTGAGTCCATATCAGCCGAAGCCGATTCCAATATTAAACAAATCGATGATGTTATCACTAATATAAATATAGACTCACTTGACAAGTGCATTGAGTTATTGGACATCATACATGATATGGAATATCCTTGGGCACATAGAAACATTCTTAAAGGACCATTTATACAAATGGTTTCTTGGTTTCTAAAGGAATTCCTAGGGATAACAAATAGACCAATCCCTCCAAGATTTGAAAATGGAAAGTATGTTGAGTTGTATGACTTATACATAATGGTGCAAAAAGGAGGACATAGACGGGTTTCTATGTACAATATTTGGGTTGTGATTGCAAAGGAATTAGGATTTGACTATGAGGACAAGGACATGATGAGAATCTTGTATGCACAATATCTAGATGTCTTAGATTGGCAATACCTAGTCTACAAAAATGCCCGAAAAACAGCAAAAAGAATTGAAGAAGAAAGGCATGAAAGTAGTCAAGTTAGAAGGGTAAATACATCACCAAACATATCAATGAATGCGCAATCATCGAGCAAAGAAATGAAGCCAAATGAAGAAGACTATGCATTGTATATGGGTGGTGATTGGAGGGCCGCAAAAAGTTTTATGAAGAAAAGAAATTTCGACTTCACACAAGCCGAAATAGCCCTCAAAGAAGCCATTGAAACTCTACCAACAAGTCCCATGAGCCCTAGTTATATTTAGGGGCGAGTGTTGATTTGTATAACTTTATTTATGTTTATATGTGGTGAATATTAAACTTATGTATATGTATGTAATGTGTGTAGTATATGTATTTATGTAAACATTTAGAAGATCATTAGACTAGCTAGTAGTATAGATACTAAACATATGGGTCAAAATACAAGAGGTTGCTCGACAAGATCATCAAAACCGGCTGCAAAGGACGAGATCAAGGCTGCCTACATACATTCATTCGTATCAAAGAAACAAAGGCAAGGCAGCAGCAATGTTGTTCTAAACAGAATGTTTCGAAGACTATAATGTGACTGAAAAGACTAAAATACCCCTATGGTTATGTTGGTTGTTTTTGGCGCCAAAACTTGAATCAAACCGGTGGGAATGATCATCATAACGGTTCAATCAACAGACACATCTACTCGAAACATTTATATACGAAGATAAGTCACAATAGATCAGTTATCAAGATTGTCTCATAACAACAATCCTCTTTGTCGAATAACTTCCAGAATTCCCTTTGTTCTTATATCATTTGTATCAAACATTTCAATATCCTAATCTATAATATTATTCGTTTCAATTGTCATACATACTCGTGTTTACATTGATTAATTCTGTTGCAAAATCAAAGTTCTGGGCCAACAGGTAAACATCTTCACTTTGCTTTCTTCCTTGATAAGCAACTAAAACAGCAGCACAAATTGCCAATCCGAAAACAGCTAAACCCCAAGAGAAGATTGGTACTTTAAATTCGTCATTCGCCTGCAATCCAAATCAAAGAAAGGTTAAAAAATATATATATTTCTTCATACACCTGTAATATTCAAATAAACATATATAACAATGTTATTTATGCAGAATCATATTCTTGGAAAATTGATAATGAATAAAGGGTAAAACTCTTACGTACTTGAACCGGATTATGCGATTCTAAAGAAGACTCAGCAACAAGAATATAGAAGAGCCCCATAACGCCAATATGGCTCTTTTCACTGCTGTAGTTAGACTCCAAAGTTAGAGTTTCACCTTTGGCTATCTTCATAGACCCTGGTTTAGGATAACAAGTGGTCATTCCTACAATGTACCCAGCTTCGTCTCCTACATCATTTCCTTTTCCATATATAGGTTTAGATGAGCAAATTGCTTGTCCGTCCTGAATAAAATGAATTGTTTTCAATGTATTCAAAATGCAAATCTAGATTAAAAGAGACAAAACCGACAAGTGAAACATCTACCTCTCTGTATAGAGCAGAACCTATGCCGCCACTGTGCTGGTGTGCAACACCATAAACAACATCACCAGCAATTGGGAACCTTACACTTGACCTTCTGCTACTGGTGTAGTTATTAGTAGCAATTCCAGTGGTAGATTGTTCAACATTATACTCGATCTGTACGTTAACAGTTATTTATTTACCAAGATAACAAAATGCATCAAATGTATACTAAATTTGTGTTGAATATCAATAAGATAACAAATTTAAGACAAAAAGGTTATGAGTTTTACCAAGATAACAAAAAAGATTATCATTATTTACTAAGATAACAGAAAACTTTATTGAATTTATGTAAGTTTATGTCCAAAGATGAAGTGTCAAGTTAACTTACAAGGCAATCATGGATTCCTGTGGTCTGCCAAGTATCGGTCACATCTAATATGAAGATTTTAACAGGTACAATGGAGTCACTCCAATCAACCCACTTAACGGTGTACCTCAAGTAAAGGTTTCTTTTGACACTTTCAAGTCCGTTTTTCACTTTGCATTGTGTTTCATCATAGCAACAATACAACCCTCCAAGATAATTTGGATCTATAGGTCGACCGTATTCATCATTTGTCACATTATACAAGTTGCATCTGCATTTCCAAAAACAGTCACATGAATATCATACAGAATGTCGATTCCTTGAGCATACATATCACATAAACTGATAAACACAAAACATGATTTATATTAAATGATACCTGCATTCAGTACACCCCATTGCATCTACTGTACCTCGAGTGTCGATTGCATGGATGTTCAACATCCATTTCTCTTCATATCCAGAAGGAACTTCAAGAGGATTACCCACCTCAATTCCAAAAGGATCAGGAACACGTGTAGATGTTTTCCGTGTTTCAGATCCCAATCCAAAAAACTGTGTAAGTCCATGACTGCATATTCCAGCATTCCCAGCAATAATGTGATCTGATTTATGGAACCCCGGATTACCACTACGCTTTTTATCTTCAATACCTATCCGTTCATAGTATCGTACCGCAACCCAGTGATGAAGATAAGTTTCTTGAAGAGAAACAGGGTTGCCTTCTTCATCAACAACTTCAGCATTGAAACTTTTTAAAGCAATATGACCCTTTGGGAACTCGATGTCATAATAGTATTTGTTTGATACTGAACCGTGATGTTGGGTTATTTTGGGTGATAGATACACCATGGATTTTGACCCGTTTTCAATTGTTACACGAGCTTCAGAATTTTGAGCACATGTTGCCAATAACGCGATAGCTAAAATGAACACCACATCTTGACTACCAAATGACATCGTTGTTCCTTTATGTCAATTGATCTGAATAAAGATAAAACAAGTTTTGATTTTGTTATACCAAAACATCACAAAATTTGAGTTTGTGCAGCAGAAGTCTATACAAATTGATATTCAAAGCATAATGACAGAAATTAATGATAACAAAGACCTGAACTTTAAGTTTAGCAGGTATAAATAGTCAACCGTTGCGATTAACTTAACCACCAATAATGACCTGTAAATCGTATCCTAGTTAATCTAATATTGCAGTAACACATATAGATAAATTAAAAACACATGGTTTAGACAGTGGCGGATCCAGAGTATTTTTTCACGGGGGGCACAAGATGGATCGGCTCATATCAAGTTTGGTTGTAATTGATTGGCTAAAAACAAGACGAAACGAAATCGAATAAGATAAAACTATTCATATTTAATTATTCAGTGATATGATGATTTTAACATATTTTAATCAAAATCAAACGTGTATAGAAAAAAGGAACATTATAGATTATAGATAAACTAAGTAATTCAACAACAAAACATTATAAGCACCCACTTAATTCAATTAATTTTTATTAATGCCTAATACAATAAAAAAGTTGTTATGTGTAGGTTGTTTAAAATTTAAAGTAAATTCAAGGGTTTATTTGTAGCCTTACTTCAACTTAAAAGGGGTAATAGAAAACTTTATTTTGAAAAAGAAGAAACACCTAGCTGACATATTCTCCACCATTCATTTAACACAAGTTTCTCTTTCCTACCTGTTCATCTTCTTCTCAAATTGAAATCCTCCATTAAAGCTTCATCAAAGATTTTATCTCTACACCAAAATCATTAAAATTCTGTTTAAGCAAAAACTGAATGGGCACTGGGGCCAAAACCAACTAATATTGGTGCAAGGGTTTCCCTAATTAGGCTAAAATCCATAAAAAAAAAAAAGAAAAGGAAAATCAACACACTAAAAATATGAGTGGTACGGTGGGCACCTGCCCACCCTCTTTGCTGAATGAATCCGCCCCTGGGTTTAGACTAAACATAAATTAACAGTTTCATACATAGATCAAGACGTTTGCTTCGAAATGATGAACCAGTGCAATCATGGATTTCTGGAACAAGATTTATGTTATATGTTCTTGTTTAGTTTATACTTCAATTAATTTCTTTTTTTACAAAGGAGATATACGTTGAAAAGTATGATGCATGTTCATATTCCTACGAAAATTGGTCTCCTAGTGACAAGTAGGTAGGCGGTTGTAGTTAGGCATGTAAACGAATCGAACGAACACAAACAAAAACATGTTCGTGTTTGTTCATTTAACTTTATCCGAACACAAACACATACTCAAACACATTTTTGTGTTCATGAATGAACATAATAAATGTAAACGGTTTTTTATTACTGAAAAACCCAATTACTAATTGGTTATATTTATACAAGTAGCTAAAGCCCAATTTATGTTTAAATTTATATAAATACAACCACTTATGTAATAAATAAAATTTAAACGAACATAAACGGACGTTTACGAACATAAACGAACTTTCCGCCGAACAAGTGCACAAGCAGTTCATGAATGTTTGGTTTGTTTACATGCCTAGTTATAGTTGTATCAGTTGGTTAGATAGTTCCGGTAGTAGAATCATTTAACGCAATTTTTTTATTAAGAATATCCGGCAGATTAAACACACATATATAATCAGCACACTAACGCTTAAAGATTATCATAACAAAAACTAAAAATAAAAACATATATAGTAGTTCTGGAAGTCACCAAGAAACAATAAGATTGATCCAATTTACAATAATTTCATGATCAAAAGATTACCTGAGAACGGTATAGAAGAGAGACGATTAGATGAGAACTATAAAAGGTCAAGCCTTAAAAACAAGGGGGTGACGGGAGCGCTTACGTACGTGGCTTGGATGTTTGGGTTTGTTTGATTGAAAATATATAATATTGTATGTGTGTGAATGTAAGTATGGCCGATTGGTGTATAATCAGCAGGGATTGATAAATCAAGGCTTTTATAGTTTTTTTTTTTTTTTGGGGGGGGGGGGGGGGGGGGGGGGGTAAGGGGCACAGCTTTTATATACCTTGTTTACTAGCTTATACCCCGGGAGCGTCCCGGGTTGAGAAATCTAAGTAAAATGAATAAAATTAGAAGTATCTAAACTACAAAAATGACATCTATATAGCAATTACCTGTTGGGGAGCGTCCCGGGTTGAAATATCTAATATGACATAATAAAATATTTAATATGACAACATAATTAATGACTTGCTAATATATGATTAATGAATATTATTATTATTATTATTTTAAACAAATCTCTGCCATAAGATCATATTCTAATATAAAAAAAGGTAATTGGGTCAGGGATCACCTAATCCCAGGCCCGACCCAAACCCACAATTTTTTTTAAACTAATTCTAAACCTGACACAATACCTGTCGGGTTACAAAAAATAGTCGTTTTTTTTTCTCTGTTTTTTATATAGCATTATGGTACTCGTTGGAAAGATTTAGGGGCACAGCTTTTATATACCTTGTTTACTAGCTTATACCCCGGGAGCGTCCCGGGTTGAGAAATCTAAGTAAAATGAATAAAATTAGAAGTATCTAAACTACAAAAATGACATCTATATAGCAATTACCTGTTGGGGAGCGTCCCGGGTTGAAATATCTAATATGACATAATAAAATATTTAATATGACAACATAATTAATGACTTGCTAATATATGATTAATGAATATTATTATTATTATTATTTTAAACAAATCTCTGCCATAAGATCATATTCTAATATAAAAAAAGGTAATTGGGTCAGGGATCACCTAATCCCAGGCCCGACCCAAACCCACAATTTTTTTTAAACTAATTCTAAACCTGACACAATACCTGTCGGGTTACAAAAAATAGTCGTTTTTTTTTCTCTGTTTTTTATATAGCATTATGGTACTCGTTGGAAAGATAATAAAATGCTCGTTAATTTGGTGTAATTTTTTTCTTTAAAAAATCACGTATATAAAAGATATTAAAGTTTAAAAGTTATGAGAGGAAACATGAGAGAAAATAATAAAGTTTAATATTATAGTCGTTTTTTTTTCTCCGTTTTTTATATAGCATTATGGTACTCGTTGGAAAGATAATAAAACGCTCGTTAATTTGGTGTAATTTTTTTCTTTAAAAAATCACGTATATAAAAGATATTAAAGTTTAAAAGTTATGAGAGGAAACATGAGAGAGAAAATAATAAAGTTTAATATTTAAATTTAGTAGATTATGTATTTAATAGATCATGTTAAATCATATTTAAACCATATTTATTTCTTTTTTTTAATTGGTCTAGAGTTGCCACATCACATATTATGTGTCATCTCTTAAAAGAGAGATTGCATAATATTATGACATGTCATTAAAATGGCTTTGGTTTATTATATGTATAGATGCCAAAATTAGTTTAACTTTTGTTTTTTCTTTCAATAGTTATTTTATTGAAAATAATAGAATTGTTTTTAGTTTGATCTTTTTGAAATATAAGAAAAATATTGAATTAAACAAATCGAATTTATTTATGTAACCTACCAATATGTAGGTAAACGTAAACACATGTTAACTCTCCTTTGGTATTAGCTGAGCGTTCAAGAAACGTCTCACATCATTGGAATTTACCCCCTTGCGTTTTACACCTCCCCAACAACGGTTAGTAATATCAGCAAGTCAATAGTTCAAGTTGTAGGTTTTAAAGGGAATTATTGTAGGTTTTGCGGGATCATGAAATTAGGAGAGTTTTGGGAGGTGTGGAGACAAGAGAAACGGTAAAAAAAAAAAAAGTAGCAAGATGGATTCTAGGGTGGTTTATGTCTATTACTCGATGGATTTGGTTTCACTTTGTTTTGTACCGATCAACATGTATGGCTTGACATCCTTAATCGCACCCAAGTGAAAGGTTCCTTCAATGCAATGTAGACTTTACTTGGATGAGTCAACACGGATTTAAAATCAACCACCACCAATTGTTGAGAAGCAAAATCAAAATAGTTCAGTGTTAACACCAAAAAAATGAGCACCACATATATTGAAATCAAAATAGTTCACTGTTCACACCAAAAAAAATGAGCAGCAGATATATTGCAAAAATAAAGGCCACATCAACTTAAGCTTAATTGATAAGGTTGTAAAGAAAATTAGCTGGGCTGAACTGGGCCAGGCCCACATCAAGCAGGTAGTTTTAGGTGCTGTTTGTTTTTTTGTTCAGAATCACTTCTGACCTCTTTTGTCTGCGTCACGCAAACGCGCGCAGACGTTTGGGGTCTGCAGATTGTTTGTTTTTTTGAAGACCTTTCACTCAAAAAGGTCTTCCTGACCTCTTCTTGATGCAGACTTGTTCCAAAGTCTTCTAAGGCCTTCAAAGGTCTTCTCCACTTCTCTTCTCCTCACCCACCACAACCACCCACCACCACCGTCCACCACCACCACCACCACCGTCCACCACCACCTACCACTGTCCACCACCACCCACCACCACCACGGTCCACCACCACCGTTCACCACCACCACCACCACCGCCCACCACCACTGCCCACCACCACCATCCACCACCACCGTCCACCACCACCGTCCACCACCACCGTCCACCACCTACCACCGTCCACCACCACCACCGAGGTCCACCATCACTGTCCACCATCACCTACCACTGTCCACCACCTATCACGGTCCACCACCACCACCACCGTGGTCCACCATCACTGTCCACCATCACCTACCACCGTCCACCACCTATCACGGTCCACCACCACCCGCCACCACCACCGTCCACCACCACCCCCCACCACCACCATCCACCACCATGGTCCACCACCACCACCGTCCACCACCACCATCCACCACCACCGTCCACCACCACCATCCACCACCACCGTCCACCACCACCACGGTCCACCACCACCACCGTCTACCACCAGACTGCTGTAAAAAATTAGTTTATTTAAATTTCAGTTTATTTCAGCAGCCTGCAGGCATTAACAAATAAACAATCTTCTTCTTGCAGACTATAGGCCTTTGGTCCACCTCTTCTCCTGCAGATGTCTGCAGATGTGGTTCGCAGACTGCAGATCTTTTCTTGCAGAAAAAACAAACAGCACCTGAGTCATAACTCATATTGTATACTATGTCTCAAATGCCACCAACGCGTTTCAAACACATTGACTATAGAATGAACTAGTTTACTGTAATGCATGCTTAAGTGGGAACAACCATTATAGACGGCCTCAAGCGAAGTTTTCACACGGACAAACAAAACCAAATGTGTAAGCTTCTCATGGATAAAAACAAATATTATTGGTGTTACTACAAGAAGAGAAATAATCGGGTTTAAGGTTTGAGACGGTTTGGATTAAAAGGTTTCATATGCTCCTGGATTGATTTGCACAAAGAAGCAAACACCGTTAGCCTCAACGCAAGAGAGGACCTCCTGCGTTTGGACTCCGGCGTGAAAATAAGACGGTATTCATTTTGGAGTTGGGAAATCTGAAGGTAAAAGTATAAGAGCGAAAGAGTTGAGTGAGAATCTGTATGCAGGATGACAGCTTTAAGGACCTCCTTATATAGGCAGTAAGTTCCCGTCCAAGAGCTCATGTAGGGAAGCCATCTTACAATACCTGATAAGCTTTGACCCTTCTTATTTATCCCTGCAGACGAGTTTGCCCTTTGGTATAAGACCAGCTTTTGTTACTTTCAAGATCTTATTTATTTATGCTGTTTGATGTGAATGGCATTGATCAGAGCAAAAGTTGACATACCTTTTTAACTTTTCCATAAAATTACCGTTTACCTTTTCAATCTTAAGCTACATTAAGTGTATGTTTCAGAGTTTCATTAAAGATGGAAGAGAAAGGATCTCCATCCTCTTCCTTTGTCTCCAATTCCTTCCAAATTGAAAAGATTTACAAATCAACCTAAAAACCTATTTATTATCCCTCTCATTCCCTCCCTTCAAAAAATTCTGGAACACATTTAATGAAACTCTGGAACAGAGTGTAAGGCAACTTAAAACATCCTATGTTGCCCCTTTGTTAACTTCTCAGCTTCACTGAATTAGTGGCTTAGTGCTTTAGTACTTCGCGAAGGATTAAACGTGGGGTTCTAGTACCCACGTCATCAATTGGTTAGTATGATGGAGCTGATATTAAAGGTTGGTTGGTTTTACAGATTTGATTTGAGGTCGGTGATATGTAGTAATTTTTATTTTTCTAGTCATCATATAACTAAAGAGTGTGAATGGAGACACTTTTTGCGGAAGGCAAGAAATTACGCGGCATTGAAGCTTCCGTTCAAATAGTCACGTTTTGTTCACGCCATTGCTGACTAGTAAACTAAATAGTAATATTCCACACCGTTCGTGTACTCCACGCGCTTTACATACATTTGACTTTTCAAAACCCCAATAGCCAAAGCCCCAAAAGGTCGGCAAATTGCCTAAAATGACCCCACCAACTCCATGCAAGCCCACATGATATTCCTAGCCATTATGCTTATATTCTTATTTTTCATATATAAACCTCCAAATGACTAGATTTTTTTTTTTTTTTTTTAAATATAGACATCACCAATCTAACCAATGGCTGCGGTTCGGTTAATACGCATGCCGAGGCCGCCATCGGCTCTTAATACGGCACCTTCTTTCGAAAGTGTGTCCACGATGAGGTTTACGTGCATGGCCGCTGGTTTTGGTTCTGAAAACACTCAACTGGCTGCGGATATGGAGAGGAAGCCGGTGGCATTGCCTAAAGCGGCCACATATACGTTGGCGGATCTAGATGGTGTAGTGGTTGAAGTTGAACCGACACAAACGGTTAATGAAGGACTAGACTTGGCTACCTTATTGGTGTTCTTGAGAACTAATGCTTTTCGCAACTTAAAGGCTGTCACGAAACGTAGAGGGTGGAGTTTAATCATCCAGTCGCTGGTCGAAAAGGTAATGATATTGTTTATAACCAATTTTTTATAACTAGACTAGAACTAATGAACTATTTTAGTGTGAATTAGCTTTGATGTTGTGAATTTGCAGGTTATAGTGGACTCTCGATTTTTTACTATGTTTGGCGTAGCAGGAACCTTGCTTGGTTCGGTATTATGCTTCTTCGAGGTATCATAAATTATGTTCAATTAAGATTTTAGCAACAATTATGAAATAAAAATTACATGGAAGGAATATTAACATGTTGGAATTGTAATTTAAATGAATGTTTAGGGTGTTTTTCTGGTTGTGGAATCATACCTCCAGTATTTTCATGGCATCTACCATCATTCCAGTCATGGACATATTATGGATCTACTCATCAAAGCCTTAGGTACATCTTGAACCTCCATTGTGTACAGCAAAATTATATCAGAACCAGTAAAACTTATATGAATATATATTTTTTCTTTGCATAGATATGTTCTTAGTAGGAACGGCTATGCTTACATTTGGAATGGGGCTATATGTCATGTTTGTTGGATCACAGGCTTCAAAAGGCCGATCGATTCCATCATCTAACTTTTTTGGTCTTTTCTATCTCAAGGTAAGTTCTAGCCCTTAACCAAATCATTCACTTTAAAGTAGCAAAACACGATAAGGTAGTATGATTTAAAACTTTTGAGCTTGAAACCAATATGTAATATTGATGCATATATGTAAATTTTACTGATTTGCCGACAATTTAAAAACAATCTTGATTTGCGTTACAGGAGTTTCCATCATGGGCAGGAATGAAGTCGATCTCTCAAGCAAAGTCAAAGATCGGGCATGCCCTGATGTTGTTGCTTCAAGTTGGAGTTTTGGAGAAGTTTAGAAGCATACCTTTGGTTACAGGGTTAGATCTCGCTTGTTTTGCTGCAGCCGTATTTGTTTCTTCTGCTGGTTTATTCATACTCTCACGGCTTTCTACAGGCACCAAATCCTAAAATTATTAGGCATAACAATGATTCTTTTGTCCTCTTATAGGTGATGGTGTAGAATTAAGGTTGTATTTCGTTAGACTTAGATTAAATAATTCTTTTATATATATATAAGAATTGTCAATGTAGAATATATGTTAATAAGATTTAAAGTTAAAGGTAAGCTTCTATGGTTGCATATGAATATATTTAGTTTATTCAAAATATTTGTAACAGAAGATGATCAAAGACAAGAAAATTCAAAAGCATATGAGTTTCAGTGCAAAAATTCCTTCTGTCAAATTTCAGTTATCATATGTTGTTATTTAGTTGTTTAGTATCAATAAAATTTTGTATTTTTAAAAGAAAATATATAGAATTATAATTTCATTTGAAAACCATTAGAATGATGCAGTAACAGCCCAAAATACCTAGCATTTATCACATAGTGTAGGCACCAGTTCCTCAGAGGTCATGTTCTTCATCAGTTTCTTATGCATTGCAGTGTCCGTACGGCCTCAATTTCCTCACGCATATGTCTGAGTTTCACATTGAAAAGTGCCAACCATTCATCCATATCATCAACACAAATCATGGCTGACTCAAGTCCCTGAAACACCTGTGGAATTATAAAGCATAAGGTAGGGAGAATGCTAAATAGTAACTGTGCTATATGAACGATTACGAGTTTAATAGTTTATGTGGAACTTAACTGTAATGGAACAATCATATTGTCCAATATTATGAGCTTTCCAAAATTGCGTGCACATTTGATGCTTCCAAAGCATGAAGTTCCCGTTTTAACCTTTCAGAAAAGACTTCTGCTTCCCCAATGCCCATAACATATCTGGTCACAATGCCATAACCAAAATTATCAAAAACATATAAGATAACCTACATTTAAGTATTTAAGCAAAGAAACTTATCTTGTAATGTAGCATTATGAATATTTGGGCACAAATACTATGTTCTTGAAGTACAGATGTCAGGATGCATGACATTTATCATAAATTGATTGATAAAAAGAAAGCATTTAGCATAAGCATAAATATATATACGTGCGTGCCTAGAAAAAGTTCAGTTTCCTCTTCTTCTGCTTGTGACACAAGATCGTTTCCAACTATAACTGCGGTGTCACCTTCTGAAAGCAGGTCTCCAGAAGGTCCATCTTTTAAATTATGTTTCTTAGAGCCTGTTGATGGTTTTTTTTAATGTATGTTCCTATAAAAGTGAAAGCTTTGTGTTACAAAACAAAAATGTTATAAACAAAAAAGTACAGTTGAAATAAAACACTCAAAAGGTGAAGGTCTCTCAAAGATAGGTGTCTAGGTGAATAATGTATAGTCAAATGAAATAAGATTTATTGCTAGTATATGTTGTGGTTTTCCACCTCTTTCTAAATGCCAGGTCATACTACTACAATATCAAAGTAGTACACTAAAAGTTTCTTTAGTGACAGAAATAATAGTACTAGAAGAATGCACACACACTTTAGCCCAAAGAGCTAACTCAACAATATCGATACCCACAACTTTCGGTAGACGGCCCAATGCATCATTGCAAATATGAAGAATGCTAACCAACAGATGATTCCTAGAAATCAGAAAATGTAAACAACTATAGACTAACATGTTTATACTATTAAAGTCTGAAGTAAAAGGAACTGGGACTAATTACCTGTCTTCAAGATTCCGCATGGTCCACTGAATAGGAGCAACTCTTTGGTTTCTAATATTATCAAAAGTCAAAACCCTATTGGCAGATTAGTTCATGAAGCAAGTTGTAGAATCAAGCTTATAATAATTTCTAGACATGGCGAAAGATCCCTTACCAGCATGTACAGAGGCGAAGCTTGGTTCTTGAATCTGGGGGGGGGGGGGGGGGGGGGGGGACTCATTTTTTTCGATCGGTAGTGGCAAATCGACGAGGCCCGGACTCAATTTACCTACGAAAATCGTAAATTTCCACTATTGCGCCAAAAAACAGAGGGTGCCCTTTAAATCCTTCGCCACTGAGCATGAATGTGCATCCACTGGGGTCACTAGTTAATACATCCACCTTCCCAAGATTCTTCAGATTGTACATTTTTGCTTGCTACACATGTAAGGAGTTGCAGAAATAATTAGAATTACAACTTTTAATCAGCCAAAAGAATACACATCTAACAGATGATCATACAAATAAAAACTCAAAAATCAGAATTTATATTTTTAAACTGAAAGTTTTTTGTGTTTGCAGAATGTAGGTACAACAAAAGTGGCAATAAAGATGAAAACAAAGAAAGTACTTGTGTATACCTCAAGAACATTGCCATCCGCATACTTAAGGGCACGCAGAAAGTGAGAAACACCTTAGTTCGTTCACATTTATCTTGTGCTGCATAAATAACCACAAGTAGTCAAAGTCTCAAAGATGAGACTACAAAGAGCATCCATAATTAAGGGATCATACAATTAACTTGCAACAAACACTCTAACAGCAGATAGATCATAAAAAGAAAGAAGTGAATATCTTACAAGTGACGGCAAGAACCCTCGGTTTAGCCATCTGGTTGCCTTTGCTGCCAATCTTTCCTTTACCCCATGCACCCTTGCTTTTCACAACATGAATCGACATTACAACCTTTTGTTTTGAGCCTTCGATTGCCGCTTCACAGACTCGCAACAGCTCCTTAGTCCTTATCATTGATGCTAAATTTCGCCATTTTCGTCTATCTTTTGAAATTTAAAGCATCAATTTGTTTAGATCATTCTCTATCTCTATGAATACAGAGCTTGTATCGAAATATAGATCAATTGCAGAGATGGAGACCCGTTCAAAAGCGTCTTCCTCACATGACAAGAATTGTTAGGCCAGATTTAGGGATGCAAGATGTTCATCACTGTTTGTGATTATCCCATGCATGTATCAATAGATGGCTTTAGTTTAACTTATTTGCAAAAACGGTCCCTGTACTAGTCCGTGTTTTTATTTGTGGCCTTTCATGAAAAAGAAAAGTTTGTTCCAAGTTCTAACTTGAAAAAAATTGAAAACTACATGGTTCTTGTTGGTTCACGTTGATTTGGTTGGATTTAAGATTTAATAAGTTATATACTTAGTCCTATTTTGATACTCTTGTGACAGATCTGATGAAACTAAAAATGACTGTTGTTAATAGCTGATTATGTTAGGTATAATGTAATGTTTAAGAAAAAAAAATGATTTTGATGCAGATTATATGCATGTTATTCTTTTTATTATTATGTTTATATGTCTCCTCCTCTAGAGTGTGAGCTTGCGACTTTGACCACCTAGATTGCTATGACCTATGGTGATTGATTAGATCCATTTTTGGTCGACCCATTAAGCTTGGTCTGATTCCCATTTATAAAAAGGATGTTAGTTCAGGACTTCAGGGTATTCTTCTGTTCACCTCACATCTGTTTCTTTAGAACCACAGCATTATTTTTATAGAACGAAACAGTCACACACACGCTAGTTCTGCACCACCTAAAATCCACCTAAATACTGGTAATTGGACAATATCATCCTGCCAAAGGCCTATTCAAACCTCATCTATATATGTGTTACACTTGATGTATTGTCAGCAATACTGACTAGACTATCAAAGCATACACAGGGTACTCATGTACCAGATCTACTTCATGGGGGGGGGGGAGCATCAGCCTCTTTCTAAAAGCACATCTCAAGAAGGTCCAAAGACAAAAAGCACTATGGTGCAAAACTAATGCCATAGAAAAGGGATACCAATGGGCATTCCAATGAAGTACTTTATAATATAAGGATGATGTAGGGCCAAGAGCCAAATGATCAACTACCATGAGGCAAGATGAAGATCGAAAACCATAAAAGAATATGAACTCTCAAAATCAATGATAAATTTGTTACACAAACCATAAAAAAAATGGCAAGAAAATATCTAAACCCACCTAGATTTAGTCAAGCCTATACAAATAATAAATACTATAAATAGCTATTGCACAGAAAAAAAATGCCCCAACACAGAATAACAAGATCAATTAATAACAGACAGCTACTGTAATCTGCATCAACCTAAAGGCTTAGCTTTGCGTATATGGCCCATGCTATTCACAAGATCTTTCCGTGTGCAAACTGGAAACATATTTATGTTCTTTAATACCTTCAATCGCCACAGGACGTATGGAAAACTTAGCTGATCACGAGAGGTAAATCTAACAACCTCGTTGAACCAAAGGCACATAAATAAATTAGTCACTGGAGTATGCTCTCTCACAATCACAGAAGCCTCATTCAAAGCTGTTGCACAAAAACAAAAACGGAAATTGTACATTCAAATAACTATCATAACGCAATAGATGTTAAATGACTTGATTACTAGTATACCTTTATTGCCATTGAATCTTTTATCTTCAGGGAGGCCATCATGGTGGTATTGAGTAATTTGAGCTTCCACTTCCTCTGGGGTGGCTTTGTTTTTCTTGACAACTGCTTTTGCCTCATCATACACACTACTACGGGCTCCATGTACAGAAATTGCAAGCACGGACTTTGAACGCCACAAAAGTGCCTCAAATACCCCTAAAGGATCTCTCCTAAACTGGGATTTTGAATCTACCCATATGGAAAATCTTGCATTAGGAAAGAGACGATGTGCCAGCATCTGACGACATTAGCATCAATCAATATTCATACAGTCACATATGTTACTATAAAGCACTGATAGAAAAGATAAAAAAAATACCTTTGGGATTTTTCCATTCAGCCTCTGATCTCTAAAGGGGAGATTTTTAACAATAACAATACGCCATTTGCCAATAAAACGATCTTCGTTAAATACATGTCCCTGTTTTTCCTGCGTTGCAAGAGTAATTTCGTCCCAAAATGCTACATAGCAGACCTGCATGAACCTATCATGTGAGATTATTAAAAAGGGAGATTTACATTCATATGAATTTTGCATTTGAATATGCAGACCTTCTGAAGTGATGCATCTGACATCCCAATAGGTTGATAAAGATCATCTCCACCACCAAAAGCACAAGTAGAAACTACACTTTTGCAAGTTTGCATGTAACTTTTGTCTTCGTCTGATATTATAAAACCTCCATCTTCACCGTAGAAACCACAGTGTACAGATGCAGTTTCATTCACCTGTATTACAATTACTGAAAAAATAAGCCAACGATAATTACAAAAGCAATATTTTTTACTATTAGATTAAAAGAGGGTATAACCTTAAAGCTTTGTTCTCTCTGATTGAATGTTTGATAACCTGTAAACAGATTAAATCTCGTGGTCCCCAACTCCTCTTGAGAATTTTTATCATAAGGTGCATTACTCTCTGATAAATATATTACTTTCTTAATAGGAACAGATGAATCTTTATTGAGTGGAAAATCCAGATGCTGAAGTTCTTCAGGAGGTAGGAGCTTCAAACAACCTGATATGAATAAAAAAAGCTTGTCATAGAGTACACGGCTGTTGGTGCCCATAAAATTTCAGGCGAGGAACAAATATAAACAGACTGCTCTAAGCCACTAGGCACTAACACACATCAAATCAATGGCGAAGCTCAAAGATCAAATCAGCGAGGGCGGACTCACTCAATTTTTTCGTATCGGTAGGGGCCGCAAGATCAAATTGGTGGGGGCCGGACTCAATTGCTGTATTCCAGCATGAGATGATCCAGCAGACAAATTAATCCAGGAAGAAATGGGAAGTAATCTATGCTTTTAAAGTAACAGTGCATAGGATATGCCGATATGGTGTTATGAGGTGTTGTGACTTGTGATGCTATCTAATGCTGCTACCAGTCGATTATGTGGGGTATAATCTTTAACCAAAATTACTTGTAATTTTCTGTACTAAATTGCTGATGGAGTTTCGATCTTAAAATGATAAAATCTCTAGACAATGTCGCAAATCGCAATGGCTGGAATACTATACGGATCCTCAATGATATATGTGCTCACGAAAGTGGGTTTAACAAAAGACCAGGTGATAGTAGAGTAGCTAGTATAGATTTATCATAAATCTAATGGATGCCAGTATCACTACAGCACATGTCATTAAACAACAAATACCATATCAGTATCCTCTACTGCTTTTATTTCGCTTCCTTTAGGTCTACTGTCTTATTATCCCTATTTAATAACCCTTACCCCAAACTATTATGCATTAAGTCTACTTAATCTAAATTATATCAAATTATCAATTCCTGTATCAAATTCGCTCTAACAATTATTAAAGAAAAATTTAAAAAAATAACTTACGTGGAGCATCAAGACGATTCAAGTTGCTGTCAGATTTCTTAACCGGTGAGACTAAAACTTTAGGTTTCTTTTCAATAATTTCAATTTCCGATTCACTCGTTCTGGATCTCCAGCCAATTTTGTAAGCTTCAAAAGCGAGTAATAATAATGCAGTAAGAAAGAGGAACAGTGGCCAGTATCTGGTAAGCTGATTGCAGGTTCGGTTAGCTAATTCGGTTCGTCCTCTGAAGTCTGATTTTCTGCGTTTGCGTCGAGGACGGGAGCGAATCTTGCCGGAGAAGTCATCGGGTTGGTCGTCTGTAACCGGTAGGGAGAGAGTGTTGTTGAACATTTGGAGTGATGACAACGCCGGAGATCTGTATTCCGGCTGTGTATGGTAGCTACGGCTCGGTTGGAAGATCGGGTTATGTTTGATTTGCTCGAGGGACCGACTTTGGATCCTACAAAATAAGATGAATAAAAGAACATGAGAATTTTACTGAATTAAAGTTTTAAGGCCGTGTGCAATTGTCCGCGAAATGGGCGTTAAATGCCCCATTCGCGCTCAGTTCACAAGCTACACCGCCCTGAGGGGCATTTTTGCTCTTGGGCGTGAAATTTTTCGCGTGAAAACGGGTGTTAAATTACCCTGCTTTTTGCTCCATCAATAGAATACAGCCAATCGGATGGGGGCGCTAAATATGTCAGACCATTACGATTGGTCTAATAAGGTCAGACATTGTGACGAGCGAGTTGAGCCCGAGCATGACCATGCTCGAGCGGCGAGCCTGTTATTGTGAAATAAACTCTGATCAAAAGTCGAACTCAAGAGCTTAAGTTCGGCTTGGTTCAGTTCAAGGTAATTGGAAAACAATTTTAAACGAGTTAAAAGCTCGGCTCGAGCGCGTTTCGATGGCTTAAACGAGCCTAAGCACGGCTCTAGCTCTGCTTTGGGTAATAATAGGTATATTATATATAAAAAATAATATAAGTTTTGTTGGGGTTTGTTTAGACTCGCGAACCTAAACAAGTTATGTGTAAAGCTTAGGCTCGATAACTAAAAGAGTCATATTTCAAACTTGAGTTGTTAGGCACATTAAGGCTTGGCTTGTTTGACCTTTATATTGATATGATTTCAAGTAGCTCTCGAGTCGCTCAGCATTGTTTACAGCCCTACCCGTAATCATGCACATAGTTTAGGTAAACTATAGGGTCAATCCGAGTAATTAGTTTTATAAATTAAAAAACAAACATCTGTATTCAATTCAGAGAAGAATAACAAATATAATAGGTATGTATTAAATTGTGTATATGTGTTGTGTTAAACAAGTATGGTTAAGAAAAACATCATTATAGATTTCTCCTTCATGTAAGTTGGATAATTAAGGACTTTGAAACTAAAAATAAACAACTAAGAAATACATAAAACAAAATGTGTGTGATAGAAAAAGAGAGAAAGTAACGAGGGTGGTGACCAATCAAAACTAACAAAGAAAAAGTGATGAACATAAAATTGGGGGAAAATAGCATATTGAAGCTTTGAAATCGAAAATGTTTTAACTCAAATAAACGACATTTGTTTTATCGGGATGGTAAAGAACTTCACGAGTTCACGTTAGTAACTATCAGAGTTTTCATCTGTCAATGTCGTCACATATTCAAATCCATCTGATGAAAGATGTGTTTCAAACTTTTGTGATTAGTGTATATGGCATACCTCATACCATTAAAGTAATGTTTCTACTGTTTCAAGGAAAACATGACCGCTCCAAACTCAAAGTCGTGCGTTGCATAATTATTCTCATCTACTTCCAATTGTCGTGATGCATAAACAAATAAATCACCTTGCATCTTTGCAAAGGCAAGATCAATTTTGGAGAAATAGTTTGATCCTTGAAGTTGATTAAACAAATAAATCATCAATTATGGGTAAAACTATGGGTTCTTGATTGTCACTTTATTCAGTTTCTAGTAATCGATACACATGTGCATCAAAACGTCTTTTTTTTCTTCACAAACAATATTTGACCAACACACCACTAGCCTACTACCACACCAGCGTCACTATAAAACAAACATTTTATTCTCTTTAATTAAGTATAATATTTGTATAATTTTTTAATTAAAAAATTGATGTGCTACATGAAAAACAATGTCTTTAAGTAAGCAATAATTAAATTGTTAACCAAAACAAAATCGATAACAAACGAAACTAAACCCAAATCAACTAAAAGCTGAATTAACTCAACGCCATTTAACTGAAAACGGAATTAACCACTAATCAGTTATTGGTTCACTGAACCATTCATATTTTCATATATTTCTAGCTTTCGGTCCCCGTTTTTTCTGCTCAGTAGAATAACCGATGACTCCAGTTCAAACCAAAACAGCCAACCCATCCACATCCTTGCATCATTTGTGTTTTTCACTCATCAGATGGTAACAATAAAAAACTTTTATTAATCGTAGGTTTCGGTTCCGGGCTTGTCTTATTATTATTTTAATTTTAATTTTAATTTTTGAAATAGTCAATAGAATTCTAGAACGATATCCATGAATAGGCTGCTAAAAGAAGAAGAAAACGAAGAACATTCCATTAACGAATCAAACCATAAACATCATCATCCGCAGCAGCAGCATGCCATCGCTGATCATACAAATTCACATCCAAAAGTCAAACCCCCTTTTCCAAGATTCCCTTAACCCAATCAATTCAATCCTTACACATATTATATATAAAATTTCTTAACCCTCATTTCATCTCCCACATATTATTATTCATCAAATCAAAAATGCAACCAATATTACACCGCCTGAACCACATATTATCAAACCACCCCACCATCGTCAGCTTCCGTTGGAGCCACGCCCAATCATGGGGCGCCACGTGGGCCTTCCTCTTCTCCTCCATCTCCTTCTACATCACCCTCTCCATCTCCCTCCACGTCATCCTCCTCCTCTTCCGTCACCGTACCCGTCCCGTCCCTCTGGGCCCCATCCCCGCCGTCCACAGCCTCCTCATGTCCGTCGTCTCCGCCGTCATCCTCGCCGGCACCCTCTCCTCAACCGCCGCAGAGATCCGCGACACCCGCTGGCTCTGGGGCCGGTCCAAAACCCCGGTCCAATGGTTGTTATGTTTCCCACTTGGCACGCGCTCATCAGGGCGCGTGTTCTTTTGGTCATATGTTTTTTACCTGTCACGTTATTTTCACGTGGTTAGGACTTTTTTTACTATACTACGACGTCGTAGGCTTTCCTTGTTTCACCTCTTTGTAAACTGTGTCCCAATTATAATGTCGTTTCTTTGGTTGGAATTCTCGCAGTCGTTTCAAGTACTTGAAATTGTGTTCACTACGTTTACGTATTCGGTTGTGTTCGGGTATCGGTTTTGGGTCGAATTAGGCTTACCGACAGCGGCTTTTCCTTTAGTGGCTAACGTTCAAATAATATTATTGGGTTTGAATTTTGTATGTCATTGTGGGGTGTTGTTTTTGCAAGTGTGGGGTGGTGGGTGTAATGGAATTGGGGCGTGGGTTTTTAACTCGGTTATTAACGGGGTTTTCTTGTTCATGTTCTTGAATTCGTTCGTTAAAATGCGTTGGATTAGGAGAAAGGCGATGGAGTCAACGTCGACGAATGGTAAAATCGATTAATTTTACCGTTTTATGGTGATCGAATGGTTTATTTTGGTGACATGACTCGACTCGTTTGAATGGGGAGTTGACTAGGTTTCGGTTGATTGGTACAATCTTTGAACGTGTATGATTTATGAATGTATTGTATTGTACAGATTGTATACACACAACATTAGATGTGGTCAAAGTAACATCTTTTGTATAGTTGACAAGTAGGAAACTTGTTTATTGTTTGTGTTTTTAGTGTCAAACAAAGAGCATGAAATTGAAAGTGTTGATTTATTAATCACCAAAATATTATTAATCACCAAAACGCTAGTGGGTTACTAGCGAAGAAACACCCATACAACAGTCAAACACCAAAACAAACATAAAACAAAAACAATAGAACACAACATAACAAACTAGTTCCAACCCACCCTATGCAGCCGAAGACCATTCCATATATTCCAATCCAAGTCTGCACACCTTGATATGCTTTTGACCCATAACAAACTTTGTGACTTTATCTCCCCGATAACACTTCTGATCGAACCACGTTTCTGCTCAAAAACCACGGCGTTGCGATACTTCCATATGCACCAAATAGTTGTCAAATTAATAGCATAAATCACTCTTTTAGCCTTTTCGGAACCTCCCATATAACGATGAATATCCAGCAAATCGGAGAAAGAGAACGCGAAAAACGGATGCGTACCACACCATTGAGAAACGAGCTGCCAGACTGATTGAGAGAAAGCGCACGACACGAATAAGTGCTCCACGTTTTCTTCTTCCAGCCCACATACCGGACACAGACACGAACCAAAGGTAATGCCCCTCCTTCTCAAAGCGAGTAATGTTGGAAGCCTACCAAGACTTGCCCTCCACGCGACGATACACACCTTCTTTGGGACCCATTTGCACCATTTGAACGGACTCTGGACATTGTCGAACCTCAAAAAAGTGAGAATGGACTTTAGACTCCTAACCGAGAAGCCGCCCAACCCCCCAGGACCCCAAACCCAATGATCCCCAACCCCAGTAATGATTTGCCCCCCACCTGCTGCTGCAGCAGCTGCAAATCAGCAGCTTCCAACCCCGAATGCAAATCCCTTTTCCATTCCCACCCAAACCCACCCGAACCCAACCCCAACCGATCCCCAACTGTCGCCCATTTGTTCTTCTCCAACTGAAACAGCCTTGGGAACTCAAAACACAGAGGATCAGACGAAACCCAGCAGTCTAGCCAGAACAAAACTCCTGACCCGCGCCCAACGACCCTAGTCATGGCCCTCGCTACATCGAACCCATCCTCCCTAATCAGCTCCACCGCCTTATTAATCTGTTTCCAAGTACCTGGAACTGTCAATTTAACTGGAATAAAATTCCAATTACACGACCCATGATGAATGGCCCAAATAACTCTCCACCAAAGCCCCTGTTCATCCACCTTAAACCTCCACCACCACTTAGCTATCATCGCCAAATTAGCATCTTTAAGCGAACCGAACCCAATTCCTCCATACTCAACCGGCGCAATAACTTTTTGCCAAGCGACCCAATTAAGCTTCGCCTTCTCATCCGACCCACCCCAAAAGAACACACGTCGAATCCTATCTAGCTTGTCTAAAACTTTGTCCGGAGCCTTATAGAGTGAGAAATAATAGGTAGGTAAGGAGTTCAAAACCGATTTAATTAACGTGATCCTACCACCATAAGATATCGACTTCGCTTTCCAAATCGCCAACTTGTTTTTAAACACCTCCACCACATTATCCCATGACCTACATTTATTCATATTAGCTCCTACTTGCAAACCAAGATGAGTAAAAGGGAACGAGCCAACTTTACACCCCAACAGTTCCGCCATTGAATTAATCAAAGACGCCTCAGCCACAATTCCAAACAAGCTACATTTTGCCATATTAACTTTCAATCCTGATGCTAAATAAAAACACCTTAATATCCTGCGAAGATTCTTAATATTCCATATTGAGCATTCTCCAACGAAAACCACATCATCAGCGTATAGGACGTGTGTAAGCGCCGGTCCCAAACCACCAACCTCCACACCTCTATACAATCCAAACGAGCACGCCTTCTTCATGATACCCGTCAATGCCTCCATGACAATCACAAAGAGAAATGGTGATAATGGATCGCCTTGCCTCAAACCTCTATGGCATTGAAATTTGAGAGTTGGCGATCCATTCACCAAAACGGATGCCCTTGCTGCCGATATGATTGCAAAAACCCAAGTCCGCCACTTTTCCGGGAAATTCATTTGTTCTAAGACAGCCATCAAAAAATCCCAACATATCGAGTCGTAAGCTTTATCTATGTCGACTTTTAATATCATACCTTCCTTTTTAGTCTTTTTCATCCACGCCACCATCTCATTCAAAATAAGCGGCCCGTCCATTATATTTCTTCCGGATAAGAATGCGGTTTGCTCGGGTGATATAAGTTTGCCAATAACACGTTTGAGCCTATTCACCAAAACCTTTGACACCACTTTACTGACACAACCCATCAGGCTAATCGGCCGGAAGTTAGACAACACCACCGGATCTTTAACCTTTGGAATAAGTGCAATAAATGACGCCGCACACCCATGGGAAATGGCACCATCTCTAAAGAATTCCACGAATAACCTACCGAAATCCTCCTGAAAAAAATCCCAGAACCTCTTTAAGAATTTGAAGTTAAATCCATCCGGCCCGGGAGCCTTATCCCCATCACACGACCACACATCATCTCTAATTTCCGAAGCCGAGAACGGTTGAATTAACGCCTCCGCCTCCGCATCCTCTAACCGAGCCAGATTAGGACAATTAATGGACGGTCTACACACCATTGGCTCCTTAAATTTGTCGGCGAAAAAGTTGAACACCGTGTCTTTAATCACCAGGGGGTTCGCAACCCACTCACCATCCACAATAAGCCCATGTATTCTGTTGTTCGTAGTGTTTGCATTAATAATCCTATGAAAGTATGACGAGTTCTCATCCCCTTCCGCCGCCCACTTGACCCTCGCTTTCTGCCTTAAATCAGCATGCTTTATTCTATCAAACTCCAACATGACGTTTCTACACTCAAACCGCTCCTGAATCTCAACATCCGACAGATCCCTCAATTCAGCCCAAACATCTAAGACCTCTACCCGAGACCGGTTTGCCATAAACGCCCTTTCTAATTTTTGTTTTTCGCCAAACACCCACCCCCTAATCCTCTTTTTAAGAAACCGAAGCTTTTTAGCGAGAGCTAAGTCTGCGGGCCCATTGAACGAAAAAGATGAGCATAAACCATGAACAAACTCACGAAAACCCGGGAGCTCTAACCAGGAATTGTAAAACCGAAAAGGGATATGACCGAAGTCATTAGAACCAGCGGTAAGAATAATCGGACAATGATCGGACAAATATCTGGATAGAGCAGTTACTGACGCCTCTGGCCACGCATCCATAAACTCCCTGCATACCAGAAATCGGTCCAATTTACTCAGCTTGCCTCCATCCTCTGCTCTGTAAGTGAACTTAAGACCTCCCATACTATACTCAAACAATTCAGCCCCGTAAATGAAATCATTAAAACATCTGGCATTGGCAGCAACAAATTCCGAGTTCCTCCTCTCTGATTCCTCCCTGACATCGTTGAAGTTGCCCATAAAGACCCACTTACCTTGCATTGACCATCTCAGCCTACTCAATTCCAGCCAAAGATTTCTTCTTTCCGGAACATCATTAGGCGCGTATACATTAACCAAATTCAAGGTATCCCCATTAGCCACCAACTTCCCCGAAATCAGTAGAAAATTCTTATGCTTGGTAACCCCAACACAGGTAAAGATTGCAGGATTCCACATACTAACTAAGCCCCCAGAACGACTAGCCGATGGTACCTGATCCCATTCGAAGACCGATCTACCCCAAAACAAACCAAAATTGAACCTGACACCCTCCTCGACTTTCGTTTCCTGTAACGCTAAGAACTCAATCCCATGACTTGTTTTTAACCCTTTGATCCAGGAAGCTTTCTCCGGACCTCTAACCCCCCTAATATTTATCGCCAATAAATTCATTGAGCACCATTGTTGCCTCCATCACCCTTAACTAGTGCTTCCACTTGGTTCTGAAACCCTGCAAGAGATATACCAATAACTTCTCCAACCTCAATCGTGCCCCTAACTTCCTCCTCCACCATATCGTTATTCATTCCCACACCAAGATTCGCCGACCCCCTTTCACTTTCAACCCCCGCTTCAACCCTTCCATTGTTGTTACCCAAGTTCTCACTCTCAACTTCCATGCCTCCTTGATTCCCACCACAACCATTGCCATCAAAGGATTTAGTTTGTAGAGGGGTATTCAAATCTGGAAAAGATTCCACAGACTGCTGATGCATCTGCCCTATTACTCTTCCCTGACCCACCAAATCAATTCTTCCTTTAGGAGATCTTAGGGCCCTTGGTCTTTTCCTAGGCCTAATTGAATTAAAAGGAGAATTGGACTCCATTCGTCCCACCATAAATTGGCCCACATTCCCACCTAGGACCACATTCCTATTCTGGTCCCCAAACCCACTTTGGTCTATGTTAGTATTATGCCCCAAATTGTCCACCCCAAGATGAAAATTATTGTTAGTGTCCTGCGATTCTCCAACTGCCTCAGAGCACCCATTCGACTTCCGCCTTTCCTCCGGGCCTATCTCCCCATCCTCTAAGTCTTCTTCGCCAGCGATCGAGCCCTCCGAGTTAACCTGTGACCCTCCAACTTCCGTCACGAAGTCGTCGATAACCGACTGAAACTCCGAGTTATCCACCTCCACAATCCACACCGGAGATCGGTTCCCGTCCCATACCACATCAATATCCTTATCAATCCTCCTCCTTTCGGACGATAGCACCCAACATTCCCCGACTGAGTTATCCGGTTTCAGCCAAGAGAAGTTCGAGTTACCGACTACTTCCCCCATTAGACCACCAATCTTCTCAAAAATCACCGCCTCTCTCATCTGAACCGGAACTCCATGTATTCGCAAACGAACTAACCTCTCAAAATTCAGCTCTTGACCTTCCCAGAGGACCACCGACTTGAAGACCTCTCCCCAAACCCTTTCTTGTTCAATGAATCCCACTGCCGTCCGTTTGTCTCTAAAAACTACCATGAATTTCAATCCCCCCAGGTAACATACCGGACTCTCCACATAACCCCCAGCCACCACCATGGACTTAATCTTCCTCACATCGTTGACCCCCTTGGCCTCACCAATGATAGACCTCATCATACAATGATTAGGAAATAAAGCCGTCCTCTCATCCAATGAAATAACCTTCCTAGACGATGATTGAATCCCCCTCAGACCCAAAGCCGCATCCCTATAGGTTCCCCCTGGTATTTGCTCCCTACTTTGCACCTCTTCTCTTGGCATCACAACCGGCTCTTGGACATTACAGTTAGTAGATGGTTGATATCTCACATTTCCACCTCCACCAACCGTTTGACCACCCACAGTTGGAAATCTCTCATGATTCTTGTTGAACTTGGCCAAAGAAACACTTACTTTAGCTTCATAGATCTTAACTGTATTCATACTCTTCAACACCTCATCCACGTTTTGCACACCTTCGTACCTCACGAATCCAAAGAAGTTGCCTCTTGCATCTCTCTTCCTCGCCACGTACGCATCGTTGACAATCCCGAACTGTTGAAAAGCCCTCCCCAAAAGTGAACTCGTAACCTCCGCAGGAAGATTCGAAACAAAAAAAGTGGTGATCGGTTGATGTTTCGAGGGTCTCCTGTCTCTCCGATATTGGACGTCCGTCCATGTTCTCGTATTTCCTCTCAAGCCTCTCATTTTTTTTAATGATAACTTTTTTAACACTTATTTGATGAATAGTATATCTAAATAGTAGTAAGAATCCTATGGTAATATTATTTTAACTGTGATATGTAACACGACGATATGATAAACCTACCATCGACATACTATAAAAGGGTTAATGCTATAGATATCGTTGCACCAAGTTAGTTAGGCACACACACTCGCATTTAAGACGTTAGTAGTTTGCTTTACTTTCTAATTCAACTAACTATACTTGTTCTCATAGGAGAGTAAGGTAGCACAAACACATCCTCACAACAAAATGTTCTTTGTTCTCAAAGACCTAAAGACCAAAGCTTGAGTGACTTATGATTATGATGATTATTAAGGGATTTGAACGAATAGGTACTAAAAGACATGTATCAACTAGAATACTTATTTATTAGTGTAAACTAGATTGCGCCCCCCACGCGTTGCGGCGCGGGAATCTAGCTTTACAAAAGAGGTTTTGATAGTTTTAGCGAACTTCACAAAATAGCATGCTTCACAAAAGAGGTTTTGGTGAGCTTAACAAAGAAGCATACCTCACATAAGAGATTACATGTTTAGTTATGATTGCTTTTCCTTAACTTGTAGCTTTGATCTGCATAAAAAAAACAACATATGCTCTTACAATGCATACGAATCATAATAAAAAAAAAATAACACACTTAACTACATAATCAAGTTATGCACACACTTTGATTCAGCAAGTTAAATATACTTATCAAATATGGAGCTTGTTCATTATACAACTGTGATTGTTGTACAAACTATTGTTATCTATTATATTCAAAAACCTATGTATTCTCACCAACTTTTGTTGACCCAAAATATTTTCAAACTTAACATGTTTCATGTTATAGCTTGCTTGAAGATTAGAGTTAATGCGTGAAGATGTGTATTTAGTATTATTCATTTTGATGTACAGATTCTTGTAGAACAATTGTATGTAATGTAATTAAACCAATTATTGAAATTTATTATTTACCATAAGCTACTAAAAAATCATCAATACGTGACATCCCGATGTTTCCGCCATCGGTTAGGGTGTTACAGTTGGGGTTGGGTTCAGCCATGGGTGGGTTAAAAGAAGAAAGTGTTGTAACCGGACGGATGGCGCTAATGAAAAAACAATAAGCTACTCGGGGATTATTACTAATCTCCGAGGGGATGCACTTATGTTACTATACGTACGTTCCTTTACCCAAACCGTTTGGATTACCCGAATGTGTAGACGAGTGAGTGTGTGGTTGTTGTATTTTGGGTCAACAAAAGTTGGTGAGAATACATAGGTTTTTGAATATAATAGATAACAATAGTTTGTACAACATAATCAAGTTAGCTTTGATCTGCATAAAAAAACAACATATGCTCTTATCTGAATTCCAAAACTTTAATTGTTCTAATACATCATTTAGTATATCAGTAAACCATGCCATAAATCTAAATGGAGCTTGTTCATTTTCTTTATGATAAGTGTTGTGTATATTATAACTATTTAATATCAAATGATCAAAGTTATAATCGTTTTATGCTTAGAAAAACATATCTTCTGTTTTCTGTCAATGATCCAAAAATTGGTTTTTTTTTGCAAACAAAATAATTATATATTGTCGATTAATACCCACTCAAGCGATTGTTGATGTCCATGAGATCCTTTTGCGCAATAGCCTTCAGATCCATGAGAAATTATAGCATCCATCTGAACGCATACTGATGATATTATGCTTATGGTTTATGATAATGAAAACTTAGGACAGTAAAGTAAAAGTAAGTATATAACATTTTATGACCGCAATAGATTACACCATAAATAAAAATAAAATATTGGTTTCACATTCATACGTGTGGCAAAATAGGTTGTTAAACAAAACTTTGAAAAAACTAAATAGAGTGTGTGTATATATATACATATATATATATATATATATATATATGGTCAAGATTGTGTACAAAGTGTTTTTTTTGTGAGAAGTGTGAGAAGTATTAAAAATTGATACTTAGGCATCATTTTTTGAACTTAGTCGTGATGTTTTGGATTGTTTTACCTATAAAAACACCAAACATAACAATTAAAAAACTGAAAACAATGTATTTTAAGCTTAAAACTTAAAACACCATTGAAGGGATAGGGAGCCTAATCCAGGCGGACGCGGCCTGCCTATCCCCGCTTAACAAGGGATCCGCAGAAACGGTCGCGTAACACAGTTCCGGCGGAAAAGACTTGGGTCACAACCCTACACACTTGTGGAAAACATGCGCGCGTCTGCCAACGCGCGGACTGCTTCGCATCGTAACATTCTTAGGTACGAGGTACGGAAGATCAAGAGTCAGGAAGATCCACCTGCAGAGGATCACTGACATCACCAACAGGATAAAGACGCGTGTCCGTGGTTGCCCAACAACCATTGAGGTTCAACAGTGACGTGACTAGTTCCATGCTTCCACCATGCTGCCCCTACTGTTCTGACCAGGCCTGCTTACCTGCTGTCAGAGGTCACGTCAGACGACGACAGGTAAGTCAACCATGCCGGTTCAGAACAACATGCCGCCAACGGCCAGTCACAAGCTGCCATGTGTCCGCCGGTAAATTCACCCCTGACGTCATCTACAGTGGACGTCCTTTTCCCGCCTTTTTCAGATACCTAGGACGGTTGGGCCGAGCCAAGGCCCAAAGATCACAAGACTCTTCGTGGGCCTCTTCTCAAGCCCACGACCACCATTATAAATAGAAGACTCCAACTCCCTTCAAAGGGATCGATCATTAATCACTTGTATCCAGGGCTAGAATTACTCTTATACTTTGTACTCTCCAAAGTAATAATATTCTCAGCTCTTTACAGTGGACGTAGGTCACACTCGACCGAACCACTTACATCTTTGTGTCTCATATACACTCACTCACTCGTCTACACATTCGGGTAATCCAAACGGTTTGGGTAAAGGAACGTACGTATAGTAACATAAGTGCATCCCCTCGGAGATTAGTAATAATCCCCGAGTAGCTTATTGTTTTTTCATTAGCGCCATCCGTCCGGTTACAACACTTTCTTCTTTTAACCCACCCATGGCTGAACCCAACCCCAACTGTAACACCCTAACCGATGGCGGAAACATCGGGATGTCACGTATTGATGATTTTTTAGTAGCTTATGGTAAATAATAAATTTCAATAATTGGTTTAATTACATTACATACAATTGTTCTACAAGAATCTGTACATCAAAATGAATAATACTAAATACACATCTTCACGCATTAACTCTAATCTTCAAGCAAGCTATAACATGAAACATGTTAAGTTTGAAAATATTTTGGGTCAACAAAAGTTGGTGAGAATACATAGGTTTTTGAATATAATAGATAACAATAGTTTGTACAACAATCACAGTTGTATAATGATAGAGTAAGAGTCCGACATGTAACAATGCGTCTTTTGTACAATCAAACCTTGTGTCAACTGAGACCTAACTCGCAAGTTAGTAAAGTGTAACTGTTATCGATCATCCCTGAATTTATGCGGGGGGATGGGTTTGTCAGACCTATAGCGCTATAAACAGGCGGCTTGATCAATGTTAATCATTGTACTGTGTCTTTTTGTTACAGCCAAATGATAGAATGAGTAAATGATAGTGTAATTGAATAACAAGTTTCAACAATGTAAGAATAAGTAAATGATAGTATATAAAATGTTTAAACATGTTTCACCCCAAAATGTAAAACAGAAAAAGGGGCTGTGTAAACTCACCTTAGTGTAAAAATGGAGACCCTTGCTATATAAGTAAATGTGGCTCGTGTGTATCCAAATATCACCCTATTTCAAGGTAATAAATAAGTGTTGGGGAAAACTTAATAAGTCTAAGTTTTCTAGTCTAAAATGTGCTAGGGTTCCTAATTTGGGGATTAATAATTGATTTATGATTAAATTTGAATAAATAAAGAAATAATTAATGAAAATGTTTTCTGACCAATATTATCCAAAAGTAGTTGAATTATAATGTAATAAATGTGAAAATATTTTTTATAAAATTATTTTCTTAATTAATGAATATTTATATATATAAATTCTTATTTGACAAAATATAGACTTAATATTGAAAAAATATTAAAAATTATAAATTTCGAACCAAAAATTTATATTTCTGATCTAAATGATTAATAATAATTTATGTGAAATTTTGATGTAAAAATAATGAAAAATGAATTTATTATGATTTATTTATGATTAAAATAACAAAAATCGATTAAAAATATTAAATAAATGATTTTTCAGAAATAAAAATCATTTCTGGAATGTTTAATGTTTTATAAACTTAGAATAATTTTTGTGGAATTTTATAAAGTCGTTTTGATATATTTATAGAATTTTATAATTATAATTGAATAAACTTGTAATATTTATTATATATAATAAATAAATGATTTTTGAAAAACTAAAAATCGGGTAATAAAGTTTAACATTTGAGAAACATAAGATAAATTTTATAGATTTTATAAATCATATTTGGTATGTTTAAAAGTATTTTTAAAAGAAAATAACAATGACATGAAAAGAATTGAGTTTTTAAAAAAAAAGAAGAAGAAAAACATTGTGGTTGCTGGGACTCGAACCGAGCACCCTATTTGTGTAAGGCACGAGGGCTGACCAACTGGTCTGAGTGTTTTTTTTTTTGGATCTGAAACAAATACGATGATATATAAACAGATTCTCGATTCAAATCAGAATAAACCCCAAATCAATCCTACAAACCCTAGACACCAATTGTCTAAATTGAACAACTAAACGTTTATAATTACTGTTAAAAATAAGGGGCTATTGCTCCCTGTATACAATCGACCAAGGAAGGCCAAGCAATTGATACGTACCCGAAACGAAATAGGTGTACATGAGCCAAAAGGCGAACGAAAACAATAGCTTGATTCCCGTTCGATTTAAAGTTTGTGACTGTAAATTGGTACAGGGGATATAGTTATCGGCTCCTTATCAGTGTTTTTGCAGGTTTAATTTCCACGATATCAACTATATATACGAATAGAAATCTTGCTTTTTGGAATGTTCATAAATGAGTAACAAATCTTGACGAATTGACCCTCAAATCACGGCTTTAACGCGTGAATGACAGCAGTCAGGCGTGGGATTGAATTTCGCCTTATATGGAATGTTTAATTTTGGGAAAACAAGCTAATACACGCGCTAATTGAAGTTTGTATGACCGTTGACTTTTGGGATTTGACTAAGGGATAATCAGGAAGGTGTTAAGTATAACACGTGTGAGACTTGTTCACAAAAAGAGTGATGGCTCAGTGGGTGTTGTTTGCTGCTGAAGGGTGTTGGACTCGGGTTCGAGTCGCGGCTCCAACGCTTATTTTTTTTTGAAGCATTCTATACATAAACTATATTTCTATATATTTATATAATGATTATACTAGTAAAAAAAATGTTACCAAAAATTTTAAAACACACTAAAACGTCGAGATTCAACTGGTTTTTATTAAATAATTATTTGTGTAAGGTGTTTAAATGTACATTGTTTAAAACAAACACAAATTTTTATTAATTAAAAATTTAAGGAAAATTTCCGATGTTACACCAACACATCTGTCATCAATCCGGCTGAGGACGTTAATGTCCAACACACGGGAAACGACGGTACCCCGGCCACAGTCACAAAACAATCAACCTCACGCCTCCAGAAGCCTGCTCGTGAGGTCGATGACGACGTAACAGACGAAAGTAATGGAGACAACTCAGACGAAGACCCAGACTAGTGGCTCTTACGTCAGAGCACCAAAAGCGCCGCTATCTACCAGCGGATGCTCGTGCGACAGGCGTAGAAGAAGGGCAAGACCCTCACCTACGGTTCTTCACCAAAAAGGCCCACAAAAACAAAGAGACCTCTGGTCGTCGCGGTGGTCGCGGCAGGGAGCCCGGCGGAAACGCCGGAGCTCGGGGCCGCGCCAACAACCGTGATGAGTCGGACGGGTATGAGTCGTCAAGTACTGATTCTGACTGCGGAGGGAGAGACCGCACACGCCGCTCACATCGCAAAGATGTGGACGATGATTTGGTCAAACCCTTCCGCCCAAAATCATTTGCGGAAAAATCAAAGTTCGTTGCTCGCATAGCAACGGCAGCAATCCCAAGAACAGCCAAACTTCCCAGCAGTGTCGGCATGTACGACGGCCTGCGTGACCCAGAAGACCACATTCACAACTTCGAGTGTGTGGGAAGTTCGGTAAACTGGCCGGTTCAGGTTTGGTGCCACCTCTTCGCCCAAACCCTGACCGGCGCAGCCAGAGTCTGGTTTGACAACCTCCCCGCAGGGAGCATTGCTGATTTTGATGATCTCACCGACAAGTTCGGTAATCATTTCTCACACCTCCGAAAACACAAGAAAGACAAAGCACACATTCTTTTGTGCCGCCGCTATGACCATGAGTCCATCGAGGACTTCATTGTGCGTTTCAACAAGGAAGCGCTACATATAGGCTGCGGGGAAGAACTCACCCGAGATGCGTTCATCCACAACGTGCGCAGCCCGGAACTCATGAAGTGCCTCACAGGCAAAGACGGCATCCCGGAATCCTAGGACGAAGTCATCCACTCCGCCAAAATATATGCTTCTTCCGAAAAATCGTTTAACCAGATTCATGGCTTTCAACAAAATCACTATAATAATAATAATAATAATAATAATAATAATAATAATAATAATAATAATAAAAAAAGGGAAAGTCAGTTTGGAACCGCATTTCAGGCTCAACAGATGAGGGAAAATACTCTCCCGCGAATGACGTTCGCAACATCATTAGCGGCAAACAGTCAAGAGAACAGCGGGGTCACTCCAAGAAAAACCAAGACTGGACCCCGTTGACCAAAACTCCGTCTCAAGTCTTAAAGACGGAACAGGTCACCCTCAAGGAGCCCAAAGCCCTCGGCAGAAGGCGCAACGTCGACACATCCAAATTCTGTGAGTACCACAACGACTTTGGCCATCTCACAGACAATTGCTAAAGTCTCAATCTGGAAATTGAAGCGGCCCTGAAGTCAGGACAACTGGGACACTTGGTCAAAAACGTCCACCGCGCGGCCAAGGCCCAAGCTGGTGACGATGCGCAAGCAGACGGATCACGAAAAAAGATCCGTGACCTGAATACCCATGCGGCAACAATCATCCCGCGCTATCAATGCAATATGACGAGGCCGGGAAGACAACACCAGCAAGGGAAGAGAAATCGAGTGCCGATAAATGACACATGGAAAGAAGCGGAGGTCATCCTACCGAAAGTGCGCGGCGGGGCATCCTGCACTGCTCCTTTAGTCATTACCGCTGTTTTCGGCCACTATCGAACAAGGTACATGTTCATAGACGGCGGCAGCAGCACAGATATCATGTATGACCAATGCTTCCAACAATTAGATGAGGAGGACAAGGTCAAGCTCGTTCCCGTAAATGAACCAATCTCGGGATTCATTCATGAAACAATCATGCCACGTGGTATGATCTCTATGCCAGTAACATTGTCAGATGGCACCCATGAACGCACGGAAATCTGCGACTTCATGGTTTTGCCAGCAAACTCCAACCATGACATCTTACTGGGTCTCGAGGGCATCACACGCTTTAACGCCAACGCTTCAACGCCTCATGCAATGGTGGGATTCCCAACCAGAACAGGCGTGGCAATCATTCGGGGTAACAAAGAATGCCACTCGGCCAAAGCCGCAAAGCCGCCAAAGATGGTCAAAACGGATGCCCGCACAAAGCCGGAAAAATGGATCCTCAATCCTAAATATCCGGAGCAAACGGTGGTCATAGGCCATGTAATCTCCGACTCCATTCGTAATCACCTGAAGCAGCTACTGATCCACAACATGGACGTGTTCACCTGGTAGCCAGCGGACATGGTCGGCGTCCCGCGAGAAATCGCGAAACACAAGCTCAACGTATATCGGTCAGTAGAACCAGTGGTCTAGAAGAAGAGAAGCATGGGGCCGGAGAAAACAAAGGCCATGAACGAACAAGTCACCGAGCTGCTCAACGCGGGCATACAAAGGTCATGGTCGCGAAATTTAATGGCAGTTGGCGCATGTGCGTCGACTACAAAGATCTCAACAAGGCATACCCAAAAGATTGCTATCCCCTACCAGAGATAGATCTGAAAGTAGATTCTTTGGCCCCTTATCGTTTCAAATGTTTTCTTGATGCGTATAAGGGGTATCACTAAATACAAATGGCAAAGGAAGACGAAGACAAAACCGCCTTCCGCACTGACATGGGCACGTTCTGCTACACCAAAATGCCATTCGGCCTAAAGAACGCAGGCGCGACGTACCAACGCCTCATGGATACAACATTCGTGGCCGAAATAGGTGTGCGCTTGGAGGTATACGTGGATGACTTGGTCATCAAGAGTAAAGAAGAAAGCGACATGCTGCGGGACATTCAACAAACCTTCAATCAACTGCGCAAAGTGCGCATGAAGTTAAACGCCAGTAAATGTTCTTTTGGAATGGAGGAGGGCAAGTTCTTGGGCGTCATCGTCACCTGGGAAAGATTCCGCGCAAACCCAGAGAAAGTACAGGCAATAAAGCGCGTGCCCTCCCCCGCATCAATAAAAGAGGTCCAAACGTTGATGGGTCGCCTGGTGGCGCTCAACAGGTTCTTGTCCACCTATGCTTCAAAATCGTTCCCGTTCGTGGACACGCTGAAGAACTGCTTGAAAAAGAGCAACTTCCGCTGGACAGCGGATGCAGAACCCGCATTCCAAGCAATGAAGCAATGCCTCGTGAACCTACCAACCCTCACGGCCCCAACGCCAAAAGAACCGCTTACACTTTACCTCTCCGTTACCGAGCGGGCAGTAGGCGCCGTACTCCTGGTAGACCGCAAGGGGGTACAAACGCCTATCTACTACATCAGCCGTACCTTGCTTGATGCGGAAACAAGATACACCATTATGGAGAAACTGGTTTTAGCCCTGGTGCACGCGTCCTGAAGACTGCGACGATACTTCCAGGGGCACCCAATCAATGTCCTCACAGATTACAAAATCAGTGACGTCTTGCTCAAACCGGAACTTTCGGGTGGACTGGCAAAATGGGCCATCGAGCTTGGAGAGCACACCATATATTACAAGCCCCGACCCGCGGTCAAGGGACAAGTCCTAGCGGACTTCGCCACTGAAATACCAATGTACAAAATTGAAGAATGCAAAGCAGAGCAATCTCCCGCACCAACACAGAACCCATCGCAGACATGGTCCCTCTTTACAGGCGGGGCTTCCAACGATGACGGTTCAGGCGCAGGGTTACGTCTCATCAGCCCAGACAAACATGAGTTCACATACGCCATCCGCCTCGACTTCAAAAGCACGAACAACGAGGCGGAGTACGAAGCATTGCTGGCAGGCCTCCGCATTGCGGAAAAAATGGGGGCCAGGCACGTGGAGGCACACGTGGACTCATTACTTGTCGCCCGACAGATAAACGGGGTATACGACGCAAAGGACGAAACCATGGCACTATACTTGGAGCAGGCCAAAAAAACTCATGCATAAATTCGACTCCTGCACAGTAGAACACATCAGGCGCAGCGAGAATAAACCCGCAGATGCATTGAGCAAAATGGCCTCCACAGTTTTCGAACACATGGCTAAAGAAGTCCGCGCCGAGGTACTCAATTCCCCGTCCGTCCCGCTGAGACAGGTCAACGTCATCCAAACAGGCAACGCGTCCTGGATGACCCCAATTCATTCTTACTTGTCCTCCGGAACCCTGCCTGATGATCAGTCAAAGGCTCGGAAGATACAGCACAAGGCTTTGCACTACCAGCTAACAGACGGCGTCCTATACCGCCGATCCTACCTAGGACCACTACTCCGCTGTGTAGACTCCGCAGACGCACTGTTTCTCATTAAAGATATACATGAGGGTACATGCGGATTACATGCAGGACCAAGGATGGTGGTCGCGAAAATCATGAATGCAGGATACTACTTGCCCGGCATGCACACTGACGCCGTCAGAGAACTGCGCAAGTGCGACAGTTGCCAACGCCATGCGCCAAATACCTTGCGACCAAAGAACGACTTGGTACTAGTCACGGCGGCATGGCCTTTCCAAAAGTGGGCAATTGACCTCGTAGGACCATTCCCGGCAGCCCCGGGAAATGTCAAATTCCTGATCGTGGCCATTGATTACTTCACCAAATGGGTCGAGGCGAATCCTCTGGCCAAAATCGATGGACCCCACGTAAAAAAATTCATATGGGAGTTCATCATTTGCAGATTCGGCCTACCAATGCAAATCGTTAGCGACAATGGCACGCAGTTCGCGGATAACATGCTACAATCTTGGTTAGCGCAAATGGGCGTTAACCAAATATGCACATCCGTTGCGCACCCACAAGGGAATGGCAAAGTCGAACGAGCCAACAGAAGCATTGTAGAAGGAATCAAGGCACGGTTAGGCACCAAGCGCACAGGATGGGTGGATGAACTACCACACGTCCTGTGGGCCTTCCGCACCCACACAAAAACAAGCAACGGAGAAACTCCGTTCAGCCTAACCTACGGGTCTGAGGCGGTAATCCCGGCCGAGATGGGCTGCCCTTCCGCAAGGGTCCTACTAGCCGATCAATACAACAATGATGAAGAACTCCGACTCAACTTGGATTTGCTTGAGGAACGGCGGGACCTAGCGGCCATCAGAGAGGCCAAATACAAATGCGCCTTCAAGGTCGGGGACTATGTTTTCCGCAACAACGAAGCATCAAGCGCAGAAAAGTCAGGAAAACTTGCACCAAAATGGGAAGGCCCATACAAGATTCAAGAAATTTTGGGCAAAGGGGCCTATGCGCTGGAAAGGCTGGACGGCACGCCCGTCCCCCGATCTTGGAACGCAGCACAGTTGCGCTTATGTTATTTGTAACCTTGTCATCACGCCCGGCTACACATGCTGCGGCAATCATTAATAAAAGAATGTTTCTACTATTACTTGTAGCTCTACTTGTTTTTTCGCGCTGAGGTCTTCAAGACAACGCTACAGGCTATGCCGGACTAACGCAGCTTCGTGCTACGGCTAGGATGTATAAGACACCTAGCCCGCGCTGCAGTCTTCAAGGCATAGCCCACTTGTCGGACAGTAACATTCGCGCCAAGGGACCATGCTAAGACCCGCTTTAGTCTCCTAAACCCGCTCTTAGCGCAGGTCAGACTTAGCGGGTAGCATGGTGTCCTGCGGCGCGAATATCCGTCTTCAAGACAAGACCCATAGGGTAAACTTGTCGGACTAAAGACACAAGTTGCGTCAAGTACTGGTCTTCAAGGCAAAAGCAAGCGCTTAAATGCCGGGTCACTTACTACGCGCACGCGCTAACTCTTACTTACACACTAGGTGACGACTTGGTTAAATAAGTAAAACAAGAGTTAACGCGAGACAACACAAACAATAAGGAACTAAGATATTTCATTAACTATTGGGATTAAAAACCCAAAAAAAATTTACAGGAAAAATAAAGAACAAGCTAACTATTCTGAGCCGCTGAAATCCACCAGCTGCTCATCAGTCTCGGGCGCCTCCTCATCATCAGCCCGCGCACCAGAGAACCCTTCACCTGCGGCCCGCACCCGCTCAGCCTCCGCAGCTTGCTTCTTAGCCTTCTCGCCCAGCTCATCTGATTTCTCAATGAAGTACCGGAAGGCAGCGGCAGGGTCGACGTGGCGATTGCAATCCGCCACAACCTGAAGGACGGGGAACTCAAGCTTATCAAACTTTGCAAGTTCCGCCAAGTATTCGTCCTTCAGGGGCTTCCCATAATGCTCCGCGTCGATAATGTGCCCGTTGTTCTGAGCGTGAAGGAAGCCATCCTCGAAACCTTCGCTATACCCATAGGCATGGGCGGAGGCGGCTATGCTGGCCACTTGGTCGCCTAGCTTAGGCTCCTGCCAGAAGCGCTTGAAGAGCTGCAACAAAGAAACACAATAAGTAACAAGTATATAATCAAAATAAAAGATAGAGCTACGGAGAAGAACAACTCACCCCGTCGACACCGCTGGTCATCAACCAGCGGAGAGACTCGCGCATCTTCTCCTGCTCTACCACAGAGCCATCCAACAGAGCCTTAGCCGCATTAGCCTCGACGACAGCCGCCTCGCGATCCTTTACGGCCGCATCCCTCTCCTGTTGAAGAGTTTCCTTCGCCTCTAGCATCGTGAACCGCTCTTCTTCAAGAGCGGCAAGGCGGGAATTGGCCGTATCCAGATCGGCGGTCTTCGATTCAAGCTGCTTGCGCATGTCGATGAACTTGACGGTGTGCTTAGTAAGAGCCTTGCACTTCTTCTCAAGTTCAGCGACATCAGCCTTGTTTTCGTCCTTAACTTGCTGGATGCGCTTCTTTAGCAACCGCTTCTCTTCATTGTTGCGGTCACAGGCTTCGGTCCATCGCTTCTTGTCCGCCGCCGACTCGGACAAGACCTTCTTCGCATCATCTTCAGCACGATGAGCTCGATAGCGGTACTCCTCTAGGCGAGCTTGCATGGCCGCCTCTTTTTCAGCAAGGGCGCCTTCTCAGCCTTTAAGCGGGCAAGGTCCAGCTGCATGGCGGCATCTCGTCGCCGGAGGGAGTCCATCATCGCCAACTGACTTGCCTGACTGATGCACATATTAGTGATCAAGTCAGGGCGACTCAGGCTATCCTGGTACGCCTGTTCCATAAGGGGGCACCGCCCCGCTGACGAACTCCTCCGCGGCCAGGGAGTTGGAAAATAAAGTATTTTCCCTGACCGCCCAGCGAGGATGCCAAATGGCGTCACCCCCAACCCAACTGGAGCAATCATACTCTCCAGCGGGCTCCCGACTCCCAGCACCGGGCGGCGCGCTACCCGCCCGACGATCAACCCTACTACCCCCAGCGCCTCCCGCCGGGGGTGTAACACCAGAACGAGAAACGTCATCGGCCTTCCGCTTGGCCTCAGTTTCTTTCTCTGAAGACTGCCTCCGCCGCTCCAAGGCCTCAGCTTGCCTAGCGGCTTCGGCGGCAGCCGCTTCCTTAGCCACCTCAGCCTTTCTGGCAACTTCCTCAGCGTCTGCCCTTTCTGCCGCCTCAACTTTCGCAGCTTCAGCGGCCCTTGCCTTCAAAAGGGCCTTAGCCTTAGCGGCTTCATCGGCCCGGGTCTTCAACGCAACCTCCGTCTCCCTACGAAGACGCTCATCCTCTCTCTTCTTCTTGGCCTCCGCTATCTCCTCCACAGTTGGGATAGGCGGAGCCGCGGAGGAGAGGGGCTGGTCACCTTGGCAGATGCGCCTGCAAAGCAAATAGTTAGATACAAGCAAAAGAAAAGGATAAGTTCAAAAAACAACGCACACTTACCACGAATCTTCTTCACCATCTTTTGAAGAAGTGGCTGACGCGCAGGTGGTGCGCCTATGTCAAAAGAAAACATAGGGGCATCAGGCCCTTGTGATTGAGCAGCTTGAACGGGGGACTTGCCCTTGTCCCCCGCAGCCCCAACTCTGGCGGACGGTTCGGCAGTTGCGCTCGCCCCACCACCTCCGCTGGCACCCGCCTCACGCCGGCCCCTCTTGCGGGCCTTCAAATTAAACTCACCAGCGTCGTCCTCGTCCTCAGAGGCGGGCCCATCCTTTCGTTTGTGCCGGTTCTTCACATACTCTCCGTTTGTATCCGGGGAACCTGTGTCAGAAACAGCGGACACTGGCTCAACCGCATAGCAGTGCCTACGCGGGGCATGCTTCATACGCCCTTGAGAATGTCGCACCAAGGGCGACAAATCAGTTGGAAATGCAGAACAAGGGTCAGAGGACTTACGAGTAGGATAATGGTGGTTAGGCGGAATATCCAAGTTAGGATAATAAAATCGTCCAACAAACTCCTCCAGAAAGGAAACCTGCCCCTCGAGTATCCGCCTCCATTTCATCTTCAGAGTCCCGTGGGACTCAAAAACATCAAACTTGGACACACCTGCGCATTCCACAAAAACGTTAGCAAGAACTGAAGTTACCAAAGAAATTTAAAGCACTAGATTATACCTTCTTGGGGGATGTACGGCTCTTTCCTCTCGCGGATGCCGGTGCGGCTGGTTCCCAATAGATTGAAGGTGCCCTCAAACAGACCCTTCAACTCCAGCTTGGTCTTGTGCGTTGTGAGGGCGATGAACCAAGCTTCATCTTTATATCCCCGCATCACCTCGCGGTCAGGCACCCGCTCCTTGGACGTCACCACCTTCCAGGGCATCGCCACCGGAATTACGCCCTTGTTCAGGTAGAAGAACTTGTCCTTCCACCCATGAAGCGATTTTGGAACTTCAGTAACTATAACGGGCACCTTCGGCCGCGGATTGAACGTAAACCATGACTCATCTCGAGCCATGTAGTAAAATACATTGAACCGATCAATGGTCGGTTCAATATCCAGCGCCCGACACTGGTTCTCAAAGTGCCCCAATCGGAGCATCCCAAACCCGCTGACTTGAGACACCGCCACCCCATATTCTATCAGCGTGTCCAACTAGAAGCGGGTGCAAGGCAGACGAAACCCACATTTAGAGAAGTGGGCCTCATAAAAAGCAAGTTTGCCCACTGGAGCGGTTAGAATAGTCTTCCCCGGGGCAGGTAACTCCGGTTCCCATTCTGACAGAATGCCGTGGTCGGCACACAAGACGTTGAAGGCGGTGGCTGTCCATTTGCAAGGGGTATTAGTGGCCAACTTCCTCTCCTTTACCTTGATCTCCGGGACGTCAGGCTCTATCTCTTGACTACTCGCCTCCGACTCATCACGGTGAGCCTCACCGGTGGGAGAAAGATCGGTCGAAAGATCAGACATTTCAACTGAAACAGAAGAACGAAGGAAAGGAAAAGAGAGTAACTTGATGAAGTTTCAAGGAAATCTTCAGTCGTCGCCGGAAAACTCGCCAGGAAACTTGAAGATTGCTCGGAAACTTCAAGAGAATGGACGGAAAAGATGAAGACTGATCAAGAAATTTGGGAGGTTTTGGGAGAAATTTGAAAGTGTAACCGTCCCTCAAAGCCTCCACACATATATATATATATATATATATATATATATATATATATATATATATATATATATATATATACCCATTGCATTTATGGCAATGGGCCCCACCACGAAAACACAAACAGTCATGCCTTTTCATATGGAAGGAGGAGATGATGACACGTGGCGTTGGCATCATCGAACGGCGCGTGGGCAACGGCCACGGCTGGCAACCGTTCACTCGCTGGACACGTGTCAGCAAACCTGTTGGGTCTGCTGACCTGGAGAAGAAAAGGTGATTGACAAGCCAAAATATGCTAACAGTTGATTCCCACAAATAAACAGTCTTTATAACATACTCTTCCCAAAAGACTGCTGACCCTAACAACTGGTCCATCTAAACAACTGTTATGACAACTGCTGATACAAAGGACTGCTAGAGAACAACTGCTGACCAAAGGTCTGATGAAGAAACAACTGCTGATCAAGTACTAAAGACTAAAGGTCTGTTGGAGTCAACATCACTTAGACTCCAACAGATGTTGCAAGACCATCAGAGTTTTCCCTCAACAGTAGTTTACTTTACAGTGTTTTGTAATACAACAGTAGTTTGTATAGGGAAGATGTTTTATGTTGTTATTCTGTTAGAGGTCACTATCTTAGGTGACGTCAGCACAGGTCACCAGTGGTTTAGGTTTGTCTATATATAGAACAGTGCTTGTACTGTTCTATTGTATCACACACAAACATTCTCTCAGACAAACAATCACTGTGTGATTAGGCTGAGGGGGAGTACTTGTATTGATTGTAATCTTTCAATTAATGAAAGCTTTCGATTGAAGAAAACATTTATTCCTTTGTTTTTATTATAGTTTATCATTCCGCTGCACTTTCCATATATACTTACATCATTCATTTCTCATCTTATTCTAAATATATCAAAACAATCAAACTCAGATCCTAACAATTGGTATCAGAGCTTGGTCAATTAAATTCGATCTAATCAATCAATTTAATATAAACAGATCAGCTCACAATTATTGATATCGTTTGTTTGTCGGATTGAAAACAGAGTAATAGTTTATTTTCGATTCAACCGTTTTTAAACAGACTTTGTTTTTGAAAAATCAGAGAATGGCTTCAATCAATCACGATCCACATAACACTAGCACGAACAACAAGCCACCGATGCTTGTCAGATCTGAATACAATATCTGGCAACGTCGGATGAGCCATGTTCTAGCTCAACAGAACACTGGGTGTTGGAAGTCGGTTATCTTCGGACCACATGTTCCAATGGTGCCGAGTACCGAAGATCCCAAGGTTCAGGAGCCAAAGAAACTTGAAAACTACTCCGACCAGGATTTTCAGAAAATTGAGTTAGATGCTAAGGCCTTCAGTATTGTGGCCATGGCTCTACCCAATGATATATATGCTGGGCTGTTACACTGTAACAGTGCAAAGGAGTTGTGGGATGCACTGAAAGAACAATTTGGTGGGACTGAAGAGGTTATTGAAAACAATCGTGAAATACTTAACCAACAATATGAAACATTCAGTCATGTTAAGGGAGAGTCATTAACTCAACAATTTGAGAGGTTTAACTGTCTCATTAGTGAACTAAAACTGGTTGGACTAACTTACCCTCATTCAACTTTGAACCATAGGTTTTTAAGATCATTACCAGACAAATGGGACACTATTGCTATTATTATGAGAAACTCAATTGGATTTAAGGACCTATCACTGACCCAGCTTCATGGTAAGCTCTTGACCTATTAGAGAGAGCTTAACCAGAAAAAGAAGCTCCAGGACTCTGGAAAAGTGTCTGATGATTATGTATTTGGTAATACAGCACTTTTGGGTCATGATGAGGTGCCTGGAAATACTAAGGATCAGAGTTATGATCACTTCATTGACATAACTTCAGGTTTTAACTCAGGTTTTAACTCTGATTCTTATTCACCAAACTATGCTTTCACAGCAAGTGGTGGTGATATCCAGGCATCTGATAACATATCCTTTGAGTATGATGATCTGAAATACTTTGACCCTGATGATTTGGAAGAAATGGACATTATGCACCAATTGACCCTTCTCAGTGTAAGAACTAACAATTTTTACAAGAAAACTGGGAGAAGGTTTCCAGGGTTAACTGGCAGATCAAAGGTTGGGTTGGATAAATCAAAGATAAAGTGTTATAAATGTCATAGACTTGGGCATTTTGCTAGGGAATGTAGGGGTCAACATGGTACACCTATAATCACCTATCCAAATCAAAGACCTCAGACCAACACTTATCAAAATTCCTATAATACCCCTGGACCTAATGTGCAAAACACTGCTCATTTTGCACAGTCCTCAAACACTGTTCCTGTCCAGTATGTCCAAACCACTGTTCCTCAGATCCACTATGTGCAAACACCTGTTGCTCAGGAACTTGTGCAAACGACTGTTGCTTCATCCTCTGCTCCTGTAGAGACCAGTCAATAGAGCTTCTTCACACAAGGCTTTGTTGATTGGAGCAGTCTACCAGATGAGTTAACAGATGAAAATTTTGCACTAGTTGCCAAAGCTGAAAATGAACCTGAAATTTTTTGTTTCATGGCTATGGTTGAAGAAGTTGAATATGAGGAGGTGGTGACTGAATCTAAAGTTGTGACTGATGATGTTGTTGATGAAGTAGTTGCAGGTGAAAAACCTGAAGAAGAGGTTGTGAATCTCTCAGATCCCTGGGGTGCATCTGATGATTGTGAGTGCAAGTGTGATTGTGCATTGATGGCTGCTGCTAAGGTATCTCCTCAAATTCTTAAGGATTTATGTTCTGACAGATGTGTGATAGCATTTGCTAACATCAAAGAGGTGAATGAAAACCTTAGAAAGAAAATTTTAGATGATGAAGTTAAATTTGAGAAACTTTCAAAAGAATTAAAAACAAGTTTAACTGAAAAAGAATCTGAAATAAGAAGCTTAAAACATGAAGCAACCATAACCAAAGACCAGCTCCAAACTATGATAACAAAATATCAGAGTTGTAAAAGTGAGCTTGAGTCCACCTAAGTTGAATGTCAGAAATGGGTGGAATCATCTAGAGGATTTGAAATGCTACTCAACAAACAAACCAAAAGTCATGTGAAGTTTGGTTTTGGTTTTGAAACCACTGCCCCAGCTTTTGAAAACACTGACAAAAGGGATCAAAAGTCTGTTGAGATAGTACCAACAAATTTGAAGGGTCAAGAGATTAAAATCACTGAACCAAATGGTAAGAAAATTGTTCTAGAAAAACCAGAAGGTTCCTCATCATTCACTGAACTTGAAAAGTATGAATTTAAACCTACTTGGTCTGATGAGTGTGGTACTCTTGAGAATTTTAAACCTGTTGATTTTAAAACTCCTGAAGGAAAGACAGCACCTCAGGCAAAAATCATTCCCTTGAAAAACCTTCCAGCAGATGCTCAAACATCTGCGGAAAAGAAGGCTGAAAAAGGGAAGAAGAAAGAAAAGACTGTCCACTTGTTCTGTGATTTCTGTGAAAAGAAGAATCATGTCACTAAAAACTGTTTTCTTCTAAAAGCATATGACATTAACAAAGGAATAAGTGTATGTGATTCCAAAGCCACATGTTCAATATGTGGGAAAAAGAATCACAAGACCAAAGAGTGCTTGTATCTCAAAAATTTTGATGTAAAAATACAAGAGTACAAAGCTAAAACTCTTGCAAATCAGGTGGCGAGTACTTCAAAAGGAAAGCCCAAACAGACCTTCACTCCTGTCCAAACAACTGTTACTAAAAGTCTTGAAACATCTTGTAACGATCTGAATTTTGCCGTTGTAATCATTTCGTTTTAGTATTATTAATAATAAAGATATCAATGGCGTTTTATCTTTTGTTCGAACTCTGTTCCTCATGTTGATATTTATGTGTGTAATAAATATTATTTACCTTATAAAATTTCAGCTAAGTTGTTGAAATTTATAAAAATTTTAACTTTTAATGGAGTGTTGGTTGGATATCTATTTGTGTAAGTTTGTAAAGTTAATAATAATAAAGATAATTTAAGTTTGGTATTAGATTGTAAATAATTGAAACTCGAGGGGCTGTTTTGAAAAAAAAAAAGTTTGAAAACCTTTTTTTTCAGCCTTCTTCTTCGTCCCTGTCACCGGAAATTCCGGATTCTCCGGCGAAGTCAAACCCGGTGAAACCGGGGTTATCTCGGCCAATCCAAACTACAACCTCATTTTAATCCTTATCACGAATCTGTTCGTCATAAAATCCGGACGTTTGAAGCACTTTTGAACCGCTAAAAAACGATCCCCATATCTCGGTAGTTTTGTTCCAACCGTAACCATACCTTTACGACCTTCTCCTTATAAATTCGACACTCCTTTCAACTCAGAAAACATCCGCAACCAAACCCACACTTAGATATTTGGTTTTCGAGCCATATTCTATGGTCGCCGGAGCTTAACCGGACCGGAGTGTTCAACGTCGACCACCCCTCTTCATCTCTAAGTTTCCACTTCGTTTCTGGTAACTCTTATACGCTTTCTGTACGTTTTAGTGTAAATTATAATATCGCTCGATCTATTATATCTATTATGCAAATCGTTATTAGGCATAATCGGTTGGTTATAGGATTTGGGTTCATGTTGGTTTGGGAATACAGGGATGTGATACTTGTGTTGAGGTTTAGACACAAAACGCAGGTCCCAGATTCAAAACAATCACAATTGTTTTGGTTTTCATTTTGGTTGAATGATTTTATAATAGTTTTAAATAAAATAAAATAAAAAGGTGTATGGAGCCATTGACCATATTATGAAAACTTAAAATTTGTTTGCCAACTACAAGGCTGTTGGTCGAGATTTTTTTATAGTTTATTATCAATTTATTTTTTTATTTACTTTTGTTGCATCTCAAAGTGAAACAAGAATATATATAAATAAAAAGAGTGTATATTTTTTGAGTTTTATGAAGGAATTTTGCACTGAATGGCATGAAGGGTGATTCATTTGTTATTATTATTTAAGTAAAATCTGGTTAAACTAAAAATAATATATATGTATTAAACGTTTATAACTTTACATTTTTAGTTACTTTTAATTGATATAAAATAATTTATTTCAAATTGTTTTATAAAACAAATTTCCTTACGTTATTATTTTATATAATTTAATTTCTTGTAGTTAACTTTTATATAATGTAATCATGTCACAATAATTAACTACATCGAAATCCCGATTATTCCCAAATTGGAAACTGTAATCCCTAGTATCCATAACCCTAGATTGCCCTAGACTTGATTTGGTCTTCCCCAAATTTATGAGGTTATGTTTTTGTGAACTGTTTAGGATAATCCTTCGGGATTCTCTCAGTCTTATTTGCACTATTTGGAAAATTTGCTTGTTTTGCTAAGGTGAGTTTTACATAGCCCCACTTTTTAATGTTTTTATATTTTTTTTTAGGGGTGAAACATGTTTACTTTTTGTCTTGCTTATATCTTTACGCATTTGTTTTTATTATTAGTTGGTGAACCCGCCTCAGTGTAGTCATTAACTTTGATCAAGCCAACTGTAGTAGATTATAGCGCTATAGGTTCGACAAGCCCATCCCCCGCATAAATTCAGGGATGATCGAAACAGCTTTTTTATACTAGCTCATTGAGTTACGTCATTTTTTACTAGCTCATTGAGTTACGTCATTTTTTACTAGCTCATTGAGTTACGTCATTTTTTTACTAGCTCATTGAGTTACGTCATTGTCATTAGGGTTGACTATACAACACCATGGTTTCCAATTAATATTATTACAAATTGTTTTGATATAGACATGACTTACAAAACTTTACTAATTAATTTTTTTTTAACAAATGTATTACTCACCAACTATTTATAGTTGACCCCCACATTTTCCAACTTAAACATGTTTCAGGGAATAATGCAGCGTGAAGTTCTAAATGCTTTGGACGTTAGAAGTTGAAGTCTAGTTTTAAATTTTATTTGGTTATTGGTTTAGTTTGATGTTGAACATTTAGTATTGTTCCTTTTCATTGTAATAAATTCCATTATTGGATTATGTAATGGAACTTGAATTTTAAACACCATGTGCTTTTGGACAATCGTCACTACGTGGCACCCTGATGTTTCCGCCATCGGTTGGGGTGTTACACATCTGCTCCTAGGGATGTCCAAGTAACAGATGCTCCACCCACAAGCAAGTACCCAAGAGGATATGGACAACCACCATGTCATAATCTGTCACATGTTTATGAGGAGCCAAAAAGACCCTCTAAACCAAGAGTGAACAGAAATCCCTATGGGTATTATCATCTATCTGGAAGTGATCAAACAATTGTTGCCCCAAGTGTTGACATTCAAGCACTGGCAAATGGTCAGCAACAGTTGTTGAACTTGATTCAAAAATTAGTTCAAACCACTGATCATCTTCCAAAGCTTGAGTCTGAAAAGTCTGAGGACCCATCCAAAGCCAACTTTGCTTTGGACACTCACCAAAACTAATCCATTACTGCTGTGCAGGGAGCTTCTGCTTGTTTAGATAGTCTTTGGTATGTAGATAGTGGAGGCTCCAGGCACATGACAGGATGTAGAGCCCTTCTTCTGGACTTCTTAGCTCATGGAGGGGGTGATATATTGTAACACCCCAATCGATGGCGGAAACATCGAGGTGTCACGTAGTGACGATTGTTCAATAGCTCATGGACTAAAGTGCAAATTTGAATACATTGATTAAATAATTTATTACATTGAAATGAAATACAACGATTCTAACTGCCAACTAAATTGAAATACAATGAATCAAAATCTAAATATAAATCCGAAAGCTTAAAGAATGCATCTCAAAACAACCTGAAACATGTACAAAATATTTTGGTCAATACAAAAATTGTATTGGTGAGCATACCCTGTTTGAATAAATATAGTAGGAAAAATGTTTAGCAATTCATGTGCGGTACCATTTGCAATTATGTAATAAGTAATATCCGTTCAAAACCAAACCTGAGAATAATGACTAACACATGACTAACCAACTGAATAATGAATTAACAAGACAATGACCAAGATTCTCTCAACAGAGTCTCAAGGGGGTATACTATAGTACTATTCATTGAAAAGCTAGGCCGCCCAGCGGTTAATGATTTTGACAAGTCATAGACACACCAATTATCATAAAGCAAACACACATGAGAATTGCATTAAGTATAAGAAATTGAAACTTGATTAATATATAAGTACATGAGTCACCCCAAAGTAGTAAAACAGTAAAAAGGGGAAAGATATACTCACAGTTTGCGAAAGCGATCGAAATCCAACTAAAGCGGTCGTGAGCTAAGTAATGGGAATTCTTGAAGAATTCAACCTATAATGTGATAGAATACTAATAAGGAAATGTCTAAGAGTCTAAAGTATCTAGGTCTACGGCATTAGGATTTGCTAAGTCGATTTGGGGAATTAGAGTTTTTATGATAAGTCGCGTTAATGTAAAAGTTGTATATTACAAATAATATATGAAAGTTTGTAAATGTGGTTTAAATAATATAATTATTACCTATTGAATATTTAGATAAAAATATGTTTGAATAATTAAGACAAAAATAATTTAGTTAATTACCTTAACTAAATTAAAATAAATACAAAAATCATAAATATATAAATAAATAATTTTTGAGTTACACAATGATCCAACAAAAGATAATAAAGACATTAAACCATAAGAGTATTTCTATTTTATAAAAAAAATATTTATAAAATAGGTGTTGTAATAGTATAAATAAATAAACGTTTAATTATGTCGTAATTGATAAATAATGCTAATAATACAAGACATGATCCAAAAATGCTATTTTTTTTTTGAAAATGGATTCTTAAAGATGTAAATAAATGAAAATAATTTTCTCATAATTTTTATAAACTTACTTGATTTAATACTGATTTAATAGAATTAAATCATGTTTAAATGATTTAAAATATGGAAATTAATAAAAATAAGTGTTTTTCTGAACCAATAATTTTTATTTTAGTTCATGATGATTTAAAATAATCTCACAAAAAGTTTGAGATTAAAAGCATTAAACATGAATTTTTAATCAATTAATTATGATTAAAACAATTTAAATCAATAAAAATATGAAAATAATTCATTTTTCAGAAAATAAAAATATCATAATTTTCTATGAGATGTCATGAACTTATACCTAAATTTTCATAAATTTTGGGTAAAAATTGAATTTATTATGAATATAATAAGCTTTAATGAAATTTAATGGTTAAATAATGGTTTAAATAAAAAAATAAGAAAAGAAAACAAAAATGGGTTTTGAAAAAAAAACCACAGAATTTTCGTGGCTTCCGGGACTTGAACTCGAGTTCCCTCATTGTTAATAGATAATCAAAACCACTCCACCACAAACCTAACTTGTTAATTTGTTTGAGACAATTTGTTATTTAAAAAGTAAATAAGGTTCTTCATCTTCCCCAAATCTCCTAGACAATAACCCTAACCCTAACCCAAATTCAATAAACCTGATCAAGGCACGATAACGATCTGTAATATAGGGCTTTTGTTCGGAATTCGATGAAGAATAAAACGGCATAAAAAAAAGACTCACGTGGTGTTTAAAGGTTCGAACCCAAGGGACGCAGGTCCGAAAATGGAGAGCCGAGTATGAAGCTTCCTGAACGCGATTGGTATAAAATTTTGGTATGTTTATGATCGGGATTCCAGCAGACTTCGAATGATGTGATGATATTATATAATGGTTTTCGAAAACTGCTCCAATAATAGCTTTGAAGGTTCCGACCGTTAAAACATTAAACCCGAATTAAATCTCCATAAAACGAGAGTTATAACTTGTTTAAATGATTGGAACTCATTGATTAATGGAGGAGAAACGCTTTGAAACAATAAAAACGAGTTAAAGTGCAGAATTAAACAAGTTAAGGCTCGCCGGATTTGTGGTCGTTGGCCGGAGAATTCGCCGGAAAAAGGAACAGGGGGGCGGGGTTGGGTTTGAATCAAAACAACTTTCCTCAGTTGGCAGAAATACCCCCTGCAGTTAGATTTGTTTGTTTTAGTATTGTTTTTGTTAGATTTTTCTTATAAAGAGTAAACTAGGTTAACAAAACTTAACTTAAACACTTTTATACTTCATAAATCTTAAATTTTTTTTTTTATAAAATCTTTTACGAATACGTTTCAACATACGCATATGATTAAAACTCATACTCGAACCATAATAAATATAAACGATAAATTTTAGTTCGCTCTAACATTAAATTTGAAAACGACGAAATTTACAGGGACTAAAATGGAAACTTTTGAAGGACTATTATTGTCAATTAGATGAAAGACGAGGGTGACGGATGTCACATATATCCTTTGGTAATGATTCAAAAGGTAAGGTGTTGGGTTCAGGGACTGTACAAGCTGGGAAACTCAAGTTTGAAAATGTCAATCTTATTGATAATCTCAAGTTTAATCTCCTGAGTGTTTCACAAATGAGTGACAAAGGTTATGGCTCATTCTTCACAAAGAAAACTTGTAAGATTATTGGGCCAGAAGTGGTGAAAAAGATTGATACCATCATTGCTGAGAGCAAAGCACAACTTGTTGCTCATAGAAGTGGCAATGTGTATGGTGTTGATATGTTAAAGGACAATCCTATGGCAAATGTCTGTTTGTTTTCTGCTGCCTCCACAAAGGAAACAGAATTGTGGCATAGGAGACTGGGTCATACCAACCTTCAAACTATCAACACACTCTCCAAACAAAGTCTTGTTAGAGGCTTACCATCAAAAGAATTCAAATGTGATGAGCATTGTGTTTCCTGTTTAAAAGGAAAACAACATAAAAGCTCTTACAAATCCATTGATGAGTCCAAAACAAGTCAATGTCTACAATTGTTGCATATGGACTTGTTTGGCCCTGTTAAAATCATGAGTCTAAGAAGAAAAAGATTTTGTCTTGTCATAGTTGATGATTTTTCTAGGTTTACATGGACTTACTTTTTACATTCTAAGGATGAGACTGCAGGTATTTTGAAGGACTTTGTCACCAAAGTTGAAAAACAATATGACTTGCCAGTAAAAGTCTTCAGGAGTGACAATGGAACAGAGTTTAAAAATAAGGAGTTGGATGACTTATGTGTGTCAAAAGGGATTGTGAGGCAGTACAACATCCCAAGAACACCAGAGCAAAATGGGGTGGTTGAGAGGAAAAATAGAACTCTAATAGAAGCTGCAAGAACCATGCTAGCAGACTCTGGTTTGCCACTGTCCTTCTGGGCAGAAGCTGTAAACACTGCTTGCTATGTTCAAAACAAAGTTTTGATCAACCCAAGACATCAAAAAACTGCTTATGAAATTTTGTTCAAAATCAAACCATTAATTTCATTTTTCAAAATCTTTGGCTGCCCATGTTTCATCTTAAATCTCAAAGATTCCATTTCAAAATTTGCAGCCAAAGTAGATTGTGGTTATTTTCTGGGATATTCTTCTACTGCCAAGGCTTATAAAGTGTTTAACACAAAGACCAAGACAATAGAAGAAACTCTGAATGTAAAGTTCAATGAACTTTCATCCCTAAAAATCCCAGCAAACCCTGCTGAACTGTTTGATTTAGATAAATTCAAATTTGAAGATGTCACTGTTAAAACTAACAATGCAGGTATTCCACAGTCTTCACAACAAGATTACAGAACAGATGTTGTGATCCCCAGTCACTATAAAATATCTCTTCTGCATCAGAGGAAGCAGCTATTCAAAACAACTGTCAAAACTCTGTCACAGCTGAGTCAACCACTGTTGGCCAGTCTTACCCTCAAACCACTGCTTCACCTCTCACAACCACTGCACAATCATCTGTTGACAAAAGTCAAACATCTGTTGACAAAAGTCAGTCCAGTTTTACACCACTTGGACCCATTCCCCCACTTCCATTTCAAACATCTGATGGCACTACAGAAGTGCAAACAGATGTTACAACAACAGAGTCACCAAACCTCTGTCCTTCACCTCAAAATGCCATCATACCATATCTAGGAGATCTAATCTACCTAAGAGCTCATCCACCAGACCAGATCATTGGCAACATCAGAGAGGGTGTGCTAACACGAAGTCAATCCTCCAATATCTGTCTTTTTGCAGGGTTCCTATCTCTCACACAACCTGTCAAGTACCAAGAGGCACTAAAAGACAACAGTTGGGTAGAAGCTATGCAAGAAGAGCTCATTTAGTTCAAAAGACAACAAGTATGGGAACTTGTACCACTGCCTAAGGATGTTTGTCCAATAGGCACAAAGTGGGTCTTCAAAAACAAAACTGATGAAAGGGGTATTGTTGTCAAGAATAAAGCCAGGCTCGTGGTTCTAGGCTTCAGACAAGAAGAAGGAATAGACTATGATGAAACCTTTGCTCCTGTAGCAAGGTTAGAAGCCATCAGACTCTTTCTAGCCTTTGCTGTCAACCACAACATCAAGGTGTATCAGATGGATATCAAATGTGCCTTCCTATATGGCAAAATTCAGGAGGAAGTCTATGTATGTCAACCACCTGGTTTTGAAGACACATTCCATCCTGATCATGTCTACAAGCTTAATAAAGCTTTGTATGGACTCAAACAAGCACCAAGGGCCTGGTATGAAACTCTTTCCACTTTTCACTTATCCATTGGTTTCACAAGAGGTAAAATTGATAAAACCTTATTTCTGAAATGGAGAGGGAAAGACTTAATGATTGTTCAAATATATGTGGATGACATCATCTTTGGATCCACATGTAACAAAATGTGTGAAGAATTTAGGAAACTCATGACAGCAGAGTTTGAAATGAGTGCTATGGGTGAACTTCAGTGTTTCCTTGGTCTCCAAGTGAAACAACTGCAAAATGGCACATTCATTCACCAAAATAAATATGTAAAGAATTTGTTAACTAGATTTGAGATGAATGACTGTAAGCCATGTAGTACACCCATGAGTACAGTCAAGCTACTCACTATTGATGACAAGGATGAACTGGTTGATCAAACATATTACAGATGCATGATTGGGTCTTTATTGTACTTAACTGCTTTTAGGCCAGACATTATGTTTGCCACTTGTGTCTGTGCAAGATCCCAGGCTTCACCTAGAAAGTCAAACCTTATTGCTGTGAAAAGGATATTCATATACCTAAAAGGTGCTCCCACACTTGGTATCTGGTATCCTGCTAATGGAAACATTGAGCTTTCAGGTTATTCATATAGTGATTTTGCTGGCTGTCACACCACAAGAAAATCCACATCAGGAGGGTGCCAGTTTCTTGGGAATGCCCTAGTATCTTGGCAAAGCAAAAAGCAGGCAGCTGTTTCCACCTCAACAGCTGAGGCTGAATACATTGCTGCTGCAAGCTGTACAGTCCAACTCATGTGGCTTCAAAATCAATTGCTGGATTTTGGGATAACTGCATTACAGACTCCACTCATGTTGGATAGTCAAGCTGCTGAAAATATCATCAAAAATCCAGTCTCTCACTCCACTACCAAACACATTGACATCAGACATCATTTTGTCAGAGATAGCTATGAAAAAGGTTTGATTTCTCTGCACCATGTTCCAACAGAGGATCAGTTGGCAGATGTGTTGACAAAAGCTTTAGACACATCTACCTTTACAAATCTGATTTCTAGAATTGGTATGCTAAACATGGATTAAACAACACAAATGTTTTTTAATAAAAGCATTAAAATGTTTCAGAAAATCAAAATTCATCCTTAAAAATAGTTTTTTTTTTGGTATTTTTAAAGTTGAAAAATCTGTTAAAGATAAAACAACCACTATTTCATCCATTTTATCCACTGTTTGGTTGAAAAATCTGTTTCAAACCTCTGATCAGATAAAACAACTGTTTTATTATATATATATATATATATATATATTTACAGATATCTATAATAATAATAAAAAAAATTGTATCAGTTGAACTTGGAACGACAAGCGCCTGCGGCTAAATGATGATATGTTTGGTTGCTGTTTGTACAGGTTGTAGAAAATTTTGGTAGTGGCGTTCGTAAAGAATTTGTATTCTTTAATTATTGTTGGTCGATTTCCTGATTTCAGGACTGTGAAGTTTTGTTGTAAATTAGGGAATTTGCATATACATCAAAGAGAAAATCATGTTTTATGATAAAAAAAAAACAACTGTCCCCCACCAGATGTTTAACCATCAGATGTTTGCCACGTCTGCTCCTACAAGCAGAGTTTTGGCCACATCAGCGGTTTCACCAGAGCCTATAAAAACCCTGTTTTATCACAACAGTCGTTACACTGTCTCATTGTATTCAAAATACTGAAACCGCCTTCTTCATTCTCAAACCCTTAATCAAATTCCACTCACTCTCACCTTCGGAATCCATTACAATGGATCTTCAAGCTAAAGCCACCCATAATTATCTCCCATATCTGGTAAAAACAGATGAAAATACTCCATTCCATTCCACCATCGACATCATCTTAAAATCCAAATACCTGACAATCCTAACCGCTGACGCCCCTATCTATCTTGATACTCTGCAAGAATTCTGGTTGAATGCTGAGTTTCTACTTCAAGACAAAAAGCCTACTTCCATTATCTCAAAATTTGGTGAGACAAGTATCGTCATTACCCCTCAACTGATATCCACAACCTTTTCACTTAATGACCTGTCAGGTAAAGACTCTTTCCCTAAAACAGAGCTTCACACAGAGTTTCAGGAAAGGGGGTATGATGCTTAGATGACTGGGTCAACACTTTTCAAAAAGTTTTTCCCACCAGTCATGAAATTTTTCTTCCATACCCTCCTTCTCTGTGTCTCCGCTAAGTCCACTTCCTTTAATGAAATCCCACTGAGGATTCAGTACTTGGGCTATGCTATGTTGTCAGATTCTGACTTCAATCTATCCCAGGGACTGTTTATGGATTTAGTGTCAAATGTGAAAGCCATAAAGTCTAGGTCTAATAATGCTTTTCTAATTTACCCAAGAATTTTAAGTGTAATCCTTCAAAAGGTTTTACGAGAAAAAGTTTTCAAAAAGGGTGAGTCTATGCAAATGAAGAGTCTAACTGATGAAACTTTCACAAGAATACTGGGTTCAAACACCCAAGAAAAAGTATCAAAAGTGTCAAAGGTTTCAAAAACACAAACAAAGAGGACTAAGACAACAACTGTTGTCCAAACCTCTATTGTTGAGCCCACTGCTCCTGGTGATCATGGCACTACATCCAGTGCTGTGAAACCTACACCAACCATCTCCAAAAGAAAACGCCCATCTACAAAAACCACCACTCAACCTCAAAAGAGACTTCTGGAAGATGAGATACCAGAAGATAACTCTGTTGCAACACAAAAGCAACTAGAAACCACTGTTGGTACTTCCTCACAACAGTTGGAAATATCTCAACTTGTCCAAAATCCTCATGCATCCTCACAAAAGGATCATGTTGTAAGCCAAGGGGAAACACATCATGATACATTTGAGTCACTTGGCCATATGTTCACAAGCCCCTCTCCCAGGGCTAATTCTCTTTTTACTCCTCCACCTTCACCATCACATGTTCAACAGACCATGCAACCTCTGTTTGAGGCTATTGACAAAACTCAGGAAAATCCCAGTTCCTCTCTTTCACCTGTCAATGAGAGTATACCTCCACAAGTGACTGGGACTGAGGAAATTCAATCAGCCATCCCACAAACAGATGAGGAGGTTACACCCCTAGAGTTCAATGCAACTCTAGGTGAGTTTTCAAGTGGAGCAGCCACTACTGATGTAGAGACCATTGTCTCACACCAGGACAGTGGTTACATAACTAAGACTCCCTTGAAGGCAAGAACTGATGAGGCCACTATAGTGTTACCAAAATCAGTTGGAAGTCCCCAGAACCAAGAAAAAGGGCATCTGGTTCTCATCCTTTGGATTCACCTCCTAGGACTGAATCAGTTAAAACTACCACTGGTAGGAATTCAGATGATCCTATTCACTTAGGTGATGAGTTAAAATACCAAGAATTGACGGCCAGAGTCCAAACCATTGAAACCTTTGTTGCTGATATCAAAACTGATGTCAAGTTAATATTGGAATCCTTGGTTACTCTCTCCAAGAATCAACCATCCACAGCTGATATTGCTAGTGAGCTATGGAAATCTGTTTCTCCCATCATCATAGCTCACAGAAAACTAGCAGATCAAACTCATGAAACCTACATGGCAGAAATCAGAAACATGGTAGATGCTAGGTACAAAGATACCCATGCAGATATTCAGGCCATTAAAGACCACCTGCTGAAGACCACTGGCTCTACCCCTACCACCATTCTCAGGGATGAAGATGATGATGCATTCACAACTGATGATGCCAAAAAGGGGGAGAGTGGCAGAGATAGATTACCAAAGTTAGATCCCTTTGGTTGTCCACCTTCACAAAAAGGTCAATCAAAGTCTGCCAACAAACCAGGGTCTACTCAAACAGCACCACAACAACAACAACAAACCAGCAAAGATAAAGAAGTGGAGAACTCTGCTAATGAAAAAGCTGAAAAAGCTGCTGAAGATAAGCAAAAGAGGGCTGATACTTTGGAAGTCAAGGCAAAGTTGTTGCTAAAACAGAAAAAGGAACAACAGCAGGAAGTTGAAGATGTGGGTTCCTCAAAAAGGAAGAAAATGCCTGCCAAACATATCAGACAACCACCATCCAAACTGAAAACCACTGCTGTTAAAACCACTGCTGATAAAACCACTACTGCTACCCAAACCACTGATACCACCACAACATCTGAACCTGTCATCACTATCACCAAACCTACATCTGAACCTACAACCACATCACCACCTAAATCTCAAACATCTGCTGGTCCTACTAAGGTGCCAACAGATGTTAACACCACCACTGCTTCTACACCACCATCACCAAAAATCTTGTCCAAAAGGAAGAGGAAATCAACCTTTGTTGTACAGGATGAAAACATACACACATCACCACTCACCACTTCAACAACACAATCCACACCTATATCAGCCATTCCACTTTCATCATTTTCACCACACACTTCACAACTCAAATCCCATAGACCACCACCAACCATTACACCATTGGCTGTTCAGTATCCCCTTGAACTTGATCTACTCAAGGGGAAATGCAATCCTTCTATAATACTGAACATCCATCTGAAAGATCTTTCCCTTCTCTTCCACATTTCCTTGTTCCCCTAAACATTGACACATATCTAAAATACAAGGCTGAACAGGCAGATGCCATCATTAAAGGGAAATGCAAAGGGAAGGATGACAGGACTGCTCAGGGCATCCATTCAGCAGAGATTAGCAAACAGAGAAGGATTGAAGATTTTGCTAAGACCCTGAGCAACTCCACGTCTGCCATGCCTCTCAGCAGTGACATGGAAAGGGAGGTTAGAGAATCACTTCTTGAACAGATCTTGGCAACCATGCCTTATAAAGCAAACAAGAAACAGTTTGCAGGCTAGACCACTCATGCTCTCAGAGAAGAACTTTTAAGGATTGAAGAGTTGGCCAAGAATCCCCAAGCTAAAGTCTCTGCCCCTGATTTTGGTAAAGGCAGAGATCCAGCCAGAGCCTTGAAGTTTAAGAGGATGAGACAAGAAATTGTGGCTGCTGATTATGGGGAGATGAGGTCAGTTGCAAGATGGTCTGAGCTGAGGCTGGTTGAAACATACAAGAGACTAGAAGAAAACAGGAAGAAAGATCCTAGCCTACCCAGAAAACCTGTCTACTCTGATGAACCACTGATGAAGAGACCTCAACAGGCTTTTACATTAGACAGCTTACTGGACACTTCTGATCTATCAGCTGCTGCTAGAAGACAATTCAAGAAACAGAAAGAAATGTCTGAAAAAGATCAGAAGAAGTTTGCTGATACTTACATAAAGGAGGGCCTCTTCAATCAAGTACACTTTTTCTCAGATCCCACTACTGATAAGCTCAGAGAACTCATTGGGAGACCTCCATCACCAAACTCATCAAGAATAAAAGTGCACCTCAGCAAATCCACTGACTCAAAAATTCTAAAATGGAAGGTCAATAAAGACAACCATGAATTGACTTTGCTCAGGTCAGACGGAAAAGTTCAAAAGCTAAGCATGGATGATGCATATAGCCTGTGTGCAGATGACCTCCAAACACTGCTGAACCTTGAGCTTGAAAGAGATGTAGAAGACCTATTTGCCTTGGACTTTGAACTTCAATTCAAAGGACAAATCAGAGAAAGTCTGATGAGAAATAAAGATCAATAATAAAGCTTAGTTTTGGCATTATCTCTTCTAGGGGGAGATTGTTGGGTCTGCTGACTTGGAGAAGAACAGATGATTTAAAAGCCAAAATATGCTAACAGTTGATTCCCACAAATAAACAGTCTTTACAACATACTCTTCCCAAAAGACTGCTGACCCTAACAACTGTTCCATCCAAACAACTGCTATGACAACTGCTGATACAAAGGACTGCTAGAGAACAACTGATAGAGAACAACTGCTGACCAAAGGTCTGATGAAGAAACAACTGTTGATCAAGTACTGAAGACTAAAGGTCTGTTGGAGTCAACAACACTTAGACTCCAACAGATGTTGTAAGACCATCAGAGTTTTCCCTCAACAGTAGTTTACTTTACAGTGTTTTGTAATACAACAGTAGTTTGTATAGGGCAGATGTTTTATGTTGTTATTCTGTTAGAGGTCACTATCTTAGGTGACGTCAGCACAGGTCACCAGTGGTTTAGGTTTGTCTATATATAGAACAGTGCTTGTACTGTTCTATTGTATCACACACAAACATTCTCTCAGACAAACAATCACTGTATGATCAGGCTGAGGGGGAGTACTTGTATTGATTGTAATCTTTCAATTAATGAAAGCTTTCGATTGAAGAAAACATTTATTCCTTTGTTTTGATTATAGTTTATCATTCCGCTGCACTTTCCATATATACTTACATCATTCATTTCTCATCTTATTCTAAATATATCAAAACAATCAAACTCAGATCCTAACAAAACCTCACCATTTCACACAATCAAACGCGTGCTCCCCCACGTGCCTGACAGGAGACACGTGAGACAAGACACGTGGCACTACCCTGGTCACTCATTTAATCAACAGACGCGCGTGACCGCCACGCGCCTGACACCAGACGAAAAGCCCCCTGCAAAACGTCTGGGGAGACATAAAGCAGACAACGTGTCAGACAGCTGTCTGACACGTCTGCTAAACTTCCACACAACGTTATCCACATTCGAATTCCAGGCGCCATAAATTCAAATGATTGACGACAAAGTAAATGCATCACCCAGCATTTACTCCAAGAATGGGAACGCATTTATAACAAACATGTGGCGTGACACGTCATAGCTCGCGGAATTTTGACGTAAACACGGACAAGGACGTTCTCCGCCTTCTCCCTTTCATAAGACAAGGCCTGACACGTCAGAGTTCGCGGACTTTTGATGTAAGGCGAAGAAAGACGTTCTCCGTCATCTACCCCGAAATATAAAACATGACACGTCATAGCTTGCGGAGCTTTGACATAAAGCGGAGAAAGACGTTCTCCGCCTCCCCCACGACAGGACAACACGAACGGATAAGCTATCATCCGCGACTCATTTTTTAATTCAGTCTAGCGCTACACCTCATCTCGAATCGAGAATAGGAGAAGCCCTAGACTAGGGGGACTTGAAGGGATAGAGAGCCTAATCCAGGCGGACGCGGCCTCCCTATCCCCGCTTAACAAGGGATCCGCAGAAGCGGTCGCGTAACACAGTTCCGGCGGAAAAGACTTGGGTCACAACCCTACACACTTATGGAAAACATGCGCGCGTCTGCCAACGTGCGGACTGCTTCGCATCGTAACATTCTTAGGTACGAGGTACGGAAGATCAAGAGTCAGGAAGATCCACCTGCAGAGGATCACTGACATCACCAACAGGATAAAGACGCGTGTTCGTGGTTGCCCAACAACCACTGAGGTTCAACAGTGACGTGACTAGTTCCATGCTTCCACCATGCTGCCCCTACTGTTCTGACCAGACATGCTTACCTGCTGTCAAAGGTCACGTCAGACGACGGCAGGTAAGTCAACCATGTCGGTTCAGAACAACATGCCGCCAACGGCCAGTCACAAGCTGCCACGTGTCCGCCGGTAAACTCACCGCTGACGTCATCTACAGTGGACGTCCTTTTCCCGCCTTTTTCAGATACCTAGGACGGTTGGGCCGAGCCAAGGCCCAAAGATCACAAGACTCGCCGTGGGCCTCTTCTCAAGCCCACGACCTCCATTATAAATAGAAGACTCCAACTCCCTTCAAAGGGATCGATCATTAATCACTTGTATCAAGGGCTAGAATTACTCTTATACTTTGTACTCTCCAAAGTAATAATATTCTCAGCTCTTTACAGTGGACGTAGGTCACACTCGACCGAACCACTTACATCTTTGTGTCTCATATACACTCACTCACCACACACTCACTCATCTACACATTCGGGTAATCCAAACGGTTTGGGTAAAGGAACGTACGTATATTAACATAAGTGCATCCCCTCGGAGATTAGTAATAATCCCCGAGTAGCTTATTGTTTCTTCAACCATGCTAAGAACATTGGCAGTGTGTTTTAAGCGTTAAAGTAGTGTGTTTTAGCTGTTTTTTTTAAATTTAATGATTATAATACATTGTATTGTGTATATATATATATACACAGAACTAAGTACTTCTAGAGCATAGTAAGCACAAACCAAATTATCATAAATCAAGAAGTGAGAACACCTTGACCCTAATGGATTTAAAATCTACATACAGGATATACAACTAATAATTCAAAACTGTGGCAAATGTAACAGTTTTAAATCTAATCACTTAAGCCTTGAAATTCAGTTAATGTTATGTAAATTATAAGTAACATAAAAAGCCAACTAAGGTGCACTACTCTAGTAAAAAGGGAAGAAAAAAATGAACCTTAGTTTAATTGGTTGAGATATGCATCTAAACATAACAGGTCTACTCGAATGCAGTTAATTAATCCTTTCTTTATTTCCACCCATGCTTCGCGGCGGGGGCAGGCTGATTTAACCATGGCTCAAAGCAAACTGGATCAGATGGAAGTGTTTCCATCATCATAGCCACCAAAAATTCAAAGTGTAAAGTGGATCAGATTCACAGCTAGTAACAGTCGAACCTATCAATACCATAGTCGTTCAGGTGACTAATGCAGAGTACCAATCAAGGAACTCAATGACAATAAAAGCTTACAAATAAAAAAATAAACTTTCCTACCATGGTCAGCACTTAGTAGCCCAAAGGCACACCTCCCAAAGGCACGACAGTGAAGAATTGGTAAAACCCGGCTCACTAGCAGCATTTTGCTGCCGGTAGGACTCGAACTCCTCACCTCCATAAAGAAAGCAAGAAGGGTGACACTCCACTATAAGGGGATTGACATCCAACTTGTAATGATTGATAAACGAATTCACATGTTTTTTTAATCTTATTATTGTTAACTAGTAGGAATGCCCGCGCGTTGCAGTGGGTGCCCAACTGATATCAAATGTAGATATTAGGGTGTCAATCGTTTCGGGTTGATGGGTTGTCGGGTTTACGGGTTGCAGGTTGATGGGTTGAAATGTGCATCCCGAACCCGACCCATATTATTATTCTTGTCAAAATTTTCAACCCTAACCCGACCCAGATAAAATCCGGGTCAACCCGAAGATGACCCGTTTAACCCATATTTTTTAAATGAGTCATACATGTTCATGAGTTATAAGCGGGTTGTTGGTTTGTAAGCGGGTTATCAATAAAATGTTTATTGGTGAGTATATAAATGTGACAAATAAATAATATAGTGTGCCAAAAATAACACAATTATAACTAACTATGTAAATATAAATGAAAAAAGAAAAACAAAAATATAATAGATTTTTTTTTTAAATCCGTAAACGGGTTAACGGTCAACACATTTTATATATGCGTCAACCCGAACCCGACCCATTTTTAATACGGGTCGACCCGAACCCGACCCGTTTTTTAAATGGGTCGTGTTACTTGACCCAAATCTTTTTTTTCGTATCGGGTTTGGGTCGGTTTTCGGGTCGTGTCAATAATTGCCGCCCCTAAATGTAGTTATATAAGCAATCTATTTACTGATCTATTATATCATTTTGTTTGCAATCATAGTCAACTTTGCTCAACCAATCAGTAGCTAATTTACAGTAGCACTTTATTTTAATACTAACAACACACATCTACAAATGCCATAGACACTGTAGCTTTAAATTTGTGCTCACATCCTTATTGATTACAATGACTCAAAAGGATCTTGCTAATCACACTAACCATGCTTTTAAAAAAATGACGGAATAAATAACAATGTTAATCAATAAAACACATAGATATGTATTCTCAATTACATACAAACACCAAACAAACAATTCTAGACCATCAATGAATTTTCATACTAAAAGGATTTTATTTGCCCCTTTATTTTTCAATATGCAACTTTATTACCTTTTTAAATATTGATCTTTGTATCTAATAAAGCAATGAATACAATAGTTCAATAGTTTGGTCAATTAGACAAAACAATGGCCACCACTACCACTCCTCCCCCTCTTTCCAAAAATCCGGCCTCTCAAACACTTCCTCATGCAGGGCAATATGTTTTAAATCATCAATTTGAAGATGTTATGGATAATATAGTTATCTCTCCACCCATACTTTTAATACCTGCAATTTCTTAACAATAAAAAACATTAAGGTAGGGATTTATAAAGGAATTTGACTATTGAATACTATACAAAATAGAAGCCTAATTGATGGATCATTAGTTAATTAATTTAACTCTTTAAAATCACACATCAGCTTAGTGAAAATGATTCAAATGTGCTTTTGGTCAAACAATTGAGTCATTTGTTGCCCAAGGTATTGACATCTACACAAAAAAAGTAACATAATCATTTAATTAAAAACAACTTGTATGAATATGTTTGGGCTATTCAAAGGCTAAAAATTAGTATGCAATGTAAACATAGTAATGAGATAAACCATAAATAACAATCTCATGATGCAAGTTGTAGTTATCTAAATAATATATCCACACCTTTGCATACGACTCGTATAGTTTCTTGTATTTTCATTTAAGTGCTGCCCTCTCTTAAAAATACAGATCCACATAAAGACGGTTCCCATTCCAAACCAAGATATTTGATAGTTAGTGGACAGAAAACACTTCTACTTTATATTGTATATTTATGGTGCAATAAGTCGATATAAAATTGTATAAAGTAGTAGGTTACCTTCTTTTCTAAAAGACCATAAATAAAGTTAATGAGAACTCCATCCCCAAATCCAAGAAGTTCAGTCACCCTGTGAGCTATCCATGGCCGCATAACATCAATCTTGACTTTCGACATATCCACCTAAACAAAAGACTGAAGTATTATCATAATATACCTTTACGACTGGAAAAAAACATAGCTACTGAAGCATTTCAATACGAAATCAGGAGAATTAGGAAGAAAATTTGGAGAATAAATATGCCATTTTGGAAAATAAAAAGAGAATGTAAGATAGAATTTAAGACATAAAAATGAAAGCTTCATTCAATTCTAGAGAATAAATGGTGTCTCTGGGCTTTCTCTATAATCAATTTTGAAGGTGAAAGGGAAAAGGGTAGCAATGTAATAAAATTTTAACTTTTAACTAAAAATCAAAGATAAAATTACATGCATACCCTTTTAAGTGTCTTAATTGTACAAAAAGTTTCAATTATACCCTTATTATATAAGCTTGATTCACTTGTACTTGTTGTTGTAGTAGTTGGATGGTGTACAAAATTACTATGGTAGCCATCACTCCTCCTTAATAAGATAATATAGATTAATGTCTGATTATTAAAGTTGCATATCTAAAATTTTAAAGTTATACGGAAACTTAAAAGGATTTGATTCTTGGTCTCCATCATATATCCACTGGCAATTGACGGTTTGGATTTGAATGTTGACGAAGATCAACTCACATGGAAACCATTCAGTCAATCGGGCCTAACATAATCTTACAGCTAGTGAGATACCCGTCTGTTGGGACGGGTTTTTGAACGGGGATTAGAAAGCGTAAAAGTATATTTGGGTTGATGTTATCATTTTGAGTAAGCGAATGTCGATAACTAATCCCTATATAATCTTAAAGTATATCAATTTTAAAAGTTTTGTTAATATATATTATTTATGAAATCATTCATTGAAAAAAATACTAATTTATTTGTTTAGTTTAAAAAAAAGGTTATATGAAATCTTGGTATGAACCAAAATGTGTGACAACATTAATACCAACCACACCAACATTACTACAAAAGTTTAAATATAATACCAAAAACCTACAAAACGAAAGTTGTCTTAATCCACAAAACATACCAACATAGCAAGTAGTTTCATAGTAATAATTTGTGACATAAAAACATATTAGTATGGTTCGATTAGTATCTAGCTAGTATGTGACCCGTCCGCTGGGACGGGTTCTGAAACGTAGAACATTCAATTACGTGTGCATTGAAGATTTCAATAACACCGTATCCAATTGGGATTAGTAAGCACAAAAGTTGATTAATCTGGTACATATTAACATAAATTTTGTTATTTAACTAAAGCATTTTAACATTCTTTGCTTTTTTATCTATAATCCGGAAATGTTTAGGGAGAACAAATAATAACGAAATACCTTCAACGTATAATGACCGTTATGACTTTATATGATTTGATAGCAATAAATTAAAGCCATGCATAAATTATATTATTCATAATAAACAACAAAATAATCAATTTGTTTGTAGACTTCTTACACCTACATGTAATTATAAGGCTACATGATGCAAAATGGAGCCCTTAGGGGCTCTATTGCGTCACATCAGTGTCGTGTCAAAAAATGGGCTTTATTCCCATCTTTCAATAATTACCAGGAAGTAGAGTAACACCCCCTTTAAATAAATAAAAGAAAATTGAGAAATGAAAAAAGGAAAAAAAAATATTTGATTGGTTGGATGAGATGGGGCCCAACCAACCATCCCATTCAAACCCGTTATTCTGCCCACAATTGGTGAATGGCGTCCATGAAATAGGGAAGAAGCGTCATTTTTTAAAGAAAAGCTAAGGTGGAGGGATGGCGCCCCTTACACCGGTCAGCCTAAAGAACCAAAAGCATTTGTGTTGTTATGTCATGGTTTACCTAGAATTGTTTCATGTGTTGTGTATTTGATATATTAATAAATTACTGTTGTTTATTCTAAGATCAAATAAAACATTTAACAACAGAGCTAGTATAGTTGTATGAACTAATGACACAATTATATTTTTCTAACCCGAATACTCAAAAAACAATAATAAGTCAAATATAATGTATAAGTGGTACATTTCAATGAAAATAAAATGCACGAATACAAAAAGAAATAGGTATATTAGATTTTAATAATTCAAACTTTGACGAATTGGCCGATATTAATCCTAACTTAAAAAATTCTCTATAGTAGTCCCAACTTGTAAACTATTTTCCTCCGCCGAGCCTTTTTCTAACTGAGTCTAACCCAGTTAGTACTTGGTGACATTAATGCTGAGGTGGACACTGACATGTAATAAAATATCAGATGTGTAATTAATCATTTTCTATTTTCACCACTTCCTCCTCCACCACCACTACTGTAACGACCCAGGTGGTGCAGCGGATTAGCATTAACAGGTTTAATTGTAATGACTACATTTAACTGAATTTCGATACTGATGAAATACATAAAATGTAGCCATAGCATCCTCTTCTTATCCAGATCTTCTAGTTGTTAGCTTTCTCTTTAATAATCTTGTATAAATACATGACCACATGCTTAAAGTACGTTAGTATTTTCATACTAGTGAGACATGCCGAGATTTAGACATACTGATATAATAATGACTCAAGTTTAATAACATGCAACTTAACGTTATGGTTCTGTCATTCTAAGGTAGAATGTATTATCGATGGTAGCACCGTACTAATGCTCTATAATGGTTCCAAATCTCGAATTGGTTCAGAAAGTACATTCACTTGATACCGAATGGATTCATTCTACGTGATTTCTATTCGACCGATTTCTATTATATAACATGATCATGATTCGATGATATTCTATTAACAACTCGATAATACTTTTATAAATATAAACCATATAAATACTTTGATAACGACTGGACAAGCATGTAATCACCCCAAAAGCTTTATAATAAAACGGGGAAAGGATCATGTACTCACCTCTATTATATTCTTCTGGTTATGTAGTCTATTTCCTATCGGTATATTCCAGGATATGTTGTACCTATTATATGTTATAAACATTAGCGCGTGCAAGGCTTATGCACGTGATAACTGTGGGGGACAATCCTTTAATATTATATTCTTTTATATTCTCGTATATAAGTTGGTGTATTTATATCCGGTTAATATTATCGTCCCACACGTGTCACGCTTAATATAATAATAATAATATAATATTTAATATAATAAACACTAGCTGATTACCCCGGGAGGGTCACGGGGTTGAAAAATCTAATATTACGTGATAACCTATTGCAAATAGCTTAAGTTAACTAACCACAAAATCTCTCAATCATTGCATGTTCATAGTATTCTAATAAGTAATAACTCATATTTTCTAATCTAAAACCTAATCAGTAATCATCTAAATAATCACTTATGTAAGCTGTAACTATTCAAAAACTCATTACATCTCTCTAATTTCTCACATTCTAATTGCTCTTATAATTCCTAACCTAATCAACTAAACAAACACTTAAGTTTGAAGTTGTAACTATTGCATCTCATTATGCCACGTGGCATAATCAAGAGATGGTTGATGCCACCATTGAACGCCACGTCAGCAACTATCAATTCTTCCCGGGAGCGTCCGAGGGTTGAAAAATATAACCATTCTAATAATACTAATACTAATAGTAATAATTATTACTATTGTAATTAAATAAATAAAAAAATAACCTTGCTATAAGGTGACACCATGTGTTGCAGTGTTGCGCGATTCTTTCTCCTAGCTTCTTTTGATGAAGTATACCTAGTAAAATTCCAATGATAATATGGCGATTGGGCTGATTTTCAACATCGTAGATAAGAACCTGGTTTAAAAGAAAAAAAACATGATTAATGAATAACATGAACACTTTGTGTGTTTTTTTCCTGTATAAACGAAACGTCACAAAAAATAGTCGATTTTTTCTCCGTTTTTTATATAGCACTATGGTACTCGTTGGAAAGATAATAAATCGCTCGTTAATTTGGTGTAATTTTTTTCTTTAAAAAAACCCGTATATAAAAGATATAAACGGTTAAAAATTATGGGATGAAACATGAGAGAAAAAATGTTAAATTTATTTTTAAATTCTTTTTTCCTAATATAACTCAATTTAATTTTAGTAATTGAGAATTTATGGTTTTATGTTTATCTTTTTTTTAATTAAAAAAGGAAATAATTCAAAAACACCAAAAACACTCAATTATTAAGCCGCGGGGCACTCTCAAAAGAGGTTGAGGCCTCCATTGCACGTCACGTCAGCATATACGTTTTCTTTTACATATATAGATAGAGGGGAAGTATTGGGAGTAAACCCTTCAAAATGAGTAAACCTTAGTAAACCCAACATGTGGCCTACATTAATCCACATAACCCATTTGTAAATATATTATTTTATGTCTCTAGGGTCATTTTAGTCTTTTTAACATTCCCCCCATTTTCTAATTTTTGAATTTCCCCCTCACCCTATATAAACAAGCATCATCATCATCTCTCTCTCTCTCTCTCTCTCTCTCTATCTCTTCAACCATAAACATAATCCCTTCCACCATAAACAAGCATCATCTTTTCTACCATAACTATATTAATTGTTACAAGTTTGCAGAGGTAATTTAAAGATGAAGCATAAATTGAAGCGTGGATTTGAACCTGTTGTTACTCTACTCTGGTCCTCTTACCACAACTAATCTTCAATGGCTTTTGCACTATATCATCCACGTAAGTAGTACCAAATTTCATAGCAATGATTTAGTTTTTTTTAAAGGTAAAAACTTTTGCCATGGTTATTTTAAATGTGTGAAAATGAATAAGAATAGTCTATTTTACGAATTCCCTTTGGGAAAATACAAGAGATCTAGATCACAGTAGATTTTTTCAAGTGTTTTTAGACATAAAGCTTATTTTTTAATATTTTCAATCATGAAAGCTTATTATTAATAACTATATTATCTTATAGATATAATTGATAATTGTTAATATATGATGATGGTTTCAGTTTTGTCATAGTATTCTTGCTGTTGTTTAAATATTTTTTTTATTTTTTTAATTTAAAATTTGTTTTTTATTAACTTTTTGGTGACACCTACCTATGATATTTAAATGATAATCTTGTTTGTCTATTTTGCTCTGTTGATGGATTAAGGGTATTTTTTATTTCCCCCCTTTGTTGATGAATTAAGTGAATTAAAAAAGGGATTTGAATTATTCATGATAGCATTTATTTTACTGCTGTTATAATATAGAAACAATTTTGGGGATAGTTTGTTTGCACACCAAGTATTTGATCGAATGCTTAAATGAAAAAAAAAACTTATGTCAACGTTTTTTATTTTTTTATTATTAGTTTTATGTTTAAGTTAGATTGGATGTTAGAAAGATCATATTTTTTGAATTGGGTAAATGTGTTTTTTGTTAGTTCTGAATTAGGAGCTGAATCTGTCCCAATTAACATGTGTTAGGGTTTAATTAACATGTGTTAAATAGCAAATGGGTTTTATTTTCTTGGTATATCTTTTAATTTGTTTCTATTAGTTTAATTAACATTTTTTTTGTTTCGTAGGGTAATGTGTTTTTATTGCATAATATAACTTGGTATATCACTGTTTTTTTTCAAATATAACTTGACTGTTTATATCTTTCATAAAAATCTATGTACTTGTATATATTAAAGTAAATGTTTGATTTTGGTGAAGGTTTTGAATATTAGTATTGGTGCTTACTGATGTGTCAGGGTTAAATTAACACATGTTAGTGATTTTAGCACATGTTTGTATTGGTGCCTACTAATGAATCTATCCCAATTGACATGTGTTAGGGTTCAATTAACATGTGTTAGTGATACTAACATAGGTTTGTATATGGTGCCTACTGATGAAGGTTTTGAATTTTTTGTATTGGTGCTTACTGATGTGTTAGGGTTCAATTAACACCTGTTAATGATGCTAACACATGTTTGTATTGGTGCCTACCGATGAATTTATCCCAATTGACATGTGTTAGGGTTCAATTAACATGTGTTAGTGATGCTAACACCTGTTAGTATATGCCCAACTAACACGTGTTATGGTTCAATTAACATGTGTTAGTGATGCTAACACATGTTTGTATATGTCCAATTAACACCCAAATTGACCCAGTTAACATTTTCTAGTGATTCTAACACATGTTAAAAATAATTAATGTAGGAGTATCTATGAACAACCACCGGAGTTCAAGCCGGCTACTCCGCACAAGGATCGACTAGAGATGTAGTGCTAATGATTGAAACATGAAGCTGAAGATGCCTAATAAGGAATGAAGCATAACGCCGAAGACGACTATTAAAGAATGAAGCATAATTTTAAGTTTCATGTGTTTTTGTTAGTTTATAATAGTTTTGTATCATCTTTTTAATTGTTTAGATTTATATGAAATTAATTTGTTACACTCAATGTCGATTGCAATAAATTTTTATATACATGTGTTCTTTTATGTTGTTATACCAGTCCAAAATTAACGTGATAATTATTTGAACCAGTTACACGTGTTAGTGATGTCTGTGAAATGAGTTTGTTTGAAGAGACCAAGTAACATGTGTTAAAGGGCTCGTGTGGCATTCGTTATTAATAAATCTGGATCTTTAAATTAATATATGAAATAAGTGGTAGAGAAAAAAGTAGGAGAGAGAAGGTGGAGAGAGAAAAGGTGGAGAGAGAAGATGAAAAGGTGGATAGAGAATGTGACAAGATGGAGAGAGAAGGTGAATCTATTTTACCTTTATACTCTTTTCCTAATATAATATCATTTAAACTCTAGTATTAAAGTCAAGATGGAGAGAGAAGGTGGGACCATGCTTCACAACCATTGATCATGCTTGATCAATGGTTGTGGTAAGGTTTATAGAGTTTCCTCAAATATTTGAGGTTTACTCTAGAACCATCCCCTATAGATAGATAATACTAATCTAACCTCTCTCTTCGAGTGTCTTGACTGTGTGAACGGGTTCGAATCCGTACGAACCAAGGTAACCAGATTCAACACCTTATGGTAACGGGGTCGATAACCGAAACGGGTCTAGCTTGTCGGGATACGTTTGAGACTTGAGGAAGACGACCGGTTATAGAATACTTGATGACAGTCACCGGTTCGGTGACTGTCCCAATCGTTGATATAATCAGAAGGAGAAACAAACAAGGGTCTTAGTTCGATAACTGGTTACCGGAAGAGGATATGGCTTCCGAGTGGTTGGGATATCGGGACCGGAGGGTGATGTCGGGTTATCGGAACAGAGGTGGTGACTGGTCGACGGGAAGAAGGACCCATCCGGAGAAGGTTACCGGTAACAGTGACTGTATTAATGATGGTTATGGTGTTTAGTGCGATTGCCGGCTAGCCGAACCCAACCGGAGAAGATGACCGGAAAGGCGGCCCGTACCGGTGGTGCCCTCCCTCTCTCTCACTCTCATCGTACCTTTCTAATTTCTTTCTTTCTGTTTGTTTGTAGGTTCTCCATGAATGTTGGGTATATATTATTAAGATAGTGTATGTATTCCGAATGAGGTGTCATGAATGTTATATGTATATATAGTAAATGGGTACATACATGATGAAAATAGATAGGTGATTGTACGATCAAGCTTTGGACAGATGCATGAATAATATGTATGTGTAATGGATAAAGGTAATAATGATATGATGATGAGGATGATAAGTGTTTTCTAGATAGAGATTGAGTTTGAGGATATGGATATGGACGTGTGTGTGCGTAGGATATAAGCATGGAGAAAGGGAATGTATGTTGATGATGAGTGTAACAGGTGGATGGCTAGGTGGTGATATTATAAAGGTGGAGTGTGGAGATATATATGGACAGAGTGTTATAGGGGTAAAACATAAGCAGAGAAAGGGGCTCCGTGTGCATGTATGGTGAATTGATAATGTAGGTGCATGAATATTGATATGGTGAGATGATGATAAGGCTCTAAATATATAATACACAGGTGGGGGTGTGGGTTTGGGTCGGATAGTTCTAGTGGGCCGGGATGTTTACCGGGCTGAAGGGGTATTGGGCTTTTACAAATGGAGTCCAATTGTTATACGCTAATATGTTTTGGTCTTTTATTATCGTGTGGGCTTGATATATTGGGCCGATTCCATTGGGCCGGATTAGCTTAGTTATAATATTAGATAATTACACTATATAAATACACAAACCTTTTGAACAGTGATTCTGATGCCTGTTATATTGAATAAGTATGGTTAGTAATGAAAGTTGATAAGATGTTATGGCTCTAGCATGGTGGTTAAATGGTGTTGATCATAATGAGACGGTGCAGGTTCGATTCCGGCCCGAAGGGGTTTTTTAAAGTAATTTTTTCCTTTTTCACACAGCTGTGTCTTCTTGCCACGTGCCAAGCAGTGAGGCTGTGCATCTGTTTCCCACTAACTGAATTATAATGATATATTATATTAGCTGGTTTATAAGGTGGCTGCATGTTAGACTATATCATTTTCATCAAGTAAATATCTTCATCTTTGTCCGGCGATTGTAAGGAGACCCAAGGTGAGTCATAACTTTGTTTCACTTGCGATGCTATCATCTTTGTTTGTCATGTTTTAGGCTTACTTTGTTTTTGTAGAATGCATATTTGTTTTTTTGAACCTTTCAGATTTTAGATGTGTTATGTGTTTTTGTTTTCTTTTTTTTCCCGTCTTATTACTTGGGTTTGCACCTTAGTTTGTGATAAAATTTGTTGTTAACGGTTTTCTGATCTATGTTGTTTATGTTATGCGTAATCCAAGTATGATGTGTTCGTTTTTGGTGTGTTATGTAACGTCTTTCATTGCGATGTTATGTAAATGTGATGATTTTGTCGTGTAAAAACGGTTTTGCTTCAGAATAAGTTTTTAAATGTTAGTTTATGCTTTTCGTTTATGAAATGTGTTTGTTTGTGATTTAATGATTTTGTGGCTTAAAATAACCGTTTTGATTAAGTTTGTGAGGCTTATTTTGCGTTTTCCAGATTTCGGTGTTCGTTTCAGATTTCGTGCTGTTTATGCAGGTATGTTAGCTGTTTTCGCTTCTGTGTTGTGATTATAAGAATAGTGCTTGTGTTATATGTGTGTAGCTTAGAAATGTTTGTTGTGATCAGAATTAACTGTGTTATTGTAGTGTAGTTTGTACGCTTACACATCGTACCACGCGTTAGTGTTTGTTCGGATGATTTTGCCCCGGTGGGAATATATTACATGGAAACCATCTTAATAGGAACACAACCAAAAGAAATCCACAGTAGTTAGGATAAGAATCAGTTTGTCCGTCCAATTCGCTTGCGCAATGAGGCGAGGTGAGATAGCAAACAAAATGCAACATGCTGTAGCAAAACTACATATTACATATTATTGGTAGACCTATTATGAAATGGTAAAATACTAAATTAAAATATAGCTAGAAATTTAAAAGTCACACACTTAGTTCATTAAAGCAAACTAAGTTGCTGTGTTAGGTAACAACGCTCTAAAATCCTGTTTCTTATTTGTCCAGCCACCAAAGAGGTAACCTGGGAAAAAAATTGAATTTATATCTTAGCCAAATTAGGACATCAGTTTAGTTACCCCTGCATTCTTATGACCATGGCAACAATATCTTTATGTTGTATAGAGTTCGGGCTTTGCCCCGGTAGTAGAGACCGGCGTTATAGGTCGTTGGCCAGCTGCGCCGCTGCTGGTCGCAGCGTGCGCGCGGCTGCTGGTCGCGGCCTGCGCTGCTGCTGTCGCAGCGCGCGCGCGGCTGCTGGTCGCGGCCTGCGCTGCTGCTGGTCGCGGCCTGCGCTGCTGCTGCTGGTCGCAACTTGCGCACTGCTGGTCGCAGTCTGCGCTGCTGATGACATTAACGAACTGAGAGGCAAGGTAAATTCATAAACAAATTGAATTGATTATAACAGACAACACAATGATATATAGAAGCTAACCAACCGGCGCATCTACATGGTCTTCATCATAGAAGTCGGATGCGCCTCTTCTCCTTTTGTCATATTTATCTTCATTGTTGTCATCGTCTGTAGCACAAGAAAAAATGGAACTGAAATCAAAATCAAAAGTCTAAATAATATGTACGTATTAACCATCTTGATCATTTAATAATTTCATTTTGTGAGTCCAATGATATGGTACACATAACACTAACTGAATACAAATACACAAAGATGTCAACACTCAAAATTAACCTACCCATAGATAAAACATCAAGGCGTCTTTATACCTCTTATATCCAGCGGGCCTGTGTTGTTGAGGAGAAAGAAAGCATCACCGTCGCTAACTGGTGGATCTGCGAGTCTACAGCTGCTGCTGGTCGCAGCCTGCGCTGCTGATGATATTAACGAACCGAGAGGCAAGGTAAATTCATAAACAAATTGAATTGATCATAACACACAACACAATGATATATAGAAGCTAACCAACCGGCGTCTCTACATGGTCTTCATCATAGAACTCGGATGCGCCTCTTTCTCCTTTTGCCATATTTATCTTCATTGTTGTCATCGCCTATAGCACAATAAAAAATGGAACTGAAATCAAAATTAAAAGTCTAAATAACACGTCTATGGGGATAGCTGAAAGGATGTTAGAGGCCGTAAACATTGAAAGTGATTGACTAATTAAATCTGGCGAAGACCCAGTTATTCGTGATTCTCCGCATTAACCAAAGAGTGGGATCACTAACTATTATCAATATTCTTTTTACCTATGCGTGAAAATGTCGTCAACTGCATATAGTAACAAAATCAAATTATGATCATGAAATAAGCTAAGGTCTTTTTATCCTATTAAAATATAATGCTCTCTCATATTACTACATATAAATTGTTGATAAAAAGATGGTTTTGCATTAAAAATATACCTGATTGTACATCAGATCAAAGGATGGTTCCCATTCACACATATACCTGACCATCAAAAGATGGTTTTAAATTGAAAATCATCTCACTTTTCAGGTCAACCCCTAAGTTTTGTTCTCTACTGGCACTCCATTTAGCAACTTCTGCATTGAGTGGTAGATGTAAATTTTATGTTACGCGATTTACAACAGTCACAAAACTATCAATAGAAGAAAAAAGAGTCAGGGTACAAATTTGACATAATACACGCACATAATCATCCATGGACATACAATATTAATACTAATCTTTGTTGTAGAGTTGTAGCCCCAACTACAGTTTTCTACAACACACCTCCAATCAAAGATTCCTTTCGTAGCTTCAGCAACTCACAGACTTAGTCATCCATAACCATAACAATTTACATCAACAATAAACCAAAATGCTCTAATAATAGTAAATCTTTAAAATCATAAATTAACACAATGTCCTAATACATATATTAAATTCATTAAATCTACACCTATGAAGACATAAAACCAACAGTTTGTTCCTGGAGCCGGTGCTGGAATCGCAGTGCCATTCTTGACCACCCCAACCGAGTTGATCAAATGCAGGTCTGTGCTCTTATCAACAAAGATGTGAAAACTCAAAATTAACCTACCCATAGATAAAACATCAAGGCGTCTTTACCCAGCGGGACTGTGTTCTTGAGGAGAAAGAAAACATCACCGTCGCTAACTGCTGAATCTGCGAGTCTACAGCTGCTGCTGTCGCAACCTGCGCTGCTGCTGCTCGCAGCGTGCGCTGCTGCTGTCGCAGCGCGCGTGCTGTTGCTGGTCGCAGCCTGCGCTTCTGCTGGTCGTAGTGTGCGCGCTGCTGCTTGTCACATCTTGCGCTGCTGCGAGGCGAAGGAAATCTGATACATAAATCTTAGTACAAGTTTTGCAGCCAGCCTGACAAGAAAGTAGTAGCGTTAACATTTGGACATAAGGAGTGGCTTTGCCTTTGTTTTTGTCCGTGCATTAGTTGTCGTCTTGCTGTATTAGACGTCATGTTTTTGCGTGTGTATTAGGCTTCATGTTATGCTGACGTTGCCTACTGTTTCGCCGGTTAACCTGTTGAGGCGACAGATTGTTTATATAGCAGTCGCCTGATTATGTCGATGCTTAGATATTACACTTGTGACGTTTTATCTGAACGTGTAACAACCTTGTAGTCTGCGTATAGATATACAGGAAAAAAAAAACTTTCCAAGACTAAACAGTGTATAAGTTTTATTTTGGGTTTTATGCGTTATTGTGAACAAATCTATACTAATATGAATTGGCCTTCAGTCCTCAAGATCGAAGCGTCCCCGTTCTGATGAGGCGTCTACGTCTAATGCAAACGTTTCAGATGTAGTCCCTGTCCAACAACATCATTCTCGCCTTGCTGGTGCAGCTATATCAGCTTCAGTATTACCACCATCACGTCCCACACGACGACAGGCGGCGTATAGGAATGGCATGTTAAGACGTAATAGGGTTGTTGGTTCTGAGGTGGCTGGTGTGAATACACATATACATGCGGCTGCAACTGCGCCGCTAACATCGCCTTTCTATATTGATTTCGGTGATTGCGATCAAGTCTGTGAGTTTTGTGGTGCATTATTTTGGTTTGAAGAACGTCTAGCAAGCTATCCGCTTAGTAGCAGACCACGTTACAATCGTTGTTGTCGTGGTGGTAAGGTCGAGTTACCGTATCCATCTGAACCACCTCAGTTGTTAATAAATATGTTTTCAGATCCTGAATTTATGTCCAATATACGAGCATATAATGCGATGTTTTCGATGACCTCATTTGGTGCGAAAATAGACGATGAGATCAACCAAGGTGGTGTGCCTTATGTGTTTAAGGTTGCAGGACAAGTATCTCATTGGCTTGGTTCTGTGTGTCCATCACCAGGCGACGCACCACGCTTCTTGCAAATGTATGTGTTTGATGGTGATAATGAGGTTAATAATAGGCTTCGATTTTTCCAAGGTTTAGAATATCGCAATCCTGTTTATGATGTTGTTGTTTCTTTGACACAAATGTTAGACGAGGTGAATGAATACGTCAGACTTTTTAGAATGGCTAAAGAATACTGTACGCGTTCAGAGATTCCGAATTTTAATATTCACCTCTACAGCCGTGCATCTGACAATCGTTATAATGTGCCTGCCGCAAACTGTTTGGGTGCTATTATTTGTGACGGTGATCAACTGTCGTCACAATTTGATGTTATTATCAGGAGCAAAGATGGCACGCCACATAGAGTTAGTAAGTTACACCCGTCTTACATGCCGCTACAGTATCCGTTGCTTTTTCCACGTTCTGAACAAGGGTGGTCTCCTGAGCTACTCCTTAAAGCTCCATCAGTTGATGCAGGAGATGTTGATGATGGTGTTACGGTTGATACAAATGTGGTTGAAACAACTCCGTCTATCACCACTTCGTCTGACGATTCCAGAGTCACTCCGATCATGTTCTACAGTTATCAAATACATGACCGTCATAATTTGTACACTCATTTGCTTAAAGCATCTAGACTGCTACAACAGTATTTAGTAGATGCTTACGTTTGTGTGGAACATTCTCGATTGGAATATTATAGACATAATCAAGATGAGTTTCGGTGTGAATTTTTACAAGGAGTGCATGATGCGATATCTAGAGGTGATACTGAGGCTAATACTATTGGGAAGAAAGTTATTTTACCTGCCTCTTTTATCGGTGGACCGCGGTATATGTATAAACATTACCAAGATGCATTGGCAATATGTCGTGTCCATGGGAATCCACAGTATTTCATCACCTTTACTTGTAATGTACGTTGGCCTGAAATAAAAAGGCAACTGAGTCGATTTGGTGTCTCTAACCCACAAGATCGGCCAGACATTATTGCAAGAGTGTTTCAGTTAAAAGTCCGTGCTTTTATCAAACATTTACGTAATGCAAAGCCTTTTGGTGATGTAACGGCAGGTATGTACATATAATTTTTGTTACGCCTGTTTTACACTATTTGTACATGTTTATATGTACGTTATATTCATGATCTTTATACGTACAGATTTGTATACTATTGAGTTTCAAAAACGAGGCCTTCCACATTGCCATACTTTGCTGTGGGTATCTAGCACTTATGCTGTACATGATGCCAATCAGGTTGATCAGTATATAAGCGCTACAATCCCTGATGTGTCGACTGATCCAGTTTTGCATCGAATTGTAACAGAGTTTATGCTGCATGGTCCGTGTGGTTTTGCCCGGTTGACCTCACCATGTATGAAGGATAGGGTTTGTACTAAAAAGTTTCCAAAACTTTACGAGAATGAAACACGTTTTGATAATGCTGGGTATGTTCACTATAAAAGACCTTCGAATGGTGTTTCTATCCTAAAGAATGGTGTGCCTCTCGACAATGGCTTTGTAGTTCCTTACAATGCAAATTTGTTATTACATTTTGATGCACATATCAATGTAGAGTATTGTGGATGGACAATGTTGATAAAATACTTATTTAAATACATTTCAAAAGGCACTGATAGAGTTAGGTATGCATTATCACAACAGACAACGCAACCAGACAATCAAGTGAGAAATGATGTCCAGATTGTTGATGAGATTGCAAATTATGTTGATGGCCGGTTTATTTGTCCGCACGAGGCAATGTGGAGGATATTTGGTTTTTATATACATCATAGAAATCCTCCGGTACAGGTTTTAGCTGTTCATCTTGAAGGAAAACAAAATCTTACGTTTAGGCAATCACAACAACTGACAAACATTGCAGCTGATCCTAATGTTGGCAAAACAACATTAACTGAGTGGTTTGTAAATAACGCTAAAGAAATAACAAATACTGAAACACCAACACGAATTGGCCTTAATCTAAGATACATTGATTACTTAAATAAATACCGTTGGGTTGTCTCATCAAAAAAATGGGAAGTTAGGAAAACAAAAAGAGAGCCTTCAATAGGCAGATTAGCTTATGTACATCCAACATGCGGGGAACTTTTTTACCTACGATTGTTATTAACCTATCAAAAAGGATGTTGTTCTTATATGGATTTGCGAACTGTATCTGGTGTTGTCAAAGCAACGTTCAGAGAGGCTTGTGAGACATTAGGTCTAATAGGGAATGATAGAGAGTGGGAGACAGCATTAACTGAGGCTGTGATGTGGGCTACTCCTGTTGAATTAAGATCTTTGTTTATGTACATGTTACTTTATTGTGATGTCTCAAATCCTTGTAAATTATGGAATTCTAACTGGAAATGCATGTCTGATGATATTAGTAGGAACATTAGTCGAGTTATTAGTAGTGGGTCAGGATTCACTAATGATTCAGATTTAGAACAATATGTGTTGTATGAACTTCAACTTCTTTTAAATTCTAATTCGAATCCACGTACATTAGAGGAGTTTGGCCTACCAATTCCAGATCCATCTATTTTTTCAGCATTAGCAAATACTTTACTCTTAGAAGAAAAAAGTTATGATAGGAATGCACTTCGAGTTGAACACATATCTTTGCATGCAAACCTACATGATGAACAGTTAGTAGTGTATAATGCTGTTTTGCAAGCTGTGACGGATTCAAGACAATTATTAGGCTTTGTTTATGGACATGGTGGTACTGGGAAAACTTATCTTTGGAAAACAATTATTTCGAGTCTAAGATCTAATGGTATGATTGTTCTTGCGGTTGCTGCCTCAGGAATTGCATCTTTATTACTACCATCAGGCCGAACTGCTCATTCTAGGTTTAAAATACCATTAGAACTAACAGAAGAATCTTTGTGTCACATTAAGAAAAAAACAAATCTTTGTCAGTTGCTTTTAGAAACTACCTTGATTATTTGGGATGAGGCCCCCATGAGTGATCGTAGATGCTTTGAATCATTGGATAAGACTCTTAAGGATCTTACTGGAAATACTTTTGAATTTTTTGGAGGTAAATCGGTGTTGTTAGGTGGTGATTTCAGGCAAACATTACCAGTTAAGCCAAGGTGTAGTAAAAATGAGATTTTGGCAGCATGTCTGCCTAGATCGTATTTGTGGAAACATTTTACTGTTTACACTCTTTCTGTTAACATGCGTGTTACAACAGATCAAGATGAAATTAGTGATAGGGAAGAGTTAGTAAGTTTTTCAGAATGGCTTTTAAAGATTGGTGATGGTCGAGAAGGTGTTATTGTAGATCCAGAATATCCAGATGTTAGGAAAATAGAAATACCTGCTAGATTCTTAGCTAGCCGATCTGAAAATCCATTGGGTGAGTTGGTTAGGTTTATTTATGATGCTAATTTGCTTACAAATCCTACACCAATCCAGATTTCTGAACGTGCTATTATTTGTCCAAAAAATGAAACTGTTGATGTTATAAATGAAATGGTTCAGCAATTATCACCAGGAGAATGTGTTTCGTATCTTAGTACTGATTCTATGGTACCTCATTCAAAAGATGGTGCTGAAACTGATGCGATGTACCCACCTGAATACTTAAATGTTTTAAATTTTAGCGGTATTCCAAGTCATCGACTGAATCTTAAACTTAATAGCCCTGTTATCTTAATGCGGAACATGGATCCTAAAAATGGGTTGTGTAATGGAACTAGACTTTTGGTTTCACAGTTGCTGCCACGTGTCATTGAAGCACGAATCATCACCGGAACATGTGTTGGGAATCGAGTGTACATACCAAGAATTAATTTTGTTCATAATTCTAAAGACTTGCCATTTGTTTTCACCCGTCGTCAATTCCCATTAAAAATCTGTTATGCCATGACAATTAATAAAAGCCAAGGTCAATCCCTTAAGAAAGTCGGCCTATATTTACCGCAACCAGTGTTTGGTCACGGCCAATTATATGTTGCCCTTTCAAGAGCTACATCACCTTCTTCACTGAAAATACTTTTGCCTGAAAGCAACGCAGAAAATGAGCACACAACATTAAATATTGTGTATTCAGAATTACTAAACGAAATCATTCAGGTTTAGTATTTGAAAGTATTTAAGACCCGTTTTTATTCATTTACAGTATATTATGTGTCGTTAAATAATTTATATTATATATTTTTTTGTTTTTAAAGGTTAGGAATAATGGAATACAAAGGCATGGCGGAACTGACTCCGAAACAGGCAACAACACCCCTTGAAATAAGAGTGATTCGGAAATGGGTACCGGCGTTTAGAGAGGATGAGGTTCACTATGTTTTTGTAGACGCTGAGGTAAACATCATTTGTATATTTTATAACATATGTTTACATTTTCCTGTATTCTTAACAACTGATTTAACTGTGTTTGTTTTTAATTTTTTTTAAGTTGTTGTGGAATTAAACGCCTCATTTTTCAGGGAATGGGAATACAGGCAATGGCCAAAGGAAGGAACAAACATGTTGTGGAGCCAAAACTTAAAAGTGGTTCGTGTTATCAGATAAATAAGTACGCATGTGTCGAACCTGATAACTTCACAAACACCCTTACTCATTCTGGAACTGTTTTCCTGGCACAAGCAACCGAAATCACACCAATTCCAAACTGCACAACCATACAGGATTACTTTTATGACATTGCTACACATCGAAGAGCTCAATTGGCGTCCTCTCATGAAGGCATTGTTGGTGTGTTGTGTTTTATAAGTTTCTCTTTATACCTTTCTTTCTAACTGAATTTTTGCCTATTATCATCATAACGATTTTACGTATACCTAAACAGATTATATAGGAATTTACCAGGGAATTCAAGACAAAAGAGATTCTAGAAATCAACCTTATGCGGTGTTGACGCTCAGAGATTGCAGGTCTGTACTTTGTAATAACAGCTAGAATATTATGTTGCGAGACTGAGTATTTTTTTTGTTTTCAATAGTAATCAGGATGTAACCATCGCTGTGTGGCAAGAGGTGTTAGCATCTAAGAACAGATTCAACCGAGCAGAGTATGAATCAGCATCTCCACCAGTCATATTAGCGCTGACTGGACTGAAAACTAAAGACTACCATGGTAACCATTCTTTATGATAGTAAATACTGTGGTTATATTTTCTTATTATTATACTCTTTTACTGTTTACAGGAACGCTTCAGTTCCAGACAACAAATGCTACATATGCGTATCGAAATCCTAAAACTCATGAGACACAAGAGCTAATTGATCTGTAAGGATAATTAAAAGACATGTTATTTATCATATGTCTTTACTCATATATAACTTTGTATGTTTATTGTTTAAAACAGGTATCTAAATAAAGATTTTCATCAGCCAGCAGTTGTTCAGGTCACAGGACAGCAAGTAACAATAGGAGAGCTTAAAAAAATGCCAACAAATCAACTTTCTGTAAGTTAAATAACCATGAAATGAAACTTTTGAATCTTATAATGCTTAGCTAAACCATTCTACGCAGGCCAAGAACTTCATAATCAAGTGCACCATTGATTATCTACCAACAACAACGCCTTGGTATTATACCGCATGTATTAAGTGCAATCAGGTTGTCTTACAAAATGGACCAGTGTGGTTTTGTTCTGAGCATGCAGATGTTAGTGAAGTTAAATACATGTAAGATTTTACTTTACTAAGACAACATTTCACCACTTCTAAATTATCATGTTTTACTGAGAGTTAACATGACGCTATGCCTTTGTTATACGCCTGTCTAAGTTATTCAGCCAAGTGTTTGGACACCATAATCTTAGTAGTTACTCTTTAAATTATGCTCGATATCTGTAAATACCATCTGAACTAACCTGTATAAATCAAAAATCAGCCTCCACGACTGGATGCCTACATCAGTCAAAAGCCTAAATACCTAAACACTAGGTTTCCTAATCAAATCATACAACTTCGCACGTCAACGCCTAACCAAATAGGTGCTTGTACAGCTGCACGACTAAACAGTTATGTGTCTAGACGAGTGGATGCCCGGTTATCTTAGTTTTTATGCCTCAACAAATGTTATAATTGTTTTTTTACTTTGTAAGTTTTAAACAGCAAACATGTTTATTGAACATATAGGTAGTATTAGTATAGGCGTGGCTGCGACTGACTTGGTCATTTATTTACCTTAGGAAAACATTCAAGTCTGGTACAGTCGTTAGGTTTTAACAGGTATTCAAATAAACAAAAAAAGGCTTAGTGTTATATTCAAGGATTACCATATGCCTGTGTAAGTCGAATGCCTAGATGTATCAAACCATACAACCTCTCATCTAAAGGACTAAGTGAGTAGACGCCTATACACCTGCCCGACTAAACAGTTATGCGTCTATGCGAGTGAATGCCTATACACCCGCCCGACTAAACAGTTATGCGTCTATACACCTGCGACCAATTACACCTGCTGGCGACAGCGTGCGCTACTGCTGTCGCAGCATGCGTGCGGCTGCTGGTCGCAGCCTGCGCTGCTGCTGTTGCAATAGGCGCGCTGCTGCTGGCGACAGCCTGCGCTACTGCTGTCACAGCATGTACGCTACTGGTGGTCACAGGCTGCGTGCGCGATATGCCTACGACTTACTACTGGGAATCGAACGACTAAACAGTTATGTGTCTAGACGAATGGATGCCCGGTTATCTTAGTTTTTATGCCTCAACAAATGTTATATTTGTTTTTTTGCTTTGTCAGTCTTAAACAGCAAGCATGTTTATTGAACATATAGGTAGTATTAGCATAGGCGTGCTTGCGACTGACTTGGTCATTTATTTACAACCCCATGCGAGACTCGAACCTAAGATGCAAAGGATAATAAGCAACAACCAAACCACTACACCAGCAGATCATGTTGTAAATTATCAATAGGTTTTAGCAAGTATTCAAATTAAATAAAAAACAAAAAAAATACTTAGTGTTATATTCAGGAATTACCATATGCCTGTGTAAATCGAATGCCTAGACGTCCAAACACTAGGTTGCCTGATCAAACCATACAACCTCCCATCTAAAGGACTAAGTGAGTAGACGCCTATACACCTGCCCGACTAAACAGTTATGCGTCTATACACCTGCAACCAATTACACCTGCCGGCGACAACGTACGCAGCTGCTGTCGCAGAATGCGCGCAGCGTGCGTGCGGCTGCTGGTCGCAGCCTGCGTTGCTGCTGTTGCAGTAGGCGCGCTACTGCTGGCGACAGCCTGCGCTGCTGCTGTCGCAGCATGTACACTGCTGGTGGTTGTAGGCATATCACGCGGAAGATAAGCAGTTGGAAAATAAGAGCTGGTGTAAAGATGAAAATTGCCTCTCCGCAGACTGTGACCAGCAGCGACACGCACGCTGCGCGCTATAATCCATTTTGATAAATTAAACAACATTCGACAAAACACAGTACTTAATAAAACATATATTTCCATTGAACAAACTAGAATCACATATTAAACATTACATCAGATTAAAACATGCATACTAGATTACACATATATGGCCAACATTCATATAAGCCTTCAACAAAATTTCCTGACATTCATCTAGGTCAACCTAAAACTACATCTTCTAAACTTTAAAACACAAACATAACAACCCCAACAAAACCACAAGCACAACAAACATCTTAATCAGCATAGCCTCATACACATCAACTTTGGCTTTCAAACTTATAACTTCCTATTGCAACACAACTTTATCAGCTTCCAGCTTATCATTCCGCATTTGCAATGCCCTTTCTTTACCATCATTACAAACCACCTTATCAACATCTTCTTTCCATACAAAAAAATTGCAGTCCCTTTCCTAACACATAATTAACAAAAAATATTACATTCCAAGCTTATTTAAAGACAAACAAAGAAAAAACCCACTTACAGGCCAACATGAACACGCATAGAAATAATGACTAGGTCTAGACGAATGACTACCAGCTTGTCTCAACACGCTAATCCTATCATGATAACAATAAACATTCCTATCAGTACCAAGCTTGAATATCTTTATACTTGGTGATGACCTGATTCTGCAAGAAGATGAAGAACTCATAATATGATTAAAAGGGAAACTACAATTAGAAGCAAAGATAATATTCTGGTTCAACAAGCTGCCGTGTGAACATAAACATCTTTATAGACTTAGGGGACCCACAAAATCAGCCAACTTGTGCATGTAATGAGTGCTTAATATTTTTTCTATTTAATTGGTGTAAAATGTTATATACTTATCTTTTTAAACCAATTAAGGGACACATTGTATAAGAGACAATTACATGTCATTTTTCCATTCCAGCATATAATCATAATACATTTTTGTTAAATGTGATTTTGTAACTATGTTATATAAACCTTATACAGGTATTTAATCCGAGCCACACTCGTAGATGGAACTGAGAAAATAGACGCCACCTTCTTTGACCGAACAGCCATGCAGCTATTACAAATTCCATGTGCAGAAATGATGACAAAACCAAACAACGAAATTCTGGTTCAAGACATCACAAATAAAGAATTGCAACTCCAGGTACAAGCTAGCAAAGACAAAAGGACCGGAATTCTGCGCTGTACCGTCAATAACGCTGAGTTTGTTGCAGCCGAATCTTCAACCACTTCCCAAACAGAAAGAAGCACACCTGCGCCAATAACCCCGCTTTCAACATCTTCTACCAAACATGTGGTGCAATCTCCTGCTACACCACTCCCTGAAGCAACCACAACAGCAGTCCCTGTAGCTAAACCCAATTTACAACCGTCTACAAAACGCGCACTGATGCAATCTGAAGGTAAACAGTTTCTTTGTCTGTGTTTATCCCATTAATATGTACATTCTTCAATTGTTCTCATAAGTTTTTACCATATACAGCCTTCAAAGCAGAACCCGCAAAGAAAAAGACTGTTGCAGATCCAAAGATTTGAACATTAAAACAAGTCTTCCACCCTTTTTGTTAGGCTGTTGTAATCAACTTTGTTAATAACTTATGTAATCATATAGGATGTTATGTAATCTTATTAGTAACTTATCTTATATAATAAATTAGGATCTTATGTAGTGTTTATGTATGGTGATAAATATGTAATAATCATCTTCGTTAATAACTTATCCAATGATTTAAAATCCTATGCATCGACTACATGACCGCCGCAACGCGGCGGATAATGTCACTAGTTATGTTAATTAATCATTATTAAGGAATGTTTATTCTTTCAGGCGTTACAACTACTACCTAAAACCAGCCACCACTAACACCATCAGCCACCACCTGTTACCTCCACCAAAGTAAAACCATTCCTCCACCTACCCACACCATACAACCACCATCTTCAATCCATCTCACCCACTCTTCATATTCACCGCCTCACCACCATTGCAGCCACCTACCACCACCATTACAGCCACCTACCACCCCCATCATATTACTCAAACCTAGAAATCCATTATTACAAAACCATATTGGGTGACACAAGAGTCTATGTGAATATTGCGCCATGCAAACTGGGATACCGTAAGAAACGATAGTAACAATCTTCTCCACTAAAAGTTATGTCTAATTCATGAGAAAGATGTTTCCCTTTCTTTTTTATACCCGCCCAGGACGCATAGTCAAAGAAATTATACAAAAACATATTATCATTATAATTTTTTCTTTTAGTCACGTATGCATTCACTACATAAAACAACTGATTTATATATAAAAAATTTTATATACAATAGTCACTATTACAACTTAAAATAATGCCTATTTTAGTACCTTACGTTAATTAAGCAATTTTATGTTGATTGTGAACCCTAACAAAATTTTCATCCTCACCTACTCATCATATTATATATATATAAAAAAAAAAAAAACCCTACTCATCATATCAAGTCATAGACTTGGCTAGTTTAATAATTATAGTTGTGATAAATAAAAGTGTGTTACTTGACGGGGTGTCAGACACCACTACCCACCGTCACGTTAACAACCTGACTACTACCTCCCGAATAAAGGGTGCTACCCGTCAAATACCCCTGCAACATACGCACACACATCTCTATCCCCTTGCAATACACACACGATGTTTGCTTCATCGGCTACTACATACTTGTTTCATGTTACCCATTATGCCCTGTCCCCCTAACAATTATCTGCCTATAACATTATATTGGACGTTTTATATACACCTTTGCGGTATGTTTCTTAAAATGTCCTATTTGCATATAACTTGGATGACCAATTTCATAGAGGATTCTCAAGTTTTTTTTTAAAATGAGTAACTTGACCCAAACTCATGGGTAAGTTGTATATTGTCCAGCTTAACCCAAAATGTAACAGTTTTTCAACGGCTATTTTTTTGTCATTCATGAGATTTGAACCCCTCACCATTTAAAAATGTGAAGCCTTTTCTAACACCTTGAGACTCATCGGTGTGTAGTCAGGGATAACCTAGGTGAACTAATGTGGCTCACACCCCCAAAGGGGAACACCACCCTTACCGATATATTTTCGGTGACTTCGGGGAATTTTCCCCTATCTCCCTAATTGTTTTTTTGTGTTTTTTTTTTTTTTTTTTTTGCTTGTAAAAAAATGGAAGGGGAAAGGGGAATCATGTCCTTGGTTTGGAGGAGGGGAAGAGGAAAATGACGTGGTACTGATATGGAATTTGGAGGAGTTGGGGGGAGGGTGTCACCACACCAAATAGCCTGGTACCACTAGATCAAATGCCGTTTGGTGTGTACTATCCAGCTTAACCCATGAGTCACTTGTATATTATCCGGCTTAACCCAAAATGTAACCTAATCTCTCTTTTGAACCAACGCTCACAGCCGCAACCCTCGGTCTCATCCTTTTCTCTCTACCATCACACTCTGTAATCCGTCGCCCAAACTATCTTACCATCATAATTCTTAGACGAAAGTTGTGTGTGTGCTATGGATTAGCATTTGCTTGATTTATAGCTTGCTTCTCCTTGTTCTTTTATGCTTATCCGCAACCGATTAGGGTTTGTACAAATCTTTTAAGATTATTACCTTAAATATGCTTTACTTCTTGTTATATACACTTGATTTCACGGGAAGGACAAATATCATCTTCAAGCATAATATTCCTTCTTTGCAAAGCAACCTTGGTTGGAAGACGATCAAAAAAAATTATAGGATAAGTGAACTGATAAACAAATAGGTCCATTGTGGGTTAGAAAATGTAAAAATGTTTACTTTTATAAGAGAAAATGTAGAAATTAAAATAAAACATGTATCAGACATCTCAAGTCTCAACGATAGCAATGTGAGGTGTATCTTTTCTCACTCGTAAAAAGGATTAAAGTTTAATTCTGGCGGCTCTTTCATTTTTTATCGAAGCTTCGACGAACGAAAACAAAATCTCAAGGCAACCTGACCAAAGTAAGTGACTCGATTTCTATTAGGTTAAATTTCTGGTCATTTATTGTAATTAAACTTTACACTAATCACAACACCCCACCACCCCACTAATTATATTATACTAGTTCATTCACAGTTTCATTCATGTTTTGGGTGAAAGCGAGATTAAAAAACTCGTCTTTGGATTGGAACTCTTGGAGATCTTTTAATGTTTCTAGCATCGGGTGGTGATGATGTTTCGTGTTAGGTCTTATTCAGGGGCGGACCTACAGTGTCGCCAAGGTGGGCGGGCGCCCCCCTTACCAAAAAAATTTGAAGTGTTATCCATGAGTTAAAATTTTGAATGCCCCCATAAAATTTTGCAATCGCACCCCTTGAGGTTTCACCACTATGATGAAGAAGTGAAGCAAAAAAGAAAAAAAAAAGAGCAATTGTTTGCAGAGGGTTGAAGAAAACTAATGGAGATTCAGATTGAAGAAGATGATGGTTTTTGTGAACTCTTTATTTTATTTAAGTAGGGGTAGGTGGTTATTGGGTAAGGGAAAATGTATGTATGCTATAGGCAGATAATAGGACAAACCCCTTTCGTTATTTATATTAAATTATTAACCTTCAAATTTATAAGTACAAGTGATACATATTTATGTACACTATTTAAATGAAAGAAGAAATTATAATTTCATGTTATCATATATAAAAAATAAATAGCTAAAACTTGAATTCTAGGTACTGTTTGAATGGTGATTACTTTTTTGTGATTTGTTTATAGATTATTATTATTATTCTGAAGTTTTTATTCATAAATTGTCGTATTTATATTATGTATCTTTTAAATCATAATGACAATGGTGTTTTTTCCTATTATCGTCTCGTATATATGTTAGGTAACATATGAAAACGATAATGTTTCTTTATTATTGTTAGTATTATTGAGTAGTTAAATGTATTAGAAGTTTAAAACATTTAATAATATAATACAGACGAGTTATAGTTATATATATAATCACCAAAATGATTATGTGAAATCAATGTTAAATACCATCATGGAAATAATTTTTGCGTCCAACCCGACCCAACCAGAATCGAATTGAAAAAAACAAAATATAGCCATTGAGAAATGACTTTTAAAAAATTTCCGCACCCCGTGAAAAAAAATTCTAGGTCCGCCACTGGTCTTATTGTATATTAGGTGATCATTGTATGGTGTATCGCTAGTTTTCCGTTTTTAGTGGAATAAAATTTTGTTGATCGTTAAAAAAAAAAAAAAAAAAAGCAAAGGTTCCGTTTCATTTTTATGTTATTCTTCATAGTTCATTCAAAGTTTCATTTGCACTTATTACTAAACCTAGAAAAACACGAGCACACATATCTATTATTTGTTTCATGGAAAATTTAGATGGAGCACTTTTTATATTGATTCTTTACACATCTTTTTTTTTTTTCCTTTCAAAACACCATTATACTTGGTGCAATTTCGGGCCCTTTTAAAAAAATTGCATTTCTTCAGAGATATAGATTTAAACGAATTATGTAAACCAAACATGTGAGAAGTAGAATTGTTTTGTGGAAAGTACCCTTAGGAACTTGTTCCATGTTATCATCATCATTATTCTCATCATACTTAGTTAATCCATCAATAGCAAGCTAAGATAGGGTTTGAAAAGAGTAAGATGTAGACAGTCTTATCTTTTCCCCATAGGAATAAAGATTGTTAGGATCTGAGTTTGTTTGTTTTGATTATGTTCAACTAAATATGATAAATGTGAAATGAATATAGAATGAAAGTGCAGCGGAATAATAAACTGTTAATCAAAACAAGAGAGTAAATGTTTTCAGATCGAAAGCTTTCATTAATCCAAAAGATTACAATCGTACAATTACTCCCCCTCAGCCTGATCACACAGTGTTTGTCTGAGAGAATGTTTGTGTGTATGATGCAATAGAACAGTACAAGCACTGTTCTATTTATAGACAGACTCAAAGCACTGATGACCTAGGCTGACGTCACCTAAGACAGTGACCTCTAACAGAATAACAAACATAAACATCTGCCTATTACAAACTACTGTTACATTGAAAGCACTGATATTAAACAGCTGTTGAAGATAAACTCTGATGGCCTTGTATCTACTGCTGGAGCCTAAGTGCTGTTGGTTCCAGCAGTGCTTTGGTCTTCAGTACTTATATCAGCAGTTGTTCTTCATCAGACCTTTGGTCAGCAGTTGTTCTTCATCAGTTGTTTACTCAGCAGTTCTTTGTATCAGCAGTTGTTGAGCAGTTGTTTGGATAGAACAGTAGTTAGGGTCAGCAGTCTTTTGGGAGAAGTAAGTTGTAAAGACTGTTTATTCAAGGATCAAACTGATAGCATGTTTTGGCTTTCTAATCATCTGTTCTTCTCCAGGTCAGCAGACCCAACAATCTCCCCCTAGAACAGATGATGCCAAAACTCAGCTTTATTTATTGATCTTTATTCCTCATCAGACTTTCTCTGATTTGACCTTTGAATTGCAATTCAAAGTTCAGAGCAAATAAGTCTTCTTCATCTCTTTCTAGATCCAGATTTAGCAATGTTTGGTGATCTTCTGCACATAGGCTGTAAGCATCATCCATGCTGATCTTCTGAACCCTTCCATCTGACCTGAGCAATGTCAATTCGTGGTTGTCTTTGTTGACTTTCCACTTTAGAATTTTTGAGTCAGTGGATTTGCTGAGATGAACTTTTATTCTTGATGAGTTGGGTGAAGGAGGTCTTCCAATGAGTTCTCTGAGCTTCTCTGTTGTAGGATCAGAGAAATAGTGTATTTGATTGAAGAGCCCTTCTTTGATGAATGTATCAGCAAACTTTCTTTGATCTTCCTCTGACATCTCCTTCTGCTTCTTGAAATGTCTTCTTGCAGCAGTTGTGAGATCAGAGGTTTCAAGTAAGCTGTCCAGGTTAAAGGTCTGTTGGGGTCTCTTCATCATTGGTTCATCAGTGTAAATTGGTTTCCTTGGAAGGCTGGGATCCTTCTTCCTATTTTCTTCCAGACTTTTGTAAGTTTCAACCAGCCTTAACTCTGACCATCTGGAAACTGACCTCATCTCCCCATAGTTGGCAGCTACAATCTCCTGCCTCATCCTTTTGAATTTCAAGGCTCTGACTGGGTCTCTGCCTTTGCCAAAGTTAGGAGTGGAGATTTTAGCTTTGGGGTCTTTGGCCATTTCTTCAATCCTGAGTAGTTCTTCTCTCAAAGCATGAGTAGTCCAACCATTGAACTGCTTTTTGTTTGCTTTGTAAGGCTTGGTTGCCATTATCTGTTCAAGAAGAGATTCCCTTACCTCCTTTTCCAAATCTACACTGAGAGGCATGGAGGACATGGAATTGCTCAGGGTCTTAGCAAAATCTTCAATCCTTCTGAGTTTGCTAAGCTCTGCTGAATGGATGCCCTAAGCAGTCCTGTCATCCTTCCCTTTACATTTCTCCCTGATGATGGCATCCACCTGTTCACCCTTGTATTTCAGATAAGTATCAATGTTGAGGGGAACAGATAGTTTGGGAGAGATGGGAAGGATCTTTCTGATGGCTGTTCAGTATTGTAGAAGGATTGTAATTCCCCCTTGAGTAGATCAAGTTCAAGGGGATACTGAACAACCAATGGTGTAATGGTTGGTGGTGGTCTATGGGATCTGAACTTGGATGTGTGTGGTGAGAATGATGTGATTGGAATAGCTGTGATGGGAGGAGTGGATTGGGCAGTTGAAATGGTGGTTGGTGATGTGTGTATGTTTTCATCATGTACAACAAAGGTTGATTTTCTCTTCCTTGTGTACATGATTTTTGGTGATGGTGATTTGGTAGCAGTGGTTGGATTAACATCTGTTGGCCTTTTAGTAGGTCCAGCAGATGTTTGGGATTTAGCTGGTGATGTATGTTTGGTGGTTGTATGTTCAGGTGTGTTTGTTGGTTTAGGTCTGTTTGTTGGTTTGGGTGCAGTGGTTTGGGTAGCAGTGTTTTGAGTAGTTTCAGTGTTTTGGGTGGCAGTGGTTTCAGTAGCAGTGGTTTTATCAACAAAGGTGTTCAACTTAGATGGTGGTTTTCTAACATGCTTGGCAGGTCTTTTCATCCTTTTAGAGGATCCCACATCTTCAGTTTCCCTTTGTTGTTTCTTTTTGAGTTCAATTAATGACTCTGCTTTAACTTCCAAAGTGTCAGCTCTTTTCTATTTCTCTTGAGCAGCCTTTTCAGCTTCTATGTTTGCAGAGTCATCTACTGCTTTATTCTTCTCAGTGGTTTGTTGTGATGGTTGTTGTGGTGGTGCTGTTGTTGCTTGTTGTTGTTGTGGAGCTTGTTGTTGTGGAGCTGATTTGGTAGACTCTGGTTTCTTGGCAGACTTGGCTTGGCCTTTTTTAGAAGGAGGACAACCAAAAGGATCTAGTTTTGGTAGCCTATCTCTGCCACTCTCCCCCTTTTTGGCATCATCAGCCGTGAAAGCATCATCATTTTCATCCCTGAGGATGGTGGTAGGGGCAGAGCCAGTAGTCTTCAGCAGGTGGTCCTTGATGGCTTTGATATCAGCATGGGTATCATTGTACCTTGCATCTACCATATTCCTGATCTCAGCCATGTAAGTTTCATGTGTCTGATCAGCCAGTTTTCTGTGAGCTATGATGATGGGGGAAACTGATTTCCATAACTCACTGGCTATATCAGCTGTGGATGGTTGACTCTTGGAAAGATCTGCAATTGAGCTCAGTATAAGCTTGACGTCAGATTTGATGTCAGCAACAGAGGTTTCAATGACAGAAACTCTGTCCATCAATTCTTGGTATTTTGACCCATCTCCTAAATTAATAGGATCATTTGAGTCCCTACCAGTGGTAGTTCTACCTGATTCAGGCCTAATAGGTGAATCAGATGCCCCTTTGTCTTGGTACTGGGGACTTCCAACTGTTTTTGGAGACACTATAGTGGCTTCAACAGTTGTTGCCTTCAAGGGAGTCTTAGCTATGTAATCACTGTCCTGATGTGAGACAGTGGTCTCTACATCAGTAGTGGCTGCTCCACTTGAAAACTCACCTAGAGTTTCATTGAACTCAGGTGGTGTAACCTCCTCTTCTGTTTGTGGGATAGCAGATTGTATATTCTCAGGACCAGTCACTTGTTGGAGTATACTCTCAGTGACAGGTGGAAGAGAGGAACTGGGATCTTCCTGAGATTTGTCAATTGCTTCAAACAGAGGTTGCATTGTTTGTGGGACATGTGATGGTGAGGGTGGAGGAGTAACAAGAGAATTAGCCCTGGGAGAGGGGCTTGTGAACATATGGTCAAGTGACTCAAATGTATCATGATGTGTGTCCCCTTGGCTTACAACATGATCCTTTTGAGTGGATTCATGAGGAGTTTGGTCAGGTGGAGGTATGTCCAACTGTTGTGAGGAAGTAACAACAGTGGTTTCAGGTTGCTTTTGTTGTGCAACAGAGGTTTCTTCTGGTACCTCAACATCCAGAAGCCTCATTTGTGGTTGAGTGGTGGTTTTTGTGGATGGATGTTTCTTTTTGGAAGTGGCTGGTGTGGGTTTCACAGCACTGGATGTAGTGCCATGATCACCAGGAGCAGTGGGCTCAACAACAGAGGTTTTGACAACAGTTGTTGCCTTTGTCCTCTTTGTTTGTGTTTTAGAAACTTTTGACACTTTAGACACTTTTTCTTGGGTGCTTCCACCCAGCATTCTTGTGAAAGTTTCATCAGTTAAGCTTTTCATTTGCATAGCCTCACCCTTTTTGAAAACTTTTTCTGGTAAGACCTTTTGTAAGATTACACTAAGAATTCTTGGGTAAATAAGAAAAGCATTGTTTGACCCAGACTTGACAGCTTTCACATTTGATACCAAGTCCATGAACAATCCCTGGGAAAGATTGAAGTCAGAGTTTGACAACATGGCATAACCCAGATATTGCATCCTCAATGGGATTTCATTAAAGGATGTGGACTTAGCAGAGACACAAAGAAGAAGAGTATGGAAGAAAAATTTCATGACTGGAGGAAAAAACTTTTTGAAAAGAGTTGATCCAGTCATCTGACCATCATACCCTCTTTCTTGGAACTCAGTGTGAAGCTCTGTTTTAGTAAAGGAATCCTTACCTGCCAGGTCATTCAGTGTGAAGGTTGTGGATATGGTTTCAGGGGTAATGACGATACTGGATTCTCCAATTTTGGAAATAATGGAAGTAGGCTTTTTGTCTTGTAGTAGAAACTCAGCATTCATCCAAAATTCTTGGAGTGTATCAAGATAAATGGGGGCGTTAGCGGTTAGGATGGGTAAGTATTTGGAGTTAAGGAAAATGTCGATGGTGGAATGAAATGGAGTGTTGTCATCTGTTTTGATCAGATAGGGGAGACAATTGTGTGTAGCTTTGGCTTGAAGATCCATTTTAGTGGATTTCAAAGGTGAAGATGATTGAAGATTGATGGAGGGTTTGAGAATGAAGAAGGCGGTTTTCAGTATTTTGAATACAATGAGACAGTGTAACATCTGTTGTGGTAAAACATGGTTTTTATAGGCTCAATGAAACCGCTGATGTGGCCAAACCTCTGCTTATATGAACAGACGTGGCAATCATCTGATGGATGAAACATCTGGTGGAGAACAGCTGTTTTTGGCAAACAACTGATACAAACAGCAACAACTGATGCAAACAGCTGTTGGTTTTTTTTTAGATATAGTATATATATAAGGAGACAGTTGTTTTATCTGAACAGATGTTCTGAAACAGATTTTTCAACTAACAGTTGTTTTATCTGATCAGATGTTTTGAAACAGACTTTTCAACCAACAGTGGATATGAATGAAACAATGGTTGTTTTATCTGATCAGATGTTATAAACAGATTTTTCAACCAAACAGCTATTTTAAAATTTTGATTTGCTGAAACATTTTATTAAGATTTATTGAAACTTTATTTGATTAATCCATGTTTAACATACCAATTCTGGAAATCAGATTTGTAAAGGTAGATGTGTCTAAAGCTTTTGTTAACACATCTGCCAACTGATCCTCTGTTGGAACATGGTGTAAAGAAATCAAACCTTTTTCATAGCTGTCTCTGACAAAATGGTGTCTTATGTCAATGTGTTTGGTAGTGGAATGAGATACTGGATTCTTGATGATATTTTCAGCAGCTTGACTGTCCAACATGAGTGGTGTCCTAAGTGCAGTTATGTCACACCCTCAAAATCCACTTGCGGAGTTTTACCGCGAGGCGCATGACAAACCAGGATCCAAACCAACGATCACAATAAACAAGTCTAACATGAACATAATGCAATTTCAAAACAATGTTTAAAATCCCCGTTTACAGCGGAAGCTTATTCAAAACAATTATTCAATAATAAACCAATGTTCAACGTTTGTAAAACCATGCAACTCGAACTAGACGCCGTGCAGACGCGTGCGCCCTAGTTCCATTGTGCTACCTTAGCGACCTGAGAAAACATGTAAAAGTTTACGTCAGCACAAAAATGCTGGTGAGTTTACAGGTTTTGTAATCCAAGTACCAAGTCAACATGTCCATACTATAACAAATCGAAAACCAGTGTACGCTAGCTAGGCGTATGTTTTGTTACTACCACGATTGGAAAACCATTACTAACTCGCATACCAGATGTTGTGCCCGAAAAGTAAACCTGTTGTTCCTGTTGTTCCTGTTTGAGACAATATGCACTCGCTCGGCCCTCCAAGCCGACGAGCGGGGTTGGTCACTCCCAATAGCGCTATTCACATTTCCCCGTTGTGCAAACCCGCACATTCATGGTTCCCCCCGGGACTTCCAAAGATCGTGTAGTACACAATAGAAACCCATAGTATGACAGTAGTTACCAAATAATCGTTTTAACACATGTTTTCTCCCCCGAAAGTATGAAACCATTTTAAAAGAGGGGCCGTAAACTCACCTTAAGTTGCGTTACTCCTTAACACGAGTAAACTCAGCTGCTATGCTAGTCCCGTAAAGCGGCGACCTAACATATGACAGTTACAAGTACTTAGACTAATAACCCGCAGGTTAGTTAGTCCCTAGATGTCCAGACCATAACCAAGTTTGTTTGAAAACACCGTGACCGTTTAACTGACCCAAAGTACAAGACTCGACATCCCATTGGTGACCCGAGACTTCCCGTGTTATGTTTACGCTCTCAAACATGCAATCATGCAATCACACTTAACATACGTTAACGCACAACAAGTTATAGCACATAGTTCACGTATCACCGAATTACATCCAAACATATGTTACCAAGTTATTAGATATGTTACGGGGTTCCTAGCATGTTCCTACATGTCAAATCGGGTCTCGGAATGCTAATTTACACTTACAGCAGCAGTACACGCGATTAGGAAAAGTCAACTAGCATTTAGGTTGGTCAACTAGCATTTAGGAAAGCTAATCACATGTAACTACTAGCATTTAGGGCTATACCACATGTAACTACTAGCATTTAGGGCTATACCACATGTAACTACTAGCATTTAGGGCTATACCACATGTAACTACTAGCATTTAGGCTATACCACATGCACTACTAGCATTTAGCCCTCTACTCGCATGAATATAGGCGATTAGGGACTTCTTATAGGCGATTGGTCCCCTAATCGCCTCTAACATAGGCGATTAGGGTTGCTAATCGCCTGTAACCTTGCTGTTCCGGTTTTTCGCGCGTTTAACGCTCCAAATCAGATCCAGAACGTGTGTAACCATCCAATATCATCCCAAACACTATCCTAAACATGTTTCAACTAAAACCCTTCGTTTTGCCTCGTATTATCAGCCCTGCATGCAATCACGTACTCCAAACACCATTCACATAGCATGCAACATCACACTAACATGCGTAACTATAACCCTAATAATCAATTCTCAGATTTCATTAACATAACATCAATATTATTCTGATCTAACATAATAACATGTCATTCATTCATCTTGAATCATAAAAACCCTAGCTTTCTAATCATAAACACACATAACACATGTATACTAGTTAAAATCCGATTAACAACACTTATTAACGATTTTCAGAAAGCTTTTTCGTTTTAGAACAGGTCTGGACTATTAGGGATTGTATAAAAACGTTTATAAGATTGCATGGATGGAAACCAAACCTTAGATTTGTAAAAGAATGATGGATTAAGCTTGAAACCTTGTGTTTGGATCAAAAATCGCGTTCCAGAGGTTGTGTGTGTGTTGGGGCAGGTTATGGGACGACTAGGGTTTGTATAATGAAGTTTAGGAGGTCAAGTATGGTATTTATAGTCGTTTTTAGTCGTCCAGCCCGTAACTAGCGATTATGCAGCCCTTACACGCGATTAGGAAGCCTAATCGCATGTAAGTTCATGCAATTGGGGCCTAATCGCATGAACAGTCATGCAATTAGTCCCCTACTCGCCCCTATGACTGCCCACTCGCCCCTACTATAGGCGATTGGGCTATCCTAATCGCCTATAGGGGCCTGTTCCGTGTGTTTTGCGCGTTAAACCCCGTTTTAACATATGTTAACACATATTCACATACCGACAAGTCACATAATGATTGTAAACACATAACACTTGTAAATACACATATTCACACTCGTTCACCAATTCCCGGGACTCGAGACTTGTATGTTCCGTATGCCCTGACGATCCTACAAATCGTCACCGTTTGTACACTTGGTTAAGGACTGGCATCTAATGAACCTCTAGACCAACATCCAATGATCTTTTAGACTAAACCGATAGTTCCCGAACCATAACCCGACTTAACTAACCCAGTTAAGTACAATATACGCGTGACTCGCTAAGGTAGACTTTCATCTAAACAACGTTGTTAACCAGAATTTGCCGGGTGTCACATCATCCCCACGTTAAAAGAATTTTCGTCCCGAAAATTGCACAAGTACCAAAAGGAATAACGAAGGAAACAACAAAAGATAGGAACTAAAAATAGAAACCAAAAAGAGATTTTACCCGAGTTGTCACATCATCCCCACGTTAAAAGGAATCTCGCCCCGAGATTCATTCAGCTGCAGAAGAGACATATCTCGACTCGAACACTTCCTTAGGAAAGAGATGAGGATACTTAGACTTCATCTGATCCTCCCGTTCCCACGTATACTCTGGTCCCCGGTTCGAGTTCCACCGAACCTTAACGATACGAATCTTGCTGTGACGTAGGCTACGAATCTTGTAATCCAGAATCTCCACAGGTTCTTCCACAATCCGAAGACGATCATCAACCTTGATCTCTTCCAGTGGAACAATGAGAGACTCGTCAGCCAGACACTTCTTCAAGTTGGACACATGGAAGACGTTATGTACGTTACCGAGCTCCGTCGGTAAATCAAGACGATATGCCACCGGCCCAATCCGTTCCAGGATCCTAAATGGGCCGACATACCGCGGATTGAGTTTGCCACGCTTCCCAAAGCGTATGACGCCCTTCCATGGTGAGACTTTTAGAAGTACTTTGTCATTAACTTGGAATTCCAATGGTTTGCGACGCTGATCAGCATAACTCTTTTGCCGATCCCGTGCCGCTGCCAACCGGTTACGAATCTGTACAATCTTTTCCGAAGTTTCGTACACTATTTCAGGCCCAGTGAGTTGACTCTCACCCACTTCAGCCCAACAAAGAGGAGAACGGCATTTCCGTCCGTACAGTGCTTCGAACGGAGCCGCCTTGATGCTCGTGTGATAACTGTTGTTGTACGAGAATTCTACTAACGGTAAATGAGCTTCCCAACCCTTGCCAAAATCGATCACACATGCCCGCAGCATGTCTTCCAAAGTTTGAATCGTACGTTCACTCTGACCGTCAGTCTGTGGATGATAAGCCGTACTTATGTCTAGTTGGGTACCCAAAGCCTTGTGCAAAGACTTCCAGAAGTGAGAAGTAAAATAGGAGTCACGATCCGAGATAATAGAAACTGGCACCCCGTGCTTAGAAACAACCTCCTTAAAATAAAGACGAGCCAAACGATCCATGGTGTCGGTTTCCTTAATAGCAAGAAAATGAGCTGATTTCGTCAATCGATCGACAATCACCCATATCTTGTCATTCCCACTCGGTGACTTAGGCAGTTGCGTGACAAAATCCTGGTAATCCGTTCCCATTTCCATTCCGGAATTTCAGGTTGTTGCAAGAGACCCGACGGTTTCTGGTATTCCACCTTGACCTTAGCACAGGTCAAGCATTTGCTCACGTATGAGGCTATATCCGACCTCATGTTTGGCCACCAGTAAAGCACATTCAGATCTTGGTACATCTTATCCGAACCAGGATGAATAGAATACCGGGACTTATGAGCCTCATCAAGGACAAGCTCCCGTAGTCCCCCGAATAAAGGAACCCATATGCGTTCTGCGAAGTAGTGCAGGCCATCAGGCCTTTTCTCGAGGTGCTTGTCGGCACCGTGCATGGTTTCAGCTTTAAGGTTTTCCTCCTTCAAAGCTTCTAACTCGGCAGAACAAAGTTGATCAGGTAGGGATGAATGAATGGTGAGCTGCAACGCCCGAACGCGACGAGGTTTAGTCGATTCCTTCCTACTCAAGGCGTCTGCTACAACATTCGCCTTGCCAGGATGGTACTTAATGGCACAATCATAGTCGTTCAGGAGTTCAATCCAACGACGCTGCCGTATGTTCAAATGTTGTTGGTCGAAAATATGTTGGAGACTCTTGTGATCGGTGTAGATGGTGCATTTGGTACCGTACAAGTAATGTCTCCAAATTTTCAACGCGAAAACCACTGCACCCAACTCCAAGTCATGGGTGGTGTAGTTCTTCTCGTGCACCTTGAGTTGACGAGAAGCATACGCGATCACTTTCTCGCGTTGCATCAACACGCAACCGAGACCATGAATAGAAGCATCACAGTAAACAACGAAATCATCAGGGCCTTCAGGTAAAGACAAAATAGGAGCGGAACAAAGTTTAGACTTTAGTTCCTCAAACGCTGACTCTTGTGGTTCACCCCAGTCGAATTTTCTATCCTTCTGAGTAAGAGTGGTGAGGGGTTGAGCGATCTTCGAGAACCCTTGAATGAAACGACGATAGTAGCCCGCAAGGCCTAGGAATTGCCGCACCTCAGTTGGCGTCTTTGGTGCTCCCCAGTCCTTGATCGCTTCGATCTTAGCTGGATCGACATGAATTCCTAGTTCATTAACCACATGTCCTAGGAACTGAACTTCGCGTAACCAGAAGTCACACTTTGAGAACTTGGCGTAAAGTTGTTCCCGTCGCAAGAGTTCCAAAACCAAACGCAGGTGTTCCTCGTGTTCAGTCTTGTTCTTGGAGTAAATCAGGATGTCATCAATAAACACAATGACGAACTTGTCAAGATATGGTTTGCAAACGTGGTTCATCAAATCCATGAAAACCGCCGGTGCGTTTGTAAGACCGAAAGGCATGACCAAGAATTCGAAATGGCCATAACGTGTACGGAAGGCAGTCTTTGCAACGTCAGCTTCCCTTACCCGCAACTGGTGATAACCGGACCTCAAGTCAATCTTGGAATAATAACTAGAACCCTGGAGCTGGTCGAATAGATCATCAATACGTGGAAGAGGATAACGGTTCTTGACGGTCAATTTGTTCAGTTCTCTGTAGTCCACACACAACCGGAAACTTCCATCCTTCTTCTTAACAAATAAAATCGGGGCTCCCCAAGGGGAAGAACTTGGTCTGATGAAACCCTTGTCCAAGAGTTCCTGTAACTGACTAGACAATTCCTGCATCTCGGGAGGTGCAAGACGGTAGGGGGCCCGAGCAATAGGAGCAGCCCCTGGTACAAGATCAATACCGAACTCGACTTGACGATGGGGAGGAAGACCAGATAAATCATCGGGAAAAACATCAGGAAACTCGCGTACAACAGGAATATCGTCGATCTTCTTCTCATCACCAGAGGAAACAGATAAAAGTGCCAAAATGGCTGGATAACCCTTTCGAAGACACTTAAGGGCTTTCATGCTAGAGATGATGTTTAGCGAAACACCACCCTTGATACCGTACACAGAAAGGAATTCTCCATCAGGGAGGGGAATCCGAATAATCTTGTCGTAACAGACAATCTCCGCGCGATACAAAGACAACCAATCCATGCCTACAACAACGTCAAAACTACCCAAAGGTACCGGCATAAGGTCGATGGGGAACGACAAACCTGACAACCCTAGTTGACACTCCCGAAGGATACAAGTAGCTTCAATCTTTTTACCGTCAGCCAACTCAATAATATACTTAGTCTCTAATGGTACGGGTACTACATCTAGCAGTCGACTAACTTCCATGGATACAAAACTCTTGTCGGCACCAGAATCAAATAACACACTAACAGAACGATTATTGAGAAGGAACGTACCGGTAACTGTGTCAGGATCTTGTCTAGCCTCAGCGGCTCCAATGACGAAGGCACGTGCATTCCTGCCACCGCCCCCGTTGTTCCCATTACCGTTGTTTCCACCCTGCTTCAGCTTTGGGCAATCCTTCTTGTAATGCCCGGTCTCACCACAATTGTAACATCCTTGTCTTCCCGTAGTCCCTTGAGTAGTAGGAGCTGAGTTAGTAGTCGGGGTCTGGGTCGATGGAAGTGTAACCCGACAATCTTTAGCATAATGCCCTGTTCGCTGGCAGCGATGACAACGGTTACTGTCGCAGTTCCCTTGATGATGACGTCCACACTTGTTACATTTGGGCAGTTTCCCCGCATAACCACCCTGTTTGTTACCCGAAGAAGAAGAAGAACCCCCATTATCGAACCTCTTACTCTGCTGTGCTGGCCCAGATCCCTTCCCGTCATTTTCCCACTTGCGCTTGTTGTTCTCTGGAGCCTTAACAGTCGAACCCTTCGCAGGCAAAATACCCTCATTCACCTTCAAGTTGGTCATCCTATGAGCCGATCGGACCACCTCTGCGTATGTAGGATGATTTCCCACAGCCACTAACCCTGCGATTTCCGGTACTAACCCCGAGACATAGTGTTCAATCCTCCTGTACTCTGGCACATGCAGATCAGGACACAGCACTGCCAACTCGTTACGCCTCACAGTATACTTCTCAATTTCAAACCCAGTCATCTTGAGGTTCCACACCTCGTGCTCTAGCTTCTGCACCTCTTCCCTCGGACAGTACTCACGCTTTAGCAGCTGCACAAAATTCTCCCAAGGCATAGCATACGCCTCCCCAATACCCATATTCTGGGTGATGTTATTCCACCAAGTCAATGCAACATCCTGGAATAACGCAGCAGCATACTTAACCCGATCTTCTGGGAGACAGTTACACATTAGAAACACTGACTCCACTTTCTCCAGCCACCTAAGCAAGCTCACCGCACCCTCAGTGCCAGAGAATTCCTGGGGCTTACAGTCCCGAAACATCTTGTAGGTACACATGGGTGGGGGTGGGTTAACAGGACCACCTGAAATGAAACGCATGAGAAACCACGAAAAATGTAAACAAGGTTCACCAATGAGGCAAAGAAAATGGATAAATCAACTTACCACCACCGTTGTGCCCTAACTGGAAGGCAGCTTGGAGCAAATTGTTCAGATCAGCCTGCGATAGGTTAATACCTCCACGACCACCAGCACCACCGCGACCACCACCACGTCCACCATTGCGACCACCTCCACGTCCTCCTCTTACTCCAGACATGATTCTGGCAGAAAGAACGAGAAAATTTAGTTTTGCAGCTAAAGATAACCACTAATGTTTACAAGATCAAAGGTAGATCCAATCCAGGACTATCCCTTCAAACCCAGAGCTCACTAGGGCTTCCATGCATTTCGGTTTATGATTTTGTGTGCACCCAAAATGATAAACCGCTCTACATGGTCCTCCAAGTGTCCTCCTAGTTCAAAGTTCAAATCACCGAACATAGACTCTTAGCTATACACCGTAATACTACGGTAGTTTATGGCAAGTGTTTCTATTGGAGTATGAAAGGGAGAAGTCCGAGCCTTGGACAAATCTCAAGAGTACACGATTTACTCCAATATACTACACTACCTAGAAAGTAAGTAACCCGACCTAAGATAGAACGGATGATGTAACGTAGAAAGACCAAATGATTTAGAGACACCCCGACAAGACCATACGTAAACCACCTTAATGTTTAGTACCATGTGATCGTCTAGTGTGTGCGACTCGGCTATAGACTAGACTCTACATGCAGTCCTAGTTCACTATAACCTGGCTCTGATACCAATCTGTCACACCCTCAAAATCCACTTGCGGAGTTTTACCGCGAGGCGCATGACAAACCAGGATCCAAACCAACGATCACAATAAACAAGTCTAACATGAACATAATGCAATTTCAAAACAATGTTTAAAATCCCCGTTTACAGCGGAAGCTTATTCAAAACAATTATTCAATAATAAACCAATGTTCAACGTTTGTAAAACCATGCAACTCTAACTAGACGTCGTGCAGACGCGTGCGCCCTAGTTCCATTGTGCTACCTTAGCGACCTGAGAAAACATGTAAAAGTTTACGTCAGCACAAAAATGCTGGTGAGTTTACAGGTTTTGTAATCCAAGTACCAAGTCAACCTGTCCATACTATAACAAATCGAAAACCAGTGTACGCTAGCTAGGCGTATGTTTTGTTACTACCACGATTGGAAAACCATTACTAACTCGCATACCAGATGTTGTGCCCGAAAAGTAAACCTGTTGTTCCTGTTGTTCCTGTTTGAGACAATATGCACTCGCCCGGCCCTCCAAGCCGACGAGCGGGGTTGGTCACTCCCAATAGCGCTATTCACATTTCCCCGTTGTGCAAACCCGCACATTCATGGTTCCCCCCGGGACTTCCAAAGATCATGTAGTACACAATAGAAACCCATAGTATGACAGTAGTTACCAAATAATCGTTTTAACACATGTTTTCTCCCCCGAAAGTATGAAACCAGTTTAAAAGAGGGGCCGTAAACTCACCTTAAGTTGCGTTACTCCTTAACACGAGTAAACTCAGCTGCTATGCTAGTCCCGTAAAGCGGCGACCTAACATATGACAGTTACAAGTACTTAGACTAATAACCCGCAGGTTAGTTAGTCCCTAGATGTCCAGACCATAACCAAGTTCGTTTGAAAACACCATGACCGTTTAACTGACCCAAATTACAAGACTCGACATCCCATTGGTGACCCGAGACTTCCCGTGTTATGTTTACGCTCTCAAACATGCAATCATGCAATCACACTTAACATACGTTAACGCACAACAAGTTATAGCACATAGTTCACGTATCACCGAATTACATCCAAACATATGTTACCAAGTTATTAGATATGTTACGGGGTTCCTAGCATGGTCCTACATGTCAAATCGGGTCTCGGAATGCTAATTTACACTTACAGCAGCAGTACACGCGATTAGGAAAAGTCAACTAGCATTTAGGTTGGTCAACTAGCATTTAGGAAAGCTAATCGCATGTAACTACTAGCATTTAGGGCTATACCACATGTAACTACTAGCATTTAGGGCTATACCACATGTAACTACTAGCATTTAGGGCTATACCACATGTAACTACTAGCATTTAGGCTATACCACATGCACTACTAGCATTTAGCCCTCTACTCGCATGAATATAGGCGATTAGGGACTTCTTATAGGCGATTGGTCCCCTAATCGCCTCTAACATAGGCGATTAGGGTTGCTAATCGCCTGTAACCTTGCTGTTCCGGTTTTTCGCGCGTTTAACGCTCCAAATCAGATCCAGAACGTGTGTAACCATCCAATATCATCCCAAACACTATCCTAAACATGTTTCAACTAAAACCCTTCGTTTTGCCTCGTATTATCAGCCCTGCATGCAATCACGTACTCCAAACACCATTCACATAGCATGCAACATCACACTAACATGCGTAACTATAACCCTAATAATCAATTCTCAGATTTCATTAACATAACATCAATATTATTCTGATCTAACATAATAACATGTCATTCATTCATCTTGAATCATAAAAACCCTAGCTTTCTAATCATAAACACACATAACACATGTATACTAGTTAAAATCCGATTAACAACACTTATTAACGATTTTCAGAAAGCTTTTTCGTTTTAGAACAGGTCTGGACTATTAGGGATTGTATAAAAACGTTTATAAGATTGCATGGATGGAAACCAAACCTTAGATTTGTAAAAGAATGATGGATTAAGCTTGAAACCTTGTGTTTGGATCAAAAATCGCGTTCCAGAGGTTGTGTGTGTGTGTTGGGGCAGGTTATGGGACGACTAGGGTTTGTATAATGAAGTTTAGGAGGTCAAGTATGGTATTTATAGTCGTTTTTAGTCGTCCAGCCCGTAACTAGCGATTATGCAGCCCTTACACGCGATTAGGAAGCCTAATCGCATGTAAGTTCATGCAATTGGGGCCTAATCGCATGAACAGTCATGCAATTAGTCCCCTACTCGCCCCTATGACTGCCCACTCGCCCCTACTATAGGCGATTGGGCTATCCTAATCGCCTATAGGGGCCTGTTCCGTGTGTTTTGCGCGTTAAACCCCGTTTTAACATATGTTAACACATATTCACATACCGACAAGTCACATAATGATTGTAAACACATAACACTTGTAAATACACATATTCACACTCGTTCACCAATTCCCGGGACTCGAGACTTGTATGTTCCGTATGCCCTGACGATCCTACAAATCGTCACCGTTTGTACACTTGGTTAAGGACTGACATCTAATGAACCTCTAGACCAACATCCAATGATCTTTTAGACTAAACCGATAGTTCCCGAACCATAACCCGACTTAACTAACCCAGTTAAGTACAATATACGCGTGACTCGCTAAGGTAGACTTTCATCTAAACAACGTTGTTAACCAGAATTTGCCGGGTGTCACAAGTTATCCCAAAATCCAGTAGTTGATTTTGAAGCCACATGAGTTGGGCTGTACAGCTTGAAGCAGCAATGTATTCAGCTTCAGCTGTTGAAGTTGAAACAGCTGCCTGCTTTTTGCTTTGCCATGAAACTAAGGCATTCCCTAGAAATTGGCACCCTCCTGAAGTGGATTTTCTTGTGGTGTGACAGCCAGCAAAGTCACTATCTGAATAACCTGAAAGCTCAATGTTTCCATTAGCAGGATACCAGATACCAAGTGTGGGAGCACCTTTGAGGTATCTGAATATCCTTTTCACAGCAATAAGGTTTGACTTTCTGGGTGAAGCCTGGGATCTGGCACAGACACAGGTAGCAAACATAATGTCTGGCCTAGATGCAGTTAGGTACAATAAAGACCCAATCATACATCTATAATGTGTTTGATCAACCAGTTCATCCTTGTCATCAATAGTGAGCAGCTTGACTGTACTCATGGGTGTGCTACATGGCTTACAATCATTCATCTCAAATCTGGTTAATAAGTTCTTTACATATTTGTTTTGGTGAATGAATGTGCCATTTTGCAGTTGTTTCACTTGAAGACCAAGGAAACACTGAAGCTCACCCATGGCACTCATCTCAAACTCTGATGTCATGAGTTTTCTGAACTCTTCACACATTTGGTTACATGTGGATCCAAAAATGATGTCATCCACATATATTTGAACAATCATTAAGTGTTTCCCTTTCCATTTAAGAAATAAAGTTTTGTCAATTTTACCTCTTGTGAAGCCAATGGATAAGAGGAATGTGGAGAGAGTTTCATACCAGGCCCTTGGTGCTTGTTTAAGTCCATACAAAGCTTTGTTGAGCTTGTAGACATAGTCAGGATGGAATGTGTCTTCAAAACCAGGTGGCTGACATACATAGACCTCCTCCTGAATTTTGCCATAAAGGAAAGCACATTTGATGTCCATCTGATACACCTTTATGTTGTGGTTGACAGCAAAGGCTAAAAAGAGTCTGATGGCTTCTAGTCTTGCTACAGGAGCAAAAGTCTCATCATAATCTATTCCTTCTTCTTGTCTGAAGCCTTGAACCACAAGCCTGGCTTTATTCTTGACAACAATACCCCTTTCATCAGTCTTGTTTTTGAAGACCCACTTTGTTCCTATAGGACAAACATCCTTAGGAAGTGGTACAAGCTCCCATACTTGTTGTCTTTTGAATTGAAGGAGTTCTTCCTGCATGGCCTCTACCTAACTGTTGTCTTTCAGTGCTTCTTGGTACTTGACAGGTTGTGTGAGGGATAAGAAGCCTGCAAAAAGACAGATATTTGAGGATTGGCTTCTTGTGAGCACACCCTCTCTGATGTTGCCAATGATCTGGTCTGGTGGATGAGCTCTTAAGTAAATAAGATCTCCTTGATATGGAACAATGGCATTTTGAGGTGATGGACAGAGGTTTGGTGACTCTGTTGGTGTAACATCTGTTGGTACTTCTGTAGTGCCATCAGATGTTTGGAATGGTAATGGAGGAATGGGTCCAAGTGGTGTGAAACTTGACTGACTTTTGTCAACAGATGATTGACTTTTGTCAACAGATGATAGGTCAGTGGTTGTGAGGGGTGAAGCAGTGGTTTGAGGACAAGACTGGCCAACAGTGGTTGACACAGCTGTGGCAGAGTTTTGACAATTGTTTTGAACAGCTGCTTCCTCTGAGGCAGAATAGACTTTGTAGTGACTGGGGATCACAACATCTGTTCTGTAATCTTGTTGTGGAGACTGTGGAATACCTGCATTGTTAGCTTTAACAGTGATATCTTCAAATTTCAATTTATCTAAATCAAATAGTTCAGCAGGGTTTGCAGGGATTTTTAGAGATGAAAGTTCATTGAACTTTACATTCAGAGTTTCTTCTATTGTCTTAGTCCTTGTGTTAAACACTTTGTAGGCTTTAGCAGTAGGAGAATATCCCAGAAAATAACCACAGTCTACTTTGGCAGCAAATTTTGAAATGGAATCTTTGAGATTTAAAATGAAACATGGGCAGCCAAAGATTTTGAAAAATGAGATTAATGGTTTGATTTTGAACAAAATTTCATAAGCAGTTTTTTGATGTCTGGGGTTGATCAAAACTCTGTTTTGAACATAGCAAGCAGTGTTTACAGCTTCTGCCCAAAAGGACAGTGGCAAACCAGAATCTGCTAGCATGGTTCTTGTAGCTTCTATAAGAGTTCTATTTTTCCTCTCAACCACCCCATTTTGTTCTGGTGTTCTTGGGATGCTGAACTACCTCACAATCCCTTTTGACACACAGAAGTCATCCAACTCCTTATTTTTAAACTCTGTTCCATTGTCACTCCTGAAGACTTTTACTGGCAAGTCATATTGCTTTTCAACTTTGGTGACAAAGTCCTTCAATATACCTGCAGTCTCATCCTTAGAATGTAAAAAGTAAGTCCATGTAAACCTAGAAAAATCATCAACTATGACAAGACAAAATCTCTTTCTTCTTAGACTCATGATTTTAACAGGGCCAAACAAGTCCATGTGCAACAGTTGTAGACACTGACTAGTTTTGGACTCATCAATGGATTTGTAAGAGCTTTTATGTTGTTTCCCTTTTAAGCAAGAAACACAATGCTCATCACATTTAAATTCTTTTGATGGTAAACCTCTGACAAGGCTTTGTTTTGAGAGTGTGTTGATAGTATTAAGGTTGGTGTGACCCAATCTCCTATGCCACAATTCTGTCTCCTTAGTGGAGGCAGCAGAAAACAGACAGACCTTTGCCATAGGATTGTCCTTTAACATATCAACAACATACACATTGCCACTTCTATGAGCAACAAGTTGTGCTTTGCTCTCAGCAATAATGGTATCAATCTTTTTCACCACTTCTGGCCCAATAATCTTACAAGTTTTCTTTGTGAAAAATGAGCCATAACCTTTGTCACTCATTTGTGAAACACTCAGAAGATTAAACTTGAGATTATCAATAAGATTGACATTTTCAAACTTGAGTTTTCCAGCCTGTACAGTCCCTGAACCCAACACCTTACCTTTAGAATCATTACCAAAGGATATATCACCCCCTCCATGAGCCAAGAAGTCCAGAAGCAGGGCTCTACATCCTGTCATGTGCCTGGAACCTCCACTATCTACATACCAAAGACTATCTAAACAAGCAGAAGCTCCCTGCACATCAGTAAATGATTAGTTTTGGTGAGTGTCCAAAGCCAAGTTGGCTTTGGATGGGTCCTCAGACCTTTCAGACTCAAGCTTTGGAAGGTGATCAGTGGTTTGGACCAATTTCTGAATTAAGGTCAACAACTGCTGCTGACCATTTGCCAGTGCTTGAATGTCAACACTTGGGGCAGCAGTTGTTTGATCACTTCCTGACAGATGATAATACCCATATGGATTTCTGTTCACTCTTGGTTTAGAGGGTCTCTTTGGCTCCTCATAAACATGTGGCAGACTGTGACATGGAGGTTGACCATAACCTCTTGGGTATTTGCTTGTGGGTGGAACATCTGTTACTTGGACATCTCTAGAAGCAGATGTTTCAAGCCTTTTTGTAACAGATGTTTGGACAGGGGTGAAGGTCTGTTTGGGCTTTCCTTTTGGAGTACTAACCACAGGGTTTGCAAGAGTTTTAGCTTTGTATTCTTGTATTTTTACATCAAAAGTTTTGAGATACAAGCACTCTTTTGTCTTGTGATTCTTTTTCCCACATATTGAGCATGTGGCTTTGGAATCACATTCACTTGTTCCTTTGTTAATATCATATGATTTTAGAAGAAAACAGTTTTTGGTGACATGATTCTTCTTTTCACAGAAATCACAGAACAAGTTGACAGTCTTTTCTTTCTTCTTCCCCTTTTCAGTCTTCTTTTCAGCAGATGTTTGAGCATCTGCTGGAAGATTTTTCAGGGGAATGACTTTAGCCAATGGAATGACCTTTGCCTGAGGTGCTGTCTTTCCCTCAGGTGTTTTAAAATCAATAGGTTTGAAATTCTCAAGAGTATCACACTCATCAGACCAAGTAGGTTTAAATTCATACTTTTCAAGTTCAGCAAAGGATGAGGAACCTTCTGGTTTTTCAAGAACAATTTTCTTACCATTTGGTTCAGTGATTTTAATCTCTTGACCCTGCAGGTTTGTTGGTATTACCTCAACAGACTTTTGACACTTTTTGTCAGTGTTTTCAAAAGCAGGAGCAGTGGTTTCAAAACCAAAGCCAAACTTCACATGACTTTTAGTTTGTTTGTTGAGTAACATTTCAAATCCTCTACATGATTCCACCCATTTCTCACATTCAACTTGGGTGGACTCTAGCTAACTCTTGCAACTTTGATATTTTGCTATCATAGTTTGGAGCTGGTCTTTGGTTATGGTTGCTTCATGTTTTAAGCTGCTAATTTCAGACTCTTTTGCAGTTAAATTTGTTTTCAAATCTTTTGTGAGTTTTTCAAATTTAACTTCATCATCCAAAATTTTCTTTCTAAGGTTTTCATTCACCTCTTTGATGTTAGCAAATGCTATTACACATTTGTCAGAACACAACTCTTTAAGAATTTGAGGAGATACCTTAGCAGCAGCCATCAATGCACAATCACACTTGCACTCACAGTCATCAGATGCACCCCAGGGATCTGTGAGATTCACAACCTCTTTTTCAGGTTTTTCACCTGTAACAACTTCACTAACAACATCATCAGTCACAACATCAGATTCAGTTACCACTTCCTCAGATTCAATCTCATCCACCATAGCCATGAAACAGAAATTTTCTGGTTCATTTTCAGCTTTGGCAACTAGTGCAAAATTCTCATCTGTTAGCTCATCAGGTAGACTGCTCCAATCAACAAAGCCTTGTGTAAAGAAGCTCTGTTGACTGGTCTCTGCAGGAGCAGAGGATGGAGCAACAGTCGTTTGCACAGGTGCTTGAGCAACAGGTGTTTGCACATAGTGGATCTGAGGAACAGTGGTTTGGACATACTGGACAGGAACAGTGTTTGAGGACTGTGCAAAATGAGCAGTGTTTTGCACATTTGGTCCAGGGGCATTATAGGAATTCTGATAAGTGTTGGTCTGTGGTCTTTGATTTGGATAGGTTATCATAGGTGTACCATGTTGACCCCTACATTCCCTAGCAAAATGACCAAACCTATGACATTTATAACACTTGATCTTTGATTTATCCAACCCAACCTTAGATCTGCCAGTCAACCCTGGAAACCTTCTACCAGTTTTCTTGTAAAAATTATTAGTTCTTACACTGAGAAGGGCCAATTGGTGCATAATGTCCATTTCTTCCAAATCATCAGGGTCAAAGTATTTCAGGTCATCATACTCAAAGGATATATTGTCAGATGCCTGTATATCACCACCACTAGCTGTGAAAGCATAGTTTGGCACCTCATCATGACCCAAAAGTGCTGTATTCCCAAACACATAGTCATCAGACACTTTTCCAGAGTCCTGGAGCTTCTTTTTCTGGTTAAGCTCTCTCTCATAGGTCAAGAGCTTACCATGAAGCTGGGTCAGTGATAGGTCTTTAAATCCTATTGAGTTTCTCATCACAATAGCAATAGTGTCCCATTTGTCTGGTAATGATCTCAAAAACCTATGGTTCAAGGTTGAATGAGGGTAAGTAAGACCAACCAATTTTAGTTCACTAATTAAGCAATTAAATCTCTCAAACTGTTGAGTTAATGACTCTCCTTTGACATGACTGAATGTTTCATATTGTTGGTTAAGTATTTCACGATTGTTTTCAATAACCTCCTCAGTCCCACCAAACTGTTCTTTCAGTGCATCCCACAACTCCTTTGCACTGTTACAGTGTAACAACCCAGCATATATATCATTGGGTAGAGCCATGGCCACAATACTGAAGGCCTTAGCATCTAGCTCAATTTTCTGAAAATCCTGGTCGGAGTAGTTTTCAAGTTTCTTTGGCTCAAACACTTTGGGATCTTCAGTACTCGGCACAGTCGGAACATGTGGTCCGAAGATAACCGACTTCCAACACCCAGTGTTTTGTTGAGCTAGAACATGGCTCATCCGACGTTGCCAGATATTGTATTTAGATCTGACAAGCATCGGTGGCTTGTTGTTCGTGCCAGTGTTATGTGGATCGTGATTGATAGAAGCCATTCTCTGATTTTTCAAAAAACAAAGTCTGTTTAAAAACGGTTGAAACGAAATTAAACTATTACTCTGTTTTCAATCAAACAGACAAACGATATCAATAATTGTGAGCTGATTATTAAATTGATTTGTTAGATCGAATTTAATTGACCAGGCTCTGATACCAATTGTTAGGATCTGAGTTTGTTTGTTTTGATTATGTTCAACTAAATATGATAAATGTGAAATGAATATAGAATGAAAGTGCAACGGAATAATAAACTGTTAATCAAAACAAGAGAGTAAATGTTTTCAGATCGAAAGCTTTCATTAATCCAAAAGATTACAATCGTACAATTACTCCCCCTCAGCCTGATCACACAGTGTTTGTCTGAGAGAATGTTTGTGTGTGTGATGCAATAGAACAGTACAAGCACTGTTCTATTTATAGACAGACTCAAAGCACTGATGACCTAGGCTGACGTCACCTAAGACAGTGACCTCTAACAGAATAACAAACATAAACATCTGCCTATTACAAACTACTGTTACATTGAAAGCACTGATATTAAACAGCTGTTGAAGATAAACTCTGATGGTCTTGTATCTACTGCTGGAGCCTAAGTGCTGTTGGTTCCAGCAGTGCTTTGGTCTTCAGTACTTGTATCAGCAGTTGTTCTTCATCAGACCTTTGGTCAGCAGTTGTTCTTCATCAGTTGTTTACTCAGCAGTTCTTTGTATCAGCAGTTGTTGAGCAGTTGTTTGGATAGAACAGTAGTTAGGGTCAGCAGTCTTTTGGGAGAAGTAAGTTGTAAAGACTGTTTATTCAAGGATCAAACTGATAGCATGTTTTGGCTTTCTAATCATCTGTTCTTCTCCAGGTCAGCAGACCCAATAAAGATGTTGCTTCCAGTGAGACCCCCGACTCGATAGTTTTTGCATCAATCCTTAGACATAAGGCACATAACACTTAGTAATTAGGACAAGCTTGATTGGTGCATGTACCCCGTGTCTTTTGGGTATCAACGCCACCACATGATGTATGATTAACAGTAAGCCAATATTAACGTTATTTTCAAGAAATTAGTAAAATAACGTTAAAATTAGTGCAAATTTGCTTTTGCCCCCAAGGGGCCACATATATACATTATATGTGCACACTGTAAGCAGGGGCTAACTGTTCCATGTTCTCAAACTCACTTAGCGGATGTTTGTTTTTTTTTCCTGAAGCTCTTTAGACCTCTTATGTTTGCGCAGCGCAGACCACGCACAAACATTTTAGTCTGCTTAGTGTTTGTTTTTTTGGAAAACCTTTCCCTAGAAAAGATTTGTGCCACCTCTTCTTGACACAGACCTGGACCAACCTCTTCTAACATCTCTGATAAACAGCATTCTTCTTCTTCCCTCCTCCCTAATCTCCTCTCCTCCACCGCTCCCCCTCCTCTCTCCTCCGTCGGTGCACCTCCTCCCCTTCGTTGTGGATATCTTTGTGTGGGTGGGTTAAGATATTTAGGTTTGGGGTGTAGTGATGGGGATTGGTTGTGGATATCTTTGTGTGGGTGGGTTAAGAAATTTGGGTTTGGAGTTGCAGGTTGTGTGGCTGTGGATGGGTTTTTGAGTGTTGTGTTATTATTATTATTATTATTATTATTATTATTATTATTATTATTATTATTATTCAAACGAAGTGTCAAACTCAAAAGCAGGTGAAATGAATCTAGTGTTATTTATTTTTTTGTTGATGGAATTGAATATAATAGTTAACATAAAGACATAAATCAAGGGTCAACAACCTTGATTTATTCCATTTAATATTAATTGATTCCTTTTTAGTATAGAATTGAATTGTATATATTATCTTTTAATGTATTTCTACGTGTATATATGGTGACCATTGATATCAATAAAATTTGTCTTGGAAATTACCAAAGTCTCACATGGTATCAGCCAATTAACCGGTCCCTTTCATCTATCCCTGCCCCACCATCTGTTCTTCTTGTCCATATATTGCAGCTACTTTTTTTTCTTTTCATGCTAGTAACCCACATGTCCTGCCCCACTATTTGTTTTTTTTTTCCGAACATCCTCTTCATGTTCTCACCCCCATATCTATGACTCCCTCTCTCATTAACCAATAACCTCTACCACTAAGACTGTTTGCTGAACTTATAGATCCGACCGAAACCCCTTAACAGTTTTTGATATGCAGAAAGATGGCATCGACAACCACCATTCCATTACACTCCCTTCTCTATTTCTTCCCTCTTAAACTCAATTCTTCCAACTATTTACCTTGGTCTCACCAAATCTCCCCTGTTCTGTCCATGCTCAAACTCACAGGGCATGTCGACGGCACCACCGTACCACCACCCGAAATCCTTACTTCTGATGACAAAGTCATCTCCAACCCTGCATATACTATTTGGTTAGAAAATGATCAATCGGTGCGCCTTCTTATTCAATCTTCCCTCTTGGAAGAAGCAATGTCCGAAATAATTGGTTTAACAACCCCTTGGCAAATCTGGCTTGCCCTTGAAGCCGCCTTCAGCCATCGGTCGATTGACCGTGTTCACACCCTCCAGGACAGCTTGCGTCAGTTACAGAAAGGGTCCTCTTCTGTGACTGAATATGGCAGAAAGTTTAAGGCTTTATGTGATGAATTGGCTGCCATATGTCACCTTGTAGCAGAGTGTGACAAACGCCATTGGTTTCTCTGCGGTCTTGGCGCTGAATATGAAAACTTCTCTACCACTCTTCGCCAAATCGCTACCAATCTTCCCTTCCGCGAGCTGCTGTCCAAGGCTGAAAATTAGGAAGGGCGGACATTATGCAAATGCTTGTCCTAATCTTGCATCTTATGCTCAACGTGCCCCTTCACTCGATGCCAATCTTGCATAAGCTTTCCATGCCCAATGTCACGTCACAGATAATTTTCCTGACTGGGCGGGTGACTCTGGAGCAAATTCTCATATGACTCCTGATGATTCTGATGTCACGGCCCCATTTACTAACCAAGGTAATACCTTTGTTACCTTTGGAAACGGTAAGTCATTACCTGTTACCAAAATTGGTACCGCCACCATACATAATAAAATCCCTTTAAAAACGTCCTTGTTGTTCCTCATCTCACCAAAAGACTTCTTTCTGTTAGCAAACTTACAAACGACTCTCCTGTTGATGTATTATTTTCTAATAATTTTTTCAACATACAAGATCGAAAAACCAAGGAAGTTCTGGCACGAGGCACGTGTGAAAACGGCCTTTATATTCTTAGAGAATGACAAATGCGTTTATGGCGTCCTACTCTTCCCAACATCTCAAAGCTTCCTTTGAAAAGTGGCACCATCGTCTTGGTCATGTTGCGTTTGATGTTATTTCTAGGCTACATAAAACTGGTTCTGTGTTTGTTACTGCTTTACTTCCAAAACCTAAACTTTGTTCTGCTTGCCAATTATCAAAATCTCATCGTTTACCATTTGATTTAAATACCAAACGTTCATTGCATGCATTAGACTTAATACATTGTGATCTTTGGGGACCGACACCTATTATCTCCTCCAATGGATATCGTTTTTATGCAATATTCATTGATGATTATTCACGTTTCACTTGGTTTTATCCGCTTAAACATAAGTCTGATTTTTATGATGTCTTAATTACATTTACTGCTTATGTTAAAAACCAATTAACGTGTAATATTAAAGTATTTCAAAGTGATGGAGGAACTGAATTTACCAACTCTTGTGTTCAAGCTTTTTTTTTCGTGCTCAAGGCATTCATCACCGTATGTTGTGTCCTCAAACTCCGCCTCAAAACGGTCGTGCCGAGCGGAAACATCGACACATCACTGAAATGGGTCTAGCAATGCTATTCAAATCGCACTCGCCTGCCACCTTTTGGACCGATGCTTTTTCATCGGCCACCTACATAATAAATCGACTTCCCACTGTTGTCCTAGACCATAAATCCCCATTTGAAACTTTATTTGGACATGTACCAACTTACTCAAATTTCCGGATTTTTGGTTGTCTCGTTTTTTCCTTATTTACGTGACTATGTGTGACATTCATAGCCCTCACACTTTGAAATTTTGGCAAGTTTAGTCCTTGAAAATTTATTATGTTTCGCATGTTGGTTCTTATATTTTTTTGAAACTTGATTATTAATAAAATCATGTTTTATACTCACGCTTAAGTCCGAACACGTATATATGTATATATATATATAAACCCTCAAACTTCCTACGCAAGTTTTAACACACTCAACATGCACACCCTCCACCTAGCTCTATCATCATTTCATTTGAACAACACATACCTTCTACTCTTCTAGATAGAATGTGGCACATGATAAGGTTCATCAGTTCATGCATAATGACACAAGCCACATTCACTGCATCTCTTTCATCTTCATCATCATCATCATATTTTGGACAACAAGCAAGCTTGAAACATACGCTCATCAACCACGTGTTCATCATCATCATTACATATGCCCACAATGATTATTATAAATAGGTAGGAATGGAACCATAAAGTCTGCAACAATCAAAAGAGAAGGACAACCACCGGTCATCTTCTTCGTCAAACCTCCTTCACACTCCGGTCACTCTTCCGACCAACACTACACCTTCACCATCGCCCCCCCCCCCTCGATCAAATTCGGTAACCAACAAAATCGCACACACATAAGCCATCGGTCTCCATCTCTGACCCCTGTTTTGACCATCGATCGTCACCTTCTCCGACCAGATTCCGGCAAACCTGCTCTTTTCCGGCTATCTTTGGAGAAGACAAGGTATACTACTATTATTATTATCATTAATTAAATCTAAATATCAAAGTACCAGTTTGATGCAAGTTCTATTTTAATATTTCTAAAAACATCTTGAACCAGTACTCTTGAGCACAAGGAGTTGTACACTCATGCACTTGGGTTTTACTAATATTTATTAGCTTTGTTTTGTTTTCACTTAGCCAAAAGCCATCAAAAAAAGAAAAGTTCCTACGTCACATTCCAATTCATACAAATAATAAATTATATAAACCAATTTTCTTAAATTAAATAATTTGATATTCATTATGTTTAAAATATATATATATATATATAGTTATTTCAAATAATGTCTTTATAAACATAAAAGATATGTAAAAACATATCATGCAAAATTTTATCTTACTTATCATTTAAATACATGCATATGATATAAGTTTAACCATATATATTGTTTTGCTATTAAAAATAATTACACTGTATTTTACTTGTAATAAAACTATGTTCTTAAACTGTGTTCTTAAATAAACATTTTTATAGAAGCCAAGTTTATGACTTTAAGAATATTAGTTTCATAATAAAGGTTTTGAAAATCTATGAGATCAACGTAGTTAAATTTTTTAACAAATTAAATAAATAAATGCATTCTTATGAATTACAACTTTAATTAATTTGTTTACACCTTGCCATAAATCTGTAATTTTTACTTAACCTATTATTTTTAGAATATTCGATTTCATCACAACATTAAAATGGATTATTCGTAACAACAAATCTCACTGTGAAAAGATGAAACGATCTAACGAAACAACCTTTGACGTTAATCTCAAATAAATTTATGTTAGGTTCTCTATTTTTTTTATTAGACTTTTAAGACATATCCCTTATTAGTATTCTTACACATATAGGTTGATTCTTCAGAATTCCTAGTCTTAACCCGTGACAAGTTTATTCGGATATTATCGTGCTTAGCAAAATAGTGAGTATACTTATCCCCTTTTTATCTTTTCTTACACTTTTGGGGTGATTCATGTACACTTATGAAACTTACACTAACACATATTCATAAACGTTTTTACATACAATTCATACACATGTTATGCTTTAAATTCTTGTGCTTGATGATTAGACATAAACGTAGTATACTTGCAATCGTTACATAATCATTAACTTTGCTAGCCAACTTTAACAATGAATAGCGCTATTTGGATTGACAACCCGCCTAATGGAAAATACCTATGCGTTAGGCAAGTCTTGGGTCATTGTTAATTCTTTAGTCTTTGTCAACATAAAGGTTTGATTGTGACCCGCATCGTGTGCTTACGTGTTTATCATATTGCCTTGAGTAAATCATAACACTTGAATTGTAAATCTTTTTTTATACCTATATCATACGTACACTAACTAAGTGTACTCACCAACATCATGTGTGTTGACAGATACTATTTTGTACATGTTTCACGAGATGCTTGAAGTTTATCACATAAGGCTTGGACTTAGACATCATGAATAAAACGTATGCTTTGTTTCTAGATGTAATGTTTTGAAATGTAATGTTTGACACTTAATCGTGATTAAATAAATATTTGTATTTAGTACCTCGAGCTTATGAACAAACGTTACCGCATGACACCTCAATGTTTCCGCCATCGGTTGGGGTGTTACAGATTGGTATCAGAGCCGTGGTTATAGGGAATTAGGTTATTAGTAAATAACTTAGACTATAACTAAGAACCCATACATGACCTTATTTGTGTTTATTTGTTTATTTGCTCCAATAACTTTTCTCTTTTGTCACCTCTCATCCTTTCCCTTATTTCTCTCTATTTCTTTCTTTATTTCTTCGTCATGGGTTTTGAGGAGTGACTTTACTTGGAGGAAATGTCTACAATTGGGAGCATGCTGGATATTCTTGGCTTACTTGCCTACCTTTGTTTTTCAAAAAATAAAAAAATAATAATAATAATTCCTTCAAAGTGTTGAACTCTAAGTGAGAGAACACGTGCAATCTGAAAGGGTGGGTGCCTGTACACTGGGTTTTCTGGCATAGGCAAGCATAGCGCATGTAACATTACGCATTTAAAACTTGTACGTACACGTTCGTCATTAATAAAAACGTCAAGTTTTATCTTATACGTTGCATTTATTATTTTCGTCGCATTTGTGGAACCCTAATACTATATATATATTATATATATTATAACATTGAAATAATGTCAAAAAAATATTATGTCTTGGCCGGGAATCGAACCCGCGCCAAGACCGGGTCACACAAACACCACCATCCAACCAACTGGGCTAGCCATTCACTTGTTATAAACCCGGTCACACTATAATTATATACACGATTTAAAACCTTCACAGTTGACAAGGAAAGTCAACTGTGGGTTAGCGTGTGGATCAATCTTGTGTTTTAACTCGTGATTGATCTAAAATTGGCAAATTCAATTGATTACCGGCCTTGTATTGCACGATTACACGTCAATTAACAACGGATCGTTGACTAAATTTGAATTATACGCGTATGATATTAAACCTAGGTCAAACTTTCCAATTAACCTAAACCTTTGATCCTCAGTATAAATAGACCATCTACGATCCTTCACAACTCGCTCACATCTCTCTCTCAACCTCCAATTGCTTCTGAAACACTCTAATTATAATTATCTTCGTTCGTTGTTGACTTTGGCTTTGACCGGGCAAACGTGCATGATCCAACACTGTGAGTCCTTGTTCTTTTGTGGGTTTTGTTAATCGGCAATCAAACAACAAAAGCCCCAACATCAATCGGGCTCATATTGTCTGATTCGTTTGATTGTTAAAGCTAGGGTTCGTAACATTTATTTGGGGATAAACTGAGTTGATCTTGTGTATTTATTTTATGTTAAACGGCTTTCATCACAACCACTGGCCTAGGCCAAGTGGTTGTGACCAAGGCTTGCCACAGCAGTCACCCGGGTTCGAGTCCCGGCTCTGACTTCCCTTTTTCTTTTCTTTTCTTTTTAAAACAACAAATATATATATATATATATATATATATATATTATACTTAAAACTTATAAATTCATTTTTAAATATCAAAACTATTTTATAAATTCTAAAAAAAATATATTTGTTTAATCTGAGATAAAAGTTTTATTTACAATTTTTGTTTTTCAAAAATTCATTTATTTAATATTTATAATAATTAAATCAGTTTTATACTATTATATTTATAAAAATCCATTTATATATCAAAACAATTTTATTAAATTCTCCAAAAATTATCCTGACTTTTTATAAAGTTAAACTTTACTGAAATAATTTTTAATTCAGTAAAATCATTTATTTTATATTTTTAATCAATTTTTGTTAGATTTAATCATAATTAAATCATAATAAATCCAATTTTCATCATTTTTGCACCAAAATTTTATACAAATTATTTTTAATTATTTAGAACAGAAACATGATTTTTAAAAATAGAAATTCTTTAATTTTAGTATTTTTGAATATTAAAGTTAATTGTTGGCAATTTGTAATAAATAGATTTAAAAATCTATTTTAAATTAAATAATTTTATAAAAAATTATTTTTATACTTCAAACACTTTAATGTGTACATTCAAAATTCAAATTTTATAAAAAGACTTTCTTTTATTAATTATCAAATTTTCCTTTATTAATTAACATTTTAAATTCAACAATTGGATATCCCCAAATCGAAACCCTAGAATACACTTATAAGTTAATTAGACTTAGACTTATTATATATTACCTTATTATAGGGTGATATTTGGAATCATTTTGGGCAACACTATTATTTCATCTTTTCAACAAGTTTAACATTTGCTAAGGTGAGTTTTACATAGCCCCTTTTATTATCACCATTTTTGGGGTGAAACATGTTATAACATTATCATTGCAATTCAATCATCAATGTGTCTATGTGTTTTCTATGTTGCATTATGTCTTGAGCATGATTAGAGTAAGCACCATTCTAGCATAATCATTAACTCCGTACAAGCCGACGGTATACATTGATAGATCTATTGGACTGACAATCCCACCCGGATACGTGCCTCCTACAAAGGTTACGTGGGTGTTTGTTATCGCATAACATATTCAATTGGACCATGAGTGTATGTTATGTATCATTTTATAACAGTCATCAGGGTTGATTATGCACTCGATTTATTTCTAGTATGTTCTCACATATGGGCTAGATTGACATGACACATGAATTGCACAACATTTTATTCATTTTATTATCAAAAACCTATGTAATTCTCACCAACTTATGTTGACCCAAAATACTTTCAAAATTAACATGTTTCAGGGAACAATGAAGCTGAGGCTTGAGTTAGCATGAGGATTTTACTTGAAGTTTTATTTGAAGTTATTGAAGTTTGTTATTTGATATCATGTATTTGAATTCTTAGACATCATTTCATATTTTGGATATTATGTTTGAATAAATTATTTAAAATTTATATTATACCATGTGCTACTGAAAACAATCATCAATACGTGGCACCCCGATGTTTCCGCCATCGGTTGGGGTGTTACAGATTGGTATCAGAGCCTTGGTTATAGGGAATTAGGTTATTAGAAATAATCTAGACTATAACCTTAGGGACTTAAACAGTACTTGCTTCTCCTACTTGTAACCCTAATTGCTTCCCTAATCCTATCCTTATCCTATGCCTTATAACCCTAAACCTACATGTGACTACTCTTATTTGTCTGCTGCAATCCTGATCCACCATTAGATTTATAGGACAAAATCCTCAGGTTTAACCTGAACCCCCTTGAGATATCGTCGAAGTTCTAGATTTTAATAACGAACACGTGCAATCTGGAAGGGTGAACGCCTGTATTCTGAGTCTTCTGTCTAGGCTGGCATTGCGCATATATCCCAATCAGACGAGGGACCCGGATGCCTACCTGGGAATTCTCGGGATGAGTGTTCACTTATAGGCTAAAGCATGTCTTCATATGTTATTAGAATTTAGAATCTTTGATAAGTCAACGTTTTCGTTTATTCGTTTTAATTAATGAATAAATGATTACATTCCTTATATAAACTCTCATTCATTTCATTGTGTCTATTACAGATCATGCCTCCTCGTCGCAGCACTCGCAACAACAATGGTGAGAACCACGAAGAAGGTGGTGATAACCATAACCATAACCATGACCAAGTTCCTAACCACAACAACAATGGGGTCGATGCTCAACTGGCTGCGATCATTTCTCAACAAATGGCGCAGCAAATTGCAACTCTGGTTCCCAATTTACTCGCTCAAGTCATCCAATTAAACGGCAACGGGAATGGTCACAACAACGGGAACGGGAACGGCAATGGCAATGGAAATGGACCCCAAGCCTGCACCCTTAAGCATTTCAACTCTTGTAACCCTCCAAAGTTTAGTGGTGAAGAAGGAGCTACTGGACTCCTCCAATGGTTTGAGGGTATTGAGAATACCTTCATCAACAGTGAGTGCCCCAACAACTTCAAGGTTCGTTACGCCATGAGTGTTCTCCATAAACGAGCACTCACTTGGTGGAATGAAGAAAAGCGTACTCGTGGGGCCGAGGTTGCTCTTGCTATGACATGGGACCAAGTCAAAGAGATCATGAAGGAAGAGTTTTGTCCTCGCAATGAAGTTAAGAAACTTGAGGATGAGTTCCACACCTTAGCTCAAGATAGTGGGGAAAACCTTGCCTACAACACCCGCTTTCATGAGCTTAGCTTATTGTTGCCTCACAAAGTTACTCCTCTACCGGTAGCCATCGAGAAGTACATCGGTGGTCTGCCCATGCAAATCCAGGACACCGTTTGGGGTAGAAATCCTGCAACTCTGGAAGAGGCCAAACGTCTAGCGGCCACTCTTACTGATAATCACGTGAAGAACGGTACTCTCTTCCGCAAAGGCACTAAGAATACTGTTGCCAAAGACACTCCACAGCCTGCAATTGAAGTCAAGCCTGAGACCTCAAGCAACAAAAAGCGCAAGGCTAGAAACTATATGGTTGCTGCTACTCCACCTGCTGCCCAAAACCCAGCCAAGAAACCATACACCGGACCTCACCCTTTGTGCAACACTTGCAAGTACCATCATCCAACGCAGGTGCCATGTCGTTTTTGTACTAAGTGTCAAAGATATGGTCACCTGGTGAACGTCTGTCGATCTCCTACTACCCAAGACAACAATAACCCAGCTCCCAACCAACAAAACAACAGGCCTACTCGTGGTCAATGCTACGAGTGTGGAAACCCTAATCACTACATCAACAACTGCCCTAATCGTAACCGAAACCAAAACCAAAACCAAAACCAAAACCAAAACCAGAACCGCAACCAGAACCAAGGTGCTCGAGGTCGCGCCTACAATCTCAATGCTAACCAGGCTCGTGACAACAACGAAGTGGTGAATGGTACGTTTCTCATTAATAACCACTATGCATCCATATTATTTGATTCAGGAGCTGATAAGTCATTCGTGTCACTGAAGTTTGAACCTTTACTTAACTTACCCCACACTAATCTAGAAGAACCTTTCGTGGTAGAGGTAGCTAACGGGAAGTCTATTTCGATCGACTCTATTATTCGTAACTGCTTGTTGAACCTCGACGATCATACCTTCCCTATCGATCTCATCCCCATGCATCTTGGTAGTTTTGATGTTATAGTAGGCATGGACTGGTTGTCAACTCATCGTGCCGAAATTCTGTGTTTCGAGAAAGTCATACGCATTCCTCTCGAATCTGGTGAGATTTTGAAGATTTATGGTGAGAAACCCTGTGGTGAGCTTAAGCTTATGTCTTGTACTACTGCCCAAAAGTACTTACGAAAGGGGTATACAGCCTTCTTAGCTAACGTGATAGAGAAGAAGGACAAAGGCAAAAGTATCCAAGACATTCCTATTATTCGGGACTATCCTGAAGTCTTTCCAGAGGATTTACCTGGTTTGCCTCCTGCTCGACAAGTGGAGTTTCGTATTGATCTTGTTCCTGGTGCTAATCCTGTCGCTAAAGCTCCTTATCTTCTTGCACCCTCTGAAATGCAAGAACTTGCCAGTCAATTACAGGAACTTTCTGATAAAGGGTTCATTCGCCCTAGTTCTTCTCCATGGGGAGCCCCTGTCTTATTCGTTAAAAAGAAGGATGGTTCTCTTCGGATGTGTATTGACTACCGTGAACTCAACAAACTCACCATCAAGAATCGTTATCCACTTCCTAGGATTGACGATCTCTTCGATCAACTTCAAGGAGCAACCCACTTCTCGAAGATTGATCTCCGTTCTGGTTATCATCAGCTGAGAGTCCACGAAGAAGATATTCCCAAGACAGCTTTTCGCACTCGCTACGGTCACTATGAATTCATGGTTATGCCTTTTGGGTTGACCAATGCTCCCGCAGTATTTATGGATTTGATGAATCGGGTTTGTAGACCCTATCTCGACAAATTCGTGATCGTTTTCATCGATGATATTTTGATTTACTCTAAATCAAAATCCGATCACGAGCAACATCTTCACTCTATCTTGACTCTCCTAAAGAAAGAACAACTGTATGCCAAGTTCTCAAAATGCGAATTTTGGCTTAAGGAAGTTCAATTTTTGGGACATGTCATTGATATGAACGGAATTCATGTTGATCCTGCAAAGATCGAAGCTGTGAAGAATTGGAGTGTTCCTACCACTCCAACGGAAGTCCGTTCTTTTCTTGGTTTGGCTGGTTATTATCGTCGATTCATCGCCAATTTCTCCAAGATCGTTGTTCCTCTCACTACCTTAACTCACAAGGGTAAGCCCTATGAGTGGGGACCTAAGCAAGAGGAAGCATTCGAAACTCTTAAGCTGAAACTTTGTGAAGCTCCTATCTTGTCTCTACCTGATGGTAATGATGATTTCGTGGTCTACTGTGATGCATCGAACCAAGGTCTTGGTTGTGTTCTCATGCAACGAGGAAAGGTTATTGCTTATGCGTCTCGACAACTCAAGACTCACGAAAAGAATTATACCACCCATGATCTTGAATTGGGCGCTGTTGTCTTTGCACTCAAGATTTGGAGACATTATCTTTATGGGACCAAATGTGTGGTGTTCACGGACCACAAAAGTCTCCAACATGTCTTCGATCAAAAGAATCTTAACATGAGGCAACGACGTTGGGTCGAATTACTTAACGACTATGATTGCGAAATTCGCTACCATCCTGGAAAGGCGAATATTGTGGCTGACGCACTTAGTCGTAAAGAGCGTGTCAAACTCCAATGTGCGAGAGTTCGTACTGATCTTCAAGATCGCATTCTCCAGGCTCAACACACATCAGTCACCCAAGGTAACATGTACGATGAAATGTCTTGTGGTGCTGAGACTCAACTTGAAACCAAACCCGATGGTCTCCTTTATTTCCTTAATCGACTGTGGATTCCCGACCGTGATGATCTTCGTACTTTTCTCATGAACGAGGCTCATAAGTCTCGTTATTCTATTCATCCTGGAGCTGACAAGATGTACCAAGATCTTCGCTATTCTTATTGGTGGCCTGGTATGAAGAAAGACATTGCTCTTTTCGTTGCAAAATGCCTCACTTGTTCCAAGGTTAAGGCTGAACATCAACGACCATCTGGTATGCTTGAACAACCAGAGATTCCTGTCTGGAAATGGGAGAGCATAGCTATGGATTTCATCACCAAACTCCCTCGTACACCCAAAGGTTTCGACAGTATTTGGGTAATCGTCGATCGTTTGACCAAGTCAGCTCACTTCCTACCTATTCGTGAGAAGTATTCTGTGGAAAGGTTGGCAAAGATGTACGTAAGTGAAATCGTATGTCGTCACGGTATACCTTTGGACATTATTTCTGATCGCGATGGTCGTTTCACCTCTCACTTTTGGGAGTCTCTACAAGATGCTTTGGGTACCAAGTTGAACCTGAGCACTGCTTATCACCCTCAAACTGATGGTCAGACTGAACGAACCATCCAGACACTTGAGGACATGCTCAGGGCATGTGTCATCGATTTTGGTGGCGCTTGGGATTCTCATCTTCCTTTGGTTGAGTTTTCATACAACAACAGTTATCACGCCAGCATTAACATGGCTCCTTTTGAGGCACTCTATGGTCGGAAATGTCGTTCACCTGTCTGTTGGACTGAGGTTGGTGAAGCTCGTATTACTGGACCCGAACTAATCCAGGAAACCACAGACAAAATTCAGCTTATTCAGGATAATCTTCTCAAGGCTAGAAGTCGCCAAAAGAGTTATGCTGATAAACGTCGTAAACCCTTGGAATTTCAAGTTGGGGACCTTGTACTACTTAAGGTATCCCCTTGGAAAGGAGTTATTCGTTTCGGTAGAAAGGGAAAACTAGCTCCTCGATACGTTGGCCCCTTCAAAATTCTTGATAGAGTTGGAAAAGTGGCTTACAAACTTGATCTTCCACCTGAGCTAAGCAATGTTCATCCGACCTTCCATGTTTCGAATCTCAAGAAATGCTTAGCGGATGAGAACCTTCATGTTCCTCTTGAGGATGTGCAAATCGATGAAAGCATGCACATTATCGAGAAACCCGTCGAGATTGTTGACACTGGAGTCAAGAAACTCAAGCGCAGTCGTATTCCGATCGTTAAGGTTCGTTGGGAATCTAAACGAGGCCCAGAGTTCACTTGGGAACGCAAAGACCAGATGAAGTCGAAATATCCACATCTTTTCCCACCAGACTCTCCAACTCCAACTTCGAGACGAAGTTCCTAAAAGTAGGGGAGACTGTAACATTACGCATTTAAAACTTGTACGTTACACCATCGACATTAATAAAAACGTCAAGTTTCATCTTATATGTTCGCATTTATTATTTTTGTCGCATTATTGAAACCCTAGTACTATATATATATAGATATATATGTGTTGTGTGTGTTAAAAATGTATAAAAATTAAATGTCTTGGCCGGGAATCGAACCCGCGCCAAGACCGGGTCACCAAACACCACACACTTAACCAGCTGGGCTGGCTTTCAACTTGTAATAAACCCGGACACACTATAATTATAAACGCGTTTTTTTTAAACCTTCACAGTTGACAAAGAAAGTCAACTGTGGGTTAACGTGTGATTCAATCCAAGGAATTAACTCGTGATTGATCTTTATATGGTAAATTCATGTGATTATCGGCCCAGTGTGACTCAATTACACGTCAATTACAACGAATCATTGACCTAATTTGAAAACCCTACGCGTATGATATTAAATCATGGTCAACTTTCCAATTAACCTAAACCTTTGATCCTCAGTATAAATAGACCACCTACGATCCTTGGAAACTCGCTCACATCTCTCTCTCAACCTCCAATTGTCTCTGAAACATCTCTGATAATCATCTCTCTACGCTATTTGACTTTTTGCTTTGACCCGGCAATTATACTCGAATCATCACTGTGAGTCCTATTTGTTTTGTGGGTTTTGTTAGTCGGCAATCAAACAACAAAAGCCCCAACATCAATCGGGTTCAAATTGTCTGAGTTGTTTGATTGTAAAATCTAGGGTTCGTTCGTGTATAATTGGGGATAAATTCTGTTTTGCATAATGTACTTAATTAATTTTAATCAGAGAATATCACAACCACTGGCCTAGGCCAAGTGGTTGTGACCAAGGCTTGCCACAGTAGTCACCCGGGTTCGAGTCCCGGCTCTGACTCTAATTTTTCTTTTCTTTTTCTGTTTTGAAAACAACAAACATATATATATATATATATATATATATATATATATATATATATATATATATATATATATTTCTTATAAAGCTTATAAATTCATTTTAAAATATCAAAACTATTTTATAAATTCTAAAAAAATTATATTTATTAAATCTAAGTCAAAAGTTTTATTTACAATTTTTGTTTTTCAAAAATTCATTTATTTAATATTTATAATAATTAAATCAGTTTTATACTATTATATTTATAAAAATCCATTTATATATCAAAAAAATTTTATTAAATTCTCCAAAAATTATCCTGACTTTTTATAAAGTTAAACTTTACTGAAATAATTTTTAATCCAGTAAAATCATTTATTTCATATTTTTAATCAATTTTTGTTAGATTTAATCATAATTAAATCATAATAAATCCAATTTTCATCATTTTTGCACCAAAATTTTATACAAATTATTTTTAATCATTTAGAACAGAAATATGATTTTTAAAATAGAAATTCTTTAATTTTAGTATTTTTGAATATTAAAGTTAAATATTGGCTATTTATAATAAATAGATTTAAAAATCTATTTTAAATGAAATAATTTTATAAAAATTATTTTTATACTCCAAACACTTTAATGTGTACATTCAAAATTCAAATTTTATAAAAAGACTTTCTTTTATTAATTACCAAATTTTCCTTCACTAATTAACATTTTAATTTAAATTCAACAATTGATTATCCCTAAATCGAAACCCTAGGATACACTTATAAGTTAATTAGACTTAGACTTATTATATATTACCTTATTATAGGGTGATATTTGGAATCATTTTGGGCAACACTATTATTTCATCTCTTCAACAAGTTTAACATTTGCTAAGGTGAGTTTTACATAGCCCCTTTTATTATCACCATTTTTGGGGTGAAACATGTTATAACATTATCATTGCAATTCAATCATCAATGTGTCTATGTGTTTTCTATGTTGCATTATGTCTTGAGCATGATTAGAGTAAGCACCATTCTAGCATAATCATTAACTCCGTACAAGCCGACGGTATACATTGATAGATCTATTGGACTGACAATCCCACCCGGATACGTGCCTCCTACAAAGGTTACGTGGGTGTTTGTTATCGCATAACATATTCAATTGGACCATGAGTGTATGGTATGTATCATTTTATAACAGTCATCAGGGTTGATTATGCACTCGATTTATTTCTAGTATGTTCTCACATATGGGCTAGATTGACATGACACATGAATTGCACAACATTTTATTCATTTTATTATCAAAAACCTATGTAATTCTCACCAACTTATTTTGACCCAAAATACTTTCAAAATTAACATGTTTCAGGGAACAATGAAGCTGAGGCTTGAGTTAGCATGAGGATTTTACTTGAAGTTTTATTTGAAGTTATTGAAGTTTGTTATTTGATATCATGTATTTGAATTCTTAGACATCATTTCATATTTTGGATATTATGTTTGAATAAATTATTTAAAATTTATATTATACCATGTGCTACTGAAAACAATCATCAATACATGGCACCCCGATGTTTCCGCCATCGGTTGGGGTGTTACACCCATGATCTTGAATTGGGCGCTGTTGTCTTTGCACTCAAGATTTGGAGACATTATCTTTATGGGACCAAATGTGTGGTGTTCACGGACCACAAAAGTCTCCAACATGTCTTCGATCAAAAGAATCTTAACATGAGGCAACGACGTTGGGTTGAATTACTTAACGACTATGATTGCGAAATTCGCTACCATCCTGGCAAGGCCAATGTTGTGGCTGACGCACTTAGTCGTAAAGAGCGTGTCAAACTACAATGTGCGAGAGTTCGTACTGATCTTCAGGATCGCATTCTCCAGGCTCAACACACATCAGTCACCCAAGGTAACATGTACGATGAAATGTCTTGTGGTGCTAAAACTCAACTTGAAACCAAACCCGATGGTCTCCTTTATTTCCTTAACCGACTGTGGATTCCCGACCGTGATGATCTTCGTACTTTTCTCATGAACGAGGCTCATAAGTCTCGTTATTCTATTCATCCTGGAGCTGACAAGATGTACCAAGATCTTCGTTATTCTTATTGGTGGCCTGGTATGAAGAAAGACATTGCTCTTTTCGTTGCAAAATGCCTCACTTGTTCCAAGGTCAAGGCTGAACATCAACGACCATCTGGTATGCTTGAACAACCAGAGATTCCTGTCTGGAAATGGGAGAGCATAGCTATGGATTTCATCACCAAACTCCCTCGTACACCCAAAGGTTTTGATAGTATTTGGGTAATCGTCGATCGTTTGACCAAATCAGCTCACTTCCTACCTATTCGTGAGAAGTATTCTGTGGAAAGGTTGGCAAAGATGTACGTAAGTGAAATCGTATGTCGTCACGGTATACCTTTGGACATTATTTCTGATCGCGATGGTCGTTTCACCTCTCACTTTTGGGAATCTCTACAAGATGCTTTGGGTACCAAGTTGAACCTGAGCACCGCTTATCACCCTCAAACGGATGGTCAGACTGAACGAACCATCCAGACACTTGAGGACATGCTCAGGGCATGTGTCATCGATTTTGGTGGCGCATGGGATTCTCATCTTCCTTTGGTTGAGTTTACATACAACAACAGTTATCACGCCAGCATTAACATGGCTCCTTTTGAGGCACTCTATGGTCGGAAATGTCGTTCACCTGTCTGTTGGACCGAGGTTGGTGAAGCTCGTATTACTGGACCCTAACTAATCCAGGAAACCACAGACAAAATTCAGCTCATTCAGGATAATCTTCTCAAGGCTAGAAGTCGCCAAAAGAGTTATGCTGATAAACGTCGTAAACCCTTGGAATTTCAAGTTGGGGACCTTGTGCTACTTAAGGTATCCCCTTGGAAAGGAGTAATTCGTTTCGGTAGAAAGGGAAAACTAGCTCCTCGATACGTAGGCCCCTTCAAAATTCTTGACAGAGTTGGAAAAGTGGCTTACAAACTTGAACTTCCACCTGAGCTAAGCAATGTTCATCCGACCTTCCATGTTTCGAATCTCAAGAAATGCTTAGCAGATGAGAACCTTCATGTTCCTCTTGAGGATGTGCAAATCGATGAAAGCATGCACATTATCGAGAAACCCGTCGAGATTGTTGACACTGGAGTCAAGAAACTCAAGCGCAGTCGTATTCCGATCGTTAAGGTTCGTTGGGAATCTAAACGAGGCCCAGAGTTCACTTGGGAACGTAAAGACCAGATGAAGTCGAAGTATCCAGATCTTTTCCCACCAGACTCTCCAACTCCAACTTCGGGACGAAGTTCCTAAAAGTAGGGGAGACTGTAACATTACGCATTTAAAACTTGTACGTACACGTTCGTCATTAATAAAAACGTCAAGTTTTATCTTATACGTTGCATTTATTATTTTCGTCGCATTTGTGGAACCCTAATACTATATATATATTATATATATTATAACATTGAAATAATGTCAAAAAAATATTATGTCTTGGCCGGGAATCGAACCCGCGCCAAGACCGGGTCACACAAACACCACCATCCAACCAACTGGGCTAGCCATTCACTTGTTATAAACCCGGTCACACTATAATTATATACACGATTTAAAACCTTCACAGTTGACAAGGAAAGTCAACTGTGGGTTAGCGTGTGGATCAATCTTGTGTTTTAACTCGTGATTGATCTAAAATTGGCAAATTCAATTGATTACCGGCCTTGTATTGCACGATTACACGTCAATTAACAACGGATCGTTGACTAAATTTGAATTATACGCGTATGATATTAAACCTAGGTCAAACTTTCCAATTAACCTAAACCTTTGATCCTCAGTATAAATAGACCATCTACGATCCTTCACAACTCGCTCACATCTCTCTCTCAACCTCCAATTGCTTCTGAAACACTCTAATTATAATTATCTTCGTTCGTTGTTGACTTTGGCTTTGACCGGGCAAACGTGCATGATCCAACACTGTGAGTCCTTGTTCTTTTGTGGGTTTTGTTAATCGGCAATCAAACAACAAAAGCCCCAACATCAATCGGGCTCATATTGTCTGATTCGTTTGATTGTTAAAGCTAGGGTTCGTAACATTTATTTGGGGATAAACTGAGTTGATCTTGTGTATTTATTTTATGTTAAACGGCTTTCATCACAACCACTGGCCTAGGCCAAGTGGTTGTGACCAAGGCTTGCCACAGCAGTCACCCGGGTTCGAGTCCCGGCTCTGACTTCCCTTTTTCTTTTCTTTTCTTTTTAAAACAACAAATATATATATATATATATATTATACTTAAAACTTATAAATTCATTTTTAAATATCAAAACTATTTTATAAATTCTAAAAAAAATATATTTGTTTAATCTGAGATAAAAGTTTTATTTACAATTTTTGTTTTTCAAAAATTCATTTATTTAATATTTATAATAATTAAATCAGTTTTATACTATTATATTTATAAAAATCCATTTATATATCAAAACAATTTTATTAAATTCTCCAAAAATTATCCTGACTTTTTATAAAGTTAAACTTTACTGAAATAATTTTTAATTCAGTAAAATCATTTATTTTATATTTTTAATCAATTTTTGTTAGATTTAATCATAATTAAATCATAATAAATCCAATTTTCATCATTTTTGCACCAAAATTTTATACAAATTATTTTTAATTATTTAGAACAGAAACATGATTTTTAAAAATAGAAATTCTTTAATTTTAGTATTTTTGAATATTAAAGTTAATTGTTGGCAATTTGTAATAAATAGATTTAAAAATCTATTTTAAATTAAATAATTTTATAAAAAATTATTTTTATACTTCAAACACTTTAATGTGTACATTCAAAATTCAAATTTTATAAAAAGACTTTCTTTTATTAATTATCAAATTTTCCTTTATTAATTAACATTTTAAATTCAACAATTGGATATCCCCAAATCGAAACCCTAGAATACACTTATAAGTTAATTAGACTTAGACTTATTATATATTACCTTATTATAGGGTGATATTTGGAATCATTTTGGGCAACACTATTATTTCATCTTTTCAACAAGTTTAACATTTGCTAAGGTGAGTTTTACATAGCCCCTTTTATTATCACCATTTTTGGGGTGAAACATGTTATAACATTATCATTGCAATTCAATCATCAATGTGTCTATGTGTTTTCTATGTTGCATTATGTCTTGAGCATGATTAGAGTAAGCACCATTCTAGCATAATCATTAACTCCGTACAAGCCGACGGTATACATTGATAGATCTATTGGACTGACAATCCCACCCGGATACGTGCCTCCTACAAAGGTTACGTGGGTGTTTGTTATCGCATAACATATTCAATTGGACCATGAGTGTATGTTATGTATCATTTTATAACAGTCATCAGGGTTGATTATGCACTCGATTTATTTCTAGTATGTTCTCACATATGGGCTAGATTGACATGACACATGAATTGCACAACATTTTATTCATTTTATTATCAAAAACCTATGTAATTCTCACCAACTTATGTTGACCCAAAATACTTTCAAAATTAACATGTTTCAGGGAACAATGAAGCTGAGGCTTGAGTTAGCATGAGGATTTTACTTGAAGTTTTATTTGAAGTTATTGAAGTTTGTTATTTGATATCATGTATTTGAATTCTTAGACATCATTTCATATTTTGGATATTATGTTTGAATAAATTATTTAAAATTTATATTATACCATGTGCTACTGAAAACAATCATCAATACGTGGCACCCCGATGTTTCCGCCATCGGTTGGGGTGTTACAGCGCATAAATCCGAAAGCGGACCTGTTATGCTTACCTGGGGATTCCTGGAGTGAGTGTCCACTTATAGGCTAAAGCACGTCTTCATTAATCTCCAACTGAGTTTGATTCTTTGAACAGTCAAAGTTTTTGTCGGGTCTTACGACTAGAAAAGAACACTCCAATGTTTTATTATTGATTTCTTGAAATCATAATGATTCACTATATGCATGAAACTTTCATTTATTGGTGATACATTTTCATACTTGGTTGTTTCGTACACATATTGTGCAAACCCGTCATGCGTATAAGGATTTTATTATTTTGTTTTCATAATATTCTTTATTCTTAGATGGCTGATCGTCGTATTGCTCATCGTAACTCTCATCATCGAGCTGATCGTTGAATTGCGACACTAGTGACAGAACGTATTGCTGCTGTGATTCCTAACCTAGTTGCTGAGTTGAACCATAGCAACAATTCTGGAAACTCTGGAACTACCAGATGTGGTAACACTCGTTGCACCTTCAAACATTTCAACTCTTGCAACCCAACTAAATTCTCTGGGGAAGAGGGAGCTACTGGTCTCCTCCAGTGGTTTGAAAGCATGGAAAACACTTTCATAAATAGCGAGTGTCCTGATGAACTCCGCGTTCGCCATGCCACCAGTGTTCTTCACAAGAGGGCATTAACTTGGTGGAACGGCGAAAAGCATAGTCGGGGTACTGATGTTGCTCTAGCTTTGACTTGGGCCGAGGTGAAGGAACTCATGTTAGCCAAATTCTGCCCTAGAAATGAAATTAAGAAGCTTGAAGATGAATTTTATGTTTTGAAACAAGACAGTGGGGAGAATCTTGCCTATAACACCCGTTATTATGAGCTTAGCATTCTGGTTCCACATATGGTGACCCCAGTTTCTCGAGCAATCGAGAAATATATCGAGGGATTGCCTGGTCTTATTCAAGATGTCGTCACTGGTAGCAAACCCATTTCGGTAGAAGAAGCTATCCAGCTTGTAGCTTCTTTGACTGATAAACACGTGAAAAAGGGAACTCTTGTTCGGAAAGGTACGAAGAAAGTTGCTGAGAAAACTGCTACGGATGTTGAACCTTCCAAAGTTGTTTCTGCTCAGACTACTTCAACCCCTTCCAACAACAATAAGCGTAAGCGTCAAAACAGGAATTATGTTGTCGTCACCCCTACCCCTATTTGCCAAGTTCCTATGGCTCAAACTGCTGCTGCTAATCAACCAGCTACTACTCGACCTTACACTAGTATTCATCCTTTGTGCAATACTTGCAAGTATCATCACCCAACCCATATCCCGTGTCGTCAGTGCACTAGGTGTGGAAAGTGGGGGCATTTTGCTGCCACTTGTAGGGTGGTACTCGCACCTCAAGGAAATCCTCCACTAGCAGCTCATCCAGCCATTGAACAAGCAGCTTGGAACCCATTACCTATTGCACCTACTCGTGCTTGTTATCATTGTGGGGATCCAAGCCATCTCAAAGCTCGTTGTCCACTACTTAACCAACCAAATCAAGCTGCTACTAATCAGGGAGCACGAGGGAGAGCCTTTAACATTAATACAAATCAGGCTCAGGCAACAACTGATGTCGTGAATGGTACGTTCTTACTTAATGGTCTTTGTGCTTCAATTCTGTTTGATACTGGTGCGGACAAGAGTTTTGTGTCATTAGCCTTCGAACCTTTGCTTTCTCGTTCTCGATCTCAACTCGAAAGACCCTTTACTATCGAGGTTGCTGATGGTACTCCCATTACAATCAAGTCTGTTATTCGTAATTGCACACTTAACCTTAACGAGCACGAATTCTCCATTGAGCTTATACCCATGCAATTGGGTAGTTTTGATATCATAGTAGGCATGGATTGGCTTTCTAAGTATCATGCTGAAATTGTTTGTTTCGAGAAGTTTATTCGAATCCCTCTCTCGGGTAACTTTCTGCAAGTCTATGGTGAGAAACATTCAAGTGGCCTTAAGCTCATGTCTTGTACCCAAGCTCGAAAATGTTTACGCAAGAAATGTGTGGCGTTCTTAGCCCATGTAGTGGAAAAGAAGGATAAAGAGAAGAAGATTCAAGATATTCCTATTGTTCGTGATTTTCCAGAAGTCTTCCCTGATAATTTACCTGGTCTTCCTCCTATTCGTCCTATTGAGTTCCGAATTGATCTTATCCCCGGTGCTACCCCTGTTGCTAAAGCTCCTTATCGTCTTGCACCTTCGGAAATGCAAGAACTTACCAGTCAACTCCAAGAATTAGCTGACAAGGGCTTCATTCGTCCAAGTTTTTCGCCATGGGGAGCCCCAGTTTTGTTTGTTAATAGAAAGATGGATCGTTTCGCATGTGGATTGATTATCGTGAGCTCAATAAACTTACGATTAAAAACCGTTACCCCTTGCCTCGTATTGACGATCTTTTCGATCAGTTGCAGGGTGCAACGCATTTCTCAAAAATCAATCTTCGTTCTGGATATCACTAGCTTCGAGTCCATGAGGATGATGTATCTAAAACTGCTTTTCACACTCGATACGGTCACTATGAATTCATGGTTATGACTTTTGGTCTAACTAACGCGCCTGCTGTTTTCATGGATCTTATGAATCGAGTGTGTAAACCATTTTTGGATAAATTTGTTATTGTCTTTATCGATGACATCCTCATTTATTCAAGATCCAAAACCGCCCACGAACAACACCTTCGTCAGATTTTGAGTCTTTTACAACACGAACAACTGTATGCTAAATTCTCAAAATGTGAATTTTGGCTTAAAGAAGTTCAATTTCTAGGACACATAATCAATGATAAAGGAATTCATGTGGACCCAGCAAAGTTTGAAGCTGTTAAAAATTGGTGTATACCCAAAACTCCTACCGAAGTTCGTTCATTTCTTTTTCTCGCTGGTTATTATCAACGTTTTATTTCTAATTTTTCAAAAATCGCTGTTCCACTGACTTCTTTGACTCACAAGGATACGATATATGAGTGGGGTCCTAAGCAAGAAGAAGCGTTCCAAACCTTGAAGCGAAAACTCTACGATGCTCCTGTTCTTTCTCTCCCAGATGGTATTGAAGATTTCGTGGTTTATTGTGATGCCTCAAATCAAGGCCTAGGTTGTGTTCTTATGCAACGAGGCAATGTTATTGCATATGCATCACGACAACTTAAAGTCCACGAGAAAAACTATACCACACATGATCTTGAACTTGGTGCAGTCATTTTCGCATTAAAAATTTGGAGACACTACCTTTATGGTACAAAATGCATGGTTTTCACTGACCACAAAAGCCTTCAACATATCTTTAACCAAAAGGATCTAAATATGTGTCAACGCCGTTGGGTTGAACTGTTAAATGACTGTGATTGCGAGATTCGCTATCACCCTGGTAAGGCAAATGTCGTTGCCGACGCTCTCAGTCGTAAGGAACACATTCAGCTATATTGTATTCAGACCCATGATCTTAAACTTCGAATCTTTGAAGCTCAACATGTTTCGGTCACTGAGGGAAACATGTACGAAGAAATGTCATGTGGAGCCGAACATCATTTGGAAACGAAACATGGTCTGCTTTATCTTTCTAATCGTCTTTGGATTCCTGATCGTGATAATCTTCGTGTTTTCATCATGGACGAGGCTCATAAATCTCGTTACTCCATCCATCCTGGTGCTGATAAGATGTATCAAGATCTGCGTTCTATGTATTGGTGGCCCGGTATGAAAAAGGACATAGCTCACTACGTGGCTAGGTGCCTTACTTGTGCTAAAGAAAGTTACAACCGAACACCAACGTCCCTCTGGTCTAGTTGTACAACTAGAGATTCCTGTTTGGAAGTGGGAGAACATTGCTATGGACTTCATTACTAAACTTCCTCGTACTACTCGTGGTTATGATAGCATTTGGGTGATCGTTGACCGATTAACCAAATCCGCTCACTTCTTGCCTATCCGTGAAACCTATTCCGTTGAAAGACTGGCTAGATTATACATTGATGAAATCATTAGTCGTCACGGAACTCCTTTGGACATCATTTCTGATCGTGACAGTCGTTTCACCTCCCGCTTTTGGCAGTCCTTGCAAGATAACTTGGGTTCTCAGGTTAATCTTAGCACACCTTACCATCCTTAAACTGATGGTCAGACTGAGCGAACCATTCAGACTTTAGAAGATATGCTTCGAACTTGTGTTATTGATTTTGGTGGCAATTGGGATTCACACTTGCCATTAGTTGAATTTACATATAACAACAGTTACCATGCCAGTATCCGTATGGCACCTTTTGAAGCTCTTTATGGTCGCAAATGTCGTTCTCCTGTGTGTTGGAACGAGGTCGGTGACACTCAAATTACCGGTCCCGAACTAGTCCAGGAAATAACTGACAAGATTGCTCGAATTCGCGAATCTTTGCAAATTGCTCAGAGACGGCAGAAGAGCTATGCTGATCAACGACGCAAACCCTTGGAATTTCAAGTTGGTGATATGGTTCTCCTCAAGGTTTCACCTTGGAAGGGTATGTTCCGATTCGGGAAAAAGGGAAAACTTGCGCCAAGATATGTAGGCCCATTCAAAATCTTGGAAAGGATTGGGAAAGTGGCTTATAAGTTAGATCTTCCGACCGAACTCAGCAGTATTCACTCAACTTTCCATGTGTCAAATTTGAAGAAGTGCTTAGCTGATGAGAATCTTCATGTTCCGCTTGAAGACATCCATATTGATGAAACAATGCATTTCATTGAAAGACCAATAGAAATCATGGATCGTGAAGTCAAGACCCTTAAACGTAGTCGTATTCCAATAGTTAAAGTTCGTTGGGAATCTAAACATGGCCCAGAATTTACTTGGGAACGTGAGGACCAAATGAAGACGAAGTATCCTTATCTTTTTCAAGAATCCTCCACTTGAAGTAATTTCGAGACAAAATTTCTAAAAGTAGGGGAGACTGTGACATTCGTAGCCCTCACACTTTGAAACTTTGGCAAGTTTAGTCCTTGAAAATTTATTATGTTTCGCATGTTGGTTCTTATATTTCTTTGAAACTTGATTATTAATAAAATCATGTTTTATACTCACGCTTAAGTCCGAACACGTATATATATATAAAAAAAACCCTCAAACTTCCTACGCAAGTTTTAACACACTCAACATGCACACCCTCCGCCTAGCTCTATCATCATTTCATTTGAACAACACATACCTTCTACTCTTCTAGATAGAATGTGGCACATGATAAGGTTCATCAGTTCATGCATAATGACACAAGCCACATTCACTGCATCTCTTTCATCTTCATCATCATCATCATATTTTGGACAACAAGGAAGTTTGAAACATACGCTCATCAACCACGTGTTCATCATCTTCATTACATATGCCCACAATGATTATTATAAATTGGTAGGAATGGAACCATAAACTCTGCAACAATCAAAAGAGAAGGACTACCACCGGTCATCTTCTTCGTCAAACCTCCTCCACACTCTGGTCACCCTTCCAACCAACACTACACCTTCACCATCGCCCCCCCCCCCCCTCGATCAAATTCGGTAACCAACAAAATCGCACACACATAAGCCATCGGTCTCCATCTCCGACCCCTGTTTTGACCATCGATCGTCACCTTCTCCGACCAGATTCCGGCAAACCTGCTCTTTTCCGGCTATCTTTGGAGAAGACAAGGTATACTACTATTATTATTATCATTAATTAAATCTAAATCTCAAAGTACCAGTTTGATGCAAGTTTTATTTTAATATTTCTAAAAACATCTTGAACCAGTACTCTTGGGCACAAGGAGTTGTACACTCATGCCCTTGGGTTTTACTAATATTTATTAGCTTTGTTTTGTTTTCACTCAGCCAAAAGCCACCAAGAAAAGAAAAGTTCCTACGTCACATTCCAATTCATACAAATAATAAATTATTTAAACCAATTTTCTTAAATTAAATAATAAATAATTTGATATTCATTATGTTTAATATATATATATATATATAGTTATTTCAAATAATGTCTTTATAAACATAAAAGATACGTAAAAACATATCATGCAAAATTTTATCTTACTTATCATTTAAATACATGCATATGATATAAGTTTAACCATATATATTGTTTTGCTATTAAAAATAATTACACTGTATTTTACTTGTAATAAAACTATGTTCTTAAACTGTGTTCTTAAGTAAACATTTTTATAGAAGCCAAGTTTATGACTTTAAGAATATTAGTTTCATAATAAAGGTTTTGAAAATCTATGAGATCAACGTAGTTAAATTTTTTAACAAATTAAATAAATAAATGCATTCTTATGAATTACAACTTTAATTAATTTGTTTACACCTTGCCATAAATCTGTAATTTTTACTTAACCTATTATTTTTTGAATATTCGATTTCATCACAACATTAAAATGGATTATTCGTAACAACAAATCTCACTGTGAAAAGATGAAACGATCTAACGAAACAACCTTTGACGTTAATCTCAAATAAATTTATGTTAGGTTCTCTATTTTTTTATTAGACTTTTAAGACATATCCCTTATTAGTATTCTTACACATATAGGTTGATTCTTCAGAATTCCTAGTCTTAACCCGTGACAAGTTTATTCGTATATTATCGTGCTTAGCAAAACAGTGAGTATACTTATCCCTTTTTTATCTTTTCTTACACTTTTGGGGTGATTCATGTACACTTATGAAACTTACACTTACACATATTCATAAACGTTTTTACATACAATTCATACACATGTTATGCTTTAAATTCTTGTGCTTGATGATTAGACATAAACGTAGTATACTTGCAATCGTTACATAATCATTAACTTTGCTAGCCAACTTTAACAATGAATAGCGCTATTTGGATTGACAACCCGCCTAATGGAAAATACCTATGCGTTAGGGAAGTCTTGGGTCATTGTTAATTCTTTAGTCTTTGTCAACATAAAGGTTTGATTGTGACCCGCATCGTGTGCTTACGTGTTTATCATACTGCCTTGAGTAAATCATAACACTTGAATTGTAAAACTTTTTTTATACCTATATCATACGTACACTAACTAAGTGTACTCACCAACATCATGTGTGGTGACAGATACTATTTTGTACATGTTTCAGGAGATGCTTGAAGTTTATCACATAAGGCTTGGACTTAGACATCATGAATAAAACGTATGCTTTGTTTCTAGATGTAATGTTTTGAAATGTAATGTTTGACACTTAATCGTGATTAAATAAATATTTGTATTTAGTACCTCGAGTTTATGAACAATCGTTACCGCGTGACACCTCGATGTTTCCGCCATCGGTTGGGGTGTTACACTATGCTAAACACAAGCTCTCTCCTCGAAGTGCGGAATGTATTTTTATTGGTTATGACTCAAAATACAAAGGATATCGATACCTAGATCCTCTTACTAATCATATTTATGTTACTCAACATGCTTAGTTTGACGAGGACACTTTTCCGTTTAGTGGACACGTCACTCCCATTGATGAGTCTTCTCTTGTTTTTTCCAATTTTAATGAATCTCTCCGTGACCCGATTCCTCTTAATCCTCCTCCCATCCTCACACCTCCTTCACCCAAAGCCACACCTCCTACCTTTAATCCTCCTTGCACCTTATGTCCTAACCAACATTCCCCTTCACCTTACCACTCTACTCAACCACCTTCTTCCATCTCTCCTGATCATTCGGCCCACACCAATCCACCTTCCTCAACCCCTTTACACACTTCCCCATCTTCCTCGGCCCAAGATCCCACTCCACCTTCGGCACAACAGCCTGCTGTCTCGGCCCAATCATCATCCCAACCAACCCATACACATTCCATGACAACTCACTCTAAAAACGGTATTTTTAAACCTAATCACCATGCTGACCTATCTCAACTTTCCAGTACTTTACACCATGCCTTATTCGCCACAACCGACCCCCGAGGCTACAAAACCGCTGCCAAACATCCTAAATGGGTAAAGGCCATGAAAGAAGAAATATCTGCTTTGCGAGAAAACAATACTTCAGTTCTGGTCCCGCGGCCAGTTAACACAAATATTGTTGGCTCCAAATGGATGTTTAGAACAAAATATAAATCGGATGGGACAGTGGATCGATACAAAGCTCGGTTGGTTGCTCAGGGCTATACTCAGGTACCGGGACTATATTTCTCTCATACTTTAGGTCCCGTCGTCAAGGCATCTACGGTTCGGGTTGTTCTTGCTCTTGCCATCCTTTATGACTGGCTCTACGTCAGCTGGATATGCGCAACGCCTTCTTGAATGGGAATCTCACAGAAACTATTTATATGGAACAACCCACTGGATTTGTAGATAATCGTTTCCTGACTCATGTCTGTTGCTTAAAGAAAGCTCTTTATGGTCTCAAGCACGCCCCGCGCGCGTGGTTTTAGCGTCTTAGTACCTTTCTTACTAACCATGGTTTTCTTTGCAACCAGGCAGACACATCTTTATTTGTTTTTAAACAGGGACAGGTGCTAGTTTATCTTCTTGTTTATGTAGATGACATTATCATCACGGGTAATGACACAGTTTTCATCAACACCTTTGTGGACACTCTACATTAGGAATTTTCAATCAAAGATTTGGGGGCTTTGGGTTACTTCTTGGGTCTTGAAGTTACTCACAAAGAGAGTACCATCTTTCTCACTCAAGCTAAGTATGCCTATGACATCTTGGCTCGTGCAGGTTTAGTTGATGCCAAGCCCGTTTCAACTCCCTTGTCTACCACATAAGTTTTTTCCTCCAAAGGTGAACTGTTTCATGACCCTACACTCTACAGGTCTCTGGTTGGAGCTCTTCATTATTTAACCATCACTCGTCCTGATCTCTCTTATGCGGTAAATCAAGCCAACCAACATCTCCGGTCTCCTACGACATCTCATTTTCAGTCCATCAAGCGAATACTCAGATATGTCAAAGGCACTCTAGCATTTGGTTTACACTTCTCCAAACAATCCTCTCCCACTTTACTTGGCTACTCGGATGTTGAATGGGCTAGATGTATTGAAACACGCAGATCTACTTACGGCTACTCCATTTATTTGGGTGGTAATCTAGTCTCCTGGAGTGCTAAGAAACAACCTACAGTGGCTAGATCTAGCTGTGAGTCCGAATACCGTGCGATGGCTAACACTGCTGCTGAAATCATTTGGCTCACACATTTACTACGTGAACTCCATGCTCTCCCAATGGATCGATCAACTCTACTCTGCGACAACAAGAGTGCAATATTTCTTAGTCAAAATCCAGTGGCTCATAAACCGGCAAAACATATAGACATTGACTATCATTTTGTTCGAGAATTGCCAGGTCGTCCCTACACCAAATTTGTACCTTCCAATCTCCAGGTGGCTGACATTTTCACCAAAAGTCTCCCGCGACCTCTATTTAAAAAGTTTCGTAATCTGCTACGCGTTGGTCCCCCACCTGTTCGATTGACGGGGGTAACAGAAAGACATAAATCAAGGGTCAACAACCCTGATTTATTCCATTTAATATTGATTGATTTCTTTTTAGTATAGAATTGAATTGTATATATTATCTTTTAATGTATTTCCTTTTTCTTGTGTAAACCTACGTGTATATATGGTGACCATTGATATCAATAAAATTTGTCTTGGAAATTACCAAAGTCTCACAATAGTCTAGTGTTATTACTTATTAGGGCATGTGTAGTGGTTGTCGTTGTGGGCGTTATGAAGCCTATAGCGCCCGGGCACACCGCCCCCGGGCGCTATAGGGCGTTTGTGGGCCAAAGCGTTTTAACTATAACGAGCGTTATATGTTGGGGAATGTGCTATTTGACCGTTGAACGGTCGGATTATTTAAAAAAAAATCAATCTATATATAAACATACACTACACACATATCATACCACACATACAATACACAAACATACACTACACACATACCACCTTCAACCCTCAATCCAATTTCAACACACAAATAAATCACCAAAATGTCGTCCCCTCCCTCCGAAGACTCGTTTGTCGATCTATATAATCGGTTTTTTCACGATGACGGCGCGGAAGAGGAAGAAGCCGTTACGAGTGCGGTTCAACTAACGTCTAGCGCGATGCAATATATAAGTACTTCCGCCCCCACGGCCGATATTGTCTAGGCAATGTATAGAGCGAGACCGTGTAGCCGCCAATGAGCGTTTGATGAATGACTATTTCAATGCGAATCCGTGGGACGCAAGCGACACAGGAGGAGAGATTCCAAAACAGTTCCATGTTGCGTTCCAAGGATATACATAACGCGTTGAAGGCGGATTTGGTTGAGGAAGTATGGGCGATTCGCCCGATCCATCACAACCAAGAAGAAGAAGAAGAAGAAGAAGAAGAGGAGGAGGAGGAGGAGGAGGAGGAGGAGGAGGAGGAGAAGAAGAAGGAGAAAATGAAGAAGAAGACGACGACGACTAGTTTTTTTAAATATTTGTAGTTTTTTTAAGTATTTGTAACTTTTTTTAAGTATTTGTATTTTTTTTAGTATTTGTAATTTTTTTTACTATTTGTAATTTTTTTAGTATTTGTAATATTTATATATTTAATGGAATATTTAAAGTATTTAATATTATTATTTAAATAAGAAAATAATAATTTAACCAATGATTACTCAATTATTTATAAAGCCCCATAACCCCCCTTCCCACTACACCATCTTTTTCCATAACCCCCCTTCTATTACCTTTTAATATTTTAATACCCATAACCCCACATAACCCCTCACCACTACACATACACTGAGTAATAATAATATAGCTATATATGGTTTCTAAAACATATACATGATTTTGTTGTTGCAACTCGCACAAGTTAAAAACAGTCTTCTTTTTTCAAAATGCAGACGTTTGGTCCACCTTTTTTTCTGCAGTTGTCTGCAGATGTGGTCCGCAGACTACAGACATTTTACTTCTTCAAACACAAAAAACACCTTATTCTTCTGTAAAACATGAACACATGGAACGCTAACACTTCTGTGCGCAACAACCCACCCAAATAGGTGCGGAGCTTAAACACATATAAGGAGGTCCGAAAGTCATGGCACCATACGGTAAAAGATAATAATCATCAATAACAGATAAAGCATGATCGCAACAGATAGATAAGATAGTAATCATCACAAAGGATTTACATTTCATATATCATCAATAATATTTATTCGCACCTAACAATAAACATAAAACATATTAAAGCATGATCGCAACATCACCCACGACAATAATACTAACACATTACACAATAACCAACATCCCTGCTCATCAATCTCTGCATCTGTCGTATACATGGCAAATCCTGCCATGACGAAAACCACCAGTGTATCTACCTTGACACTCATTGCCGCATTGCGGACCTCTTTCCAGGCCGTCATAAACGATTTGCCGACCCTGGCGAGTCCCCAGAATCCGCCTATGTTCTTCTGTATCCATCATAAATTCTTGGTTTTCATCCACAAGATGCTGGCACTTTGCCTCCGTACTGCCGTTGCTGGCCGCCATCCATCCGTTACAGTCTTTGATCATAATCATCATCATGAGCATGATGATTGATATCCATAAAATGGTACTGGTGCTTGTTTGTCTATTGAACATCTTGGTTTTCTTTGGATTAATACTGTTGGTATGATATCCTTTCCTCCTTATACAGTGTTTGTCGTCTGTTGTAATTTGTAAATAATTCATTGGCATTTAATTCACTGGGGTTGGTTTGCTGGATATAGGCCCTAGTTATTAATAGACAGGGCGGCTCTAGCATAAGGACACAAGGGGCGGGGACCCTCCACTAAAACTGTTTTCACTTCATTGATTTCTACCAATCCTGCACTGTCACATTACTTAACTGATTTCCTTAACTGAAACACTTTTTTGTAGGCACTGGCGAAGCATAGTAAGGGTGGGGAGGGGCGGCCGACCCCCCGGATTTTCGCGCAGAAGTTCCGATTATATAGTATTCGTATAGAAAATTTTGAAAATATAGGGTTTCGACCCCCCGAAACGGGTTTTCGACCCCCCAAAACTAGTGACTTCCGACCCCCTGGTGACTTCCGACCCCCCGAACCTTCGGGTCAAGCTTCGTCACTGTTTGTAGGCAGCACTCCACTGATTCTTTACCCAACTATCAATTGTTTTTACACATAATAATAATAATAATAATAATAATAATAATAATAATAATAATAATAATAATAATAATAATAATAATAATAATAATAATAATAATAATAAGAGAGAATTACACAAATTGTCCTTTAGTTATTGGCTAAATTGCATCATATGTCCTTTATGTTAATTTTTCACTCCTTATGTCCTTTATTTTATACATTTGTTATACCCTCTGTCCTTTAGACCAACTCCAGTTAAAAAAGTCAGTTAAGTTACCCATGTGCCCCTCACGTGAGGGGCAATTCTGTCTTTTCACTCCTTTATTCTCTGCCACCCGTTCTCTTCTCCTGCAACACAAATATCACATTGCTCAACATTATGTTTTTTTTTTTTTATTCTTGGCCATAAACAAGACATATGTTAGGGTAGGATAATGTTTTCGTATTCTTTCCTGGCCACAAATTAGACATGTGGAGTTCTTATCCTGTATGTGCTAATTGTTGCTCCACACCATAGATACTTTCCTAATCCTTCCTACAAAGAATCGCGACATCATTGACCCTCACCTGAAGATCATCACTAGCTAACTGCAGATCTGATTGTTGTTGTCTATTATCTTTGCCTGAGATTGCGTAGCTCGAAATCATGGGATAGACAGCACGTACGTTTTCTTCTATCGATTTCGTTTTCTCTGTACATCGGGTATTGATCTTAAATATGGGTTTTCTTACGATCGGTTTCTGGTCGTCCCATCGATTACGCACAAAGTAGGAGCAAAGAAAAAACAAAAAGTTTGATTTAATTTTGATTTACCTACCAATCGGTTACTTATAGAGAAGGAGCAAGGCAAAAAAGAAAAGTTTGATTAAGGAATTAGACTAGGAGATGGTTTTTTATGGTGGTATACTACCTGACGGTTTCCACCCACATACTCTTATCAATTTTAATTATTATTTATTTTAATATTAAGAAGTAAGAACCCTAATTTAATTCTGACCTTATAGAATGATAAGGGGAGAAGACAATGAGGTGAATGGACAGATTTTGGCCCTCACGTGAAGGGTAGGTGGGTAACTTAACTGACTTTTTTAACGGGCGTTGGTCTAAAGGACAGAGAGTGTAACAAATGTATAAAATAAAGGACATAAGGAGTGAAAAATTAACATAAAGGACATATAATGCAATTTGGCTAATAACTAAAGGACAATTTGTGTAATTCTCTCTAATAATAATAATGGTACATATAAGAAAAAAAAAGTCATAACTAAAGAGACTTAAGTCTCGTTAACAAGAAAATAATAATAAAAAAAAGTAGAGATCTTCGAACTATGAGTTTTAACAAGCATTTTGGAGAAGATGCGGGCGTCGCGCCGGTTATTATGTGTTGTTTGACCCTCCAAGTTATTGGTAAACCAAATGAAATAAAGTGAGAAAAGAGAATAAAGTTTAGATCTGGATTTTTCTGGTTTGCAAGAACTCCGGCCATTGTAAGGGAAGGATACGCATTGCCGAGAATAAAATGGAATATAATAAGAAGTTTATTAATTTCCTTTTATTTTCCCTATGCAGCGATTCTAGATTTTTTTTGTCTTTATATGCTTCACACTATATAACTAGTGAGATACCCGTTCGTTGGGACGGGTTTTCGAACGGGGATTAGAAAAGCGTGAAAGTATATTTAGGCTGATGTTATCATTTTGAGTAAACGAATGTCGATAACTAATCTCTATATAATCTTAAAGTATATCAATTTTTAAAGTTTTGTTAATATATATTATTTATGAAATTAGCCATTGAAAAACAAATACTAATTTATTTGTTTTGTTTTAAAAAAATTATATGAAATCTTGATATGAACCAAAATGTGTGACAACATTAATACCAACCACACCAACATTACTACAAAAGTTTAAATATAATACCAAAAACCTACAAAACGAAAGTTGCCTTAATTCACAAAACATACCAACATAGCAAGTAGTTTTAAAGTCAGAAACATAAACATAGAAAGTTGGTTAACATAATTGAACACAAACATGATCTACTTCTTGGAATCGCATTGCATCTTTTCGACATGATTTCTCAGCCTCTTCTTGTAGCTCAATCTTGTTTGTTTAACATTTGAATGGCCAACAACTGTTGAGTTAGGCACATTGTTGTCACCATTTTGTACTAATACCTTAGATTGGCTAAACTCACTCTCTTGCTCGTTATTAACAATACCCTAAACGAAACATACACCGATGAAGATCATTTATGTTAAAAGTGTGAAAGCATAACATATAATACCTCTCCACATATTCTTGATATTTGATTGTCAATATTATGTTAAATCAACTTAAAGCATCACAAAGATTTAACTAACAACTACAACAACAATCCTAACAAAAACATGAATTAAAAAAAATATGAATTAACAGCTCACTCCACCATTTCCTTTTGAGAGAAACAAAGAATCTGGAATCATTTACATAACTAGCGGGTTTATCATTTTACAAATTACATTTGGGGGGTATTGGGGGAAAAAATCAAATTTGGTGATGTATGGAACCCATTTGGCGGCATCTAACAAAATAAAGTTGATGCCGCCGAACCATTTGGCGGTATCACTTTATTTTGTTAGATGCCGCCGAACCATTTGGCGGTATCACTTTATAGTTTATAGTAATTGACCAACAAGTCCTTGTAGTTTATAGTAATTGACCAACAAGTCCAATATATTGAGAAATCAAGCAAGAAAGTTATAACTCCATATTTATTTTTCATGTGATGATATTATTATCATTATTTAGTATTTAATAAAAGTTAAAAGGTAAATTTGATGATATATGGACAAAGATATGATAATCCTACAATCAAACTTAGTAAAAATATTTAGAAAACTAGTTTTAGCTCTTTATAAATACTTGTTTTTAGTGAATTATTCATGAATATAAATGTATACATAGCTTTATATTCTTCAAATGAAAAAAATAAGAAATGTTGATCAGTCGATTCCAAGTTTAACATGGTTAAAGTCGAGTTTGAACCAGGTTGTGTATTTTAAGTCGTCCATACTAGCCGACTTTCTTATGTTTGAGAATTATCGTAGGTTTAAACTGTTTATAAACCCTAGTGTGATTTGGCAAACGAAGATATCGGTTGGTTCGACATAAACTAAATAGTGGTTATGGATCAACAAGTCTGTGTCAATTTATTAATAAAACAAATTAATGTACTAAATATGGTTAAAACAATAATAAAACAAATCAAGACGCTATGAATATTAAAATAATAATACATTAAATTATTTTTAGCATGTTTGATTCCTACATGTAATGTAAGTTATAAACTTATAATTTTATAGATTTAGTACTGTAAGTGTTACGGACTGATATATTCACTAAAAACAAGTATTTATAAAGAGCTAAAACTAGTTTTCTAAATATTTTTACTAAGTTTGATTGTAGGATTATCATATCTTTGTCCATATATCATCAAATTTACCTTTTAACTTTTATTAAATACTAAATAATGATAATAATATCATCACATGAAAAATAAATATGGAGTTATAACTTTCTTGCTTGATTTCTCAATATATTGGACTTGTTGGTCAATTACTATAAACTACAAGGACTTGTTGGTCAATTACTATAAACTATAAAGTGATACCGCCAAATGGTTCGGCGGCATCTAACAAAATAAAGTGATACCGCCAAATGGTTCGGCGGCATCAACTTTATTTTGTTAGATGCCGCCAAATGGGTTCCATACATCACCAAATTTGATTTTTTCCCCCAATACCCCCCAAATGTAATTTGTAAAATGATAAACCCGCTAGTTATGTAAATGATTCAAGAATCTGGTTAAAGTAAAACCAATATTAATAAGACAGGTCTTGAACTCCGTAACATGAATCATTTACATAACTAGCGGGTTTATCATTTTACAAATTATATTTGGGGGGTATTGGGGGAAAAAATCAAATTTGGTGATGTATGAAACCCATTTGGCGGTATCTAACAAAATAAAGTTGATGCCGCCGAACCATTTGGCGGTATCACTTTATTTTGTTAGATGCCGCCGAACCATTTGGCGGTATCACTTTATAGTTTATAGTAATTGACCAACAAGTCCTTGTAGTTTATAGTAATTGACCAACAAGTCCAATATATTGAGAAATCAAGCAAGAAAGTTATAACTCCATATTTATTTTTCATGTGATAATATTATTATCATTATTTAGTATTTAATAAAAGTTAAAAGGTAAATTTGATGATATATGGACAAAGATATGATAATCCTACAATCAAACTTAGTAAAAATATTTAGAAAACTAGTTTTAGCTCTTTATAAATACTTGTTTTTAGTGAATATATCAGTCCGTAACACTTACAGTACTAAATCTATAAAATTATAAGTTTATAACTTACATTACATGTAGGAATCAAACATGCTAAAAATAATTTAATGTATTATTATTTTAATATTCATAGCGTCTTGATTTGTTTTATTATTGTTTTAACCATATTTAGTACATTAATTTGTTTTATTAATAAATTGACACAGACTTGTTGATCCATAACCACTATTTAGTTTATGTCGAACCAACCGATATCTTCTTTTGCCAAATCACACTAGGGTTTATAAACAGTTTAAACCTACGATAATTCTCAAACATAAGAAAGTCGGCTAGTATGGACGACTTAAAATACACAACCTGGTTCAAACTCGACTTTAACCATGTTAAACTTGGAATCGACTGATCAACATTTCTTATTTTTTTCATTTGAAGAATATAAAGCTATGTATACATTTATATTCATGAATAATTCACTAAAAACAAGTATTTATAAAGAGCTAAAACTAGTTTTCTAAATATTTTTACTAAGTTTGATTGTAGGATTATCATATCTTTGTCCATATATCATCAAATTTACCTTTTAACTTTTATTAAATACTAAATAATGATAATAATATCATCACATGAAAAATAAATATGGAGTTATAACTTTCTTGCTTGATTTCTCAATATATTGGACTTGTTGGTCAATTACTATAAACTACAAGGACTTGTTGGTCAATTACTATAAACTATAAAGTGATACCGCCAAATGGTTCGGCGGCATCTAACAAAATAAAGTGATACCGCCAAATGGTTCGGCGGCATCAACTTTATTTTGTTAGATGCCGCCAAATGGGTTCCATACATCACCAAATTTGATTTTTTCCCCCAATACCCCCCAAATGTAATTTGTAAAATGATAAACCCGCTAGTTATGTAAATGATTCCCGTAACATGAATTGAAACAACACTGGATAATAAGTCGCCCTCACGCCGCTCACCATCAAAACACTACCGTTTACAAACATCCAAAAACCTCTCATTTTACTCCATAAAACAGCAACTTGTTTAACTGAAACAATTAATTGCAGATTTGTAACTTGCAATCAAGAAAAAATTTGGGCAAAATGGCAACGCACCTTTGGTAAGATCAAGCAGAGACGAAGATGAGAAACATAGCAGTTGACAACCACCGCTGCTACTTTGCACCCGACACCAACCGTCCATGTCGTATTGTGATGTTTTTTTTCGCCTTCCAAAAAAAAAAGCCAACAACACAAAATAAACAAAGAACTAATAAACTGAAATAATTAGAATTAAAGAATTGCAAAAAGAAGAACATACCACCCATACAGTCACCGCCGGTCACCTTCGCCCTGCCGTAGCACACCACCGCAAGGTCGTCACCTCCCTCCCTGCCGAAGCCAGCCCTGTCCGTCCGTATAGGGTTCCGGTCGGCCCTAACCCTTAACCGCCCCTTCTATCTGAACCTAATTCAGCCACCGTTACCCCGCCTCCCTCCACAACCTCGCGCCGCGCGTCACCTCTCCAATATGTCACCCTACTCCAACTACTCGACATAGGTGATGGGTTTGCGGTTGATTTATGGAAATACAGAGATGGCACGGACAGCTGTCGAGGGCAAAAGGACGGACCACTTCAGCAGGTAACTGGCGTGCTTAACCGACTTGTACGCTGACCTAGAAGACGCATCGACCAATTGTATTGAGGGAAACAGTAAAGGTTTCTCACAAAGAATGTTGCAAATTGTGTGAATATGATATATACTTGGATTGGACAGGGAAGAACTACCCATACCACTTCCCTTTTTTTAGGAGTGGAGTGGTAACATTTTAACTGCATTTAAAAAACATAAACTGTCAAAATATTATAAAAACTACCTATTTATAAGGGTTGAGATTTAATCTCATAAATAACTACCTTCAATCAATGGTTAAGATCAATTGAAAAAACAGTTTTTAATGTAAATCTTGGTAGTTAATGGGTGGTGAACAATATATTAATAATTAGTAGGCCCAAAAGTTTATTAGTTCTCGTACATGTTAACTCAAATTTTGTTATTTAGCTGTCACAATGTATCATCTTTGCTTCATTGTGCATAATTTGAATATTTTTTTAAGAAAAACAACAAACAATAAAGAAATAGCAACAAACATATATTGACATATTTGAATTACAAATGCATGAATCAAAGACAAAAACAACATAAAACAAATTATAGATACGACCTTCCATTACTTAACACCCGGTGAAACTATAGTGTCAATATAGACTTCGCTGTTGATACTTTGATAATAGGTGAGAAACGAAATCCATGAATCTCATTCATCCTTGGTCTAACATCTCTGCAGTATAAAATAGCAAAATGAACAAATGGTTTTTTGAGAACCAAGTTTATTACCATATTGTGCTTCAAGAGCACTGCCAGCAAAAAATTAAGTTGTGTCATGGGGTATAAGTAGTAGCTTTTTATATATAAAAAGCTAGAAGATGGATTTTTCAAAATATAAAGGTGGGGTATAAAATGGTGGATGGGATGTAGGGTATTTTTAGTAACTTTTTTTTTTTTTTTTTTAATTTGAAAGATAGGGGAGGTTTGATGGAAGGGATGTGAATGCTCTAATAAGACCACATTGGTTAAAACCATATTTTCTTAAGATAAGTAACATTAGCTTCAAAGATTATGTTTGGATGATCAGGTTAAATATTTAAGATGTAGAACAGTTAGAGAAAGTATACACTTATGATTAAGGTGTCTTAAGTCAAATGGGTCAAACTTGACACATCTAAAAGTAAGAACTTCATAGCAAAGACATGGTAACTTAAAGCATAATGTAGCTATTATATATATATATATATAAGTAATAAATGATAAAAAATGAAAGAATCGTATAAGCTCTCCTTTGAAAATCACACAAATAACTAATTCATTTTCCAACCCAACTAAACAAATACAAAGCAAATATTGGACAAAAAATCGATATATATATATATATATATATATATATATTGAGATAGAGACGAAGTTAAAACCTTAATAATGCTTTCAAGATGCTTAGCAAGTTCAGAATCTACCAAAGGTTCAATAAAAAAAACATGATCTTCAATAAGAGAAAGCAAAGGACCCATGACAAAGACAGTTAGTTCCATGACAAGATTACAAAAAAAATAAAAAGAAAGACAAAATGTTTAGGTTCGCAAACCTAAAAATCAATATCCATCTTTATGAAATGTTTTTTGTCACATTGCTTTTGTTTAAGCTTCTTATTATCCCCTGCTTCAATATAAGCCTGCAAAAATCAATAAAAACATCAGGCATGCTCATGAATTTGAATTTCTCTGTGTTTTTTCCATGTTAACAATAATTAGATAAACGATAAAAGTTTGGGTTGGAAACTTTCCAAAAGAAAATCCCTATATCTTTTATACTATATACACGTAGAGGTGATCACCTGTTTCTGACCCGTCAAACCGAACTGCAACCGACCCGAAACTGAAACCTTTTAGTGGTGAATCTTAGACTTGGAACCGGAATCTCTTGTGCAGTCTCTGTTCAGATATTATGCGGGTCCAACGATGCCTACAACTGTTTATAAAGGTTAGCACTGTTGGTATCTTTAGTTGCTAATACTGGGCAGTGGATATTCCACGATATAACTCCAGCAGATCCGTCAACATAAATGAAATATTAATTCCAGCAACAGCAAACGGATATTCCAACGTTGCCTTTTTTCCCAGTTGTTTCAATACTAACCTACGAAAAGCATCCTTCGTTTTGAAATTTAATCAATTAGTATTTAATGATTGGTATCCAAAACTCGCAATCAAAAAACATAAAGTCAAATAATGTTTGAAGGAACTATACAGGAAATGTTTTCGCAAAGAACAACAAATTCTCAAGTGAAAGAAAGCCACCACCCCTACATCAAACATAATTTTAGTCAGTAGATAAACATTATATAATAATGTAGGACTATATGTATACATTTTGCTACACTGCTGACTGTACAATATACCTAAAGTTAGTAGATGGATTAACTCCTTGCCACCCCATATCCTTCCATTGATCAGAGATCAATCCTTTAAGTGGAACTTTGGATATGCTAAATTCCATAATTCTAAAAGGGCTTTCGGTCATTAATAACATAAAACCAACATGATGGCATTAATAAGCCACTAAGCCAGTACAATGACTATATTCATCTACTTGATTGAATCAATTAGGATAAAATAAAATGTATATACCTAATGCTCTACACGAGTATTGTCAAAAGGCACCTTGGTGTGACATCCGTCACTTTTTATTTTTATATAATAATAATAATAATAATAATAATAATAATAATATTAATAATATAGAAAAAAAATCTGATTTGTTGGTTGTCTTAACCCAAACAAGTTGTAGCCCAAACCAAACCCACCTTTGTTATAATTTTCAGCAGCCACTATGTAGCCCACTACCAGCCCAACCTGAGCCCAGATCCAACACAAGAGCCGGCCCACTTGTCCAAGCCCATCTCCACCTCTCCCTTAAGCTGTTAAAAAAATAAAAGGTTCTGCCGGGACTCGAACCCGGGCAGAAGCCTAGTCCCCCTCGCGTCCAAACCATTTAGTCTACACCTCAGTTTTGTTTTAAACCCAACCCGATAAGAATATAAACCTTCCTCGCGTCTGACTTCTTCTTCCTTCTCCCTTCTGTTCAGACGCTGCACGTGAAAACACCAAGAAGTGCGTGAAATTGCTTCTATTTATGGCAACCAACCCTGATTAATCCTCATAAACGACCGAGCATCATCAAACGCGTGAATGAATGCTTTAATTCGCGTATTAACAGCAAAAATCATTCCATAATTGAAGGTTTTAGACGCGTATACAATTAAATGTGGTCAAAACTTTCCAATTCGTTCATCCGAGTGTTAGCCTATAAATTGAACCTCTAATCTCAATCCTTACTCGCCGAAATACAAACCTTCACTATCAATTTCTGTTAAAATCGTCTTCATAAGAGTAATCGTTTGAAGTTTGACTTTCTGTTGACTTGACAAATTATCACGAAACCGCGTTGTAAGTTCAATTTCTTTTATGGGTTTTGTTAATCGGCCCTTATACTCCAAAAGCCCTTTGATTAATTCAGTTATAATCGCGTTTTATAACTGATTGAAAATTCTAGGGTTTGTTCTTATTAATTGGGGAAGATGATTGTTTTATGGTGTTATATAAATAAAACGCGAATTCAAATTAATCAACAAACAAAGACCCAGACCAGCTGGTCTGGGCATGCTATTGGTATACACAGGTCACTGGTTCGATTCCCACAAGCACCACATTTTTTTAAGCCTTTTCCTTTATAGATTTAAACATATATTTTTAATTCTAAACTTGTATTATACATTTAAAATACCAAAACAACTTTATAAATTCTATAAAATTCATTTTATGCAATTCAAATGGTAATGTTTATTATCCAATTTTTAGATTTTCAAAAATCATTTATTTAATATATATAATAAATATTTCAACTTTATTCTATTTTATTTATAAAATTCAATAAAAATATCTAAACGATTTTATAAAATTCCACAAAAAATTATCCTAAACTTGTACAACATTAAACATTTCAGAAATAATTTTTATTTCTGAAAAACCATAAGTTTTATATTTTTTATTAATTTTTGTTTGTTTAATCATAAATAAATCATAATAAATTCATTTTTCAATATTTTTGTACCAAAATTTTACATAAATTATTTCTATTCATTTGGAACAGAAATACAATTTTTAATTCAAGAATTCTTTAATTTTAATATTTTAGATATTAAAATCGTATTTTGACAATTTGAAATAATTAGATTAAATTTTCTATTTTCAAGAAAATAATTTTATAAAAATTATTTTCATACCCAAAACCTTATGTTGTGACTAGATTCAACTTAAAATTTTACAAAGAGACTTTTATTTATTTACTTATTAAATTTCTTATATTTAATAAACAAATTGTTTATTAATCGAATAAACGTTTATCCCCAATTCGAAGCCCTAGAAAATACTTATAGACTAGATAGACTTAGACTTATTTGTACATTATACATAGGGTGACACTTGGTAACGTTGGATTACACTTATTCAATTATACAAGACTTACCACCTCGCTAAGGTGAGTATTACTTATCCCCTTTTTTCGCTTTTACAATTTTTGGGGTGATTCATGCACAACTATACAAAGCTTTCATATTCATTTACACATACATTTTTATTCATTTACAATTCATATACGTGTCTTGTTTATCTTTGTGCTTATGTTTGAACATGAACGTAGCTTACATACAAAATCATACATCTAGACATAACTTATGTTATGGTGCTCTTTACATACAGACGTAACTTATGTTACGGTGCTCATTTAGACATAACTTATGTTATGGTGCTCTTTACATACAGACGTAACTTATGTTACGGTGCTCATTTAGACATAACTTATGTTATGGTGCTCTTTTAGACTCACACGTGTTGAGGTGCTCATTATCAATTACATTGTACAACTTTACATGTGATCTTTGTCTTGTTTGGTTACTTGCGTGTTTACATAATGCCTTGGTGATGCTAGACACATGAATTGTACTACTTTTCAAAACTTATACTATGCGTACAAAACTAAGTAGTACTCACCAACATTCATATGTTGACAAAATTATTTTCGTGCATGTTTCAGGATAAGCTGCTTGACGCTTCACATAGGACTTTGGACTTAGACTAAATCAATCAATTTTCTTTATTTTTGTTGTCTTGTATTTAATTTCACATGATTGTAAAACAATATTCAATAATCATATATTTACATTTTAGTACCATGAGCTTTTGAACAATCGTCACTACGTGGCACCTCGATGATTCCGCCATCGGTTGGGGTGTTACAGATTGGTATCAGAGCCATGGTTATAGGGAACTAGGTTATTAGATAAAATGGCCTAGACTATAACCGAACTTTAACTTTCATGCATAACATTTCCTAAATTACCCTATTCCTCATTTCCTTCTACTTTCTTCCTCTATCTTTCCCTCCTTCTCTCTCTCCCTTCTTCTCATCTTTCATCATGGTGCATAGAGATGGTGTCCTACAAGGAGTGGAAAGCCTACATCACCATGGAACGGGAGCAGTACCTTTCATGAATACACTCTTAGACATAATGCCTACTCTTATTTTGCTCCTTCAAAGTTGTTGAGCTTTAATGAGTGTGATAGAACACGTGCAATCTGGAAGGGTGGACGCCTGTACACTGGGTTTTCTGGCATAGGCAAGCATAGCGCATAAATCCAATAATGGACCTGTTATGCTTACCTGGGGATTCCTGGAGTGAGTGTCCACTTATAGGCTAAAGCATGTCTTCTTTGATCACCATTGGGTTCAATTCCTTTGAAAAGTCAACGTTCTTGTTGGGCTTTACAGCTAGACAAGGGCACTCCAAGCATTTTATGCAAACTTTTTCAAAAAATACTCTCTCGATTCATATACAATATTTTGTATTTCACGATTTTCATATATTGCTTACAAGTTCATACTTTCATAACCATCTATGGATTTCACAATCGCACTTTACCTTACCATCTTAGCCATTTTTTTTTAAATATTCAACACCCTACCCAAATCATATTATTTCATTTCTCCACATGTTATTTATTTTAAAAACTATAACCTCATACTTTAGCACAAACTAAAGATTTCTAAAACTTATTGTATTACCTAGTAACTTTACAAAGTACATATTTTCCTCGAACTTAAATTCAATTGTTTATTTATTGACGTAACAAACGATTTTCTATATAGTGCTTTAAACTATTAAAAAAAAATCACTAATAAAACCTTGATCTTCAAAACCTAATGTCATGTTTGAAATCTCCAACTAACAGGAATATTTTGATCAAAGCCTACTTAGCTTGTACTATTTAACAACTTTTGCCTTATGTACAAAACCAATTTTGAAAATAATTTTTTTTTCATAGGAATAATATCTAGTCTCTAGATTCTCCATTGACACTCACTCATTTTCAACTTGTTCAAATTCTTACAACATTTGGCATATACCACAATCATGTTTTTCTATACACTTGATTATAACCTTTGATCCAAACCCCAAAATTTACACTGCTACATAATCTCCTTACTATAAAATAAACTCTTTATCAACTATCTTCACATTCACTATCGCTCACAACCTTGATTCTGCTTCAAGATTTTTCATCATCCTCTCAAAAACTAAATTCATATCCTTCACCTTCTCACACATGAACTAGTTACCCATGATAATCAAACTACTAAAAACCTGATACTTGATTCTACAGGATTTTTTCCAAAACATCATTGTTTGAGAAACTTGATTTCCCCTTAATTTGACTATTCACTGGACATTTAATTATTCATGATACTCGTGTTTTCATTTTCTTGATCTTATCATCATTTTATACCCAATTATGGATATCACCCCTAACTTTGGTGTTTTCGTTCCATTTGTAGAATAAAAAACTTCTCCGAGTATAATGAAAAGTAAAAGGAGAAAATATATCTAAAGAAATATGAGGATAAAAGAAAGCATATAATGGGTAGCTTAGTTATAGTCTAGGTCAAAAGCATTTACTAATAACCTAATTACCTATAACCATGGCTCTGATACCAATCTGGAACACCCCAACCGATGGCGGAAACATCGGGGTGTCACGTAGTGACGATTGTTCAATAGCACATGGACTAAATTGTAAATATTAATAGCAACCAAACTTTCATTATCCAAAAAGGAAAATACAAAAGTCTTAATAGAAATCTAAAACATAGATAATTAAATATTCATTCTTTTATTTAAGCACTAGGTCCAGCCTAAGCGTGAAAGCATGTAAGATCAAACGTCACCTGAAACATGTACAAAATAATTTCGTCAACACATATAATGTATTGGTGAGTACATCCATTTGATATATATAGTAAAGTAAAATTTAGCAATTCGTGTGTTATTTTGCAAGATGTAATAAGTAGTATCCGGGTCAAATCAACCCTATGAAAGGAAAGCAGATATATATAATATGCGCTAGTAGTAAATGTAATACATAGCAATGACGAGGACTCTCAACAGAGTCGCAAGGGTATATACCATAGTACTATTCATTGAAATGCCAGGCCGAAACGGTTAATGATTTGACAGGTCATAGATACACGTAATGACATAAGCAAACACACAATAGAATTGCTATTTTAGTAAAATGAAATAGAAAATTGATAGTAAGTACATGAGTCACCCCAAAATAGTAAAACAGTAAAAAGGGGAAAGATATACTCACAGTTTGCGAAAGCGATCAAAATCCACTTAAGCGGTCGTGAGCTAAGTAATGGGAATTCCGAGGAATTCAACCTATAATGTGTAAGAATACTAATAAGGAATTGTCTAAAAGTCTAAAGTAACTAGGGTCTAAGGCATTAGGGTTTGCTAAGTCGATTTGGGGAATTAGAGTTTTTTTATGATTAGTCGAATTAATGTAAAAGTTGTATATTAAAAATAATATACCAAAGTTTGTAATATGATTTAGGTAATATAATTATTACTAATTAAATATTTAGATCAAAATATATTTACATAATTATGACAAAATAATTTAGTTAATTACTTTAACTAATTATTATAACAAATGCAATAATTATAAATGTATAAATAAATATTTATGTTTTTCACAATGATCTACAAATGGTAAATAAGATTTTCAAACATAAAATATTTCTATTTTATAAGAAAAGTATTCATAAAATAGATACTTAATAGTACAAATAAATAACTTATTAATTATGTCTAATTAATCATAAATAAGACTAATAATTCAAGGCATGATCCAAAAATGCTATTTTTATAGAAAAAGGATACCTTCTGATGTAAAGTAATGAAAATAATTTTCTCATAATTTTTATAAACTTATTTATATTTAAAACTGATTTAATGAGATTAAATCATGTTTAAATGATTAAAAATAGGAAAAATAATAAAAATAAATGTTTTCTGAACCAAACATTTTTATTTCAGTTCATAATGATTAGAAATAATTTATCAAAAATTTTGAGATTAAAATCATTAAAAATAATTTTTTTATCAATTAATTATGATTAAAACAATTTAATTCAATAAAAATATAAAAATAAAACATTTTTCAGAAAATAAAATTGTGGGAATTTTCTTTATGGTGTCAAGAAGCTACACCTAAATTTTCATAATTTTTGGAGTAAAAATGAATTTTCTATAATTATTATAAGATTTATGTGTTTATATATTATTATAATATATAAAAAAAACTGGAAATAAAGTAAAAGAAAAAAAACAGGAAAGGCGCTGGGTATGGGGTTCGAACCCGGCCCTCTTCCCTCTATAACACACACACACACACACCCCACTAGGCTAGTTCTTGTTTTGTTTATTTATTTGAAACTGAAATATATTTAACAATTAATACAAACATCATCTTCTTCCCCAATTATCTAGCCCAAGAACCCTAACCTCAACCAATGTTCAATTAACCCGATTAAGACACAATTGAAGCTCTGTAATAAGGGGGTTTTACTCTACAATGCTCGACTAACATAATACAAACAAGATTGTATACTTACAACGCGTTTTTAGGATCGAAATCAAAGCTTCAAACTCGCCAAAAAAACGCAACTAGAGGGCTTTCTGGACGCGATTTAGATGTTTTGAAAGTGGATTTGTGATGTGTGTAAGTGTAGCAACAGGTTCACGAGTTCAATTTATAGATTTAATCAAGAAAAACGATCGGTTAAGTGAGCTTTAATGTCTTGACGGTTTCAACATATAATCTAGTGATTAAAACTTGATTATTACGTGTTATGGCACATTAATATCCATAGAAACGGTTGAATAATGATGAGGAAAGACAACAACAAGCATTAAAACGGATTAAAACCCATTGAAACGCTATAAGACTTGTCGCCGGAGTGTTGGCCGGATCCGGCCACTGTTCGCCGGAAATCAGAAAAAGGGGGGCGGGATTTGGTTTGGTTTGTGATTTTAACTTTTACAAAATTACTATTCTAGTCCCTACAGTTTGTCTAGGTATAATATGGGTTTACTTTTCTTTATAAAACTTAACCTTTGTTAACTTAAGTTAACTAAAAAAAATTTAAAACTTTTAAAAACTTTTTACACTTGAATTTTTTTTTATAAAAATCCATACTGAAAACGTTTCAACATACACATTTGATTAACTTATACCCGATCCATGATAAATTTTTAGTTTGCTCAAAAATTAAATTTGAAAACGATGAAACTTATAGGGACTATAATGGAAATATTTAAAGGACTAATATTGTAAATTAGATGAAAGTCGAGGGTGACGGATGTCACACACACGTGTTGAGGTGCTCATTATCAATTACATTGTACAACTTTACATGTGATCTTTGTCTTGTTTGGTTACTTGCGTGTTTACATGATGCCTTGGTGATGCTAGACACATGAATTGTACTACTTTTCAAAACTTATACTATACGTACAAAACTAAGTAGTACTCACCAACATTCATATGTTGACAAAATTATTTTCGTGCATGTTTCAGGATAAGCTGCTTGACGCTTCACATAGGACTTTGGACTTAGACTAAATCAATCAATTTTCTTTATTTTTGTTGTCTTGTATTTAATTTCACATGATTGTAAAACAATATTCAATAATCATATATTTATATTTTAGTACCATGAGCTTTTGAACAATCGTCACTACGTGGCACCTCGATGATTCCGCCATCGGTTGGGGTGTTACACTTGGTACGTTCACGAAGCCTCTGATATCTTACTTCCTGTACATAATTGAATACATGCAATTTCCAGTTCAATCTTCAGTTTTGTAAATATAGAATATCTAAACCATATGAAGCACACTCACAGAACAAACCTGAACAGGGGTGAAGTTAAATTTGACGTATTTGTTACTTCCTGAACTCATGGGGCCTGTACGGTTAAAGATTCCTCCAAGCCATGTTCGTGGAGCGACCATAGCAGTAGCTAAATCCAACAATGATTCAGAAAAACACCATTCAACATATCTTAACTCAATATTAAGACAAATTCCAGTAATTTCAGCTTGCCTCTCACCTGAATCCCTATATTTAGGTATGGTTACTTGATTCCGTGTAGACACAAATGCCATAATATTCATTTTCTAAGATATCTGAGGTCAACAATTCATGTAGGCCTCTCCATACTAATATCTAGCAAAGGTGATTGAATTGCATTCAAGACAACATCTCCTGCCCTGTAACAAAGAAACATTAATAAAAGAAAAGTAAAAAAAAAAAAAGCTAAAAACCTCAAAAAAAGTAAATCAACTAAACTAAAATCCCGAATTCTGCAGATTCACAACAAAAGTCTTCTAGTAAATTGAAGCTTTTACATAACTCATGTATATATGGATTACACTATGCATTCATGAGATGTTACATGAATAGTTACACTTTTATACAAAAACTGGCTTGATTCAGTACTAAGTTCAACCGGTAAATTCATTTCATGGTTTACACAAGAACAAAATAGTGAGCAACTTGAAAGCTCAGTATATTGGACTAGACTGTGATCAGCCGATTCACTACAGTACCCGCATCTGTCGCATAAAATATTCTGAAGATGAACTCCCCTGTGTTGCAGCCCGTCCTTCACTGCAATGCGACCAGCTGCAGCCCTCCAAAGAGAGCAGATGGCTTTCGGAGGCGCTCAACTGTTCCACCTGAATGCCTCTTCAAAATCCGACTCCATTCCAGCAATGACTAAGTCTCTACGAAGCCCTTTAGTAGAGAAATTAACCCCAAAACAGTTGTCCCAAATCCAGTCGTCCCTCCTGTCCAATATACTCACCTGTTGCAGCAGCAGTCGCAGCTGGCTAATATTCTGAACTTGAATACTGTTTAAAGGATCATTCTTCCATTCCCACTTCCAATGGATTCCTGTCTGACCCATCTCATAACACTCAATAATGAGCGCGTCTTTATGTTTCATAAGTTTGTATTCCATTTTGATATGTTAGTATCCCATAAGGAATGAAAATACTAACATATCAAAAATGGCTTTGAAAATTAGTAAATTTCCTTACCAATTTCAGTTTGCCAAAATTAGGGCACCATATCACCGAGTAGAACATCTAAAAGCATAAATTAATTGAGTCAAATTGAGGATGCTACTTGGCAGTTGCTTATCTGTAACAATATATTGCACAAATACACAAAAACATAAAATTAACAAACCAAAGGATTCAGTGATTGTGATGTAATACACTCAAAATACATTAAGAAATAATAATGAACCGGAAGTAATTAAGTTCAAAGGACAAAATTGCAGAGGTTTAAAACTATACCTCAACTATAGCATTATCACGATCAACACGATTATCGATTTCTAATCCAGTCAAAATGATCGAAAAGACAAATATACAAGAAACAAAACAGCTCAAAGGATCAATTAGCATGTAGATATAGAAGGACAAGAAGGAGATGCTGAGATTTGATAAAACTTACTGTGATATTGAGATGTTGAGATTGGAGAAGAGAATAAGTTGATGTAACGGGAGAGTAGTTTCAATTTCTAATCAAGTTCCCCAATTTCATTCACCATGAACAAAACGAAAAGATTTTATAACATTTCAAACATGCTAATTGATTAGAAAATGAGTAAAGAAGATGTGAAATAAGGGGCCAATTTTTTGTTGTCCGGAGGTTGAAGGAGCCAGATGGGGGTGGTGGGGGTTATAATGGATGGCGTTGGTTGGTTGAAGAGAAGACGTGGGAGGAAAAAGAGGCACCAAATGCTGATATCACGGGAGAGTGGAGATGAAATGCACAACTGCTCTTCCTAATAAATAACTGCCAAATTTTGATGGTAACCACCTAATTATTACGGTTCAGATTACATATAAGAAATAACCGCTTAGTTTTGATGGTCAAGATCATTTCAAAAACGGTTAGAAGTGACAAAATCGACGGTTACATATGTGGTGAACAATATAATAATAATACGGAGTAATTATAAATTTAAAGGGGAAATCACCAAAATAACCACTGACCAACTTTTTTTTACCAAACTAGCCAGCTCCCGTCTCTTGGGAGAGTCGGCTCACAGGTCCCGAGGCGTATTCGTGAGACCTCAGTAGAGGACCAATAATTTACCGTCACGTCATCACCCACCCATTCTCTCTCTCTCTCTCTCTACTTCTCTCCTTCTCTCCTCATTAATTATCTCTCTCCTTTCCTCCACTCTCTATACCTTTCTCTGTCCTCTCTCCATCCCTTTCTCTCTCCCCCTCCCACATATTACAGTAAGGATGGCAAATTGAAGAACTCGAAAAGTACACATTTAATTCCTTGCCTAAATGTAACAAGTTGGATTTTAAGGTTTTGTAAATTTCTATTGTGCCATGGCTAAACGTCGCTACAACGACCTGCTCTACATCAAAACAAGTAAGCCATCTTAACAATAGCATAGTACATATCCAACTGAAAGAATTTTGGTTCATTTGATTCCACGAAACGCCGACCGTTTTCCTATAATCTTACCGGAGACGTCACCGGAAAACCACCGGAGACGTCTCCATCTCCGGTAACAAATCTGGTGACGTCTCCGGTGGTAAGGTGGTAACTTTTGGTGGAGATGGTGGTGACCGGTGATGGTGCTGATCCTTCATCGGAACTCAGGAAAACCATCTTCCCCATCGGTTGCCCATCGGAACTCACGAAGACGCGCCGAAGATTTCAGAAACGAAGACACGTAGGAAAACCATCCTCTTCGCGTCTCTCTCTCTCTATCTCTCTCTCTCTCTCTCTCTCTCTCTGACATTTCAAAAATGGGGATAAGATATTATAATAATGAATGGACACGTGTCGTGTTGTGGTTGGTTAAACGGGAAATCTATTGAAGACATCTCGGAAATCGTGAGCCGACTCTCCCAAAAGATGGGAGGTGGCTATTTTGGTAAAAAAAAAAGTGGGTCAATGGTTATTTTGGTGATTTCCCCAAATTTAAATGTGTTTTCATTCAATGTTTTCTACGTTTTTACTTTTGATTTTTTTTCTTAAGTCTTATAATTTAGTTATTAAAAAAGGTTTCTGATTTTTGTTTTAAGTTTATTAGTTTATAATATTCTGCCACATTTATTTAGTTATATTTATATTTAAACGACTTGTGTTTAATGTATTCTAGATTTTGGTCTTCAACTACATGTTCATGTGTGTAATGATAACAACAGAACCCACAAAATAGTATCAATCAATCAGGTTATTTAACTTAGTTATTAATGTTGAAATAGAAATAACTAGATGTCGTCCGTCTCTGTTAACCAAAAATTCAAAACTTTTTGACATCACCAGCTTCTTGAAAGATTTACAATTATCTTTCGAGATTGGTCGCTATCCAGATGTTCAATAAACAGGTTACACGCATAAGTGAACTATCCATTAAGAATACGAAGGTCAAGCGTGTCATCATCAAACCCGAAATCAAAATAGTGATCATACACGTGGTACCAAGGGTGTAGGCATTTTCATCTCAGAGCCACACTAAAACACCATAGACATGCCATTAACAACGCAATAAGCATATTACGGAAATCATAAACAAATAACATCATATTACCATTATCCCTTTCAAGAATCTTGGCAGCTTAAGAACGATGCAATCGGTGTCGTCATCTTCATCTTCTTCATAATTTGTGCATACTTAAAACCTATGTAAAACCAGCTGCACTTCTTGGCCCTTGACCCAAAAGAAGCGCCTGAACAGCAGCAATAATTTTGGTATCTGAAGACGCTTGATCTACTTTACTGATGACACCAATATTTCTTGTTGCTACAGTGGGCAAAAATAAAAAATTACAACTAGATTATCATTAGAGGCTTAAAATGAAACTGAATTAAATTAAAATACTCACATTCGCCATCATATTCCTTAGCAATTCTGAGGGCTTTTGCAGAGGCAACTTCTGGTGCCTGAGCAGCATGTATAACAACCAGTAGAATCGCATCATTGTGCTGAGCATACTCACTCTGGAAGAATCAAAAAACAATACATCAAAAATAAATTAACATAAGGTACTAAACAAACAATGTGACCAAAATGATAGGTTGTGTTAAGGGTCACAACCTACGTATTCAATCAACGACATACGTACAATCTTGTAATAGGGTGTGGGTCAGCCAAAATGATATCAAGCATGACTAACGGTTCAAGTGCGTAGTGGCGGATTTTGTGACAATTAATAAAATACCCAATCAAGTTAATAAAAAAATTAATACAAATACACGAATACCTCTTTTAATAAATTCAATAGATATAACTCAACATAAACTAATACATCCAAATGTGAACCATGTACAGTAGTTGTATTCTTTATAAAACAAATTACTCATTGCCATTATAGAACAAAAAAAATAGATGAATAGATTTAAACCTAGAGATATTGTGCAGCCTCCAGACTCAACCCAGCAATACCTAGTAGCAAACTAATCCAGTTCCAACTACACCACATAGAAATATAGTTAAATTATTAACAATGACATATAAATTCATCTGTGCAAATCAATAACACAAACAACAATGAAGCATACCTTTTCCTAAGCCCTTACAAAGTCTTCCTCCCCAAACATAAATCTTACAGCCATGATTCAACTACCAAGGTGTTGAATGAAATGGTTCAAGGTCCTTGCCATTCTTTCATTGATTTGGTCAATATATATATATATATATATATATGATACAATCCCTCATAATAGGAAAGTGATAAATACAAAATTAATACAAATTAATACTATCTATAATTACAAATAGCATATTCCTTTATACTCTATTACACCCCCGCAGTCGAAACAGGAGGTGGGCGAATGTTGAGACCGGAGCGGAAGTCATCAAAAAGAACGCGCGGGAGTCCTTTTGTGAAGATGTCAGCAATCTGTAGGCGAGTTGGGGTATGTAAAATCCGGATGGTGCCCCATTGAACATGTTCGCGAACAAAATGAATGTCAAGCTCGATGTGCTTGGTACGCTGGTGTTGAACTGGGTTGTTGGACAGATAGATGGCACTAATATTGTCACAATAAACCAAAGTGTCCGAAGAGAGTGGTTTGTGAAGTTCTAAGAGGAGGTTGCGAAGCCAGCATATTTCTGCAACCACGTTCGCAACTGCACGATACTCCGCTTCAGCACTGGAGCGAGAAATGGTTGTCTGTCTCTTGGAAGACCAGGAAAGAAGATTAGATCCCATATAAACACAATAGCCCGAGGTGGATCGACGAGTATCAGGACAACCAGCCCAGTCAGCATCTGTATAAGCCTTGAGAGAAACATTAGGACACGATGACAGGGTGAGACCGAAGTCTGCTGTACCACGAATATATCTGATGCTACGTTTTAAAGCCTTCCAGTGATCTGTGGTGGGGTTATGCATATGAATACATATCTGCTGAACTGCATAACTAATGTCTGGTCTTGTGAAGGCCAGATATTGTAAAGCACCTGCAAGGCTTCTGTATAAAGTGGGGTTATCAAAAGGTACACTGGAGGTGGCACTGAGCTTTGGTTTAGTGTCGACGGGTGTCGCCACTGGTTACAATTGTCCATACTAGCACGGCTTACAATGTCAAGAGCATAAGATTGCTGGGAGAGAAACATAGAGTTACCAGATTTGGTAACAAAGATACCCAAGAAGTAACTGAGAGGTCCAAGATCTTTCATAGCAAATTCAGCCGCAAGGCTGCCCATAAGCTTCATCCTGAGAGCATCGGATGAGGTGGTAAGAATGATGTCATCCACGTAGATTAAGAGGTAAGCAATGTCACCCCCGCGATGATATGTGAAGAGAGAGTGATCACATATGCTCTGTATGAACCCAATAGATGTGACAAAATCTGTGAAGCGTTGGTACCAAGCCCGTGGTGCCTGTTTGAGGCCATATAAAGATTTCTTGAGGAGATAAACATGGTCCGGAAAGTCACGGTGTCTAAACCCCATTGGTTGATGCATGTATACTGTCTCTGTGAGATTCCCATGTAAAAATGCATTGGTAACATCCAGCTGATGAATGGACCAAGACTGAGATAATGCTAATGTTAAGACAGTACGAATAGTAGCCGGTTTGACAACCGGACTAAAAGTTTCCCCACAATCAACACCGACCTCCTGATTTCGTCCATCACAAACTAGACGAGCCTTGTATCTCTCGAGAGTGCCATTCGACCTATACTTATGACGAAAAAGCGACATACTACGAATAACATGCATATCAGGATGTCTTGGGACAAGTTCCCAAGTCTTGTTTTTTAATTAAGGCATTAAATTCGTTTTTCATGGCAGAATACCACTCCGGGTTAGACAAGGCATCTTTGGGGTTTTTAGGGACAGGGGTGATGGTGGTGGTTGATAAGTTGAATATTTGTTTAGGTTTCGTGATACCGGACATGTCACGAGTTTGGATGGTGCGGGTTGGGGGAGGCGGAGGGGGAGGTGGAATCGGGCTGGGTGAGGACGTAGTGGGTGTGGGTTGGGGTGAATGGTTTGGGCCGTGTGTAGTAGAGTGGGCCAAGGAGGGTGAGGGTGTGTGGGGGGTTGTCGGTTCTGGGCCGGATCGGGTGTGGATGTTGGGTGAGTTGTGGGCCGGGTATGTAAGGAATGAGGGGTATGGGCCTGCGAGTTTGGGTGTGAGAAATGTGAGGGTGTGGGTTGGACGGAAGTCAGTGGGGCACATGGGTTATGTGAAGGACCATGGGGTGGGAGATGAATGGATATGTGAGGAGGGTCTTCGAGAAAGGTGTAATTTTGGGTGGTGGGATTTGACGCTTTTGAGAATGGAAAAATTGTTTCGTCAAAGATCACATGGCGGTTGATGGTAATGGTTCGGGTTTTTAGATCAAGGCACTTGTATCCCCGGTGGTTAGATGGGTACCCAAGGAATACACACGGGTAGGAGCGATAGGCAAGTTTATGGATTGTGGTGTGTGGTATGAGTGGGTAACATATGCAACCGAACACATGAAGATGGTCATATGTGGGTAGGCAATTGTATAGGCGTTGGGTGGGGGTTTGGAAATTATGTCTTTTACTTGGGATGATATTTAACAGGTAAGTTGCGGTTTCGAGACTAAAATGTGCTAGTATTATTATCATCTGTGTTTTAAAATTTAAAAACAAAAATCCAATAATATGCATCTAAATGAACCATCATGCACCTCGTCGATTCGTCACCGCTTGATATGTTGCGGTCGCTGCCCAAAGTGACCACCATATATCCCGTGTCCGCTGACCTGTTAACGATTTTGCCACCGAAACCCTAGATCATGTCACCGAGAAACCGATTAGGCCAGTTTGCTCCTCCGTTGATGTTCTTAGCCTCTACAAATACCACCACCGTCAGACTTTGTCACGATGAATATGATGTCAGTGAAATTAACGGTGACGTGTGTGGCAGTGGTTCTTGGTGTAGTGTGTGTGTGGGTGTAAGATGAAAACGAAAAAGAAGAGACAACATAAAAATGGAAAAGAAAAGAATGAAGAGACGGTGGGGATAGATTGCAGAGAGAAAGAGAGAGAATACACTTTGTTCCAGACTTTCATTAAAGGATGAAAGAGAAAGGATTGTGAATGAAGTTGGGAAAAAATGTGTTCCAGAGTTTTTTGTAGAAGGGAAAGGGAGGGAATGAGAGAGATAATAAAGAGGTTTTTAAGATCTTTCCAATTTGGAAGGAATTAGAGAGAAAGGAAGAGGAGGGAGATCCTTTCTCTTCCATCCTTTAATGAAACTCTGGAACAGAGTGTTAGATAGAGAGTGTGGGTGAAGCAGGATATTATGATAAAACCAACACATGGTTTTCTTGAATACCACTGATGGACGGGGTCAATCATGGTGTTTAAGATGCTTAACTATGTGTTTTTAATGTCGTTTGATTGTTTATATGTTTTGAATGTGATAACTACGCATTTATGTGTGATTGTAGGATAAACGACATAATTGGATGGATTTGGAGGCTTAAACACGGTTGAGGTTGAGTTTGGATGGTGAACCGAAGACATGGAAGTGTTCAGGACGTTTGGTGTGGCTAAATGACATTAAAGATGAATTTTTGATAAGCCAAGAACACCCGAGTCGGAAGCTACTACTACTACTACTACTACTAATAATAATAATAATAATAATAATAATAATAATAATAATAATAATAATAATAATAATAATAATAATAATAATAATAATAATAATAATAATAATAAAAGTGAAAGAGATTGTGAATGTCTCGAGAATGAAAGTTAAAGAAAGAAAAGAATGAAGTAAGAAAAGAAAGAAAAAAGTCAAAGCTAATTAATGCCAAGAATGAGAGCAACATCGCATTCCTTTATTCTCGTCTAGTATCTTACGCTAAGCAACAGCTAAATACAATAGAATGGAGCAGAACTCAACAACCGTAACCCTCTTCTTCCAACCGTAACCTACGGCAATTATGAGAAAAAAAAAGGAAGGTTGTTCTCCAAGATATTTAAGCTAAAAACCTTCAACCCTAAAGGGATCCAGCCCCTATACACGAAAATTAATCATCTTTGGGAGCAATTTGGAGCTACAAACATCAAGATTCACCATCATTCATCTATACTTTCAATTCTAATCATCATGTTCGGTATTATTATTCATACTTTTGAGTTGTTTCTTGTTATCATGAGTGGCTAAACATCTTGTAATCACCTCCGGGTGTATGGTTTATTTGTGAAACCTTAACTCTTGTTTGATTTGGTTTATGGATTGTTTTTCATTTAGTTGAAGAATATTTGTGGTTTTTATCATTTAAGCGATTCACTTGTTTTCATTTGCTTATCTTTTTATCATTCACATTCGGTTTTTCTTGCATCGTGAGTAGTTTGATAATTTAGAGGGTAGGTGATACTTGTGGGTTGGTAATTGAATTATACAGGTTATTATTAAAAACTTGTGTTCGGTTATCACTTGATTTGAACCGTCCAACAAAACTATGTCTATGTAGTATCCAATCATTTAAACAAGAGTAGGGTGGATCATTAACCGGAAGCCTGGAGGGGATTACTTCATTTATATTATTGTTACAACTTCTTAAATTCAATTAAAAAAAAAACAAAGTAATTAGATTTCAATTTACTAGTTAACTTACAAAACTACTATTTCCACCAATTCCCTGTGGAGACGACTCAACTTCCATATACTACTATTTTCATTATTTTTGACCGACCCAACGACATCGATCAACCACCAGTACATACTATAAAGCTAAAGATGCAACCCACAACTGTACAAAAGCTTTGATAAATAGAAGTATATAAATGTGTAATTGTTTTCTTTGCTAGATAAATGTAATAATTGTATGATGAAGTCAAGTTATTATGAAAACTACAATAATCATATGCTACTCATGGATACAATAGTAGAATACCTCGTCTTATCCACCAAAAGGTAATTATGTTTATATTTGCATGACTTGATAAAAATCACAAAACGGCCTCAATGTTGGGAAGTTAGTACATGGGTGTTTTTAAATATCTAGATCCGGAACCGAACCTAAAATATTTGAAGATCTATATCCGAAATATCCGAAAATTCGGATCTCCGAAAATCGAGCAATCTGAATTTTTGGATTTGGATATTGATTTCTTAAAATTTCGGATAATCGGATTATCTGATATCCGAAAACTAAAAATAAAAAATACCAAATATATATCATAAGGGCACCAAATAATTTAATATAGTAGAAAATAGTATATAATCGGATTCGGATGTGGATTTTTGAATGTTTTGTTGTTTTTATGTTGAAAACTTGAAAGATTGAATACGTGTTTAATTTTATTCTATGCAAAAAAAATGTTTTTTTTTTATTTTTTGAGAAATTCAGATATTCGAAATATGTGATGCGGGTTCAGATATTGATATTCACTATCCGAAAACCGGCTAATCCGATCTTAAACACCCCTACTTAGTACTCTATTTCTTTGATTTACAGTACAAACACAAACAAGATAACCTTAAAAGACAAAGTAATATAGACAAACACAACCGAAAATCTTTTTTTACTTTTTTATGGTTGAGGACCGGCGAGGGACGGCCACACCACCCCCTAGGTTTTTGGAAATCTTCTTCTGATTCTGTTGGAACATCTTTACATTTTTGTTTCTTGCGTTTTTATTTAACTAGATTCTTTATTGGTTGTTCAAAATCATCATCATAGTCTTCTTCATTTTTATCCACATGTTTTTCTATTTGGAAAAGCATATCAGATTTATTAAACGCACCCTACTTTTGTAACAAATGCACGTTATCAAATGTAAAGCAAACTACCTTAGAATGGTAACAAACGCACATTATCAGACAAAATACACAAATAAGAAACACACGTATGTTTACACTTCACATTCAGACACACCTTACGATGATAACAAACGCACGTATGAAAAATACCCTACTAAAAGACCACTTACAAATATATCAAACACACGTTAATCATATAAAAGACTACTCAGAGACAGAAACTCACAAATAAAAAACCCCAAATTAAAGACACACTTGATAACAATATACAAAATCTACAAACGCATTCATTATAGAAACCTTGTATAAACCCCTAATTAAGAGACACTAAGGTTTTCAATATATAAATCAAACACGCGAACCTGAATTCTTCTTCGCTGGTCTTTCATCATTTTTGTTGCGTCTCTCGGTTTAAGTAACATCTGCTTCACACATAGCATTCATCAAAAAGATACATAGTAATCCAGATTTTATAAAATTCATATGTAAAATTTGATATACTTACTTGGTCGACGTTTTGGTGCCATTATCAATATGTGCTTAAACAGTTAAACGAAAATGATCTAGATGAAAATGTTATTAGAATGTTTATAAAACCGTAGTGAGTTATCTCCCTCTTTTTTCGCTATCACAAAAACTTACTGTAATTATGATGAATTTGGGCGGTCTAATTGAAAGAGATTAAAATTTGATTGCTTGCATTTTGTCTAAATACCCTTCACTTGCTTGTGTACTGGGTTATTAATTACATTTAGTATTTACAATCACCTTATGCACTCTTTCTATATGTACAAACTTTGTTGGATAACAAATCATAAAAGAAAACAAATGATTATAACAAACACGAAAAGATTTAATATAACATAAACATTTTTTTATTAAAATAACAGAATCTAAAACTGTAGCTCAGTCTTGTTGTGATGTAAATTATCACTTATTCTGCATATTACAAAATATTTGTTTAGACTTTAATAGCATCAAGAGCAACAACGCCTTTCTGAAAGCATTCATATAAAAGGCGGCATAGTTTTTAACGGTCTTGTACACCCCAGGCCTCTTCTCATCGACCAAAACATCCACCGGGCCAATCTCTTTGTCAGGGTCAGGTTCTGCACACATAGCAACAGATATTCTCCCCTTCTCCTTGTTTGTCACAACCCTGTGAAGCGGGCTCTTGAAACTCCGATTACTCATGATCTGCAAAATCAATACAACTTGCGTAAGTATAATTGCATCATATAAGCTCAACCTGCCCATGACCCGTTTGATGCGTCACATATTAATCCAAACAACTAACATAGTTTCGCCTGCATTTGATCGCCAAGATTAATGAAAAGGGCATCGCGTAGCACAGGAACCATGTACCATTTACCATTATTAAACACTTAAAGCCCTTCAATTCCAGGATCTTGTAACAAAAGAGTAATTCCGGATCTATCCGAATGGGCTTTCAGACCAAACACTTGATCAGGAGTTGGACATGGTGGGTACAGAATAAACCTCCCTTTCATCACATCATATTCTTCAGTAAACTGTTTCGAAAAACAGTTTTCTTCCAAGTCTAAAGATTTCGCCATTGCCTTGAATATGACCACTGATATTGATTTGATCTTCATGGTGAAGTCATCAATGATTTCCCTGAAATTCGATGAGTTTTCGGGCCAGAACTGGAGGTTTCTTTGATCTATGGGGAGAACTCGAAGAGAAAGGCGATCCCACCAATCTACTAATGTTCAATCATTAGTAGAATGTTCAATCAATTAGGTTGATATAGCAAAGAGAATTGCTCCTAACTAACTTACAGTTTTGCAACCAAGATTTTCTATACATGAGGATGTTCCTGACTAACAATTAGAATGTTCCTGCAAAACTGCAATCATTAGTAGAATGTTCAATCATTAGTAGTTATCATAACAATTAGAATGTTCTCTTTGCTATACATGAGGATGAGCAAATAGCAAAGAGAATTGGTTGCAAGTGAAGATGGAACATTAAATTTTCATGTTCCACCTTAATCAGTTAATTGTTATGATAACTACTAATTCAATTAATTAAGTTCGGTAAAGTTAGTCAGGAGAAACGATACAATATAACAATCATGCTCATGTCTAATTTTAATAAAAAAAAATATTCAAGTGAACAAAAATTCTAAGCATCCTACTTTTAAGGCCAACAATAAAAATTGAAAAAATTAACACTTAGTAAAAATCGTGGAATTAGTAATATGGTAAATGATATTAGGTAGCTGTGACTTACCCCACTGTCCAATGTGTTTCCAAACTTCCAAAACGATATCGCAGCTTGTAAATAAGTGGTCGACTGTTTCAGATCCAGTTCCACATACATGTATGTGCCGTTTGATTAACTCGGCTTTAACCGGAAGGCGTTCCATCTCCGGTCTCCACGCTGCAACATTACACTTCAAAGGGACCCATTTGGTCCATTTCATAACAAAAACCTGCTGCGTCTGCACGCTTTGTTGCAGCAGATTCCGAACCTCTTTCACAGTAGGCGCAACATTATTTCCCAAGCTCCACAACCATCTGTCTACGACCTGAGTACAATGTCTATGCAGAAATAATGCTTTCGCGGCTGCAACTCTCTGTCATAGGTTCGGCAAAATGATCACGCCTAATGTGCCAAAACTGATCCCTTCTTCCCGATGTTGCTGCTGATGTTTTGTAGACAACGTGCATGAATGTTGATGTTGATATTGGAGCGTCATCGTCACGCTCTAAACAGAAACTGCAAGCTACAAGTCAGCGTCCAGTGCTGATAATTTATTAGCTGTTAATGACAAAAAAAAAAGAACACTTCTAACGGGTCAAATGAACCCAATCATATAAGATTTAGAAAATTAGGAATCATGTCTAAAAAGCGCTGATGATACATTGTTCTGAAGGTAACAATACAGAGAAAGAAACGCGAGAACACTGTCCACTAAACTCTGATTATTCATGTCAAATAAACTATTATCCAACTTTGATAAACACAATAAAATTCCTAATGAGCACATCAAATTGAGACCTAAGAAGCTACTGCCACTACTCCAAATTCAGGGCCATTAATCTCCGTTTAACCTAAATGTTGCTACTCGTTAATGTAAGACCCATTTTACACTGATCAAGGATGGGAAAGCTCTATACTGCAGCAGATGACTTTAACACTTGATTTATCAGACTTTCGACTACCCATGCCGAGAGGACTATTACCTACTCTGAAGTTCACATCAGAATTTCTAATGGGCCTCATGTAGTCATTATACTTACTACCACAGTCATTAACCATAGAAGAAGCTCCACAGTCTTGATATTCACCACCACTGCTCTCACCGGTCAGATTTGAAAATGATATATTAGAGTGTTGGCGTGCATACATGCGTTTGGTTCGGTTTTGCAGCTCACTAACGAATCCATGGACACTGTGTTACTGCATTCTGGCTGGACTGTATTTGAAGACTCCTAAAAAAACCGAAACTTTAGCAAATGGTAAATTTGTGAAACACGAAAACTGGCTAATGAACGACCCACACACACATACATTACACACAGTTACACAATTACAGATTCATGGTGGTTCTTTATTCTTGAAGATTCTTGAAGATTATTAAAGATGAAAAGATGTTGACTTTATTATTCAAGATCCAAACCCCATTTGACTATGCAATTGATTTGCTTTCCATTCGCCTTCGACAGTGTAATAATAATAATAATAATCAAAACAAAACCTTTAAAGCTGGAGCATAACATTTGCGAGTGCGAAGGATTCTGAGGGTGTGATCGACCTCCCATTTGTAGGCTTTCTTTCTGGACTTAATAAACTGATTTAAATTCTAAAGGTGTGATCGACCCGCCAGTATCACCACTATGTAAGCCTCAACCTACGCATCTAACCATCCCGAACATCTGTAAACAAAAACAAACAATACCAAGTTCCAAAAGCAGTTTTAAAAACACAAATGATTAAAATCACTTTAAAACAGATCCCTAATCAGTTTAATATACATAATACATCAATAATAAAAAACAAAGTATACATCAACAATCAAAAACAAAGAATACACAGATTAAAATCACTTTAAAACATAAATGATTAAAATCACTTTAAAACATATCCATAATCAACAAAACACAATACATCAACAATCAAAACTAAATCATATATGAACCATAAAAACAATAATCGCACATGAACTCTAAAACACGAACCCTAAAACATCAACCCTAAAACTAAAAAATTAGTAAAACTGAAAAATAATACACGAAAACTCAAGTATTCAAAGATAAATAATTGAAATCAGTCAAAAGAGAGAGAAAAAACCTTAATCGACAAAGAAATCAGGAAAAAAACACGAAAAAAATAAAGAGAAACAGAGAGCTGAAGAATGATTGATTGACATAAGAATGGAAGAGATAAAACCTTGGAGAGAAGATGAAAAACACGATAAAGGATCTCTGATTTGAACGATCACCTTGATTAGGGTTTGTGGAATTGGAGAGGATGATTGAACGAATTGGGGATTTAGGTTATGTTTGGTGTATTATTTGCCTTATATATTTTTGTGATTTTTATTTTAAAAAAAAACAAAAATTTTAAAAAAAAACTCACATTGCCATGTGGCACAATGTGGGTGTAGAAGATATGGAGGTGTAATGTAGGAGTGCCATGTGTCCCACATTGCTTTCTTTTATTATATGTAATATGTATATAGATATAGATATAGATATAGATATATAGATGTTACTTGTACATTATCTCCTCTCATGTCTTTTTATGTTATAAATAGATTTTTTTTTTTGAAATATGAACTTCATTAAACACACAAAACGACTACGCTCTCCAAGACAGAGAACATAGCCAATACACCGGGGAAAGCCAAAGAAAACAAACAAACTACGTTACATCAAACGAGCGCCAATGCTCCCAATCCACAATCCCACCCTTAAACATGTTTTTGTACCAAAGAAACCCCAACGCCTTTATGTCCGCAACCAATCTCACCACATCCGTATCGGTACCATTGAAAATCTTCTCGTTTCTCGCTTTCCAAACTCTCCAACAAGTGATTATAATGATGCCATACAAAACTTCTTTCTTAATTCCCGCCACGCCACTATGCTCATGAATCAAAATAACGTCCTTCACATGAAAGGTGAACGGTCTAGGAATACCACACCACGATGCTATCTTATCCCACACCCCAGCCACCATCGCACACCCCGTTAAAAGATGTTCGATAGATTCGTCATAGGAATGACACCACACGCAAGAAAGATTATCCACCATAATACTCCTCCTAGCTAAAGCCGTTTTAGTGGGAAGACGATCCAAGAACGCACGCCACATGAAAATGTTGCATTTGGACGACACCCAAGAGCTCCACCTGAAATCAAAACCGGGGCCAATGTCCAACCCTCTAAGCCACCGTTTAACATCAGCAACATCGAAGCCGATGCTACCCCCTCGGGCCCAATACCAAACGTCATCTGTATCAGACAATGTGATAGGTTGTAACATCAGTTCAAGTGCCACTTTACTGTCTACCTCATCCGGATCAACCACCGCACGAGACCAATCCCACCGGACCATCCAATTACCTTCCGAAGAAGACAACCGGTCACAAAGAAGCACCCGCTTGTTTCTTTTAGCAGCGTACAACAACGGAAAGGAGTCTTTGAGCGGCTCGTTTCCCATCCAAGTGTCCAACCAGAACCGAATACATCTACCATTTCCAGGATTGACCTCCTAGGCTCGCTTTAACATTCCAAAAAAATTGAATGAAGACGTGAAAAGAAGTCCAACAAAATCTCATTTCAAACTGTCAAGAAACTTCTCCTTCTATAAAGTTTCTGTTATTTTAAACAACTAAGATTAGATCTCAGTCTGATTTTTTTTTAATGGCCAACGAAATTCACTAAAAACTCTCTTCGGAGTCTATACTCAGTCAAATCAGGACCCCTTCTACCCGGCATAGCCAGACATGTAAGGGAGCTCCTGGTTTCACCAAGTCCACCAGTTCCGGGGAAAACCCGACTATCCACCCGCTCGAAAGCACGACAATGGAATAATCGGTAAAACACGGCGCTCTCAAGAATCGAAGCCATGACCTTTCAGCCATGAGTCTTCTATCATTGAGCCTCTATACCACTCCACCATAAGGTGGTTGGTTCAGTCTAATCTAATGACGGAGATTGATTATAGACCCTTTGAGTGATAAAAATATATAAATTTTCAATTGACACTAGCTTGAGTTCATCCAAATCCAAGCAACTAATCGGTTAAGGCATTCAGCAAACAATCGTTTTCAATAATCAAATTAACATAGCCGTTTGTAACACAAATTCAAGGATATGGTTGTAATCTATATCGAATCGCACCCACCCATAACCATAGGCGAAGGATAATGAGGTCAAGGTGCCCCGGCCCTACCGTTTTTTTGCTTAGTGGTGGAAGTTTACGATTTTCGTAGGTAGTTTTTATATAAATTGAGTCTGGCCCCCACCAATTTGATCTTCCGGCCCCCACCGCAAGAAAAAATTTAGGTCTCGTAATTTTTGACCCCACCACTATTTTTTACAAGCTTCCCCAAATCAACCCATATTAAGACTATGTGTTGTGTGTGGCCCGCGAGTAAGAAGCCGCGAGGCACAACTTGATCCATGTGGCTAGCTTGATCCACAATAACCCCACGTGAAAGTTGGCGCGAGCGAGTGAACGTGAGCATACTCGCGTGTGCTAGCGAGGACAATCCGACCGTTGGCAGCCAACTAGCCGTTAGCCAACGGCTAGTTTGAGTATTTATAAAAAAAACATTTTTTATTCATTTTAAACAAACAAAAACACTCTTCAACCTACAAACACTAAACAATCAAAAAGCAACCTTCGATCTTCAAAAAAAATGGATCCGTCACAATGGGAAGGATGTTACCAACCCGCTATGGAGTTCTTAGATGAAGACGGGTTTGGTACGAATACCAAACTCGAAGATAATCTTAGTCAAATGCCACCACCGTCTCTGGATTTGTAATTCCGGATACGCAACCACCAGCCCCAAATAAGCGAGGGCAAAAAAGAGGTGGTGGCAGAGGTGGTCCGGCGGCTGGAGGTGGTGGCCGAGGACGGACGGCCACCGGCAGAAGTAGCGGTAGGGGTGGTGAACCGCCCGAACGAGATGTACGACCAAAGCGTCAAGTGACGCCTTGGACGAAAGAGGAGAAAATAGCCCTTTGTCGGGCGTGGGTGGAAGTTTCGGAAGATCGAAAAGCCAGTATAATTTTTTTAACTAAATATATGTTGCAAGTATATTGAATTTGTTTTAATCTTTGTGTTTTTTTATTTTGTAGCCGACTACCAATGGGCGAAGGTTTTTTGAAGACGTATTCGAAAAATATTCTATGAACAAGTGGGGAGTCAAATGCGTTCCCCGGATATGATTTCCGGCCGATGGGCCGAGATTAGAAAATATGTGGGCTTGTTTACAGCCCTTTATAACAAGAACGCTAATCGAGTGCGAGTGAGTGGGTCTAGCGATCTTGATGTCTACCGGTTCACTTGCGACGAGTGGAAAGATGAGGTGCTACGCAAGTACAAGACCAACAAAACGTGGGATGAAGACTACTTGTGGAAAATCCTTCGTAATTTCTCCAAATGGGTCGAGCTAATTTCGATTGAAGATATGAGCGAAGGCGGCTCATGAAAGCGGGCCAAAACCTCTTCATCAGGTGGGTATATCTCCTCCACAAGCTCGGATGCTCACGTGGGGATTGACCTAAACTCTGAAGAGGGTCTCCCTCCGTCCCCCCTAGGTCGACCAGCTGGAAGGGACAAGACGAAAGGTAAACAAACTGCTAACGGCCGATAACGAATTATCGGGGGAAATTAGCAAAATAAGGACTACAATGGAGATGACGGCGAAAACTAAGGTCGATAAAGTAAGATTGAGAAACATGGATTTTTTAACGAGAGACTTTAGCAACCTCTCAATGCCTCGTCGGGCGATACTTCAACGAGTCTCGTGAAGGAATTCGAACAAGAGCTAAACAACGAGTAGTAGTTTACTAGTTTTTTTATATATATTTTTTTATTAATTATGTCTTTTTATTTTTTTATTAATGAATATTTTATGTTTATTATTTAATTTGTGTTACAAATTTAAATATTATATAAATTTAAAATAACAAAGTTTAAAAAATAATAATTTAAAAAAAATGAATAAAGTTGCTCACCCCTACCCACAACATGATCAGGCTAGTGAGCTACAACTGTATCACCATGTCATGTCATTAATTACGTGGCTCAATATTAGAGAATAAAGTTATCACTCATCTCTACGTCTCTACCCATACCATAACAAAATAACTATCTATCTATACAACTAATATATGAAACTCAATGTGGACACATGGCACTCCCATGTTGATCCTCCAATTATATAGCCTATCAATTTGTGCCAAGTGTCCAACTGTGGGATTTTATAAAATTTTTCTATTTAAAAAAATACAGAAAATATATAACCTAATGAAAAGGACGCGGACATAACACTCTTTACACAATCCCAATCGTTGCCTCCTTGAACCAAACCCTAGCAGAGAGGCGATTGTCGATTTCATTCCAAATACCGTCTTCTTCTTCATCTCCTATCAAGGTATTATCTCTTCTATCCTACCCTCTTTTTCTTCATCTCCTAATTTTGGTGTTTTTTACTGATTCGTTGTCGATTAAAGTTTTTTATGTTTGTTTTTATTGATTTCAATTGGTTTGTTATAATACTTGCTTTTACATCAATTATTGGTCAGTTTTATTAATATTTAGGATTAGGGTTCATGTTGTATGCTTCGTGTATGATACGTGATGTTCGATTATTGTTTTAGGGTTTATATGATACATCATTGTGTTAATATCTTCTACAAGGTAATCTCTTCCATTCTTTTTTAATCAATCGTGTTTTAGTGTTTGATTTATTTATATTCATGTTTTACATTGTGCGATTGATGTTTTAGGGTTCGAATGATGTTTTAAAAATTATTTAGGGTTAATCTGTTTTTATACGTGATTTGAATCCTTTATGTTATTTCTATCTGTTTTTAAAACTTATTTATGGTTAATCTTTTTTTTTCTTTTCAGCTTTAGATTACTGAAAATAGGGTTCATATGTATACATCAAATCCCCTGTTTCTAACTGTTTATTGATTTAAGTATGTGATTTGTATGAACAAAATCATCGTGCAAGTGAAAGCACAGGATAATGTTAAATTTTGCCGATTAAATGTTTAGGTATACATTAGGTTTTATGTTTTTGGTTTGTGATTATTTAGACTTAATCTGCTTTTCCTTTTACTGATTTTCAGATTCTAATCATATAGGTATTTGTTAGAATATCTTTCATGTTTTATAATTATTCATGTTTAGGTTTTGTTAGTTGTATAGATTGTTGTTTGATTATCATTTCTTATGTTTCAGCTACATGTTTGTTTACTAATACAGGTTTTTCAAAGGATTCAGTAATAATGGTTTACGGATTTTGGGTCAAGTCTGAAAGCAACGACCGTGTATGTTTGGTAAGCAATGTTACAATCTTTGTTATGTAATACTTTTATATTTCTTGGAGTCAGTCGACTATCCTAGATGCCATTTGATTCAGATTCATTATATTTACATATGACTGTTTTTGTTTTTATGTATAGGGATTACCTTCCCAGTATAATGAATGGGTTAAGCAGTACAACTACCCAACTGGGAAAACCAGAATTCACACATTGGATGAGAAAATCTTTGATGTTAAAGTGATGCAGATTGCTGGAAGGTGGTTCTTTTTCAATGGATGGAAGCACATGGTTAAAACACTAAATTACCCGTCTGATTGCAACTTTGTTTTCGAATATGAGGAGATTATCAACTGTTTCAGAATGATCACCTTTCATCAGGATGTTGTAGCTGCTCCTGGTAAATTTTTCTACTGCAGGCTAGACGACCCACTGACTGATGAAAGACGTCTGGTATGCGTTTTCTACTCTGAGTTGACTACATTATATAAGACATAAAATAGAGTAAAACGTATTAACTTTGAAAACATTGTTTACCACTTTTCAGCATATCAGTTGCTTTGTTTTTCATGGATTACACAATAAAGCCGTTCCATCAGATTCAATTTTGTGCAGCTCATTTCCAGGTCATGTTTTCAAATCCAAATTTCTAAACTGATTTGATATTTATGCGAAGACATAGGTACATGTCATGTATAGATTAATTAGGGTTGAATGATTTATCATGAATGTTGTTTAGAAATAATATCATGTATAAATTGTTTCTATACAGTTGCTTCAGTTGCCTTTGATTCGCTGATATCAACATGTTGACATATTATTTTCCAATACTTATGTATCTTTGCTTCAGAACATGCTTTCCAAATCAAGCTTGAAAAAGATTGTGGTGCGCTTTACATAACTCAAGGATGGCCTTATATGAAGAAGACGTTTGAGATAACAAGCGATCATCTAATTGTGTTTGAAATTTACAATGAGGTTTGTTTTTCGATTTCTAAATAGTTGTTGTCTTATTTATCCTAATGTAAATCGCAATACAATAGGCTTTTTATTTTTTATTAATTTGTATGTTTTCATTTTTTTCTTTGTTAATAAAATAGAAATCATATGAGGTGTCATTTTTTAAGAAAAATAAGCTTACTCTTCCTCCAGAGCTTTGAGAATACAATTACAAGGTCGAGGATGATGAAAATAAGGATGAAATCCTTATTGTTTCCGATAATGATACCGAAGAGCTAAGTGTAGGAGATGATATGGAGGAAGAGGTTGATGAATCTGATGATGACGAGGAGGAAGAGGTTGTCGATGATGTTGGCGTTCCGGTTGTTTTCACTGTTGACAAGCATTTTGTAAGTCTTATCTATTCAATTCCGTATATTATATAGCAATTTATGTATATGTACCTTTTTATTAAAATGCAAATTGTTTTTATTTTTATAGCGTATGAAGGTAGATTGGGTAAGGGATAATGGTTTGAACAGGAAGAGGGCTTTGACTATTAAAGATTGTGAGGGTTATACTTGGGGAGTTTCTGTTGGTATTGAAGGTTCGAGACGAAGTTACCGTTACAACATCAGAGGTATGTCAGCCTTTGCTGTCGATAAGGAGCTGCAGTCTGGTGATCAGATGCATTTCCTTTTTTTCAACAAACAAGGTCTGTTCCAGCTAACTAAAGTAGTTAGGGTTGATGGTAATTAGTTATGGTTGTGGTGGTAGTTTTTTGGTGAACATTAACATCTTTGGTTGGTAACATTTTGCACCTTAGTGGTGGTAGTTATTTTGAACATGATTAACGCTTAGTGGTCACATACTTTTGCACCTTTTACTACTGATGTAGTAAACTGTGTGTTTTTTTGGGATGTTATGTCTTTTAAACCGAATTTCCTGCTATGGTTTGTTGACAATGATCATGAATATTATGTTCCTAGCAGTAGTCTAAAATTGTAAATGTTAATGCACTAATTTTTAAAGTATGTTAATCATCTGCCAACCTTATAGTATTATAGTAAGTTACAATGAATTAGGTAAAACCATTATATTTTTATAACGATTTTTTTCTATATTAATGTTTAGTAATTAGTAATTATGGTTTAGATTTTTGGTTTTATATATGAATTTCTCATAAAAGTTTAAATCTTTAAAATTTTTAACTTATGAAAATATACATTTTTTGACTTTATTTTGAAGTCCTTATTGATGTACAATTTAGTCAACTTTTAATTTGGTCAACTTTTAATTTAGTCAAGTCAATTATTAATTTTAGTCAAGTTTTAAATTAAGTATGAACTTTTAAATTTGTAACTTTCTAAAAAAAGTTGCAATTATGGTATTTAAAACTTAAAACTTATAAATAACATTTTTTGCACAAAGAATTTCAACTACATTTTTTGAATTGTTTTATTTTTTTTCACAATGTAAATTAAAGATTTTAAAGAAAACCGTTTTTAGTTGACCATATGTATTTAAACTTATAATAAATGGTACGATCTATACCATTTAAACTCATAGATTTATATCATATTATTAAGTACAATTCTAACAACTTTAGTTTTTCATAAATCATTATTAGCATAAGCACAATAAAACGGTTAAATAAAAAAGTTTACAATCATAAAATAATAATCGTTCTGCTTGAAAATATCAAACTAATTGGTTGTATATTGAAAAAAACGGTTCTTCATTTTTTTTATTTTATAGATTTCCCTTTTTTTAACATATTAAATCATAGTAAACATGGCAAATTTTCGATTATTTAAAAAAGTAAACGCATTTAATAAAAAAAATTAAAGTCAAAACTTGTATATAATTAGCCTTGCAATTTTTTGAATAACATACTAAATTTAATTTTTATTTATCTAATTTTGAAATTTTTTCATATATATTGAATTAAAAGTTCATATGGAAACATGTAAATTAAATCATTTTGATTTCCATTATCATAATTCGGTTTTCATTTCTTAAACCTATACTAAAAATACATTTCTTTATTCTTTTCAAGTATTAAATACGATTTACATTATTATAAATCGGTTTCCATTTCTTAAGCATATACTAAAAATAAATTTATTTTTTCTTATTACAATATTAAGTATGATTTGCATTATCATAATTCGGTTTTCATTTCTTAAACCTATACTAAAAATACATTTTGTGTTTCTTATTACAATATTAAATACATTATAAATATAATGATCTAATCAACAACTTTTGAGTGAATTTTTTTTTGCAGACTTTCTCAGGTAGTATCTACTCTTTTTTTCTTTTATTATTTATTTATATATCACTATAATACAAACAATGTAGCATTAACTCTGTTTTATGTTACATAGTATAAAATTGCAGGATCATGGATCTAAACAATGTCACGTTTCTAAATGACATTACTTGGCGGCTTAGTGATTATACAATCAAAGTGAGGGTACTTAGAATATGGAAGAGAGCAAATCGGAAGATACCAAGGGAAACTCTTGCAATTGATATGGTTGTTATGGATGAACAGGTTAGATTTTCTATCATCAGTTTGGTTTTCATTTATTGTTTATACAAGTGTTGTTATATTATTTCTGATTATACTTCGTTGGTTTTTGTTTTAATGTTTTAACAGGGTTCTAAAATGCAAGCGATGGTGTGGAATCGCTATATGAAGAAACACGATTTTTTTTTAAAAGAAAGTGAAGCTTACTATATATTTAGACCACAACTAGTAGATAACAAATCTACTAAACACTTTGCTAAGAGTGACATACTGTCATTTACTTTTGAAACTAATATAACCAAATGTAAAAATTTTCAAGGCAGCCTTTATGGTTTTAATTTTTCTTCATTTGAGACAATTAAATCTGGTAATTAACCTGTCTGCAGAAAATAGAATTGGTTTGTTTACTCACTTTAAAACTTTTATATACGTTTGGTTTTATTCGTTTATACTATTTTAGTTAATGTAACACCCCAACCGATGGCGGAAACATCGAGGTGCCACGTAGTGACGATTGTTCAATAGCTCATGGACTAAAAGTGTAAATATTGATACATTGGTTAAGTAGTTTATTACATTGAAATGAAATACAACGATTCTAAATGCCAACTAATCTGAAATACAATGAATCAAAATCTAAATATAAATCCGAAAGCTTAAAGAATGCATCTCAAAATAACCTGAAACATGTACAAAATAATTTGGTCAATACAAAAATGTATTGGTGAGCATACCCTGTTTGTATACATATAGTAGAAAAGTGTTTCGCAATTCATGTGTTGTATACTGTTTGCAATTATGTAATAAGTAATATCCGTTCAAAATCAACCCTATGAATGTATCAAGAATCAAGAATCAAAACATTTTTAAGTAATATGAATCACAAGACAATGACTAAGGTCTCTCAACAGAGTCACAAGGGGTATATACCATAGTACTATTCATTGAAATGCCAGGCCCTCAAAGGTTAATGATTTTGACAAGTCATAGACACACAAATTAACATAAAGCAAACACACATGAGAACTGCTATTTTAGTAAGAAGTAATAGAAACTTGATAATAAGTAAATGAGTCACCCCAAAAGTAAAATGAAAAAGGGGAAAGATATACTCACCGTTTGCGAAAGCGATCAAAATCCAACTTAAGCGGTCGTGAGTTAAGAAATGGGAATTCCGAGGAATTCAACCTATAATGTGTAAGAATACTAATAAGGAATTGTCTAAAGTCTAAAGTATCTAGGGTCTAAGGCATTAGGGTTTGCTGAGTCGATTTGGGGAATTAAAGTTTTTATGATAAATCGCGTTAATGTAAAAGTTGTACGTCAAAAATAATATATAAAAGTTTGTAAATGCTGTTTAGGCAATATAACTATTACCAATTGAATTTTTAGGTAAACATACGTTTTGACTAATTAAGACCAAATTATTTAGTTAATTATTTTAACTAATTATTGTGAATAAATACGATAATCATAAATATTGAAATAAATAATTAGGAATTATATAATGATCCGACAAATAATAATTAAGACTTTCCAACATAAGAAATATTTCTATTTTATAAGAAAAGTATTTATAAAATAGATTTTGTAATAGTATAAATAAATAAACGTTTAATTATGTCGTAATTGATAAATAATACTAATAATACAAGACATGATCCAAAAATGCTATTTTTATTGAAAATGGATGATTTCTGATGTAAATCAATGAAAATAATTTTCTCATAATTTTTATAAACGTATTTATATTTAAAAATGATTTAATAGAATTAAATCATGTTTAAATGGTTAAAAATAAGAAAATTTATAAAAATAAGTGTTTTCTTAACCAATAATTTTTATTTCAGTTCATGATGATGAGAAATAATTACTCAAAAAGTTTGAGATTAAAATCATTAAAAATGAATTTTTTTATCAATTAAATATGATTAAAAGAAATTAAATCAATAAAAATATAAAAATGAGACATTTTATAGAAAATAAAAGTGTGGAAATTTTCTTTATGGTGTCAAGATGCTACACCTAAAGTTTTATAATTTTTGGATCAAAAATGAATTTATTATGAATATTCTAAGTTTATATGTATTTCTATGATAAAAAAAATAAGGAATAAATAGAAAATATAAGATTTTGACCAAAAAGAACAATCTGTCTACAAGGGGATTTGAACCCATCCCCCCTTGCTGCACATGCCCATTGCTAACCACTCCACCACTTATCATTGTTGTTTCTAATTAGAAATCGATTTATAAAAACATAATCTTCAGTACATCATCTTCCCCAAATACACACTCTATGAAACCCTAACCCTAACCAAATCTAATAACTAGATTCACACAAGATTAACCATCAATAATAAGGGGCTTTTAAAGAGGACACTACGAGGATCAAAACGGCATAAAATAATTGAACTCACATCGCGTATAAAGGTCGAATAAGAAGGTTGCAGGTCCGCTAATAATGAGACCGATTACGAAGTTCTTAGACGGTTTTAAGACGTGTTTTACGTGGGTTTATGAAGTGTGGATGTGCAGAAACACAATGGCGAGTTCAGTTTATATAATGGACAACTAAAACGACTCGTGTTAATGTGTTTTACGTTTCCGGCAGTTACACCTCAAACCCGGAATTAAAATTCGTTTAGAATATGTTTAAATACCTTAAAACGGACTAGAAGCACTTAATAACTGATGGAGAAACCGAACCGTGCCTTTGAATGAGTTTAAAGGGCCATGAACTCGAGTTTTAATGTTTGTCGGAATTATTTCCGGTCGCCGGAGCTTGGCCGGAAACTGGCCGGAGCTCGACCGGTAAAGCGAGTAGAGGGAAAAAAAGAAATTCAGTTTTTGAAAGTTTTAACTTTGGCAACTTTGGTCCCTAGAGTTTGTCTTGGTTAAGTTTCCTTTATAAAACACTAACCAAGTTAATATAAACTAACCAAAACGCTTTGAAAACTTTATAAAACTTAATTTTTTTTATAAAATCTTTTACGAATACGTTTTAACATACGCGTTTGATTAAAACTTATACCCAATTCATAACAAGTATAAATAATAACATTTTAGTTCGCTTTAAAATTAAATTTGAAACGACGAAAATTACAGGAACTATAATGGAAATATTCGGAGGATTATTATTGTCAACTAGATAAAAGACGAGGGTGACGGATGTCACAGTCTCCCCTACTTTAGAAAATTTCGTCTCGAATTTTCTTTCAAGTGGAGGCTACTATGAAACAAAAGGCGTTGTAGAAATCAAGTAAGTTGAAAATTTTCATCATTTATGATTTGGAAAATTTTTAAAATAGTTGTCTAATATCCTAGGTAAAAGTTTCAAAAATCTTTGACGGTTAACCCAAAGTTAGAAAGTTGAGAATTTAGATGAGTAAGGTTTTAGGAATGTGTAACGAGTGAGGGCAGAGGTACTAATGAAGCAGTCTCCCCTACTTTAGAAATTATTAGAGTATACAAGAAGAATCTAAATACCCAAAGATGTAAGAGTACACAAGGTTTTAGTTTTCTGTGTGCGTGGTCAATAGAAAGACTCTAGGAAGACGAATTGAAGCTCGGGTAAGAACTTTCTTATCGAAAATGCTAGCTACTAGTCAACAATCTAATGGAGAGGTAATAATGGGTAGGTTCTTGGTAAAACTCTTAGTCCGTTCCCGCAGTATCGTTTATGCTTATATATAGGGTGTACCGCAGCTGACCCACCACACTCCCGATACTTTGGACTCGTACTGATTGTCTACCAATAGCCTAAATAGAATTACACACCACCCCCATGTACCTGTAAGCCTATGATTGTGTTCCGGACCGTAATCATTGATTTACCTTACACTAGGGTGTTATGCCTTTCCATAACCCTAACATGAAATAAACGTGTGCAACCAATATGTAATAGCCACTGTAATGAAATAATGTTTAATCATGACATGGTTAGAGGTCCTTCCCTTTCGGGTTTTCCCTTTAACCGTAATGAGAATAACATGTAAGTATAAGACATGGTTAGAGGTTCGTCCCTTTCGGGTTCACCCTTAACCGGTAACTTTTGTTCACATCGTTGGCTCTAAACACTCATATTGATAGACCCTGAGGTTTACACCCTTCCCCTCGAATTGAAGAAATACTCTAATCTGAGTCGTACGTGGGCACTGGCTTAGATCTCATACGAGTTATCAACTAGTATGTTCGTTGGCCATGATGATGAACAAAATAATGTAAAGTATAACAGGGTTTTGCTCAAAAACAGGAAAGAAAATATGCATACCAAATATGCGTTCAATAAAGTATATAAGTATAGCATAAAATTCCGACTGAAAGAATAGTATAACATAAATCGAGTAAATCGCACAATTGCACAAAATGAAAGTAAACGAGTTGAATTAATGCAAATAGGCAATGTGAAAATAATCACAAATAACGTGTTAGAAATAACTATGAATAAAAATGGTGCAAGAATAAAATAATGAAATTTACGGCAAATGAATGTGCACGGAACGGGTGTATAGCCTACTGGCATGTGAGTTAAAATCTAGTAATTTTACATATATTTGTTATACTATAAAAGGCTTTTAACAACATTCTGATAAAAAGATATGTCCATTGTTTTGTTAAACCAAAAGTTTTGCAACTGAAAGAGTATAAGTGTAAAGGTAAATTTTCGCAGTTTACTCGACTTTGTGATATTGTTGAAAGAATAGTAGTGATGCATGAGAATAAATTTTTAGAAATCAAAGTGTGTTTTAGATTCAAAACAGGTTTATTTGCAAAATCTTCGTAACTGTTGTTGCTCGTGTGATAACTGTTGTTGTAAGAGAATTCTACTAACGGTAGATGAGCTTCCCAACCTTTGCCAAAATCGATCACACATGCCCGCAGCATGTCTTCCAAAGTTTGAATCGTGCGCTCACTCTAACCGTCAGTCTGTGGGTGATAAGCTGTACTTATGTCTAGCTGGGTACCCAAAGCTTTGTGTAAGGACTTCCAGAAGTGAGAAGTAAAATGGGAATCACGATCCGAAATAATAGAAACCGGCACCCCGTGCTTAGAAACAACTTCCTTCAGATAAAGACGAGCCAAACGATCCATGGTGTCGGTCTCTTTAATAGCGAGAAAATGGGCTGATTTGGTCAACCGATCAACAATCACCCATATCTTATCATTCCCGCTGGGTGACTTAGGTAGTTGTGTGACAAAATCCATTGTAATCTGTTCCCATTTCCACTCCGGAATTTCAGGTTGTTGCAAGAGACCCGACGGTTTCTGGTATTCTACCTTGACCTTAGCACAGGTCAAGCATTTGCTCACGTATGAGGCTATATCCGACCTCATGTTTGGCCACCAGTAAAGCACCTTCAGATCTTGGTACATCTTATCCGAACCAGGATGAATAGAATACCGGGACTTGTGAGCCTCATCTAGGACAAGCTCTCGAAGTCCCCCGAATAAAGGAACCCATATGCGTTCTGCGATGTAGTGCAGGCCATCAGGCCTTCGCTCGAGGTGCTTGTCGGCACCGTTCATGGTTTCAGCTTTAAGGTTTTCCCCCTTCAAAGCTTCTAACTGGGCAGAACGGAGTTGGTCAGGTAGAGAGGAATGTATGGTGAGTTGCAACGCCCGAACGCGACGATGTTTAATTGATTCCTTCCTGCTCAAGGCGTCTGCTACCACATTCGCCTTGCCAGGATGGTACTTAATGGCGCAATCATAGTCATTCAGAAGTTCAATCCAACGACGTTGTCGTATGTTCAAATGTTGTTGGTCGAAAATATGTTGAAGACTCTTGTGATCGGTGTAGATGGTGCATTTGGTACCGTACAAGTAATGTCTCCAAATTTTCAACACGAATACCACTGCACCCAACTCCAAGTCATGGGTGGTGTAGTTCTTCTCGTGCACCTTGAGTTGACGAGAAGCATACGCAATCACTTTCTCGCGTTGCATCAACACACAACCGAGACCATGAATAGAAGCATCACAGTAAACAACGAAATCATCAGGGCCTTCAGGCAAGGACAAAATAGGAGCAGAACAAAGTTTAGACTTTAGTTCTTGAAATGCCGACTCTTGTGGTTCACCCCAGTCGAATTTTCTATCCTTCTGAGTAAGAGTGGTGAGGGGTTGAGCGATCTTCGAGAACCCCTGAATGAAACGACGATAGTAGCCCGCAAGGCCTAGGAATTGCCGCACCTCAGTTGGCGTCTTTGGTGCTCCCCAGTCCTTGATCGCTTCGATCTTAGCTGGATCGACATGAATTCCTAGTTCATTGACCACATGTCCTAGGAACTGAACTTCGCGTAACCAAAAGTCACACTTTGAGAACTTGGCGTAAAGTTGTTCCCGTCGCAAGAGTTCCAAAACCAAACGCAGGTGTTCCTCGTGTTCAGTCTTGTTCTTGGAGTAAATCAGGATGTCATCAATAAACACAATGACGAACTTGTCAAGATATGGCTTGCAAACGCGGTTCATCAAGTCCATGAAAACCGCCGGTGCGTTCGTGAGACCGAAAGGCATGACCAAGAATTCGAAATGGCCATAACGTGTACGAAAGGCAGTCTTTGCAACGTCAGCTTCCCTTACGCGCAACTGGTGATAACCGGACCTCAAATCAATCTTAGAGTAATAGCTAGAACCCTGAAGTTGGTCGAATAGATCATCAATACGTGGAAAAGGATAACGGTTCTTGACGGTCAATTTGTTCAGTTCTCTGTAATCCACACACAATCGGAAACTTCCATCCTTCTTCTTGACGAATAGAATCGGGGCTCCCCAAGGGGAAGAACTTGGTCTGATGAAACCCTTGTCCAAGAGTTCCTGTAACTGACTAGACAATTCCTGCATCTCGGGAGGTGCAAGACGGTAGGGGGCCCGAGCAATAGGAGCAGCCCCTGGTACAAGATCAATACCGAACTCAACCTGACGATGGGGAGGAAGACCAGATAAATCATCAGGAAATACATCAGGAAACTCGCGTGCAACAGGAATATCGTCGATCTTCTTCTCATCGCTAGGGGAAACAGATAAGAGTGCCAAAACGGCCGAGTAACCCTTTCGAAGACACTTAAGGGCTTTCATGCTAGAGATGATATTTAACGGAACACCGCCCTTGATACCGTACACAGAAAGGAATTCTCCATCAGGGAGAGGAATCCGAATAATCTTGTCGTAACAAACAATCTCCGCGCGATACAAAGACAACCAATCCATGCCTACAACAACGTCAAAACTACCCAAAGGTACCGGCATAAGATCGATGGGAAAAGACAAACCCGACAACTCTAGTTGACACTCCCGAAGGATACAAGTAGCTTCAATCTTTTTACCGTCAGCCAACTCAATAATATACTTAGCCTCTAATGGTACGGGTACTACATCTAGCAGTCGACTAACTTCCACAGATATAAAACTCTTGTCGGCACCAGAATCAAATAAAACACTAACAGAGCGATTATTGAGAAGGAACGTACCGGTAACTGTGTCAGGATCCTGTCTAGCCTCAGCGGCTCCAATGACGAAGGCACGTGCATTCCTGCCGCCGCCCCCGTTGTTTCCGTTACCGTTGTTCCCGCCCTGCTTCAGTTTCGGGCAATCCTTCTTGTAATGCCCAGTCTCACCACAGTTGTAACATCCTTGTCTTCCCGTAGTTCCTTGAGCAGCAGGAGCCGGGGTATTGCTTGGGGCCTGGGTCGATGGAAGTGTAGCCCGACAATCTTTAGCAAAATGCCCAAATCGCTGGTAGCGATGGCAACGATTACTGTCGCAGTTCCCCTGATGTTGACGCCCACACTTGTTGCATTTAGGCAGTTTCCCCGCATAACCACCCTGTTTGTTACCAGTAGAAGAAGAACCCCCGCTATCAAATCTCTTACCCTGTTGTGCTGGCACAGATCCTTTCCCCTCATTTTCCCACTTACGCTTGTTATTCTCCGGGGCCTTGACAGTCGAACCCTTAGCAGGCAAAATACCCTCATTCATCTTCAAGTTTGTCATCCTGTGAGCTGATCGGACCACCTCTGAGTATGTAGGATGATTTCCCGCAGCCACCAACCCTGCGATCTCTGGTACTAGCCCCGAGATATAATGCTCAATCCTCCTGTACTCTGGCACATGCAGATCAGGACACAGCACTGCCAACTCATTACGCCTCACCGTATACTTCTCAATCTCGGATCCAGTCATTTTGAGGTTCCACACCTCGTGCTCCAACTTTTGCACCTCTTCCCTTGGACAGTACTCTCGCTTCAACAGTTGCACAAAATTTTCCCAAGGCATAGAATACGCCTCCCCTATACCCATATTCTGGGTGATATTGTTCCACCATGTCAAAGCAACATCCTGGAACAATGCAGCAGCATACTTGACTCGGTCCTCTGGGAGACAGTTACACATCAGAAACACTGACTCCACCTTTTCCAACCACATGAGTAAACTCACCGCACCCTCAGTGCCAGAGAATTCCTGGGGCTTACAGTCCCGAAACATCTTGTAGGTACACATGGGTGGGGGTGGGTTAACAGGACCACCTGAAATGAAACGTGTGAGGAAACACGACGAATGTAAACAAGGTTCACTAATGAGGCAAAAATGGATAAATCAACTTACCACCACCATTGTGCCCTAACTGAAAGGCAGCTTGTAGCAAGTTGTTTAGATCATCCTGTGATAGGTTAACACCTCCATGACCACCAGCACCACCGCGACCACCACCACGTCCACCATTGCGACCACCTCCACGTCCTCCTCGTACTCCAGACATGATTCTGGCAGAAAGAACGAGAAAATTTAGTTTCGCAGCTAATGATAACCACTAACGTTTACAAGATCAAAGCTAGATCCAATCCGGGACTATCCATTCGAACCCAGAGCTCACCAGGGCTTTCATGCATTTCGGTTTATGATTTTGTGTGCACCCAAAATGATAAACCGCTCTACATGGTCCTCCAAGTGTTCTCCTAGTTCAAAGTTCAAATCACCGAACATAGACTCTTAGCTATACACCGTAATGCTACGGTAGTTTATGGCAAGTGTTTCTATTGGAGTATGAAAGGGAGATGTCCGAGCCTTGGACAAATCTCAAGAGTACACGATTTACCCCAATACACCACACTGCCTAGAAAGCAAGTAACTCGACCTAGGATAGAACAGATGATGTAACATAGAAAGGTCAGATGATTTAGAGACACCCCGACAGCCCATACGTAATCCATCAAAATGTTTAGTACTATGTGATCATCTAGTGTGTGCGACTCGGCTATAGACTAGACTCTACATGCAGTCCTAGTTCACTATAACCATTGGCTCTGATACCAATCTGTCACACCCTCAAAATCCACTTGCGGAGTTTTACCGCGAGGCGCATGACAAACCAGGATCTAAACCAACGATCACAATAAACAAGTCTAAATGAACATATGCAATTTCAAAAACATAGTTTAAAATTCCCCAAATACAGCGGGAGCTTATTCAAAACATAATCCAAAATAAACCAAGTGTTCAACGTTTGAAAAACCATGCAACCCTAACTAGACGTCGTGCAGACGCGTGCGCCCTAGTCCAGTAGTGCTACCTTAGCGACCTGAGAAAACACGTAAAAGTTTACGTCAGCACAAAAATGCTGGTGAGTTTACAGGTTTTGTAATCACAGTACCAAGTTCAACCTGTCCATACTATAACAAATCGAAAACCCAAGTACGCTAGCTAGGCGTATGTTTTGTTACTATCACGATTGGAAAACCATTACTAACTCGCAAACCAGATGTCGTGCCCGATGTAGTAAACCTGTTGTTCCTGTTTGAGACAATATGCACTCGCCCGACCCTCCAAGCCGACGAGCGGGGTTGGTCACTCCCAATAGCGCTATTCACATTTCCCCGTTGTGCTAACCCACACATTCATGGTTCCCCCCGGGACTTCCAAAGATCGTATAGTAAACCATAGAAACCCATAGTATGACAGTAGTTACCAAACATAAGTTTTAACACATGTTTTCTCCCCCGAAAAGTGAAACCAGTTAAAAGAGGGGCCGTAAACTCACCTTAAGTTGCGTTACTTCGTAATATGAATAACTCAGCAGCTATGCTAGTCCCGTAAAGTGGCGACCTAACATATGACAGTTACAAGTACTTAGACTAATAACCCGCAGGTTAGTTAGTCCCTAGATGTCCAGACCATAACCAAGTTCGTTTGAAAACACCGTGACTGTTTAACTGACCCAATGTACAAGACTCGACATCCCATTGGTGACCCGAGACTCCCCGTGTTAAGTTTACGCTCTCAAACATATAATCATGCAATCACACTTAACATATGTTAACGACCAACAAGTTATAGCACGTAGTTCAAGTACCACATAATTAAGTCCGAACATATGTTACCAAGTTATTGGATATGTTACGGGGTTCCTAGCATGTTCCTAGATGTCAAATCGGGTCTCGGAATGCTAATTTACACTTACAGCAGCAGTACACGCGATTAGGAAAAGTCAACTAGCATTTAGGTTGGTCAACTGGCATTTAGGAAGGCTAATTGCATGTAATATAGGCGATTGGTGGTCATAAGACATGTAAACCATGAGTTTTATAGGCGATTAGGGCTATAAGACATGTATTTCAGGACTTAACTAGCATTTAGGATCACAATTGCATGTAATAGAGGCATTTAGCCCCCAATCGCATGATATATAGGCGATTAGGGCATCCTTACAGGCGATTGGCCTCCTAATCGCCTATAACATAGGCGATTAGGGTTGCTAATCGCCAGTAACCCAGCTGTTCCGGTTTTTCGCGCGTTTAACACTCCAAATCAGATCCAGAACGCGTGTAATCATCCAATATCAATCCAACAACTATACCAAACATGTTTAAACCAAAATCTTTCGTTTAGCCTCGTATTATCAGCCCTGCATGCAACCATGTAATCCAAACACAATACACATAGCATGAAACATCACATTAACATGCATAACTATAACCCTAAAGAACAATTACTCAGATCCTATCATCATGCCATCATTATTAATCTGAAACTAACCTAATAACATGTAATCATCCATCTTGAATCATAAAACCCTAGCTTTTGATTGAAAACCCACATACATCATGCATGCTACTTAGAATCCAATTAACAATGATTATTAACGATTTTCAGAAGACTCATACGTTTTAAAACAGGTCTGGACCGTTAGGGATTTAATAAAAATGTTTATAAAGATTTCATGGATGAAAATCACACCTTAGATTGTGTTAGATTGATGAAATAAGCTTGAAACCTTGTGTTTTGATCCAAAATCACGTTCCAGAGGTTGTGTGTGTGTTGGGGCGGGTTATGGGACGACTAGGGTTGATATTATGAAGTTTAGGAGGTCAAGTATTGTATTTATAGTCGTTTTTAGTCGTCCAGCACGTAACACGCGATTGTGCAGCAGCTATACGCGATTAGCATTGCTAATCGCATGACATTCATGCATTTAGGGGCTAATCGCCCCCTGTAGCATGCGATTAGCATGCTACTCGCCTCCCATGAGGCCCAATCACCCCCCTTATAGGCGATTAGCCAACCCTAATCGCCTATAGGGGTTGGTTCCGTGTATTTTGCGCGTTAAACCCCGTTTTAACATATGTTAACACATTTTCACATACCGACAAGTCACATAATGATTGTAAACACATAACACTTGCAACCAAACATATTCACACTCGTTCACCAATTCCCGGGACTCGAGACTTGTATGTTCCCTATGTTCTGACGATTCTACGAATCGTCACCACTTGTACACTTGGTTAAAGACTGACATCTAATGAACCTCTAGACTAACATCCGATGATCCTCTATACTGAACTAACAGTTCCCGAACCATAACACGACTTAACTAACCCAGTTAAGTACAATATACGCGTGACTCACTAAAGTAGACTTTCATCTAGACAACTATGTTAACCAGAATTTGCCGGGTGTCACATAACCCACCTGCCGCACCTCAAGCCCAATCTGGCCCAAAACCTTATACTGGCATTTTCCCCAAGTGTAGTAAATGCAACTGGCACCACCCTACTGACCGACTTTGCTGGAAGTGTGATAATTGCGGCAAAATAGGCCATACTACCTCTCACTGCCGAGAAACTAAATCTGTGAATGCTCAAAACCAGAGGACTGGTCAACCCAGAACTTGCTATGCTTGTGGTGATCCTAACCACAGGAAAGATAGGTGTCCTCATCTGACTGCTTTTATCCAGTCTCGTCAGCAAACTCCAGCAGCCCCAGCAGTTCCAGCAATCCAAGCAGCTCCAGCTTGCGGACGTGCTTTCAACATTAATGCAAATCAAGCTCAAGCTGCCAATGATGTGGTCAACGGTACATTTCTTATTAACAATTTGTATGCTTCAATTTTGTTTGATACCGGTGCGGATAAGAGTTTTGTCTCGTTAGAATTTGAACCCTTACTTGCTCGCGAACGTTCTCACCTTACACATCCTTTTACCGTGGAAGTTGCTGATGGAAATCCTATTGTTATAAAATCTGTGATTCGCAATTGCACGTTGAATCTAAATGACTATGATTTCTCTATTGACCTGGTACCCATGAAGTTGGGTAGTTTCGATGTCATAGTAGGCATGGACTGGCTTTCTAAACACCATGCCGAGGTTGTTTGCTTTGAGAAGTATATTCGAATTCCACTTCCATCTGGTGAATCTCTGTCTGTTTATGGGGAAACGACATCGAAGGGTCTGAAACTCATGTCTTGCACTCAAGCTCAAAAATATCTTCGTAAGAAGTATATATCTTTCTTGGCTCATGTTGTGGAAAAGAAGGATAAGGGTAAGAGTATTCAAGATGTTCCAGTTGTGTGTGATTTTCCAGAGGTTTTTCCTGAGGATTTATCTGGTTTACCTCCTGTTCGCTCTGTGGATTTTCGTATTGATCTCGTTCCTGGTGCTACTCCCGTCGCTAAAGCTCCATATCGTCTTGCACCTTCGGAAATGCAAGAACTTGCTAGCCAACTTCAGGAATTGACTGACAAAGGTTTCATTCGCCCGAGTTCCTCGCCTTGGGGAGCTCCAGTGCTGTTTGTTAAGAAGAAAGATGGGACTTTTCGTATGTGCATTGACTATCGTGAACTTAATAAGCTTACGATAAAGAATCGATACCCTCTACCTCGCATCGATGTCCTTTTTGATCAACTTCAGGGTGCAGTCTGTTTTTCGAGGATCGACCTTCGTTCTGGATATCATCAACTTTGTGTTCATGGGGATGACATTCCCAAAACCGCCTTTCGAACTCGTTACGGTCACTACGAGTTCATGGTTATGCCTTTCGGTTTAACCAATGCACCTGCGGTTTTCATGGATCTTATGAATCGAGTTTGCAAACCTTTCTTGGACAAATTCGTAATTGTATTCATCGACGATATCCTCATTTATTCCAAATCCAGGACTACCCACGAACAGCATCTTCGTCAAGTTTTAAGCCTTCTTCGTGATGAGCAACTGTATGCCAAGTTCTCCAAATGTGAATTTTGGCTTAAGGAAGTTCAATTCCTTGGTCATGTGATAAACGACAAAGGAATACACGTAGACCCTGCTAAGATTGAAGCCATAAAAAGCTGGATTGTACCCACAACTCCCACTGAGGTTCGTTCATTTCTTGGTCTTGCTGGTTACTACCGTCGTTTCATTGCCAACTTTTCAAAGATCGCGGTTCCACTTACCTCTTTGACTCACAAAGATAAACCTTTCATATGGGGATCCAGTCAGGAAGAAGCATTTCAAACTTTGAAACAAAAGCTTTGCGACGCTCCTGTTCTCTCTCTTCCCGATGGTGTTGACGATTTTGTGGTGTACTGTGATGCATCTCACCTAGGCTTTGGTTGTGTTCTCATGCAACGAGGCAAGGTCATCGCTTATGCATCACGACAATTGAAAACATCTGAGAAAAATTACACTACCCATGATCTTGAACTTGGAGCCGTTGTGTTCGCGTTGAAAATTTGGAGACACTATCTGTATGGTACTAAATGTGTGGTCTTTACTGATCACAAAAGTCTTCAACATATTTTCAACCAAAAAGATCTAAATATGCGTCAACGTCGATGGGTTGAATTTTTAAATGATTATGATTGTGAGATTCGCTATCATCCTGGAAAAGCGAATGTTGTGGCTGACGCTCTTAGTCGCAAGGCGTATACTCAACTTAACTGCATCCAGACTCATGACCTCAAACTTCGAATCTATGAAGCCCAACATGTTTCGGTTACTGAAGGCAACATGTACAATGAAATGTCGTGTGGAGCTGAAAATCTTTTGGAGACGAAACATGGATTGCTCTATCTTTCAAATCGTTTATGGATTCCTGATCGTGATAATCTTAGAACCTTTATCATGGACGAGGCTCATAAGACTCGTTACTCCATCCACCCTGGTGCAGATAAGATGTATCAGGATCTGCGTCCCATGTATTGGTGGCCCGGTATGAAAAAGGATATAGCTCACTACGTGGCTAAATGCCTTACTTGTGCCAAGGTCAAAGCTGAGCATCAACGTCCATCTGGTTTGCTTGTACAACCAGAGATTCCTGTGTGGAAATGGGAGAACATTGCTATGGATTTCATTACTAAATTACCCCGCACTGCACGAGGTCATGATAGTATATGGGTCATTGTGGATCGTTTAACCAAATCTGCACACTTTTTACCCATTCGTGAGACTTATTCGGCTGAGAAACTGGCTAATCTTTATATCGCCGAGATCATTAGTCGTCACGGGACTCCTTTGAGCATCATTTCTGATCGTGACAGCAAGTTCACTTCTCGTTTTTGGCAAACTCTTCATGACGCGTTGGGAACCAAACTAAATCTTAGCACAGCATACCATCCTCAGACAAATGGTCAAATGGAGCGTACTATTCAAACATTAGAGGATATGCTTCGGGCTTGTGTCATAGATTTTGGTGGTAATTGGGATTCACACTTGCCTTTGGTTGAATTTTCATATAATAATAGCTATCATGCCAGTATCCGTATGGCACCTTTTGAAGCTCTTTATGGTCGCAAATGTCGTTCTCCTGTGTGTTGGAGTGAGGTCGGTGATACTCTCATTACTGGTCCTGAACTTGTCCAGGAAACAACAGACAAAATTGCGGTTATTCGTGGATCCTTACTGGCAGCTCAGAGTAGACAGAAGAGTTACGCTGATCAAAGGCGTAAACCCTTGGAATTTCAAGTTGGTGACATGGTTCTTCTTAAAGTCTCACCTTGGAAGGGTGTTTTTCGGTTCGGGAAAAAGGGAAAGCTGGCTCCGAGATATGTAGGCCCATTTAAGATTTTGGAAAGAGTTGGAAAAGTGGCTTACAAGCTAGATCTTCCCGATGAACTCAGCAACGTTCACCCTACCTTCCATGTATCGAACTTGAAAAAGTGTTTGGCGGATGAGAATTTACATGTTCCACTGGAGGATATTCAGGTTGACGAAACGATGCGTTTCACGGAGAAACCCGTGGAAATTATGGATCCTGAAGTCAAGACTCTTAAGCGTAGCCGTATTCCTATTGTCAAGGTTCATTGGGAATCTAAACGTGGCCCAGAATTTACTTGGGAACGTGAATACCAAATGAAGACGAAGTACCCTCATCTCTTTACAGGAACCTCCACTTGAAATAAATTTCGAGACGAAATTTTCTAAAGTAGGGGAGACTGTGACATCCGTCACCCTTGGCTTTTATCTAATTTACAATTTTAGTCCTTCTAACATTTCTTGTAATCGTTGTCGTTTTCAAATTTAATAAATGTGCGAAACTCAAGTTATAATATTTGCATGTATTTTGGATCTCGATCTCGATTTAATTTAACGCGTATGTTGCAACGTTATTCGAAAAAAATATATATCGTAAAAAAAAAAATTCAAGTTTATAAAAGTTTTAAGTTTGATTAGTTAACTTGGTTAGTTGTTTTAAAAGGGAAAACTAACTAGGAAACATTTAAAACTAACTAAGGTTAAAGGTGAGGGGCCAATCTTGCCAAGTCTTGAAAAGTTTAAAAGAAAAAAAAAACATCTGCTGTTGCTCGCTAATCCGGCCAAGGCAATTTCCGGCCGCTGGAATTCGGTTCCGGCGAGGCCTTAAATCCATTAATTTCCGTCCGTTTCAGCGCCTTTATCATCCCAAAGGTTTTTCTCCATCATTAATGGGACGTTTGACATATAATTATGCGTTTTAACAAAGGTTTAAGGCGTCTTTAATGACATCAAAGCATGGAACCGACCGGAGATAACTATATCAAGTGAAACGCTCGTTGCTCGCTTATATAAATGAATTGACCTCGCTATTTCATCTCTGCATCTTCACACAACAAAACCCACAAAAAAAATTCCACTAAAACACGTCCAGAAAGCCCTTTTATTGCGTTTTTTTTGCGAGACAAAGAAGCTTCAATTGTGAGCCGAAAACGAGTTGTAAGTGTCTAATTTTGTTTGCTTTGTCTTAGTCGAGCATAATAGGTTAAAACCCCCCTATTACAGATCATTCATATGATTGAATTGGATTTGGTAAGGATTAGGGTTCTTAGCTAGGTAATTGGGGAAGAAGAAGATTGAAGGTGTAAGAAGATAAATATATTTTAGTTTTAAAGTAAAACACAAACTATGGTATGGAGCAGTGGTTAAGGCTGTTGGGTTGCACAAGGGGGATCCGGGTTCGACCCCTTGGACCACCACTCTTTTAGTTTGTATTTTTTTTCTTGATTATACACCTATATTATACATATAAACTTAGATTATTCATAATAAATCCATTATTTATCCAAAAATCATGAAAATTTAGACATAACATCTTGACATCTAAAATAAGATTTTCACACTTTTATTTTCCGGAAAATGCATCAATTTTATATTTTTATTGAATTTAATCGTTTTAATCATAATTAAATGATTAAAAATTTATTCTAAGAGATTTTAACCTCAAATTTTCTGGAGATTTATTTCTATGAATAATAAACTGTAATAAAATATAATTTCTTATAAAATGATTATTTTTGTTATTTTTACTAATTTTAATCATTAAAACATCATTTAAATTCATTAAAAATGTTTTAAATACAAATAAATTAAAAGAAATTATGGAAATATTATTTTAGTATTCCACATCATAAAATAATTATTTCTCATAATAATATCATTTTGGGATCATACTTTGTATTATTCATGCTATTTATATTTAAATTAGATATAATAATAAATTGTTTAAATAAATATAAATCATCAAATCTATTCCAAGGTTATTTTTCTATAAAATGGAATTTATATCTATATGTGAAACATATAAGAGTTTTAGCCATTTATTAAATTCATCGTAAATATATTTATTTCAAAAACTGTCGTTCAAATTATTACTAATAATTTCATCATCCCTAATACGAGTCTAGCAAGCCCTAATGCCTTAGATGATTCGTCGTCTTAGATTTTTTTTTTAGTTATTTTCCTCATTTAGTATTTTTATATATAGGTTGAATTCTTCGGAATTCTTAAGCCTTTACGACGAACTTTCTCGGAATTTATATTTAGCGAACTGTGAGTATATCTTTCCCTTTTCTTACTGTTTTACCATTTCGGGATGATTCATGTACCTATTAAACAAGTTTTATTTTTTATACTTAATGCAATTCTCATGTGTGTTTGCCTTATGTGATTTGGTGTGTATTATGCTTAATCATTAACCGATGGGCGGCCTAGCATTTCAGTGAATAGTACTATGGTATACCCCCGTGAGACTCTCTTGAGAGGATCTTGGTCATTGTCATGTTAATTCATTATTCAGTTTGTTAGTCATGTGTTAGTCATTATTCTCAGGTTTGGTTTTGACTGATACTACTTAATTACATATTTGCAAACGGTATACAACACATGAATTGCGAAACATTTTATTTCTATACTATATATATCAAACGGGTGTACTCACCAATACATTATATGTGTTGACAAAATTGTTTTGTACATGTTTCAGGTGACGTTTGATCTTACATGCTTTCACGCGTAGGCTGGACCTAGTGCTTAAATAAAAGTTGAACATTTATTATTTAAGTTTGAAATTTCTATTAAGACTCTTTGTATTTCCTTTTGAACAATGGAAGTTATTTACTATTAATATTTACAAATTAGTCCATGTGCTATTGAACAATCGTCACTACGTGACACCTCGATGTTTCCGCCATCGGTTGGGGTGTTACAGATTGGTATCAGAGCCATGGTTATAGGGAATTAGGTTATTAGTAAATGCTTTTGACCTAGACTATAACTAAGCTACCCATTATATGCTTTCTTTTATTCTCATATTTCTTTAGACAGATTTTTCTCCTTTTACTTTTCATTATATTCAAGAAGATCATATTCCACAAACGAAACGAAAACACCAAGTTAGGAGTGATATCCATATCTTGGTGAATAGTTTCACTCCTTACATATTTTATTTATTTATCTTGGAATATTTTCCTTTCGAGATAGGAGACGTCCAAATCTCAAGGAATCTATCCCTCCAAAAGAAACTTAAATCACTAAGCTAGGAGTGATATCCTTAACTTAGTGACCCGTTTCACTCCAACGTATTTTTAATTTTTGGAAGTATATCTTTGAGTTAGGAGTGAAATCCACATCTCAAGGATATATATTTCCACATCTCGAGATCCGCTAAGGTTTTGGAAAATTATTTGTGACGGGGCACGTGCAATCTGGAAGGGTGAGCGCCTGTATTCTGAGTTTTCTGGCTAGGTTGGTAATTCGCATAAATCCCAATCAGACGAGGGACCCGTTTACCTACCTGGGAATTCTCGGGATGAGCATTCACTTATAGGCTAAAGTACGCCCCCACGAGTCACTAATAATATTTCAATTTCTTTGGTTAGTCACCAGTTTCATGAGAAACAATCCCAAATATCTCATTTTATTCTTGATATTTCATTTGCTTTTATCATGATTTGATTTTCATTATTAATCTATTGGAAATTTTTCTATGTTGATTTCTAGGTTACTCTTTCATTATGCAATTTCTCGTATGCTATGTGTTGGATCTCATAGGTGTTGCTTTATTTTTGTAGATGTCTGATTGCGAATCTCGCAAAAGAGCTTCTAAGCGTCAAGCTAAGTTGAAGTCTGATCAGCGTATCGCGACCATGCTCAATGACAAGTTGGAAACCCTTGTTCCTAACATCATTAATGCTATTATTCCAAATCTTCACCCGAATGGTAGCTCGAATGGGAACTCTAACGGGAATGCGGGTGGAAATGGTGGAACTAGTGAGAATAAGTGCACCTTCAAACATTTCAACTCTTGCCATCCCAACAAGTTTAATGGCACTGAGGGAGCCATTGGGTTACTCGAATGGTTCGAAAGTATGGAGAATACGTTCATTAATAGCGACTGTCCAGCCAACTTACGTGTTCGTCATGCCACGGGTGTTCTTCAAAAGAGAGCGCTCACTTGGTGGAATGGTGAAAAACATGCTCGAGGGACGGAAGCTGCTTTAGCTATGTCTTGGGATGATTTCAAAATTGCCATGACTACTGAGTTCTGTCCTCGTAGTGAGATGAAGAAGTTGGAGGATGAATTCTATCACCTCAAACAGGATAGTGGAAACAACGTTCCTTACAACAACCGTTATCACGAGCTGAGCTTACTGATTCCTCGTATGGTGACACCACTGCCCTTAGCCATTGAGAAGTATATGGAGGGATTACCACCTCAGATCCATGATACAGTTATGGGGAGTAAGCCTGCTACTGTAGAGGATGCCATTCGTCTTGCAGCATCTCTTACCGACAAGCATGTCAAGGATGGTACCCTGACTCGTAAAGGTACTAAGCGACCCACTGAAACCTCTTCAACCCCTGCTACTACTGAACCTCTCAAAACTACCTCTGCCTCTGCCTCTACTTCTGGATCCAACAAGAAACGTAAAGGTAGAAGTCAAAATTATGCTGTTGTTGCACCTATTAATCAAATTCCCGCTACTAACCCACCTGCCGCACCTCAAGCCCAATCTGGCCCAAAACCTTATACTGGCATTTTCCCCAAGTGTAGTAAATGCAATTGGCACCACCCTACTGACCGACTTTGCTGGAAGTGTGATAATTGCGGCAAAATAGGCCATACTACCTCTCACTGCCGAGAAACTAAATCTGGGAATGCTCAAAACCAGAGGACTGGTCAACCCAGAACTTGCTATGCTTGTGGTGATCCTAACCACAGGAAAGATAGGTGTCCTCATCTGACTGCTTTTATCCAGTCTCGTCAGCAAACTCCAGCAGCCCCAGCAGTTCCAGCAATCCAAGCAGCTCCAGCTCGCGGACGTGCTTTCAACATTAATGCAAATCAAGCTCAAGCTGCCAATGATGTGGTCAACGGTACATTTCTTATTAACAATTTGTATGCTTCAATTTTGTTTGATACCGGTGCGGATAAGAGTTTTGTCTCGTTAGAATTTGAACCCTTACTTGCTCGCGAACGTTCTCACCTTACACATCCTTTTACCGTGGAAGTTGCTGATGGAAATCCTATTGTTATAAAATCTGTGATTCGCAATTGCACGTTGAATCTAAATGACTATGATTTCTCTATTGACCTGGTACCCATGAAGTTGGGTAGTTTCGATGTCATAGTAGGCATGGACTGGCTTTCTAAACACCATGCCGAGGTTGTTTGCTTTGAGAAGTATATTCGAATTCCACTTCCATCTGGTGAATCTCTGTCTGTTTATGGGGAAACGACATCGAAGGGTCTGAAACTCATGTCTTGCACTCAAGCTCAAAAATATCTTCGTAAGAAGTATATATCTTTCTTGGCTCATGTTGTGGAAAAGAAGGATAAGGGTAAGAGTATTCAAGATGTTCCAGTTGTGTGTGATTTTCCAGAGGTTTTTCCTGAGGATTTATCTGGTTTACCTCCTGTTCGCTCTGTGGATTTTCGTATTGATCTCGTTCCTGGTGCTACTCCCGTCGCTAAATAGAAAATATAAGATTTTGACCAAAAAGAACAATCTGTCTACAAGGGGATTCGAACCCATCCCCCCTTGCTGCACATATACATTGCTAACCACTCCACCACTTATCATTGTTGTTTCTAATTAGAAATCGATTTATAAAAACATAATCTTCAGTACATCATCTTCCCCAAATACACACTCTATGAAACCCTAACCCTAACCAAATCTAATAACTAGATTCACACAAGATTAACCATCAATAATAAGGAGCTTTTAAAGAGGACACTACGAGGATCAAAACGGCATAAAATAATTGAACTCACATCGCGTATAAAGGTCGAATAAGAAGGTTGCGGGTCCGCTAATAATGAGACCGATTACGAAGCTCCTGGAATGTTTTAAGACGTGTTTTACGTGGGTTTATGAAGTGTGGATGTGCAGAAACACAATGGCGAGTTCAGTTTATATAATGGACAACTAAAACGACTCGTGTTAATGTGTTTTACGTTTCCGGCAGTTACACCTCAAACCCGGAATTAAAATTCGTTTAGAATATGTTTAAATACCTTAAAACGGACTGGAAGCACTTAATAAATGATGGAGAAACCGAACCGTGCCTTTGAATGAGTTTAAAGGGCCATGAACTCGAGTTTTAATGTTTGTCGAAATTATTTCCGGTCGCCGGAGCTTGGCCGGAAACTGGCCGGAGCTCGACCGGTAAAGCGAGTAGAGGGAAAAAAAGAAATTCAGTTTTTGAAAGTTTTAACTTTGGCAACTTTGGTCCCTAGAGTTTGTCTTGGTTAAGTTTCCTTTATAAAACACTAACCAAGTTAATATAAACTAACCAAAACGCTTTGAAAACTTTATAAAACTTAATTTTTTATAAAATCTTTTACGAATACGTTTTAACATACGCGTTTGATTAAAACTTATACCCAATTCATAACAAGTATAAATAATAACATTTTAGTTCGCTTTAAAATTAAATTTGAAACGACGAAAATTACAAGAACTATAATGGAAATATTCGGAGGATTATTATTGTCAACTAGATAAAAGACGAGGGTGACGGATGTCACAGTTAACTTTTTATCTTTTAGATTTCATTGGGTTTGTTGATGATTGGACTTCACCACAGCCAACAGAAACTAAATCTGGGTGGAAGAACAAGATGACTCTTGTGTTGATTGATCTAGAGTATGTGGTTCATCTTTTCAATTAAATTGTTTATTACTTCATAATCTATAACATTATTTTAATTTAGGTGTGTACTATCAATAGGTAGGAAGCCATATTTGAATGTTTTCCATTTAATAAACAATGTATTTATATGTAGTGGTGTGAAAATTAGTTGTACTTGGTGGGATGAGTATTCTGACCAGATGTTTGAGTACATCAAGCATAATGAAGCGGAAGTCCATGTGGTTCTGATTGTTCAGTTTGGTAGTTTTAACAATTACAAAGGTTTGTCCTTTATTAATGTTTTTTTAGATTGTACATATTTTTACTTTTTTAATATATATAACCGTTTGTTATTTTTAATCTATTATAGGGAATATAACTGTGCAAAATGGATTTAATATCACTCGGCTGTTTATCAACGAAGCCATTGATGATATTCTTGCTTTTAAGAAAAGGTAAGATATTTATCTATCTTTCTGTTATAATATATATACATATATTTTTTGTTACATATACATAACTGATACTCTTATTTGACTTTTAACGGTTATATTGAAAAGTTTATTGCTACCGAATCCTCTTCTGCTCAACGATCTCTCAGATCTTCTGGAAGCATGAATTTGGCAGATGAATTTCTGAACAAGACCCATTTCAGCACTATTCGTGATCTTCCGTTAATAACAGAGGTATATCAGTTTCGACTTATAATAATCTAATATGAATGTTTATATTCCATTCAAAAGATTATCACTTATGTATTTTAATGTATACACTATTAGTCATTTTGTGTGGAATTATTTTTTTATTAAATGTTGACATTAATATTATTTTATTTTGCTGGTCAACAAACAAGTCATTGTTGTTGGTACAGTGAAGGGTGTGGATGCCAACGATGATTGGTATTACCTAGGTTGTGAGGCATGTAATCGCAAGGTTGAGCCAACTCTCATGTTACCTGATGAAGAGGATGAAAAAGATGTTAATTCATTTAAGCAGGTTTTGGTTTGCGCCAACAATGACTGTCCCAAGCATATTGTATCTGCTGAACCTGTGTAAGAATTATTTTTCATAAACATAAATTAAAATTTTACGATATTATTTAGTAAATAATTTGTTGTTATTACTTCCTTTAGGTTTAGAATTACAATAAGGGTACAAGATTGTACTGGAATAACATCACTCACATAGTTTGATCGAGAAGCGAAAAAAATGTTGGGCATGTCAGCGATGCAGCTGCTGGAAAAATCCAAGCAGGTAATTTATTTTTTTTTGCCTTAAACAATATATCTTATTATACCTAATGTTACTTATGAAAAATTTTATCTAGGTTTGTGACCATTCAGAGAAAATAACTCATGCTGAATTTGCTTCATTTGAAGATAAAAACTTTGCTTTCAAAATTAAAATTGGGCAATTTAACATTGATAAGCATATGGATGGTTATGGTATACGCAAACTTACCGATGATTCTTCAATAGTTGCTTCGCTGGAACAAAGGTTCCCTGACATTCAGGTTATTATTATCATTGAAATATTCCTTTATTATTACTCTTATGAATCATTAGTACATTTTTATTATTGTTCTTATTAATTTTTTTTGTTTTTATTATCAACGTTTCCTTTGAAGTATTACATGTATATTTTTTTTTCAGCTCGATCAACCTGTTTTTGAAAACATTGATATAGATGAATCTTCAACACAGAATGCATTGTCTTTGAAGGTTGTTCTTTGACTTATTTAATCATATATTCTAATTAACTTTTTAATGTAGTTTATTCTAACAAATTTTACATTTCATTTAATATTGTAGGATTCTGTTGGAGATAACACTACTCCAGAGTCATCTTCTAGAGTTGGTGTTGTATGTGATGATGAGGAAGTGAAGCGTAGCCTTGACAAAGTGTATGACCTTGATGATGATGCAAGTGAATCTACAACAAAAGCTGCAAAGAAATCACCTGAGATCCCCCTTTTGGTTCCTAAGGTTGAGAAATAGGAACAATGAACAATTTCTTTAAACATTTATGCTTCGTTTGGTTTTGTTGGACAATTTCGTTTTTTTATGCTTGGTTGGGTTTTTTGGATAATTTCATTTTGTTTATGGTTTGTTTGGTTTTTTGGACAAATTTCATTTAAATAATTTGTGTGTTTTTCATGTCTACAATTTTTGGTGACAATTTGTTTTTCATTAATGGTTTGTTTGGTTTTTGAGACTATTTTTACATATATAAAAATGTGTAGAAATATTTAATAATGGTAAGTAATTTTACCAAACAGTTACTAAATTTCTAATTAAAAAAAATCGAAAAATTCATTTTCGAAAAGATTCAACATTTTTAAATTTTAAATTCAAATTACACCAAAAATTCAAATTTTTAGTCTTCTTTAATATTGGTAGGTAATTAAACATATTTGAAGGGATATGGAGTCTAATCCAGGCGGACGCGGCCTCCTTATCCCTGCTGAACAGAGGATCCGTGGAAATGGTCGCAAAAGCACAGTTCTGGCGGAAAAGACTCGGGTCACAACCATACACACCTGTGTAAAACATGCGCGCGTCTGCCAACGCGCGGACTGCTCCACATCGTAACATTCTTAAGTACGAGGTACGGAAGATCAAGAGTCAGGAAGATCTACCTGCAGAGGATCACTGACACCACCAACAGGATAAAGACACGTGTCCGCGGTTGCCCAACAACCACTGAGGTTCAACAGTGACGTGACTAGTTCCATGCTTCCACCATGCTGCCCCTACTGTTCTGACCAAGCATGCTTTCCTGCTGTCAGAGGTCACGTCAGACGACGGCAGGTAAGTCAACCATGCCGGTTCAGAACAACATGCCACCAACAGCCAGTCACAAGCTGCCACGTGTCCACCTGTAAGCTCACCGCTGACGTCATCTAATGGACGTCCTTTTCCCGCCTTTTTCAGATACCAAAGACAGTTGGGCCGAGCCAAGGCCCAAAGATCACAAGACTCGTCGTGGGCCTCTTCTCAAGCCCACAACCTCCATTATAAATAGAAGACTCCAACTCCCTTCAAGAGGATCGATCATTAATCATTTGTATCTAGAGCTAGAATTACTCTCACACTTTGTACTCTCCAAAGTAATAATATTCTCGGCTCTTTACAGTGGACGTAGGTCGTGCTTGACCGAACCACTTACATCTTTGTGTTTCATATTCACTTACTCACCACACACTCACTCATCTACACATTCGGGTAATGCAAACGGTTTGGGTAAAGGAACGTACGTACAGTAACATAAGTGCACCCCTCGGAGATTAGTAATAATCCCCGAGTGGCTTATTGTTTCTTCATTGGCGCCATCCGTCCGGTCACAACATTTTCTTCTTTTAACCCACCCATGGCTGAACCCAACCCCAACACAACTGTCATTAATCCGGCTGAGGACGTCGAAGTCCAACCCATGGGAAACGACGGTACCCTGGCCACGGTCACAAAACAGTCAACCTTACGCATCCAGAAACCTGCTCGTGAGGTCGATGACGACGTAACAGACGAAAATAATGGAGACGAATCAGACGAAGACCCAAACCAGTGGCTCTTACGTCAGAGCACCAAAAGCGCCGCTATTTACCAGCGGATGCTCGTGCGACAGGCGAAGAAGAAAGGCAAGACTCTCACTTATGGTTCTTCGCCAAAAAAGGCCCACAAAAACAAAGAGACCTCCGGTCGTCGCGGTGATCGCGGCGGGGAGCCCGGCGGAAACGCCGGAGCTCGGGGCCGCGCCAGCAACCGTGAAGAGTCGGATGGGTACGAGTCGTCAAGCACTGACTCTGATCACGGTGGGAAGGACCGCACACGCTGCTCACATCGCAAGGATGTGGACGATGACTTGGTCAAACCCTTCCGCCCAAAATCATTTGCGGAAAAATCAAAATTCGTCGCTCGAATAGCAACGGCGACAATCCCAAGAATAGCCAAACTTCCCAGCAGCGTCGGCATGTACGACGGCCTGCGTGACCCACATGACCACATTCACAATTTCGAGTGTGCGGGAAGTTCGGTCAACTGGCCGGTTCAGGTTTGGTGCCACCTCTTTGCCCAAACCCTAACCGGCGCAGCCAGAGTCTGGTTTGACAACCTCCCCGCAGGGAGCATCGCTGATTTTGATGATCTCACCGACAAGTTCGGTAATCATTTCTCACACCTTCGAAAACACAAGAAAGACAAAGCACACATTCTTTTATGTCGCCGATACGACCATGAGTCCATCGAGGACTTCATCGTTCGCTTCAACAAGGAGGCACTACAGATAGGCTGCGGGGAAGAACTCACCCGAGCTGCGTTCTTCCACAACGTGCGTAGCCCGGAACTCATGAAGTGCCTCACAGGCAAAGACGGCATCCCGGAGTCCTGGGATGAAGTCATCCACTCTGCTAAAATATACGCTTCTTCAGAAAAATCATTTAACCAAATGCATGGCTTTCAACAAAATCACCATAATAATAATAATAATAATAATAACAATAATAATAATAAGAAGAAGAAGAAGAAGAAGGGAAAGTCGGTTTGGAACCGCATTTCAGGCTCAACAGACGAGGGGAAGTACTCTCCCACGAATGATGGTCGCGACATCATCAACGGCAAACAGTCAAGAGAACAGCGGGGTCATTCCAAGAAAAATCAAGACTGGACCCCGTTGACCAAAACTCCGTCTCAAGTCTTAAAGACGGAACAAGTCACCCTCAAGGAGCCCAAAGCCCTCGGAAGAAGACGCAACGTCGACACATCCAAATTCTGTGAGTACCATAACAACTTTGGCCATCTCACAGACAATTGCTACAGTCTCAAGCTGGAAATTGAAGCGGCCCTGAAGTCAGGACAGCTGGGACATTTGGTCAAAAACGTTCACCGCGCGGCTAAGACCCAAGCTGGTGACGACGCGCAAGCAGACGGATCACGAAAAAAGATTCGTGACCTGAACACGCATGCGGCAACAATCATCCCGCGCCATCAATGCAATATGACGAGGCCAGGAAGACAGCACCAGCAAGGGAAAAGAAACTGAGTGCCGACAAATGACACATGGAAGGAAGCGGAGGTCATCTTACCGAAAGTGCGTGGTGGGGCATCCTGCACCGCTCCTTTAGTCATTACCGTGTGTAACACCCCAACCGATGGCGGAAACATCGAGGTGCCACGTATGAATGATTGTTCAGTAGCTCATGGTAGTACACAAGTTTAAATAATCCTTTAATACATTACAATATTGAATTACATTAAAGTCTACATCAAGTAATCAACAAAGCTTCAAATATCTCCTCATGCTAGCTCTAGACTTCAAGCATCAGTATTTCCTGTTGAGTTTGGAAAAATGGGGGGGTCAACTAGAAGTTGGTGAGAATACATAATCCATGTTAAGCATATAGTTTAAGTATAAAAGTTTAGCAATTCGTATGTCTATCGTAAATTTAAGTCTACATGAATAGTATAATATGTTGACATAATCAAACCTCCGACTAGTTTAGGTCCATCCCGTCATCTACGGTTCACCTTAGTAATATGTTGAACGATAACAATCACCCACGTGACCTATGTAGGAGGTACACGTATCCGGGTGGGGTTGTCAATCCAATAGATCTATTATTGAGTATCGCCGGCTTGGCCATAGCTAATGATTATGTAAATGTTGAAACTCGTTGAAACTCGTTGAAACTGTTGACTAATTCATGAGGCAATAAAGTTTACTACTAGGCATGCATGTTGAATTGCTTAAAATTGTTGCAAGTATAAAGAATCGCATAAACATGGTTACGTAAACTCACCTTGGTATAGTATTAGGTATTGAGGAATAGTATAAGTGTAGCCCAATAGATTGCCAAGTATTACCCTATGTATAAGGCAACAAATAAGTCTAAGTCTAACTAGTTTATAAGTATATCCTAGGGTTTCGATTTGGGGATATCCAATTGTTGAATTTAAAATAAAATGTTAATTAAATAAAAGGGAAATTTGATAATTAAATAAAAGAAAGTCTTTTTATAAAATTTGAATTTAGAATGTTCACAATAATGTGTTTGAAGTATAAAAATAATTTTTATAAAATTATTTCCTTTAAAATAGATTTTTAAATCTATTTATTACAAATTGCCAAAAATTAACTTTAATATTTAAAAATACTAAAATTAAAGAATTATTATTTTAAAAATCATATTTCTGTTCTAAATATTTAAAAATAAATTGTATAAAATTTTGGTGCAAAAATAATAAAAAATGAATTTATTATGATTTAATTATGATTAAATCTAACAAAAATTGATTAAAAATAAAAAATAAATGATTTTTCTGAATTAAAAATCATTTCAGTAAAGTTTAACATTGTACAAACATAGGATAATTTTTGTAGAAATTAATAAAAAAATTTTGATATTTTAATGGATTTTTATAAATATAATAGTATAAAATTGATTTAATTATTATAAATATTAAATCAATGAATTTCAGAAAACTAAAAATTGTAAATAAAACTTTTACCTCAGATTTGATAAATATAATTTTTTTAGAATTTATAAAAAGGTTTTAATATTTTATAATGAATTTACAAGTTTAATGTAATATATATATATATATATATATATATTATTTGGTTTGTTTAAAAATGAAAAATAGTGGAAAAAGGGTGCCCAGCCGGGACTCGAACCCGGGTAGTCTCAGTTATAGGCATCAGTCACAACCACTTGGCCTAGGCCTGTGGTTGTGATTTACCTCTGTTTTAAAAATATATATACGATACAAAATCAGCTTTCATCCCCAAATCAACACGTACGAGCCCTAGTTCCAGCAATAATCTGATTCACTCATCAATAGCCCAATTAATCATGGGGCTATTGATGAGTGATGGCCGATGTATAAAACCCACATAAATTCTTAGACTTACAGGTTTGTATCGTGTTCGATTGCTTGGTCAAGCTTAAAAGTCAAACAGCGAATCAAGAACAAGAACAGAGTGAATTGAAGAAGATTGAGGGTTGAGAAGAGTTTATTGGCGAGTTGTGAAGACTCGCAGAGGTTCAATTTATAGTGTTGATCGATGGATTGAAGAAATGGTAAGGTTGACCAAGGTTTTAATGTAATACGCGTATAGGTTCAATTTGGTGGACAATTGATTGTCAATCAGTGTGTAGCTTAGTTGGATGAGGCCGGTCATCGCGTAGGTTTACCAAAATTATACAATTCACGAGTTAATTCTGATGGATTAGGCAAGTCATTCATCACAGTTGACTTTGCGAGTCAACTGTGAAGTTTTGAAGTCTTGATATAATAATAAAGCGCTGGATATAAATCAAAACATCAACGTGGCTTAGCTGGTTAGTGCATGTGTGTTGTTTGTGGTTGGCTCGGGTTCGATACCCGGCTACTGCTTGTATTTCCCTTTTCTTTTTAACAGCTAAAAGGGAGGGGTTTGGATACTTGGGCCGGTTTGTTTGGGCCTTTGGTGGTTTGGGCTTTGGCTATCAAAAGGAAAAAAGGGAGTTTGGGCTGCTGCTGGGTTGGGTTAGAACAACTAATTAGTTTTTTTTTTATTGTTACTATTATTATTATTATTATTATTATTATTATATTTATATATATACATATATATATATATAAGTTGTGTGGTCAGAAATAAAACTTAAGCACATTATGAAATAAATATAATATACGTATTAAAATTTGAAAAATTTTGCGATGTTACACCGTGGTCTTCGGTCACTATCGAACACGGTACATGTTCATAGACGGCGATAGCAGCACAGATATCATGTATGACCAATGTTTCCAGCAATTAGATGATGAGGACAAGGTCAAGCTCGTCCCCGTAAATGAACCAATCTCGGGATTCATTCATGAAACAATCATGCCGCGCGGTATGATCTCTATGCCAGTAACACTGTCAGATGGCACACATGAACGCACAGAAATCGGCGACTTCATGGTTTTGTCAGCAAACTCCAACCATGACATCTTACTGGGCCGCGAGGGCATCGCACGCTTCAACGCCAACGCTTCAACGCCTCACGCAATGGTGGGATTCCCAACCAGAACAGGCGTGGAAATCATTCGGGGTAACAAAGAATGCCACTCGGCCGAAGCCGCAAAGCCGCCAAAGATGGTTAAAACGGATGCCCGCACAAAGCCAGAAAAGTGGATCCTCAATCCCAAATTTCCGGAGCAAACGGTGGTCATAGGCCATGTAATCTCCGACTCCATTCGCAATCACTTGAAGCAGCTACTGATCCACAACATGGACGTGTTCGCCTGGCAACCAGCGGACATGGTCGGCGTCCCGCGAGAAATCACGGAACACAAGCTCAACGTATACCGGTCAGTAGAACCAGTTGTTCAAAAGAAGAGAAGCATGGGGCCGGAGAAAACAAAGGCCATGAACGACCAAGTCACCGAGTTGATCAACGCGGACATACTAAGGCCCATCCGATATCAATCGTGGCTCGCGAACCCGGTCATGGTCGCGAAATCTAATGGCAGCTGGCGCATGTGCGTCGACTACAAAGACCTCAACAAAGCATGCCCAAAAGATTGCTATCCCCTACCGGAGATAGATCTGAAAGTAGACTCGTTGGCCCCTTATCGTTTCAAATGTTTTCTTGACGCGTATAAGGGGTATCACCAAATACAAATGGCAAAGGAAGACGAAGACAAAACCGCCTTCCGCACTGACATGGGCACGTTCTATTACACCAAAATGCCATTTAGCCTAAAGAACGCAGGCGCGACGTACCAGCGCCTCATGGATACGGCATTCGTGGCCGAAATAGGCATGCGCTTAGAGGTATACGTGGATGACTTAGTCATCAAGAGTAAAGAAGAAAGTGACATGCTGCGGGATATTCAACAAACCTTCAACCAACATCGCAAAGTGCGCATGAAGTTAAACCCCAGTAAATGTTCTTTTGGAATGGATGAGGGCAAGTTCTTGGGCGTCATCGTCACCCGGGACGGATTTCGCGCAAACCCGGAGAAAGTGCAAGCAATAGAGTGCATGCCCTCCCCCGTATCAATAAAAGAGGTCCAAACGTTGATGAGTCGCCTGGTAGCACTCAACAGGTTCTTGTCGAACTATGCTTCAAAACCGTTCCCGTTCGTGGACACGCTAAAGAACTGCTTGAAAAAGAGCAACTTCTGCTGGACAGCGGATGCAGAAGCCGCTTTCCAAGCAATGAAGCAATGCCTCATGAACCTACCGACCCTCACGGCCCCAACACCAAAAGAACCGCTCACACTTTACCTCTCCGTTACCGAGCGGGCAGTAGGCGTCGTACTCCTGGTAGACCGCAAGGGAGTACAAACGCCCATATACTACATTAGCCGCACCTTGCTCGATGCGGAAACAACATACACCATTATGGAAAAACTGGTTTTAGCCCTGGTACACGCGTCCCGAAGACTGCGACGATACTTCCAAGGGCACCCGATCAACGTCCTCACAGATTACAAAATCAGTGACGTCTTGCGCAAACCGGAACTTTCGGGTCGACTGGCAAAATGGGCCATTGAGCTCGGAGAGCACACCATATATTACAAGCCCCGACCCGCGGTCTAGGGACAAGTCCTAGCGGACTTCGCCACTGAAATACCAATGGATAAAGTTGAAGAATGCAAAGCAGAGCAATCTCCCGCGCCAACACAAAACCCATCGCAGACATGGTCCCTCTTTACAGACGGGGCCTCCAACGATGATGGTTCAGGCGCAGGGTTACGTCTCATCAGCCCAGACAAAAATGAGTTCACATACGCCATCCGCCTAGACTTTAAAAGCATGAACAACAAGGCGGAGTACGAAGCGTTGCTGGCAGGCCTCCGCATTGCGGAAAAAATGGGGGCCAGGCACGTGGAGGCACACGTGGACTCATTACTTGTCGCCCGACAGATAAACGGGGTATACGACTCAAAGGACGAAACCATGGCACTATACTTGGAACAGGCCAAAAAAACTCATGCATAAATTCGACTCCTGAACAGTAGAACACATCAATGACTCATCTTGCTTTTGAACCATCACCGGATTTGCAACCCATGATTGATATTTAACCTCTCGAAGGATTCCCGCTTCAACGAGTTTGTAGACTTCTTGGCAAGTAGCTTTGCTTCTTTCTAAAGCAAGGCTTTGTTTTTTCTGAACAACTGGCTTGACATTAAAAGGAATTCTGAGCTCATGTTCGGCGACATCTCGAGGAATGCATGTCATGTCACTGGGATACCAGGCGAAGACATCAGCATTGTTTCAAAGCAACCCTTCAAGCTTCAAAAGTGTTTCTTTAGGAAGGTCTGTATTAACCCGAATTCTTTGTTCAGGGTACTTCGGGTTGATGCTAAGGCCTAGCTTGCTTCTTTCATCTTCATTCTCGTTTACTGATATGCGTCAATTTATACATATAAAAGCTCCAATTTAACTCCCATCTATATATGTTTTTGGCCTTATACATGATGAATTGGTACTTATTTTGTATCTTTATGATTACAGGTCTTAAACAGTGTCCATGAAGCAAACCGGATAAAAAACGGACAGTTTCTTCACATTCTGCACATTCTGCACAATCTGCAGGTTTTGGCACTCCCGTGCGCCCTGGTGGCACTCCCGTGCAGACCAGATTGGCACTCCCGTGCACCAGCCCGTGCGAGATCTGACAGTTCTATAAAACAGAGCAGAACGTCATTTTTAGGGTATTGGGTGATTTTTGGGCGATTTTGGGGTGATTTTGGGCGATTTTCTGGGCATGTAAGCTGCTGTGAAGCCGATTAACAATCTTAGGAAGCAATCCAAGTCCATTAACGTCATCCAATCCATCATAACCTTGCTTGTTTATGGTTTGATTCTTGACCTAATATTATATCAAATCTGATTTTGAAGCTTTGTTATGTTGTTATGATTAGTATTTGTAAACCTACGGGTAAAAACAATACTTAGCTTGTTCTTATTTATCGTTTGTATGTTGTTTTGTTTGAATGAATCATTAAGCTTTATGTTCATGTTGAATCTTCATGATTTGTATGTAAACTCTCATGTTGTTGTTGTAGTCTCGTTTGATATTGTTGTGCCTTGGAGGATTAACAAAGTATAGGTTAGATATGGTTAAAAACTCCTAGTTTATGCTTTGTTAACAAAGTTAATAACTTGTTAGTAACTTTGTGCCATGAAACTGTAACCGGGTATTGGTTTACTAAAAGGTAGTTTCAATAATAACCGAGAGTATTGACTTGCACGTAAAATAGCTTTAATCGGCTAAATGGTGTTATTGCGCGTCTTTGACATGATTAATGATCTTTGTTTAGAGATTTTGGTTGAAATCGCTTTCTTAGTAGATTTATGTTCAAAGCGTGCAAGATGAGATTGATTGTGTATGAATCTAGTTTATGCTCGTTGTTGTGGCTATATTGTGTTTATCAGTGTAGCTTTCTCAATTGAGTGAGGTTGAGGACTCCCGAAAGGTGATACTAACTTATATTTAAGGATTTACATGAGTGCATATCAATTGCTCGCTAATGAACAAGTTTAGGTGGTTAGCATGTGTTATCGTGGTAGCCTTCCGAAGAGTTGTCATGTTAGGATGCCCGAAAGGGACACTAACTGTCGGAAAATAGGAATATTGATTTAAGTGTTTGGTTCTATTCAAACTTAGTTACATGCTTAGGTTGTATGAAAACAAGTCTTTATATATCTATTTTTCTATTTGGAGTCTTATATATATATATATTTGCTATGCTTAGTTTAAATTAGATTAAATTAGTTAAAACAAACATTCACTATCTTTTCTTACCGGTAAATCAGTGACAACGGTTCAGTACAATCGCTTTGTGCGCGTCCATGGATCAATACTTGGTTCTTATCTATGCTTTACTACATATGTGATAGGGTGCGCTTGCCCTTTAATGTGTGTTCTAATGTTAAGATTAAAATCATTTTTATAAATTTAAAACACGAGTTGCGCGAGCGTATTTTATGTATGCTCAGAGCACACCATTTACCAACAGTATTGTTGTAGAGGGTTGGAGGGTGGCAATTCCATCTCTTGTAGGGAACTTAATACTTTTTCGGCTGATTGAGATGGTCAGGTCGAAGACTACCACCCCGAGTCTACCGATAATAGCATCATAACTGGATGGTAAGTCGAGGACAACAAAGGTTAGTGGTTTGGCTCTCAGCATCTTTCCATCAGAGAAGCTAACGTCAAGCGTTATTTCCCCTAAGGGTTTGATGGGTATATCTGTTATGCCTTTGATGGAGGACTCAGCTGGTCGGAGCTTAGAGCGTTCCTCCGGGCTTAGAAGGTTGAAAAACTTTTCAAACATGATCTCGGTTGTTGCTCTGGTGTCTATGTAGGTTTTTGTGTCTTGATTGAGCCGACTAGGGCTTCAAGAATGAGGGGTTCACAACATTTTTCCTCTTTGTTTTAGGGGAAGTAGACATCTTGAAGCTCCCAATCCTCCAACCTTTGACGCTTGTTGGGAGTTTCGTGTTCAACCAAGACCATGGCAACCTCCTTCTTTTTGTTCTCAGCCATGTTTTCTTTAACTCCTTTCACCAAATGAGTTAGTTCTCCAGACTTAACGGCTTCCTCGATCGTTTTCTTGAGTTGAAAACAATCATTGGTGTGATGTCCTTTTTCTTTGTGGAACTCACAGTATTGGTTGGAGTTTTTGTTTCTTTTATTTTTTGGTAGGGGACGAGGAGGTCAGAAGGTGTGTTTGACTTCTTCTGTCGCCAAGATTTCCTGAGGGGTTTTGGTGAGAGCTGTGAAGTTTATAGTTCGGTCTTTGTTTGGTGGGTTCCTGCCTTTAGATCTTCGGACTTAGATCCTCTGGATCTTCTGTCATAGGTTCCGTAATTGCCTCTTTTTCTTCTTGGGCTAGTGCTTCTCCAGTTGGCAGCTCTCTTTCTCTGTTCCTTGATGTCCACAGCCTCTTACCCTTGGATATGTGCTCGGCCCTTTCCAGGGCTTCTTCAAGGGTTCAGGAGACTCTTGTTGAAGTCTCTTGTCAGATATTTAGAGTTGATGGCGTTCATGAACCCTGCAACCTTCATTTTTTCATCCGCACCCACATAGGTAAGACCTTCTTTTTTGTATCGTTCGATGAGTTGAGGCTTTCATCGTCTTTTTGTTTGATCTGGAAGATAACTATAGCATCCTTAATGCAACGTCTCTGCTATGAGAAGTTGGCTAAGAATCCTTTGCCCAAATCGTTGAAGGATTTAATGCTTCTAGCTGGCAGGTCATTGAACCAAATGCGAGCTGACCCAACAAGGGTTTTCATGAACATGAGGCAACATTCGGGGTTGCCCCACTTTTCAATCCAGGCAGCCCTAGAAAAGATTTGCAGATGACCCTCAGGGTCATCTGTACCATCATAGGTCCTTATGTGGGCCGGCATCTTTAACTTGTTTGGAAAGTCGTAGTCTGCTATTTCTCAGGAAAAGCAAGACAGACTACTGGGTTTATATGGTTGGTTGACGTTATGTTCAACCCTGTTATTGTTGTTTCCATTAGTGTTTACTTGTTGAGCAGCAATAACTTGGCTGATGAGCTGTTGCCATGAAAAGTGAGCCATCATTTGAGCCATCATGTGAGGCATGATGTTGAAGCCTTGAAGACTTTCTAAACCAGCCATATTGCTTGTTCCCATGGGTGTACTCATGGAAGCACTGCGGGCCATGGGTAGAGAGGACATGGCCTGCTCCCATGAAGTGGTGGTTGGATGTGGAACACTTGTGATGGGTGACTGCAGAAGTTGTTCCAAGGTGAGTTCATGCCCAATAGGTGCACCGGAGGTGGCAGCTTGGGTGGTGAACAAAGGGAAGGCAGTAGGACTTGATCTTATTACATGATAGGGAGTAGGAAACACCATGCTGGGCCTGCTCCATAGTTGCGAGGAGCAGGCTGAGGACCAGAGGAGGTAATAAGAGGAAGACGAGGTGGTCTAGGAGAGAGTGATGCTTCCTCCTCGTTATAATCTAGCCGAATACGAACTCCCTTTTCCCTTTCTTTGATGACATGCTGATTCAAGAGAGATCTGAGTTGTAAAAATTGACTTGCAACTCCTTCAGGGGTGAGATCTACACGTTCAGGCACGTGTACAGTGTTAGGGAGGGGAGATGACACCCCTGAGCGAGTGGGAGTTGGAGTTTGAAAGAGTGTAAACTCGGGAGATAGAGTACGAGTGGGAGTACTTCCAGGAGTGGAAAATGACACAGATCTGTTAGGAGAAGTCTGATCTGTGTTTGGAGAGATCTGGTTCACCTCATCCGGAGACTCAGGGTTAGACATATCGAAGAGTTGGAGCTACACAATTGATTTTTGTAAAGAGACAATGGCGCAGCCCCACGGTGGGCGCCAACTTGTTGCTACAACAAATAAGGGTCTAACGTTAGTTCTGGGTCTAAGGAAGGGTTAAAAGGTTGAAGGGTTCCGATCTGCCTAACGCAGGTCGTGGTGTCTTCTTACGTTGCAAAACGTAGAAAGAGGTTCAAGATAATTGTATTTTTGAGTGTTGTAATTCTAGTTTGAGTGTAACTCAAAGCAATAATTGTTGTTATGAACTCAAGTGATGGTGTAAGTGTGGTAGAGAGATTCTCCCCACGTGTGATGATCAAAAAGAATAGAAGGAGAAGTGTAAGAGAGAATAATCAGAAAGGTGTCATCAGATTTGTGGAAGGGAAGTCTGATTTATAACAGGAGGATCTTCTCTTTTTGGAAGGGATATTATCTTGAAATATAGTGCAACTAGAGGACATGGCACTTTAAGCCAGGGATGGCTTTGGACCTGCGGTCCGATCATTGTAGCGTCTCCATGTGCCAGACATGGACAGCTTCTTGTGTTGACTGAGGAAAAGGATGACAAGACAAGTCATCTTTTGATCAGTGCTTCAAGATCCCTTGAACCATCGTACCTTTCAACCCTTTAAGAATAGTTATATAATGTTATCGACTTGTTGCTTTAGACTACCCACCTCATCACTGATGAATATATGTGTAGCTTCATTGTGTAAAGTTCAACAACTGGAAAAAGCAGAGGCTGCTATAAGTAGGGTTGTACACGAGCCGAGTCGAGCCGAGCCAGGCTGAGCTCGGCCTCGATTACAAAACGAGCCAGCTCGGCTCGGCTCGTTTTTCTAGTCGAGCTGAAAAGTCGAGCTCGAGCTGGCTCGAGCCAGCTCGTTATTTTTTTTATTTTTTTCAAATATTTATATAATAAAAAACAAAAAATAAATAAATAAAATTACACATATACTTGAATATTTTTTTTATTATTTTTAAGTTAGGGTTTATTGGATTATGTAGAGGTGAGATAGATAGGTAGTATGGGTGGGACTTTTAAAATTTGAATTTTAGAATTGGGTTTGGAGCCAAAATATATTACTTTCATCTATGTATTAATTACACATACACAAACCTGAGTCGAGCCATATGTCGAGCCATCGAGCCGAGCCACGAGTCGAGCCATCGAGCCGAGCCACGAGCTGAACACCCCTGGCTCGAGCTCGGCTCGATTACAAAACGAGCCAGCTCGGCTCGAAAACAAAACGAGCCTTTTCGAGCGAGTTTCGAGCGAGCCTCGAGTTGCGGGCTTTTTGTACACCCCTAGCTATAAGGTTAGGAACACTACCAGATGTCGTTACATACAACACATTAGTTGCTGCATATTGTCGTTTTGTTGACCTTAATGCAGGCTATTCGGTCCTGAATAGAATGCGAGAAGCAGGCATATATCCAAATGCCATTCCTTGTTATCAAGATAAGTTGATCATTTTGATGAACTGATTATGTTTGGTATTCCACCCTATGTTTGGATTGATAATACATTACTGCACAGCTTGTTTATATTGAAAAATTCAAAGGAAGCCAACAAGGTTTTCCATGATAATATTAATAAACAGAACCATGTTGTGTATCAAATTGTATACTTTACATCAAACTCAGAGTTATGCTTCAAATCCAAGCCTTTAAATCAAATTTAAGACATCTGGCGAAACACTAGTAAATTTACACAACCGAGCAAGGGGGGGGGGGGGGGGGTCAAATTATAGTATAAAAGTAAGGTTTTTTGTGTATTTTTTTGATAAAAAGTTAAAAGTTAATATATTTGTAGTTCAGAAAGTGATAAAAAGAGGCACATAACTTCATTTTCCTGGATTATCCCTCATTTGCCCTTACTTTACAACTTCTCAGTGTCTTCTTCATGACTTCTCCCCTGTTTTTTTTCTGGCTAATGGAATTAATTGAGCTTGATGGGATTACATACCTAATATGGTTGTCACCACTTGTGAATTTCATTGGCTCAACTTCTTACTTAAAGATTGTTGCTTTATCTTAACTAGTCTTTAAGCGCGCCCCGCGTTGCGGGGCGGTGGACGTAAAACCGTGCCACAAGCGTTGTAGGATGGATGCGTAAAACCGTGCTACGTAGCAACGAAGCAGCGAAAAAACCCAGGAAAAAGCGTAAAGGAAAAACACAAACTATTAACACCAAGTTACGCATATAACGTGAAAACACAGAGGGAAAATGAATCGTAAAACCATGTTAAGTACTAAGCGAACAAAGAGCAAACGTGTGCAAAAGCGTAAAACAAACCGTGTTAAATGAGAAAGCACTAAACTACAAAGGGTGTAAATGGAAAAAAGAAAACTAAAAAAAAAGAGGAAATAGAGGGCAAAAAGTGGAATAATAAAAGTTTGGGCCGGAAAGTCGGAAACCGGAAAAGCCGGTGTTCCACCGACTGTTAGAATTTAATCTATTAATATATATAAAAGAATTGAACATTGCTGACGTGGCGTGCAATGGTGCCTTCAACCTCTCCATGAAATTGCCACGTGGCATCATAATTAAAAGATTTTAGTGTTTTTGAATTATTTCCTTTTTTAATTAAAAAAAATATAAACATAAAATCCTAAATTTATATCTCTATCTCTCAATTACTAAAATTAAATTGAGTTATTTTAGGAAAAAATAATTTAAATTTTCTCTCTTATGTTCCTCCCATAATTTTTAAACGTTAATATCTTTTACATTCGAGATTTTTTAAATAAAAAAATTACACCAAATTAACGAACGTTTTATTATCTTTTCAACGAGTACCATAGTGCTATATAAAAAACACAGAAAAAAACGACTATTTTTTGTGGGGTTATGTTCATACAGAAAAAAAAACACAAAGTGTTCAGGTTATTCATTAATCATGTTTTTTCTTTTAAACCAGGTTCTTATCTACGATGTTGAAATTCAGCCCAATCGTCATGCTATCATTGGAATTTTACTCTTCTAAAGATGAATAGGTATACTTCATCAAAAGAAGCTAGGAGAAAGAATCACGCAACACTGCAAGACATGGTGTCACCTTATAGCAAGGTTATTTTTTTATTTATTTAATTACAAGAGTAATAATTATTACTTTAGTATTAGTATTATTAGAATGATTATATTTTTCAACCCTTATCATGAATTCTACATCTATATAAGTCAAAGTCAAATTGTAACATATTTTAAATTACGTGAAGATGATTATATGTTGAAGGTTATCCTTATAATATTGTATTATGTTTAATATGGTTTATGCTTTTTATTTTTTTAATTTTTTAAATAAATGTTTTTAACTAAGATTAATTATGTTTAAGTTATTTACTCTTTTTGTGATTTGAGTTTTCTTCTTTTACCATTTTTTATTAAATCATATTAAATTTTTCAACCCCGGGACCTTCCCGGGGTAATCAGCTAGTTATATATATAGAATAAGGGAGTGAGGGTATAACCCGTGTGAAAGATGATGTGTTGGACTCGAACCCGGGTTAAGAGTGGAGCCATTCGGTGGTTAGTATGTGCATGTACCTGGGCGATTTGACTGGTTCTCACACAAGTTTTCTTACCTTGCATGTGATGATTAGGTTCTGTGTGGAGTTTACGAATCACAACTTATTACATATTTCCATGCCAAACAAGCAGGAAGGTTTCTAGGTTGGTAATTGATGACTTATCACAAGTTGTAAATGCCAACTTGATTCACAAAGTTGAGAACTATAGATGGATCAATACTGATCAAGTTTTGTAGAAACTTTATGAACAAGAAAGTTGAAATCGCCACAACTTACATCAGTGATGCTCCAATCACTAATAGAGTAATAGGTATGCACACAAAATACAATCTGCAGATTGCAGTCTGACCCATTACCAACAAAATACAATCAGAGTCAACTGGTTTTTTTTATACTAAAATGTTAAAATTGCCACATATACCATCAATGATGTACAAAACAGTAACAGATATCCAATCAAATCTAAGGTTTTGCTCCCTGTTGAGGCTGGCAAATCTGCAGCAAAAAGTGTAAAATGCTTCCCATCATAATTGACTCTGCAGCATAAAATCAGCCATGGATTTAATTATGGTCAGCTTCCTCATAAGAACGCAACAAGATCATATAAAAAAATTAGGTATAGTCTACAGATAAACAGAATAGTAATTGGCATTATCATAGAAGTAAACACACATAATTCCTTATTAACTTGAACAATTTTTAAAAAAAAAAAAGAAAAAGAAGAAAACAGTAAAATATATATATATATATATATATATATATATGAAATTACATTTAAAAGCATTTGTTTGAAATTAAAAAAAAAAAAAAAGCAAAATAAATCAGTTATTTACCTTCATATTAACTTCAATCTAAGCTGAGGCATGGGATATGGGAGATGAGGGGCCAATACCTGCCTCTTTTACTGAATCTTTCCTTCAGATTTGGGCAACCCTGGATTTTTAATTTCAAGAGTGAAGGCAACAACATTTCTCCTAGATCCATCATGATAGGGCAATTTTTAACACACAGAATTTGGAGGGAAGTGAGGTGTTGGGGATGCCACACTTTCTTCAGATTAGGGCAATTCGAAAAATATAGGATTTGGAGGGAAATGAGTTGCTGGAGTCCCATTGAAAACGATCCCAATTTTTCAAATCCAATTATTTGAAGAGAAGTAAGAGATGAAGGAAGAAGATGAGAAAACTGACTACAACTATCAATTCCATCTTCACCACCATACAAGTATAATTCCACAAGTGTTGTTGGAAACTTCTGTGGGCCCCACTCCGAGAAGGGCTTCTTCAACTTCCCTATTTTTAGCGAAATCAAATTGGGAGGCCAAACCCAACCAGTAAAAGAGACATCCATACTTGGACAATTGACTAATTCCAGATTTTTTAACAATGTCAAATTTTCAGGAAATGACTCAAGACTTTCACAATTGAGTATTAGCAATGTGGTGAGGTATGCCAAAGAAGTCTGCTCAATGATTGATTTCAAATTTGGCCAATCACTTATCAAGACATATTCAAGCATTGACATGCTGTTCATTTTTTGCCCTCCCCACTCCCCTTCCAATAGCTTCTTGCATTTATTGATTACAAGTGACTTGAGCTTCTCCCGTCCTCCTTTTGGAAATGAGACAACTGTCAAACTACAATCCCATACAGTCAACTCCTCAATGCCATTTGGACAATTGCAACGCTCCATATTGTCACAATTATATACATGCAAAATTCTAAGAGTCGTTGAGAATTTACTCTTACAATTATCCTCCTCTTTCTCTCCTAAACTCACCAAATTATCACAATTCCACACTTTCAATTTCCTCAGCTTCACAAGAACCGTACTTGCAACTACATCTGATCCAACAAGGTATCTTATTTCATTACATTTAGATATCTCTAATTCCTCAACTGCCCCAAGATACTCTATAACACCACTCCACACCACATCATTCAGCCCTAAAATATCCCTTATTTCCAGCTTGGTGACTACTGGAGCTGATTGAACAAGCCTACTCAACACACCGCTATCACATTTATCTATATCTAGATCATTCAATGAAGGTAGTGCTTCAAGTGTGACTTCAACTAAACTAGGGCAATCATGTAATGTAAGCTTTTGCAAGCGTGGAAACACAACACCTGACCATTTTTTCCACCCACGCATATCTTCAAACCTCAGAATTTCAAGTGAAGGAAATGTGCAACCAGCCCTAGATAACTCAAAACCCACAACTTCCACCCCATATAAGCCTTCAATAAACAACTCCTTAAGCGACGGTAGTTGCGCAAGCGGCGGTAGAGATGTACATCTCTTACAACCACTTATTGACACTTTCTTCAAATGAAGAAACAACGGATCCCCAACCCAGTTTGGAAACTCTAATCCCCCGTACGACCTAATTGCGAGTTTTATTAACTTATCATCAAAAGGCTTAAGCTCATTTAGGACCTCTTTGTCAAGCAATTCGTTTCGTGAATCAAAGAACTCATCACTCCATTCAAGACTTAACTCACTAAGCCTCTGTGAAAGGTTCGCCTCATGTGCATGAATTGCATTTTGCACTTTTTCCAAACCATAAATGGAAACTTTCTCACACGGATTCTTTAGGTCTTTAAGTTTGGCTATTTCAAATCCACTTTCGCCTCCTATAATGATATTTGAGAAAGTAATCCGCAAGCTTTTCAACTCGCTAACCCTTAACAACATCTGAAACAAAAGCGAGGTGCCTCTAACATCAAGATGTCGCAGGTTTTTAAGATTTGGGAAGCTATCGGGCAAATTAGTTAATGCATAACAACGAGATAAGATCAATATTTGTAAATTATAGAGATTGCAAATAGTTTCCGGTAAATGTGTAATCGGAGTTTGAGATAGATTAAGGTACCTCAAGTGCCTCAAAGTACAAATGGAATTTGGTACCTCACTTATTTTAAATCCACTTAAACTTAGAACCCTTAATAATGGTAACTCGGGAAGCAAGTCAGTGAGAATCTTATTGGATAAGTAGAAATATCCCCAACTTTCCACCTCCTCAACATACGTTGTCAAGAATGTCCTCAAACTTTTCGCTCTATCAAATGCCTCAAACTTTTTGTAAGCTACATATTTCTCACGAAGAAATGACATATGGCGGTACTTTTCCAGCATCTTCTCCTTATTCTTATTCTCCGTATCACTATCTAACCTTAAATAAAACTCGGTAGCAACAGATGTTGCCAAGTCATTCATGAGGTCATGCATCACAAATAATGACTCATTATTGGGTGCATGTTGAAAAAATGACCTTGACAACATCTCGTCAAAGAATTCGTGACCCATGCGTTCTTCTGTTGAATCGGTTGGAGTTGGCTGGTGCAAGAACCCTTCTGCCATCCACAGTAAAACCAATTCCTCCTTGTCAAACAAGAAGTCCTTGGGAAACAAGGAGCAGTAAGAAAATAACTGCTTCAAAGTTGCAGAAAGATCATGGTAACTTAGTCTAAGTGCTGGGAGAATTCCACCTTCACCTTTTAATCTCCATATCTCACTGTTTGACACTTCCTTCCAATGTTCTACTTCATCATTTTTTGTTCTCAACAACCTACCAAGTGCTATCAAGGCCAAAGGTAATCCACCACATTTTTTCACAATACCTTCGGCGTAAGGTTTGAGTGACAAATGTGAATCAAAGTTATTTACATCCAATGCATGCCGAGCAACTAAGGAAAGAGCATCTTCATCTGAGAGGCTGTTCAACTGCTTGTTTAGAGGATTGTGTACCAACTGTTTGAGCAAGTGATCCTTCCGTGTTGTTATAATGATTTTACTTCCAAGGGCAGATGTATATAACGGTCGGACCAAGGTTTCCCAATCCTCATAGTTTTCGCTCCATATGTCATCAAGTACCAATAGAAATTTTTTACCCCTTACGTGATCTCTAATAGCTTCTTGAAGCCGATTAAAATCTGAAAATTTCTCGTTTACTACCTCAGCTGCCATAGATTGAAAGATCTCTTTGCTTATACGAAAGCTATCAAACTCGTCTGAGACACAAACCCATGCCTTGAGTTCAAAATGATCCTTTACCTGCTTTTCGTCGTACAAGATTCTAGCGAGAGTAGTTTTCCCGACCCCACCCATACCAACTATGGGAACAATGCTAAAGTTTTGACCACGTGGTTCATCCCCCAATAACAATAATTGTTGGACCAACGCCTCTTTCTCCTTAGCCCGTCCAACAATACTAGATGGATCAACAACAGAGGATTGGAATCTTCTATTATTAATATTATTATTAATTCTTGGCCTAGGTTCCTCTTCCACCCTCAAACCAAGAGTAGTTTTCTCCTCAACTAGATCTTTTAATTTGGTGGTAATATTATCTAACTTATCATGCATCGTAGTAGTACTCCGTGAGAAGTTTGTGCAACAACTTGGAAATAGCTTTCTTACCTTTCTGGTGATCATGCCTTCTGACTCGCGGGTGGACTCACGATGCATGGCTTCAGTTGCGAAATCATCGAGTACGTCATCTATGTCATAAGCCAGATGCTGGAGATCATTGAGCCATCGTTTGACTGACTGATTGGTTATCTCTTTCTGGGAAGCATCAGTAAGCACATCTTGGATCTGGTTTAATGATCTCTGCCATTTGTTCATCTCAGCATCAATTCCGTTGTAACGAGCAATGGTTTTAAAAGCTGCAGAGGTCAGCTTCTCAAAGAGCACAGGGAGAAGGGCAGAAAGCACTAGTTCAGCCATAGTTTTGATGAGATTGTAGAGGTGTAGAAGAAATGGTAGGCGTTGTTTACAATGGTTAGGTTATCACTGATCATTCATAGTTATCTTCATTCGTTATCGCTTCAATTATAGCACCCAACTTTGGATTTTTGTGCCGAAGTGCAACCCACTATAATTATAATATATGTATTTTTTTTATTCTTTTTCTTTCCGATAGATGCTTCATTTATTTATTATTAAATTAAATAAATCAGTCACCAATAAATCAATAATTGATCTCATCTCTTTGGTATATACACCTTAATCCACTACAAGGAAGGGGGTCGTCGCCGCTAAAGGGCCATTATTAGCGGCGACATGCCCTTTAGCGGCAACAGTCGTCATTAAAGATCTGGTCGGCAAAAATACGTGGCTAATGCCCCATGTCGTCGCTAAAAGGTCGCCCCTAATGCCATTTTTCACGTGTCATTTTTTTATTATTATTATTTTTTGCCATGTGGCAAATACCTTTAGTGGCGACTTGTCGCGCTAAAGGTCTTTTCTTTCCTCGCTTTCCTATTCAGATTTAATACGCTTTGTCCACAAACGCACAATCAAGCAAAATAACTAACCAAACATACCAACATTTACATATATATTATACGCCTTCAAACATTCGTCTAAACATACCAACAAAACTAAGCAAACATACCAATATTTACAATCAAGCATAAACATTGTAAAATGTACCATTCTTACAAAAACGCCTAAACATCATCGTCTTCGTCTTCGTCATGATCGCCACTATTGCCGCTACCGCCTTGATTTCCAAAGTTTTGTGACTGGAAGAATTGACTAGACATTTGAAACATTTGCGCTTGGAATTGAGGATTGGCCATCTCTCTCTCTCTCTCTCTCTCTCTCTCTCTCTCTCTCTCTCTCTCTCTCTCTCTCTCTCTCTCTCTCTCTCTCTCTCTCTCTCTCTCTCTCTCACACACACATTCAAACACAACATGACAATATCATCCCCTCTCTCTCTCTCTCCTATTTTTTGAAATTAAAATCCAGACCAAGAAGAACGATGAACGATGGTGATGAACGAAGAAGATCTGAAACGATGGTGATGAATGACGAAGAACGATGAAAGCGATGGTGATGAACGATGAAGATTTGAAAGGATATTGATGAACGATGAAGAACGGCGACGGTATTTTTGTTATTGTTGTTATTGTTATTATTATTACTATTATTATTATTATTATTATTATTATTATTATTATTATTATTATTATAATATCAACATACCAATTATCATATATACATATTTCCTGTAGAATCCTCAACAGACCCATTCTCTTAGATACTCAATTTTTGTTCTAATTATTGTATGTAAATGACCTTTTATAGGTAGCATAATATTTGCATTGTTTTATGTACAATGGATCGAAGCAATGCAAACTGAGCTTCAGCAATTCCAAAAGCTTGGAGTGTGGGACTTAGTTGACTTACCTCCGGGCGCAAAGAAGATTGGAACAAAGTGGGTTTACAAGTGCAAACAGGATGACCGCGGGGTTGTTATTAGAAACGGCTTGATTGGTTGTCCTCGGCTTCCGTCAAATTGAAGGAATAGATTACAACAAAGTATACGCTCCGGTTGCTCGCCTTGAAGCTATCCGAATGTTCTTAGCTTACGCTTCGTACAAACGGTTTAAGGTGTGGTATAGTGAAGGAAGAGGCGTATGTTGCACAGCCGTTGGGTTTTGAGGATCTGCTTCATCGCGAAAAAGTCTACAAATTGAACAAAGTGTTGTACGGACTCCATCGGGCTCCACGAGAATGGTATCAAATGCTTAGCAACTATTTTATATCCAATGGGTTCAGGCGTGGACTTGTGGATTGCACGTTATTCACCAAGGAAAAGGGTGGTGACCGTCAGTTGGTACAGGTTTATGTTGATGACATTATTTTTGGTCTACTAATGATGATATGTGTAGGGAATTTGAAAAGCTTATGCAGGAGAAGTTCGTGATGAACTCGATGGGGGGAGATGCAATTATTTCTTGGTCTACAAGTAGAACAACAGACGTCGGGTATCTTCATCCACCAGACCCAATATGCTCCTGACATCTTGAGCCGGTTCCAGATGGAAGACTCTACTCCAGTAGCCACCCCCATTCAGACCAATCACGGGATTGGTCCTGACGAGAAAGGACAAGCCGTTGATCATTTTCTTTATCGGACGATGATTGGCTCGTTGATGTATCTCACTGCTTCAAGACCTGATATAATGTTCGCAACATGTCTACTATCCAGATACCAGTCAAGGCCAAAACAGTCCCACCTGATTGTTGTGAAGAGGATCTTACGTTATCTAAAGGGTTGTCCGATCAAAGGTCTATGGTACCCTAATGACAATAAATTTGACCTCATCGCTTTTAGTGATGCTGACTATAGCGGATGTGTAACAACCGGCAAAAATAAGGTAAATCCGTACTAATTAATTAATGTGTAATTAACGTAATTAAGTGCAAATTCGTGTTAATTGTTTTACTGAGGCCCTAGAGAATATTAAATTCCCCATATGATGCATAGGAATGCACACGTTTAATGATGAAGCATGATAGGATCATGTGCGAATAAACTTGTCCGGTATGGACGTTGGTGATTACCTGGTAAAAATTAAATAAATGAAGAGGATCCTGGACACCCAGGATATAAAATAAAGGGTATTTTCACAAAATATAATGTGTTTTGGAACTCCAAAACCATAAGTGAAAACTTTACAAACAAATCTCCCGGTAACAAATAAAGTGCGCGTACCGCACCCGGTACGCGTATAACTTATAATTTCACCCAATAAGAGCCTAATTAACCAATCAACACTAAAACTAGGCTATGTTTAAGGGTTATTAGAGGCAACTATAATGTCCGAATAACACGCAATTAAAATCCGAATAATACCCGAACGACACCCGAACGTTAGAGGATGAAACTTAATATTTAGTTTAGCAAATATTTTGTGTTGTGGACCCCACAAATACCCACCCAAAACCGGCCCTAAGCTTCCCCATGCTCCAAAATCCTACTTTTGCACTAATGATCTAAGGAGATCCATGAAAGATCATGGGAGGTATGGTATGGATATATTATATGTGATATTATCATGTCCTTAAAAATTACAAAAATCCCTTCCTTGTGCTTACTAACTCACGGCCAACACACCCAAGAAACATGTGATATCCGTCACCCTCGTATTTTATCTAATTGACAATAATAGTCCTTCAAAATTTCCATTATAGTCCCTGTAAGTTTCGTCGTTTTCAAATTTAATTTTAGAGCGAACTAAAAATTTATCATTTATACTTATTATGGACCGGGTATAAGTATCAATCAAATACGTGTCTTGAAACGTCTACGCAATGGATTTTATAAAAATTTCAAGTTTTATAAAAGTTTAGAGTTTTAAAAAGTTAAATATAGTTAATTGGTTAAGTTTTTATAAAGGAAAAACTAACTAGATATAATAAAGCAAAATTTGAGGGACCATTTTTGCCATTTGCCCAAAGTTTTAAAAGTTGCCTTTCCCTCCTTGTTTTCCTGTTCGTTTTTGAGTAAAAGTTGGATTTATTATGAATATTTTGAGTTATATATGTATTTTTATATATAAAAGGAATAACAAAGAAAAGAACAAAAAAAAATTGGTGCTTCTAAGGGGATTCGAACCTGGATCCCCTCTGTGCAAACCAGATGCATTAACCACTACTCCATTCTCTTGTATGTGTTTTATTTTAAAACTAAAACATATTTATCTTATTAACACCTTAAGTCTTCTTCTTCCCCAAATATCTAGCCTAAGAACCCTAACCCTAAGATTCACAATCAAACATAAAGAAGCTGTTTTAACCCGCGAAACCATGGGGTTTTTATAAAGTGATGTTTGAAAAACACTATGGCACAAAAAGAAGTGACTTACAATACGAACACTAGCCGAAACGAAAGGTTTTTCAGACGCGGACATGGAGCGAATTGCGAAGGCTTCTAGACACATTCTGGAACAAATTTTGTGTGGGTTTTGTTGTGTGATGGTGCAGAAATGAAATGGCGAGGAGCAATTTATATAATGGTCGATTAAAGACGAGTTAATTGGCGATATAAATTTCTGGTCGGTTACTAACTCAAAATTCGATTAGTCCTCATTTAGAACGCGTTAATTTCACATAAAAACTTGTGTAACTTGTTCGAAAATCACGGAGAAATGAAACCTAACCGAAAATATCGAATAAAGGCTTGTTTTGAGTGGGTTTTTAATGTTGCCGGAAAATTTTCCGGTGGCCGGAAAAACGAACAGGAAAACAAGGAGGGAAAGGCAACTTTTAAAACTTTGGGCAAATGGCAAAAATGGTCCCTCAATTTTTGCTTTATTATATCTAGTTAGTTTTTCCTTTATAAAAACTTAACTAATTAACTATATTTAACTTTTTAAAACTCTAAACTTTTATAAAACTTGAAATTTTTATAAAATCCATTGCGTAGACGTTTCAAGACACGTATTTGATTGATACTTATACCCGGTCCATAATAAGTATAAATGATAAATTTTTAGTTCGCTCTAAAATTAAATTTGAAAACGACGAAACTTATAGGGACTATAATGGAAATTTTGAAGGACTATTATTGTCAATTAGATAAAATACGAGGGTGACGGATGTCACAGTCTCCCCTACTTTAGAAAAGTTCGTCTCGAAATCTCTTTCAAGTGGAGGTTACTATGGAACAAAAGGCGTAGTAAAAGTCAAGTAGATTTAAAAAAATTCCATCATTTATGATTTGCCAAAATTTAAAATAGTTGTTTAATACCCAAAGTAAAAGCTTCAAAATCTTTGACAGTTGACCCGAGATTAAGAAATTGGGAGTTTAAATGTGAAAGGCTTTGGTAATGTGTAACTGGTGAGGGGTAGAGGTTCTAATGAAGCAGTCTCCCCTACTTTAGAAAGGTTTCTTACCGAACTTTATGAAGGACGTGCAATAGGATTTCGACTAACAGAGAGTGTAAGAGTATACAAAGTCTAAGGTTTTCCGTAGAGGTCGTCAACAAGGAAGGCTCCAACAAAACCAATTGAAACTTATGTAAAATGTTCTTATTAAAATGATGGTCGTTTAGTCAACGATCTAATGAAGAGGTAATTATAAAGTAATGGGTAGGTTCTTGGTCAGACTCCTAGTCCGTTTCCGCAGTATCGTTTATGCTTATATATAGTGTAACGACCCTGGCTGTCGGAGCCGGGTCGTCGGGTCGGGTTATCGGAGCTACGCAGCGGAATTCAGGATAATAACAGTCTTGACTCTTCCAGGATCCACGTCATCATGTCTGTTGGGTTACCTGAACACATGCCAAAAATAGTTTCTGTCAACATAAAGTTGGTGAGGTCGTGTATTTTATAAAGCGAATGGCCAGTTCGTTTATTGATAATTCTTTTATATAAAACATTCTTTTATAATCATGCTTTACAATTATAACTTCTGGAGGGGAAAATATATTATATTATATCAATTCGATTATATGTCAATTCTAATATATTATTTCGATTATATTCTATTAGTTGCCATTCCTATCGATGGTACCACTCTGTTTGTGGTAAATATAACTATTCCTACCCTCTATTCGGGTAAGACTGGTTCTTGTCCTCTAATTGGACAAGAAAGGAATTGGCGATATACCGGTCAGTACTGTCCTTGTCGTTTCTATTATCCCCTTTTTATTATATAACTTTTATTAGTAATCATTCTATTATGTAAAGCATTATTATGTTTTCTTATAAATGACATGTATTCCCCCGAAAACACTTAATAAAACAGTAAAAGTGGGGAGTTCACGATACTCACAGGTTTGCGTTATATCTTCTGCTAATCTTCTTATTACAATTATATTTCATATATATATCGATACGTGTTACGCGTGGGACTTGTTAGATTGTAATACTTAGGATATATATCATATATACAATTTATATATATAGAATTCAGTATATATTAGATAGTCCTAAACTCGGGGTTTATTATTGGCACGACACGGACATCCTAAATCTAGCTGGCCATTACAGCTTGGCATGCAAAAGAAATAAAGCTGGCCATTACAGCTTGGCACACGAACCTATAGAACTCTAGACACGAACTTACCCGGATGATGGTTCGGCAGAGCATATTATTATTAACCCGAGTCTAGTATATCATCAATATATCAAATTGTGTATATATAAACGTATATATTTTATATATGATTATTATTCTCTTATTATTATTATCAAGTCCGTACGTTATCCGTATTATATATATATATTAGTATAATTCTAATAATATTCCTCGTCTAGCTATTGGACCAGGTTCTATTCCGGGTGTTGACCGAGTCACTGAGTCGACTCGGTATCGTACTAGTATTCACCAACTTGATTATCGGTACCTCGCACAATCATAATCATTATATTAATAACCGATTATTAGATTGTATAACCAATAAATCAATATATTAGAACTTACCAAGATAATAACCGGATACTCCCCGGGTTATTACCGGAATATTATTCAAACGTGACTGGAGATTAACCGGAGCTTTGGTTATGATTAAGATTGTTATTGATTCAACTCTAGTCTCCTGTTCACATCATATAACAATACTTATCAGTTAATAACAATAATCAAAAGATAATTATTAGTAACCAATTCTTTAACCGGTTGATAAGGAAACCCAATCAAATTACATGCCTTGTGAGCTTTCATCTCCACACACGCATCGATGTGTGTGTGTGAGTTATAATATTATCGGGTGTTTCAACAGAGAGTTCACAAGTACCAAACATGAGCCGAAGGGTGGTTAAGATATAACCAAAATCTGATCGGAACCTCATCAGAGATTAACCGGTCCTTCAGTTATTATCATCATTAACATCAGTTTGTGGGTTATACCAGGCTTACGACAGTCACCATAACCCGGTGACTGTCCGGTTATAATAACGAGGAGGAGAAGGATTATTATCGGTCATGGGGATTACCGGTGACAGTGGGTTTCCGATGACAGTCACCATAACCGGTGACTGTCTGGTTTCGTTTATCGGGAACAGAGAGGAGCAAAGGTTTGGGTTTTGATTGTTGGTTGATGTTTGATAACAGAAACAGAAGAAGAAGAGGGTTCGGAGAGGTAGAGACTTACCGGAGGGAAGAGGACAACAGTGCCGGAGATGGTGGCCGAAAACAGTAGTGGAGGCGGCGACGGCCGCCATGGCTGTCCGCTGGGAGCTGCTCTCTGGTCGGCTGCCATAAACACACGCATATGTGTGTGATGCGTGGGTTTTCAGACAAGAGAGGGAGAAGGGATGGTTTAAATAGGTAAAGTTAAAATAGAGGGTGCTTGGCAACGGGGATAATAACTGGAACTCGGGTGTTTGGTAACGGGTATAACAACAAAATAAGGAACGTTTGGCAGCGATTGAATAGCAGATAAGGAGCGTTTAACCGAGATAATAAAAATTCAATAATTATTATCCATATAATCGGTTAAAACGGTTGGTCGCGAGATTCGAACTTGAATATTTTATTAAATAATCGGGTGGTCGGGTACGACCCGACCCGTTTAAGAGACCCGTAACACCTCGGGGTGTTACATTCTCCCCCCCCCCCCCCTTAGGAAATTTCGTCCCCGAAATTTGAGTGATCTTGTCCTTTACACCCTTAATCTATAAGGATGTTACAATTAGAACCAAAGTACCTGTCATCGAGACATGATAAGTTCTATTGGTTTACGAGGAAATCTATCTCATATCAATCCAATATTGTATATATTAGAAATGTCAATCTGTAGACTACATCTTGATCATACTTCTAATTACGTTTTAACCTTTCTTGCTATAGTCATGTTATTTCAGATACATGGATTATCTGTACTATTTCGATATGACTCTTAAAGGTTCTTGGTATAGATTGATATTTTCTATAGAATATTGATATTCTTTTATCTTTTCCTCATTAGAATGAGAAGTAGACCGAATATTATTCCTATATAAATACTTTGAGATTCTAATCGTTTTTCTTCTGAAAGATCTATAAACTTCCAGCAAACATTTCTAGAGTCTCAAATCGATATGATATTCTCATCGTTTGATATTCAGATTCAATTACAATGATGGATTCTATATAGTTCTTAGGAGATAGATACGGAAGTCCCTTCATTATCATGACTTGAACGGGATCCGAGCTACTACCTCTTTTATTCGAACTTTAGAATTTACCATCATTGTAATTTCGATTCTTAAAGAGTAGGAATAACCTTTGGTAACTATCGGATTATTTCTTACAAATTCTATCCTTTAAGTTCTATCTATATCGATGTAGTATAGTTGATCTCTAGGTTATCTCTATTCATGGATATACTTAGGAGGTTTCTCAGATCATTAGATGTACCTTCCTGAGTCTAAAGGTACCGGAAAAGACTAATTGAACTTGCTGAATTACACGGTTTCAACAATTTCTTTTCATTACCTTGACCTACTGAAATTAGTTCTAGGAGATTTTTCTTAAATCATTGATAATAGTTCTTACTGACTATTTCATTGATGATTGACTGCATTATCTATTATTAACCATTCCTTGACTTATGATAATGTGTCACTTATTCTTTCTCAAACTCATGATTATCATTCGGGATTAATATACTTATTGCATTAACTATTTCTATAAACTTCTTTCTTAATACTATTTCGGGATTCGTCGACACTCTCGATAAAATATTCTATAATTTCTTTTTATTTATCGATTTATTTTCTTTTATTCATCGATTTATATTCTTTTATTTATCTATTTATATTCTTTTATATCCAAGCAATTACTGATACTTATTTATAGCAAACACTATAAATCCATTATTTCTATAATATACGCTTGCTTGGAATAATTCTTTTATATTTTCGATTAAAGTCTATACTTTCAGTGTCTGAATACACTTTCAAGTAAATTTATATATTGGCAATCTATCGTATGTTCTTAATCCAACTTATTATAAGCGAAGCTTATTTCATCGGAATATTCATGTAGATAGTTCTTGCCAGAACAGTGATTTCTTATAATAACTCTCACAAGCCGTTATTTGGAATAGGAAATCCATCCTTCTTTGGCTAGAGAGTTTCACTGGAAAAATGAGCATAATTCTATTCATTTTTCGTTTTCACTTCGATTATACCTTGCGAATCTCTACGCGATTCCGCTTGGTATCAATTATATTTCGATATATTCGTTATAATTTATTTCTTTTAATAATTCGTTGGATTCTACCAATTCCGGTTTCCGAATCCATATATATTTCTATCTGTTATATTTTTGGAATTTTAACAATTCTTTCATCACTTCATATTCATGATTTTCAACTTGATAACACTTGACCGTTTTACCAATTTGATTATACTATAACTCCCGCGAGTTTTTATACAGAAGTGACTGCGGAGATTGTTTCATAGTATCATATATCCTTATAAAGAATCCTATGCCTTGGGGGCAAATGTTTGGATATACCTTCTGTAAGGGTCCGGATATCCTTTGCCCCAGGGGTTGCACAAAGGACATACAACTATCTTTGATTGGCAATTAAAAATCAATCGACTGATTTCTATGATTCGTAGAATTTAACCAATCGTGGTTTTTATTCTGCGAATATATTCTCAGTCATATTCACAAAGGAATTTCAACTCTATTGCCAGTTTTGTGGTCGTATTCTCCACATATGATACGCTGATAATTCAGATTTATATTTCTTCTTATTATTTATTTTCTTATTATTTCTCTTAATATGTTCGTGACCCAAACATACTGTGATCTCGATAAACTCCTACTCGAATGTTCCTGTGCCTGTGGCATTCATAATTATGTTTGCAACCATAATTACTATTCCACCTCACCTAACATTCCAGTATTCGTTTATTTTAATCACAATAGGTATGTGTCCTTTACATATTATTTCGATATTCTGTTCTTTATTTTCTCTTGGGTTCGAAATTATATATATTTTGGAAGAAAACATGTTGATCCGAGTCTAACGAAATAGACTGTCAATCGTTCAAGAATTTGATCGCGTTAAAAGATGTCCAATATAACCATCCAATCTTTTTAATCTTTCTGACTTGTTCGTGTCATAGGATTAAGATGGTACTTATATTGTCGCATAATCGAGCGAGTAAGAATTCGGTTTCTTTCGATAGATTCCAAAGTATTTCGGTTACGGAATTTCGAGAATAATATTTTTGTCCAAAATATTATTTAATTCTGGAAAGGATCAAGAATGACATATAACTGAGATTTTTATATAAGTACAAAGATGAGTTTAGATTATAAAACGGAATACGTATAATATTTATCGTTTATATTGGAATAATCTCGAGGAATTATACAATCGAACATAGATATAAAATTATACTGAAAAGACACTTGGTATATATACGAATACGGATTCGATTAATAACTCTCCATGAAAACAACATTAAATGTGATATGAAATATGTTTCAGTAAAATAATATGATCGTGGTTCAATACGATTTTCATATTTCAAAATAAAACTTTTAGGGAGGATTTATAATAACAATACTGGTTCGAGTTTCGTAATGATATTTATTTTTGAAAATAATAACTATTTAAAAGAGTCGCGGTAGAAATTTTTCATAGTATCGAAATTCTTAAATTTTTAATAAACAAAATTCTTATTATGGATTTATAAAACAAAATAAATTTCTCAAAATATTGTGGTCAATTTTTTTTTTAATATTAAACGAATTATACTGAATTTTCTGAAAACGTAATAATCAACTTAAAACAGATTCTGGGGATATTTTAATAATATAAGGAGTATCAATAATAGATTTGATAAAGAGAAAATTATAGTATTGACGGATTTTTCGCAATCTTATAAATTTGAATAAATCGTTTATTTAAATTTTTGAACGGATGAGTATTTATATATTTTTACTCAAAACTGAAATACTAGTTTAGTATAAAAATAGTAATGACTAAGAATAAATTCAATAAACTTTAGAATTATACCGAAAAGATTTAAAACGACTTGAGTTATCGAGGAATCTGTCTGATTTCTAGTTAAATAATCAGAAAAATTCTTTAGAGACATAATATCAGTATGTCTCTAGCATATCGGATTTTATAAAAATTTCGAAATTTATGGAGTAAACATATATTCTTGGAAACTTGATCATAGGAATGTTTAAGTTGGAGCGTATATTTGTATTTTATTTATAAATACTGGGATAACCGTAAGGTTAACGATTTGAATAATTACTGAGACTGGAATGTTTCGATAATTTATACGAAATTTTTGGAATATACGACGAATGATTATCAATCAACGAGTTTTTCTAGAGAGTGAAATACGATTTCTAAACTCTCTTACAAGTCGATTAAATTATCGAGGAATGATTTTGTGATATAATTTCTATTTATATATATACTTTTATAACCTTATTCATTCCTTATATATATATATATATATATATATATATATATATATATATATATATATATCTGGATTTATTTTGTGATTTCTTTTAATATATCTGGTTTCTTTTCTGTACTCTTTCTTATTTCATATGGCCTTAATATCCTGTAAGATTTCCCAGAAATTAAATGTGCATATAAATTCACAATTGTGTACAGAATTGTCAATTTACCCCACATAATCATTCTAGTAATATCCTGTAGTGGATTCGTTCTGATTTCTAATATATTGTTATGGTTCTCACCAACTTTATACTAGTTAGGCATTTTAGGTACCCAAAAATTTACTCGCCTGATATTTTCTTTAATATTTCTAATATCATAATTATTTTTCTAAGCAAAATTTCTTTTTAGAAAATATTCTGGTAGATCCTGGATTAATAAAGACTTCAAAACTGTTATTAAGCGCCGCTCTGATACCACCTGTAACGACCATGGCTGTCGGAGCCGGGTCGTTGGGTCGGGTTATCGGAGCTACGCAGCGGAATTCAGGATAATAACAGTCTTGACTCTTCCAAGATCCACGTCATCATGTCTGTTGGGTTACCTGAACACATGCCAAAAATAGTTTCTGTCAACATAAAGTTGGTGAGGTCGTGTATTTTATAAAGCAAATGGCCAGTTCGTTTATTGATAATTCTTTTATATAAAACATTCTTTTATAATCATGCTTTACAATTATAACTTCTGGAGGGGAAAATATATTCTATTATATCAATTCGATTATATGTCAATTCTAATATATTATTTCGATTATGTTCTATTAGTTGCCATTCCTATCGATGGTACCACTCTGTTTGTGGTAAATATAATTATTCCTACCCTCTACTCGGGTAAGACTGGTTCTTGTCCTCTAATTGGACAAGAAAGGAATTGGCGATATACCGGTCAGTACTGTCCTTGTCGTTTCTATTATCCCCTTTTTATTATATAACTTTTATTAGTAATCATTCTTTTATGTAAAGCATTATTATGTTTTCTTATAAATGACATGTATTCCCCCGAAAACGCTTAATAAAACAGTAAAAGTGGGGAGTTCACGATACTCACAGGTTTGCGTTATATCTTCTGCTAATCTTCTTATTACAATTATATTTCATATATATATATATATATATATATATATATATATATATATATATATATATCGATACGTGTTACGCGTGGGACTTGTTAGATTGTAATACTTAGGATATATATCATATATACAATTTATATATATAGAATTCAGTATATATTAGATAGTCCTAAACTCGGGGTTTATTATTGACACGACACAGACATCCTAAATCTAGCTGGCCATTACAGCTTGGCATGCAAAAAAAATAAAGCTGGCCATTACAGCTTGGCACACGAACCTATAGAACTCTAGACACGAACTTACCCGGATGATGGTTCGGCAGAGCATATTATTATTAACCCGAGTCTAGTATATCATCAATATATCAAATTGTGTATATATAAACGTATATATTTTATATATGATTATTATTCTCTTATTATTATTATCAAGTCCGTACGTTATCCGTATTATATATATATATTAGTATAATTCTAATAATATTCCTCGTCTAGCTATTGGACCGGGTTCTATTCCGGGTGTTGACCGAGTCACTGAGTCGACTCGGTATCGTACTAGTATTCACCAACTTGATTATCGGTACCTCGCACAATCATAATCATTATATTAATAACCGATTATTAGATTGTATAACCAATAAATCAATATATTAGAACTTACCAAGATAATAACCGGATACTCCCCGGGTTATTACCGGAATATTATTCAAACGTGACTGGAGATTAACCGGAGCTTTGGTTATGATTAAGATTGTTATTGATTCAACTCTAGTCTCCTGTTCACATCATATAACAATACTTATCAGTTAATAACAATAATCAAAAGATAATTATTAGTAACCAATTCTTTAACCGGTTGATAAGGAAACCCAATCAAATTACATGCCTTGTGAGCTTTCATCTCCACACACGCATCGATGTGTGTGTGTGAGTTATAATATTATCGGGTGTTTCAACAGAGAGTTCACAAGTACCAAACATGAGCCGAAGGGTGGTTAAGATATAACCAAAATCTGATCGGAACCTCATCAGAGGTTAACCGGTCCTTCAGTTATTATCATCATCAACATCAGTTTGTGGGTTATACCAGGCTTACGACAATCACCATAACCCGGTGACTGTCCGGTTATAATAACGAGGAGGAGAAGGATTATTATCGGTCATGGGGATTACCGGTGACAGTGGGTTTCCGATGACAGTCACCATAACCGGTGACTGTTTGGTTTCGTTTATCGGGAACAGAGAGGAGCAAAGGTTTGGGTTTTGATTGTTGGTTGATGTTTGATAACAGAAACAGAAGAAGAAGAGGGTTCGGAGAGGTAGAGACTTACCGGAGGGAAGAGGACAACAGTGCCGGAGATGGTGGCCGAAAACAGTAGTGGAGGCGGCGACGGCCGCCATGGCTGTCCGCTGGGAGCTGCTCTCTGGTCGGCTGCCATAAACACACGCATATGTGTGTGATGCGTGGGTTTTCAGACAAGAGAGAGAGAAGGGATGGTTTAAATAGGTAAAGTTAAAATAGAGGGTGCTTGGCAACGGGGATAATAACTGGAACTCGGGTGTTTGGTAACGGGTATAACAACAAAATAAGGAACGTTTGGCAGCGATTGAATAGCAGATAAGGAGCGTTTAACCGAGATAATAAAAATTCAATAATTATTATCCATATAATCGGTTAAAACGGTTGGTCGCGAGATTCGAACTTGAATATTTTATTAAATAATCGGGTGGTCGGGTACGACCCGACCCGTTTAAGAGACCCGTAACACCTCGGGGTGTTACATATAGGGTGTACCGCAGCTGACCCACCACACTCCCGATACTTTGGACTCATACTGATTGTCTACCAACAGCCTAAATAGAATTACACACCACCCTCATGTACCTGTAAATCCATGATTGTGTTCCGGATCGTAATCATCGATTTACCTTACACTAAGGTGTTATGCTTTTCCATAACCCTAACAAGAAACAATTGCGTGCAACCAAAATATATTAAGTAATCGATACTGCAATGAAATAGTGACATGATTAGAGGTCCTTCCCTTTCGGGTTTTACAACCGTAATGAGAATAACATGTAAGTATAAGACATGGTTTGAGGTTCTTCCCTTTCGGGTTCACCCTTAACCGGTAACTTCCGTTCACATCGTTGGCTCTAAACACTCATATTGATAAACTCTAAGGTTTACACCGTTCCCCTCGGATTAAATCAATTCTCTAATCCGAGTCGTACATGGGCACAGGCTTAGATCTCATACGAGTTATCAACTAGTATGTTCCCTGGCCATGATGATGAACAAAAATAATGTATGTATAACATGGTTTTGCTCAAAACAGGAAAGAAAATGTGCATACCAAATATGCGTTCAAGTAAGTATATAAGTATAGCATAAAATTTCGACTGAAAGAATAGTATAACATAAATCGAATAAATCACACAATTGCACAAATTGAAAGTAAACGAGTTGAATTAATGCAAATAGGCAATGTGAAAATAATCACAAATGACGTGTTTAGAAATAACTATGAATAAAAATGGTGCAAGAATAAAATAATGAAATTTAAGGCAAGTGAGAGTGCACAGAATAGGTGTATAGCCTACTGACATGCGAGTTAAAATTTAGTAATTTTACATATATGTATTATAAAATAAAAGACATTTACCAACATTCTGATAAGAGGATATGTCCATTGTTTAAACCAAAAGTTTTGCGACTGAAAGAGTACAAGTGTAAAAGGTAAATTTTCGCAGTTTACTCGAACTTTGTGATATAGTTGAAAGAATAGTAGTAATGCATGAGAATTTTTTTTTGAAATCGAAGTGTGTTTTAGATTTAAAACATGTTCATATGAAAAGATTCCGTAGGTAAACATTTTCATGTGTTTACGAGAAATCGAGTTTGAAAAATGTTATAAGGCTTATTATTAGTTGCAAATTTCTCCCGAAAACATATATTGGATACGTCATATGAAAACAAAAGGGTTTACATTTGACTTGTAAAATATGCAATACAAGTTTATAGAATGCAAAATGAAACCATTTCATGAAGTATGTGTAAATCTAATGTGTTTTAAAAGACCAAGATTTAAAATGATGTGAATGATAAGATTAACGTATGTAATAGATTACCAATATTTAAGGAAATTCATAATTTATCATTTGAGTCCTCAAATGATAAACAAAACATAAATATCAATATCAATATCATAAAACATTGAGATTGTTTCCATAGAAAACTTTAACTAACCCAAGTATTTGAAATTTCCTAGTGACTTATGGGGGCGTACTTTAGCCTATAAGTGAATGCTCATCCCGAGAGTTCCCAGGTCGGCATACGGGTCCCTCGTCTGATTGGGATTTATGCAAAATACCAGGCCTAGACAGAAAACTCAGGATACAGGCGCTCACCCTTCCAAATTGCACGTGCCCCATCACTAGTAAATTCCAAAACTTTAGCAAGATTTAAAAACGAGATGCAGAAATAGATCCTTGAGATGTGGATTTCACTCCTAACTCAAAGATATATTTCAAAATTGAAAACTATTGTGGAATGAAACCAATCACTAAGTTAAGGATATCACTCCCAGCTTAGTGGTTAAGTTTCTTTTTGAAGGTAATACTCTTTGAGGTATGGATGTCACTCCTATCTCAAAGATATATTCCTAAGATAAATAACATATAAAGGAGTGAAACTAATCACTAAGGTATGTATGTCACTCCTAACTTGGTGATATCGTTTCGTTTGTGAAATTCGAGTGTGTTCTTCTCTAACAAAACATCGAAAGAATAACGAGCAAGAATCGTAGCGAAAATATCTTGAAAGAAAATAATAAGATAAAGAGAAATATACACGAGAGGACTCGTGAATGTAAGCTAAGTTATAGACTAGGCTAAAAGGCATTCTAATAACCTAATTCCCTATAACCATGGCTCTGATACCAATCCGTAACACCCCAACCGATGGCGGAAACATCGAGGTGTCACGTAGTGACGATTGTTCAATAGCTCATGGACTAAAAGTATAAATTTTGATATATTGATTAAGTAGTTTATTACATTGAAAGAAAAATTACAAGATACAATAATTCTAAAGTGACAATCAAAACTGAAATACAATGAATTCAAAATCTAAGTAAAAATTCCAAAAGCTTAAAAGTCATCTCATAAATAACCTGAAACATGTACGAAAATAGTATATGTCAATACAAAAATGTATTGGTGAGCATACCCTGTTTGAATACATATAGTAGAAAAAGAGTTTCGCAATTCACGTGTTATACTGTCTACAATTTAGTGTTCAAGCTATGCACAAATGCTACCCAAAATCAAACCTTTGTTTAATGAATAAAGAGTCACATATATATAGTATTCGCTCATAGTAGGCGATTAATAATCGTTCACACATAACAATAATCAAGTACTATTTATTGCTATGCTAGGCCGCCCAGTGGTTAATGATTAAGGTCATAAGTACACACTATCAGCGAATCAACAAGTAAAACACATACAAGAATTGCGATTGTGAATATATGATAAAACATGATTAAGTGAGTGAAGTAATAAGCGTATATGAGTCACCCCAAAAGTGCAAAGCATGAAAAAGGGGAAAGATATACTCACAGTTTGCGAAAGTGAACAAAATCCAACTTAAGCGGTCGTGAGCTAAGTAATGGGAATTCTGGGGAGTTCAACCTATAATGTATATAATTACTAATAATGAAATGTCTAAAAGTCTAAAGTATCTAGGGTCTAAGGCATTAGGGTTTGCTAAGTCGATTTGGGGAAGTAGAGTTTTTAATATAAAAGTTGTATATCCAAAATATTCATAATAAACTGTTTGTTTTTTTGGGATGTTATGTCTTTTAAACCAAATTTCCTGCTATGGTTTGTTGACAATGATCATGAATATTATGTTCCTAGCAGTAGTCTAAAATTGTAAATGTTAATGCACTGATTTTTAAAGTATGTTAATCATTTGCCAACCTTATAGTATTATAGTAAGTTACAATGAATTAGGTAAAACCATTATATTTTTATAACGATTTTTTCTATATTAATGTTTAGTAATTAGTAATTATGTTTTAGATTTTTGGTTTTATATATGAATTCCTCATAAAAGTTTAAATCTTTAAAATTTTTAACTTGTGAAAATATACATTTTTTGACTTTATTTTGAAGTCCTTATTGATATACAATTTAGTCTACTTTTAATTTGGTCAACTTTTAATTTAGTCAAGTCAATTATTAATTTTAGTCAACTTTTAAATTAAATATAAACTTTTAAATTTGTAACTTTCTAAAAAAAAGTTTTTTTTATGGTATTTCAAACTTAAAACTTATAAATAACATTTTTTGCACAAAGAATTTCAACTACATTTTTTGGATTGTTTAATTTTTTTGCACAATGTAAATTTTTTAAGTTATGAAAATATACATTTTTTGACTTTATTTTGAAGTCCTTATTGATGTACAATTTAGTCAACTTTTAATTTGGTCAACTTTTAATTTAGTCAAGTCAATTATTAATTTTAGTCAAGTTTTAAATTAAGTATGAACTTTTAAATTTGTAACTTTCTAAAAAAAGTTGCAATTATGGTATTTAAAACTTAAAACTTATAAATAACATTTTTTGCACAAAGAATTTCAACTACGTTTTTTGAATTGTTTTATTTTTTTCACAATGTAAATTAAAGATTTTAAAGAAAACCGTTTTTAGTTGACCATATGTATTTAAACTTATAATAAATGGTACGATCTATACCATTTAAACTCATAGATTTATATCATATTATTAAGTACAATTCTAACAACTTTAGTTTTTCATAAATCATTATTAGCATAAGCACAATAAAACGGTTAAATAAAAAAGTTTACAATCATAAAATAATAATCGTTCTGCTTGAAAATATCAAACTAATTGGTTGTATATTGAAAAAACAGTTTTTCATTTTTTTTATTTTATAGATTTCCCTTTTTTTAACATATTAAATCATAGTAAACATGGCAAATTTTCGATTATTTAAAAAAGTAAACGCATTTAATAAAAAAATTAAAGTCAAAACTTGTATATAATTAGCCTTGCAATTTTTTGAATAACATACTAAATTTAATATTGATTTATCTAATTTCGAAAAAATTTCATATATATTGAATTAAAAGTTCATATGGAAACATGTAAATTAAATCATTTTGATTTCCATTATCATAATTCGGTTTCCATTTCTTAAACCTATACTAAAAATACATTTTTTTATTCTTTTCAAGTATTAAGTACGATTTACATTATTATAAATCGGTTTCCATTTCTTAAGCCATATGGAAACATGTAAATTAAATCAATTAACTTTTTATCTTTTAGATTTCATTGGGTTTGTTGATGAATGGACTTCACCACAGCCAACAGAAACTAAATCTGGGTGGAAGAACAAGATGACTCTTGTGTTGATTGATCTAGAGTATGTGGTTCATCTTTTCAATTAAATTGTTTATTATCTCATAATCTATAACATTATTTTAATTTAGGTGTGTACTATCAATAGGTAGGAAGCCATATTTGAATGTTTTCCATTTAATAAACAATGTATTTTTATGTAGTGGTGTCAAAATTAGTTGTACTTTGTGGGATGAGTATTCTGACCAGATGTTTGAGTACATCAAGCATAATGAAGCGGAAGTCCATGTGGTTCTGATTGTTCAGTTTGGTAGTTTTAACAATTACAAAGGTTTGTCCTTTATTAATGTTTTTTTAGATTGTACATATTTTTACTTTTTTAATATATATAACCGTTTGTTATTTTTAATCTATTATAGGGAATATAACTGTGCAAAATGGATTTAATATCACTCGGCTGTTTATCAACGAAGCCATTGATGATATTCTTGCTTTTAAGAAAAGGTAAGATATTTATCTATCTTTCTGTTATAATATATATACATATATTTTTTGTTACATATACATAACTGATACTCTTATTTGACTTTTAACAGTTATATTGAAAAGTTTATTGCTACCGAATCCTCTTCTGCTCAACGATCTCTCGGATCTTCTGGAAGCATGAATTTGGCAGATGAATTTCTGAACAAGACCCATTTCAGCACTATTCGTGATCTTCCGTTAATAACAGAGGTATATCAGTTTTGACTTATAATAATCTAATATGAATGTTTATATTTCATTCAAAAGATTATCACTTATGTATTTTAATGTATACACTATTAGTCATTTTGTGTGGAATTATTTTTTTATTAAATGTTGACATTAATATTATTTTATTTTGCAGGTCAACAAACAAGTCATTGTTGTTGGTACAGTGAAGGGTGTGGATGCCAACGATGATTGGTATTACCTAGGTTGTGAGGCATGTAATCGCAAGGTTGAGCCAACTCTCATGTTACCTGATGATGAGGATGAAAAAGATGTTAATTCATTTAAGCAGGTTTTGGTTTGCACCAACAATGACTGTCCCAAGCATATTGTATCTGCTGAACCTGTGTAAGAATTATTTTTCATAAACATAAATTAAAATTTTACGATATTATTTAGTAAATAATTTGTTGTTATTACGTCCTTTAGGTTTAGAATTCCAATAAGGGTACAAGATTGTACTGGAATAACATCACTCACATTGTTTGATCGAGAAGCGAAAAAAATGTTGGGCATGTCAGCGATGCAGCTGCTGGAAAAATCCAAGCAGGTAATTTATTTTTTTTCTGCCTTAAACAATATATCTTATTATACCTAATGTTACTTATGAAAATTTTTATCTAGGTTTGTGACCATTCAGAGAAAATAACTCCTGCTGAATTTGCTTCATTTGAAGATAAAAAGTTTGCTTTCAAAATTAAAATTGGGCAATTTAACATTGATAAGCATATGGATGGTTATGGTATACGCAAACTTACCGATGATTCTTCAATAGTTGCTTCGCTTGAACAAAGGTTCCCTGACATTCAGGTTATTATTATCATTGAAATATTCCTTTATTATTACTCTTATGAATCATTAGTACATTTTTATTATTGTTCTTATTAATTTTTTTTGTTTTTATTATCAACGTTTCCTTTGAAGAATTACATGTATATTTTTTTTTTTCAGCTTGATCAACCTGTTTTTGAAAACATTGATATAGATGAATCTTCAACACAGAATGCATTGTCTTTGAAGGTTGTTCTTTGACTTATTTAATCATATATTCTAATTAACTTTTTAATGTAGTTTATTCTAACAAATTTTACATTTCATTTAATATTGTAGGATTCTGTTGGAGATAACACTACTCCAGAGTCATCTTCTAGAGTTGGTGCTGTACGTGATGATGAGGAAGTGAAGCATAGCCTTGACAAAGTGTATGACCTTGATGATGATGCAAGTGAATCTACAACAAAAGCTGCAAAGAAATCACCTGAGATCCCCCTTTTGGTTCCTAAGGTTGAGAAATAGGAACAATGAACAATTTCTTTAAACATTTATGCTTCGTTTGGTTTTGTTGGACAATTTCGTTTTTTTATGCTTGGTTGGGTTTTTTGGATAATTACATTTTGTTTATGATTTGTTTGGTTTTTTGGACAAATTTCATTTAAATAATTTGTGTGTTTTTCATGTCTACAATTTTTGGTGACAATTTGTTTTTCATTAATGGTTTGTTTGGTTTTTGAGACTATTTTTACATATATAAAAATGTGTAGAAATATTTAATAATGGTAAGTAATTATACCAAACAGTTACTAAAATTCTAATTAAAAAAAATCAAAAAATTCATTTTCGAAAAGATTCAACATTTTTAAATTTTAAATTCAAATTACATCAAAAATTCAAATTTTTAGTCTTCTTTAATATTGGTAGGTAATTAAACATATTTGAAGGGATAGGGAGTCTAATACAGGCGGACGCGGCCTCCTTATCCCCGCTGAACAGAGGATCCGCGGAAATGGTCGCGCAACACAGTTTCGGCTGAAAAGACTTGGGTCACAACCATACACACCTGTGGAAAACATGCGCGCGTCTGCCAACGCGCAGACTGCTCCACATCGTAACATTCTTAAGTACGAGGTACGGAAGATCAAGAGTCAGGAAGATCTACCTGCAGAGGATCACTGACACCACCAACAGGATAAAGACACGTGTCCGCGGTTGCCCAACAACCACTGAGGTTCAACAGTGACGTGACTAGTTCCATGCTTCCACCATGTTGCCCCTACTGTTCTGACCAAGCATGCTTTCCTGCTGTCAGAGGTCACGTCAGACGACGGCAGGTAAGTCAACCATGCCGGTTCAGAACAACATGCTGCCAACAGCTAGTCACAAGTTGCCACGTGTCCACGTGTAAGCTCACCGCTGACGTCATCTACAGTGGACGTCCTTTTCCCGCCTTTTTCAGATACCAAAGACAGTTGGGCCAAGCCAAGGCCCAAAGATCACAAGACTCGTCGTGGGCCTCTTCTCAAGCCCACGACCTCCATTATAAATAGAAGACTCCAACTCCCTTCAAGAGGATCGATCATTAATCATTTGTATCTAGAGCTAGAATTACTCTCACACTTTGTACTCTCCAAAGTAATAATATTCTCGGCTCTTTACAGTGGACGTAGGTCGTGCTTGACTGAACCACTTACATCTTTGTGTCTCATATTCACTTACTCACCACACACTCACTCATCTACACATTCGGGTAATCCAAACGGTTTGGGTAAAGGAACGTACATACAGTAACATAAGTGCACCCCTCGGAGATTAGTAATAATCCCCGAGTAGCTTATTGTTTCTTCATTGGCGCCATCCGTCCGGTCACAACATTTTCTTCTTTTAACCCACCCATGGCTGAACCCAACCCCAACACAACTGTCATTAATCCGGCTGAGGACGTCGACGTCCAACCCATGGGAAACGACGGTACCCCGGCCACGATCACAAAACAGTCAACCTCACGCATCCAGAAACCTGCTCGTGAGGTCGATGACGACGTAACAGACGAAAGTAATGGAGACGACTCAGACGAAGACCCAGACCAGTGGCTCTTACGTCAGAGCACCAAAAGCGCTGCTATTTACCAGCGGATGCTCGTGCGACAGGCGAAGAAGAAAGGCAAGACTCTCACTTATGGTTCTTCGCCAAAAAAGGCCCACATAAACAAAGAGACCTCCGGTCGTCGCGGTGGTCGTGGCGGGGAGCCCGACGGAAACGCCGGAGCTCAGGGCCGCGCCAGCAACCGTGACGAGTCGGATGGGTACGAGTCGTCAAGCACTGACTCTGATCGCGGTGGGAGGGACCGCACACGCCGCTCACATCGCAAGGATGTGGACGATGACTTGGTCAAACCCTTCCGCCCAAAATCATTTGCGGAAAAATCAAAATTCGTCGCTCGAATAGCAACGGCGACATTCCCAAGAACAGCCAAACTTCCCAGCAGTGTCGGCGTGTACGACGGCCTACGTGACCCAGATGACCACATTCACAACTTCGAGTGTGCGGGAAGTTCGGTCAACTGGCCGGTTCAGGTTTGGTGCCACCTCTTTGCCCAAAGTCTGGTTTGACAACCTCCCCGCAGGGAGCATCGCTGATTTTGATGATCTCACCGACAAGTTCGGTAATCATTTCTCACACCTTCGAAAACACAAGAAAGACAAAGCATACATTCTTTTATGCCGCCGATACGACCATGAGTCCATCGAGGACTTCATCGTTCGCTTCAACAAGGAGGAACTATAGATAGGCTGCGGGGAAGAACTCACCCGAGCTGCGTTCATACACAACATGCGTAGCCCGGAGTCCTGGGATGAAGTCATCCACTCTGCTAAAATATACGCTTCTTCAGAAAAATCATTTAACCAAATGCATGGCTTTCAACAAAATCACCATAATAATAATAATAATAATAATAATAATAATAATAATAATAATAATAATAATAAGAAGAAGAACAAGGGAAAGTCGGTTTGGAACCGCATTTCAGGCTCAACAGACGAGGGGAAGTACTCTCCCGCGAATGATGCTCGCAACATCATCAGCGGCAAACAGTCAAGAGAACAGCGGGGTCATTCCAAGAAAAATCAAGACTGGACCCCGTTGACCAAAACTCCATCTCAAGTCTTAAAGACGGAACAAGTCACCCTCAAGGAGCCCAAAGCCCTCGGAAGAAGACGCAACGTCGACACATCCAAATTCTGTGAGTACCACAACGACTTTGGCCATCTCACAGACAATTGCTACAGTCTCAAGCTGGAAATTGAAGCGGCCCTGAAGTCAGGACAGCTGGGACATTTGGTCAAAAACGTTCACCGCGCGACTAAGACCCAAGCTGGTGACGACGCGCAAGCAGACGGATCACGAAAAAAGATCCGTGACCTGAACACGCATGCGGCAACAATCATCACGCGCCATCAATGCAATATGACGAGGCCGGGAAGACAGCACCAGCAAGGGAAAAGAAACCGAGTGCCGAAAAACGACACATGGAAGGAAGCGGAGGTCATCTTACCGAAAGTGCGCGGCGGGGCATCCTGCACCGCTCCTTTAGTCATTACCGCGGTCTTCGGCCACTATCGAACACGGTACATGTTCATAGACGGCGATAGCAGCACAGATATCATGTATGACCAATGTTTCCAGCAATTAGATGATGAGGACAAGGTCAAGCTCGTCCCCGTAAATGAACCAATCTCGGGATTCATTCATGAAACAATCATGCCACGCGGTATGATCTCTATGCCAGTAACACTGTCAGATGGCACACATGAACGCACATAAATCTGCGACTTCATGGTTCTGCCAGCAAACTCTAACCATGACATCTTACTGGGCCGTGAGGGCATCGCACGCTTCAACGCCACCGCTTCAACGCCTCACGCAATGGTGGGATTCCCAACCAGAACAGGCGTGGCAATCATTCGGGGTAACAAAGAATGCCACTCGGCCGAAGCCGCAAAGCCGCCAAAGATGGTTAAACTGGATGCCCGGACAGAGCTGGAAAAGTGGATCCTCAATCCCAAATTTCTGGAACAAACGGTGGTCATAGGCCATGTAATCTCCGACTCCATTCGCAATCACTTGAAGCAGCTACTGATCCACAACATGGACGTGTTCGGTTGTCAACCAGCGGACATGGTCGGCGTCCCGCAAGAAATCGCGGAACACAAGCTCAACGTATACCGGTCAGTAGAACCAGTTGTTCAGAAGAAGAGAAGCATGGGGCTGGAGAAAACAAAGGCCATGCATGACCAAGTCATCGAGCTGCTCAACGCGGGCAAACTAAGGCCCATCCGATATCAATCGTGGCTCACGAACCCGGTCATGGTCGCGAAATCTAATGGCAGCTGGTGCATGTGCGTCGAATACAAAGACCTCAACAAAGCATGCCCAAAAGATTGCTATCCCCTACCGGAGATAGATCTGAAAGTAGACGGAATTCCAGATTGTTACACCCCGACTTAGGTGGGCCTAGACGGAATTCCAGATTGTTACCAAACATCTCGTAATGCAAGCAAACAGTGGAAGTAATATAAATGACTAATTTTTATAAACATCTAGTTACATATATAGTGATATACAATCTCTAACACTAGTATTCTAGGTAATAACTAAGGTTTTCGCTTGCCTTCTGGTTCGTCTGTCGGGGATACTCTGAGTTGCAGCTGCATAATACTCGAAACTCCAGAACAGGTACCTGAACACATGCTTAAAATAGTTTTGGGTCAACAATAATGTTGGTGAGTCCGTGCGTGTGTTTAATTAGTTCTAAAATAAGGTTTATCGTCTCAAAACAAGTTATCATTCAAAAAGCAAGTTCAATAAGTTAAAACAGGTTTACACGTGGTGATGTACAAGCCACACCTCAATCCTAACACTGGATCCATCTGCTCCCATTATGGACTCCCTTGGCAAAATACATGACACATACCTCAGTGGAGGGTTTCGCGGGCTTCCGGGTCCACTGCGTGCGGGGGATTCCCCAAGTAGCGCTACCCACATATTAGGCGGCCCAATCTCCCATTGGGTTAATGAGTGTGACGGTTCGGTTATCGGGAGCACATCTTGTCACATCACATCACTGGTTCATCACATTCTACTGGTTCTTCCCTGGAAGCATGTATTCACCCCAAAACAGTTTAAAATACAAAAATAGGGAAGGTTCACAGAACTCACCTGGATGCATTACGGGCGGAATAATATGAGAATGAGTGTCTGCCATCGTATTCCGGTATCTTCCTGAGTGAATCCTAAATCGACAAATATTATTTAGTGTTCGGTCTTAATTACAACTGGTCATACGTGGGGACGAGCTCGAGCGTATGGTTTCTATTTATTACAGTACCACGTCTACGTTCAGTTTCCAATAATCCTCAACCTATCCCTTTGTACTTGACAAGTGGTAGCTATAACTATGTTTGCACTTATAGTTCAAGTATCGCATTCTATTATTCTTATATCACGTATCACGTCTATTGCTAAGTCCCAATGTCTGGAGTTTATATCTTGAGTAATATTGTTTAATAGGTCTGAGTCATTAGGTACATAGGGTCTAGGTATGTGTGTTTACACATTATTGTATTTAGGTTGCGTCTTAGTCTTCGGCATCAAATGTGTCAAATCTAACATCTCCAAGACTTCATGCTTATACTTCATATCTAGGTTCGTCTATTCAATGCTATGGCATACACTAGTCACTAAAGGTTTATGTCGATCTTAATGTTTCAAGTTTATATCCAAGCACCGCTATTATTAACTAGTTCCAATTCATACTTGAGATATATGTCGCTTCAATCTGTTTCAAGTCTTAGTTTCCAATACTCAAGTGTTGAGGGTCCAATTTCCAAAGTTCCGAATTATCTAATGTATATGTGACTAGTCCAAATGTCCAAGTCTTATGTCATAGTGTCCAACCTAATAATCTCCAATGTATATGTAATTCATATCTAGTTCAAATGTCCAACATTCCAAGTGTAAAATCCCAAATGCTATACTTCCTATCTTCAAGTTCAATATATCCAAACCATTAGCCGATACTCCATATGTTCCTATGTCCGAATATTGTTAGCATGCTCGTCAAGTCCCCACACGCGTTAATGATCAAATGGTTTAATATATATAATAATTGTAATAATATAATTAATTCTTATACTTGGTTATACCTCTTAGACTTCCTGATCCAAAGTTAACAACATTGGCTGATTCATTGACTGAGGTTGACCAGAATGGACTCGGTTTGACTTCTGTTGACTCCGCCTTTGACTCGTCTCCTTGACCCGCCCCTTGATTGTAACCAAACTTTAAACCCCCAATCATCTCCATGAAACCCGCCCCTTCTGCCATAAACACCCTCGTTACCACCACTGCCATCGTAAACCACCACCCAACAACCTACACCTTCGGTACTCGAGCCCAACTCCTCAGCAGTGACCATCATCATCTTCAACCGTCTCAACAATCATCATCATAATCCTTCCAGATTATTAATCAAGAGACGGGTCGGGTTTTTACCTGGGTATGACGGTGACCGAGTAACAGTGGGGCAGCACCCCCGCCGTCGTCGTCTCCTCAACCACCACTGTCACCGTCGTCTTCATCCTCTTCCTCTACCCGATTTCTCTCTCTCTCTCTCTCTCTCTCTCTCTCTCTCTCTCTCTGGAATCGTAATAAGGTGAATGGGTGGTGAATGGTTGCTGTTTGGCTGCTGGAGCTCCACCGGAAGCGGCCGGATACCGCCGAGGATCCATTTCCTCTCTCGGATCCCTCTCTCTCTCTCTCTCTCTCTAATATTATCAGTGTATGTGTGTGTTAGATGAAGGATTGGTGAATGTGTGGTGTGTTATGCAAGAGATGAGAGAGAGTGGAGGTTTTGCGTGGGTTTTGGCAGGGAAGACAAAATGAGAGTGGTTTATAAAGAAGGGGGTGGGTTATGTGTCTCAAAGATAAGTGCCATGGGACACATGGTAATGGTGCCATGTGTCCCCATGTAATGACTAAGCAATTAGTCATGGGGTTGGGTCCGGGTTCGTATCGCGTATTTGTTCGGTCTCGTGACACGTACTCTAATAATTTTATATATATACAATGGTTCGGTTTTTAGTTTCAAACATAACCGACTTGCTTAATATTTGTTTTGGTCATTGTTTATTACACGATAACAATAATTATACACGAAAAAATTTTGGGATCCGTTCTGGGTTGTTACATTCTCCCCTCCTTACAAGAATTTCGTTCGCGAAATTAAGGTTAGGGTTATATTATGTACTTCATTTACGGTTCACAACTGGTTAAGGTTATTCAACTTGCAAGCGTCACTCATGAATGCAATCTTATAGTTATATTATTAGGTAGACCAGACGTACTTTTGAAAATCAAGGAACCTAATTCAAAACACACCACGAGATTAGCAGAAACTTCTTATACGAGGGCGCTATGTGGATCCTGCTACGTTTTTCAAAACAGATTTACAGTTCATACGAGCAACAGGAAAGCTTTAAACCTTAACAATTCTACTTATAAGAGGAGGGTATAGAGATTTACTTATCGGACAGGGTGTTTAAACAAAAGAGTGGTTCACCAATGTGACATCCGTCACTTTTCTTTATATATATATATATATATATATATATATATATATATATATATATATATATATTTTTAATAATAATAATAATAATAATATAAATAAAAAAAATTCAGATTTTATATACATTTTTTTTCTTTTAACCAAACCCAATCAACCTTATAATCCACAACCCAATCCATATCCCTCTTAATCAATTTCTGAGCCCAAACACTTCGGCCCAACAGCAGGCCCAAGCCCACTCCTTCCCTTCCCCTTGTACCTGTTCAAAAACAAAAAAAAAAAAACTAATCGCTTCTGCCAGGAATCGAACCTGAGCAGAAGCCGTAGACACACACACACGTAACCACTGGGCCAAGCCCTTGTTCCTGGTTTAATCCTAACCTACATTATATATAAACCTTGTTTCGCTGACCTCCTTTCCTTCTTCTCTGATGCTGAACGAACGCAGCAGCATGAGTGACCAAGAAGCTTCACCTTTGACCATCAATTTGACCTTTCATATGGCAACAATTGACTAAATTAATTAACGTGTAGAGTATCACGCGTATTAAACCCATTTAATCCGGTCAAAACATTCCCTTTTCTTTACACAAATCACGCATACACATTTAACCATGGTCAAAACTTACCAATTCGAACACCAAGCCATTAACCTATAAATTGATACCTTCTACACAAGCTAAACTCGCCGATTAACACTCCTGTACCTCCAATTTCTGTTATCAAACACGCATTCGAAGCCAATCGTTCACGTTTGACTTTTGGTTTGACCGAGCATAAACCCACGATTACGTATCTTGTAAGCTTTCTTTTTTTGTGGGTTTCATTGTACAGCATCTCGTGAACAATAGCCCCAATGATTCAGGGGCTATTGAACACGAATTGAATGTGTTTAGGAATTAGGGCTCATTTGATATTGAATTGGGGAAGAACACGTTTAAAAACAAGTTTATATATTAAACGATTTCAAAATAAAACAAATATGATCTATAGACCAGTTGGTTGAGACAATGTGTGGTAAGGCTTGAACCGGCCTATGGCCCAGGTTCGAGTCCCACCATCAACAAACAATTTTTTTTTGGTTTTTTCCTTATACATATATTATCTCCATTCTTTTTTTTAAAAAATCGTTTTAAAATACTAAAACTAATTTATAAATTCTATAAAATTTATTTTATGCTCTTCCACTGATAAAGTTCATCATCCAATTTTTAGCTTTTCAAAAATAATTTATTTAATATATATTATTAATAATACAAGTTTATTCATTTATATTTATTAAATTCTATAAAAATATCTAAACGATTTTATTAAATCTCACAAAAATTATCCTAAACTTGTACAACAATATACATTTCAGAAAATATTTTTATTTCAGAAAAACCGTTTATTTTATATTTTTAATTAATTTTTGTTAGTTTTAATCATAGATAAATCATAATAAATTCATTTCTCAATATTTTTGCACCAAAATTTTATATAAATTATTTCTAACTATCTAGAACTGAAATACAATTTTTAATTCAGAAATCTTTGATTTTAATATTTTTAGATATTAAAGTCATATTTTGACTATTTGAAATAATTAGATTAAATATTCTATTTTCAAGAAAATAATTGTATAAAAATTATTTTCATACTTAAAACCTTATGTTGGGACTATATTCAACTTACAACTTTACAAAGAGACTTTTATTTATTTATTTATTAAATTTCTTATATTTAATAAACAATTTGTTTATTAATCAAATAAACGTTTATCCCCAATTCGAAGCCCTAGAAATACATGTATCTTAGAGTTATTTCCCTTACACGTTATCAAATACTTTAGGTTGATCATTTGGGAGTAATCTCAATTCATATCTCGTTGTCCAGTTAAATCTCAAACTACTACGTGAACTGTGAGTATTCCTACCCCTTTTTGCTTTTATACATTTTTGGGGTGTTACATGTACACTATTACAAATTACAAATACAAGTTTACATTTTCAAAATACAATTCTAGTACTATGTGCAATTGCTTACAACGTGTTTTATGCTTAGACATTACATGTGGATTACATTTGTACTTAGTGAAATCATTAACATGGTACAAGCCGACCTTAACATTGGATAGCGCTATTTGGATTGACAACCCGCCTAGATTGATTCTCCCCCTTTTTCATCGGAGAATCCGTGGCCAGTGTTAAGCTTTTATCCATTTATTGGATAAGTACACTACAGTTCATACAGTACATTATACAGTCACAGGGTTGATTTCGCTCATTTGTATGATACATAGTTTACATATTGCACTGTAGCTTGCACTTGAATTGTATAACTTTTCAACCTACTATATATATCAAAACTAGGAATGCTCACCAACATTTCATATGTTGACCAAATCTATTTTGTACATGTTTCAGGTGCAGTTTGATCTAGTGCTTTAACAAGAGATACTTAGTGCATTATTTTAATCAGTTATTTCGTTATTTACATTTCATTTAAGACTTTGTATTTTCCATTTCCATGTAAGACAATTTTGGATTATTCAATAATATTTACATTTTAGTACCATGAGCTTTTGAACAATCGTCACTACGTGGCACTCGATAATTCCGGCATCGGTTGGGGTGTTACAACCAAATTAGTGGTTTGATAGTCGTCGAAATGGGTAAATAAACAGCTAGGATATGGAAATCAAGGAAACAGGACCTGTAACTTCTTCAATCTTTTGGTCGTTCAGAACTAGAAAACAGTCTACGATTTACTCTAGATCAGGCCTCCAGTCTCATCTCTGTTGTACCATTGGTGTTTATATATAGGGTGTACCGCAGCTAACCCACCACACCTTTGATACTCCATAAACGTACCGGAAGTCTCTTTTTTTTTAAGGAATATGATTTATTTTTAGATTGATTCCCAGTTCCATTCCTGATGCATCATCGGTGTTTATATATAGGGTGTACCGCAGCTAACCCACCACACCTTTGGTACTTCAAAAACGGACTGGAATCTTTTTCGAAAATCCACGTGGAATTCTATACCACCATAACGTACCTGTAGATTCGCGATTATGTTCCGGATCATAATTGCCAATTTACCTTACCTTAGGGTGTTACGTCTTCCGAGGATACTGACTCAAAGAACAGGAATGATCGAAATGCAAAGATTAGTAAAACTTTTGATGGTATAGGGGACGAACAAACATTTTGTCTCGATTGAATTAATGGTTTCATCCTAAAAGGAGAGAGCTTACTAAGGAGGTTTATTGAATAATCTAAGGCTTTCTTGGCGTTTACATATGGTTCTAGGAAGTTGATCAATCCGACAGAGCTTAATTATTCAGGAAGCAAGAACCAAGTGCAAATCCTATTGTACTCAAGTGTTAACGGAAAGGTTTGGAGCATGGTGTCCAAGAGTTCTTAGTGATAAAACAGGGTATAAACTGGGTTTCCAAACGAAGTTAAATGATTCGGTTAAAGAACTTTGCCGAAATATCGAAGGAAATTCCAAAAATTAATGAGAAATGGTCGAAGGAACTATAATGAACGGGGTCCAATCATGTTCATCAAGACATTTCTCCAAGGTTTCGTCTTATCCGGAGTGTTTCACACGAGGTTTTGGATGATCCAACAAGAACATTTCGAGCTTCAAAGGAATGTAAACTAAGATTCGACATCTACTTATGTTTTATCGAGCGTCTGTTTGGTGTTCAAGAGTGGTTGCTTGAGATGTTTGTCCCATAAACGAGGATTTCTCAAGGATAGCTCGATCAAAGTAAGCTAAAAGAAGGATGAAGGATCACTTGATAGGTTCAAGGCAACAATCCATCAAGTGAGAATATTATGGTAAGGAACCCAAGAAGCACTCAAGATAAGAGATATTCCTAAGTCTTTTGTAACAAGCCGGGGTACTTTACCTAGTTTTACATTCAAGGGCATTAATTCGACTCTTACACTTACGATCTTTGACAAGATATGCCCATAATGCCCTCGCGCCTGCAGATTCATGATTATGTTTGCAACCATAATCACTAGTCCACCTCACTTAAGCATCCAAGCATATTCCTATCAAAATCATAATGTCTTATCTTATACTTTGGTTGTTTCGCGGTGTCGTTCATATGCACATAGTATCATTGGTTAGCAAGGTTTATCCTAACATGTTCAGTACCCATGTTCGACTCATCCGCTATCTCCTTGCTGCAACTCTAGTTTGTTCGCCATGCCTCGGTTTTTCCAAACCGAAATGAATTCTGTGGTTTCAAAGGTCAGGATCTTAAGGTTCACGGTTGAAGCCTAATGGAGTTCTTATTTGCTTCGGCTGTTTGCTCTGATACCAATCTGTCACACCCCGACTTAGGTGGGCCTAGACGGAATTCCAGATTGTTACCAAACATCTCGTAATGCAAGCAAACAACGGAAGTAATATAAATGACTAATATTTTATAAACATCTAGTTACATATATAGTGATATACAATCTCTAACACCAGTATTCTACGTAATAACTAAGGGTTTCGCTTGCCTTCTGGTTCGTCCATCGGGGATACTCTGAGTTGCAGCTGCATAATCCTCGAAACTCCAGAATAGGTACCTGAACACATGCTTAAAATAGTTTTGGGTCAACAATAATGTTGGTGAGTCCGTGTGTGTGTTTAATTAGTTTTAAAATAAGGTTTATCGTCTCAAAACAAGTTATCATTCAAAAAGCAAGTTTAATAAGTTAAAACAGGTTTACACGTGATGATGTACAAGCCACACCTCAATCCTAACACTGGATCCATCTGCTCCCATTATGGACTCCCTTGGCAAAATACATGACACATACCTCAGTGGAGGGTTTCCCGGGCTTCCGGGTCCACTGCGTGCGGGGGATTCCCCAAGTAGCGCTACCCACATATTAGGCAGCCCAATCTCCCATTGGGTTAATGAGTGTGACGGTTCAGTTATCGGGAGCACATCTTGTCACATCACATCACTGGTTCATCACATTCTACTGGTTCTTCCCTGGAAGCATGTATTCACCCCAAAACAGTTTAAAATACAAAAATAGGGGAGGTTCACGGAACTCACCTGGATGCATTACAGTCGGAATAATATGAGAATGAGTGTCTGCCATCGTATTCCGGTATCTTCCTGAGTGAATCCTAAATCGACAAATATTATTTAGTGTTCGGTCTTAATTACAACTGGTCATACGTGGGGACGAGCTCGAGCGTATGGTTTCTATTTATTACAGTACCACGTCTACGTTCGGTTTCCAATAATCCTCAACCTATCCCTTTGTACTTGACAAGTGGTAGCTATAACTATGTTTGCACTTATAGTTCAAGTATCGCATTCTATTATTCTTATATCACGTATCACGTCTATTGCTAAGTCCCAATGTCTGGAGTTTATATCTTGAGTAATATTGTTTAATAGGTCTGAGTCATTAGGTGCATAGGGTCTAGGTATGTGTGCTTACACATTATTGTATTTAGGTTGCGTCTTAGTCTTCGGCGTCAAATGTGTCAAATCTAACATCTCCAAGACTTCATGCTTATACTTCATATCTAGGTTCGTCTATTTGTTAGGATCTGAGTTTGTTTGTTTTGATTGTTTAACTAAGTGATGGTAATAATGAAATGAAAATAGAATGAAGGTGCAGCGGAATAATAAACTGTAAATCAAAACAAGAGAGTAAATGTTTTTAGATCGAATGCTTTCATTAATTCAAAGATTACAATCGTACAAGTTACTCCCCCTCAGCCTGATCACACAGTGTTTGTCAGAGAGAATGTTTTGTGTGTGATGCAATAGAACAGTACAAGCACTGTTCTATTTATAGACTGACTCAAACCACTGATGACCTAGGCTGACGTCACCTAAGACAGTGACCTCTAACAGAATAACAAACTTAAACATCTGCTATACAAACTACTGTTACATTGAAAGCACTGATACTAAACAGCTGTTGAAGATAAACTCTGATGGGTCTTGTATCCACTGCTGGAGCCTAAGTGCTGTTGGTTCCAGCAGTGCTTTGGTCTTCAGTACTTGTATCAGCAGTTGCTCTTCATCAGACCTTTGGTCAGCAGTTGTTCTTCATCAGTTGTTTCCTCAGCAGTTCTTTATATCAGTAGTTGTTGAGCAGTTGTTTGGATAGAACAGTAGTTAGGGTCAGCAGTCTTTTGGGAGAAGCAAGTTGTAAAGACTGTTTATTCAAGGATCAAATAGATAGCATATTTTGGCTTTCCAATCATCTGTTCTTCTCCAGGTCAGCAGACCCAACAATCTCCCCCTAGAACAGATGATGCCAAAACTCAGCTTTATTCATTGATCTTTATTTCTCATCAGACTTTCTCTGATTTGACCTTTGAATTGTAGTTCAAAGTTCAAAGCAAATAGGTCTTCTTCATCTCTTTCTAGATCCAGATTTAGCAGTGCTTGGTGATCTTCTGCACATAGGCTGTAAGCATCATCCATGCTGATCTTCTGAATCTTTCCATCAGACCTGAGCAATGTCAATTCGTGGTTGTCTTTGTTGACCTTCCACTTTAGAATTTTTGAGTCAGTGGATTTGCTGAGATGAACCTTTATTCTTGATGAGTTGGGTGAAGGTGGTCTTCCAATGAGTTCTCTGAGTTTCTCTGTTGTAGGATCAGAGAAATAATGTATTTGATTGAAGAGCCCTTCCTTGATAAATGTATCAGCAAACTTTCTTTGATCTTCCTCTGACATCTCCTTCTGCTTTTTGAACTGTCTACTTGCAGCAGCTGTGAGATCAGAGGTTTCAAGTAAGCTGTCCAGATTAAAAGTCTGTTGGGGTCTCTTCATCATTGGCTCATCAGTGTAAATTGGTTTTCTTGGAAGGCTGGGATCCTTCTTTCTATTCTCTTCCAGACTTTTGTAGGTTTCAACCAATCTTAGCTCTGACCATCTGGAAACAGACCTCATCTCCCCATAATTGGCAGCTACAATCTCCTGCCTCATCCTTTTGAACTTCAAGGCTCTGACTGGGTCTCTGCCTTTGCCAAAATTAGGAGTGGAGACTTTAGTTTTGGGGTCTTTGGCCATTTCTTCAATTCTGATCAGTTCTTCTCTCAAAGCATGAGTAGTCCAGCCATTGAACTGCTTTTTGTTTGCTTTGTAAGGCTTGGTTGCCATTATCTGTTCAAGAAGGGATTCCCTTACCTCCTTTTCCAAATCTACACTCAGAGGCATGGTGGACATGGAATTGCTCAGGGTCTTAGCAAAGTCTTCAATCCTTCTGAGTTTGCTAAGCTCTGCTGAATGGATGCCCTGAGCAGTCCTGTCATCCTTCCCTTTGCATTTCTCCCTGATGATGGCATCCACCTGTTCACCCTTGTATTTTAAATAGGTATCAATGTTGAGAGGAACAGGGAAGTTTGGGAGAGATGGGAAGGATCTTTCAGATGGTTGTTCAGTATTGTAGAAGGATTGTAATTCCCCCTTGAGTAGATCAAGTTCAAGGGGATACTGAACAACCAATGGTGTAATGGTTGGTGGTGGTCTATGGGATTTGAATTTGGATGTATGTGGTGAGAATGAAGTGATTGGAATGGCTGTGATGGGAGGAGTGGATTGGGCAGTTGAAATGGTGGTTGGTGATGTGTGTATGTTTTCATCATGCACAACAAAGGTTGATTTTCTCTTCCTTGTGTACATGATTTTTGGTGAAGGTGATTTGGTAGCAGTGGTTGGATTAACATCTGTTGGCCTTTTAGAAGAACCAGCAGATGTTGGGGTTTTGGCTGGTGATGTAGGTTTGGTGGTTGTTTGTTCAGGTGTGTGTGTTGGTATAGTGGTTTCAGTGTTTTGGGTAGCAGTGGTTTCAGTAGCAGTGGTTTGATTAACAGAGGTTTTCAACTTAGATGGTGGTTTTCTGACATGCTTGGCAGGTCTTTTCATCCTTTTAGAGGATCCCACATCTTCAGTTTCCCTTTGTTGTTTCTTTTTGAGTTCAACTAATGACTCTGCTTTTACTTCCAAAGTGTCAGCTCTTTTCTGTTTCTCTTGAGCAGCCTTTTCAGCTTCTAAGTTTGCAGAGTCATCTACTGCTTTATTCTTCTCAGTGGTTTGTTGTGGTGGTGCTGTTGGTGTTGCTTGTTGTTGTTGTTGTGGAGCTGATGTGACATCCGTCATTTTTTTTTTCCATTATATATATATATATACATATATTTTTTTTACAATAATAATAATAATAATAAAAATAATAATAATAATGATAATAATAATAATAATAATCATATTTTTTTTTCTAACACTTGAAACCCATTATCAACTATAATTAAACCCATTACCAAACTTAAGCCCAACACACACCAACACCCACCTTCTCTTCTCTTCCCTAGCCTGCTACCCGGCCCAGCCCAACAGGTGCCCTGGAGCCCATCAGCGAAGCCCAGGCCCAGCCTTCTTCTCTTCCCTTAGTCAAAAAAAAAAACAAAACATGTTTTGCCCCTGCCGGGACTCGAACCCGAGCAGGTGGCCGGGTCAACCAAACACCACACCTCACTTAACCATCTGAGCTACGGCTCATTGATGGTTTAATCTAGACACATAATATATATATATATAAATACGCGTAATCTTAAACTTCTTCTTCTTCCCTGTCTGATCGAGTAAACAGCGACCAAGACAAAACTCGGTCAAACAATTGACCTTGACCACCTAATCACTCAAATTGGCAACCCTTTTAATTAATTAACTCGTTTTGATGCAATCCGATCATAATTACGCGTACTAACAGCTAAATCATTCCATATTTTAAAGTCTTAGGCGCGTATGATAATTATCAAGGTCAAACCTTCCAATTAACCTTAACCCTTAAACCTCAGTATAAATAGACCCTCTGCGAAGCATTACAACTCGCCATTAATCTCTTCTCAACCTCCAATTCTCTCTATTTCACACTGATTATTACTATCAAGCTCGTCGTTGTCTTTTTTTGCTTTGACCCGACATTTACAATCAATTCGTCACTGTGAGTTCGATTAATTGTGTGGGTTTTATTCATCGGCCATCACACATCAATAGCCCTATGGTTAATCAGGCTATTGGTGTGTGATTTGTCCAATTGGAAATTCTAGGGCTCGTGTATATGAATTGGGGATAATCTTGATTTCATGTTGTGTATATAATTATTATCAGACGGGATTATCACAACCACAGGCCTAGGCCAAGTGGTTGTGACCATAGGCTATAACACTGAGTACCCGGGTTCGAGTCCGGCTACTACCATTCTTTTCTGTTTCTTTTTATTTTTATAAGCAAACAAACCAACATGTATATATTTTACATTTTAAACTTATAAATTCATTTATAAATATTAAAACTATTTTATAAATTCTAAAAAAAATTATATTTATTAAATCTGAGTTAAAAGCTTTATCTACAATTTTTATTTTTCTGAATTTCATTTATTTAATATTTATAATAATTAAATCATTTTTATACTATTATATTTGTAAAAATCCATTTATATATCAAAACAATCTTATAAATTTTCACAAAAATTATCCTAAGCTTTTATAACATTAAGCTTTTCAGAAATGATTTTTATTTCAGAAAAATCATTTATTTAATATTTTTAATCAATTTTTGTTAGATTTAATCATAATTAAATCATAATAAATTCAATTTTCATTATTTTTGCACCAAAATTTTATAGAAATTATTTCTATTCATTTGGAACAGAAAAACAATTTTTAATTCAAGAATTCTTTAATTTTAATATTTTTAGATATTAAAACCATATTTTGGCAATTTGAAATAATTAGATTAAATATTCTATTTTCAAGAAAATAATTTTATAAAAATTATTTTCATACTCAAAACCTTATGTTATGATTATATTCAACTTAAGATTTTACAAAGAGACTTTTATTCATTTATTTATTAAATTCCTTATATTTAATAAACAATTAGTTTATTAAACAGATAAAACGTTTATCCTCAATTCGAAGCCCTAGAAATACCTATATCTTAGAGTCATTTTCCTTACACATTATCAATTACTTTAGGTTAATCATTTGGGAGTAATCTCAATTCATATTTCGTTGTCCAAGTTCAAATTCAAGTTATTACGTGAACTGTGAGTATTCCTACCCCTTTTTGCTTTTATACATTTTTGGGGTGTTACATGTACACTATTACAATTTCAAATACAAGTTTACACTTTTACAATACAATTCTAGTACTATGTGCATTGCTTACAACGTGCTTTATGCTTAGACATTACATGTGGATTACATTTGTACTTAGTGAAATCATTAACATGGTACAAGCCGACCTTAACATTGGATAGCGCTATTTGGATTGACAACCCGCCTAGGTTGATTCTCCCCCTTTTTCATCGGAGAATCCGTGGCCAGTGTTAAGTTATCATCCATTTATTGGTTGAGTACACTACAGTTCATACAGTACATTATACAGTCACAGGGTTGATTTCGCTCATTTGTTTGATACATGGTTTACATATTTGCACTGTAGCTTGCACTTGAATTGTATAACTTTTTAACCTACTATATATATCAAATCTAGGAATGCTCACCAACATTTCATATGTTGACCAAACCTATTTTTGTACATGTTTCAGGTGCAGTTTGATCTAGTGCTTTAGCAAGAGACATTTAGTGCATTATTTCAATTCAGTTATTTCAATATTTACATTTCATATAGACAATGTAATTTCCATTTTCATGTAAGACAATTTTGATTATTCAATAAATATTTACATTTTAGTACCATGAGCTTTTGAACAATCGTCACTACGTGGCACCTCGATGATTCCGCCATCGGTTGGGGTGTTACAGATTGGTATCAGAGCCATGGTTATAGGGAACTAGGTTATTAGATAAAAAGGCCTAGACTATAACCAAACTTCAACTTTCATGCATAGTATTTTTCTGAATTGCCTTACCCTCATTTCCCTCTACTTTCCTTCTTCTATCTTTCCCTTTTTTCTCTCTCTCCATTCTTTTCATCTTTCATCATGGTGCATAGAGACGGTGTCCTGCATGGAGTGGAAGGACTACATCAGTATGGAACAGGGACAGCACCTTTCATGAAGACACTCTTAGGCATAATGCCTACTCTTACTTTTGTTCCTTCAAAGTTGTTGAACTTTAATGAGTGTGATAAGGACACGTGCAATCTGGAAGGGTGGACGCCTGTACACTGGGTTTTCTGGCATAGGCAAGCATAGCGCATAAATCCATTTACGGACCTGTTATGCTTACCTGGGGATTCCTGGAGTGAGTGTTCACTTATAGGCTAAAGCACGTCTTCTTTGATCACCATTGGGTTCAATTCCTTTGAAAAGTCAACGTTCTTGTTGGGCTTTACAGCTAGACAAGGACACTCCAAGCATCTTATGCAAGCTTTTTCAATAATACTCTCTCGGTTCATATACAATATTTTGTATTTCACAATTTTCATATATTGCTTACAAGTTCATACTTTCATAACCATCTATGGATTTCACAATCGCACTTCACCTTACCATCTTAGCCATTTTTTTTTTTATATATTCAACACCCTATCCAAATCATATTATTTCATTTATCCACATGTTATTTATTTTAAAAACTATAACCTCATACTTTAGCACAAACTAAAGATTTCTAAAACTTGTTGTATTACCTAGTAACTTTACAAAGTACATATTTTCCTCGAACTTAAATTCAATTGATTATTTATTGACGTAACAAACAATTTTCTATAATGTTTTAAACTGTTACAAAGCCTACTTAGCTTGTACTATTTAACAACTTTTGCCTTATGTACAAAACCAATTTTGAAAATAATTTTTTTTGGAATAATATCTAGTCTCTAGATTCACTCATTTTCAACTTGTTCAAATTTTTACAATATTTGGTATATACCACAATCATGATTTCTTATACACTTGATTATAACTTTTGATCCAAACCTCAAAATTTACACTGCTACATAATCTCCTTACTATAAAATAAACTCTTTATCAACTATCTTCACATTCTCTCACAACCTTGATCCTGCTTCAAGATTTTTCAAGAACTAAATTCATATCCCTCACCTTCTCATACATGAGCTAGTTACCCATGCTAATCAAACTACTAAAAACCTGATACTTGATTCTACAGGATTTTTCCAAAACATCACTGTTTGTGAAACTTGATTTCCTCTTAACTTGACTATTCACTGGACATTTAATTATTCATGATACTTGTGTTTTCATTTTCATAATCCTATTTTCATTTTGTACCCAATTTTGTCGCACTCATTAGCATACAGCATCTAGAAATTTCCTTGCGTATTATTGTGTATTAACACAGATTGGAAATTTATTATATTGATTACGTTATTTTTAATCATACAAGACTCTACCTTACATTTATTTGAAACGTTTGGACTTGATACTTGATCTTACAGATGCTTTTCTAAGGAAACATCATTGGTTATTACATGAAACTAGATTTTTTTTCCCTTAATTTGACTACGCATTGAACATCTAATTATTCAGGATACTCGAAAACATTTAATTATTCACGATAACACTTACACTTAATGGTTGTAGTACTTACAAACTTGCTTGCATAAACATGCTATCAATTTGCAATCTATGTGAATAATAATTGCTGCACTTAATAGAGGTCGTCATGCCTTTTTCAACAGTCGGGAGAGGCCCTACAACCTACTCCACGACTGGTAGAGGCTATTGAACATACTCAACGATTGGTAGAGGTCGCTATGCCTTTTCAAACAGTCGGGAGAGGCCCTACAACCTACTCCACGGCTGGTGGAGGCTATCGAACCTGCTCAACAATCGGTGGGGTCATAGAAGGACACAAAACCCTAATGTAAGGTAAATTGATGATTCCGGTCCGGAACGTAATCATGAATTTACAGGTACGTTAGGGTAGTGTGAAATTCTATTAGAGTTTTTGGGAAGACGACCAGTACGTTTTCAAGGTCTCAAAGGTGTGGTGGGTTAGCTGCGGTACACCCTGTATACAAACACTAATGATGCATTGAAAGTGAGACTGGAAGTCGGACCAGGAACAAACTCTGTTTACTTGATAGTTCATTTAGTGTTTCTATAGTCAGTCAACTCGTACATTTATCATAGGATTCCTGAACTTGCAATTTAAGTGTCTTACTACATTCTTATTTTTCTTATTTTTCTTATTATTCGAGACAAACCTGATCCAAATCCTTAATCCACACCTATCAAACCTACCATCCAAAACAGTTTACTTTGATACCTATAAATTCACATCGTACCTTAACTCTGATTTTCCAGACCACAGTTATCTTAAATTTTACCCAAGCACCCATAACCCTATGTTTCTAATAACTTCGGGACGAAGTTTCTAAAAGTAGGGGATGCTGTGACATCCGTCATTTTTTTTTTCCATTATATATATATATATACATATATTTTTTTTACAATAATAATAATAATAATAAAAATAATAATAATAATGATAATAATAATAATAATAATCATATTTTTTTTTCTAACACTTGAAACCCATTATCAACTATAATTAAACCCATTACCAAACTTAAGCCCAACACACACCAACACCCACCTTCTCTTCTCTTCCCTAGCCTGCTACCCGGCCCAGCCCAACAGGTGCCCTGGAGCCCATCAGCGAAGCCCAGGCCCAGCCTTCTTCTCTTCCCTTAGTCAAAAAAAAAAACAAAACATGTTTTGCCCCTGCCGGGACTCGAACCCGAGCAGGTGGCCGGGTCAACCAAACACCACACCTCACTTAACCATCTGAGCTACGGCTCATTGATGGTTTAATCTAGACACATAATATATATATATATATATAAATACGCGTAATCTTAAACTTCTTCTTCTTCCCTGTCTGATCGAGTAAACAGCGACCAAGACAAAACTCGGTCAAACAATTGACCTTGACCACCTAATCACTCAAATTGGCAACCCTTTTAATTAATTAACTCGTTTTGATGCAATCCGATCATAATTACGCGTACTAACAGCTAAATCATTCCATATTTTAAAGTCTTAGGCGCGTATGATAATTATCAAGGTCAAACCTTCCAATTAACCTTAACCCTTAAACCTCAGTATAAATAGACCCTCTGCGAAGCATTACAACTCGCCATTAATCTCTTCTCAACCTCCAATTCTCTCTATTTCACACTGATTATTACTATCAAGCTCGTCGTTGACTTTTTTTGCTTTGACCCGACATTTACAATCAATTCGTCACTGTGAGTTCGATTAATTGTGTGGGTTTTATTCATCGGCCATCACACATCAATAGCCCTATGGTTAATCAGGCTATTGGTGTGTGATTTGTCCAATTGGAAATTCTAGGGCTCGTGTATATGAATTGGGGATAATCTTGATTTCATGTTGTGTATATAATTATTATCAGACGGGATTATCACAACCACAGGCCTAGGCCAAGTGGTTGTGACCATAGGCTATAACACTGAGTACCCGGGTTCGAGTCCGGCTACTACCATTCTTTTCTGTTTCTTTTTATTTTTATAAGCAAACAAACCAACATGTATATATTTTACATTTTAAACTTATAAATTCATTTATAAATATTAAAACTATTTTATAAATTCTAAAAAAAATTATATTTATTAAATCTGAGTTAAAAGCTTTATCTACAATTTTTATTTTTCTGAATTTCATTTATTTAATATTTATAATAATTAAATCATTTTTATACTATTATATTTGTAAAAATCCATTTATATATCAAAACAATCTTATAAATTTTCACAAAAATTATCCTAAGCTTTTATAACATTAAGCTTTTCAGAAATGATTTTTATTTCAGAAAAATCATTTATTTAATATTTTTAATCAATTTTTGTTAGATTTAATCATAATTAAATCATAATAAATTCAATTTTCATTATTTTTGCACCAAAATTTTATAGAAATTATTTCTATTCATTTGGAACAGAAAAACAATTTTTAATTCAAGAATTCTTTAATTTTAATATTTTTAGATATTAAAACCATATTTTGGCAATTTGAAATAATTAGATTAAATATTCTATTTTCAAGAAAATAATTTTATAAAAATTATTTTCATACTCAAAACCTTATGTTATGATTATATTCAACTTAAGATTTTACAAAGAGACTTTTATTCATTTATTTATTAAATTCCTTATATTTAATAAACAATTAGTTTATTAAACAGATAAAACGTTTATCCTCAATTCGAAGCCCTAGAAATACCTATATCTTAGAGTCATTTTCCTTACACATTATCAATTACTTTAGGTTAATCATTTGGGAGTAATCTCAATTCATATTTCGTTGTCCAAGTTCAAATTCAAGTTATTACGTGAACTGTGAGTATTCCTACCCCTTTTTGCTTTTATACATTTTTGGGGTGTTACATGTACACTATTACAATTTCAAATACAAGTTTACACTTTTACAATACAATTCTAGTACTATGTGCATTGCTTACAACGTGCTTTATGCTTAGACATTACATGTGGATTACATTTGTACTTAGTGAAATCATTAACATGGTACAAGCCGACCTTAACATTGGATAGCGCTATTTGGATTGACAACCCGCCTAGGTTGATTCTCCCCCTTTTTCATCGGAGAATCCGTGGCCAGTGTTAAGTTATCATCCATTTATTGGTTGAGTACACTACAGTTCATACAGTACATTATACAGTCACAGGGTTGATTTCGCTCATTTGTTTGATACATGGTTTACATATTTGCACTGTAGCTTGCACTTGAATTGTATAACTTTTTAACCTACTATATATATCAAATCTAGGAATGCTCACCAACATTTCATATGTTGACCAAACCTATTTTTGTACATGTTTCAGGTGCAGTTTGATCTAGTGCTTTAGCAAGAGACATTTAGTGCATTATTTCAATTCAGTTATTTCAATATTTACATTTCATATAGACAATGTAATTTCCATTTTCATGTAAGACAATTTTGATTATTCAATAAATATTTACATTTTAGTACCATGAGCTTTTGAACAATCGTCACTACGTGGCACCTCGATGATTCCGCCATCGGTTGGGGTGTTACAGCTGATTTGGTAGACTCTGGTTTCTTGGCAGACTTGGCTTGACCTTTTTGAGAAGGAGGACAACCAAAAGGATCTAGTTTTGGTAGCCTATCTCTGCCACTCTCCCCCTTTTTGGCATCATCAGCCGTGAAAGCATCATCATTTTCATCCCTGAGGATGGTGGTAGGGGCAGAGCCAGTAGTCTTCAGCAGGTGGTCCTTGATGGCTTTGATATCAGCATGGGTATCTTTGTACCTTGCATCTACCATATTCCTGATCTCAGCCATGTAGGTTTCATGTGTCTGATCAGCCAATTTTCTGTGAGCTATGATGATGGGGGAAACTGATTTCCATAACTCATTGGCTATATCAGCAGTGGATGGTTGACTCTTGGAGAGATCTGCAATTGAGCTCAGTAGAAGCTTGACATCAGATTTGATGTCTGCAACAGAGGTTTCAATAACAGAAACTCTGTCCGTCAATTCTTGGTATTTTGACCCATCTCCTAAATGAATAGGATCATCTGAGTCCCTACCAGTGGTAGTTTTACCTGATTCAGGCCTAATAGGTGAATCAGATGCCCCTTTGTCTTGGTACTGGGGACTTCCAACTGTTTTTGGAGACACTATAGTGGCTTCAACAGTTGTTGCCTTCAAGGGAGTCTTAGCTATGTAATCACTGTCCTGATGTGAGACAGTGGTCTCTACATCAGTAGTGGCTGCTCCACTTGAAAACTCACCTAGAGTTTCATTGAACCCAGGTGGTGTAACCTCCTCTTCTGTTTGTGGGATAGCAGATTGAATATTCTCAGGGCCAGTCACTTGTTGGAGTATACTCTCAGTGACAGGTGGAAGAGAGGAACTGGGATCTTCCTGAGATTTTTCAATTGCTTCAAACAGAGGTTGCATTGTTTGTGGGACATGTGATGGTGAGAGTGGTGGAGTAAGAAGAGAATTAGCCCTGGGAGAGGGGCTTGTGAACATATGGTCAAGTGACTCAAATGCATCATGATGTGTGTCCCCTTGGCTTACAACATGATCCTTTTGAGAGGATTCATGAGGAGTTTGGTCAGGTGGAGGTATGTCCAACTGTTGTGAGGAAGTAACAACAGTGGTTTCAGGTTGCTTTTGTTGTGCAACAGAGGTTTCTTCTGGTACCTCAACATCCAGAAGCCTCATTTGTGGTTGAGTGGTGGTTTTTGTGGATGGATGTTTCTTTTTGGAAGTGGCTGGTGTGGGTTTCACAGCACTGGATGTAGTGCCATGATCACCAGGAGCAGTGGGCTCAACAACAGAGGTTTTGACAACAGTTGTTGCCTTTGTCCTCTTTGTTTGTGTTTTAGAAACTTTTGACACTTTAGACACTTTTTCTTGGGTGCTTCCACCCAGCATTCTTGTGAAAGTTTCATCAGTTAAGCTTTTCATTTGCATAGCAGCACCCTTTTTGAAAACTTTTTCTGGTAATAATTTTTGTAAAATTACACTAAGAATTCTTGGGTAAATAAGAAAAGCATTGTTTGACCCAGACTTGACTGCTTTCACATTTGATACCAAGTCCATGAACAATCCCTGGGAAAGATTGAAGTCAGAGTTTGACAACATAGCATAACCCAGATATTGCATCCTCAATGGAATTTCATTAAAGGATGTGGACTTAGCAGAGACACAAAGAAGAAGAGTATGGAAGAAAAATTTCATGACTGGAGGGAAAAACTTTTTGAAAAGAGTTGATCCAGTCATCTGACCATCATACCCTCTTTCTTGGAACTCAGTGTGAAGCTCTGTTTTAGTAAAGGAATCCTTACCTGCCAGGTCATTCAGTGTGAAGGTTGTGGATATGATATCAGGGGTAATGACGATACTGGTTTCTCCAATTTTGGAAATAATGGAGATAGGCTTTTTGTCTTGTAGTAAAAACTCAGCATTCAACCAAAATTCTTGGAGTGTATCCAGATAAATGGGGGCGTTGGCGGTTAGGATGGGTAAGTATTTGGAGTTAAGGAAAATGTCGATGGTGGAATGAAATGGAGTGTTGTCATCTGTTTTAATCAGATAGGGGAGACAATTGTGTGTAGCTTTGGCTTGAAGATCCATTGTAATGGATTTCGAGGGTGAAAATGATTGAAGATTGATGAAGGGTTTGAGAGTGAAGAAGGCGGTTTACAGTATTTTGAATACAATGAGACAGTGAAACATCTGTTGTGGTAAAACAGGGTTTTTATAGGCTCAATGAAACCGCTGATGTGGCCAAACCTCTGCTTATATGAGCAGACGTGGCAATCATCTGATGGATGTAACATCTGGTGGAGAACAGCTGTTTTGGTAAACAACTGATACAAACAGCTGATGGATCCAACCGTTGGGGTTTTTTTTTTTTTTAATATAGTATATATATATATATAGGCGAACAGTTGTTTTATCTGAACAGATGTTCTGAAACAGATTTTTCAACTAACAGTTGTTTTATCTGATCAGATGTTTTGAAACAGACTTTTCAACCAACAGTGGATATGAATGAAACAGTGGTTGTTTTATCTGATCAGATGTTATAAACAGATTTTTCAACCAAACAGCTATTAAAAAAATTGAATTTCTGAACCATTTTATTATATTTTTTTTTTTAAAAAAAAAATTTTATTTGTTTAATCCATGTTTAACATACCAATTCTGGAAATCAGATTTGTAAAGGTAGATGTGTCTAAAGCTTTTGTTAACACATCTGCCAACTGATCCTCTGTTGGAACATGGTGTAAAGAAATCAAACCTTTTTCATAGCTGTCTCTGACAAAATGATGTCTTATGTCAATGTGCTTGGTAGTGGAATGAGAGACTGGATTCTTGATGATATTTTCAGCAGCTTGGCTGTCCAACATGAGTGGAGTCCTAAGTGCAGTTATCCCAAAATCCAGTAGTTGATTTTGAAGCCACATGAGTTGGGCTGTACAGCTTGCAGCAGCAATGTATTCAGCTTCAGCTGTTGAAGTTGAAACAGCTGCCTGCTTTTTTGCTTTGCCATGAAACTAAGGCATTCCCTAGAAATTGGCACCCTCCTGAAGTGGATTTTCTTGTGGTGTGACAGCCAGCAAAGTCACTATCTGAATAACCTGAAAGCTCAATGTTTCCATTAGCAGGATACCAGATACCAAGTGTGGGAGCACCTTTGAGGTATCTGAATATCCTTTTCACAGCAATAAGGTTTGACTTTCTGGGTGAAGCCTGGGATCTGGCACAGACACAGGTAGCAAACATAATGTCTGGCCTAGATGCAGTTAGGTACAATAAAGACCCAATCATACATCTATAATGTGTTTGATCAACCAGTTCATCCTTGTCATCAATAGTGAGCAGCTTGACTGTACTCATGGGTGTGCTACATGGCTTACAATCATTCATCTCAAATCTGGTTAATAAGTTCTTTACATATTTGTTTTGGTGAATGAATGTGCCATTTTGCAGTTGTTTCACTTGAAGACCAAGGAAACACTGAAGCTCACCCATGGCACTCATCTCAAACTCTGCTGTCATGAGTCTTCTGAACTCTTCACACATTTGGTTACATGTGGATCCAAAAATGATGTCATCCACATATATTTGAACAATCATTAAGTGTTTCCCTTTCCATTTAAGAAATAAAGTTTTGTCAATTTTACCTCTTGTGAAGCCAATGGATAAGAGAAATGTGGAAAGAGTTTCATACCAGGCCCTTGGTGCTTGTTTGAGTCCATACAAGGCTTTATTGAGCTTGTAGACATAGTCAGGATGGAATGTGTCTTCAAAACCAGGTGGCTGACATACATAGACCTCCTCCTGAATTTTGCCATAAAGGAAAGCACATTTGATGTCCATCTGATACACCTTTATGTTGTGGTTGACAGCAAAGGCTAAAAAGAGTCTGATGGCCTCTAGTCTAGCTACAGGAGCAAAGGTCTCATCATAATCTATTCCTTCTTCTTGTCTGAAGCCTTGAACCACAAGCCTGGCTTTATTCTTGACAACAATACCCCTTTCATCAGTCCTGTTTTTGAAGACCCACTTTGTTCCTATAGGACAAACATCCTTAGGAAGTGGTACAAGCTCCCATACTTGTTGTCTTTTGAATTGAAGGAGTTCTTCTTGCATGGCTTCTACCCAACTGTTGTCTTTCAGTGCCTCTTGGTACTTGACAGGTTGTGTGAGGGATAAGAAACCTGCAAAAAGACAGATATTTGAGGATTGGCTTCTTGTGAGCACACCCTCTCTGATGTTGCCAATGATTTGGTCTGGTGGATGAGCTCTTAAGTAAATAAGATCTCCTTGATATGGAACAATGGCATTTTGAGGTGATGGACAGAGGTTTGGTGACTCTGTTGGTGTAACATCTGTTGGTACTTCTGTAGTGCCATCAGATGTTTGAAATGGTAATGGAGGAATGGGTCCAAGTGGTGTGAAACTTGACTGACTTTTGTCAACAGATGATTGACTTTTGTCAACAGATGATAGGTCAGTGGTTGTGAGGGGTGAGGCAGAGGTTTGAGGATAGGACTGGCCAACAGTGGTTGACACAGCTGTGGCAGAGTTTTGACAATTGTTTTGAACAGCTGCTTCCTCTGATGCAGAATAGACTTTGTAGTGACTGGGGATCACAACATCTGTTCTGTAATCTTGCTGTGGAGACTGTGGAATACCTGCATTGTTAGTTTTAACAGTGATATCTTCAAATTTGAATTTATCTAAATCAAATAATTCAGCAGGGTTTGCAGGAATTTTCAGAGATGAAAGTTCATTGAACTTAACATTCAAAGTTTCTTCTATTATCTTAGTCCTTGTGTTAAACACTTTGTAGGCCTTAGCAGTAGAAGAATATCCCAGAAAATAACCACAGTCTACTTTGGCTGCAAATTTTGAAATGGAATCTTTAAGATTTAAAATGAAACATGGGCAGCCAAAGATTTTGAAGAATGAGATTAATGGTTTGATTTTGAACAAGATTTCATAAGCAGTTTTTTGATGTCTGGGGTTGATCAAAACTCTGTTTTGAACATAGCAAGCAGTGTTTACAGCTTCTGCCCAAAAGGACAGTGGCAAACCAGAATCTGCTAGCATGGTTCTTGCAGCTTCTATAAGAGTTCTATTTTTCCTCTCAACTACCCCATTTTGTTCTGGTGTTCTTGGGATGCTGAACTGCCTCACAATCCCTTTTGACACACAGAAGTCATCCAACTCCTTATTTTTAAACTCTGTTCCATTGTCACTCCTGAAGACTTTTACTGGCAAGTCATATTGCTTTTCAACCTTGGTGACAAAGTCCTTCAATATACCTGCAGTCTCATCCTTAGAGTGTAAAAAGTAAGTCCATGTAAACCTAGAAAAATCATCAACTATGACAAGACAAAATCTCTTTCTTCTTAGACTCATGATTTTAACAGGGCCAAACAAGTCCATGTGCAACAGTTGTAAACACTGACTAGTTTTGGACTCATCAATGGATTTGTAAGAGCTTTTATGTTGTTTCCCTTTTAAGCAAGAAACACAATGCTCATCACATTTAAATTCTTTTGATGGTAAACCTCTGACAAGGCTTTGTTTTGAGAGTGTGTTGATAGTATTAAGGTTGGTATGACCCAATCTCCTATGCCACAATTCTGTCTCCTTAGTGGAGGCAGCAGAAAACAGACAGACATTTGCCATAGGATTGTCCTTTAACATATCAACAACATACACATTGCCACTTCTATGAGCCACAAGCTGTGCTTTGCTCTCAGCAATAATGGTATCAATCTTTTTCACCACTTCTGGCCCAATAATCTTACAAGTTTTCTTTGTGAAAAATGAGCCATAACCTTTGTCACTCATTTGTGAAACACTCAGAAGATTAAACTTGAGATTATCAATAAGATTGACATTTTCAAACTTGAGTTTTCCTGCCTGTACAGTCCCTGAACCCAACACCTTACCTTTAGAATCATTACCAAAGGATATATCACCCCCTCCATGAGCCAAGAAGTCCAGAAGTAGGGCTCTACATCCTGTCATGTGCCTGGAACCTCCACTATCTACATACCAAAGACTATCTAAACAAGCAGAAGCTCCCTGCACATCAGTAAATGATTAGTTTTGGTGAGTGTCCAAAGCCAAATTGGCTTTGGATGGGTCCTCAGACCTTTCAGACTCAAGCTTTGGAAGGTGATCAGTGGTTTGGACCAATTTTTGAATTAAGGTCAACAACTGCTGCTGACCATTTGCCAGTGCTTGTATGTCAACACTTGGGGCAGCAGTTGTTTGATCACTTCCTGACAGATGATAATACCCATATGGATTTCTGTTCACTCTTGGTTTAGAGGGTCTTTTTGGCTCCTCATAAACATGTGGCAGACTGTGACATGGAGGTTGACCATAACCTCTTGGGTATTTACTTGTGGGTGGAGCATCTGTTACTTGGACATCTCTAGAAGCAGATGTTTCAAGCCTTTTTGTAACAGATGTTTGGGCAGGTGTGAAGGTCTGTTTGGGCTTTCCTTTTGGAGTACTAACCACAGGGTTTGCAAGAGTTTTTGCTTTGTATTCTTGTATTTTTACATCAAAATTTTTGAGATACAAGCACTCTTTAGTCTTGTGATTCTTTTTCCCACATATTGAGCATGTGGCTTTGGAATCACATTCACTTGTTCCTTTGTTGATATCATATGCTTTTAGAAGAAAACAGTTTTTGGTGACATGGTTCTTCTTTTCACAGAAATCACAAAACAAGTTAACAGTCTTTTCTTTCTTCTTCCCCTTTTCAGTTTTCTTTTCAGCAGATGTTTGAGCATCTGCTGGAGAATCTTTCAGGGGAATGACTTTTGCCAAGGGAATGACCCTTGCCTGAGGAGCTGTCTTTCCCTCAGGAGTTTTAAAATCTACAGGTTTATAATTCTCAAGAGTATCACACTCATCAGACCAAGTAGGTTTAAATTCATACTTTTCAAGTTCAGCAAAAGATGAGGAACCTTCTGGTTTTTCAAGAACAATTTTCTTACCATTTGGTTCAGTGATTTTAATCTCTTGACCCTGCAGGTTTGTTGGTACTATCTCAACAGACTTTTGACTCTTTGTGTCAGTGTTTTCAAAAGCTGGAGCAGTGGTTGCAAAACCAAAGCCAAACTTCACATGACTTTTGGTTTGTTTGTTGAGTAGCATCTCAAAACCTCTACATGATTCCACCCATTTTTTACATTCAACTTGGGTGGACTCAAGCTCACTTTTACAACTTTGATATTTTGTTATCATAGTTTGGAGCTGGTCTTTGGTTATAGTTGCTTCATGTTTTAAACTGCTAATTTCAGATTCTTTTGCAGTTAAACTTGTTTTCAAATCTTTTGTGAGTTTATCAAATTTAACTTCATCATCCAAAATTTTCTTTCTAAGGTTTTCATTCACCTCTTTGATGTTAGCAAATGCTATTACACATTTGTCAGAACACAATTCTTTAAGAATTTGAGGAGATACCTTAGCAGCAGCCATCAAAGCACAATCACACTTGCACTCACATTCATCAGATGCACCCCAGGGATCTGAGAGATTCACAACCTCTTCTTCAGGTTTTTCACCTGCAACAGCTTTACTAACAATATCATCAGTAACATCAGATTCAGTTACCACTTCCTCAGATTCAATCTCATCAACCATAGCCATGAAACAAAAATTTTCTGGTTCATTTTCAGCTTTGGCAACTAGTGCAAAATTCTCATCTGTTAGCTCATCAGGTAGACTGCTCCAATCAACAAAGCCTTGTGTAAAGAAGCTCTGTTGACTGGTCTCTGCAGGAGCAGAGGATGGAGCAGCAGTCGTTTGTATAGGTGGTTGAGCAACAGGTGTTTGCACATAATGAATCTGAGGAACAGTGGTTTGGACATACTGGACAGGAACAGTGTTTGAGGACTGTGCAAAATGAGCAGTGTTTTGCACATTTGGTCCAGGGGTATTATAGGAATTCTGATAAGTGTTGGTCTGTGGTCTTTGATTTGGATAGGTTATCATAGGTGTACCATGTTGACCCCTACATTCCCTAGCAAAATGACCAAACCTATGACATTTATAACACTTGATCTTTGATTTATCCAACCCAACCTTAGATCTGCCAGTCAACCCTGGAAACCTTCTCCCAGTTTTCTTGTAAAAATTATTAGTTCTTACACTGAGAAGGGCCAATTGGTGCATAATGTCCATTTCTTCCAAATCATCAGGGTCAAAGTATTTCAGGTCATCATACTCAAAGGATATATTGTCAGATGCCTGTATATCACCACCACTTGCTGTGAAAGCATAGTTTGGTGAATAAGAATCAGAGTTGAAACCAGAGTTAAAACCTGAAGTTATGTCAATAAAATGATCATAACTCTGATCCTTTGTGTTTCCAGGCACCTCATCATGACCCAAAAGTGCTGTATTCCCAAACACATAGTCATCAGACACTTTTCCAGAGTCCTGGAGCTTCTTTTTCTGGTTAAGCTCTCTTTCATAGGTCAAGAGCTTACCATGAAGCTGGGTCAGTGATAGGTCTTTAAATCCTATTGAGTTTCTCATTACAATAGCAATAGTGTCCCATTTGTCAGGTAATGATCTTAAAAACCGATGGTTCAAAGTTGAATGAGGGTAAGTAAGACCAACCAATTTTAGTTCACTAATTAAGCAATTAAATCTCTCAAACTGTTGAGTTAATGACTCTCCTTTGACATGACTGAATGTTTCATATTGTTGGTTAAGTATTTCACGGTTGTTTTCAATAACCTCCTCAGTCCCACCAAACTGCTCTTTCAGTGCATCCCACAACTCCTTTGCACTGTTACAGTGTAACAACCCAGCATATATATCATTGGGTAGAGCCATGGCCACAATACTGAAGGCCTTAGCATCTAGCTCAATTTTCTGAAAATCCTGGTCGGAGTAGTTTTCAAGTTTCTTTGGCTCAAACACTTTGGGATCTTCAGTACTCGGCACAGTCGGAACATGTGGTCCGAAGATAACCGACTTCCAACACCCAGTGTTTTGTTGAGCTAGAACATGGCTCATCCGTCGTTGCCAGATATTGTATTCAGATCTGACAAGCATCGGTGGCTTGTTGTTCGTGCCAGTGTTATGTGGATCGTGATTGATAGAAGCCATTCTCTGATTTTTCAAAAAACAAAGTCTGTTTAACAACGGTTGAAACGAAATTAAACTATTACTCTGTTTTCAATCAAACTGACAAACGATATCAATAATTGTGAGCTGATTATTAAATTGATTTGTTAGATCGAATTTAATTGACCAAGCTCTGATACCAATTGTTAGGATCTGAGTTTGTTTGTTTTGATTGTTTAACTAAGTGATGGTAATAATGAAATGAAAATAGAATGAAGGTGCAGCGGAATAATAAACTGTAAATCAAAACAAGAGAGTAAATGTTTTTAGATCGAATGCTTTCATTAATTCAAAGATTACAATCGTACAAGTTACTCCCCCTCAGCCTGATCACACAGTGTTTGTCAGAGAGAATGTTTTGTGTGTGATGCAATAGAACAGTACAAGCACTGTTATATTTATAGACTGACTCAAACCACTGATGACCTAGGCTGACGTCACCTAAGACAGTGACCTCTAATAGAATAACAAACTTAAACATCTGCTATACAAACTACTGTTACATTGAAAGCACTGATACTAAACAGCTGTTGAAGATAAACTCTGATGGGTCTTGTATCCACTGCTGGAGCCTAAGTGCTGTTGGTTCCAGCAGTGCTTTGGTCTTCAGTACTTGTATCAGCAGTTGCTCTTCATCAGACCTTTGGTCAGCAGTTGTTCTTCATCAGTTGTTTCCTCAGCAGTTCTTTATATCAGCAGTTGTTGAGCAGTTGTTTGGATAGAACAGTAGTTAGGGTCAGCAGTCTTTTGGGAGAAGCAAGTTGTAAAGACTGTTTATTCAAGGATCAAATAGATAGCATATTTTGGCTTTCCAATCATCTGTTCTTCTCCAGGTCAGCAGACCCAACACTATTCAATGCTATGGCATACACTAGTCACTAAAGGTTTATGTCGATCTTAATGTTTCAAGTTTATATCCAAGCACGGCTATCATTAACTAGTTCCAATTCATACTTGAGATATATGTCGCTTCAATCCGTTTCAAGTCTTAGTTTCCAATACTCAAGTGTTGAGGGTCCAATGTCCAAAGTTCCGAATTATCTAATGTATATGTGACTAGTCCAAATGTCCAAGTCTTATGTCATAGTGTCCAACCTAATAATCTCCAATGTATATGTAATTCATATCTAGTTCAAATGTCCAACATTCCAAGTGTCAAATCCCAAATGCTATACTTCCTATTGTCAAGTTCAACATATCCAAACCATTAGCCGATACTCCATATGTTCCTATGTCCGAATATTATTAGCATGCTCGTCAAGTCCCCACACGCGTTAATGATCAAATGGTTTAATATATATAATAGTTGTAATAATATAATTAATTCTTATACTTGGTTATACCTCTTAGACTTCCTGATCCAAAGTTAACAACATTGACTAATTCGTTGACTGAGGTTGACCAGAATGGACTCGGTTTGACTTCTGATGACTCCGCCTTTGACTCGTCTCCTTGACCCGCCCCTTGACTGTAACCAAACTTTAAACCCCTAATCATCTCCATGAAACCCGCCCCTTCTGCCAGAAACACCCTCGTTACCACCACTGCCATCGTAAACCACCACCCGACAACCTACACCTTTGGGTGTCGAGCCCAACTCCTCAGCAGTGACCATCATCATCTTCAACTGTCTCAACAATCATCATCATAATCCTTCCATATTATTAATCAAGAGATGGGTCGGGTTTTTACCTGGGTATGACGGTGACCGAGTAACAGCGGTGCAGCACCCCCGCCGTCGTCGTCTCCTCGACCACCGCTGTCACCGTCGTCTTCATCCTCTTCCTCTACCCGATTTCTCTCTCCCTCTCTCTCTCTGGAATCGTAATAAGGTGAATGGGTGGTGAATGGTTGTTGTTTGGCTGCTGGAGCTCCACCGGAAGCGGCCGGATACCGCCGAGGATCCATCTCCTCTCTCGGATCCCTCTCTCTCTCTCTCTCTCTCTCTCTAATATTATCAGTGTATGTGTGTGTTAGATGAAGGATTGGTGAATGTGTGGTGTGTTATGCAAGAGATGAGAGAGAGTGGAGGGTTTGCGTGGGTTTTGGTAGGGAAGACAAAAGGAGAGTGGTTTATAAAGAAGGGGGTGGGTTATGTGTCTCAAAGATAAGGTGCCATGGGACACATGGTAATGGTGCCATGTGTCCCCATGTAATGACTAAGCAATTAGTCATGGGGTTGGGTCCGGGTTCGTATCGCGTATTAGTTCGGTCTCGTGACACGTACTCTAATAATTTTATATATATACAATGGTTCGGTTTTCAGTTTCAAACATAACCGACTTGCTTAATATTTGTTTTGGTCTTTGTTTATTACACGATAACAATAATTATACACGAAAAATTTTTGGGATCCGTTCTAGGTTGTTACACGCGACGTACCAGCGCCTCATGGATACGACATTCGTGGCCGAAATAGGCGTGCGCTTAGAGGTATACGTGGATGACTTAGTCATCAAGAGTAAAGAAGAAAGCGACATGCTGCGGGATATTCAACAAACCTTCAATCAACTGCGCAAAGTGCGCATGAAGTTAAACCCCAGTAAATGTTCTTTTGGAATAGAGGAGGGCAAGTTCTTGGGCGTCATCGTCACCCGGGACGGATTTCGCGCAAACCCGGAGAAAGTGCAAGCAATAGAGCGCATGCCCTCCCCCGCATCAATAAAAGAGGTCCAAACGTTGATGGGTCGCCTGGTAGCACTCAACAGGTTCTTGTCCAACTATGCTTCAAAACCGTTCCCGTTCGTGGACACGCTAAAGAACTGCTTGAAAGGGAGTAACTTCCGCTGGACAGCGGATGCAGAAGCCGCTTTCCAAGCAATGAAGCAATGCCTCATGAACCTACCAACCCTCACGGCCCCAACACCAAAAGAACCGCTCACACTTTACCTCTCTGTTACCGAGCGGGCAGTAGGCGTCGTACTCCTGGTAGACCGCAAGGGAGTACAAACGCCCATCTACTACATCAGCCGCACCTTGCTCGATGCGGAAACAAGATACACCATTATGGAAAAACTGGTTTTAGCCCTGGTACACGCGTCCCGAAGACTGCGACGATACTTCCAAGGGCACCCGATCAACGTCCTCACAGATTACAAAATCAGTGACGTCTTGCGCAAACCGGAACTTTCGGGTCGACTGGCAAAATGGGCCATTGAGCTCGGAGAGCACACCATATATTACAAGCCCCGACCCGCGGTCTAGGGACAAGTCCTAGCGGACTTCGCCACTGAAATACCAATGGATAAAGTTGAAGAATGCAAAGCAGAGCAATCTCCCGCGCCAACACAAAACCCATCGCAGACATGGTCCCTCTTTACAGACGGGGCCTCCAACGATGATGGTTCAGGCGCAAGGTTACGTCTCATCAACCCAGACAAAAATGAGTTCACATACGCCATCCGCCTCGACTTTAAAAGCACGAACAACAAGGCGGAGTACAAAGCGTTGCTGGCAGGCCTCCGCATTGCAGAAAAAATGGGGGCCATGCACGTGGAGGCACACGTGGACTCATTACTTGTCGCTCGACAGATAAACGGGGTATACGACGCAAAGGACGAAACCATGGCACTATACTTGGAACAGGCCAAAAAACTCATGCATAAATTCGACTCCTACACAGTAGAACACATCAGGCGCAGCGAGAATAAACCCGCAGATGCATTGAGCAAAATGGCCTCCACGGTTTTCGAACACATGGCTAAAGAAGTCCGCGTCGAGGTACTCAATACCCCGTCCGTCCCGCTGAGACAGGTCAACGTCATCCAAATAGGCAACACGTCCTGGATGACCCCCATTCATGCTTACTTATCCTCCGGAACCCTGCCTGACGATAAGTCAGAGGCCCGGAAGATACAGCACAAGGCTTTGCATTACCAGCTAACAGACGGCGTCCTATACCGCCGATCCTACCTGGGACCACTACTCCGCTGTGTAGACTCCGCAGACGCACTGTTTCTCATTAAAGATATACATGAAGGTACATGCGGATTACATGCAGGACCAAGGATGGTGGTCGCGAAAATCATGAATGCAGGATACTACTGGCCCGGCATGCACACTGATGCCGTCAGAGAACTGCGCAAGTGCGACAGTTGCCAACGCCATGCGCCAAATACTTTGTGACCAAAGAATGACTTGGTACCAGTCACGGCGGCATGGCCTTTCCAAAAGTGGGCAATTGATCTCGTAGGTCCATTCCCGGCGGCCCCGGGATATGTCAAGTTTCTCATCGTGGTCATTGATTACTTCACCAAATGGGTCGAGGCGAAGCCTCTGGTCAAAATCGATGGACCCCACGTAAAAAAATTCATCTGGGAGTTCATCATCTGCAGATTCGGCCTACCAATGCAAATCGTTAGCGACAATGGCATGCAGTTTGCGGATAACATGCAACAATCTTGGTTAGCGCAAATGGGCGTCAACCAAATATTCACATCCGTTGCGCACCCACAAGGAAATGGCCAAGTGGAACGAGCAAACAGAAGCATTGTAGAAGAAATCAAGGCACGGCTGCGCACCAGGCGCACAGGATGGGTGGATGAACTACCACACGTCCTGTGGGCCTACCGCACTCACACAAAAACAAGCAACGGAGAAACTCCGTTCAGCCTAACCTATGGGTCTGAGGCGGTAATCCCGGTTGAGATGGGCTGCCCTTCCGCAAGGGTCCTACTGGCCGACCAATACAACAATGATGAAGAACTCCGAGTCAACTTGGACTTGCTCGAGGAACAGTGGGACCTGGCGGCCATCAGAGAGGCCAAATACAAGACTCAATTAGAGCGGTATTACAACAAACGCGTAAAAAATGTGCCTTCAAGGTCGGAGACTACGTTTTCTACAACAACGAAGCATCAAGCGCAGAAAAGCCAGGAAAACTCGCTCCAAAATGGGAAGGTCCATACAAAATTCAAGAAATTTTAGGCAAAGGGGCCTACGCGCTAGAAAGGCTAGACGGCATGCCCGTCCCCAGATCTTGGAACGCAGCGCAGTTGCGCTTATGTTATTTGTAACCCTGTCATCACGCCCGGCTACACATGCCGCGGCAATCATTAATAAAAGAATGTTTCCACTATTACTTGTAGCTTTACTTGTTTTTCCGCGCTGAGGCCTTCAAGACAACGCTACAGGCTATGCCGGACTAACGCAGCTTCGTGCTACGGTTAGGATGTATAAAACACCTAACCCGTGCTGCAGTCTTCAAGGCATAGCCCACTTGCCGGACAGTAACATTCGCGCCAAGGGACCACGCTAAAACCCGCTTTAGTCTCCTAGACCCGCTTTTAGCAAAGGTCAGACGTCGCGAGTAGCATGGTGCCCTGCGGCTCGAATATCCGTCTTCAAGACAAGACCCATAGGGTAAGCTTGTCGGACTAAAGACACAAGTTGCGTCGAGCATTGGTCTTCAAGGCAAAAGCAAGCGCTTAAATGCCAGATCACTTCCTTCACGCACGCGCTAACTCTTACTTACACACTAGGTGACGACTTGGTTAAATAAGTAAAACAAGAGTTAACGCGAGACAACACAAACAATAAGAAACTAAAATATTTCATTAGCTATGGGGATTAAAACCCCAACATAAATTTACAGGGAAAATAAGAACAAGCTAGCCATTCCGAGCCGCTGAAATCCACCAGCTGCTCATCAGTCTCGGGCGCCTCCTCATCATCAGCCCGCGCACCGGAAAACCCTTCACCAGCGGCCCGCAGCCGTTCAGCCTCCGCACCCTGCTCCTTAGCCTTCTCGCCCAGCTCATCTGATTTCTCAATGAAGTACCGGAAGGCAGCGGCAGGGTCGATGTGGCGATTGCAATCCGCCACAACCTGAAGGACGGGGAACTCAAGCTTATCAAATTTTGCAAGTTCCGCCAAGTATTCGTCCTTCAGGGGCTTCCCATAGTGCTCCGCGTCGATAATGCGCCCGTTGTTCTGAGCATGAAGGAAGCCATCCTCGAACCCCTCGCTATACCTATAAGCATGGGCGGAGGCGGCTATACTGGCCACTTGGTCGCCTAGCTTAGGCTCCTGCCAGAAGCGCTTGAAGAGCTGCAACAAAGAAACACAATAATTAGCAAGTATATAATCAAAATAAAAGATAGAGCTGCGGAGAAGAACAACTCACCCCGTCGACACCGCCGGTCATCAACCAGCGGAGAGACTCGCGCATCTTCTCCTGCTCTACCACAGAGCCATCCAACAGAGCCTTGGCCGCATCAGCCTCGGAAACAGCCGCATCACGATCCTTTACGGCCACATCCCTCTCCTGTTGAAGAGTTTATTTCGCCTCTAGCATCGTAAACTGCTCTTCTTCAAGAGCGGCAAGGCGGGAATTGGCCGTATCCAAATCGGCGGTCTTTAATTCAAGTTGCTTGCGCATATCGATGAACTTGACGGTGCGCTCAGTAAGAGCCTTGCACTTTTTCTCAAGCTCAGCGACATCAGCCTTGTTCTCGTCCTTAAGTTGCTGGATGCGCTCCTTTAGCAACCGCCTCTCTTCATTGTTGCGGTCGCAGGCTTCAGTCCATCGCTTCTTGTCCGCCGCCAACTCAGAAAAAACCTTTTTGGCATCATCTTCAGCACGATGAGCTCGGCGGCGGTACTCCTCAAGACGAGATTGCATGGCCGCCTCTTTTTCAGCAAGGGCGGCCTTCTCAGTCTTTAAGCGGGCAAGGTCCCGCTGCATGGCGTCATCCCGCCGCCGGAGGGAGTCCATCATCGCCAACTGACTCGCCTGACCGATGCACATATTCGTGATCAAGTCAGGGCGACTCAGGCTATCCTGGTACGCCTGTTCATAAGGGGGCACCGCCCCGCTGACGAACTCCTCCGCGGCCAGGGAATTGGAAAATAAAGTATTTTCCCTAACCGCCCAGCGAGGACGCCAAATGGCGTCACCCCCGACCCAACTGGAGCCATCATACTCTCCAGCGGGCTCCCGACCCATCGCACCGGGCGGTGCACTACCTGCCCGGCGGTCAACCCTACTACCCCCAGCGCCTCCCGCCGGGGGTGTAACACCAGAACTAGAAACTTCATCGGCCTTCCGCTTGTCCTCAGTTTCTTTTTCGGAAGACAGCCTCTGCCGCTCCAAGGCCTCAGCCTGCCTAGCGGCATCGGCGGCAGCCGCTTCCTTAGCCGCCTCGGCCTTTCTGGCAGCTTCCTCAGCGGCTGCCTTTTCTGCCGCCTTAGCGGCTTCATCGGCCTGGGTCTTCAACGTAGCCTCCGTCTCTCTACGAAGGCGCTCATCTTCTCTCTTCTACTTTGCCTCCGCTATCTCCTTAACAGTCGGGATAGGCGGAGGAGAAGAGGTCACCTTGGCAGCTGCGCCTGCAAAGCAAACAGTTAGGCAGAAGCAGAAGAAAATGATAAGTTCAAAAACAACACACACTTACCAGGAATCTTCTTCACCATCTTTTGAAGAAGCGGCTGACGCGCAGGTGGTGCGCCTATATCAAAAGAAAACATAGGGGTATCAGGCCCCTGTGATTGCGCAACTTGAACAGGGGACTTGCCCTTGTCCCTCACAGCTCCAACTCCGGCGGAAGGTCCGGCAGTTGCGCTTGTCCTACCACCTCCGCTGGCACCTGCCTCGCGCCGGCCCCTCTTTCGAGTCTTCAAGTTGAACTCACCAGCGTCGTCCTCGTCCTCAGAGGCGAGCCCATCCTTTCGCTTGTGCCGGTTCTTCACATACTCTCTGCCTGTATCCGAGGACCCTGTGTCAGAAACAGCGGACATTGACTCAACTGCATAGCAGTGCCTACGCGGGGCATGCTTCATACGCCCTTGAGAATGTCGCACCAAGGGCGGCACCTCACTTGGAAATGCAGAACAGGGGTCAGAGGACTTACGAGTGGGATAATGGTGGTTGGGCGGATTATCCAAGTTAGGATAATAAAATCGTCCAACAAACTCCTCCAAAAAGGAAACTTGCCCCTCAGGTATCCGCCTCCACTTCAGCTTCAGAGTCCCGCGGGACTCAAAGACATCAAACTTGGACACACCTGCGCATTCCACAAACACGTTAGCAAAAACTGAAGTTACCAAAGAAATTTAAAGCGCTAGATCATACCTTCTTGGGGGATGTACGGCTCTTTCCCCTCGCGGATGCCGGTGCGGCTGGTTCCCAGTAGATTGAAGGTGCCCTCGAACAGACCCTTCAACTCCAGCTTGGTCTTGTGGGTTGTAAGGGCGATGAACCAAGCTTCATCTTTATAACCCCGCATCACCTCGCGGTCAGGCACCCGCTCCTTGGACGTCACCACTTTCCAGGGCATCGCCACCAGAATTACGCCCTTCTTCAGGTAGAAGAACTTGTCTTTCCACCCATGAAGCGATTTCGGAACCTTGGTAACTATAACGGGCACCTTCGGCCGTGGCTTGAATGTAAACCATGACTCATCACGAGCCATGAAGTAAAATACATTGAACCAATCAATGGTCGGTTCAATATCCAGCGCCCGGCACTGGTTCTCAAAGTGCCCCAACCGGAGCATCCCAAACCCGCTCACTTGAGACACTACCACCCCATATTCTATCAGCGTGTCCAACTGGAAGCGGGTGCAAGGCAGACGAAACCCACATTTAGAGAAGTGGGCCTCATAAAAAGCAAGTTTGCCCTCTGGAGCGGTCAGAATGGTCTTCCCCGGGGCAGGTAACTCCGGCTTCCATTCCGACAGAATGCCGTGATCGGCACAGAAGACGTTGAAGGCGGTGGCTGTCCATTTGCAGGGGGTATTGGTGGCCAACTTCCTCTCCTTCACCTTGATCTCCGGGATGTCAAGCTCTATCTCCTGACTACTAGCCTCCGACTCATCACGGTGAGCCTCACCGGTGGGAGAGAGATTGGTTGAAAGATCAGACATTTCAACCAAATAGAAGAAAGAATGAAAGGAAAGGAAAAAGAAATAACTTGATGAAGTTTCAAGGAAATCTTCAGTCGTCACCGGAAAACTCGCCAGGAAACTTGAAGATTGCTCGGAAATTTCAAGGGAATGGACGAAAAGGATGAAGATTGATCAAGAAATTTGGGAGGTTTTGGGAGAAATTTGAAAGTGTAACCGTCCCTCAAAGCCTCCACACATATATATACCCATTGCATTTATGGCAATGGGCCCCGCCACGAAAATACAAACAGTCATGCCTTTTCATCTGGAAGGAGGAGATGATGACACGTGGCGTTGGCATCATCGAACGGCTCACAACGGCGCGTGGGCAACGGCCACAGCTGGCAACTGTTCACTTGCTGGACACGTGTCAGCAAACCTCACCATTTCCCATAATCAAACGCGTGCTCTCCCACGTGCCTGACATGAGACACGTGAGACAAGACACGTGGCACTACCCTGATCACTCGTTTAATCAACAGACGCGCGTGACGGCCATGCGCCTGACACCAGACGAAAAACCTCCTGCAAAACGTCTGGGGAGACATAAAGCAGACAACGTGTCAGACAGCTGTCTGACACGTCTGCTAAACTTCCACACAACGTTATCCACATTCGAATTCCAGGCGCCATAAATTCAAATGATTGACGACAAAGTAAATGCATCACCCAGCATTTACTCCAAGAATAGGAACGCATTTATAACAAACATGTGGCGTGACACGTCATGGCTCGCGGAGTTTTGACGTAAACGCGGACAAAGACGTTCTCCGCCTTCTCCCTTTCATAAGACAAGGCATGACACGTCATAGCTCGCGGAGCTTTGACGTAAACACGGACAAAGACGTTCTTCGCCTTCTCCCTTTCACAAGACAAGGCATGACACGTCAGAGTTCACGGACTTTTGACGTAAAGCGAAAAAAGTCGTTCTCCGCCCTTTGCCCCAAAATATAAAACATGACACGTCATAGCTCGTGGAGCTTTGACGTAAACACGGACAAAGACGTTCTCCGCCTTCTCCCTTTCATAAAACAGGGCGCGAAACGTCAGAGTTCGCAGGCCTTTGACGTAAAGCGGAGAAAGACGTTCTCCGCCTCCCCTACGACAAGACAACACGAACGGATAAGCTATCATCCGCGACTCATTTTTAATTCAGTCTAGCGCTCCACCTCATCTCGAATCGAGAACAGGAGAAGCCCTAGACTAGGGGGACTTGAAGGGATATGGAGCCTAATCCAGGCGGACGCGGCCTCCTTATCCCCGCTGAACAGAGGATCCGCGGAAATGGTCGCGCAGCACAGTTCCGGCGGAAAAGACTTGGGTCACAACCATACACACCTGTGGAAAACATGCGCGCGTCTGCCAACGCGCGGACTGCTCCACATCGTAACATTCTTAAGTACGAGGTACGGAAGATCAAGAGTCAGGAAGATCTACCTGCAGAGGATCACTGACACCACCAACAGGATAAAGACACGTGTCCGCGGTTGCCCAACAACCACTGAGGTTCAATAGTGACGTGACTAGTTCCATGCTTCCACCATGTTGCCCCTACTGTTCTGACCAAGCATGCTTTCCTACTGTCAGGGGTCACGTCAGACGACGGCAGGTAAGTCAACCATGCCGGTTCAGAACAACATGCCGCCAACAACCAGTCACAAGCTGCCACGTGTCCACCTGTAAGCTCACCGCTGACGTCATCTACAGTGGACGTCCTTTTCCCGCCTTTTTCAGATACCAAAGACAGTTGGGCCGAGCCAAGGCCCAAAGATCACAAGACTCGTCGTGGGCCTCTTCTCAAGCCCACGACCTCCATTATAAATAGAAGACTCCAACTCCCTTCAAGAGGATCGATCATTAATCATTTGTATCTAGAGCTAGAATTACTCTCACACTTTGTACTCTCCAAAGTAATAATATTCTCGGCTCTTTACAGTGGACGTAGGTCGTGCTTGACCGAACCACTTACATCTTTGTGTCTCATATTCACTTGCTCACCACACACTCACTCATCTACACATTCGGGTAATCCAAACGGTTTAGGTAAAGGAACGTACGTACAGTAACATAAGTGCACCCCTCGGAGATTAGTAATAATCCCCGAGTAGCTTATTGTTTCTTCAATATTAATTATCATTTTTAATTACTAATTTAATTATAAGTCTATAAAAACCATACTACTTTCAAACAAATAATCTGTAACACCCCAACCGATGGCGGAAACATCGAGGTGTCACGTAAGAATGAGTATACAGTAGCACATGGTAACCAATTTTAATTGAAATAAATTTAAAGTGCAAATATCCAAAAATAGAAATACATAATGAGTTTCAATGTGGAAATCTAATACATCACAAAGATCAAGCAAGCATAGACTTCAAATTGTCTTCTCATGAAAATACTCTAGCCTTCATGCATCATTATTTCCTGTTGAGTTGTAAAAATGGGGGGGTCAACTAGAAGTTGGTGAGAATACATAATCCATGTTAAGCAAATAGTTTAAGTATAAAAGTTTAGCAATTCATATGTCTATCGTAAGTTTAAGTCTACATGAATAAGCATAATATGTTGAATCGACATAATCAAACCTCCGACTAGTTTAGGTCCATCCCGTCATCCACGGTTCACCTTAGTAATATGTTGGAACGATAACAATCACCCACGCTACCTATGTAGGAGGTACACGTATCCGGGTGGGATTGTCAATCCAATAGATCTATTATTGAGTATCACCGGCTTGGCCATAGCTAATGATTATGTAATGTTGAAACTCGTTGAAACTCGTTGAAAATGTTGTTGTCTAATTCATGAGGCAATAAAGTTTACAACTAGACATGCATGTAGAATTGCTTAAGTAAAATGTTGCAAGTATAAAGAATCGCATAAACATGGTTACGTAAACACACCTTAGTATAGTATTGAGTCTTGAGAAATAGTATGAGTGTAGCCCAAAAGATTGCCAAGTATTACCCTATGTATAAGGTAACAAATAAGTCTAAGTCTATCTACTCTACAAGTATATTCTAGGGTTTCGATTTGGGGATAACCATTTGTTGGATTAATAATAAAATGTTTTAATAAATAAAGGGAAATTTGATAATTAAATAAATGATAGTCTTTTTATAAAGTTTGAATTTAGGATGGTCACAATAATGTGTTTGAAGTATAAAAAATAATTTTTATAAAATTATTTTCTTTAAAATAGAATATTAAATCTATTTATTACAAATTGTCAAAATTTAACTTTAATATTTAAAAATAATAAAATTAAAGAATTATTAGATTAAAAAATTATATTTCTGTTCTAAATAATCAGAAATATTTTATATAAAATTTTGGTGCAAAAATATTAAAAATTGGATTTATTATGATTTAATTATGATTAAAACTAACAAAAATTGATTTAAAATATTAAATAAATGATTTTTCAAAAATAAAAATCATTTCAGAAAATTTTATTGTTATAAAAACTTAGAATAATTTTTGTGGAAATTTATAAGATTGTTTTGATATTTTAATAGAATTTTATAAATATAATAGAATAAACTTGATTTAATTATTATATATATTAAATAAATAAATTTTTGAAAACTAAAAATTGTGAGTTAAACTTTTTCATCAGATTAATACAAAATAATTTTTGTAGAATTTTTAAAAATGTTTTAGTATTTTAAAATGAATTTATAAGATATAAGCAATATATATATATATATATATATATAGTTGATTGTTTCAAAAACAAAGAAAAAAGAAAAGAATTGGTGCGGCTGCCGGGTTTTGAACCCGCGTGGCCGGTTAAGAAAGCACCAAGCACAACCACTTGGTCCAGACCAGTGGTTGTGTTTGGTTTCAGTTTATTAAAAATACATAACATATACGAAATCATGTTTATCCCCAAATCATAGCATACGAGCCCTAATTTTGCAATCGAATGATTTACACAACATTAACCCAATTAACCTTAGGGTTAATGTTGTGTATTCGCCGAACATTAAAACCCACCAAAAAATACAGACTTACAATCTCGTTTTGTGCACGATTGCCCAGTCAACCTTATAAGTCAAAAATGCGATTGAATACCAAGAACAGAGGATTATTATGAAGAATTGGGGGTTGAGAAAGATAGAGTGGCGAGTTGTGAAGGTCCAGCAAGGTTCAATTTATAGTGTAATGGCTTAGGTATTCGAATTGGCAATCGTTGACTCTGAATTGAATGTGCGACGCGTTTAAGATTAAAATGGTAACAATTGATTGCTAATTGCCGTGTGTATGAGTCACAACAGGCCGGTAATCACGTTGTTATGCCAATCATAGATCAATTACGAGTTATAAGATGCTAATTATGGAAGATAATCGTCACAGTTGACTTTCCAAGTCAACTGTGAAGGTCCAAGGTCAAGATAAGTATAATTGAAACTGGAAATGAAACAAGGTATCTGTGTAGCTCAGTTGGTTAAGTTGTTGTGTATAAGGGGCCGGCTTGGGGCGCGGGTTCGAGTCCCGGCCCAAGCACTATATTTTTTAAACATTTTTCCACAATATATAAATATATATATATATATATAATTAATATAGTATTAGGGTTCCCAAAATGCCACAAAAATAATTAAATGCGAACAATAATACTAGAACTTGACGTTTTTATTAATGATGATCGTAACGTACAAGTATAAATGCGTAATGTTACATAATCAAACCAAGAAATCAGATCAATCAAACCTTCAAGAGTTCTCCTTGGTTGTTTTTATTCTTGCTCAAATCTTCTATCGTACAAGTTGAATGTATGTCCTTCTTTTATTTCAATATCAATTATTTTATTAAAACATGATCATCGTGATGTATGTTTATTTTTCTTGAATCCATATTTCTCAATAATACTTAAAAAAATTATTTTTAGTAGTTTAATATACAATTTCTAAGTAATCAAATGAATTTATTACCTTCAAATTATAAAGTTGCAATAATAACCTTCAATTTAAACACATTTATTGTAATTAACGACTTACTAAAATTCGAGTTTAAAAAATTCGTTCAATTTTAAATACGAATTATTTAAAAAAATTCAATTTTAAGTTTTAATTGCACCAAACATTCAAATGTGTAGAAATATTTAATAATGGTAAGTAATTATACCAAACAGTTACTAAAATTCTAATTAAAAAAAATCAAAAAAATTCATTTTCGAAAAGATTCAAAATTTTAAATTCAAATTACACCAAAAATTCAAATTTTTGGTCTTCTTTAATAATGGTAGGTAATTAAACATATTAATTATCATTTTTAATTACTAATTTAATTCTAAGTCTATAAAAACCATACTACTTTCAAACAAATAATCAAACCAAGAAATCAGATCAATTAAACCTTCAAGAGTTCTCCTTGGCTGTTTTTATTTTTGCTCAAATCTTCTATCGTACAAGTTTAATGTATGTCCTTCTTTTATTTCAATATCAATTATTTTATTAAAACATGATCATCGTGATGTATGTTTATTTTTCTTAAATCCATATTTCTCAATAATACTTCACTATTGGTAGCCTAACTAGGGAAAAATCTATCGTTAGTTTATTAATATGTATCTTTGAATCTTTATATGTATTACTGTTATTAAACATTTTATTTAAAAATTTCCTCCTTTTAGGTGAAATGGGACGTAAAAGACTATCTAATACTTCAAAAGGTAATTTTTTTTTGTCTATCTACAATGTTTTTCTATTTCTATTATTTGTGTTGTCTCATTTAAGTTTTCAATTTTTGTATAAGGTGATGACAAACGAACGCCGTTATCTAATATCTCAAACGGTACACAAATTTCATATTATTGACATCTTTATTTACATTATCTTATTTTTATGTAAGTAATTAAATTTTTTTTCACAGCTTTGTCTGATGAACAAAAAATTAAGAACGCGGCCGAGTGTCGCCGAATTAGAAAATTACACTTGGATGCAAAGAGATGCAAGGTCACTAATCATAATAATGTACTACAACATTTACCGCCACCTAGAATATTTAACCGTGACTCAATTCAATGTTCTAACCATTCTATTCCGCAAAGCTCAACCTTCCAAAGTACATTGAATGTTTTTACACCCGGTAAACGAATAACACTTTTTAATTTATATCTATATATAAAGTTTCAACTTCCAATCCCTATTTATGATTAAAGTAAATTTTATTTGTTTCTGTATTTTTTATAGGTCAATTGCAACCAACGCCTTTGTCTACTGTCTCAAATGGTATTTTTATTTATTTAAATAACATATTTCATCTTATAAGAAATAACTACTTTGTTATTCATTTTATTATATAAACTAATATTACTTTATATGCTCTTTATACGTTTGAAGTCAACATTAACATTGCATCGGAGTCTCGAAAATCCAGAAATATGCAAATGGATGCTAAGAGAAAGAGTGTTAAGCAATGTGAAAATACAAATCCCTCACAATTCAAAAATAGTTTGGTTTCAATCGATATATCATCCGTTACATCAAGCTTCAACAACCCTTTTAACGCATCTTATTCCGGTAATAATTGTTTGTAACATTTAATAATTTTAAGCGTTAATTTTTTCACTTTATGTCAATTTTTTTACTTTACCCCGTTTTTTTTATTTACTTTATGTATCAACAGGTTCTACAGAACGCACTCCTTTGTCCAATATTACAAACGGTATTATAATTCTATCTTACTTAAGTTTTTATCATACTTCTGTCCAAACTTATTTTATTTTTATCTATTGTTTCAGTGCCTGAACTCAGAACACAACATTCTGTAGAGTTTCGAAAGTTCAGAAAATTACAACTTGATGCAAAAAGACGTAAAGTAAATTCTGTTACTGGAACTCAAAACCAATCTAATGTTACAACTCCTACTTATCCAACCACATCTGGTACAACTTGCTATGTGTCGATTAATTTTCAAAATTTTTAAATTTTTTAATATAAAGTTTGAAATACTTAATATTAATTTCAGGTGGACTCACTAATGTTGATACAGTTTCACTTGCATCATCTTCTTCTCAAACAGAAACCATGAATACATTAAGAAGTAATCGACGTTGCATCTCACCTGTTCGCATGGTTAGTTTGTCTGACGAAGAAGCTGTCAACCCTCAACCAACTAAAGACTTGCAATATAAGGGTGTCTCTAAAGGTAAATATTAAATTTACAAAACAATTACAACTATATTGATTTCTTTTTTGCATTAATTATTTTATTGGTTTCTATTTGCAAGATTATCTGGATCACGGTGATCAAACGGTTGTATGTGAAATGTGTAACGCAAAATTGTGGAGATCAGAAGCTAGTAAAGGCCTTAAGGTTTCTGGAAGAACAACTTACATGCTATGTTGTTTTTATGGAAAGGTACAACTTCCAGATTTCAATGAGAGCAGATTAGATTATCAGAATTTTTTCAAAAACACAGAATCGAAGAGAAAATATTTCTTAAAACACATTCGCCGCTTCAATTCTATGTTTTGTTTTACTTCAATGGGAGACAAGGTTTGGAATTACTGCAGCAATTTGCTCAGCGACTAAAGATGCAAGGCGACGATCAGAACGTTGTCCAGAAGCACGAACAGGGCGTTGGCTGGCATCACGGAGCATGCGGCGAGCAGACATCTATGAGGTAGTCAATGAATAATCATGAGATTAGAAAATGTAAGTGTATAACCGTACAGATGATTATGAAAGTATGAACTTGTAAGCAATATATGAAAATCATGATATACAGATTATTGTATATGAAACGAGAGAGTATTATTGAAAAACTTGCATAAGATGCTTGGAGTGCCCTTGTCTAGCTGTAAAGCCCAACAAGAACGTTGACTTTTCAAAGGAATTGAACCCAATGGTGATCAAAGAAGACATGCTTTAGCCTATAAGTGGACACTCACTCCAGGAATCCCCAGGTAAGCATAACAGGTCCGTAAATGGATTTATGCGCTATGCTTGCCTATGCCAGAAAACCCAGTGTACAGGCGTCCACCCTTCCAGATTGCACGTGTTCTTATCACACTCATTAAAGTTCTACAACTTTGAAGGAGCAGAATAAGAGTAGGCATTATGCCTAAGAGTGTCTTCATGAAAGGTACTATCTCTGTTCCATGATGATGTAGACTTTCCACTCCTTGTAGGACACCATCTCTATGCACCATGATGAAAGATGAGAAGAATGGAGAGAGAGAAGAAGGGAAAGATAGAAGAAGGAAAGTAGAGGGAAATGAGGGGTAGGGTAATTCAGGAAATATTATGCATGAAAGTTAAAGTTCGGTTATAGTCTAGGCCATTTTATCTAATAACCTAGTTCCCTATAACAATGGCTCTGATACCAATCTGTAACACCCCAACCGATGGCGGAATCATCGAGGTGCCACGTAGTGACGATTGTTCAAAAGCTCATGGTACCAAAATGTAAATCTTTGATTATTGAATATTGTTTTACAACATGTGAAATTCAATACAATACAACAAAATAAACATAATTGAATGATTTAATCTAAGTCCAAGGTCCTATGTGAAGCGTCAAGCAGCTTATCCTGAAACATGCACGAAAATAATTTTGTCAACATATGATGTTGGTGAGTACTACTTAGTTTTGTACGTATAGTATAAGTTTTGAAAAGTAGTACAATTCATGTGGCTAGCATCACCAATGCATTATGTAAACACGCAAGTAACCAAACAAGACAAAGATCAAATGTAAAGTCTGTACAATGAAATTGATAATGAGCACCTCAACACGTGTGAGTCTAATAGAGCACCATAACACAAAGTTATGTCTAAATGAGCACCGTAACATAAGTTACGTCTGTGTGTAAAGAGCACCATAACATAAGTTATGTCTAGATGTATGATTTTGTATGTAAGCTACGTTCATGTTCAAACATAAGCACAAAGATAATCAAGACACGTATATGAATTGTAAATGAATAAAAATGTATGTGTAAATGAATACGAAAGTTTTGTATACTTGTGCATGAATCACCCCAAAAGTTGTAAAAGCGGAAAAAGGGGATAAGTAATACTCACCTTAGCAAGGTGGTAAGTCTTGTGTAATTGAATAAGTGTATCCAACGTTGCCAAGTATCACCCTATGTATAATGTAACAAATAAGTCTAAGTGTATCTAGTCTATAAGTATTTTCTAGGGCTTCGAATTGGGGATAAGTATTCGTTTGATTAATAAATTAAACGTTTAATAAATAAAATAAATTTGATAAATAAATAAAAAAAAGTCTTTTGTAAAATTTAAATCAAAGATGGTCACAATATAAAGTTTTAAGTGTGAAAATAATTTTTATAAAATTATTTTCTTGAAAATAGAATATTTTATCTATTTATTTCAAATTGTCAAAATATGACTTTAATATCTAAAAATATTAAAATTAAAGAATTCTTGAATTAAAAATTGTATTTCTGTTACAAATGAATAGAAATAATTTATGTAAAATTTTGGTACAAAAATATTGAAAAATGAATTTATTTATGATTAAAACTAACAAAAATTAATTAAAAATACAAAACGAACAGTTTTTCAGAAATAAAAATTATTTCTGAAATGTTTATCGTTATACAAGTTTAGGATAATTTTTGTGGAATTTTATAAAATCGTTTATATATTTTTATTGAATTTTATAAATAAAATAGAATAAAATTGAAATATTTATTATATATTAAATAAATAATTTTTGAAAATCTAAAAATTGGATAATAAACATTACCATTCGAATCACTTAAAATAAATTTTATAGAATTTATAAGGTTGTTTTGGTATTTTAAATGTATAATACAAGTTTAGAATTAAAAATATATGTTTTAAATCTATAAAAACAAAAAAAAGCTTAAAAAAATGTGTTGGTCGTGGGATTCGAACCTGGGCCGTCTGGCCGGTTCAACGTTTTTTGACAACATGTGTTACCAACTGATCTGTGTGACCAGTTGGTTATACTTTCTGTTTTGCAATAATTATAAACAATCATGAAAATAGTCTTCTTCCCCAATTCTAACCTATAAACCCTAGATTTTCCAATCGAATGATTCACACAACAATAACCCGATTAAGCATAGGGTTATCGTTGTGTGATTGTCGAAGATCAAAACCCATCAACAAAATGAATACTTACAGAAACGAATTCGTGTTTCACGCTAGGTCAAACAGAAAGTCAACCACGAATAAAATCACTTCGAATGAGGAATTGATACAGAAATTGAGAATTGTGAAGGAGTTTTCGGCACCTAGGGTCTGTTAATCTATGTTCAATTTATAGGTAAAGCTCGGATTAACGATTTAGCAAGGTTTGACTCGTGTTTAATGATAAACGCGTTATTATCGTTTGATTTGGTCAAACCTCGAGCTGAATTCACGCAATAAAACATGGATTGAGGTGCGAAATCTATTTTCGGAAACAATTTGATTATTAGCGAGTTTATTGGATCAGATTTGAAGGTCCTTAGTGTGTTTTTTTTTCCGACCTCGCACAGTAGCAGCAGACAAGGAAGGAGAAGTTTGGTTTGTTTTAGGAAGGGTTAAATATATTTAGGGTTGGGTTTAATCCAAGAAGGATCCGTAGCTCAGGTGATTGTGCGTGTGAGTGTGCGTGGCTTCTGCCCGGGTTCGAGTCCCGGCAGGAGCTGTTTTTTTTTTTGTTTGTTTGTTTAAAACAGAGGGAGAAGAGAGAGGGGTGTTGGGCTGGATGGTTGTTGGGCCTGGCCAGTGTTGGGCCGGTTCTTGTGGGCTCAGGTAGGGTTATGTTGTGGGTTTTGGTTGGGTTGGGTTGTTTTAGGATGGATGGTTAATGTAATGTCCAAAACCAACTCTATTATTTTTATTATTATCATTATTATTATTATTATTATTATTATTATTATTGATATTATTATTATAATAAAAGAAAAGTGACGGATGTCACAATAGAGATATTGTTGTCGAGTAAAGATCAAAGGGTCTTCAGCGTATAAGTGAACTTCATCTGTCATATCTAGCTCTCCAGTATCCATTGCTTATTCCCTTTAGAGAAGATTGTTATAGGGTTGATATACCACACAGGGAAGAAAGGAAATCTAAAAAGAAAGTAGATTCAAAGTGTTCAATGAGAGAGTATTTTGCATATCATATTCAAGACAGAGTTGGTAAGTTCTCATTGATTTTGAATGCAAGGTGACTTCTTCAACAGTTTTTGGTTGACGTTTATACCATGATAGAGAGTGAGCGCTTATTTTATGTCCGTTTTCAGCAACATAAACTTAGGTGCGAGACTTATACCAATCTTCAAACGTTGAACCAAAATGGACCTACTGATTTGTCAAAAGTAGGGACGCCTGTAATTTTACCCTCTTCTTTTACTGGTGGTGCACGTTACATGAGGGAAAATTATCTTGATGCAATGGCTATTTGTATGTGACACCCCAGGAAAATCCCACATCGGCCGTGGCCAGGAGAGATCCTTAGTTCATAAGTAATGTCTTGCCTCTTAAATCACCAACGCGTTTTGAGGCTTAATGTTAGTGGATGAGAGGAGAACTCCACAGTTAAGCGTGCTCAGGTGGGAGAAATTTTAGGATGGGTGACCTCCTGGGAAGTCTCCACTTGGGCAACCAAAAACAAATCCGTGAGCTCTGGATGGGCAAAGCGGACAATATTGGTGATGAGAGGGGCGGGGTGTTACAGATGGTATCAGAGCCACTCCTGTGCCGTTCGGGATGGTGGGTGCACACCTCATCAGGGACGATGAGACTCTAACAGGGGGTGAATGTGACACCCCAGGAACACACCTGATGTGTTTCCTGATGATTTACCTGGTCTTCCTCCCCATCGTCAGATTGAGTTTGGTATTGATCTTACTCCAGGCGCAGCTCCTATTGCCCGAGCTCCGTATCGTCTTGCACCTCCCGAGATGCAAGAGTTGTCCAGCCAGTTGCAGGAACTCTTGGAAAAGGGTTTCATCTGACCGAGTTCTTCCCCGTGGGGAGCTCCTATTTTGTTTGTGAAGAAGAAGGATGGAAGTCTTCGCATGTGTATTGATTATCGTGAGCTGAACAAAGTGACCATCAAGAATCGTTATCCTCTTCCTCGCATTGATGATCTCTTTGACCAGCTTCAGGGCTCCAGCTACTATTCGAAGATTGATTTGCGGTCCGGTTATCACCAGTTGCACGTCAGGGAAGCCGACATTCAGAAGACTGCTTTTCGCACTCGCTATGGCCATTTTGAGTTCTTGGTCATGCCTTTTGGTCTCACTAACGCACCGGCGGTGTTCATGGATTTAATGAACCGCGTATGCAAACCTTATCTCGATAAGTTCGTCATCGTGTTCATTGACGATATTCTGATTTATTCCAAGAACAAGGCGGATCATGAGGAACATCTACGGTTGGTCTTGGAACTTTTGAAACAGGAGCAGTTGTATGCTAAGTTCTCGAAGTGTGATTTTTGGTTACGTGAAGTTCAATTCCTAGGACATGTGGTGAATGAACTGGGAATCATGTCGATCCGGCTAAGATCGAAGCTATTAAGGACTGGGAAGCACCAAAGACGCCATCTGAGGTGCGGCAATTCCTAGGCCTTGCGGGTTATTATCGTCGTTTCATTGAGGGATTTTCGAAGATCGCTCAACCCCTCACTACTCTTACCCAGAAGGACCGAAAGTTCGACTGGGGTGAACCGCAGGAATCGGCATTTCAGATGCTGAAGCTTAAACTTTGTTCTGCACCTATCTTATCGTTACCAGAGGGTACGGATGACTTTGTTGTGTACTGTGACGCTTCTATTCGTGGTCTCGGGTGTGTGTTGATGCAACGCGGGAAGGTTATTGCTTATGCTTCTCGTCAACTCAAAGTTCATGAGAAGAATTACACTACTCATGACTTGGAACTGGGTGCGGTAGTCTTCGCGTTGAAAATCTGGAGACATTACTTGTACGGTACCAAGTGTGAAGTATATACCGATCACAAGAGTCTTCAGCATATTTTCGACCAGAAAGTGTTGAACATGCGGCAGCGTCGCTGGGTTGAACTCCTGAACGATTATGACTGCGCTATCAAATACCATCCTGGCAAGGCGAACGTTGTGGCGGACGCCTTGAGCAGGAAGGAGTCTACGAATCCTCGTCGTGTTCGAACCTTACAGCTCACCATTCATTCGTCGTTGCCTAACCGAATCCGTTCTGCGCAGTTGGAAGCCTTGAAGGAGGAAAACCTTAAGGCTGAAACTATGCACAGTGCTGACAAGCATCTTGAGCTCAGGACCGATGGCTTACACTATTTTGCGGGACGTGTTTGGGTCCCATTGTTCGGGGGATTGCGCGAGCTTGTTTTGGATGAAGCTCACAAATCCCGGTATTCTATCCACCCTGGCTCCGATAAGATGTATCAGGATTTGAAGATACTCTATTGGTGGCCAAACATGAAAGCTGATATAGCTTCTTATGTCAGCAAATGTTTGACTTGTGCTAAAGTCAAGGTGGAGTATCAGAGGCCGTCTGGTCTCCTACAACAACCAGAGGTTCTGGAATGGAAGTGGGAGCGAATCACGATGGATTTTGTCACCAAGCTGCCAAGGTCACCTAGTGGTTATGATATGATCTGGGTGATTGTTGACCGGCTGACAAAATCGGCACGTTTCATACCTATTAAGGAAACCGATGGACTCGAGCGGTTGGCTCGACTTTACCTTAAGGAGGTGGTTGCTCGGCACGGGGTGCCTGTCTCTATTATCTCTGATCGTGATTCTCGTTTTGCTTCACGTTTCTGGAAGGCTCTACACAAGGCTTTGGGCACTCAGTTGGATATGAGTACGGCTTATCATCCGCAAACTGATGGACAGAGTGAGCGGACGATTCAAACCCTGGAAGACATGCTTCGGGCATGTGTTATTGATTTTGGCAAAAGTTGGGAGATCCACCTGCCATTAGTGGAGTTCTCTTACAACAACAGTTATCACTCTAGTATCAAGGCAGCTCCGTTCGAGGCTCTCTACCGACGGAAATGTCGATCACCACTTTGTTGGGCCGAGGTGGGCGAGAGCCAGCTCACTGGTCCGGAACTTGTGTACGAAACTTCGGAGAAAATCGTGCAGATTCGTCAGCGTTTGGCTGCTGCTCGGGATCGTCAGAAGAGTTATGCCGATCGCCGTCGAAAACCTTTGGAGTTCCAGGTTGGGGACAAGGTACTTCTGAAAGTTTCACCATGGAAGGGCGTCATACGCTTCGGAAAGCGTGGCAAGCTTAACCCTCGATATGTCGGACCATTCGCAATCCTGGATCGGATTGGACCGGTGGCATACAAACTTGACTTACCGGCGGAGCTCGGTAGTGTGCACAACGTCTTCCATGTGTCTAACTTAAGGAAGTGTTTGGCTGATGAATCTCTCATTGTACCACTAGAGGAGATCAAGGTTGATGATCGTCTTCGCATTGTGGAGGAACCTGTCAAGATTCTCGACTACAAGATTCGTAGCCTTCGTCGGAGTAAAATCCGCATCGTTAAAGTCCGTTGGAACTCGAACCGTGGACCGGAGTTCACATGGGAACGGGAGGATCAGATGAAAGCTAAGTATCCTCATCTTTTTCCGAAACGCGCGTTTGAATCGAGGCATGTTACGGCCGAAGCGGAATGAATCTCGGGTCGAGATTCCTTTCAACGTGGGGATGATGTGACATCCGGTAATTTTCATTTTCTTTTCGTTCTGTTCTTTTTCGTTTCTTTCTTTTGGGGCTTTGCGCAATTTTCGGGACGAAAATTCTTTCAACGTGGGGATGATGTGACACCCGGCATGTTTGGCTTAAACATATTAGTAACATCTAAGTCTACCTTAGCGAGAAACGTTTATAAACAGACTTAACTGGGTTAGTTGAGTCGGGTCAAGTTAGGATTGTCCAGGGTGCAATGATCTGGAGGATCATTGGGAGTCGTTTTGGTAATACACTAGTACCGGGTTCGGTTGTTGGTAACATTACATGAACTAATTAAGTATATGTGTAAATTATGGGTCGTGTGGTGAATTGTATACATTGATGTGTTTAAATGATGTGTAAATGATTATCTATGCTTAAATATGATAAATATAGATTAAGGATGCATGCTTATGTGTTAAGATGTGTTAGAATGCGTTAAACACGACAAACTGGAAAACTAGTTAAAAATGAGTTCTGGTTCGACCACTTCGAGTGGTCGAAGGAGAATATTTTGTTGGTTCGACCCTTTGTAAATGGGCGAACCTGGGAAGTGGAATTGAAAGAATTCCTTTCGACCAGGACAGGGCTCATTCGACCCTGTGGAAGGGTCGAAGGAGGCCACCTTCGACCATTAAGTTGGGGCGAAGGAGGATTAGTATAAATACCAAACTTTGTCATTTTTCATCATTTCACAAACCCTAACCGTCCCAAAACACTCTCAAACGATCTTAATCACTAAGGAAGGAGTTTTTGCTCTTCTTTTTCATAATCTAACCTATCTACAACATCTAAACAAGAATCCAAGGTGTGTTCTTAATCCTAAACCTTTTAAAAGCATTTTAATTCGTTTTCATCTAACCCTAATTGTCCAGATCTGTTCTAAGAGTGTTTTTATGATTAAAAACCTTCTAAACATCTTTCTAAATCAAAACATTATCATTTGACATAGGTTTTCATGGTGATAAACATATGTAAATTGTGTATTATGTGGTGTTATGTGTTGTTCAATGATTTGCTGCTGTATCTATGATAGAAACATGATATAGGATTGTTATTGATGCTAGATTATTGTTGTTTAGGGTTAGGATTGGATAAATGATGATATTATGGGTATTTTGGGGTTTTAACGAATCTAGACTTGATGCATGATATTTATGATCAATAGAACTAATAAGGAAAGATCGAACACTCGACAAACTGAGCATTTTATGTTGAATATGGATCGATTTCAAAAGTTTCCAAATTGGGTAAATTATTCATGCATGAAAGTGATGTTTCCATAATCTTTACCATTTTAGGAAAGGGCTGAAACGGACATGTTATTGGGGGAAATCGGTGGGGTTTTGTAGGGATAAGTTATTCATGCTTGACTGTTGTGTTTGATGATGTTTCGAGTCGTTTTGAATGTGTTTGAAGCGTTTTTAGGAAAATTTGCACAACAGGGGCGAACCTGGACTCCTTCGACCGATCGAAGGTGCGAAGGAGAGAGTCTAGGGTCGAACCTGGGTTATTTTTGGGCGAACGTGATAAAACGGGCGAAGGAAACATCAAACGGTCGAACGAAATACAAAACGGGCGAAGGAGATTAAAAACGGGCGAAGGAGATTAAAAACGGGCGAAGGAGACTTAAACTGACTGAATCGACCGTTCTGATGCAGAAATGAGATTTTTGATACAAACTAAGTGTTTTATGCTTGATCCTTGTGTGTAATCTATGTGTACTTGATTAGTTAGGGTAATGGGTCACCAACGGAATGTCGGGTCGGTCTAGTGTGTCGGTTAAACATTTAAACACGTTTTAAAACATACTTGGTTACGATCTGGACAATCGGGGACTAGATAACCTTATGGTTATTAGTCCGAACACTTATGTGCACATTTTGATAGATCTCCGGTAGAGGGATTATCAAGGGCTTAACATCTTTACTCGTAACCGAAGAACGCTATTTAAGGTGAGTTCACGGCCCCACTTTTACTGCTTTAACTTTTAGGGGAGAAAACATGCGCTAAACTATTTTGGTAACATATGTCATACTATGGTTTTAACTTTGTATTGCTATACGATCTTTGGAAGTCCCGGGGGAAACCATGAATGTGCGGGAATGCACAACGGGGGAAATGTGGATAGATCTATTGGGCGTGACCTGCCCCACTCGTCGGCTTGGAGGGCCGGGCGGGTGCATATTGTCTCGAACAGGAACATTGGTATCATGCTGAACATTCGGGCTGCTTAAACATGCTAAACATTGCTAAACATGTCTAGTAATGGTTTCCAATCGTAGTAGTAATAAAACATACGCCTAGCTAGCGTACTTGGTAACATTGATATAGTATGGACATGGTAACGTTTTGGTAACATATTGAACAAACCTGTGAACTCACCAGCATTATATGTTGACATCTTTTTGGCATGTTTTTCTCAGGTCGCTAAGGTAGCAACAAATGGAACTAGGCGCACGGGTCTGCATTGGCGTCTAGGCATAGTTGCACGTTTTGTAATAAAAGTGTTTTGAATACTTTGGGATACTAGCATAGCTGATTAAATGCTTCTTAAATGCTTCCGCTTATAAAATCGTTGTTTATGGTTGATACGTTTTTCATATAGAGTTGTTTATTGTGATTGTTGACTTGGATCCTGGTTTGTCATGCGCCTCGCGGTAAAACCCCGCAAGTGGAAATTTGAGGGTGTGACATTGTAAAAGGCATGGATACCCTGATTTTTTTATTACAATCACATGCAATCCCAAATGGCCTGAAATTAGAAGGTTTCTTAAGGACAAGAAGACAAATCCAAAAGATAGGCCAGATATTTTAGCTAGACTATTCAAAGTTAAGCTAGACTCAATCATGAGAGATTTACGTGAAAAAGCATTATTGGGCAAGACTTCAGCAGGTAAAATTATTTACGAAAAAAATTAAGTTTCAATACGTATTCATAGATTATCATCGTAATTCACTTTTACTTATAAAATATTTATTTGTTTATATAATTACTATCATGTTTATATTTATTAAGTTTCTAACTACATTTTTTAACTTAATATTACAGCGGTTTATACTATAGAGTTCCAAAAACGTGGTCTACCCCACGCTCACATCTGTCTGTTTCTCAAAGATGACAGGAAGCTTCCCACGATTGACCATGTTGATCGTTTTGTTTCTGCTGAAATCCCTGATAAGAAAGTAGATCCGGAGTTGTTTAGTCTTGTGAGTGACTTTATGATTCATGGACCCTGCGGACGTGAATATCCCAACTGTCCGTGCATGTTTGACGGTAAGTGCTCCAAGAAATTTCCAAAGAAGTTTTCTTCTGCATCAACATTAGATTCAAATGGATATCCGGTTTATAGAAGAAGAGACTCAGGGCTATTTGTTGAAAAAGGAACTGCTAAGTTAGACAACAGAAATGTGGTTCCTTATAACGCAAAACTTTTAAAGCGTTACCAAGCACATATCAATGTTGACTAGTGTAACTAGGCTGCTTCAATTAAGTATTTATTCAAATACATTAATAAAGGACCTGATAGGGCTAAAGTTGCTTTTGTAGAAGATGATGGAGAAGGTCAAGAAGTGGTTCAAAAAGATGAAATCAAAAAACATTTTGATTGTAGGTTCCTTTCTGCATGTGAAGCTTCATGGAGGATATTTAAAAACGAAGTGCATTATAGATACCCTCCAGTTATAAGGCTACCATTTCATCTGCCCGGTGAGCAAAGTGTTGTATATGGTCCAGAAGAAAATCTTCAAAACGTTCTCGACAAACCAACAGTGTCTTCAACAATGTTTCTAAAATGGATGGAACTAAACCAAAGTGAGGCTGTGGCACGTGAACTAAGTTACATTGAAATCCCAAGTAAATTTGTTTGGAAAACAGAAGAAAAAAAATGGGACTTTCGAAAGATAGGTAAGTCAATTGGTCGTGTTCACATGGTTACTCCATCCATGGGCGAGGCGTATTTCTTGAGAGTTCTTCTCAATAAAGTAAAAGGCCCTAGATCATTTGAGGAGATAAGAACGGTCAATGGAGAAGTTTTACCAACATTTCGTGATGCATGTTATGCTCTTGGCCTCTTAGACGATGACAAAGAATATGTAGAAGCTATCGAGGAAGCTCATTATACTGGTTCAGGATAGTCTCTTCGTAATTTGTTTGCGACGATGTTGCTGTCTAATAACTTATCTAGGCCTGAGCATGTTTGGGAAAAAACATGGAAGTACGTGTCAGATGGTATTATGCGTAGACACGAAGATTTATTCGAAATTGAAGGTAAAAAATTTACGTTTAAATTTTTTTTTTCGTCCCTTTTGTTTTATATTAATAATTACACACTTTATCATTATTAGGGTTGTCTCTTACTGATGATCAAATCAAGAACATTACATTGCTTGAAATTGAGAAACAGTTGCTTCGGAATAACTCAAGCCTACGTAGATTTCCTTCTATGCCTTATCCTAATAATGATTCTATAGCATCTGCAAATAACCGTTTGATTCTTGATGAGCTGAATTATCAAGTAGGTGCGCTGGCTGAGGAATTTGCTACAAACGCACGTTCTTTAACTGATGAGCAGCGCTCAATTTTTGATGAAATCATTCATGCGGTTGATTGTAACAAGGGTGGTCTATTCTTTGTTTATGGTTTTGGAGGCACTGGTAAAACCTTTTTATGGAAAACTTTGTCTGCTGCTATAAGATCTAAAGGACAAATTGTTTTGAACGTTGCATCCAGTGGTATTGCTTCTCTTTTGTTATCCGGTGGAAGGACAGCGCATTCTAGGTTTCGTATACCTTTGAATGTTACTAAACAGTCCTTGTGCGGTATAAAGCCAAATAGTGATGATGCTGCTTTATTGAAACAAACTAAGTTAATTATTTGGGATGAGGCTCCAATGATTCATAAACATGCTTTTGAAGCACTTGATCGTACAATGAAGGACGTCTTGAAGTCAACTTCTTCAGTTAATTCTGAGTTGCCTTTCGGTGGTAAGGTTATGGTTTTAGGTAGTGATTTTAGACAGATCCTTCCTGTTGTTCCCAATGGTAGTAGAAGAGATATTTTAAATGCCTCAATAAATTCCTCTCCTATTTGGAATAGTTGCAAAGTGCTTACATTAACCAAAAACAAGAGGTTAACGTTGGGTAACAACACATTTGAAACCGAAGAAACAAAGGAATTTGCAAACTGGCTTCTTGAATTAGGTGAGGGTAAAGTTGGTGATTCAATTCATGATGATGAGGTAGATGTGGAGATTCCAGATGATCTTCTTATTAAGGATTCATCAGATCCAATTTCAAGATTAATTGACTTCGTCTACCCTTCACTCCTTCAACTTTACAAAGATAAAGATTACTTTGGAGAACGAGCAATACTTGCACCTACAAACGAAGTAGTACATGAAATTAATGAAAGGTTGCTTGCATTGTTGCCTGGGGATGAAGTCGAGTATCTAAGCTCTGATAGTATATGTCAGATTGAGAACGCTAATAACCGTTCGCAGGAAGACTTATATTCTCCTGATGTCCTTAATGGTTTAAAAATTTCTGGGTTGCCTAATCATCGATTAACACTAAAGGTCGGTATTCCCGTTATGTTGTTGAGAAACATGGATCAACAAAATGGTTTGTGTAACGGTACGCGATTACGAATCACCAAACTTGCAAAGCGTGTTATCGAGGCCGAAATCATATCAGGTGGAAACATTGGTATCAAAACTCTTATTCCTAGAATAAATATGATACCATCTGATATCAAGATTCCTGTAAAGTTCCAAAGGCGTCAATTTCCAATAAGCGTATGTTTCGCAATGACCATCAACAAAAGCCAGGGTCCGTCTTTATCTAAGGTTGGATTGTATTTAAGAGAACCTGTATTCTCACATGGCCAACTTTATGTCGCTTTGTCAAGAGTTAAAAGCAGGGCAGTAGTGAAGTTACTTATACTGGATGATAATGGGAATGTGAAAACTAAAACCAGAAATGTGGTGTATAAAGAAATATTTAGTGATATTTGAATAAAATTTGTATTCATTGTTTTATACTTTAATACAATATTTTTACTGTATTTTTCTTATACGTTATAATTCCCTAAATAGATGTACGTTGGTGAACCGCGTGTACACGTGGGCAAAAATCTATTACCATAACAAAATAACTAATGAATTAAGTTGTGTTTAGAAAAAGTAAAAACGAAAAAGAAAAAGGTCTTTGGTAATTGGTTAAAAGTTGAAGAAAAATCATGCGATCGGCAAGTCTTATCGTGTACGACAGGATTATAACTCAAGCAAGACAGATCAGATTTTTCCATTTCCTATTTCGAACACAAAAATAGATTTATTATTGGTTGTGGTTTGTTTGTTCTCCCCTCCTTGGACTAATTTACAAAAATGGTCCCTGTATATTTCCTAACATGTAGTTTTTGTCGTTTGATTATATAATTTTCAGTTTTTTAGGACTTTGGGTTTGCCAAGCCTAGTTGGAGCTAGGAGCTATAGCTATAACACGTAGTGATTAAAAACAAGTCCAATATGTGATAACCTAGTACATTTATATACTTATAAGCAGGGCCGGTTCTGTAAATTCAGGTGCCCGGACTGAGCTGCAAAAGTTGTGCTTCTTAGCCTTAGCTTTAGGCCTTAACGAAATAAATAATGTAAACTATTTTTTAACTATTTATGCTACGATTAAAGTAATATCAAATTGATGGATCAAATTTTATTTCTCACTTAGTTGTAGTCTAACAACAAATCCTCTTGAGGAAGGTTGGGAGTTCGAATCCCACAACGGGTGAAAGTTTGGAAATTAAAAAAAAATTGTTTCATAACAAAAATAAAAGTTAAAAAGGAAGTTAAAACCAACTGGTAAAAAGCAAAAACAACTAAGTGTGAGACCTCTTCATTTTATTTTCTTTATCCTCCCTAGTCGTACACTCATTAATAAACATGTAATTTTTTTTCTCAAACCATTTCACTTTCTTCTTTAATTCTTAACCTCTATCAACATTTCTTTACTTTCTGTTTTATACAAACTACCCTTCACTTTGATTAATACTGGATTAACAATTTTGGGGCTCAAACATACAAAAATCCATCGAATTAAAGACATCACTATTAAGAAAACTTGGATTGCCAGAGGGTCAATGTGCCCCCGAGAAATTTGGGCCCGGGCCAGAAATCCTCCCCGCACCCCTTAAGGGCCGGCCTTGCTTATAAGCTCTTAAATATATTATAATTTCAAAAAAATACTATTGCTTATAAACATGTTAGATATATTGGTTGTTGATAAAACTCAATACAAGTAAGAAAATTTGTGTCAAACAACCCAACTTAATCTCAGTGTTCTTAAAAATGACTCTTTATCAGAATTGTTAAGGACTAGAGGTAACAATTTATGAGTCATCACGAAAATAATCATGTTCTTCTGTCAGCCAATCTAATTTGTTTAACAAAATAAGTCTTTTTTTTTTTTCATCGGCTCATTTATGTGTTTAATCTGTCAACCCGTTAAAAAATTTATCACAACCTATTACGACGTCTTTAACCCCATTATCAACTCATTTTTACTTGCCACATTGTTTAACTCGTTTAAATAAAATGGTTAAATGAGCCACGTCCTAATAACATGACTATAAGTCTGTCTAATCCATGACAAAAGCATATATATACATATTAGGTTTGAGCCCCGCGTGTACACACGGTACATGTTCATGTAAAATGAAAAAAATTCTATAAAGATATCGCAGTATGCAAATTTTATTTATTGAAAGTTACGTAATACAATTCGTATGAATTTTGGTTGATTGTAAATTATCATAAAAAAGTTTAATGTTGCCCAATAACAGATATATGAATCAACAAATGTTTGAATAGACGTGATTTAAAAAAATAATGAAATAAATAAACATATATTTATTGTAACGGCATGCAAATGAAGATTAAATTCAAAGTAAATAAATGTAGTTTAACAAATCACACAACCAAAAAATTATAAAAAAAAACGATTTATGCAAAATATGATTGCATACTTATTCACAAACTTCAAAATATTTTTTTATAGACAACATTTGTTATTTACTATTAACGTTGTCATCTTTATCCAATATTAGTATGTTCAGGCAATCTCTACTCTTGTCACTTGGCAGCGACATACAACTGCCCATGTGTAAAAATAGGATCTTTCAAATACATACCTATCCTAAATAGAGTTTGTCCTTGACTCTTATTTATTGTCATTGCGAAACATAAAGTAAGAGGGAATTGTCTTCTGTTAAATCTGAAAGGAATCTTCTTATCAAATGGGGACAGCCTAATTCTTTGGATAAAAGTTCGCATTCCAATGTTACTTCCTGAAATTATTTTAGCTTCTATAAAACGGTTTGATATGGCAAGACGATTTGGAACTTTGAAAAGAATTTATGTCCACATATAGGATTCCTGAACCATTAGAATAACAAAACAGTAAAATTTGTCCAAAAAAAAACTCTGGTGAGGAAAAGAAAGACATTTGGTATTTTAACTGTATTATCATCAAGAATTTAAGGTAAATATATCCAGAAGACCCTGAACTGTTGACGGTTTGACTCTTAACCAATGACCTAAAAATCAAGCTAAAACCACGGTGAAAAATCAATACTAAACATGAGGAACTTGAACAATTCTGATCGAATCAGACGGATTTATTTATATAGTTGAATTATAAAAATGAAAGGATTTGTAATTTACGTGATTTGGTCAACGACACTTAAATTAGAACAATTATTGCAATCATGATAATGGTTAGCGTTTCATGATAATTGATTAAAGGAAAATTCTTTGTAAACATAATATGATAACGTTAATCTGTCAAAGATATTTAAATGAAAGACGTAATATTCTTATTCTTAGTATCACTGAAACGATATTTAGTTAATGTAGTCAATGATGGAGGATTTCATGACAAATGAGGTTTTTTAATGTTTTGAATCGCCTTTTAGTTAATGTTGTTACTGATAACGTAAAATGATATTTCATTACTAATTTTGTTACTAATAACTAATAAATGTATTTTAAGACATGAAAAATAAATAAAGTCAAAGAATTGATATCCATCAAAGTAACAAAAACGTAAAAAGTTTTTATGTTTATCGATCAACAATATTAAAATGAAAGTCGTTATTAGAAATATCATTTAAAATTATTTTGAATATATTATATATTTTAGGAAATTGTTAAATAGATTTAAATTATATTTATTATTAAAAGAATAGATTTAAATTGTATTTATTAAATACATTTTGTTTACCAAAATTATCGCTTGAATCTTTATGTTATCATTAATTGAGTTTTTTTTATAATTTTTAAAATAATCTAAACGTTGTTAATGGTCGAGGGTTTCATGACAAATGAGGATTTTTTATATTGATGTTATGTTTATTCTTTATGTTATAATTGTAATAATTATTACTATTAATAGTAATAAATGAATGATATAAGTTAACTTAACAATTAAAATTTTTACTAATTTATTAATATAACTAGTTGTATAAAATCACGCGCGTTGCGCGTTTTACAATTGAGATTTAGATGAGGTGTTGATCAATCAATGAATTATACAATCGAGATTCCATTTTGGTTGTAAACGTTAAAAAAATAAAGAAATCTACACATAAGGTAACACATGAAATTTGTAACGAAATTACATAATATTATGTTATTTATATTAATCGTATATAATATAATAAAGTTTTTAAATAAAATAATATGAATAAAATAATAATTAAATTACATAATATTATATTATTTGTATTAATAGTATATAATATAATATATAGGGGAAAGATCCGGTACAAATAGCTTTTTTGGTAAGAATTGTGAGAATCAAAGGAGGGTATTTTTTTTTCAAATTTTTTTTCCCCATATTGTTAAACATGTATTATAGTATTGAAAACTAAAAAAAAAATTGGTGTAGAGAAATTACGTGTAGAGTAATTACATAATTACTCTAGTGTAAACTAATGTATTTACCTTAATGACGTAATTACACTAAAAAAAATTTTAATTTTTTTTTGTATTATTCATCTAGAAAGAATGTTTAAGCACATGGGAAAAAAAATTCTAAAAAAAAATAAATTTTTTTTACCCCCTTTGATTCTCACAGTTCTTACAAAAAAACTATATGTATTTAATCTTTATATAATAAAGTTTTTAAATAAAATAATATGAATAAAATAATATTAAGTTTACTATTCATTTATTTTACTATTCATTTAGTTTGTAAATTAATAGTATATTATTGAAAATTATTTTGAAAATAGTATATATTTTAGTAACATATTCGTAAAAATCGTAAAAGAAAATTTTAATTCGGTAGATAAGAAATAAATGGGATTAAAAATAAAATTAAAAATTGTAATATTAGTTTTAGTATTAGTAATATATTCGTAATTTAATTCGGTAGATAAGAAATAAATAGATTAAAAATAATTTCGTAAAATAGTAATATAAATAAATGAGATTAAAAAATCGAAATAAATAACATTAATAGGGGTCAATTATTATTGAAATGATTTTAATGATTATCGTTTAATGAGAATTGATTAAAGGAAAGTCATAATATAGAAAATTAAATTCGGTATATAATATTAAACATAAATTCGAAAAAAAACAGTAATATAAATAAAAGAGCTTAAAAATTTTAGTAAATAACATTAAATTCGGTCAATTATTATTAATGTCAATAAATAGTATTAAACATAATTTCGTAAAAATAGATTAAACATACTTTCGTATTAATAGTAATATAAATAAATGTGGTTAAAAAATCATAATAAATAACATTAAATTCGGTCAATTATTATTAATGTCCATAAATAAAATTAATTCTAACATAATAAAAATATATTAAGAATAATTAAATGAAAGTCATAATATAAAGGAAATGATTTTGATGATTATCATTTAATGAGAATTGATTAAAATAAAGTCATAATATAAAAAATTAAATTCAATCAATAATATTAAACATAAAGTCAAAAAAAATTAATATAAATAAATGAGATTAAATTTTTTAATAAATAACATTAAATTCGGTCAATTATTATTAATGTCAATAAATAATATTAAACGTAATTTCGTAAAAATAGATAAAGCATAATTTTGTATGAATAGTAATATAAATAAATGAGGTTAAAAATCATAATAAATAAAATTAAATTCGGTCAATTATTATTAATGTCCATAAATAACAGTAAATCTAACATAATAAAAATATATTAAGAATATTTAAAGAAAAGTCATAATATAAAGGAAATGATTTTGATTATTATCATTTAATGAGAATTAATTAAAGGAAAGTCATAGTATAAAAAATTAAATTCGGTCAATTGTACTAAACATATATTCAAAAAAAAGTAATATAAATAAATGAGATTAAAATATTTAATTAATAACATTAAATTCGGTCAATTATTATTAATGTTAATAAATAATATTAAACATCTTAATAAATAACATTTAAACTTAATAAATTTTATTAATTGCAATCAATACTAATCATAATTCGTAAACATAGTAAGATTATAAATCTTATTAATTGCAAGCCTAATCATAATCTTATTAAGATTATAAATCTTAATAAATAATCTCAAAATCGTAATCAATAATTCAAATAAATTACATTAAAAACATAAAAGATCGTAATTTAAATTTTAAAATCACTGACTTTTTGTGGTGCAATCTTAGTAACAAATAGCCTGTGTTGGATTGAATACCATTTAAAGACACAATATTCGCCAATGCAAATATCTTCTGATTGAAGCAAATCAGGCTATCCAATCACAGTAAACCTTTACAAAAGCATTGTGTATAGTAAATTTAGAATGTCTACCTAATTATAAAATAAGAATACTGTAAACATAATGTTTAATAATTGAATAACAAACCTAGCGACTTGAGCAAAAATTTCAACACGCACCGACACAGACCACGCGTACCCATCTGTAAATTTAATCTTGATCTTCATTGATTAATTTAAGTTTGCCAATTCAGCAATCGTATTAGGAATTATCTACATAGTAATAACAATTAAATAAGAAAAAAATAAAAATAAATGAGAGCTATTAATGTAACCATAAATTTGATCAATTATTCGAAATCAATTTAATCAATTATAATTTAATCAATATTATAATTCGTATAATTGATTAGATATTAAAAAATCTTGTATTAATTTAATCAATTTCGTATTAATAGTAATATAAATTAATGAGATTAAAAAATCGTAATAAATAACATTAAATTCGGTCAATTATGGTAATCCTAAAATTCGGGAATGATTGATAATAAATCAATAATTCATACAAAAAAATTAATACGTTTTATTATGGTAAACCATAAATTTGATCAATTATACAAAATTAATTTAATCAATTATAATTTAATCAATATTGTCATTCGTATAATTTAATCAATTATACGAAAGCAGAGATTAGAAAAACTCGTATTAATTTAATCGATTCGTATAATTTAATCAATTTTGTATTAATAGTAATATAAATTAATGAGATTAAAAAATCGTAATAAATAACATTAAATTCAGTCAATTATGGTAATCTTAAATTTCAGGTCAAATTGATTCATAATCAATCATTTATACAAAAGAATTAATACGTTTTATTATGGTAAACTATAAATTTGATCAATTATACGAAATCAATTTAATCAATTATAATTTAATCAATATTATCATTCGTATAATTTAATTAATTAGACGAATTAGAGATTAAAAAATCTCGTATTAATTTAATCAACTTAATCAATTTTATATTAATAATAGTTATGGTTTTAATTTGTTATTTTTTTTTGTATTTATATAAAGAATGTATAACAATGTTTAAGGTTATTAAATATCTTTAGTTAAAATTAACAATGTTATTATTATTAATTTAAATTTAAATACGATATATATTGTTGACTAAACTTAAATTTAATTTACTATTAATTTACATATGGTGTATATATTAGGTAATTGCCAACTTTATTTCAATCAAATTTAAAAACATAGTTAATTGTCGATAGTTTTGTCAACTTTATGCTTACATTTATCCTGAAATATATTTTTGTAAGTATGTTTAAATGATTACCGAAAATATTCATTTATTTTTTTTATACAAACTTTACAAAAATAATATAGCTAACATCTATATAATAAATAAGGCTTATTATGGTAAACTTAAATTCGTATTAATGTTACTATAAATTCGGTCAATTATTAAAAGATAGTAATAAATAATATTAAATTTGGTCAAAATATTATTAATGTAAATTGATAACAATCATTAAGATTCAAATTTCAAATTAAATGACATTAAATTCGGTCAACTTTATTAATGTAAATAAATAACAATAATTCTGAATTAATGAAATTAAAATTGGTCTAATATTATTCTCCAAATATGGAATGTAGGATTGAATACTAATGTATATGTAAAACAACAAAATACATCATCTATCAATTTTAGTAAAACCAACCAAGATTGTCCTTTGTATGTGGCCACTGTAACGACATTATTGTGTATGTTTTTAGAGACCAAAAATTTGTTCATAACTGTCGGCAACGTTTGGATTAACACATTAAAAATAACATTAACACAAGTAATAATCAATTTTGTAAAGTAAACAAAGATCCATATCAAGATGAAAATAAGAATCATACCAAAACTCTTGCCGAAGGGTCATGCATGATCTTGAAGAATTGCTCACCCTTGTGATAACCTATAATCGAATCTTTGTCTTCGGGTGGTATTCTAGTATTCAAATGAAAAAACATCCAAACATTTAATAAATACGATCCATATTTGTAAAGCAAGAAAATAAATAGTAAATCTGTTTGAAGGGTCATGTTGATTGTATTTGAAAACAAATAAGCGGTGATTCTTTTCAATGGTGTAACACGCATTTTTTCATATAAATCTGATGATCGATTATTTGAAAAACCATTGTTCAACATGGGTTTGCAAATGAACAAAAGGATGACAATGAAGATTGGTTCTAGTTTATGAAATGGTTCCAGTTTATAAATAACTGTTATAAAACACGATTTATAAACTGGAGATTGGATCCAGTTTACGATATGGATCTATTTTATTGAATCAAATACATAACAGTTTTCAAATCGGAACACATGATATGGATCCAGCGATTGAATACATAAAGCATATAATAAAAGTTTATGAATCGGAACATATTATAATGGATCTAGTTTTGTTGATCTCAGGGAAGAAGATACATACCTAGAAGCAAGAATGCATAAAAAGAAGATTGATGAATGTTGGTTGGAAGATTTGTTAGTGAGGAATTGAGAGTGTGATGGAAGAATGTACACAATTAAAATATAGAAAAGAGTATTTATAGGGGATAACTTGGAGCTTCATATTCAATATGGATACCTCAAACTCTCTCTAAGGCTAGGATTCGACCCGAGTGTATTGATTTATTATATAGATAGAATAGATATTAACTCATCAAACCGTTAACGCATTAACCCAACACAATCATCATTCGTAAACTCTACAAACTATTAGAAATTATACCAACTAAAAAGGAACAAAAAGTCGAAAGTCAAAAGCCAGGGGCAACAACTATAAGTTTATCAATAGTAGATGGACCTTTTTAAAACAATTCATTCATATACATCAATGGAACTGTTGTATTGTCTCGTCTCCCTCACACAAAACAGAGAAACATTTGATTTGGCCCTCGATTCACCTATAATTCCGCATCATAATCCATCACCATATATATAACACAATAATAATATTCTCCTTATCATCTCAACCGTCTATCCGATTCGGTACCCAATATTATCTTATCTATTCATCATAATAATTCTTTAATTCTCTATTCAACCAATTCTTTACCTTACGTTTTTAGATCTTCTTTTCCAATTTTACATTCAATTCCCTTTATTTTTTTTACAATTATCGTTTTTAGTGTTAATAATATTTTCAATTCCCTGAATTCCCATTTTTTCTTTATTTTTATTTATTTATAAAATTCAGTTTATAGATCTAAATTAAGATGTGTTTTTAAGTAATTATAGTTTTAACTGCTAGTAGTTGTAGTGGTTGACTCGAAGGATGAAAGTCAACCCTATTGGTTAGGTAAATATTTTTAGTTTAGAATTTAGTGTATTTGTAGTTGTTAATATAGATGGATTTGAACATAGAGGGACATTGGTAATGTGTGCGGTATAGCATTGCCAGATGTCGTAAACCGATTTGGTTTAGTACATGTTTTTAGTAATTAGCCTCAAATTATTTTGTGGTTGTAAATAGTTGGTTTGGATATAGGTAAGGCTATGCATCAATTGTGGACCACATTGGTTGGTTGGTTGGTTTGGGGGGGGGGGGGGGGGGGGGGGGGGGCGAGCATATACCAGGTAGTGGTTGGAAGTAGTAATTTAAGTTTGGAACTGTACAACAACAACAACAACCGTATCTAGTAAGTACCAACTGATAAGGTCTGGTAGGGTGAGATGTAGGTGAACGTTTCCCCTATTCCTGGTGATAGGGGAAGTTTAGCTATAACGCTATATACATAGATGTGTATTGTTTGAAAATTGAAAATTTACTTAGATGTTATTGTTTAGATCAAATTGTTGTTTGTTACGAATTAGGATACTATTTTTGTATGTGAGAATGGGAACTTTAGCTATATACGTCATCTCTATCGTCAAGACAACTCTGAGTGATTTTGTTAGCTCAAAGCTAATCCTTTTGATTCCTAAACGTCACGTGTTAGTGAAATCTGAAACTGTGGAGAGTATTTCTTGATATAGTAGAATTCTTGCTAATTATATATGGTACAATCAGGTTATGGATTAGTGCTTTCTTGGATATCGATTCCTTTGCAAATTTCTTTTTCTAAAGTTTTAATTTACTCGTATTTCCTAGATATAACTGCTATCAGGTCATCGTGATTTTAAATGTTAATACGCAGTTTTAGCCTCTACAAGTTTTATTAGTCGTTATGTATGACTGAGACTTGCTATATCTTTTGTTAACAGAAGAAATCAGCTCCAGTCTTAAGCCAATTCCTATGCCTTATGAGTTGAATGCAAACTATGGTGTGTTCTGAACATATAAGCGTATCGATACTCTAAAACCATTATATAGCCAAAAGCTGCAAGTACATCAAGTGGGAGATTTTAAACAGAGTTAACTCGGTATAACGATGGAAGATTGCCAGGCCCTAAACTCAGACACAAAAAGTGGGTTAAAACACTACCCTTTGACTCCTTTAAGGCTTTTAAGGGGCCTGGCATGCTTAGTGGTTTACCTTTCAACCGCCTTCATGTTCTTAGTTTATTTTAGTCCGGTGGCTGCAGTTTTTTTCCGGCTTTTTAGCATACATTATAGCAGAAAAGCTTCATCTTTTCTTTTTGGTCTATGGTTGGCTTTGTGGCCGTTTTTGTTCGAAAAGATTAACAAAACTAAAGTGATTTTTTCTGGAGAAACTGTTCCAGAAAAGGAACGCGTTTTGCTTATTGCTAATCACCGAACAGAAGTTGATTGGATGTATCTTTGGGATCTTGCACTGAGAAAAGGTTGTTTAGGATGCATCAAATATGTCCTCAAAAGCAGCTTGATGAAATTACCAATATTCGGTTGGGGATTTCATATTTTTGAGTTCATTTCCGTGGAGAGAAAATGGGAAGTTGATGAACCTATCATGCGAAAAATGCTCTCAACTTTTACCAATCCATTGGACCCGTTATGGCTTGCTGTTTTTCCTGAAGGAACTGATTTTACGTTAGTTCTCGATTTCCCTTTTTATACTTTTATTTTTTTAATAATATTATTATTATTAATTTAATTTTTTTAACCACTTATTAAAAATAAACATAAACGAAATACGAAAGTTACATAACAATAGAAGGTAGACGGACAACAAGTTGCGCCGCCACCCCTTTCTGTATTGCGAACCCTAGTCTACCAAAGACAAATACTTTTATAAAAAAAAAATTGTAAAATACCTGTTATACTCACTTGCCTGTTTTGGTAATTTGTCTGGTTTTAATATGCAGAGAACAAAAGTGCATAAAGAGCCAACAATATGCTGCTGAAAATGGGTTACCTATACTCAAGAATGTACTGCTGCCCAAAACAAGAGGTTTTCATGCTTGCGTCGAAATCCTAAGGGGTTCTCTTGATGCAGGTTATCTATCTTGCTATCTGCATTAACTATATGTAACTAACACAAATTACTAGAAATAGTATTTGCATAAAATAAGAAAATGTAACATTATCAGTTTTTATAATAAATTTCCTTCATTTTTGCTTATTTCAGTCTACGATGTGACAATTGCATACAAGAACCGATGCCCAACGTTTATGGACAATGTTTTTGGTGTCGAACCTTCAGAAGTTCATGTTCATGTCAGACGAATAGCTCTAGAAGAAATCCCAGTTTCAGAAGACGAGTGCAACACGTGGTTGCTAAATACATTTCATCTAAAAGATCAACTGCTTTCGGATTTCATAGCTCAAGGTTATTTTCCTAACGAAGGAACAGAAGGCGATCTGTCAACATTCAAATGCTTGGTAAATTGCACCATAGTGCTAGTCATTACTTCTATATTTGCATATCTTGCGGTTTTCTCATCCGTTTGGTTCAAAGTATACATTGCACTGTCCTGTGCATATCTTGCTTGTGCTACGGCGCTTAATTTCCGTCCATCTCCGGTTCTTGACTATGTCAAGGGATTGTTATCTGGAAAGAAATCTTGTTAGGAAATAGGAAAGCAGATGGAGTTTTATCAGCTGCTAGAAAGCTGTTTGAAGATAATTTTTGTTTGTTAAAGAATAAATTCCTGTGTAAGTGGTAAATGTACATTTTGTTTTATTTTTTACATTGTAAACTTGGATGGTTGGAGATAAAGTTACAACTTACAATTCAATGATTTCCTTCTGTTCTTTTAATTACATCATCTTGGATTTTTTTATGACTTGAGAAATAATAGAGAAAACAAAGATGGCAATGAGAATTGTATATTGTTTCTCCAAATATGATTTGAGGATAATTAAGTTAGGGGTGTGCATGGTCACACGTAGGCGTGGGGTGTGCAATCGCGGTTCGGTTAGGTTTTTACGCTTAACCAAAATCATAACCGCTAGTTGCGGTTATGGGATTTCCCTACATAGTATAACTGAACTTTGGTTTCGATTATTCAGTTATGAAGCTTGGTTGGGTCTAGGGTTCTTAATTGGGGAGATGATTCAGTCAGTTTATAAGTTAAAAACTTTTCGAAAACAAAAGAAACACCCAAGAAATGTGTAGCCCAGGTGGTTGGGTCTTTTGTTTGTTGTTTCAGACCTAGCTTAGGTCTCGGGTTTGAATCCGGTTCCCACCCCTTTCTCATATTTTGTTTTCTTCCTTTTAATAAATTAATATTATATTAGAGGCGGCTTGACTAAATTGCCCCTAACTTAACGTCAATATTTGCCCAAACCACAGGGACGGTTTTGGTAATTAACTCTTTATGTTTTGATATAAATTTTGTTCAGAAATTAGTTGTGTCAAATATCAAATGTTTTTACTAGGTGATATAAATTTGAGTTACTTTATGTTTCGACACCATCGCAACGCGTGGTAGCATTCTTTAAAGTAAACACCATTGTTCCGTACGTTTTATTTTTAAGCATAGTTGTTAAAAGCGCGCCTAGGCTCGAGGCGCACCAAGTGCGCTGCGCCCTGTGAGGCGCACGCCTAGGCACTGAGGCGCACTATCAGGGCTGATTTCCAGCCAAATTCAGGCTAAAAGTTGCATAAACCTCTAAAACATCCTAAATGAGTCATGAACAAGTCCTAAACAACCCTAAAACATCCTAAAGTAGCCATAAACAAGCCTAAAACATCTTTAGAATCCCTAAAAATGTATTTTATACTATGCGCTTAATTATAAAAAGCCGTCATTTTTTATGCGCCTTGCGCCTAGGCTTCGGGCTCGGCCTATGCGCCTTGAGTGCGCCTAGGCGCTTTGACAACTATATTTTTAAGTATTTATCTTTATAAATCCAAGTTGGTTTATGTTTTGACGTAAATTTTTCTCGGTAATGAGTCATGTCAAATATATTACATTTTTATGCTTATTTTCATTTGCGTTTTTTTTCTCGAAAACGAGTTCGGTCAACTATTTGATGGTATAAATTCAAGTTAACTTAAGTTAAGTTTTTTGACGCCGCCATATCGCGGCGAGTCAAAATACAACTAACATTAAATGGCAAAACAAGTTTATGAGTTTAATATTTTATAGAAATAGTTAGAAAAGATAAAAACTTAAAAATGTAATCATGAAAGTTGGGTTGAACCATAGACAGGTCAACAAGAAATTATTTTTTGATATGATATATTAAAATGGTTTTGTAGAATATATTAAAATATGATATAAATGTCTCTGTTAAGGTTTATTTCTTTGGGTTTTGTACGTTGCAAATACATATATTCACACCCAAAAACATCCTGGACTAGTACCACACTATAAGCTGTCACGAACCTAACTATAAATTCACAATCTTTGCGTGTTACATCGACGTCGTCATCTACTTCTCCGATGGAGATTATTATTCGTCCCCTTTTCTCTCTTTTTTTCGTTATCTTCATTTCAGGTACGATTAATAATATTAATATCTACAAAACTATTTTTAACTGTTCTGTTTAAATAATGCAACTGTCTATGTGATCATAACTATTAATTCGTGATTTGCAGGAAGTGAGGTATCAGCTACGGTGTTTACATTACAAAACAGCTGTAGCTATACAGTTTGGCCCGGGACGCTAAGCGGCAATGCGGGTCCTGTCTTAGGCGAGGGCGGATTCGCATTATTACCCGGTGCCTCTGTTCAGTTCCTCGCTATGCCAGGCTGGTCAGGTCGGTTCTGGGCGCGAACCGGTTGCAGCTTCGACGAATTTGGAAATGGTAAGTGTGTAACGGGTGATTGCGGAGGTACTCTTAGGTGTAATGGAGGTGGGGCCCCGCCGGTTTCGCTAGCGGAATTTACAATCGCGGGTGGCAACAGCAATAGCAACAGCGATAAGGACTTTTACGATGTCAGCCTTGTCGATGGGTATAATGTTGGCATTGGCATAAAGCCGACAGGTGGTGCAGGCGACTGCCAGTACGCAGGGTGCATAGCAGACCTAAATGTCAACTGTCCGGCGGAGCTGAGAGTTGTCGACGGCAGTGGCGCGGTGGTGGCTTGTAAAAGCGCGTGTGATGCATTTAACGCGCCGGAGTTTTGCTGCACGGGGGATCATGCAATGCCGGCGACATGTGCACCGACGCAGTTCTCAGTGATGTTTAAAGCAGCGTGCCCAAGCGCCTACAGCTATGCATATGACGATGCATCGAGTACATTCACTTGTTCCGGGTCGGATTACTTGATTACATTCTGTCCAACAACTGGGATTTGATAAATTTAATTACCAAATTTTGATTTTAAAAACCATTGAGATTGATGATGAGTACATTTCTTTCTTTTTCGCGTTATTTTCTTGAACAAATTACGTGGCATAAATTCTCCGTAGATGCAAATTCTCAGGTTGGGGATGACTGACATGACGGTTTGTCATCCCCAACCCTAAAGACGGAGCCGTGTGTGCGGCTTATCCTTTACAATAAATCAAGAATACTATACCATGAAAACTTGAACTCGAGGACAAAAAGGCTGTTCTATAATTTACAGTTGTTGAAGCTTCAAAACCACGACTCCATCTGACCGGAACCTGTGCATAGACCGCTGTCACTGAAAAGTGTTTGGTCTGAGCAATCTAATGATGCACCGCAAGCTAGATTATACGCTTGACACGCTGAATGGCATACTCTTAATCTGTTGTTACCGTCTTTCTCACACTTTTGTATTGATATCTGTTTCGTTCCACACGAGTTATATGCAGATTCACAAGCATAAAAACAATGAAACCTGTATGGAAATTAAGAATCTTACCCAACATGCGAGTCGTCTGGCTGCTTTATCACAGTTTCTGCCTATAAACATATTAAGAATCTTCCTTGCACCGTTCGGGTACAGGCGATGATAATTAGGCATCACCACGACGTCCTCCACCTGCCTCAAGATGCTTGATTCACTTGGTGCACAATGTTGTCCGCCGCCATCATTAATTAAAACATCTTTGCAGATTGAAAGATTGTTAAGAACCAATGAACTGTTTCGACAGGTGTAGCCTGCGTAATCGGAACAGCGAAATTCACACACACCATTATCACATACCCCGCCGTGAAGGCTGCATTGTTCATCACAAACCGCTGCAAAGCCGTCAAAAAAGAATCCAATTAAGCAACTATCGAATTAAAAGTTTTGAAACGATAAGATATATTGCAAGGTTAAACAAAACAACACACCAGTTGAGCAGTCAATCCCGGTGAAACCATCCTTGCATTCACAAATGCCGTTCTTAAGGCACTTTCCGTGTCCGTTACAGTTGCTAGGGCACGACCCTGAAACCAATATAAACCCTTAAAGAAACGTCAACAATATATACGAATATTTTAGTGTACAAAACTGCAAAAAGATCTTACGTGTGCTACAATCATGGCCATCAAACCCAAGAAAGCAAACACACTTTCCATCAATACAATCGCCGTTTGAGTTGCATGAGCTGGGGCACTGATTAGACATGAGAACAGGATTCACGCCACAAAGTTCATGATATGACGGGCAAATCAGCTCACCTGTGTTGCAAACCGTTTACACAAATGCAAAAGATTGAGAATGGGTGAAAGAATGCTGTTAAATTTCAATAACTTTTTTCCTACAAAATTACCGTTAAACCCAGGAAATTGAACAGGCCCACCAGCTTCGGGGCAAGCTTTCCAAATGCCGTCAACAGCAACCTGTAGAAATTACATTAAATCATATGTTTAGATCAGAACTTTTTTTTTAGGTGAACATTAATTTTATATCCACGAAGCAAATTACATAAGGATAACAGGTAGGCGGGCAACAAGCTGCGCCGCCACCCCTTTCTGAATACAGAACGCAAAAATGAAAAGTTAATGGCTTTGGTCTAAACTTTCAAAAAAAAAAAAGTTCACGTACAAATAATCTTCCAAGTTAACCTGTTTCAAGAAGTTCAACATTGGCAAAGGTACCAACACTATCAATTTTGATCAGGTAACTAAGATTTACCTAAAATGAAAACTTTTGAAAGTTTTTTTTATTTTTTTTATTTTATTTTTTTATTTTTTTTTTTTTTGAAAAACTGAAGGCTGGTTACCTAAAGCAGAAATAAGGCTAAAGTCGGTTACTTTTGTTTTTATTTTTATATTTTATGCAATTTGCCATTTAGATAAACAAAAAATCATATAAACTATTTCGCGTGGAACTTTAAAGCCACACCTCCAAAGTCATGTTGATGCACCTATGTTGGTAACAACCATTTCCTTGGGTCATAGAACCCCTAACGAACCCGTTACGTACCAATGAAGAGGCCATACACCTATATAAATGAAATAAAAAAATTAACCACCATGAAAGAAATCGTAAAAGTTCATTGTTATTTGTGTGGTACCCCCCCCCCCCCCCCCCCCCCCAAACCAAATTTCAGGTTTTTACCTCGAGTTACTTCCACGGACTTCCCCTAACATTCTGTCAGGCATTCGTGCACTGTTTGTGTCAACACATGAACCATCAGAATAAGCTACAAAATACGTGCAATAATCAGCCAAGGTCGATTGTCCACCTGCATTGACCAGGAATCAGCAAGTCAACTTATTCATTTAGTAACATTTAAAAACTAAAATCTAAAGATCATACCTTTATTAGCCTGCGGAAAATAACGGGCCCACTGAGGAAGGTCCCCACTATAATTTACAATTGGACAATAACCCTCGGCCTCCCGATTATATGTACACCCTGAAAACTGTGTCGTGTTGCAGTGATATGCGCCTTTCCATAAATTGCAACGGTTGGTGACGAATTCGGTCCCTTGATTTAGGCCCCAATCAAGACGGTCTGCCATGCTGTAATTAGCTTCATACCAACCGCTATCTTCTAATAACGCTAGTGTCATTTTAGAAATTACAGATCTTGTATCTACCGAACCCGTCATTATTTCATTCATCAAAAGTCTCTTCTCCCAGTGAGAACCTGATGCATGTTTATACATTTAGTTATGGTTGAAAGTATAAAATGTTGACATTGTGAATGAATGCTAATGGTTAACAAACCTGATGTTCCACGTCCGCCACCGTCTTCTAATTCTAGACCAGTGAAATTCTCCGAAAAAGCCTAACAGGAAGAAAGTGTTTAAATGTTTTGTTGTTACGGTTACTTTTACTTAAATAATCTTGATAAAAATTAAATGAAGGTGAGATGTACCCCGTAATGATTGCGTGAATGCATAATAACACGTGGAAGAACTACCCGAGTCACCATCCTCCCAAGCTTTTCATCCATGGCTTCTTTAGTGACCTAAATAAACAAAAAACAAGTCATGGTTAAAACTTAAACGTCATAGCGTGATTAAGTTCCTTCTTTTTATATTGTTGCATCAGTTAAGCGATCATCAACCTGACTACGTCGTCTTTTTCTCTCGTCTCTAAAATGTGTGAAGGCATGAGGATCAAATCCAAGAACATGAATCACCTGGGAACTCCAAACTTATCAGAAACCATTTTAATTTTTTTTCCCAATATTTTTGTATGTTAAAAAAGTAACAAAGACACTCACTTCGTGTATAAGGGTAGCCGAAAGTAATGTTTCTGCTTCTGCTGTCAAGTGACGTGGCGCAACATTCACATGTCCTTTAAAAAAAAGAAAAAAAAACAGATCAATGATACTTTCATCCATCTTTACAAGCATTATGGGTTAGAAACTTGAATAATTACCAGCAATTGCACGACCCCATTGATCACGTTCACATGCTACGGCCCACGCCAAGGTATTGCCTGTCGTGGGCCTTGTTGTCACCAAAAGAACTAAATCAGCATCAGCAACGCCCTCTAGGAAGACACAAAGAAACAAAAGTTAAAGATTAGAATATTAGTTTGAAGAAAGTCAATGAATTAAGTAACAAGTTACCTTCAACGTATTCACGTGGAAGCTGAACACCACCATCTTGTCCACAAGCAGAGTAACCACTCAACCTTAGGTTTCCTCTTACACGTTCAACAGCCAAAGCTCTTTTAAACCATTCAGCCGTCTGCCCTAAAGCCTGTTCTCCCAAATATTTAAAAAAAGATTATCAAGTTGCTAAATTTAAAAGCTAACGAATACCACATCCTATTAGATATAACTTGCAAACCACACTTTATCATAAACAAAAGCTAAAAACAAAAAAAAATTATGCAAAACCTTGCGAAGCCGATGCCTTTTATCATCCCCGGTTATATCATCCGAAGTGCAGTTATACCAACAGTCACCAAAAATTGGAGGATCGTTGTGAGGATTACACGTGGTCCTACCCAACTCAGAACCTCCCAGAGGCTCACCTAGCTATATATATATTAAAAAAAAAAAAAAAAAAACTTAATAAAGATTCAAATGAAATGTGCTACTGTAAGTAGGCGAAACAGAATCAGATTAGTAACATAAACTCACCTTAACTATATCTCCAACATTCCTACAATCCCTATCAGGTGAGTGACCCACCGCGTCATAATTCAAATAAATTCTTATGGGTAACTTAACATTCTTCAAAAAACCAGAAGATTTCGAAGCGTCTAATAACTCTCTTCCCTTACGATGAAGCTGACCAGAAGTATGATAAACCTGCGGCGTAACCGAAAACACCTTGTTTCCAGGTCTCTTCCTTCGTTGTTCAATTATTTGATCATGAATACATGAATGTGACTGAATATTCTCACCACTACTTTCCAGCCTTGGCGATCGCAACTGGTTATCCCCAAATTTCGCCTGACTAAAATCGACGAAAACCAATACTAAAAGCATCTGCAAAGCAAAATCTTAACGATTAATCCATATTAATCATGTTTTGGGCATAAAAACATGAAATTGAATCCACTAAAACTAGATCATATACCAGTACATCCCATGTGTGATGTGACACTTGCATAAAAAATAATAGAAAATATATATAAAAAAAACACACACACACAACCTTTACTAATTTTAACCCTAATTGTTCATAACTTCCTACACACAGTTGCATACCAATTACTGAATATTACAACCAAACCCTAATTTTGTTCCACACATATTCCAAATAATAATAATATTTTATATATTATATAATTGCTGTAAATATTATGTCAAATTAAGTGAGACATCAGAACTCTAAATACCCAAATCAATACAAACTAATTTAACCCAAGATTTTGCAAAAAGATTCAATCTTTCCAAAAATAAAGCATAAATAAATAAACACAAATTCACCTGAAGAATCAGCAGCTGAGTCCACCATTTCCTTCTGGGTAAAAACATACATTTGGAATTAATAATATTAATATCAGTAGAGCAAACAGACACTGGACAACTCATGGGTTCATTAGATCTTTGAAACCGCTGTGAGAAAACACAAAATTTGTGGCATTATTAATAAAAATAAAGAAATGGGTTTGTGGGTGTGAGCTATGGTTATGAATCTTTGATCTCAGTGGACACTGAAACAGGATAATAATAATAATAATAATATTATTATACATAAAAGATGGGTGAATGCAGTAGTTGTTGTACAGAGTGGACTTGTTCTTCTGCTTGAAAATAGGAATAATAATTTATTTATTTATTTTTTGGACAGAATATAATGAAAAAATATCAGAGGATTAATGTTGGTTTTCTGAGTAATTTGCAGAGTGGGTGGTTTGGGGAAGAGGGATTACAGGAAAATGAGAGAGATGATCAGACGAATAACATATCAAATGGTTTTTTTTTTTTTTTAATAAAAAACAGAGGAGAATATATCCTTTTCCAATGTTTATTCAGGCTCTCAGGGCATATTGAATATTGAATAATAAGTAAAAATATATATATCTAGCTGATTCACCTAGAAATGTTTTCAGGTTTAAAAAATCTAATGTGACTTAATAAAAATGATAAAAGAAGAAAACATACCAATTGTAAACTCAGTCATACAAATCATTAATTCCCATTTGCGTTCACTGACATGAACCTTGAAGCAAATGTGGCGATTCATAGCTCACTTAAGCAGTAGTTTCGGCTTTCTCTTCATACTCCTGTGGTAGCAGAAGAGTACAGATGAAGTTGCGATCTCCATACACATTGTCTACACGGCCTGTTACATAAAAACGCATTAGAATATAAAGAAAAGAAAAAAAACAGTGTTTGGAATAGGAGTTTTGAAGGTGTAAGCGATAGACAAACATAAATGAATAACTCTACAATAATAACTTAGAAGGATTCCATCTCCTAAGATACACAAAACAAAACCTAAATTTTCTTCTTATCAAACGAAGACAGATAAAAGACGAAGTATCGGTCGGCGACGTACTTAAATAGACCAAAAGAATACTTGATCTGACCACCACAAGTAATTCAAACATCAATAACAAATTTTCACAGCATTCTCCATCTTAATCAAGTAATTGTAAGGTAACACTAACACAAACCTACTGAAAATCCTTGAGTGCTTCTTTAAACTTACCCATTGCAAGATAAGCAGCACCACGCCTATATTAACCCTCAACATACCAAAATATAAACAAAAAAAATAATCAAAACTTTAAAACATTCTCAAGGTTTTAAAAAAATCAACATACTTTAGAATACTTAGGATCAATCTCAATAGCCTTGGAAGCATGCTAAATGGCACTACCATATTCCTATAACTTAGCATGAGAGAAGGCACGATTTACCCAATACACAGCATTTGCACCATTTAATTCAATAGCTTAACGACTAAAGCTAATTAATATTAATATCACTACACTCTAACAAAGCTAAATCAATTCAGCATTTGCACGATTTACCCATTACACAGCATTTTCACCATTTAAATCAATTTTTAAACAAGTCGTGTAAATTGACCCAAACCTATTTTTTTCGTGTCGGGTTTCAGATCGTGTCAATATTTGCCACTCCTATGAACACCCCTATAGGATCCGATACAAAATATTTTTAATATGTGAATTGTACAAATAACTAGAATACTCATGCTTGAACCAAAGCAACTACTCCCATAATTTTTAAATGTTAATATCTTTTATATACGATATTTTTTTAAAGAAAAAAATTACACCTAATTAACAAGCGTTTTATTATCTTTCCAACGAGTATCATAGTGCTATATAAAAAAAGGAGAAAAAAAACAACTATTTTTTGTGGGGTTTTGTTCATACAGGAAAAAAAAAGCACAAAATGTTGGTTTTGTGGGGTTTTGTTCATAAGTCACTAATTATGTTTAAATCAATAAATATGAATTTTATTTTCAATAAGTGTTAGCATTGAAGTTGTACATTGTTTTAGGTTATGTATTAATATTAGAGTTATACATTGTGTAGGGTTAAGCGTCAACATTGGAGATACATTGTTAATTGTTTTAGGTTATGTGCTACCCGAAGCTTTTCTGCATGTAACTGTAAAGCGCATCATTCTATTTCATATGTAAAATTGATATGTCATATTAGATTTCTCAACCCTAGAACATTCCCAGGGTATAATCTAGTATAGTGATAAAACGAACTAAAGAGGGTCGACTCTTACAAATTTCATGTCTTTTGGGATTAGTATCCAAATTTTAAACTAAAATCATTAATAAAGATTGTTTACCTTTTTTAGAACGGTGAATTCTTTTAGTCTTATCACTTGTATGACTTAATCTGTGACCTTCAAATCTTAAAGGTTGTGTCATTATCATTGGGCCTCCAACCCCAATAGTAAAATCGTTTACTTTAGTTTTCAAAATTTAAGTTTTGAGAGTTCATAAGAAACACACTCACAAGTAAATTAACGAAGACAGTCTCTGGTATTAAGTATGTATCTTCACAAAAATGATATGGTTTAATTTACATAAAATGAGCCATGGACTTTAAAATGAGATTTAGATGGCCTTGTGTTTGTTTTATTATTAAAAAATAATTAAATTAAATTAAATATATTATTCACTTTTACTTTGTTATTAACAAAAAAATATATTGAATTTTTCATAACACAAAAGTTAAGGTGTGTTTTGTTTAAAAGTTAACACGAAAGTCGTAAAAAGCAGATTTTCTTTTTTTCTACTAAATTTAGCATCGAATGAAAGTACTAAGTAGGGTTTTTTTTAGCTCAATAGAAATACAACTTTTCTTTTTTAAGGAATAAAGTAAGTTGAATTTACGCCTTTAATGTGAATATCATAAAAAATGAGAAGAGGTCAAATCAAACAAATGAAAGAAGAATAAAAACATGACGTGACAAAAAAACTAAAACAGGCAAAGACGGATACAAGTGAAACATCTTTTAACTTTGATAAATTAAGGACCTTAATATTTAAACTCCCTCAAATTATTTTCAAAACCGCTCTATAAACAAAGAGTAGTGTTTAGGGTATAAAAATTGTACTGTATTTGGTTGCTTTTCTGAAAAAGCTGAAAAACAAACACTAAGAATCGTTTTTTTTTTTTTGTCAAAGTGTGGTGCTTTGCAGTACAATGGTAGGAGATTGTGTGACCAAGATAAACACGTGTACCCTAAGCACTCTTTGACCATAGAGCTGTGTTGTTAATTTGTTATACTTGATTGATATTGGGATTTTCATATTTCACACCTTTTAGTTTGCAAATGAGGTTTGATTTATCCTGTAACATGAAATACAGATAGAAAAATGATAATAGATCTACAGACTACATTTGTTATTTTCTTTTTTCATATTGTTAATACATCGTTAAATTTGCATAGCTATAGCCTGCTGGACAAATAAATCTGAAATATCTATACATATAATAAAACAAATCCATTTTAATGACATGACATTCAAAGAGGCATTCTCCTTCTTAAGTGTGTCATGTGTCATCCCATGTGGCATTGAGATATTTTAAGGAAAAAAAATTTTAAAAACAACATTTGATTTTTATCTCTTATCTCTTATGTTTCCTCTCACAATTTTTAAACGTTAATATCTTTTATATACGACATTTTTTAAAGAAAAAAAATTACGTCAAATTAACAAGCGTTTTATCATCTTTCAACGAGTACCATAGTGATATAAACACTAGTACACAAATGATCAAAAGATGCAAATGGCAAAAGCTATAAGGTGCGGTTCATCATCTCAACCGCATCTTATAGACTTATTTTAAAAAAAACAACACCAAAAGATGCGGTTCTTCACACAATCCCATCTTATACATTATATTGGAAAAAGAGTTGCACCTAGAGATGCGGTTTTACTTACAACCGCATCTTATGCATTACATGAAAAAGCACCAGTGCCAAGAGATGCGGTTCCCACAATCGCATCTTATGCTCAAACGGATATATTTCAAAATTTTATTTTCTTCTTCCTTCTACCTACAATAATAAAGTTTTCATTTATGCTAAGCTTTAAAAAGTGACAAGGACACGTTCAAGTAGTTTTAACATATGTTTTGTTTTTTGAATTGCTGATAAGAAATAGTTTAAATTGTGAATAACGATTGAGGATTTTATCAACCAAGATTTTTTATGGCAACTACCAAAAAAAACCTCTTTAAATCCAACAATTCGGTATTACATACCGAAATACGGTACTTGGGAAAAAATCTACTCCCTACTAATTATATATATAACATTTCTCATCGACGAAAACACTGTAGCGAACGTCGCTTTCGTCGCTACAGTTGTCTGCTTCTACTGGTCCACGTGCAGAACCCACGAAATTACAAAACAACCCTCTTCATGACCGCCAACATTACCGGGCTGCCCTTCGTCCAGTTGCCGTCGTTTGTTGTTCGTTCACAGTGCCGGCGGCTTTGGCCGTTCTTTAGCCGTAGCTGCTGACGCTCGCCGCCTAAAGATCTACCGCCTTCTTAAAGGAACTGTTATCATCATCCTTCACCGCCATCTAACAGTGTTTTAAAATGGTTGAAGAAGCTAGGCAAGAAAATCCTTTGCGCCACCGATGTTACAACCGACTAACACCACCGCAGCGTATAATCTGCAACTGGGTTTCCATCTTTTGCCACAGAAACCAGTACAAACCAAAGATGACAGTGATCGTTAAAGTCTACCGGGTTTTAATCTTTAGCCGTGAAAACGAGTAAAGTAGACGGTTGTCCCATCTATCGCTGGAGATGGCGGTGCAGCTGGATATTGGTCGCTGTCTGGAAAGGGGAAACTCCTTTAGGTCGCCGGAAAACCTTGGTCAGGTAGCTCTAAAACGGTGACATAAAGGCGTATTTGTCTTAGGGATAGTTCCTGCATTGTTGACGTCAAGCAGATGATGGTGGCGGTGACGAATGATTTGTGGTGTAATTTTACGCGCCAGAAAACGGAGACGCGCCGCCATGTGGTGCTGCGCTCCACCGCTTCTCTTCCCTCTTTGTCTTTCTTGGCTCTCTTTCTTTTTCCCCAGACATCTCTCTTTTTATAGATAGAACTCTGTGTGTGTAGAATAATGAAAGGGCTAATTGGTTTTGGGGTTTAAATATTTTTGGGTTTCGGTGGTTTTTAAGAAAACCAGTTGTTGGCTTTGCTTTGCTGGGTTGTAGGTTTTTTAAACCTCATCAAAACTGTTGGGTCTGCTGACCTGGAGAAGAACAGATGATTAGAAAGCCAAAACATACTACACAATTGATCCTTAATAAAGAACAACACTTGCAAGTTACTTCTCCCAAAAGACTATTGACCCTAACATCTGCTGTACCCTAACAACTGGTGGAACAACTGCTGCTTGCAAAGGTCTGATGAAGAACAACTGCTAGAGAATAACAGCTGATCAAAGGTCTGATGAAGAACAACTGATGATCTAAGTACTGAAGACTAATGGTCTGTTGGAGCCAACAACACTTAGGCTCCAACAGACGTTACAAGACCATCAGAGGTTTCCTATCAGCTGTTTGCCCATCAGAGGTTTCTATGTAACAGTATTTGTATCATCAGATGTTTTATGTTGTTATTATGTTAGAGGTCACTATCTTAGGTGACGTCAGCCTAGGTCATCAGTAGTTTAGATTGTCTATAAATAGAACAGCGCATGTGTGACACCCCAGGAAAATCCCACATCGGCCGTGGCCAGGAGAGATCCTTGGTTCATAAGTAATGTCTTGCCTCTTAAATCATCAACGCGTTTTGGGGCTTAATGTTAGTGGATGAGAGAAGAACTCCACAGTTAAGCGTGCTCAGGTGGGAGAAATTTCAGGATGGGTGACCTCCTGGGAAGTCTCCACTTGGGCAACCAAAAACAAATCCGTGAGCTCTGGATGGGCAAAGCGGACAATATTGGTGATGAGAGGGGCGGGGTGTTACAGCATGTACTGTTCTATTCTATCACTCAAAACATTCTCTTAGACAAACTTACACGAGTGATCAGGCTGAGGGGGAGTAATTGTAATCGTTTGTAATCATTTAGTTATATGAAAGCTTTTGATTTAAAAACAATTATTCTCTTGTTTTGATTTACAGTTTATCATTCCGCTGCACTTTCCATTTTTAGTTTACTCCTTTCATTACTCATATTACTTAAATAATTAAAACAATCAAACTCAAATCCTAACAAAAACTATTATATATATTAATTTAATTCTGTTGGAATCTAATTTCATTGTTTTAAAATTTCTCTTTACAAAAACTTTGTCATACGCGAATGTCTTCGTATGTCTAAAATCTTTGGTTTGAATGTTAGCACCAACAGTTTATGCATTATGCACAATCGTATGTCGGTTACTGTTTTTCTTACATGGTTGCGTGAAAAGCGTTGTACCTCAGTTGGTAGACTGCCTAGCTTTTAACCACGTGGTCGTGGGTTCGAGTCTGGTGGATGGCATTTTTTCGCTGCCATATTTACTCTTACCGGGTTACATACGTATCCGCGGGACAACGCCCACGGGTCAGATACTAGTTATTGTACATTTTTGAACTTGATTGTCTTCTAGTTCATAAATGTTTATATATTTATGAATATTTGTATGTATGATATGTGTGTATATATGTAAATTATATTTCAGATGGATCGTGAAAATTGGATGCATAAAACTTCACGATTATCATAAATTTATACGGTGGGTGTTAGACGTTTTATACGACTGCCGAAGCAAATCGCGTGAATAAAGGAAGTCGATCAATTTGTTGTCCTTGTTCAAAATGCGAAAACTTTAAATATTATACGGGTACCGATGAAATAGAGTTACATTTGTTCGAAAATGGTTTTATGGCCGGGTACAAAAGTTGGTCAAGGCATGGAGAATCACTAGTTTATTTTAGCACGTCGTCGACCACTTTACACATTAATAATAGTACATACAACAACGACTCAATACACCCTGATGACGATGACGATGGCTCAAAGGGCCCAATGACAACTTGAATGAAATGTTCCATGACATGGAGACTAATATGAGTGATGACGAAAAAGAAAATTTACAACACCTATTTATGTCACCCTTTGTGAACTAGAAATGTATTTTCCACCATTTTTTGATGTAATGGTTCACTTAATATCTCATATCATACAAGAGATTAAAGCTTGTGGTCCTGTATTTCTACGATACATGTACCCTTTTGAAAGATATATGGGTGTATTAAAAGGTTTTGTGAGAAATCTTAATCGACCAGAAGGCAGTATTATTGAAGGTTATACTTCTGAAGAGGTGATTGAGTTCTGCCAAGGTAATGCTATTAATATCTAATAATATTATATAATATATACATACAATATTAGTGTTAAGTTACAATATATTAATTTGTTTTTTTCCATAGGCTATATGGATGGTGTCGACAGTGTTGGTGTTCCTAAAACTCGTCATTCGGATCGACTTGAGGGTCGGGCAGTAATTGGTATGAAAACAATCATGCCATTACATAAATATAGACAAGATGCACATTTAGTGGTTGTTAGGCTCGTCGACCTGTCATGTGAAGCTCGTTAGGCTCGTCGAGCCTTATCGAGCTTAGTGTAGTTTTTTTTAAATATTTAATAATGTTTACCACTTATTTACACTTATTTAGTAAACGAGCTCGAGCTTCGCTTATCGAGCTCACGAGCCTAAGCGAACTAGTATTAATATTATTTTTATTTAGTATATTAAATAATAGATAATAAACGAGCCGAGCCCAAGCCGGGCTCGAGCTTGGGAAATTACCAACGAGCCGAGCTCGAGTTATTAAAAGTTAATCGAGCTCGAGCTCAAGCCTGATCGAGCTCGGGCTTGACTCGGCTCCTTTACACCCTTACTATATTGTAAACTAAATTCATGCTTGAAAATTTTACTAACATAATAAACTTATGATAAAAATATGTTACAACAAAAAACACTTAAAAGTAAAAAATTAAAAAAACATAAATCCCCCGAAACCAGCTTTTGTGATAAACCGCCAATTACCCTAAGTTTCCCCAAAAAAACTCACCTTAGCAGTTCTTTCCCCCCAAATTAAACCCCATTACACTATCAGAAGCTCATAACTGTCGACCATTACCATCTCCACCGTCAAGCAGAACGACGACAAACCGCCATCTCCCCCGATCAGCACAACGACGACCAGCCACCATCTCAAACCGTCACCATCACCGTCACCGTCACCATCTCAGTTCTACTCTGAAGGTGATGATAACCCTACCTTTCTTTTTGATAAATTTCATTATTTATATGTTTGGGTTTGTTATTTGATGCGGTTGAGGATATAAAAATTGAATGTGGTCCCGATCTGATTTCAGTGTATTGAATGTGTAGTTTGTCGGATTATGATTACTTGTGGGTTCCATAGTTCTTGTCATTATTTATTCATTTGCCATTGAGGAAAAACTTGTAAATTGATCTGTGCGCGTTGCGGCGCGATAAGGTGAAACATTGTCAACAAAAACGCTAAACTAACATATGTCAATGAAAATGAAGATTGTAGGTTGTAACATACAAATAGCTGAGTTATCTATTGGCTGTAACAAAAATCGAGAAAGAGGTTTTGTTTTTCTTAATAGGTGATCTGGTTTGATTTTAATGGTCCTGTGACCCGTCATGAAAAAAAATTATGTTGTGTTAATGTATAAATAGATGGTAGTTAAAAAAGAAGGCAATATATAAAGCAGTATGAGGAATATTTGTAATAGAGGTGGTGTAAATGCTTATATAAATGTGCACTTGCAATGCTATTAGCTGAAGTTCAATTGTATTTCTTGATGATTGTTCGGCTGTTTTTTTCTAGTGACCTTAGTCTAAAAAAGAATGGGCATTTGAAGACAGGACTGGTTAGCTTATTTTCAATGTCAAATGCTGCTAACTGTTTAGCTTATAAATGTTCGATACCCGTAGTACTTTTACAATAGATGGTGAAAATTTAATGAATTTATAACGAAGTCTCCATGGACCTTAATAGATCAATAGTAGAGACTATTTAACTACAGAGTCAACAACAAACAATCTTTCACTAGATCCCTCTCAACTTTGGGTGCTGCTCATTCGGAGGTCAACCAGGCTGCTCGGTTTTATTGGAATAAAATTGCAACCCCAAAGGTGAACTGTTTCGTTTGGAGGGCTATGGCAAATAAAATTCCTACAGCGGAGACGTTAGCCGCTAGGGGTATTCAAGTGGGTGACGGCATGTCCAAGAGATGTGGAGTACAACCAGAGAATGTAGACCATATTTTCGTTAACTGTTCGTGGGCTCGGGCGGTATGTTGGAATATCGGCAAGTGGCTAAAAGTTAAAATTCCAGCTCCTGAATTGTCCTTAGTTCAGATGGTGGCGCAAGGCAGAGACCTGGAGGGCGACAGACAGAAGAAAAAGGTGGTTTACGCAATCGTCTTACTAGTTATTTGGAAACTGTGGCTAAGTCGAAACGAGAAAGTCTTTAAAGATAGCAACACGGAGACAACAAAACTGGTAGAGGAGATAAAGGTTGAGTCATACGGGTGGTTGATCAAGAAAGCGAAGAGACCGGGCCTGGACATGACAAGGTGGTTTTAGGCTGCTGAGTTCGATAATGGTTAGCAATTTAAGGTGTAGGGGTTGGGGGTGTTGTGCAGCCGTGACTGTATTCAGATATCTAACTCCTTTGTTTGGGTGTTTATGTATCTAGTAGCAATTCACAAGTAGTTGCTGGCTTATTGGGCATTTGGGTGTAGGATTTGTACACTGGTGGTTTGTGAATAAAGTCTCGTTTTGTTTGTTCAAAAAAAAAATCCCTCTCAACTAAGGTATTGGTTTTTGTCATTATTAATAATAAACAAGTTAATTATCAAATGTTAATAGTTTCTGCATTTCTTTAAGGAGGATAACTATAGATAGTTTCTGCATTTGAGTTGTATATTTGTTGAGAAGATTGTTTTTGAATAATATATATGATTTTTTTATCTTAATGAATGTGACCTGCAGCTTTTTTTTATCTTAATGAATGTCACCTGTAGCTTAGGTTCAATAACATTTAGTATAAGAAGCATTCAAAGTTTGACTAAGTTTCAAGATGGAGCAAGTGGAAGTCCAACTTCTTTCTGTGACCGATGGACGGGTCAACTGTCCACTTAATTTTTGTGGCCCTAGTTATGGGTCTGATGGACCGGTCAACTATCCACCTATAAAGGTAATATATATATATAGTTTTCTAAATAAAAATGTTACGTAAACATATTAAAAATGTTAAATGGTTTTGCAGAGTCACACCAAATGTGAGATGTTAATAAGCGTGGCTGATAAGCTAGTGAAGGTGGCTAACGGTGAGGCATGGCCGAGCACGTCAACGGAGATACATTGTAGCCCAATAGCAGAGGGTTGTATCAAGGTTACAGTGGATGATATTGTTGATGCACGTAAGAAGTTGGATCTCTATAATGTAACAAAAACGAGTGAAGTTGCAGTGGTTGAAGATCTGGTTCATCAGATTGTTCAGTGGCCACGCTATGCAATAAGGGTATTTATTTTTGTTTATATATTATAGTAGATTTTACTAGATCAATATTTAGTACAATATATTCTTTTTGTGAAATTGTAGCTTTTGAACCAAGGGACGCCTAGCAAGTCAGCTAGTGACCCGAGAGTGGACTCGAGCCGTGGGTCACAGAGTTTTAGAGATGACTCGCCAGAAATACACAATGATGACACAACGATCACTTCATCTTATTTTCCACAATTGGTAGTCTACCCATTTACTCTTATATCTTTTGTTAATTTAGTTTGACATGTTAGTGTTAAAAAAATTGTTTGTTATTTTAAGTTGATGAAGAAAATTACCAACTTCCACTTCAAATGGAAAATCAAGAACTTTTTGCTGGCGGTTTTATGAATATGGCTAGTCTTCTAAAACCTGTTTATATAACAATCCATATATACATGTATATTTTTTGTATAATAATGTTTTTATAATTGTTTTCAGTTATTATCTATGGAGCAACAACAAACCGCTACAAATGTTCCTGTACGGGTGCCAGAACCCGAACCCGAACCCTTACCCGTTGGCAAACCCGAACCCAAAACCAAACCCAAACCCAAAACCGAACCCGTACCTGTCCCTGTCCTGGAACACGTACCCAAACCCGTCGAACCAAAAATAACACTCATAAATGGTTCCGAATACGATACATGGGATGATGCTAGATTGGATCTGGCATTGGAGAAAGTACGGAAGAAAACCGGTCTCATTCGTGTCATGTTTGATCAATTACATGAAGTCGTTGGGACATGCCGTCAGATTTGTACGTCTTCACCACAAGGGATGTATCCCAAATCGGTTACAAATCTAATCGCATACTCGGAGTTGTTAAGGTTATTTTCAAGGGACTGGCTTGATATCAGCGTATTACATACGTTTGCGATGTAAGTTATTATTATTGTCTTAATATGGTACAATAATATTTTTAAATATAGTTTATTTTACTAACTTTATCATATGTATGTGTATATGTAAGGTATTTTTTTCTGTCGCCCAACTCTAAATGTGCATTCCTTCATCCGGAGCTCATTAATGGTTCAAAATGCGTAAGAGAACCGGAGGCTGTGATAAATCACATCAAGGAAATACACAAGTATCATAGCAACAAAAGATATTTTCTTGCACCATATAACGCCAGGTAATATATACTTTTCTAATATACATACACACACACAAACACATATACACACACACATAATATTGTTCCATAATATTTATTGTTTAGTGATCACTGGACTCTTCTAATATTTGAACCGAGCACCGCAAGCGCATTTATTGTTGATTCTAAGAAAAAGGAAAATTGCAAGAGCAGTTATGCCATTTCGTCTCTAATTGCTAGAGGTTTTGAGAGAGAATTTAATTGGACAATGACAAATGTATGTTTTCTATTTTTATATAATTGTGTTTTTCAGGTATTTAAAATAATCAATTGTGAAATACATGCAGTGCTACCAACAAGCAGACGGTTGGGAAGGCGGGTTTATGGTTATAAAACATATGCGGGAGTTTGTTGATATTATTCAACATGATTTTATTAATACAGTAAGTGTTTAATGCATACAAGTATCAACTTTTCTATTTTTTTGTATACATTTAGATACTTTGTTTGTTTTTAGGTATGGAATACGGAAGACATTACATCACATAAGGAAATCGATTTTATGGTCGTAGAATTAATGACGCTTTGGATTAAGAAGGTGTTTGGTGGCCGGTCATGAACTTTGTAAAGGTGTCCCAAGGTTAGCTTAAATTCTACCATTTAATGTTCATTTATATCTAACGAGTCAACTAAATATGTATAATTATGTGTGTGTATATATCGGTCAACCGAACCAATAAATTTTTAACTTATTTCCTTTGTTCATCACATAAGACATGTATATCCTTGGCATTAGATGACTGCTATCTTCATGGTTATGATAATTGCTTTTTGTATGGTTTGTGATTTATGATTTGGTATGTGTATTAGTCGATTCTAGCATTCTTGTGATTTATGTGTATGCATGTATGATAATATTTTAACATCTGAATATAAAGATTGCATTTTAAACATATAGGCACTTGTGTATATTTTTTAATCTACATTTTTATTAATGTAACATTATGTTTTTCAGGCAATTTCTACCATTCTGGTTGCAAATATTAATTGAAGACGTCGGTTTAGATTGAAAGTATGAAGATGTCGGTTCGGATAGTTATTGTATATGACTTTCATCCTTAGACATATGTATATTTGTGTTACCTTGAAACTTTTGTAACTCATATATCTGGTTTATTCATATTGGTTTTAATTTGATTTTGTATATGATTTCATTTTTTTGGTATATATATTTGTATATATTGAGAAATTTTAATAAAATTTTCTGGAAACTGAAAAAAAAAATAAAAGAAATTATTTTTTGGATTAAAATACCAAAAGATGCGGTTCATACCCGCATCTTTAAACATTTTGGTTGCTAAAATTAAAGACAAGAGATGCGGGTCTTTTGTCAAAAGATGAGGTTAAAATTAAAAGATAAAAGATGCGGTTGCTTGGCCTAAAGGTGCGGTTCCTTTAAACCCGCATCTTTTGAATGTTGCCTTTTGATGCGTGGCTATAAGATGGGGGTTTAAAACCACATCTTTTAGCTTAAATCACCGCATCTTTTGGTCTTTTGTGTACTAGTGAAAAAACGGAGAAAAAAACGACTATTTTTTTGTAGGATTCTGTTCATATAGGAAAAAAAACACAAAGTGTTAAGGTAAATCATTAATCATGTATAGACAAGTCACTAATTATGTTTCGGTAAATATGAATTCTATTTTCAACATGCGTTAGCATTGGAGTTATACATTGTTTTAGGTTAGATATTAATATTATAGTTATACATTGTTTAAGGTTGTTAAAAATTATAGATAATATAATTTTTTCTCATCTTCAATTTTATCTTAAAATGTTTTTTATTTTTTATTTTGTTATAAAAATCTTAAATACTAATTTCTGGGTTAAGCTTGTTTCTGTTTTGTAGGTGGGCTTATTGTTTTTGGAAGCCCAAGGGGTCTTGTAGCAGCCCATCTCGTGTAGCAGTGTAGCTGCTCTTTGTGGAGCCTTGGTCCAGCTTGGAGTCCAGCTAGGTGGCCCGGCCCATTGTGTTGTTGTGCTTGTTATAAGCAAATCCTCACCGTTCATTGTGTACACGGTGGCAATCCGTGTGGGAGATTTTGATCAGATGGTTGAGAAAGCTGGATCTTGTGCTTTCTCAACATTGCCTCACTATATAAACGTCTCTCGATTACTGTTCTAGGGTTAACACTCTGATCAAAATTTACTCGTATACTTTTCTCTCATCTATTAGATATTATCCAGTTGATTCATCTGTAAGATCTTAGGGTTTGAGTTAATCTTTGACATCTTGTCTTAGATCTTGTATTCTCCTGTAAGCTCTTGGTTTAGATCTTGTATTACTGGTTATGAGTCGTGTGTCTGGATCATTATAGGTGTTAGGGTTTTTTCTGTGTAACCTTAAGAGTCTTTGTATGTTTTAATCATAATAAAGGTATTTTGAGTAGATATTGAGTTGATACCATGATTTTTGACAAAGGTTAGGCGTTAACATTGGAGATACATTTTTAATTGTTTTAGGTTAAGTGCTACCCGAAGCTTTCCTGCATGTAACTGTAAAGCGCATCATTCTATTTTATATGTAAGATTAATATGTCATATTAGATTTCTCAACCCCGGAAGGTTCCCGGGATATAATCTAGTTTTAAAATAATAGCAAAACAAATAATTAATTTATCTTCTTATAATTTATAGAATACAGATGGTTGACACAGTATCGTAATAATCATATTTATGCACGCCGTTAAACTATAAACATTTTTAAATCGTTAGGGATATAATGCAAGAGTGGCAAATGATTCACAAATTCCACTTGCATATATTTATATAGCTGAATCTACTTTAATATATGATTCATTGATATTTAATATTATATTCATCTATTTAATTACTTAGTAATGCCAATTAACTAGATCTCCAAAGCCGATGATTTTCTGTATCCAGTTATTATTGAAAGTTCTTGACAGATCGGAGACGCTGTTCATGATTAGAAGATGATTATGGGTCATTGTTAATCCATTAACACTGCATTTATATACTTTTTTTATTAGTTTAATACGTGCAGCCAAAAACGGTTTTGGTCTTTTGGACATACATATTTTCTACATAGTTTTGAATTTTAATAATCAAGTCATTCTGGTATTATTATCTGTAAATGATTAAAAATTATGTCCACTTCATAATATTATATTGAGGAATTTGAATTAAATAATTCTAACTTTTTCAGGTTAGAAAACAATAATCCCAACATGAAAGTTGGAATCTAACAGGACTAACTTGTCTTGGTTTTTATTTTAGTGGACCAAAACTAACTGAGATTAACCCAGTTAGTTTTCTGCCTACGTGGCATGCCATGTTGGCAGATGATGTGTAAAAAATGTCCTAATTGGCAAAAAAAATCAGACAGAAAGCTAACTATGTTAAACCCAGTTAGTTTTGGTTCAGTGAAATAAAAACGAAGACAATTTAAACCTGATAGATTTAAATTTTCAAATTGAAATTATTGCTTCCATCTCAAGAAAGTTGTGATTATTTAATTCCAATTCTACCATTTATATATGTCATTGTTAGTGAAATAAACTCTATTTGTCAAATGACCCAATATTTAAAACCATAATGACACGATTGTTTGATTGTAAAGTGGAGACTAAGGTCAGTTTGGTATGGGGCAGTGTAATGGACGAGGGAATGAAATAAATAAAGTAATGCGATGGATCATTATCATTTAGTGTCTTGTTTGGTTGCTATGTGGGAACGAAATAAATCATTACTTCGTGTTGTTTGGTAGACAGGAAAAGACAAAGGAATAGAATCGGTGGTTAATGGGGTGTAGGCCGGGCAATGGGTGTTGGCAGTGATGACAGTGGGTAGTGGCGGGGCAATGGGTGGTGGCGGTGGTAGGTGGATGGAGGGTAGCAAGGGCTGTGGTGGTGGCGATGACAATGGGTGGCGGCGGTGGTGGTGGGTGAGTCGCAGTGGGGGACATCGGTGGTGGGTATTGGCAATGACGTTGATAGTCGTGGGTAGGTGACGGTGTGGGCGTCAGTGGTGGGTGGCGGTGGTGGTGGGTTGTGATGGCAGCGATGGTGGATGGTGACGATAATGGTGGTGGGTGGTAGGTAGTTGTGTTGTTAATGAAGGGTGAATGAGGAAATGAAATGGAAAAAAAAAAAACATGGGTGGATGCAGTGATGAATATTGACCCGAAACTTCGGGGGGTCGGAAGTCACCGGGGGCTCGAAAGTCACTAGTTTCGGGGAGTCAAAAACCAGTTTCGGGGGGTCGAAACTTTATATACCAAAAAAATTTCTATGGGAATACTATATAATCGGAACTTCTGAACGAAAATTCGGGGGGTCGGCCGCCCCATTCCGCCCCTTAAAAGGATCGCCACTGGGTGGATGGAATGATTTTGTGGGACTGGAATGCAAGAATGCCGTGTATCATGGGTGATTTTATGTCATTGGCTAACCAAACACTCTATTTTTCATTCACTTGCAACAGTTCAGTCCATTATGGTTCCTATTCCCGCATACCAAACACATCAAAATGTTAAAAATACGTTGCCAAGAGCCTTAGATGACGGTAAATAATCATCTTTGATTTCCTCGAATATTTAACAAGAAATGCATTATCACCGCTTTCTAGCTTTTTCTTCATGAAATATACTTTCAAAAGCCTCAGACACATTTTATTGGAGCGTTCCTAGCCCATTTCCATTCTCCATCCCTAACCTCATCTTTAAATTTTAGAGAACTCATCTGAAAACACCGCTACACCATATTTTGCATCCTCATATTTTAGGGAAGATAAATCTCCATATTTTTATAGATGAGAATGAGATAAATATATAGAATGATATATATTTTTTTTTGTTAAATTATAAGCATATAAATAATAAATGAACTCTAAAGTAACTCCTACTCTCCTAGTGATATGATATTAATATTTACGTAATTCTAAAGTCATGGGGTGTACTCAAACATTTGAGGCGTTAATGTTGACATGACATATTAACCGACGTTGTACACCACTCCCTCCTTGTATTAGGGGGCGTTAAAGCGTTCATATGTTAACGGAATGTTAAGAGAATTAATTATTTTGTATCCTTTTTTAAGCAAAAAAAAAATCATTAAAATAATAGTGGTAAATGGAGTTAAACCATTTTCTAGATGTGAGGTGGAGTGAAACGAAGAAATAAGTGATGTTTTTGATTTTTTTTTTTTTTTATGTTTCGACATAAGTTTTGCTGGAAAAGGGCACTTTTCAAATAGAGTACTTCTAGTATTATAGGCTATATCAAGTATCGGCGTTGTACCGGTACCGTGACAAACGATATCGACACTAACCGAACAACATTAGTACCAATATTGATACTCGCTTTTGTGGTTTTCGATAACGTAAAACTCGATTTTATTTTTTGGGTTACATTAGACAAGCTTCTTTTGTATCCTACAAGTTGTGTTGTGTATAATATATATTTTTTATGTCGTAAACTATGCTGATTGCCGGTACTGTACCAATAACGAAACCAACGAGACCGATATTGGCCGAATAATATCAGACAAGCATCGGTGCTTTTGAAACCAGTATGGTTTTCTTTTATATTGTTCTCGACCGATGAAAAACACGTATCAATATCCTTTTGTACATAACTTTTTTTTTTTTTTTTGTGGGTGTGTTCTCTTTAGCTATACCGAGTGAGTGAGTGATAGTAGCGTGAGTGGTAGAGGCTAAATTCCTAACATGTATTGTCAAGGCCAACAATCTTATGAAGATAGCGGTGAAATTTAACCTTGCTTCAAGTCATGAATAAGTCAACACGAAAGTCACATAACATATCATTTTAAAAATCATAAAAAAAAAAAAAAAAAAAGTTTATTATTAACAGTACTGAGTACTGATTCGTAAACATTTATAAAGCGGTTTAGTTTTCAAATTTATTAATATCATCGGATAGTCGGATACCGTCACGGATGCACCTTTTCTTTGTTGGGGGTGGATATCATTAAATAGGGGTATGGACGATCTTAAAGATTAAGACGTTTGTGAAGATTTATATGACATGTGTCAATGTGTTTGTGAGAGGTTGCTTACATTCTTGAAAATGTCTTCACTCATACATTAAATTCATTGTTATACTTTCACTATATCTTTTTGTTTGTTATTTTCTAATATTAAAAATGGAAATATAGCGTGGGGTTGAAATTGTTAAACGGAAGTCCACAAGTAGGTAGCCTTTCAAAATCCACAAGAAATATCTTCAAACATGGTACCAAAGTATGGTAACGAATTCTCTTTCCTACCAATTTATTAAATATTGATGTGACGTTATTATTAATATATTATAAAGTTTTTATTTAATACAAGACTGGGGTTTCGTAAGAAGCCACGTGGCTAGCTAACACCACAACGATGCGGGGTGAACGGGGGCACGAGCGAGCCTAGGTGAGCATGCTCACCGACTTTTATCTAGGATTTTGTCTTCGATTTTGAGGGGGGGGGGGGGGGGGGGGGAAGCAAAGGCTTTAATTAACAACATGGTTAAGTGAATGAGTAGGGGGTTTATCTAGTGTCCAGTCAGCATGAGATGGCGAGTTTGCTTTCAGACCGACCCTCTAAGCACGGTATATTATTCCAAAACTTCACCTAAAAATTAGGTTATTTCTCCAATGCTAAACCAATTTAAACCACCATTTCACACCTCACACATTGGTCTAGAAATGAGTCCGATGGAACAGAGCAGACTCCACAACCTCATCACCTTCACCGCTTGACTTTGTATAATTGTATGGTTTTGAGCATTGGAGATACTCTAAGCATGACATCAGAGTTTACTTAGTTGGATTATAAGTGTTATCTTCGAGTTTATGGTTCGGGCTAATTTTTTTCATAATGATTAAACAACCTCCTACTTTATATATAAAAATATACATTAACCATTAACGCATTAAGGCTCGCTTACGACTGTGCGCAAATAATGTATATATGTGTGGCCCTCGGGGGACAAAAGTAAAGTTGCACTAAGTTTAACGTTATTTTACTAATTTCGTGAAAATAACGTTAAAAATGACGGACGGTTAATCATGCATCAGTTGGTGGCGTTAATAGCCAAAAGACAAGGGGGTACATGCACAAGTCGGGTTTGTCCTGATTGCTAAGTGTTATGTGCCTTATGTCTAAGGCTTGATACAAAACCACTATTGAGCTGGGGGTCTCACTGGAAGCAGCCTCTCTATTCCTACAGGGTAGAGGTAAGGTTGTCTACATCTTACTCTCCTCAGGCTCTACCTTAGCTTTTGTTATTGGTGGGATTAACTAAGTATGATGATGATGGTGATGAACCATTAACGCATTAATAACTGATACTTAAAATAATAAGGATACTAAGACCAAACGTCTTGTACGCGAATTTTGGCAACCCCCTCCTTTGTGATTGGCTGAGAAAAAACAAACCAATTTCGCGCTCCTCTTCCACGCGAAAATTTTTGCGCCACAAACCAAAACCACCTTTAGCGCCTGGTTAATGGAGGGGGCCAAAATGCCCCATTAGCGCCCAAAAACCACACCACTACAAGTGGTCTAATAGGTAAGAGATTCATTTTACTTTGCGTACAAGGCCTCCGAAATCTTAGACAACTTTGTATGTTTATAACATTTTAGTAAATTATAACCTTATATATTTATAACCTTATATATTTAATCTAGTTTTAACATTTATACAATACATTATTATTATAGTACCAATTTTTGTTTAGAATTAATGTTAGAATTCTTTTTCATGGAGTTTCAAGTATTCTCTACTTCTCATATTAATATTGATTATGATGATGATGATGATGAGTGTGAGTGTAAGCTTCCTGTTTTGACCTATTAATACATGCATAATACACACGATTTTACGAAAGCACGCAGCAGCCCAAACCCACGTTTACTTGCATGACATCCACGTTCCATCTGTTTAGCTCCATGTTTCCTTTGTAGCAAACGGTATAAATTTCAAACTTCCTATTTTTTTAGTTTTTTTTATCAACCACCAAGGTAGCAGCTGGCACTTGGTGGTAGGGATGAGCATATTGTACTGAATACCGAACCGATACCAATCCGAGGTTATGGTGGCATGTTTGGATTTTATTTGGTAAAGATTTGGGCCGCCTACTTTGAATCACGGTTCACAATAAGTAACCCAACAGAAATGATGGGCCAAAAATAAACAACCGGCCCACACTCTTCATACTCTACAATTGCTTCTATTGATCTTTGAAGTTGAAGAGCACCTTATTTAGTTATCAATCTATATCTATATCTATATCTATACAACTAATATATGAAACTCAATGTGGACACTTGTCAATCCCACATTGAGCCTCAAATTACATAGCCAATCAATTTGTGCCAAGTGTCCCATTGCGAGATTTTATAAAATTTTTCTTTTTTTAAAAAAAAAATACAGAAAATATATATACCCTCTAAAAAATCATCGTCGCCTCCATAACCAAACCTCAACCCTAATCAGGCGATTCAAGGTTTTCCTTCATCTCCAATCCAAGGTAACCTCCATTCGATTCTTCTTTCAATAAATCGATGTTCATCCATCTTTTTTTCTGTCTTGTGTTTCAGTGATTTTCCATATCTGTTTTTAAATGTATGATTCTGCAGGCCGGTTACATCTAGGGTTTTGTCTTTGATTGATTTTAGTATGTTACGGTTTGTGTTTCTTTGTTATGGAGTTTATCTTTCGATTCTTCTTTCAATAAATCGATGTTCATCCATCTTTTTTTCTGTCTTGTGTTTCAGTGATTTTCCATATCTGTTTTTAAATGTATGATTCTGCAGGCCGATTACATCTAGGGTTTTGTCTTTGATTGATTTTAGTATGTTACGGTTTGTGTTTCTTTGTTATGGAGTTTATCTTTGGATGATTAAATAACTAGGGTTTGCAATATACCATTATCACTGATTATCTTCATAGCTTTGAAATGTTGATGATCATATAACTAGGTATTGTTCCGGTTATTATCGATTTTTTGGTTTTATGGTTGATGGTAGTGGAAACTTGGATGAACATTTTAGTAATTGATGCTTCGATTGTGGTTGATCTGTTTTTATACGTGATTTGAATCCTTTATGTTATTTTAATCTGTTTTTATAACTTATTATGGCTAATCTTTTTTTTTTCTTTTCAGCTTTAGATTACTGAAAATATGGTTCATATGTATACATCAAATCCCCTCTTTCTAACTGTTTATTTATTTAAGTATGTGATTTGTATGAACAAAATCATCGTGCAAGTGAAAGCACAGGATAATGTTAAATTTTTGTCTATTAAATGTTTAGGTTTACATTAGAATATATTTCATCATTTATAATTATTCATGAATAGGTGTTGTTACTTTTATGGATTGTTGTTTGATTAGCATTTCTTATGTTTCAGCTACATGTTTGTTTACTAATACAGGTTTTTCTTATGTTTCAGCTATATATATATTCAGTAATAATGGTTTACGGATTTTGGGTCAAGTCTGAAGGCAACGACCGTGTAAACCTGGTAAGCAATGTAACAATCTTTGTTATTTAATACTTTTATATTTCTTGGAGTCACTCGACTATCCTAGATGTCATTTTATTTAGATTCGTTATATTTACATATGACTGTTTTTTTTTATGTGTAGGGCTTACCTTCCGAGTATAATGAATGGGTTAAGCAGTACAACTACCCAACTGGGAAAACCAGAATTCACACATTGGATGAGAAAATCTTTGATGTTAAAGTGATGCAGATTGCTGGAAAGTGGTTCTTTTTCAATGGATGGAAGCACATGATTAAAACACTAAATTACCCGTCTGATTGCAACTTTGTTTTCGAATACGAGGAGATTATCAACTGTTTTAGAATGATCACCTTTCATCAGGATGCTGTAGCTGCCCCTGGTAAAATTTTCTACTGCAAGCTGGACGACCCACTGACTGATGAAAGACGTCTGGTATGCGTTTTCTACTATTAGTTTACTACATTATATAAGACATAAAATAGAGTAAATCGTATTAACTTTGAAAACATTGTTTACCACTTTTCAGCATATCAGTTGCTTTGTTTTTCATGGATTACACAATAGAGCCGTTCCAGCGGATTCAATTTTGTGCAGCTCATTTCCAGGTCATGTTTTCAAATCCATATTTCTAAACTGATTTGATATTTATGCGAAGACATAGGTACATGTCATGTATAGATTAATTAGGGTTCAATGATTTGTCATGAAAATTGTTTAGAAATAATATACAGTTGCTTCAGTTGCCTTTGTTTCGCTGATATCAACATGTTGACATATTGTTTTTCAATACTTATGTATCTTTGCTTCAGAACATGCTTTCCAAATCAAGCTTGAAAACGATTGTGGTGCGCTTTAAATTACTAAAGGATGGCCTTATATGAAGAAGACGTTTCAGATAACAAGCGATCATCTAATTGTGTTTGAAATTTACAATGAGGTTTGTTTGTCAATTTCTAAATAGTTATTTTATTTATCCTAATGTAAATCGCAATACAATATGCTTTCTATTTTTAATTAATTTGTATGTTTTGATTTTTTTCTTTGTTAATAAATAGAAATCGTATGAGGTGTCGTTTTTTAAGAAAAACAAGCTTACTCTGCCTCCAGAGCTTTGGGAATACAATTACAAGGTCGAGGATGATGAAAATAAGGATGAAGAAATCGTTTTTGTTTCCGATAATGATACTGAAGAGATGAGTGTAGGAGATGATATGGAGGAAGAGGTTGATGAATCTAATGATGACGAGGTGGAAGAGGTTGTTGATGTTGTTGGCGTTCCAGTTGTTTTCACTGATGACAGGCATTTTGTAAGTCTTATCTATTCAATTCCTTATATTATATAGCGATTTATGTATACGTACCTTTTTATTAAAATGCAAATTGTTTTTATTTTTATAGCGTATGAAGGTAGATTGGGCAAGGGATAATGGTTTGAACAGGAAGAGGGCTTTGACTATTAAAGATTGTGAGGGTTGTACTTGGGGAGTTTCTGTTGGTATTGAAGGTTCGAGAAGCAGTTACCGTTACAACATTAGAGGTATGTCAGTCTTTGCTGCCGATAAGGAGTTGCAGTCTAGTGATCAGACGCATTTCCTTTTTTTCAACAAACAAGGTCTGTTCCAGCTAACTAAAGTAGTTAGGGTTGATGGTAATTAGTTATGGTTGTGGTGGTAGTTTTTTGATGAACATTAACATCTTTGGTTGGTAACTTTTTGCACCTTAGTGGTGGTAGATTTTTTGAACATGATTAACGAATGGTGGTCACATACTTTTGCACCTTTTACTGCTGATGTAGTAAAATGTGTGTTTTTTTGGTATGTTATGTCTTTTAAACCGAATATCTTGGTATGGTTTGTTGATAATGATCATTAATATTATGTTCGTAGGAGTAGTCTAAAATTGTAAATGTTAATTTAGTCAACTTTTAATTTGGTCAACTTTTAATTTAGTCAAGTCAATTATTAATTTAGTCAACTTTTTAAATTAAGTATGAAATTTTAAATTTGTATCTTTCTAAAAAAAAAGTTTTTTTTTTTGTTATTTCAAACTTAAAACTTATAAATAATATTTTTTTCATAAAGAATTTCAAAGTTAAAACTCATATATTTAAATCATATTATTAACTACAATTCTAACAACTTTAGTTTTGCATAAGTCATTATTATCAAAAGCACAATAAAACGGTTAAATAAAAAGGTTTACAATCATAAAATAATAATCGTTATGCTTGAAAATATCAAACTAATTGGTTGTATATTGATATAACGGTATTTCATTTTTTAGTGTTTTATATGAGGCCACTTTTTTTAACATATTAAATCATATTAAACATGTCAAATTTTCCAAATTTCTTTCAAAAGTAAAAGCATTTAATAAAAAAATCAAAGTCAAAAATTGTATATAATTAGCCTTGCAATTTTTTGAATAACATAATAAACTTAATTTTTATTAATCTAATTTCGAAATCTTTTGATTTCCATTATCATATTTGGTTTCCATTTCTTAAACCTATACTAAAAATACATTTCTTTAAAATTTCAATTATTAAATACGATTGATATTATTATAAATCGGTTTCCATTTCTTAAGCCTATACTAAAAATACATTTAATTTTTTCTTATTACAATATTAACTATGATTTACATTATCATAATTCTGTTTCCATTTCTTAAACCAATACTAAAAATACATTTTGTGTGTATGTTTCTTATTACAATATTAATAAGATTATAAATAGAATGATCTAATCATCATCTTTTGAGTGATTTTTTTTTTTGCAAACTTGCTAAGGTAGTATCTACTCTTTTTTTCTTTCATTATTTATTTATATATCACTATAATACAAACAATGTAGCATTAACTCTGTTGTTTGTTACATAGTATAAAATTGCAGAATCATGGATCCAAATAATGTCACGTTTCTAAATGACATTACTTAGCGGCTTAATGATTATACAATCAAAGTGAGGGTACTTAGAATATGGAAGAGAGCAAATCGTAAGATACTAGGGGAAACTCTAGCAATTGATATGGTTCTAAAATGCAAGCTATGGTGTGGAATCGCTATATGAAGAAACACGAAAATTTTTTAAAAGAAAATGAAGCTTACTATATATTTAGACCACAACTAGCAGATAACAAATCTACAAAACACTTTGCTAAGAGTGACATACTTTCATTTACTTTTGAAACTAATATAACCAAATGTAAAAATTTTCAAGGCAGCCTTTATGGTTTTAATTTTTCTTCATTTGAGACAATTAAATCTGGTAACCTGTCTACAGAAAATAGAATTGGTTTGTTTACTCACTGTAAAGTTTCATATACGTTTGGTTTTATTCGTTTATACTATTTTAGTTAACTTTTTATCTTTTTAGATTTCATTGGGTTTGTTGATGAATGGACTTCACCAGAGCCAACAGAAACTAAATCTGGGTGGAAGAACAAGATGAGTCTTGTGTTGATTGATCTAGAGTATGTGGTTCATCTTTTCAATTAAATGGTTTATTATTTCATCATCTATAACATTATTTTAATTTAGGTGTGCACTATCAATTGGTAACAAGCCATATTTGAATGTTTTCCATTTAATAAACAATGTATTTTTATGTGGTGGTGTAAAAATTAGCTGTACTTTGTGGGATGAGTATTCTGACCAGATGTTTGACTACATCAAGCATAATGAAGCGGAAGTCCATGCGATTCTGGTTGTTCAGTTTGGTAGTTTTAACAATTACAAAGGTTTGTACTTTATTAATGTTTTTTTAGATTGTACATATTTTTACTTTTTTAATATATATAACCGTTTGTTATTTTTAATCTATTATAGGGAATATAACTATGCAAAATGGATTTAATATCACTCGGCTGTTTATCAACGAAGCCATTGATGATATTCTTGCTTTTAAGAAAAGGTAAGATATTTATCTATCTTTTTGTTATAATATATATACATATATTTTTTCTTATATATACTTAACTGATAGTCTTATTTGACTTTTAACAGTTATATTGAAAAGTTTATTGCTACCTAATCCTCTTCTGCTCAACGATCTCTCGGATCTTCTGGAAGCATGAATTGGGCAGATGAATTTCTGAACAAGACCCATTTCAGCACTATTCGTGATCTTCCGTTAATAACAGAGGTATATCAGTTTCGACTTATAATAATCTAATATGAATGTTTATATTCCATTCAAAATATTATCACTTATGTATTTTAATGTATACACTATTAGTCATTTTGTGTGAAATTATTTTTATATTAAATTTTGACATTAATATTATTTTATTTTGCAGATCAACAGTCACTGTTGTTGGTACAGTGAAGGGCGTGGATGCCAACGATGATTGGTATTACTTAGGTTGTGAGGCATGTAATCACAAGGTTGAGCCAACTCTCATGTTACCTGATGATGAGGAGGAAAAAGATGTTAATTCATTTAAGCAAGTTTTGGTTTGCACCAACAACGACTGTCCAAAGCATATTGTATCTGCTGAACCTATGTAAGAATTATTTTTCATAAACATAAATTAAAATTTTACGATATTATTTATTAAATAATTTGTTGTTATTACTTCCTTTAGGTTTAGAATTCCAATTAGGGTACAAGATTGTACTGGAATAACATCACTCACATTGTTTGATCGAGAATCGAAAAAAATGTTGGGCATGTCAGCGATGCAACTCCTGGAAAAATCCAAGCAGGTAATTTATTTTTTTCTGCCTTAAACAATATATCTTATTATACCTAATGTTACTTATGAAAATTTTTATCTAGGTTTCTGACCAGTCAGAGAAAATAACTCCCCCTGAATTTGCTTCATTTGAAGATAAAAAGTTTGCTTTCAAAATTAAAATTGGCCAATTTAACATTGATAAACATATGGATGGTTATGGTATACGCAAACTTACCGATGATTCTTCAATAGTTGCTTCGCTGGAACAAAGGTTCCCAGACATTCAGGTTATTACTATCATTGAAATATTCCTTTATTATTACTCTTATGAATCATTAGTACATTTTTATTATTCTTCTTCTTATTTTTTTTTTATTATCAACGTTTCCTTTGAAGTATTACATGTATATTTTTTTCCAGCTCGATCAACCTGTTTTTGAACACATTGATATAGATGAATCTTCAACACAGAATGCATTGTCTTTGAAGGTTGTTCTTTTACTTATTTAATCATATATTCTATTTAACCTTTTTATGTAGTTTATTCTAACAAAATTTACATGTCATTTAATATTTTAGGATTGTGTTGGAGATAACAATACTCCAGAGTCATCTTCAAGAGTTGGTGCTGTTCGTGATGATGAGGAAGTCAAGCGTAGCCTAGATCAAGTGTATGACCTTGATGATGATACAAGTGAATCTACAACAAAAGCTGCAAAGAAATCACCCGAGATCCCCCTTTTGGTTCCTAAGGTTGAGAAATAGGGACAATGAACAATTTCTTTAAACATTTATGATTCGTTTGGTTTTGTTGGACAATTTCGTTTTTTTATGCTTGGTTGGGTTTTTTGGATAATTTGTTTTTGTTTATGGTTTCTGTGGTTTTTGAGACTATTTTTACATATATAAATGACATGTGGTTGCATTTTATGTTTCTTTTTATCAAGTTGTTTACAAATACAACATTTGTAGTTTTTTTTTAAAAAATGTAATACACTCAATAATATTAATCAAACAATTTTACAAAAACTATTATTAAATTTCATTCAAAACTTTATACTTAAAAAAATATTTTTAGTAGTTTAATATACAATTTCAAAGTAATCAAATGAATTTATTACGTTCAAATTATAAAGTTGCAATCATACCCTTCAATTTAAACACAATTATTGTAATTAATGAATCAACAAAAATCGAGTTTAAAAAATTAATTCAATTGTAAATACGAATTATTTAAAAAATTTCAATTTTAAGTTTTAATTACACCAAACATTCAAATGTGTAGAAATATTTAATAATGGTAAGTAATTATACCAAACAGTTACTAAAATTCTAATAAAAAAAATCGAAAATTAATTTTCGAAAAGATTCAAAATTTTTAAATTTTAAATTCAAATTACACCAAAAATTCAAATTTTTAGTCTTCTTTAATAATGGTAGGTAATTAAACATATTAATTATCATTATTAATTACTAATTTAATTCTAAGTCTATATAAACCATACTACTTTAAAAAAAATAATCAAACCAAGAAATCAAATCAATCAAACCTTCAAGAGTTCTCCCTGACTGTTTTTATTCTTGCTCAAGTCTTCTATCGTACAAGTTGAATGTATGTCCTTCTTTTATTTCAATATCAATTATTTTATTAAAACATGATCATCGTGATGTATGTTTATTTTTCTTGAATCCATATTTCTCAATAATACTTCACTATTGGTAGCCTAACTCTTGAAGATCAATCGTTAGTTTATTATTATGTATCTTCAAATCTTTATATGTATTACTGTTATTAAACATTTTATTTAGAAATTTCCTCCTTTTAGTTGAAATGGGACGTAAAAGACTCTCTAATACTTCAAAAGGTAATTTTTTTTAATCTATCTACAATGTTTTTATATTTCTATTATTTGTGTTGTCTTATTTAACTTTTCAATTTTTGTATAAGGTGATGACAAACGAACGCCGTTATCTAATATCTCAAACGGTACACAAATTTCATATTATTGCCATCTTTATTTACATTATCTTAGTTTTATGTAAGTAATTAAATTTTTTTCACAGCTTTGTCTGATGAACAAAAAAGAAATAACGCGGCCGAGTGTCGTCGAATTAGAAAATTACACTTGGATGCAAAGAGATGCAAGGTCACTAATCATAATAATGTACTACAACATTTGCCGCCACCTAGAATATTCAACCGTGATTCAATTCAATGTTCCAACCATTCTATTCCGCAAGGCTCAACCTTCCAAACTACATTGAATGTTTTTACACCCGGTAAATGAATAACAATTTTTAATTTATATCTATATATAAAGTTTCAACTTCCAATCCCTATTTATGATTAGAGTAAATTTTGTTTGTTTCTGTTTTTTTATAGGTCAATTGCAACCAACGCCTTTGTCTACTATCTCAAATGGTATTTTTATTTATTTAAATGACATATTCCATCTTATAAGAAATAACTACTTTGTTATTCACTTTATTATATAAACTAATATTACTTTATATGTTCTTTATACGTTTGCAGTCAACGTGAACATTGCATCGGATTCTCGAAAATCCAGAAATATGCAAATGGATGCTAAGAGAAAGAGTGTTAAGCAATGTGAAAATACAAATCCCTCACAATTCAAAAATAGTTTGGTTTCAATCGATATATCATCCGTTACAACAACCTTCAACAACCCTTTTAACGCATCTTTTTCGGGTAATAATTGTTTGTAACATTTAATAATTTTAAGCGTTAATTTTTTCACTTTATGTCAATTTTTTTACTTTACCCCGTTATTTTTTTATTTACTTTATGTATCAACAGGTTCTACAGAACGCACTCCTTTGTCCAATATTACAAACGGTATTGTAATTCTATCTTACTTAAGTTTTTATCATACTTCAGTCCAAACTTATTTTATTTTTATCTATTGTTTCAGTGCCTGAACTCACAACACAACATTCTGTAGAGTTTCGAAAGTTTAGAAAATTACAACTTGATGCAAAAAGACGTAAAGTAAATTCTATTACTGGAACTCAAAAACAATCTAATTTTGAAACTCCTACTTATCCAACCACATCTGGTACAACTTGCTACGTGTCTATTAATTTTCAAAATTTTTAATTTTTTTAATATAAAGTTTGAAATAGTTAATATTAATTTCAGGTGGACTCACTAATGTTGATACAGTTTCACTTGCATCATCTTCTGTGCAATCAGAAACCATGAATAAATCAAGAAGTAATCGACGTTGCATCTCACCTGTTCGAATGGTTAGTTTGTCTGATGAAGAAGCTGTCAACCCTCAACCAACTAAAGACTTGCAATATAAAGGTGTCTCTAAAGGTAAATATTAAGTTTACAAAACAGTTACAACTATATTGATTTCTTTTATGCATTAATTATTTTATTGGTTTATATTTGCCAGATTATCTGGATCACGGTGATCAAACGGTTGTATGTGAGATGTGTAACGCAAAATTGTGGAGATCAGAAGCTGGTAAAGGCCTTAAGGTTTCTGGAAGAACAACTTACATGCTATGTTGTTTTTATGGAAAGGTACAACTTCCAGATTTCAAAGAGAGCAGTTTAGATTATCAGAATCTATTCAAAAACACAGAATCGAAGAGCAAATATTTCTTAAAACACATTCGCTGCTTCAATTCTATGTTTTGTTTTACTTCAATGGGAGCCAAGGTTGACTCAAATATCAATAGAGGAAAGGCTCCATTCATATATAGAATAAGTGGAGAAAATTATCACACCTTGGGTGGTCTTATTTAGGGCTGGCATAACAGGTTACACGAACCTGTTAAGACACGAACACGAAACTTGTAAACACGAACACGACATGAAATCTAATCGTGTCATTTTTTTCAAACACGAACACGAACCTGTGTATAACAGGTTAACACGATAAGACACGACAAGACACGATAAGGAACACCTAGTAAAATAAGTTAACATGACAAGACACGATAAGACACGGCAAGACACGATAAGACACAATAAGACACGACAAGACATGATAAGAAACACAATAAGACACGATAAGACCTGTTAAGACACATACACGATAAGACACGAACACGAAACATGTAAACACGAACACGACACGAAAATAAACAGGTCTTAACGTGTCGACCTGTTATAGACACGAAACCTGTTAAGGCCAAACACGAAACGTGTTAAAATCGTGTAGGTTCGTATCAGGTTATCGTGTTCGTGTCTAAATTGCCAGCCCTAGTCTTATTCCTAAAGATGGTTCTAAACCGAAATTTTCTCAGTTATATATATATGGCACTGAAAATTAAGTCTCAAACCGGGAAACGATTTATAGGTAATATTCTTTAGTTTGTTACTTATTTTTTAGTTTTTTAGGTAAATATTAATTTTTCTCAATTTTTTTTTTTTTTTTTGATCTTTTCAGTAATGAAAAAGGAGAGTCTAAGGATATTTCTCACGAACTTGACATTGAAATCATTCAGTACTTGAAGTCGATGTTAGACTCAAATAATCAGCTTGTGAAAAGCTATAGTATTGTACGTGATCGATTTCAAGAAAATCCTGAAGTTAACCTTAAATTACGTCTTATTGGTAGGAGATCTAAAGACGGCCGAACATACAACTTACCCACTTCATCAGAAATTGCCGCTCTTATTTTTGTCAAACGATGATGACCAGCTTGACAATAGAGATATTGTTGTCGAGTCAAGAACAGAGGGTCTTCAGCGTATAAGTGAACTTCATCCGTCATATCTAGCTCTCCAGTATCCATTGATTATTCCCTTTGGAGAAGATTGTTATAGGGTTGATATACCACACAGGGAAGAAAGGAAATCTAAAAAGAAAGTAGATTCAAAATGTTCAATGAGAGAGTATTTTGCATATCATATCCAAGACAGAGTTGGTAAGTTCTCATTGATTTTGAATGCAAGGCGACTTCTTCAACAGTTTTTGGTTGACGTTTATACCATGATAGAGAGTGAGCACTTATTTTATGTTCGTTTCCAGCAACATAAACTTAGGTGCGAGACTTATACCAATCTTCAAACGTTGAACCAAAATAGACCTACTAATTTGTCAAAAGTAGGAACGCCTGTAATTTTACCCTCTTCTTTTACAGGTGGTGCACGTTACATGAGGGAAAATTATCTTGATGCAATGGCTATTTGTAAAAAGCATGGATACCCTGATTTTTTTATTACAATCACATGCAATCCCAAATGGCCTGAAATTAGAAGGTTTCTTAAGGACAAGAAGACAAATCCAGAAGATAGGCCAGACATTTTAGCTAGACTATTCAAAGTTAAGCTAGACTCAATCAGGAAAGATTTACGTGAAAAATCATTATTGGGCAAGACTTCAGCAGGTAAAATTATTTACGAAAAAAATTAAGTTTCAATACGTATTCATAGATTATCATCGTAATTCAATTATACTTATAAAATATTTATTTTTTTATATAATTACTATCATGTTTATATTTATTAAGTTTCTAACTACATTTTTTAACTTAATATTACAGCTGTTTATACTATAGAGTTCCAAAAACGTGGTTTACCACACGCTCACATCTGTCTGTTTCTCAAAGATGACAGTAAGCTTCCCACGATAGACCATGTTGATCGTTTTGTTTCTGCTGAAATCCCTGATAAGAAAGTATATCCGGAGTTGTTTAGTCTTGTGAGTGAATTTATGATTCATGGACCCTGCGAACGTGAATATCCCAACTGTCCGTGCATGTTTGACGGTAAGTGCTCCAAGAAATTTCCAAAGAAGTTTTCTTCTGCATCAACGTTAGATTCAAATGGATACCCGGTTTATAGAAGAAGAGACTCAGGGCTAATTGTTAAAAAAGGAACTGCTAAGTTAGACAACAGAAATGTGGTTCCTTATAACGCAAAACTTTTAAAGCGTTACCAAGCACATATCAATGTTGAATGGTGTAACCAGGCTGCTTCAATTAAGTATTTATTCAAATACATTAATAAAGGACCTGATAGGGCTAAAGTTGCTTTTCTAGAAGATGATGGAGAAGGTCAAGAAGTGGTTCAAAAAGATGAAATCAAAAAACATTTTGATTGTAGGTTCCTTTCTGCATGTGAAGCTTCATGGAGGATATTTAAAAACGAAGTGCATTATAGATACCTTCCAGTTATAAGGCTTCCATTTCATCTGCCCGGTGAGCAAAGTGTTGTATATGGTCCAGAAGAAAATCTTCAAAACGTTCTCGATAAACCAACAGTGTCTTCAACAATGTTTCTAAAATGGATGGAACTAAACCAAAGTGAGGATGTGGCACGTGAACTAAGTTACATTGAAATCCCAAGTAAATTTGTTTAGAAAACAAAAGAAAAAAATGGGACTTTCGAAAGATAGGTAAGTCAATTGGTCATGTTCACATGGTTACTCCATCCATGGGCGAGGCGTATTTCTTGAGAGTTCTTCTCAATAAAGTAAAAGGCCCTAGATCATTTGAGGAGATAAGAACGGTCAATGGAAAAGTTTTACCAACATTTCGTGATGCATGTTATGCTCTTGGTCTCTTAGACGATGACAATGAATATGTAGAAGCTATTGAGGAAGCTCACTATACTGGTTCAGGATACTCTCTTCGTAATTTGTTTGCGACATGTTGGTGTCTAATACCTTATCTAGGCCTGAGCATGTTTGGGAAAAAACATGGAAATACCTGTCAGATGGTATTATGCGTAGACACGAAGATTTATTCGATATTGAAGGTAAATAATTTACGTTAAAAATTTTTTTTCGTCCCTTTTGTTTTATATTAATAATTACACACTTTATCATTATCAGGGTTGTGTCTCACTGATGATCAAATCAAGAACATTACATTGCTTGAAATTGAGAAACAGTTTCTTCGGAATAACTCAAGCCTACGTAGATTTCCTTCTATGTCGTATCCTAATACTGATTCTATAGCAGCTGCAAATAACCGTTTGATTTTTGATGAGCTGAATTATCAAGTAGGTTCGCTGGCTGAGGAATTTGCTACAAACTCACGTTCTTTAACTGATGAGCAGCGCTCAATTTTTGATGACATCATTCATGCGGTTGATTGTAACAAGGGTGGTCTATTCTTTGTTTATGGTTTTGGAGGCACTGGTAAAACCTTTTTATGGAAAACTTTGTCTGCTGCTATAAGATCTAAAGGACAAATTGTTTTGAACGTTGCATCCAGTGGTATTGCTTCTCTTTTGTTATCCGGTGGAAGGACAACACATTCTAGGTTCCGTATACCTTTGAATGTTACTGAACAGTCCTTGTGCGGTATAAAGCCAAATAGTGATGAGGCCGCTTTATTGAAACAAACTAAGTTAATTATTTGGGATGAGGCTCCAATGATTCATAACCATGCTTTTGAAGCACTTGATCGTACAATGAAGGATGTCTTGAAGTCAACTTCTTCAGTTAATTCTGAGTTGCCTTTTGGTGGTAAGGTTATGGTTTTAGGTGGTGATTTTAGACAGATCCTTCCTGTTGTTCCCAATGGTAGTAGAAGAGATATTTTAAATGCCTCAATAACTTCCTCTCCTATTTGGAATAGTTGCAAAGTGCTTACATTAACCAAAAACATGAGGTTAACGTTGGGTAACAACACATTTGAAACCGAAGAAACAAAGCTATTTGCAGACTGGCTTCTTGAATTAGGTGAGGGTAAAGTTGGTGATTCAATTCATGATGATGAGGCAGATGTGGAGATACCAGATGATCTTCTTTATAAGGATTCATCAGATCCGATTTCAAGATTAATTGACTTCGTCTACCCTCCACTTCTTCAACTTTACAAAGATAAAGATTACTTTGGAGAACGAGCAATACTTGCACCTACAAACGAAGTAGTACATGAAATTAATGAAAGGTTGCTTGCATTGTTGCCTGGGGATGAAGTCGAATAGCTAAGCTCTGATAGTATATGTCAGATTGAGAACGCTAATAATCGTTCGCAGGAAGACTTATATTCTCCTGATGTCCTTAATGGTTTAAAAATTTCTGGGTTGCCTAATCATCGATTAACACTAAAGGTCGGTGTTCCCGTTATGTTGTTGAGAAAAATAGATCAACAAAATGGATTGTGTAACGGTACGAGATTACGAATTACCAAACTTGCAAAGCGTGTTATTGAGGCCGAAATCATATCAGGTGGAAACATTGGTATCAAAACTCTTATTCCTAGAATAAATATGATACCATCTGATATCAAGATTCCCCGTAAAGTTCCAAAGGCGTCAATTTCCAATAAGCGTATGTTTCGCAATGACCATCAACAAAAGCCAGGGTCAGTCTTTATCTAAGGTTGGATTGTATTTAAGAGAACCCGGAGTCTCACATGGCCAACTTTATGTTGCTTTGTCAAGAGTAAAAAGCAGGGCATGAGTGAAGTTACTTATACTGGATGATAATGGGAATGTGAAAACTAAAACCAGAAACGTGGTGTATAAAGAAATATTTAGTGATATTTGAATAAAATTTGTATTCGTTGTTTTATACTTTAATACAATATTTTTACTGTATTTTTCTTATACGTTATAATTCCCTAAATAGATGTACGTTGGTGAACCGCGTGTACACACGGGCAAAAATCTAGTATATAATAAACCAAAGCATTTTTAATGACATGTCATAATATTATGCAATCTCTCTTTTGAGAGATGCCACATAGATGTGATGTGGCAACTCTAGACCAATAAAAAAAGGAATAAATATGATTTAAATATGATTTAACATAATTTATTAAATACCTAATCTACTAAATGTAAATATTAAACTTTATTATTTTCTCTCTCATGTTTCCTCTCAAACTTTTAAATGTTAATATTTTTTATATACGAGATTTTTTAAAGAAAAAATTACACCAAATTAACGAGCGTTTTATTATCTTTTCAGCGAGTACCATAGTGATATATAAAAACACGGGGAAAAAAACGACTATTTTTTGTAACCCGACAGGTATTATGTCAGGTTTGGAATTAGTTTAAAAAAAATTGTGTGTTTGGGTCGGGCCTGGGATTAGGTGATACCCGACCCAATCACCCTTTTTTTATATTAGAATATGATAACCTATGGCAGAGATTTGTTCAATTGTTCTATATTATACTTCTCATTAAAACAAAATGCGAAAGTTACATCATAATAGAAGGTAGGCGGGCAACAAGCTGCGCCGCCACCCCTTTTTGAATTGCAAACCCTAGTCTACTAAAGACAAAACCTTGCCCCCTGGGGATGAAGCATTGTTGTGGACGACCCGTGGGACCCTGGTCAAGAAACGAATAGCTTCTGGCGCCAGGGAGCCAAATGTGTCGAAGGCCAGAGGGATAAAGACATGTTGGTTATCTGCACAAGCTTTAGCGTGTTTATCTACTTTCTTTGATTCCGCCTTTCTTGATGCTTGCCCAGCTACGAACCCTGTTTCCCTTAACCCAACCAGCGGAGATACCCCGGTAAGGTCCACACAGGCATGTTTCCCCCTCTCCCAACCAAAGACAAGCAGATCTGCGGGTCGCAAGGTGGATCTCCATTCCGTGGGGTCTGTGAGGAAGTTTACAGGGGCCTCCTTTTTGGCAGAGATCCCAGCTCTTCTCAAGATATCCCACAAAACGTCCCTCACCCAGTCATGCCGATATTTGAAACCAGGGAGCTCCTTGCAATGAATTGCATGCTCCCCGTATTTATCCATGCAAGTTTTACGGCAGATGGGGCATGTTTCATCTTCCGGGTACATAGGGATCATCAATCGGTACTTGAGTATAGCCCTGTACTCTACTGCAGACATGCATTGACCCAAGCCCTCAATCGGGATAACGGTCAAAAAATCCTGAGCATGAGGGCCCTTTAGGTATTCAATTACCGCCTTCTGGCGAGTGGACAACTCAAAAACTTCTCCCAGGCTCTGAGCAGTTTTGCTAAAAAGAGCATTCGCCAAAGTTTTTTGTGGCTTTGGGGGGGGGGGGGGGAGGGGCGGTGTCCTTGTTAGAAAAACCGCCAATATCAAAGTCCGGGAGACGGACATTTAAGCGTTCGAGCGCCTGTTGATAGTCTGTGTCTAGTCCAATGACCCCACTGTTTCGGAGGATATGATCCTGAAGTTCCCAAGACTGAGCTCTGGACGCCACAAAGGCATAGACCCCAACATCTCGAGCTGAAAGGTATTTCAGGTTAGGATCTGAGAATTTTGTTCCAGTTATGCAGAGCAAACATCTTGTAGGGACTAAAGTAGGGTTAAGAAGTAGGATAGAGGTAGAGAATAGAAACAAGTAGAGTTGCAAGTAAAAGGAGCAAGTACTAGTTATAATCCTATGGTTATAGACTAGATTATTTTTCTAATAACCTAATTCCCTATAACCATGGCTCTGATACCAATCTGTAACACCCCAACCGATGGCGGAAACATCGGGAGGTCACGTATTGACGATTGTTCAGTAGCTCATGGTAAATAATAAATTTCATTAATTGATTACATAAATTACATACAATTGTTCTAAAAGAATTTGTACATCAAAATGAAAAATACTAGATACACATCTTCAAGCATTAACTCTAATCTTCAAGCAAGCTATATCCTGAAACATGTTAAGTTTGAAATATTTTGGGTCAACAAAAGTTGGTGAGAATTACATAGGTTTGAATGTTGAATAAAATTTGTACAATTCGAGTGTCATGGCAAGTCTAGTCCATATGTGAAAACAATACTACCCGGTAAATCGTGTGCATAATCAAACCTTGTGACTAGAATATTGTGGTCCATCCCATACGCATATGGTTCATTCGTTTATGTTGCGATAACAATCACCCACGCCACCTATGTAGGAGGTAACGTATCCGGGTGGGGTTGTCAGTCCAATAGATCTATCATTGTGTATCGTTGGCTTGTACGGAGTTAATGATTATGCTAGAATAATTGTGCTTACCATAGTAATGTTTAAGACATAATGCAACATAGAATAACACATAGACACTTATGTTGAATTGTAAATTGATGTTGTAACATGTTTCACCCCAAAATAATGAAATGGTAAAAGGGGCTATGTAAACTCACCTTAGGTGCTTAATGAGTTCGTGAGTTTTCTTGAGCGTGCAAACACTTAGTAATAATGCCTTGGAAAACTCGAAACTAGCTAGAGGAGATAATGATGGATGAAAACTTTAGTATGTGGGAGATGGGATAATAATGTTTTTTTTTTATTGAATGTTATAAAGAGTTGAATGGTAGGCTATTGTATTTATAGTGTAGAAATTGGAGTTGTAATTAGGGACTACTTTGACTAGGCTAGAATTTAGGAACAACTTTGACTTGACTAGAAGACCATATTTACTAACACTTTGACTTGACTATGAGACCATATTTACTAACACTTTGACTTGACTTGACTAAGAAACCACGTTTGACTTTTCAGGTTTGACTAAGGGACCTTGAAAGGGTTTAAGTTTAATTGGTTTTAATTAACATCACAAAACACCAAATGGTGTAGTGGTTTGTGTGGTGTGGTTAAGGTTTAGCCCGCCAGGGACTCGGGTTCGAATCCTGGCTCAGGCAAACATTTTTTTTAACGTTTTTAAATCAGAATTTTTAATAAAATCCAATTTAATATTGATTATTTAAACAAAAAAATTAATAAAATGGATGGGAAAGATAATGTAAACATGAATCGGATGAATAAACGAGTGAGTTCTATATATATATAAAAAAATTGTGTGATGTTACAGGCTCCCCTACTTTTAGGAACTTCATCTCGAAGTTTATTAAAAACACAGAGTTGAGGATGCTTAGGTAGAAATTAAGTCAACTGGGGTTTAGAAAATTTGGGTTAAGGCACGACATGAATTTATAGGTAATAGAATAATCTGTTTCGAATAATTTGGATAAAAGGTTCGATATGTGTGAGTTTTAAGGGTTGGATTAGGTTCGTCTGAAATAGCAAGGAGAATAAGAATCTAGCAAAACACTAAACTTAAGTGTTAGGAAAGAAATGCATGAGTTGATTGACTATAGAAAGACTAAATGAACTACCAGGTAACTAGAGTTTATAATTGATTATCTACCGAAAACCTTGATAGAATTCCACACTACCTTAACGTACCTGTAAATTCATGATTACGTTCCGGACCGTAATCACCAATTTACCTTACATTAGGGTTTTATGTCCTTCTATGACTCTAAACACATATGTAAGTAATGCAAAATAACCTTATGATTGAATCTTTGTATCAATGAGTCTAATAAATCTTTGTATCAAATTACATGTATGATGTATCCAAAAATGAGTCCAACTGTTGAGCAAGAAAAGACCTCTACCAGTCAGTGAGTAGGAACCTCTACCGATTGTTAAGTAGGTGCGATAGCCTCTACCAGTCGTTGAGCAGGTTGTTAGGTACTCTACTGTAACACCCCAACCGATGGCGGAAACATCGAGGTGTCACGTAAGAAATGAGTATACAGTAGCACATGGTATTCAAGTTTTAATTTGAAATTTAATTAAAGTGCAAATATCCAAAATTGAAAGTACATAATAAGTCTTGAATGAAATTCTAATACATCAAATCATCAAATAGAGAATAAACTTCAATTTGTCTCCTCATGCTAACTCTCTAGACTTCAAGCATCATTATTTCCTGTTGAGTTGTAAAAATGGGAGGGTCAACTAGAAGTTGGTGAGAATACATAAGCCATGTCAAGCAATTAAGTTTAAGAATAAAAGTTTAGCAATTCAAATATCTATCGTAAGTTTAAGTCTACATGAATAAACATGAAGTGTTGAATCCACATAATCAAACCTCCGACTAGTTTAGGTCCATCCCGTCATCCATGGTTCACCTTAATATCATGTTGGAACGATAACAATCACCCGCGCTCCCCATAAAAGATGGTTAACGAATCTAGGTGGGATTGTCAATCCAATAGATCTATTATTGAGTATCGCCGGCTTGGCCATAGCTAATGATTATGTATGTTGAAGAGTAAGTCTAACTGTTGTTGTTGTCTAAATCATGAGGCATTAAAGTTTACAACTAGACATGTATGTAGAATTGCTTAAGTAAAATGTTGCAAGTATAAAGAATTGCATAAACATGGTTACGTAAACTCACCTTAGCAAAGTATTAAGTCTCGAGAAAAAGTATAAGTGTAGCCCCAAAGTTGCCAAGTATTACCCTATGTATAAGGTAACAAATAAGTCTAAGTCTTTCTAGTCTACAAGTATTTTCTAGGGTTTCGAATTTGGGGATAAGTATTCGTTTGATTAATAAATAAAATGTTTAATAAATAAGGGAAATTCGATAAATAAATAAACAAAAGTCTTTTTGTAAATTTTAGATTAAAGATGGTCACATTATAAAGTTTTAAGTATGAAAATAATTTTTATAAAACTATTTTCCTAAAAATAGAATATTTAATCTGTTTATTTCAAATTGTCAAAATATAACTTTAATATCTAAAAATATTAAAATTAAAGAATTTTCAAATTAAAATTTGTATTTCTGTTCTAAATGGACAGAAATAATTAATATAAAATTTTGGTGCAAAAATATTGAAAAATGAATGTATTATGATTTATTTATGATTAAAACTAACAAAAATTGATTAAAAATATTAAACAAATGATTTTTCAGAAATAAAAATCATTTCAGAAATGTTTAATGTTATATAAACTCAGAATAATTTTTGTGGAAATTTATATAATCGTTTTGATATTTTTATAGAATTTTATAATTAAAATAGAATAAACTTGAAATGTTTATTATATATATTAAATAAATAATTTTTGGAAAACTAAAAATTGTATGTTAAACTTTTCTACTAGAATAACATAAAATAATTTTTGTAGAATTTATAATGGAGTTTTAGTATTTTAAAACAAATTTTAAAAATATAAGTGAATATATATAAAGCTTAAAAGGTAAAAAAAAATGTTTTGTTGAAGCTGGGAATCGAACCCGGGTCTGGGACCGGTTCGTGTTTTTATCACAAGCCCAGCCACCAACTGGGCTAGACCCTGAGAACGAGTAAACTAGGTTTGAATTAATTATATAATTATGTTGAAACTTGATTTATAAACCTTTTAAAAGAAAAGAATAAAAACCGTTTAATGTGGGACTCGAACCCGCGTCCCTTGGTTGACAAACAGATAGACACAACCACTTGATCTAGATCAATGGTTGTGTTTTGTTTGTTTCTGTTTTAATTAAATATACAGGTCTGCAGATGTTTCTTCCCCAAATAAAAATTCGATCGAACCCTAGTTATGCAATAATCTGATTTACACAACAATAACCCAATTGATCATAGGGTTATTGTTGTGTAGTGGCCGATGAACAAAACCCATCAAAAAAAGAAAAACTTACAACAACGATTTCGTGATTAACGAGCGGTCAACAGAAAAGTCAAACGCGAACTAAATGAAGCTTGAAAGATGATTTTTAACAGAAATTGAGGATGAGGATAGAGTTTTCGGCGAGTGAAGCTTGCTAGGAAGTGTTCAATTTATAGTGTGAGGTTCGGGTTAAACGAATTGGAATGTTTGACCCCATTAAACATGATGACGCGATGATGTGTGTATAATTGGAATGTTTTTAACCATAATTCAGCGTGTAAAGGACGTGAATCAGTCAAGGCAATCAACAATTAAGTCTTGACAGGGATCAAACACGTTTTGTATGATTAATTATGGTTGATTGATCTTGCAGTTGACTTTCCAAGTCAACTTGCTAGATCCTAAACATGATATAAATATAAAACGCGTGGGTACATTGGCAGATATGTAGTGTAGCTCAGTTGGTTGTGTGGTGGGTGTATAATGAACCAGCTATGGGCTCGGGTTCGAATCCCGGCCCAAGCCTTTAATTTTTGATAATTATTTCCACAATATATAGATGTTATAAGTATATAGTATAGTATAAGGGGTCCAAATGCGTCACGAAATATTTTTTTTAAAAGTGCGATAATGATAAAAATTGACGTTTTATTCGAAAATAATCGTAACGTACACAAAATTAAATGCGAAATGTTACATCTACTAACTGTTGAGCAAGTACTTCATCCTCTACCAGTTGTTTGATTAAGTGTAACAATTGTTTTTTATTTAACACATAAGTTGCAAGTTTGTAATATATACATGTAAGTAAGTTTGTAAATGTATCAAGTATAGCATGCGAGTTGTAATAGAGTTGTCCTAGACAAGATTAATGACTCTAGGTGTGTTTATAGCAAATAGTTTATATTCCATGCTTTCAAGTATCATGAATAATCAAATGTTCAAGTAGATAATCAAATCCTCATGTATAACTAAGAATCAAGTTTGATGCAACGAACAATCAAGTTTTCAATAGTCTGATTATCATAGGGATCAAGTTCATGTTCCAGAAGGTGAAGAATATGAATTTAGTTCTTGAGAGGATGATGAAGAACTCAAAGCATCATCAAGGTTATGAAAGATAGTGAACGTGAAAATAGTTAATAAAGGGTTTATTTTATAGTAAGGAGATTATGTACCAGTGTAAATAGTGGGGTTTGGATCAAAGGTTAGAATCTAGCGTATGAGAAAACATGATTGTGATAAATACCAAAAATTGTAAAAGTTCGAACAAGTTGAAAATAATTAGGTGGCAATGGAGATTAAATTTTGTTCATGAGGATGGAAAGATCTTATCATTTTTCTTTTTAAAACGGGTTTCTTATATAAAACAAAAGTTGCTAAATAGTACAAACTAAGTGGCTTTAGATCAGAATATTTTAGTTTAGTCGAAGATTTTAAACACGACGTTAGGTTTTATAGATCAAGGTGACATTATATCAAAAATCCTTTGTTATGCTAATGAATAAACATTTGGATTTAGAAATTAAGTTTGAGGATATCTTATAACAAAAATATGTATTTTCCATGGTTTATAGGTGATGAAAATTTTGACAATATTAAGAAATCTTTAGTGTTGGGCTAGGGTCTACCCAGCTTATGAGGTTACAGTTTAGAAATATGTAACATGTTGAAAAATGAAATAATATGATTTGGGGAGGGTGTTGAAAATAATCAAACATGTGGCTAAGATGGTAAGATGAAATGTGATTGTGAAATCCATATATGATTAGGAAATGGGACGGATTTAAGCTGTAAAATTTTGAGATTTTAGAGCTTAGTTTTAAGGAAAGTGAGTGTAATCATTTATTCATTAACTAGCTGATTACCCGGGAGGGTCCCTGTCACACCCTCAAAATCCACTTGCGAAGTTTTACCGCGAGGCGCATGACAAACCAGGATCCAAACCAACGATCACAATAAACAAGTCTAAATGAATATAAATGCAATTTCCAAACATAGTTTAAAATCCCGTTTACAGCGGAAGCTTATTCAAAAACAGTATCTCAACCATAAAACAATAGTTCAACGTTCAATGACCATGCAACCCTAGTTAGACGCCGTGCAGACGCGTGCGCCCTAGTCCAGTCATGCTACCTTAGCGACCTGAGAAAACATGTAAAAGTTTACGTCAGCACAAAAATGCTGGTGAGTTTACAGGTTTTGTATCCAAGTACCAAGTCCACCTGTCCATACTATAACAAATAGAAAACCAGTATACGCTAGCTAGGCGTACGTTTTGTTACTACCACGATTGGAAAACCATTACTAACGCGAATACCAAAAGTATGCCCGATGTAGTTTCTGTTGTTCCTGTTGTTCCTGTTTGAGACAATATGCACCCGCCGACCCTCCAAGTCGACGAGCGGGGTTGGTCACTCCCAATAGCGCTATTCACATTTCCCCGTTGTGCAAACCCGCACATTCATGGTTCCCCCCGGGACTTCCAAAGATCGTGTAGTACACAATAGAAACCCATAGTATGACAGTAGTTACCAAATAATCGTTTTAACACATGTTTTCTCCCCCGAAAGTATAAAACCAGTTTAAAAGAGGGGCCGTAAACTCACCTTAAGTTGCGTTACTCCTTAACCCGAGTAAACCCAGCTGCTATGCTAGTCCCGTAAGCGGCGACCTAACATACGACAGTTACAAGTACTTAGACTAATAACCCGCAGGTTAATTAGTCCCTAGATGTCCAGACCATAACCAAGTTCGTTTGAAAACACCGTGACTGTTTAACCGACCCAAAGTACAAGACTCGACATCCCATTGGTGACCCGAGACTCCCCGTGTTATGTTTACGCTCCAAAACGTACAATAACGCAAGTACACTTAACATACGTTAACGCACAACAAGTTATAGCACATAGTTCACGTATCACCGAAATACATCCAAATATATGTTACCAAGTTATTAGACATGTTACGGGGTTCCTAGCATGTTACTACATGTTAAATCGGGTCTCGGAATGCTAATTTACACTTACAGCAGCAGTACACGCGATTAGGAAAAGTCAACTAGCAATTAGGTTGGTCAACTAGCAATTAGAAATCCTACTCGCCTCTATTATAGGCGATTAGGAGCTACTCCCCTGAACTTACTAGCAATTAGGGCTATTCCCCTGAACTTATAGGCAATTAGGGCTATTCCCCTGAACTTATAGGCAATTAGGGCTAATCACCTGATCTTACACAAGAGTAGACCTCTACTCGCCTATAATATGGGCGATTAGCACCCTACTCGCCTATAACATAGGCGATTAGGAATGCTACTCGCCTGTAACCTTGCTGTTCCGGTTTTTCGCGCGTTTAACGCTCCAAATCAGATCCAGAACGTGTGTAACCACCCAATATCATCCCAAACACAATCCTAAACATGTTTAACCCAAAATCCTTCGTTTAACCTCGTATAATCAGTCCTGCATGCAACCAAGTAATCCAAACACCAATTCACATAGCATGCAACATCATACAAACACGCGTAATCATAACCCTAATATCCAATTACTGAGATTCCTATTATCATAATATCAATATCAATACTGATCTATCATAATAACATATCAAATCATCATCATGAATCATAAAAACCCTACTTTCTAATCATACACACTCATAATGCATGCATATTAGTTATAATCCGATTAACAACCCTTATTGACGATTTTCAGAAAGCTTTTTCGTTTAAGAACAGGTCTGGACCATTAGGGATTGATTAAAAACGTTTATAAAGAGTTATGGATGAAAATCAAACCTTAGGATTATGAAAATATGATGATTCAAGCTTGAAACCTTGAGTTTTGATCAAAAATCGCCTTCCAGAGGTTGTTTATGTGTTGGGGCAGGTTATGGGACGACTAGGGTTGGTATAATGAAGTTTAGGAGGTTAAGTATGGTATTTATAGTCGTTTTTAGTCGTCCAGCCCGTTACTAGCGAGTATGCAGCAGTTTCAGGCGATTAGGGCTTGTAATCGCCTGAATGTTCATGTGATTGGGCCTACTCGCCCTTAGCTACACACGAGTAGGGCCCTAATCGCCCCTAGGGTCTCCTACTCGCCTCCCCTATAGGTGATTAGGCCTCCTACTCGCCTATAGGGGTTGGTCTTGTGTGTTTTGCGCGTTAAACCCCGTTTTAACATATGTTAATGCATATTCACGTACCGACAAGTCATATAATGATTGTAAACACATAACACAAGTAAATACACATATTTACACTCGTTCACCAATTCCCGGGACTCGAGACTCGTACGTTCCGTATGCTCTGACGATCCTACAAATCGTCACCGTTTGTACACTTGGTTAAGGACTGACATCTAACGAACCTCTAGACCAACATCCAATGATCTTCTAGACTAACCAATAGTTCCCGAACCATAACCCGACTTAACTAACCCAGTTAAGTACAATATACGCGTGACTCGCTAAGGTAGACTTTTCATCTAGACAACGTTGTTAACCAGAATTTGCCGGGTGTCACATCATCCCCACGTTAAAAGAATTTTCGTCCCGAAAATTGCACAAGTATCAAAAGAACAAAAGACATAACGAAGGAAGCAAACAAAAGATAGAGACCAAAAGAGAGATTTACCCGAGTTGTCACATCATCCCCACGTTAAAAGGAATCTCGACCCGAGATTCATTCAGCTGCCGAAGAGACATGTCTCGACTCGAACGCTTCCTTAGGAAAAAGATGAGGATACTTAGACTTCATCTGATCCTCCCGTTCCCATGTATATTCCGGTCCCCGGTCCGAGTTCCACCGAACCTTAACGATACGAATCTTGCTGTGACGCAGGCTGCGAATCTTGTAGTCAAGGATCTCCACAGGTTCTTCCACAATCCGAAGACGATCATCAACCTTGATCTCTTCTAATGGAACGATGAGAGACTCGTCAGCCAGACACTTCTTCAAGTTTGACACGTGAAAGACGTTATGTACGTTACCGAGCTCCGTCGGTAGATCAAGTCGATATGCCACCGGTCCAATCCGTTCCAGGATCGTAAATGGGCCGACATATCGCGGATTGAGTTTGCCACGCTTCCCAAAGCGTATGACGCCCTTCCACGGTGAGACTTTTAGAAGTACCTTGTCATTGACTTGGAACTCCAGTGGTTTGCGACGCTGATCGGCATAACTCTTTTGCCGGTCCCGTGCCGCCGCCAACCGATTACGAATCTGTACGATCTTTTCCGAAGTTTCGTACACTAGTTCAGGCCCAGTGAGTTGACTCTCACCCACTTCAGCCCAACAAAGAGGAGAACGGCATTTCCGTCCGTACAGTGCTTCGAACGGAGCAGCCTTGATGCTCGTGTGATAACTGTTATTGTACGAGAATTCTACTAACGGTAGATGAGCTTCCCAACCTTTGCCAAAATCGATCACACATGCCCGCAGCATGTCTTCTAAAGTTTGAATCGTACGCTCACTCTGACCGTCAGTCTGTGGATGGTAAGCCGTACTCATGTCTAGTTGGGTACCCAAAGCCTTGTGCAAAGACTTCCAAAAGTGAGAAGTAAAATGGGAGTCACGATCCGAGATAATAGAAACTGGTACCCCGTGCTTAGAAACAACTTCTTTCAAGTAAAGGCGAGCCAAACGATCCATGGTGTCGGTCTCCTTAATGGCAAGAAAATGAGCTGATTTCGTCAACCGATCGACAATCACCCATATCTTGTCGTTCCCGCTTGGTGATTTAGGAAGTTGTGTGACAAAATCCATAGTAATCCGTTCCCATTTCCATTCCGGAATTTCAGGTTGTTGCAGGAGACCCGACGGTTTCTGGTATTCCACCTTGACCTTAGCACAGGTCAAGCATTTGCTCACGTATGAGGCTATGTCCGACCTCATGTTTGGCCACCAGTAAAGCACCTTCAGATCTTGGTACATCTTATCCGAACCAGGATGAATAGAATACCGGGACTTATGAGCCTCATCAAGGACAAGCTCCCGTAGTCCCCCGAACAAAGGAACCGATATACGTTCTGCGAAATAGTGCAGGCCATCAGACCTTCGCTCTAGGTGCTTGTCGGCACCGTGCATAGTTTCAGCTTTAAGGTTTTCCTCCTTCAAAGCTTCCAATTGGGCAGAACGGAGTTGATCAGGTAACGATGAATGAATAGTGAGCTGCAACGCCCGAACGCGACGAGGTTTAGTAGATTCCTTCCTGCTCAAGGCGTCTGCTACAACATTCGCCTTGCCAGGATGGTACTTAATAGCACAATCATAGTCGTTCAAAAGTTCGATCCAACGACGCTGCCGTATGTTCAAATGTTGTTGGTCGAAAATGTGTTGGAGACTCTTGTGATCGGTGTAGATGGTGCATTTGGTACCGTACAAGTAATGTCTCCAAATTTTCAACGCGAATACCACGGCACCCAACTCCAAGTCATGAGTTGTGTAGTTCTTCTCGTGCACTTTGAGTTGACGAGAAGCATACGCAATCACTTTCTCGCGTTGCATCAACACGCAACCGAGTCCATGAATGGAAGCATCACAGTAAACAACAAAATCATCAGGACCCTCAGGTAAAGACAAAATAGGAGCAGAACACAGTTTGGACTTCAGTTCTTCAAACGCTGACTCTTGTGGTTCACCCCAGTCGAATTTCCTATCCTTCTGAGTGAGAGTGGTGAGGGGTTGAGCAATCTTCGAGAACCCCTGAATGAAACGACGATAGTAGCCCGCAAGGCCTAGGAATTGCCGCACCTCAGTTGGCGTCTTAGGTGCTCCCCAGTCCTTGATCGCTTCGATTTTAGCTGGATCGACATGAATCCCTAGTTCATTAACCACATGTCCTAGGAATTGCACTTCGCGTAACCAAAAGTCACACTTTGAGAACTTGGCGTAAAGTCTTTCCCGTCGCAAGAGTTCCAAAACTAACCGCAGATGTTCCCCGTGTTCGGTCTCGTTCTTGGAGTAGATCAGAATGTCATCAATAAACACAATGACGAATTTGTCCAAATATGGTTTACAGACGCGGTTCATCAAGTCCATGAAAACCGCCGGTGCGTTCGTAAGACCGAAAGGCATGACCAAGAATTCGAAATGGCCATAACGTGTTCGAAAAGCAGTCTTTGCAACATCAGCCTCCCTGACGCGCAGCTGGTGATAACCGGACCTCAAATCAATCTTGGAATAATAACTAGAACCCTGAAGCTGGTCGAATAGATCATCAATACGTGGAAGAGGATAACGGTTCTTGACGGTCAATTTGTTCAGCTCTCTGTAGTCCACACACAATCGGAAACTTCCATCCTTCTTCTTAACAAATAAAATCGGGGCTCCCCAAGGGGAAGAACTTGGTCGGATGAAACCCTTGTCCAAGAGTTCCTGTAACTGACTAGACAATTCCTGCATCTCGGGAGGTGCAAGACGGTAGGGGGCCCGAGCAATAGGAGCAGCCCCTGGTACAAGATCAATACCGAACTCGACTTGACGATGAGGAGGAAGACCAGATAAATCATCGGGAAAAACATCAGGAAACTCGCGTACCACCGGAATGTCGTCGATCTTCTTTTCATCACCAGAGGAAACAGATAAAAGCGCCAATACGGCTGGATAACCCTTTCGAAGACATTTAAGGGCTTTCATGCTAGAGATGATGTTTAGCGGAACACCACCCTTGATACCGTACACAGAAAGAAATTCTCCATCAGGGAGAGGAATCCGAATAACCTTATCGTAACAGACGATCTCCGCGCGATACAAAGATAACCAATCCATTCCTACTACCACGTCAAAACTACCCAAAGGTACCGGCATAAGGTCGATGGGGAATGATAAACCCGACAACTCTAATTGACACTCCCGAAGGATACTAGTAGCTTCAATCGTTTTACCGTCAGCCAACTCAATAATATACTTGGTCTCTAATGGTACGGGTACTACATCTAGCAGTCGACTAACATCCATGGATACAAAACTCTTGTCGGCACCAGAATCAAATAACACGCTAACAGAACGATTATTGAGAAGAAACGTACCGGTGACTGTGTCAGGGTCCTGTCTAGCCTCAGCAGCTCCAATGACGAAGGCACGTGCATTTCTTCCGCCGCCCCCGTTGTTACCATTCCCGTTGTTCCCACCCTGCTTCAGTTTTGGGCAATCCTTCTTGTAATGCCCAGTGTCACCACAGTTGTAGCATCCTTGTTTCCCTGTAGTCCCCTGAGTAGTCGGAGCTGAGCTGTTAGTCGGAGCCTGAGTCGATGGAAGTGTAGCACGACAATCCTTAGCATAATGCCCTGTTCGCTGGCAGCGGTGACAACGGTTACTGTCGCAGTTCCCTTGGTGATGGCGTCCACACTTGTTGCATTTGGGCAGTTTTCCCGCATAACCACCCTGCTTGTTACCCGAAGAAGATGAACCCCCATTATCAAACCTTTTACCCTGCTGTGTAGACCCAGATCCTTTCCCGTCGTTCTCCCACTTGCGCTTGTTGTTCTCTGGGGCCTTAACAGTCGAACCTTTCGCAGGCAAAATCCCCTCATTCACTTTTAAGTTGGTCATCCTATGGGCCGATCGAACTACCTCCGCATAAGTAGGATGATTTCCAGCAGCCACTAACCCTGCAATTTCCGGTACTAACCCTGAGACATAGTGTTCAATCCTATGATATTCTGGCACGTGCAGATCGGGACACAGCACTGCCAACTCATTCCGTCTCACAGTATACTTCTCGATTTCCGACCCAGTCATCTTGAGGTTCCACACCTCATGCTCCAGCTTCTGTACCTCTTCCCTCGGACAATACTCACGTTTCAGCAACTGCACAAAGTTCTCCCATGGCATAGCATATGCCTCCCCAATACCCATGTTCTGGGTGATGCCATTCCACCAAGTCAATGCCACGTCCTGAAATAACGCAGCCGAATACTTCACCCGATCTTCTGGAAGACAGTTACACATCAGAAATACCGACTCCACTTTCTCCAACCACCTTAGCAAGCTAACCGCACCCTCAGTGCCAGAGAATTCCTGGGGCTTACAGTCCCGGAACATCTTGTAGGTGCACATGGGTGGGGGTGGGTCAACAGGACCACCTGAAATGAAACGTATGAGAAACCACGAATAACGTAAACAAGGCTCACCAATGAGGCAAAGAAAATGGATAAAACAACTTACCACCACCGTTGTGCCCTAACTGGAAGGCAGCTTGGAGCAAGTTGTTCAGATCAGCCTGTGATAGGTTAATACCTCCACCACGACCACCAGCACCACCGCGACCACCACCACGTCCACCATTGCGACCACCTCCACGTCCTCCACGCACTCCAGACATGATTCTGGCAGAAAGAACGAGAAAATTTAGTTTCGCAGTTAAAGATAACCACTAATGTTCACAAGATCACGGCTAGATCCAATCCAGGACTATCCCTCCAAACCCAGAGTTCACCAGGACTTCCATGCATTTCGTTTTATGATTTTGTGTGCACCCAAAATGATAAAACGCTCTACATGGTCCTCCCAGTGTTCTCCTAGTTCAAAGTTCAAATCACCGAACATAGACTCTTAGCTACACACCGTACTACTACGGTAGTTTATGACAAGTGTTTCTATTGGAGTGCGAAAGGGAGATGTCCGAGCCTTGGACAAATCTCAAGAGCACACGAGTTACCCCAATAGACCACACTGCCTAGAAAACAAGTAACCCAACCTAAGGTAGAACGGATGATGTAACGTAGAAAGACCAACGATTTAGAGACACCCCGACAAGACCATACGTATACCACTATAACGTTTAGTACCATGTGATCGTCTAGTGTGTGCGACTCGGCTATAGACTAGACTCTACATGCAGTCCTAGTTCACTATAACCATTGGCTCTGATACCAATCTGTCACACCCTCAAAATCCACTTGCGGAGTTTTACCGCGAGGCGCATGACAAACCAGGATCCAAACCAACGATCACAATAAACAAGTCTAAATGAATATAAATGCAATTTCCAAACATAGTTTAAAATCCCGTTTACAGCGGAAGCTTATTCAAAAACAGTATCTCAACCATAAAACAATAGTTCAACGTTCAATGACCATGCAACCCTAGTTAGACGCCGTGCAGACGCGTGCGCCCTAGTCCAGTCATGCTACCTTAGCGACCTGAGAAAACATGTAAAAGTTTACGTCAGCACAAAAATGCTGGTGAGTTTACAGGTTTTGTATCCAAGTACCAAGTCCACCTGTCCATACTATAACAAATAGAAAACCAGTATACGCTAGCTAGGCGTACGTTTTGTTACTACCACGATTGGAAAACCATTACTAACGCGAATACCAAAAGTATGCCCGATGTAGTTTCTGTTGTTCCTGTTGTTCCTGTTTGAGACAATATGCACCCGCCGACCCTCCAAGTCGACGAGCGGGGTTGGTCACTCCCAATAGCGCTATTCACATTTCCCCGTTGTGCAAACCCGCACATTCATGGTTCCCCCCGGGACTTCCAAAGATCGTGTAGTACACAATAGAAACCCATAATATGACAGTAGTTACCAAATAATCGTTTTAACACATGTTTTCTCCCCCGAAAGTATAAAACCAGTTTAAAAGAGGGGCCGTAAACTCACCTTAAGTTGCGTTACTCCTTAACCCGAGTAAACCCAGCTGCTATGCTAGTCCCGTAAGCGGCGACCTAACATACGACAGTTACAAGTACTTAGACTAATAACCCGCAGGTTAATTAGTCCCTAGATGTCCAGACCATAACCAAGTTCGTTTGAAAACACCGTGACTGTTTAACCGACCCAAAGTACAAGACTCGACATCCCATTGGTGACCCGAGACTCCCCGTGTTATGTTTACGCTCCAAAACGTACAATAACGCAAGTACACTTAACATACGTTAACGCACAACAAGTTATAGCACATAGTTCACGTATCACCGAAATACATCCAAATATATGTTACCAAGTTATTAGACATGTTACGGGGTTCCTAGCATGTTACTACATGTTAAATCGGGTCTCGGAATGCTAATTTACACTTACAGCAGCAGTACACGCGATTAGGAAAAGTCAACTAGCAATTAGGTTGGTCAACTAGCAATTAGAAATCCTACTCGCCTCTATTATAGGCGATTAGGAGCTACTCCCCTGAACTTACTAGCAATTAGGGCTATTCCCCTGAACTTATAGGCAATTAGGGCTATTCCCCTGAACTTATAGGCAATTAGGGCTAATCACCTGATCTTACACAAGAGTAGACCTCTACTCGCCTATAATATGGGCGATTAGCACCCTACTCGCCTATAACATAGGCGATTAGGAATGCTACTCGCCTGTAACCTTGCTGTTCCGGTTTTTCGCGCGTTTAACGCTCCAAATCAGATCCAGAACGTGTGTAACCACCCAATATCATCCCAAACACAATCCTAAACATGTTTAACCCAAAATCCTTCGTTTAACCTCGTATAATCAGTCCTGCATGCAACCAAGTAATCCAAACACCAATTCACATAGCATGCAACATCATACAAACACGCGTAATCATAACCCTAATATCCAATTACTGAGATTCCTATTATCATAATATCAATATCAATACTGATCTATCATAATAACATATCAAATCATCATCATGAATCATAAAAACCCTACTTTCTAATCATACACACTCATAATGCATGCATATTAGTTATAATCCGATTAACAACCCTTATTGACGATTTTCAGAAAGCTTTTTCGTTTAAGAACAGGTCTGGACCATTAGGGATTGATTAAAAACGTTTATAAAGAGTTATGGATGAAAATCAAACCTTAGGATTATGAAAATATGATGATTCAAGCTTGAAACCTTGAGTTTTGATCAAAAATCGCCTTCCAGAGGTTGTTTATGTGTTGGGGCAGGTTATGGGACGACTAGGGTTGGTATAATGAAGTTTAGGAGGTTAAGTATGGTATTTATAGTCGTTTTTAGTCGTCCAGCCCGTTACTAGCAAGTATGCAGCAGTTTCAGGCGATTAGGGCTTGTAATCGCCTGAATGTTCATGTGATTGGGCCTACTCGCCCTTAGCTACACACGAGTAGGGCCCTAATCGCCCCTAGGGTCTCCTACTCGCCTCCCCTATAGGTGATTAGGCCTCCTACTCGCCTATAGGGGTTGGTCTTGTGTGTTTTGCGCGTTAAACCCCGTTTTAACATATGTTAATGCATATTCACGTACCGACAAGTCATATAATGATTGTAAACACATAACACAAGTAAATACACATATTTACACTCGTTCACCAATTCCCGGGACTCGAGACTCGTACGTTCCGTATGCTCTGACGATCCTACAAATCGTCACCGTTTGTACACTTGGTTAAGGACTGACATCTAACGAACCTCTAGACCAACATCCAATGATCTTCTAGACTAACCAATAGTTCCCGAACCATAACCCGACTTAACTAACCCAGTTAAGTACAATATACGCGTGACTCGCTAAGGTAGACTTTTCATCTAGACAACGTTGTTAACCAGAATTTGCCGGGTGTCACAGTCCCGGGGTTGAAAAATCTAACGTGATAACCTATTGCAAATAGCTCAAGTTAACTAACCACAAAATCTCTCAATCATTGCATGTTCATAGTATTCTAATCAGTAATAACTTATATTCCTTAATCTAAAACCTAATCAGTAATCATCTAAAGAATCACTTATGTAAGCTGCAACTATTAAAAAACTCATCACATCTCTCTAATTTCTCACATTCTAATGGCTCTTATAATTCCTAACCAAATCAAATAAACAAACACTTAAGTTGGAAGTTGTAATCATTGCATCTCATTATGCCACGTGGCATAATCAAGAGATGGTTGAGACCACCATTGAACGTCACGTCAACAACTATCAATTCTTTCCGGGAGCGTTTCGGGGTTGAAAAATATAACCATTCTAATAATACTAATACTAATAGTAATAATTATTACTCTTGTAATTAAATAAATAAAAAAATAACCTTGCTATAAGGTGACACCATGTGTTGCAGTGTTGCGCGATTCTTTCTCCTAACTTCTCTTGATGAAGTATACCTAATAAAATTTCAATGATAACATGGCGATTGGGCTGATTTTCAACATCATAGATAAGAACCTGGTTCAAAAGAAAAAAAACATGATTAATGAATAACATGAACACTTTGTGTGTTTTTTCCAGTATGAACGAAACCCCACAAAAATAGTCGATTTTACTCTGTTTTTATATAGGACTATGGTACTCGTTGGAAAGATAATAAAACGTTCGTTAATTTGGTGTAATTTTTTTCTTTAAAAAATCTCGTATATAAAAGATATAAACGTTTAAAAATTATGGGAGGAAACATGAGATAGAATTTTAAATTTATTTTTAAATTCTTTTTTTCCTAAAATAACTCAATTTAATTTAGGATTTTATGTTTATTTTTTTTAATTAGAAAAAGAAATAGTTCAAAAACACTAAAATCTTTCAATTATGATGCCACGTGGCACTCTCAAGGAAAGGTTGAGGTCTCCATTGCACGCCACGTCAGCATATACGTTTTCTTTTATATATATATATATATAGATAGATTAAAACGAATAAACGAAAACGTTGACTTATCAAAGCTTCTAGATTCTAATAACATAGTGAAGACATGCTTTAGCCTATAAGTGAACACTCATCCCGAGAATTCCCAGGTAGGCATCCGGGTCCCTCGTCTGATTGGGATTTATGCGCAATGCCAGTCCTAGACAGAAAACTCAGAATACAGGCGTTCACCCTTCCAGATTGCACGTGTTCTTTATTAGAATATAGAGCTTCGATGAGATTTATAAGGTATTTCAGGTTAGGATCTGAGAATTTTGTTCCAGTTATGCAGAGCAAACATCTTGTAGGGACTAAAGTAGGGTTAAGAAGTAGGATAGAGGTAGAGAATAGAAACAACTAGAGTTGCAAGTAAAAGGAGCAAGTACTAGTTATAATCCTATGGTTATAGACTAGATTATTTTTCTAATAACCTAATTCCCTATAACCATGGCTCTGATACCAATCTGTAACACCCCAACCGATGGCGGAAACATCGGGATGTCACGTATTGACGATTGTTCAGTAGCTCATGGTAAATAATAAATTTCATTAATTGATTACATAAATTACATACAATTGTTCTAAAAGAATTTGTACATCAAAATGAAAAATACTAGATACACATCTTCAAGCATTAACTCTAATCTTCAAGCAAGCTATATCCTGAAACATGTTAAGTTTGAAAATATTTTGGGTCAACAAAAGTTGGTGAGAATTACATAGGTTTGAATGTTGAATAAAATTTGTACAATTCGAGTGTCATGGCAAGTCTAGTCCATATGTGAAAACAATACTACCCGGTAAATCGTGTGCATAATCAAACCTTGTGACTAGAATATTGTGGTCCATCCCATACGCATATGGTTCACTCGTTTATGTTGCGATAACAATCACCCACGCCACCTATGTAGGAGGTAACGTATCCGGGTGGGGTTGTCAGTCCAATAGATCTATCATTGTGTATCGTTGGCTTGTACGGAGTTAATGATTATGCTAGAATAATTGTGCTTACCATAGTAATGTTTAAGACATAATGCAACATAGAATAACACATAGACACTTATGTTGAATTGTAAATTGATGTTGTAACATGTTTCACCCCAAAATAGTGAAATGGTAAAAGGGGCTATGTAAACTCACCTTAGGTGCTTAATGAGTTCGTGAGTTTTCTTGAGCGTGCAAACACTTAGTAATAATGCCTTGGAAAACTCGGAACTAGCTAGAGGAGATAATGATGGATGAAAACTTTAGTATGTGGGAGATGGGATAATAATGTTTTTTTTTATTGAATGTTATAAAGAGTTGAATGGTAGGCTATTGTATTTATAGTGTAGAAATTAGAGTTGTAATTATGGACTACTTTGACTAGGCTAGAATTTAGGAACAACTTTGACTTGACTAGAAGACCATATTTACTAATACTTTGACTTGACTATGAGACCATATTTACTAACACTTTGACTTGACTTGACTAAGAGACTACGTTTGACTTTTCAGGTTTGACTAAGGGATCTTGAAAGGGTTTAAGTTTAATTGGTTTTAATTAACATCACAAAACACCAAATGGTGTAGTGGTTTGTGTGGTGTGGTTAAGGTTTAGCCCGCCAGGGACTCGGGTTCGAATCCTGGCTCAGGCAAACATTTTTTTTAACGTTTTTAAATCAGAATTTTTAATAAAATCTAGTTTAATATTGATTATAAGTCATTATTTAAACAAAAAAATTAATAAAATGGATGGGAAAGATAATGTAAACATGAATCGAATGAATAAACGAGGGAGTTATATATATATATATATATATAAAATTGTGTGATGTTACAACGATCGACCATGTTGAAGGCATTGGAGAAGTCTACTGTAAGCATAGCCAGAGACCCATCCGCATGAAAAGAGTTGAGGAACCTGTTGGCACTGTGAAGCACCGCCTCTGCCCCATTTGGTACCCCTACTCCAAATTGAAAGTCCCTTAGGTACTGGGCAATTTCTTTCCCAACCTTCTTCATTGCCACCTTAGAAACTAGCCTTCGCCAAATGCCCCCCACAGCAATAGGCCGAATTCCATTATCGGGCTTCAATAAGGGGGTGAGGGGGGCCGATGCAATGAACTCGGCCAGCGTCTTAGGGCAGGCCCCCCTAAGCCATAGGTTGACAACTTCAGTGATGGCCGCGAGCAACCCCGAGGAAGTCACTAAGCCTTCACCCCCAATAGCATCCAACAGGTGTTGGGCCCGTATCCCGTCCCTACCACAAGATGTCCCTTTAGGGAAAGATCGGATACATTTAAGCACACAACCCTCGTCTACTGATAGAGCGGGTTGGGCGATGGGGTTAGAAGGAAAGGATGGAGGCGGCACCACTGGTTGTTTATCAATGAGGGCCTTCATGGTCGATTCACATAGGGGGCGACTCCACTAGAGCACAACACCTTTACCGCCGCCGTGAAATGACCATCCCTGACTTTTCGAAGACATTGTTTTATGTTAGGTTCGCTTGCATTGTCCTCTCCCATTTTGGCTTCTCCCCTAGATACCGAGACCTCCCCTGTGCTATCCAAAAGGGAAGAAACCAAGACCGCAAACCCAGGGTTAACCGTGGAAGCAATAACAATTGGACCCAATTGTCAACCGAGCTTGGCGACGCCACTACTTTGCGTAAAACACCTGTTAACGCTTGAGCAAACATCAGACGACAACTAAGGGGGATGCTTTTAACAGTCTGAATAGGGAGGGAAAAGACACGCTCGAGGAGGGCAACATCCCCAACCATCCCGGTTGGGTGACGTGGGTTTGCGTCGTCTACCGTTGGACATGGTTTCCGTATCCCAACAATAAAATCTTTGACATCTTCGGAGACCACGGCGAACGATACAACCTCATCGCCATGCTTGCATCCTCTACTGAGAGCATGCATCACCATGCACCTCCCACATAACCACTTATCTCCTTCCCTGAGAACTTCCCCGACATCTAAAAAAAGGTCCCGATCCTTCGAGATAGCCTTCGGTTTTCTGTGCTGAGGTGGGTGCTTTGGATGTGTCCAAGAAGGCGCAGAAATCCGCTATGCCCCGGTTTGCCATCTTTACAGTCGTGAAAAAGTTTAAAGGGGCAGGCCCTCAGATCACTAACAGAGCCCTGCGCAGAACTACGCGACTTTGCGTTTCGGGCCCTCCTGGCAAGGGCCATGTGCGAAATGTAAACCGCCGAACTCGAGATGAGTTGGGGGGCAAAGGAAACGGCGAGCAAAAACCCTTTACAGGGCGTTAAGGGTAGCAACCACAAGTTGCCCGCCCTCAAAACGAAACCCCACCTAATTCCTTACCCCATTATTATTATTATTGTTATTATTATTATTATTATTATTATTATTATTATTATTATTATGAATTAGAATAATTATTATAATAGAATAGAATAAGTTATTATAATTATTATTACGCTATATTATCGAGGGATGGGATTAAAGAGGAGCTGGGGTCAAAGGGGTCGAATGAAGGCTCGGAAGGTTTGAAAAGGGGCGAATGGATGGCTGAAAAAGGTCGAATGAGGGAAGACAGGGACAGAGCAAGTCGAATGAGGGCTGACAGGAATAAAACAGGTCGAATGGGTTGGGTAGGTGGGTTTGAAAATGTGACCGTTGGGTTTAGGGGTAAAGGAGGAGCCGGAAACGATTAAGGGGTGGTGACGGAGATCGGAGGCAGGAGGTGAGGGGTGTTTGGTCGGGAGAGAGAAGCGGAGGGGTGGTGGAAAGGAGGTGAGAGGCGGAGGGTTTCAGACGGAGGTGGAAGGGGAGTTGCAGGCGGCGGTGATAGAGGATGTTTGGAGGGTTTGAAGTTTTTCAGACGGCGGAGGGGAGGCTGTGGTGGTCGTTTGGGAGCCGAAGGTGGGAGGTTTTGTATGGATATGTATTTTAAAATAATTTTTTTTCTTTTCAAAGCTAACTTTTACAATCCATGCTCTACTCTCTGTTTAAAATAATAATAATAATAATAATTAATCATATATTGGTAGATGTCATTTTTATAGTTTAGATACTTCTAATTTTATTCACTTTACTTAGATTTCTTAACCCGGGACGCTTTCGGGGTATAAACTAGTCTATACATATAATAAACCAAAGACATTTTAATGACATGACACTCAAATAGACATTCTCTTCCTTGAGTGTGTCATGTGTCATCCCATGTGGCATTAAGATATTTTAGGAAAAAAATAATTTAAAAACAAAATTGGATTTTTCACCCTCATGTTTCCTCCCATAATTTTTAGACGTTAATATCTTTAATATCCGATATTTTTTAAAGAAAAAAATTACACCAAATTAACGAGCGTTTTATTATCTTTCCAACGAGTACCATAGTGCTATATAAAAAACGGAGAAATTTTTTTGTGGAGTTTTGTTCATACAGGAAAAAAAACACAAAGTGTTCAGGTAAATCATTAATCATGTATAGAAAAGTCACTAATTATGTTTAAATCAGTAAATATGATTTTTTTTTTTTTCAACCAGAGCCGAATAAGTTAATAGAGTTATACGTTGTTTTAAGTTAGGTATCCATATTAGTATGTTAGAGTTGTACATTTGCTTAGTCTTTAGGATAGGTGTTAATATTAGAGTTGCATTAAACTTCTACATTCTTTTAGGTTAGGTGTTAGCATTGAAGTTGTACATTATTAATTTGTTTTAGGTTAGATATTAATATTAGAGTTATACATCAGTCTATTTCATATGTAAAATTAATGTATCATATTAAATTTCTCAACCCGGGACGCTCCCAGGGTATAATCTAGTATCAGTATAATGAATTTCACCCAAAAATGTTATATTACTTAGCATCATGAAATTTTGTGTTTAGTTTTTTTTTAGAGTAGAGAATTCTTTTATTCCATAACAACGAACATTATATCAAAATAAATAATTAGTAGTTAAACCAATAACTTTTGTACTACTTATTAGAATTATTATCTTCTTTTTAGGGGATCAGTTGATCACACCCGCTAATCACAGGTTTAGTCAAACTATGTTGTCTTAACCGAGTCCACGCTAGCTTCCAAAATCCCAAGCTGATTCATACTAGTAAAACGCTGCACCTTTGTTATTTTAAACACAGATACTTGCTGCAAACCCGGGGTCAGGTACTAAACTGGAAAAACAAAGACAATAATAATAAATGGCAATGCCTTCCTTGCATTCAAAAGCCAAAAAATGGCAATGTTGTGGTAGGTTTTTTTTTGAGATGGGCTCTACATATATCTACAAACAAAGCTACCAAACCCATGAAACAAAGAGACAGAAGGATCAAACAACATTTTTACATGGACAGAGGGGGTAGCATGAGCTTGAACAAGTATCTGTTAGTCAAAGTCAAAGTCAACAACAAAAGATATCTATCCCTTTTTTTGTTACTGCACTCTGATAGATCCCTCGGTCATTTGCATACCATCTTCAGCTTCTTTGCAGCTTGCGCAAACCCCACAATCACCTGCAACTCGTCCAATGTCTTCAAACCACAACACAAATCCTAGTTAGCTTTCTCTTTACATAGCTACATAATATTAATTATTAAATGATGAAATTAGACGTGACCCGGTAATATCTACTACCTGTGACATAAAATGCCTTTGAACAACGTCAACAAGCTGCTCTTTTGACGGGTTAGGAATCGCACCAGCCTAGAAATCACACAAATATTAATATATACACAGCGCATATACTATAAGAGGGCCGACGGATATAGAACAAATATTAAGTATACATTTGTATCTATTGCTTTGACTGTAATACACAAGGCGGTTATTTAATCACATGTGACATTACCGTCTCTCTTTCTTCGCCCCACCATATTTGGTCAGTTCCGTACTTAAAATTTTGATTTTATATTGAACACACCCCCTAGACTGTAATTTTGAATATTGAAATGTTACTCACAAGATTAAAGTGACGCCAATATCTTCGCAAGGCAGCCATCTCTAGTTTGCTCAAATCAACCTTCTAAAAAAACAAATTACATGTAATAAAAACCTCAAAAAGAAAACAAATAAAAAATGTTAAAATGCATCCTTTTTTTTGGAATTTAATGAATGAAGTTTGCATACCACGGACCCACGAGAAGTGGCAAAAGAAGACTTTGGTTGTGAGTCACAAGATAGAGACCGGCAAGCGGTCTTATTATGAGATGACCCGGTTACTGATTTATGAGGGCGGTTCCTTGACCGATGCGACTTTTGGGTATCATCCGAAGCTGAAAAACATGGACAAGAGGATTACACAACACAATTATTTTCTGAAGGTGGTGGGTCCATATAGACAACTTTAATGGAATTCATAATAGAGGTTCTAACAGTAGTAAAAAAGATCAAGTACAACCATGTGACTTAAGGTATCCAATGTAAAAAAATGCAAAGATTCATCAATATCAAACTTATGATATAAAAAGACACTTTTGCCATTGAAATTTAATGATATTCACAGCTTTGCCTCCCTTTGAGGTTTCAACATTTGTTACTCCATGCTTCCACAAAAGGCTACATCTTTACTTTGTAATTAAATTATACTTCTCATATATCTTTATAAAAATACAAAATTTTGTAAAAAATATAATAATTTGCAAGCAAACTTTGAAAGCATCACTAACCAAGATCAAAGCCGTTATTCCAGAGACCGTTTTCAAACTCGAGATCATCGTCATCTTCATTACCGGTGGGAGCTTCAAGCACACTTAGCGCGTTCCTTTGTAACTTCACCTCTATGCCATTAGTGAGCACCTAATGTTTGGTAGAAATATAACATAAACAACAAAATTACAAGATTTCGGTGATGTCACGGTCTAGTATTTGCGGATACAGCCGCAGAAACTGCCAAAAACCATGCTTATGTATAGATCCACGTACAAAAATCAAAGCTTTACAATATACTCAACCAAAAAGATAACAAATTTACAGGAAAAAAAGCAAAAATACAACCCAAAGTGTATGCATCTTAATTCTTAGCACAAAAGATGCTAAAATGCATGTCTTGAAGCACAAATTGTGTGAAATGGATCAAAGTTTGTGCAATTATATCTCATTGCTACAATCATTAAACTTTTATAATGAGAGATGAAGATTATCCACAAAAAACAAGTATAAAGATTTATTGCACATCAGGAAACATATCATTAATGTTCATTACAAACAACACTAAAACAAAAAATTATTTAATATTTACACATCATAGGATTAAAAAAATACAAAAATAAAACTGGTTTTTTTTCATAGAGCATTGCAGACCAGGAAACATATTATTAATGTTCATTACAAACAACATTGAATTGCAAAACCTGTTTCTTTAAAAAATACAAAAATAAAAATAAAAAAGTTTGTTCATATAACATAATCATGAAGAACAAAGAAGCCTAATTTTCCACATTAAATTAAATAATCATATAAATCCACAAAATTCTCAATTTGGATCACATGCAAGATACTCAAATGACAACAAAAGTCAATAACAGAATTATTTAATCAAAATCAATCCAAAATATTACTAATCACAAACCCATCTCAAAACTAATTAGAAACCTTAGATCCACTGACTTAAAACCTTCTTCCTAAATTAAAAAATTAAAATAAAAATTATTAAACCTCAAAAACTTATATTTCTATAAATGATCCCAGCTTAAACAATAAAAGCATAAAACCCAACTAAATCCCATTACCAAAATCAATCTCAAAAAATAAAAATAATAATAATAATAAATTAATTAATTAAAAAAAATCGAATTTTTAACATTTATAAAATTTATAAAATCATTAAACTGATTAAATAAAAAAAATTACCAGCCAATGCCAACCACCAAGACCAACAGCCTTCTTGACAACACCTTGAAGCCCAACAAGAACAGACTTTGTACGGTTGTTTCCAGTGACAACAACCTTTGTATGTCGTGGCAACACCGACAACTCCTCCTCACTACTATCTCCACCACCACCGGAGCTCTGAAATTGAACGGAGGAAGAAAACCCACAACCACCACCAATATTATTATTATTATTATTCACATAACCCTCCTCCATTTCCTTGTTCTATTTCTTACAGCATTATCCGTACACACGATCGGAATAATAATATTAATATTAATATTAATATTATTATTAGTATTAGTATAAAAAGTTAAAAACCAAGTGTTGGAAGATACGAATTACTGATCATCAAATATTTGGAAGATGTAATATGTAATGTAAGCAAGTAAACAATAATATTAATAATTAATAATAATATTAATATTAATATTATTGTTTGTTTCAGAGAGTGAGAAAACACATGAGAGAGAGAAAGAGAGAGAGAGAGAGTATGTGTGTGAGTGTGAGTGTGTGTGGAAATGTTGAATTCTGGTTTTGTTTTAGTTTTTTTGTTTTTTGTTTTTGTTGTTTAAATTATGATGGTGGTGGTTCTGAATCCCGACGAGAGGGAATAGACGAATGAGAGGAGGACACGTGGGAAGTGACATGGGTGGTTTTACGGTGGTGTGGGGTGCAATAATGCAATACTGCTTAGCGGTTTTCATGGTTTGTGTGTAATATTAGCTTTTGACTCTTTGACTACTGTTGGTATACACTATAAAGGCAACGTAGTGGGGTCCATGGTTAATTACCGTTTTGCCCTTTTCTACTTCTTTTATTGGAAAAACGTGTCTTCATATTTTTATATGCTTGTTTATCGTATTTTTGTTTGGAAGAGTTTGAAAAGGTAATCTTGTACGTATATATTTTTTTGGTTTAATTTGTGTTTGTAATGATGTAATGTGTTTACACTTATACACTTATTTCTTTATCCTTTGTTTTCTTTATTTGTTTTGTCATGATCTTATTCTTTTTTAATATACAAAATTCAAAACAAATAGAACCTTCAAATTGTGCCTCCAATGAGGAGACCACAAGGGCATAAGAAAAGCTAAGGAAAAAAAAAAAGTTGATACGTGTTTGGTGGATTTTTTTCCTTGGACCAAGAGTTATGAATGTATTACTCATGTAGGGTTTTAACTTTTAAATCAGTTCAACGATTTTTTAAAGTTTTATATAGAACCCAAATAAGAATTTATGTGACCAAGGAGATTTATTACTTTCACGTAGCGAGAGGAACGCGTTTGATCTTTTCGTGTTTCACGGATTAATAGCTCCTTCGATACAATTATACAAAGTCAATTTTGTTATTGATGACATTAGTACGTTCATGTCATACATTCTAAATGTGAGCGGTATTAACTAATATAAATAAATCAAATCTCAAGTGAATAAGATGGCGTGCGTTCCTAGATAGATTCCCGGTTCCTAGATAGACTCCCGACTAAAGAGGTGCTGGCCAAACGGAATATTCCGGTCGAAACACAGCAGTGCAGCATGTGTAATATGTATGTTGAGACCGTAGATACGGGATGTCCGGCTCTAAATGAAGTCTGGCAGGTGGTGTTTTTGTGGTGTAAGGTTCCAAACTTGTTCGCATTTCATGTTGGGGACGTTTTGTCATTTCATCATACGGCCAAAAATGGGATACGCGCGAGGAATGATTTCATATTTAATCAAAAAAGGTTATTGTTCGGAAGATAGAGGGAGAATGTCAGAATTGTCTTTGAATTCTTGGTGTGTTTGACACCTTGAAGATTGTCTACCCTCGGGTTGTTGTGTTTTGGTTCGGACTTTCTTTCGTGTAAACTTTTGTTACGTATTTATATATTGTAAAGCAATGAAAACTTACGTTAGTTGATGATTAATGAATCCATCTATTTCTAGTTTTTTGGATATCTTGTTATGATTTAAATATAATACAGATATTGTAATGCTAATTATTAATGGATAAAAGTATAGGGTTAGGATCAAATACATAGTGAAAGAAAAATAGGAAGTCGTAGGAAGGGTATCAAACGAACTCCGATTGAACCCATTCAAGCGACATTGGAATCGTCTTATCGAACCCTACGACGTTAGTTTTTAGGTCTTTGTTTTTTTGGGGTTTTAGCTTGTAGTTTTTAGAGTATGCATTATATCATTGTCTCTTTTATATACCATTGTGTCTTTTTATTATTTTCACCACTGTGTCATTTTTTCAATTCATTGTGTCTTTTTTCTTCAGCATTGTGTTATATTTTTTGGCATTGTGTTATATTTTGTGGCTCATTGTGTCATATTTCATGATTTTTTGTGTTTTTTGTATCCTTCTCACCCTTCTCATTTTTTATATCCTTTGTAGAATAACTTAACCCTAAAAGTATAACCTTACTTTTTATAACAACGGTATGTGATATAAAGGCATTGCATGTCTTTTCTCACTCAAAATTGTAAATCTGCTTTATTGTCGTCAAAATACAAAATGCATTCCTATGTAAGTTTTTTAATATGTGTTTTTATAGCCGTTAACAATTTTCATTTACCAGTAAGGGGCTGTTTGGTAAGTCTCTTAATGGGCTCTGAACTATTCAGCTCTGAATGATTCAGCATTCAACGTGTTTGTTTCTGTTTCTGAATAAAATGACTAAGGGTGAACCATTAAGATTTGAGATGTTGCTAAACAATTAGGACATGTGTAGTGGTCTACATAGGGGCGTTTTGGGGATTTATGGCGCCCTCTACACCTCCCCCTTGGGCTTTATGGGGCGTTATGGGGAAGAGCTTCATGTGTATAACACGCGTTTTGGAAGAAAAAACAATTTTATAATATTATTTTTCTACACCCCTTCTTCTGCACCCAATTAAATATATATCTTCCACACCGAATCAAATAATAATATTTTAATCCTCATTGAGCCCCACAAAAGACCCTCACCCGCTACACACATATTTTCCATAAAGCCACATGAAACCCCTCCTAACATCTTATTAATATTTTAATCCCATAAAGCCCCTCCACTACACATACACTTAGGTGCTGTTTGTTTTTTCTGCAGGAAAAGGTCTGCAGTCTGCGGACCACATCTGCAGACATCTGCAAGAGAAGAGGTGGACCAAAGGTCTACAGTCTGCAAGAAGAAGACTGTTTGTTTGTTAATGTTTGCAGGCTGCTGAAATAAACTGAAATTTAAATAAACTGATTTTTTACAGCAGTCTAGTGGTAGACGGTGGTGGTGGTGGACGGTGGTGGTGAATAGTGGTGGACGGTGATGGTGGATAGTGGTGGACGGTGGTGGTGGATGGTGGTGGTGGACGGTGGTGGTGGTGGACGATGGTAGGTGGTGGTGGACGGTGGTGGTGGACGGTGATAGGTGGTGGTGGACCATTGTTGGTGGTGGTGGACTGTGGTGGTGGTGGTAGACGGTGGTGGTGGTGGTCGGTGGTGGACGCTGGTGGTAGTGGGTAGTGGCGGGCGGTGGTGGGTGGTGGTGGACCGTGGTGGTGGTGGGTGGTGGTGGCGGAGGATCGTGGTGGTGGAAGGTGGTAGTGGGTGGTGGTCGACGGTGGTGGTGGTGGATGGTGGTGGTGGTGGTGGTGAACGGTGGTGGTGAACGGTGGTGGTGGACCGTGGTGGTGGTGGACGGTGGTGGTGGACCGTGGTGGTGGATGGTGGTAGGTGGTGGTGGACGGTGGTGGTGGTGGTGGGTGAGGAGAAGAGAAGTGAAGACATTTGAAGACCTTAGAAGACTTTAGAACAAGTTTGCACCAAAAAGAGGTCAGGAAGATCTTTTTAAGTGAAAGGTTTTCCAAAAAAAACAAACAATCTGTAGACCTCAAACGTCTGCGCGCGTCTGTGTGGTGCAGACAAAAGAGGTCAGAAGTGTTTCTGAGCAAAAAACAAACAACACCTTAAGCATTGAACCATTAAGCACTGAATTAGGCTGAATTTTAATGAGCCTCTTCTACCAATGTGGTACAAGAAAACTAATCATTAAGAGATCCAACTTAATGATTCAGCAGTTAACCATTCAGACATCTTATCTATTTAGCACATAATCAACCAGAAAGCCCTAAATGTTATTTAACCATTTGTCGTACTTGATTATATCTGTAAAAACTACGTAAAAGTGTATAAAGGTAATGTTAGGATTCTTTGTCATTGACGCTTTTCTTTTTTTGTTATTGCTAGCAAGTTATTTATTTTGTACTTATAGAAGAGTGTTAAAATAAACTAAAATGTGTTAATTACTTAAAATCTTATATTATATTAAGGGTTTAGTTATCAATCTCGTGATCATGTTAAAAGTCCAAATCAAATCCGAAGGTGTTTAACAAATACTATCTAGAGGATGGAACGCCGGCAACGGATCCCTATCCCGGAATCCATTCAACGTCGCATTACGAAGCTTTTTGTAACCAATCTTCCTGAAGGCTGCAGTGGAACGGAGTTGGCGACCCAGATTCGGCCTTATGGACAGATCTATGATCTATACATTGCAAGAAAAAGGGATAAAGGAGGTAATAGATTCGGTTTCATCTCTATGCTCGATGTTAAAGATAAAGGTGAGTTACTCAAGACCCTCAGGAAGATCAGGATGGGAGAGTACAAGCTATGGTTTAGTATTGCAAGGTTTGTTCTTGAAGACGGGGAGATTAACACAAGGAATGACTCGAACCATAATCATCACGCGGATGCAGACAAAGGTAACGGTACAGAAGGGGTTCGTGTGGAGCCTGAGAAAAACTATTTTGTGGCTTCTGCTAGATCTTTCAAGGATTCTCTCGTGGGGAAGGTTATCTCTTTGGATGAAAATACTAAAGCTTTTACGTCCTTGCATGGGAAAGCATTTGTGGCTAGAATGGTGGATGTTAATGCTCTCAAAAACATTAAGTGTTACTTACAAGAGGTATGTCCGGGACGTGGTATTGTTCAATATTTGGGAGGTCTTGACCTCCTGGTTTCATTTGAAGATTCGGAAACTGCCGAGGCAGTCTATTCCGCCGCTCAACTGGCTATGGATAGGTTTGTCTCGATCTCTATGTGGGATGGCCAGGTTTTGGGGTATGAACGAGTGGCATGGCTAAAAGTTAAAGGGATCCCCTTGAACTTACTCAGTAACGAAACTATTGACATAGTTGGCGGTACATTTGGCAAGGTGGTTTTCAATGCTAAAAGATCCGAATCTGATTCAGACTTGTCGTATGAGTATATTGGCATCCTAACTGGGGATGGTAAACGTGTTAATGAAGAAGTGATGCTCAAGTGGAAGGGACACAAGTTCCGGGTCTGGGTAGAAGAAGAGGTTAACGAATGGATTCCAGAATTCGTTGAACCACCGATGGAGGATGAACAGTCGTCGGTTGATGGAGATGATGAATCGGAGTCGTCGGAAGAGGATTATGATGTGCCTGACGTTGATCAATCACCGGCTGTCCAATTACCGGTGCCGGAGTGTGAACAGGATATTAATGGAGAAGTTAATGGGAATGTTGACCTTCCATTTGTGGAAACGGATAATAATGGAAATGAAGAATTCCGTGAGGTGCATTCAATACCTATTAATATTCGGTCAAACAATGATGAGGCCAATGATTGCGTATTTACCCCAGCCGTGGATTTTCCTTTTGAAGAAGCTTTACAAGATGGGGGCCCAACTTCAGTTTCTAATGTCATTAAACGAAAAAAATTTAAGAAGGTGGATTTGGGCCGGCCCAGTAATGGGTATGTTAGTAGTCAGGAAAGCCTCAAGGTTGTTAAGAGGTCCAAGAACAATGAAGACTTGTTTGGGTTAAACTCTCTTCTGGGCCTTAATGGGGATGCCGAAAATCAATCAGTTATGAACCAAGAAGAATTATCCAGCAATGAGGTTGAAGACTCTCTGGATTTGAACAGGCAGCCGAGCATTATTGAAGAACAAGGTGAAAATTTTATCCCAGTTGAGTTGGTGAATGACGAAGAACAATTACAAGCGGCGGAAGTTGCTGAAACAGTTGTGCTAGGGGAGAAGTTGGGTGCTGATTTATCTAGGTGCAATGATCTGATCCTAAACTCGATTGTTGATGAAGGTTTACAAAGGGGTAAATTATGAATTGCCTGTCCATTAATATTCGTGGTGTCGGTGGTTCGGGGAAACCGGGGTGGATTAAAAAGATCAAAATGGATTTTGGAATTTCTTTCATAGGTATGCAAGAAACTATGGTGAGCAACATTCAACCGGGTGTTATTTCTAATTACTGGGGTGGTACGGGTTTTGACTTCGATTCTGTGGACGCCAATGGGAATTCGGGTGGTTTGGTGAGCTATTGGGATCCAAAAGTTTTTTCTAGAGATTTTGTGGCGAAAGATTCAAACTTTCTCCATGTTGCGGGTACTATTTTGGGTGGGTCGGTGCGAGTCAACATTATCAATATTTATGCTCCACAATCAAGAAACGACAAACGAATTCTGTGGGACAAAATTAGAAGCGTGATGTCTGCAGGTTACGGGTGGTGGATTCTTTTCGGCGATTTTAATTCGGTCCGCAGCAAGGACGAAAGAAAAAATTCGTCTTATGACTCGGTTTGTGCTTCGCAGTTCAACGATTTCATTGACGAAGTTGGAGTTCGAGAATATAGCTTAAAGGGGAAGAGATATACTTATATGGTGAATCGAAAAGGGGTGTGTAAATGGAGCCGTATAGATAGAGTTCTTGTCTGTGACAGTGTCTTCAACAAATGGCCGAATGCGCAAGTGAGAGCTCTTAATAGGGAATACTCGGATCATTCGCCGTTGGTGGTTTCTTTTGCCGATAGGAACTTTGGTTCTAAACCATTCCGTTTTTTTGACTCATGGTTGGATAGACGTTGGTGGTTTCTTCTTTGCAGAGCTGGTGTAATAGTGGCCCGGCGGATGTTAACTTACTCAATAAGTTGAAGTCTCTTAGAGGCCGATTGAAGGAATGGTTCAAAGATGTCAGCGCTAAAGAAGCGGAAGATGAGGCGCAACTTAGAAAAGAAAGGGACGATATGGAGCTTATTATGGAGAATAGCTCGATGGAAGAGGAGGATTATTGGGTTTGGTTGCAATGCAAAAAAGCGCTGGAAGAACTTGAGCTCCATAAAACTCGTGACATTCGCCAAAAATCACGGGTTAAGTGGGCTACTCTCGGTGACGAAAACTCAAGTTTTTTCCACAGCGTTGTGAACGGTCGCAAAGCGTCTAATTCTATTCCGGGGATTATGCTTAACGGGGATTGGATTGAAAAACCATCTTTGATAAAGAGGGAAGTTTTGCGGCATTTTAGACAACATTTTAAAGAGCTTGTTGCATCTCGGCCTAGCATCTTGTGTTCAGGTATAAAACAAATCGAAGCCCAAGACTGTGAAGCATTGACCGCAGATTTCTCTAGACAAGAAATAAAACAGGCTGTGTTTGATTGTGGTTCGAATAGGGCGCCTGGTCCTGACGGTTTTAATTTTCGGTTTGTAAAGAAGTTTTGGAATTTGTTAGAGGAGGATGTTTACCGTGTTATGTCCGAGTTTCATGGATCCGGGAAAATTAATGAGGGTTGCGGCTCGGCTTTTATTACTCTTATCCCCAAGATGAAAACGCCGCTGGGTCTTAAAGATTATAGGCCTATTACGCTTATTGGGATATTAAGCAAGATTATTTCTAAAATACTTGCTAACCGTCTCAAAAAGGTTATTGGTAAAGTTATTTCTGATTCCCAATCGGCTTTTTTATCGGACAGATTTATCCTTGATGGTACGCTTGTTCTTAATGAGGTGATGGAATGGTTGAAAAGACGAAATAAAAAAGCATTTATGTTGAAAATAGACTTCGAGAAGGCGTATGACAACGTTAATTGGAACTTCTTAATTTCTATTTTGTCTCAAATGGGTTTCCCTCCCCGTTGGTGCACTTGGATAAAGGGTATTCTTGAGTCGTCTAGAGCTGCGGTTCTCGTTAATGGTTCGCCCACTTTTGAGTTTAAAAGTGAAAAAGGCCTTCGTCAAGGTGATCCGATTTCGCCCTTCTTATTTCTCATTGTTATGGAATCCCTATCTTGGTTGTTAGACAGAGCGAAGCAAATTGATGTTTTCAAAGGCATTCATGTCCCGGAAAATAATTTTGTTATCTCTCATTTGCTCTATGCGGATGACGCCCTTATTCTAGGTGAGTGGACGAGGGAGAATATTCAAAGTATTGCTAGAGTACTTCGCATCTTTTACCTTTGTTCGGGCTTACGGATCAATCTTCATAAGTCGAACTTGTTCGGGGTTGGAGTCGAAGAGACGGAGATTGACAACATGATGGAGATCTTGGGTTGTAAAAGAGGAGTAACCCCGTTTGTTTATCTTGGAGTTCAAGTCGGGGCCAACATGAATAGGATTTGTAATTGGAATCCGGTTGTTGAAGTCGTTAAAAATCGCTTGGCTTCGTGGAAAGCTAGAACCCTCTCCATCGGTGGCCGGTTAGTTCTTATTAATTCGGTCCTCTCAAGTCTTCCCCTTTATTATCTCTCTCTTTACAAGGCTCCCAAGACGGTGATTAACAACATTGAAAATATTATGCGGCGTTTTTTGTGGGCGGGAACTAGTGAGGAGAAAAAAATTCCTTGGGTTGCTTGGAGTGTTGTTACTAACCCAAAGAAAGAAGGAGGTTTGGGGGTTGCAAAACTACAATATGTTAATGACGCTCTCCTTCTAAAATGGACATGGCGTTTTAATAAGGAGGACAATAGCTTGTGGAAGAAAGTTATCTTGGGCTTTCATGGCTCAAGTCGCCCTTGGGCGATGCTTCCTTGTAGTAGGTCGGCGAAAGGGTGTTGGAAAGAAATAGTCAAAGTGGGGGAACAACGTCTCCCAAACGGTTTGAAATATAACTCTCTTTTCAGCGGCTTGCTAGGCGATGGTAATACATTCTCTTTTTGGGGTGATAAATGGCTTGGAGAAGAACCTTTGCGGTTTACTTACCCTCATTTGTTCCAGTTAGAAAGAAATAAATGGGCCAAGGTAGCAGCAAGAATTAAAGTGGTCAACAATACTAAAGCTATGCAATGGGATTGGAGAAGACCCCCTTCCACTCACAATGAGCTGACCGAATTATTCCATCTCCTTGAAGACATTCATGACTTCAATTGGAGGGGTGGAAATGATGTTTGGGTTTGGAGATCTAATGATGGGATTTTCACTGTGGCATCGGCTAAGCTCACCATCACGCAAAACAATCTTGAAGATAACCCTCCGAAGATTAAATGGAAATGTTGGGTTCCTCTCAAATGCAAAATTATGGTTTGGAGAGCGGCGCGCAACCGATTGCCAACCACCTCGGAACTCCTTAAACGAGGAGTCAATTTGCAAAGTTCTTCTTGTGTTTTCTGTGATGCGGATCTAGAGACGGCCCAACACTTGTTCACCGGTTGCCAGTTCGCTTTCGAGGTATGGAATAGAATTGAGGTTTGGTGTGGTTTGGCTCCGACGATTATGTTTGATGTTTTGGACGCGATTCAAATGGTGGAACACTCAAACCTTTCTAAGAATGCGAAACATATCGTTCGGGGTATCGTTTATGTTGCTATGTGGGTTATATGGAATGAAAGAAATGCTCGCGTCTTCAACAACAAGAGTCGAAGACCAATCGAGTTAGTGCAGATTGTCAAGTCTACGTCTTTTTTCTGGTTTCGTAATAGAAGTAGATGGAAAGACATAGATTGGTATAAGTGGTGTAACCATCCGTTGGATGTAATGTAATTTGGTGTGTTTGCCCGGGGGTCCTTGTTTTGAGGACCGCTTGTGGCGTTTTTTTAATGAAATTTTCCTTTCAAAAAAAAAAAAAAAAGGTTTAGTTATCAAAAGCATGTTACATGCCATTGCAACCCTCATTTTTATATGTCTGTAACTTTTTATACGTCATTTTTTAAAAAATATATCAATACATTGAGTTTTTTTATCTTTAATATAACTACCATATTGTTATATTTTTGAAAAAAAAAATCAAAACCCCAGTTGCGTAGCACACAATGAAGATAAAGTAAAACATAATGAGTACCAAAATAAATATGCAATGGTAAACAAAACAGTCTAATAAGATAGTAAACTTAAACACAGCGAACAACATAATAAAACACAATGTACACCAACACAAAACTCATCTGCGTAAAACACAATGGACATATGTAGACTAAAAAAATATAATAAACATATTTATAAACTATAAAGCACACATGCATACGATAACACAATGAACGAGGAAAAGACACAATGAAGAAAAAAAAAAAAACCCGGTTAACACAAAAAAAAAATTTCAATTTTAATGTAGCAATATGGTACTCATATTAAAAATGAAAAACACTCATAATATGGTGAAATTTTAAAAAAAATATATCGTATGAAAAAAGTTATAAACGTTTAAAATGATGAGGGAAATTGACATGTGTCTTGCATGTGGGGAGAGAAAGTAAACAAATGTGGTTTTTCTTTTATGTCATTCCTCTAATTTAATATTTTTTTTTCGACAAACTAATTTTAATCTTTCAAATACAAGATCAATAGACTGCAATCTTCCTAAAAAAAAGCATCTTGTGTATTACATATAACTTATTTAAATAAAAAAAACAATGATTACTAGTGATTTATAGAGTCCCATAAAACTCTCACCCATTAGGCCTTGGGGTATACTTTAACCCTTTTTAACTCCACATAGGTTCCATATCACTCAATTTCTCTTATTTCACTCCACATCACCTCAAGAAAATGGTTTAATTCTATTAACTCCATCTAACACTATTGTTTTAATGGTTTTTGGTTTAAAAAAAGGAACAAAATTAATTAAGTTTCCTAACACCATGTTAACATGTTAACATATAATCCTTTTAATGCCCCTTAACACAAGGGAGGAGTGGTGTATAACATAGGTTAACATGCCACGTCACTGTTAACGCCCCAAATGTTAGAGTATACCCCATGGCCTTAGAGCATTCATATCCCCTCCACCAAATCTCATCCATCAAATTTGGTGGATCTTCATTTATTGCATTTGTACATCCTATCAAACTAATCGGGCGATATTCTCTCTCCTCCACTCACAACCACTTACACTCACCCCATATAATTTGGTGGACACACTCATATACATTTGGTGGATGGGATGTGAGTGCTCTTACACACCTATTTTACATAAAGCTCTTTATCTAAATCTATTAATATTTTATTTCCATCCATTAAATGTATATGAGTGTGTCTACCAAATTTTATGGGATGAGTGTAAGTGGTTGTAAGTGGAGGAGAGATAAAATATTTGGTGGAAGCACTGTTCCACCCTAAATATGAAAAGCTACTGTTCACCCTTATATATATTTTAATATTTTTGTAAGTAGTTGTGAGTGAGGAGAGAGAAAATGTAATGATAAAAGTATGATTATTTTAATTAGAAAAAGAATATTTAGGGGTAAAATAGTGATTTTTAGTGTAATTTGATGAAAAAGATTTGATGGATGGGTTGTGAATGCTATAACATATAGAGAAAGTATAGGATACAAAGTATCCTTAATCTACAAAGTGTAAGAATCCACCACAGCTTGACACTTGTAAACCCTAGTTAACTCTAACTAACCCAGTCCTAACCCAATCCAGTTTGATTTAAAAAGGGGGAAAAGGTAATGATCCTTCATATCATTTTTTAATCGTTCATTAACCACCACCACCACCACCCAACCGCCGGACCAAAGCCTCACCGATCCCTCTCTCCTCTAACCTCCGACGCCTTCAAAACCCTTCACGTTGTTCGCCTTCAAAACCCTTCACGTTGTTCGTCTTCAACCCGACCTCAATCGTGGCTCAGATCTAGTCACTTCCTCTATCAAGACAACCAAGAAGCCAACATCTCTGTGTCTCTGGCTAATCACAAAACAAAGGAAAAAGAAGAAAAAAAAAGAAAAAAAAAAAGAAAAAAACAACCAATCTATAAAAACATTACCTCAAGTGTGTGTGAATATAGTTGTTTTGTTTGTTTGAGGAAAACAGAGTAAAATAGGGGGAACAGTGAGGAAAAGGTGAGTTTTTATTTATACTAAATGCTTTTTACAAAACCAAGTGCGTTTTACAAAAACCAAGTGCGTTTTACAAAAACCAAGTGCGTTTTATAAAAAAACCAAATGCGTTTTTGTAAAAACCAGTTTAAATAGTGTTTAAAAAAACCAAATGCGTTTTATAAAAAAATCAAATGCGTTTTACAAAAAACCAAATGCGTTTTATATAAAACCAAATGCGTTTTATGATTTTCTGTTTAACAGTTTCTGATCTTCGCGTCTGAAACTTTTTTGAAAGCCATTTTTTTCTTTAATTCTTCTTCTATTATCAACATCGTTCGTTTCTGTGAATAATACATGCATTGATGGTGATTTTTGAATATGATTCTATTAATTTTATCAATTGAATTTTCATACTATGTTTTTTTTCTTTTTCTGCAAATACATTTTGATTTTGTTTGTAATCGAATGTTTTTGATTGTTTAATCATTCTGAACGTTTAATCGAGTTGAAAACGATGAAAAATCATGTTCAATCGTTGAAAATTTTTGCATCGATTATGTCTGTTGTTATGATTTCACAGAAATTTAAACGTGTTTTTTCTAATTTACCCTTGGTTAGATTAACCCAAATATGATTAGGATTGTTAATTACCATCTTGCCATCGCCTAAATCTAATGGCTGAGAATGCTTCTTACACTTTGTACGTTAAGAAACTTTGTACATTAGCCTCTGTCATAATATATATCACTCCCCATGACTTAAAAAGAAATCGGCATTTTGGTAGTTAATGATAAAAATAGGGGTATTGGCGGAAAATACAGAACCACCACAGTAACATTTCAAACGTGGGTCCGCTGTCGGCATGCGAGTGTTTTCTTATTTAGCGTAACGGTACTTAACATTTGCATAAACTTCAAATAAATCCTTCCAATTCGTTTTAATTACGCTTCTAACCTCATGGTTTTCTTTGATATATGTGTGTGCTTGCTTATTTCATTTGATTAAATGTGAAGCATACTAAGTATTCGAGAGAAGAAAACCTAATCCACATCGAATTGTAGTAACCATTTGAGTAAAATGAAAAGTCTATGTGTAATAGAATTAGGTTGTTCAAATTGCAAATCGCTAGTGGCTCGCTCGCCGCTCGTTCGAAAAAAGCTCAAAAGGTGCTTGATCGATGGTCCGCTCGGTTGTAAATCAGCCGATTGGCTTGGTTCAGTTTGTAAACGAGCCAAATATATGAGCAAATGTTCACTCGGCTCGGTTCGTCTCGTATAAATTATTGTTTATCTATTATATATAATTATATATATATACCCACAAATTATAGTAATAATATTTATAGTTTTATACATAACATTTGGCTCAATATATGCAAATAAAATATAACTACCCGCTATATCAAATAAAAATTTAACACTAAGTTTAATAGTAAAACCCTAAGTCGTAACGTGACAACCTTGACTTCTTTATGGTATTAGTCGTTCGTCGCTAATCGTCGCTTGATATCACCTTACGCTACAATGCGAGAATTGTTCTGTGTAATATGTTCATTGCCTCACAAGCCTCAACCTAAGACTCATTCTTGAACACTTGGACCTCAATATTAGTGTCCTCATCGGACAATTCGACCTTAGTTGTCACTCGACAATGAAAACATTAAAGAAAACGTCCCAATTTCATGGTTGTCCAAATTACTCTTCGCTCGTTTCTCGCTCGACGTTTGCTCATAAAAATTTGCGCTCGAAAAATGCTCTCTCGCTTTTCAACTCGATTGTAAACGAGTCGCTCAGCTCGATTCGGTTTGTAAATGAGCCAAACATAAGCAAAGATCCGTTTAGTTCGACTCGGCTCATAAACAGTGTAAATAGAATAAAGTATATCTACACAATTGTTGATGATTAATATGAATTATATTTTAACAGATTTTTAGAAGCTTTTAACGTAATTGTTATTTAATGCTAAATGAATAGTTTAGTAACTAGTATTTTGACACACCTCTATATACTTATCTCCCACCCTACACTATGACTAAACATCACTACAACCAACAACGAGACCCACACTCCATAAAACTTACCCACCTTCTTACTCTGTCTCTTTGCTAACTAAACTCACACCCATAAATTAGATGATCATAATATTGTGTATATTTTGTAGGGAGAGATGATAGAAACAAACAAAAGGATTATATGCTACTGACTACAACAAATTAAAGATATAATTTGAGTACTGTAACACCCCAACCGATGGCGGAAACATCGAGGTGTCACGTAGTGACGATTGTTCAATAGCACATGGACTAAATTGTAAATATTAATAGCAAATAACTTCCATTGTTTCAAAACGAATACAAAGAGTCTTAATAGAAATTTCAAACATAAATAATAGATGTCCAACTTTTATTTAAGCACTAGGTCCAGCCTAAGCGTGAAAGCATATAAGATCAAACGTCACCTGAAACATGTACAAAACAATTTTGTCAACACATATAATGTATTGGTGAGTACACCCGTTTGACATATATAGTATAGAAATAAAATGTTTCGCAATTCATGTGTTGTATACCGTTTGCAAATATGTAATTAAGTAGTATCAGTCAAAACCAAACCTGAGAATAATGACTAACACATGACTAACAAACTGAATAATGAATTAACATGACAATGACCAAGATCCTCTCAAGAGAGTCTCAAGGGGGTATACCATAGTACTATTCACTGAAATGCTAGGCCGCCCAGCGGTTAATGATTAAGCATAATACACACCAAAATCACATAAGGCAAACACACATGAGAATTGCATTAAGTATAAGAAATAAAACTTGTTTAATAGGTACATGAATCATCCCGAAATAGTAAAACAGTAAAGAAAAGGGAAAGATATACTCACAGTTCGCTAAATATAAATCCCGAGAAAGTTCGTCGTAAAGGCTTAAGAATTCCGAAGAATTCAACCTATATATAAAAATACTAAATGAGGAAAATAACTTAAAAAAAATCTAAGACGACGAATCATCTAAGGCATTAGGGCTTGCTAGACTCGTATTAGGGAAGATGAAATTATTAGTAATGACTTGAACGACAGTTTTTGAAAATAATATATTTACGAAGAATTTAATAAATGACTAAAACTCTTATGTGTTTCACATATAGATGTATATTCCATTTTATAGAAAAATAGCCTTGAAATAGAGTTATTGTTTTATTTTTAATTAAACAATTTATTATTAAATCTAATTTAAATATAAATAGCATGAATAAGACAAGATATGATCCCAAAATGATATTATTATGAGAAATAATTATTTTATGATGTGGAATACTAAAATAATATTTCCATAATTTCTTTTCGCATTTAAAACATTTTTAATGAATTTAAATGATGTTTTAATGATTAAAATTAGTAAAAATAACAAAAATAATCATTTTATAAGAAATTATATTTTATTACAATTTATTATTCATAGAAATAAATCTCCAGAAAATTTGAGGTTAAAATCTCTTAAAAATGAATTTTTAATCATTTAATTATGATTAAAACGATTAAATTCAATAAAAATATAAAATTGATGCATTTTCCGGAAAATAAAAGTGTGGAAGTCTTATTTTAGATGTCAAGATGTTATGTCTAAATTTTCATAATTTTTGAAGCAAAAAGGAAATTTCTATGATTAATATAAGATTTTTAGTTATAATTATATAATTAATTAGACAATGAACAAGTAAAATAACTTGAAACAAAAGAATGCAAAAAAACTGGTTCTAAAGAGGTTCGAACCCGGCTCCTTGCCCATACTAATCAACATCCTAACCACTAGTCCATCTATTCCTTTTGTTACATATCTGAATGTTATTTATATTTATATTATTAACCCATAAGTCTTCTTCCCCAATTCATCTAACACAAGAACCCTAACCCTAAGTTTTTTTTTCAATCCACCATCAAGAACGGTTTTAACCCTTGTGACCATAGGGTTTTTACAGAGGGCATAACCAAGATTAGAATTACATAAAAAAAAGTGACTTACAGCGTGATTGGAGGCTCGCGAGAAGCAAACAAAAACCGGTAAAGAAAGTACCAAATCGAGCAGTTTGGACGTGGATTTGTATAGATTTTGTTGTGGGTTTTGTTGTGTAGTGGTGCAGAGGTAAAGTGGTGTGATCAGTTCGTATTTATAGGCGAAAACGAGCGTTTTTTCTTGACATTAAAACTTCCGACCGGTTTCAGAATTTGAGGTCATTAAAATCGCCTTAATGTAATATCGCGAAATTTTCCCCCGAATTTTTATAAACACCCTTATTTTTGTTACATTTTAAAAATGTGGTAAAGTCCTTATTTTTTTTCCTCATTCACAACTTATATATATATATATATATATATGTATATATGTGTAATAATAATAATAATAATAATAATACACAAAAAAAAAAAAAAAAACAATAGTGTGGATTGATTTTTGTTAATCTAAGCCCAAACCCAAACCCAAACCACCCTTTCCCTCTCCTTATAAGATCAGACTTGGGCCTGCTGAGCCCAAGGAGTCGGCCCAACAAGCCCAGCCCAATCCCTTCTCCTATTCTGTTAAAAAAAAGGGGATGCTTATGACGGGTATCGAACCCGGACCCCCCTCCTCACACACACATGAAACCACCACCTGAGCTATGCATCTTAGTTGGTTTAGAACCAACTTAATTTATATATATATACTCACTCGCTTCCATTCCTTCCTTCTCCCTTGATTGCGCGACCTGCAATTAAGAGGGTGGACCAAAAACACCAATCCTTGACTATGTAAATCTGGAAACAATCTGATTAACACAATTATCGCCCCAATTCCAACTCGGTTACACGCTGTATATGGATTCAATTCACGCGTCTTTGACCATTAGCGAGTCAAACGCACAACCTTCCTTATCTTGATTCGAATCTGTGTATATAAGCATCACTAGATCAATTCAACCCACAACCAACACCTACAAGTGCCGAATAACAAACCCCCAACTTCAATTTCTGCAAAAATCATTGTCTTTAAACAAGAATGTTCGCGAGTTGACTTCCTGTTTGACCAAGTATCTTACATCGATGCCCTTGCTGTAAGTGTTAATAACTATTTCGTTTTGAGTCGTTAACATATCACGAACAATAGCCCTATAACCTCGGGGATTATTGTTTGATTAATAGTCCGATTGGAAATCTAGGGTTCATAATGATTTGGGGTTTCATGTTAGTTGTGTATTAATATTTTTTTGAAAGCAAATCTGAACAAGAACCTGGTCTAGACCAGATGGTCACGCGCACTGTTATCCAAACAAGGGGCTGCGGGTTCGAGTCCCAGCAGCAGCCTTTTTGTTCTTATTTTTTTCAAACCATATATGTATATATATATATTTACATTTAATCTTGTAAATTCATTTTTAATTATTAAAACTCTTTTATTTATTCTACAAAAATTATCTTGTGTTAATCTGATGTAATAGTTCAACTTACAATTTTTAGTTTTCAAAAATTTATTTATTTAATATATATAATAAATAAATCAATTTTATTCTATTTTATTTATAAAAATCTATAAAAATATCAAAACGCTCTTATTAATTTCCACAAAAATTATCCTAAGTTTTTATAACATTAAACTTTTCTGAAAAGATTTTTATTTCAGAAAAATCAATTATTTAATATTTTTAATCAATTTTTATTAGTTTTAATCATAATTAAATCATAATAAATTCAATTTTCATTATTTTTGCACCAAAATTTTATAGAAATTATTTCTGATTATTTGGAACAGAAATATAAATTTTAATTCTTTGATTTTAATATTTTTAATATTAAAGTTAAAGTTTGACAATTTGTGATAAATAGATTTAATAATCCATTTTAAAGAAAATAATTTTATAAAAATTATTTTTATACTTTAAATACATCATTGTGGCCATCTTAACTTTAAATTTCCTAAAAAGATTTTTAGTTATTTATTTACTAAATTTCTCTCAATTGGCGAATATTTTTAATATTAATCAAACGAGCAATTGTCCCCAATTCGAAGCCCTAGAACTTATACATTTGTAGACTCTATAGACTTAGACATATTTATTACTTCATTTTAGGACGATACTTGATACATTTGGTCAACACATTTCTCAACAGATATAACATTTTACCAAGGTGAGTTTTACATAGCCCCTTTTCTATTTATCACCATTTTTGGGGTGAAACATGTTTATAACATCATCATTGCAATTCAATCATCAATGTGTCTATGTGTTTTCTATGTTGCATTATGTCTTGAGCATGATTAGAGTAAGCACCATTCTAGCATAATCATTAACATTGATCAGCCGGCGGTATACATTGATAGATCTATTGGACTGACAATCCCACCCGGATACGTGCCTCCTACAAAGGTTACGTGGGTGTTTGTTATCGTATAACATATTGGACCATGAGCGTATGGTATGTATCATTTTATAACAGTCATCAGGGTTGATTATGCACTCGATTTATTTCTAGTATGTTCTCACATATGGACTAGATTGACATGACACATGAATTGCACATCATTTTTATTCAATTATCAAAAACCTATGTAATTCTCACCAACTTTTGTTGACCCAAAACATTTTCAACTTAACATGTTTCAGGTTCTATTTGCTTGAAGATTTGTATTGATGCTTGAAGATATGTGTATAGTTTTATTCAATTTGAAGTACAAATTCTAGAACAATTGTATGTAATTCATTTAAATTATTTAATGGAATTTATTATTCACCATGAGCTACTGAACAATCATCAATACGTGGCACCCCGATGTTTTCGCCATCGGTTGGGGTGTTACAGATTGGTATCAGAGCCATGGTTATAGGGAATTAGGTTATTAGAAAAATAATCTAGTCTATAACCATAGGATTTAACCAGTACTTGCTTTCTTTACTTGCTATTCTCTATCTCCCTCCTACTTCTTATCCCTACTTTCACTCCTACAAGAAGGTTGCTCTCCATCAGTGGATCTACTCTTAGACTAATAGGACAAATTCCTCAGGTTTAACCTGAACCCCCTTGAGATCTCGTCGTAGTTCTAGATCTTAATAACGAACACGTGCAATCTGGAAGGGTGAACGCCTGTATTCTGAGTCTTCTGTCTAGGCTGGCATTGCGCATAAATCCCAATCAGACGAGGGACCCGGATGCCTACCTGGGAATTCTCGGGATGAGTGTTCACTTATAGGCTAAAGCATGTCTTCATATGTTATTAGAATCTGGAATCTTTGATAAGTCAACGTTTTCGTTTATTCGTTTTAATTAATGAATAAATGATTACATTCCTTATATTACCTCATTCATTTCATGCCTCATTGAGACTTCATTGTGTTCCTTACAGATCATGTCTCCACGCCACAGCACTCGCAATAACAGTGGTGACAATCAGGAAGAGGAGAGCAGCAACCACAACCACAACCACAACAACAATGGAGGTGACGCCCAACTAGCTACGATTATTTCTCAACAATTGGCACAACAAATCACAACCCTGGTTTCTAACTTGTTGGCTCAAGTCATCCCAATGAATGGGAACAACAATGGAAATGGAAATGGCGATCACATGAAGAACGGAACCCTAGTTCGGAAAAGCGAGAAAACAAGTATTGTGACCGCGGTAACTACCAAGAACCAGAAGCGTAAGACAAGGAATCCTAATGTAAACCTCACTACACAAGTCTCTAACAAGAAGCCTTATACAAGAAACTTTCCATTGTGTAACACATGCAACCGACATCATCCCACTGTTTCAGCATGTCGCGTGTGCACCAATTGTGGTAGGTATGGCCATCTGGTCAACACATGTCGCGAGACCCCAAACCCTAACACCAACCAACCAACCAACCCTGCTCAGGTTGCTAATCTTAATTGTCCTGGTAAATACAACTATGGTCAATGCTATGAATGTGGAAACCCAAATCACTACCGTAACCGATGCCCTAAACTAAACCAAGATCAAGACTCTCCAGCTACTTAACAGCAAGTCCCACCATTTAAATGTTGTTTGCTTTCAATTCTTTGTATTGACACTTTATGGATTCAAGTAATAAATTCTAGTATTATCATAACATCTGTGTGCATGCTTGTTTGAATGTAAACTGATTGCTATATCTATGATCATACTTGCTTACTTGTACAGCAGTTAGTTGACTACCAAACAACCTACTTAACGATTGATAGAGGTCATCATGTCTTTCCAACAGTCGGGAGAGGCCCTACCACCTGCTCAACGATTGGTGGAGACTATCAGACCTACTCAACAATCGGTAAAGTCATAAAAGTACGCAAAATCTTAATGTAAGGTAAATTGGTAATTACGGTCCGGAACGTAATCATGAGTTTACAGGTACATTAAGGTAGTGTGAAATTTTATCAAGGTTTCCGGTAGATGACCAAATGTAATCCTGGTTTTCTCTTAACTTCGGGACGAAGTTTCTAAAAGTAGGGGAGACTGTAACATCGCGAAATTTTCCCCCGAATTTTTATAAACACCCTTATTTTTGTTACATTTTAAAAATGTGGTAAAGTCCTTATTTTTTTTCCTCATTCACAACTTATATATATATATATATGTATATATGTGTAATAATAATAATAATAATAATAATAATAATAATACACAAAAAAAAAAAAACAATAGTGTGGATTGATTTTTGTTAATCTAAGCCCAAACCCAAACCCAAACCACCCTTTCCCTCTCCTTATAAGATCAGACTTGGGCCTGCTGAGCCCAAGGAGTCGGCCCAACAAGCCCAGCCCAATCCCTTCTCCTATTCTGTTAAAAAAAAGGGGATGCTTATGACGGGTATCGAACCCGGACCCCCCTCCTCACACACACATGAAACCACCACCTGAGCTATGCATCTTAGTTGGTTTAGAACCAACTTAATTTATATATATATACTCACTCGCTTCCATTCCTTCCTTCTCCCTTGATTGCGCGACCTGCAATTAAGAGGGTGGACCAAAAACACCAATCCTTGACTATGTAAATCTGGAAACAATCTGATTAACACAATTATCGCCCCAATTCCAACTCGGTTACACGCTGTATATGGATTCAATTCACGCGTCTTTGACCATTAGCGAGTCAAACGCAGAACCTTCCTTATCTTGATTCGAATCTGTGTATATAAGCATCACTAGATCAATTCAACCCACAACCAACACCTACAAGTGCCGAATAACAAACCCCCAACTTCAATTTCTGCAAAAATCATTGTCTTTAAACAAGAATGTTCGCGAGTTGACTTCCTGTTTGACCAAGTATCTTACATCGATGCCCTTGCTGTAAGTGTTAATAACTATTTCGTTTTGAGTCGTTAACATATCACGAACAATAGCCCTATAACCTCGGGGATTATTGTTTGATTAATAGTCCGATTGGAAATCTAGGGTTCATAATGATTTGGGGTTTCATGTTAGTTGTGTATTAATATTTTTTTGAAAGCAAATCTGAACAAGAACCTGGTCTAGACCAGATGGTCACGTGCACTGTTATCCAAACAAGGGGCTGCGGGTTCGAGTCCCAGCAGCAGCCTTTTTGTTCTTATTTTTTTCAAACCATATATGTATATATATATATATTTACATTTAATCTTGTAAATTCATTTTTAATTATTAAAACTCTTTTATTTATTCTACAAAAATTATCTTGTGTTAATCTGATGTAATAGTTCAACTTACAATTTTTAGTTTTCAAAAGTTTATTTATTTAATATATATAATAAATAAATCAATTTTATTCTATTTTATTTATAAAAATCTATAAAAATATCAAAACGCTCTTATTAATTTCCACAAAAATTATCCTAAGTTTTTATAACATTAAACTTTTCTGAAAAGATTTTTATTTCAGAAAAATCAATTATTTAATATTTTTAATCAATTTTTATTAGTTTTAATCATAATTAAATCATAATAAATTCAATTTTCATTATTTTTGCACCAAAATTTTATAGAAATTATTTCTGATTATTTGGAACAGAAATATAAATTTTAATTCTTTGATTTTAATATTTTTAATATTAAAGTTAAAGTTTGACAATTTGTGATAAATAGATTTAATAATCCATTTTAAAGAAAATAATTTTATAAAAATTATTTTTATACTTTAAATACATCATTGTGGCCATCTTAACTTTAAATTTCCTAAAAAGATTTTTAGTTATTTATTTACTAAATTTCTCTCAATTGGCGAATATTTTTAATATTAATCAAACGAGCAATTGTCCCCAATTCGAAGCCCTAGAACTTATACATTTGTAGACTCTATAGACTTAGACATATTTATTACTTCATTTTAGGACGATACTTGATACATTTGGTCAACACATTTCTCAACAGATATAACATTTTACCAAGGTGAGTTTTACATAGCCCCTTTTCTATTTATCACCATTTTTGGGGTGAAACATGTTTATAACATCATCATTGCAATTCAATCATCAATGTGTCTATGTGTTTTCTATGTTGCATTATGTCTTGAGCATGATTAGAGTAAGCACCATTCTAGCATAATCATTAACATTGATCAGCCGGCGGTATACATTGATAGATCTATTGGACTGACAATCCCACCCGGATACGTGCCTCCTACAAAGGTTACGTGGGTGTTTGTTATCGTATAACATATTGGACCATGAGCGTATGGTATGTATCATTTTATAACAGTCATCAGGGTTGATTATGCACTCGATTTATTTCTAGTATGTTCTCACATATGGACTAGATTGACATGACACATGAATTGCACATCATTTTTATTCAATTATCAAAAACCTATGTAATTCTCACCAACTTTTGTTGACCCAAAACATTTTCAACTTAACATGTTTCAGGTTCTATTTGCTTGAAGATTTGTATTGATGCTTGAAGATATGTGTATAGTTTTATTCAATTTGAAGTACAAATTCTAGAACAATTGTATGTAATTCATTTAAATTATTTAATGGAATTTATTATTCACCATGAGCTACTGAACAATCATCAATACGTGGCACCCCGATGTTTCCGCCATCGGTTGGGGTGTTACACTTAAAACCTTGTTAAAACGTATAATTATTAGCCAAATGAGTCGAATAATGTTGGAGAAAACGTTTGGAACGATAAAAGGTTGAAACAGACGCATATAGGAGAATTTAAGGCCTCGCCGGAGTTAAAATCCGGCGGCCGGAATTCTGCCTTGGCCGGAAAAACGTGAAACAGCAGCAGATATGTTTTTTTTTTTTTTTTAAAAAAACTTTCAGAATTGTCACGTTTGGTCCCTCCTATTTTCTTTAGTTAATTTTCAAGGTTTCTAGTTAAAATTTCCTTTATAACCACTAACCTAGTAGATTAATAAACTCAAAACTTGTATAACTAGGAATTTTTATGATATACGTATATTTTCCGAATAACGTTGCAACATACGTGTTAAACTTAAATCGAGATTGAGCTCCAAAAAGAACATGCAATTAATATAACTTGAGTTCGCACGTTTATTAAATTTGAAAGCGACAACAAATACAGGAAATATTTGAAGGACTAAAATTGTAAATTAGATAAAAGTCGAGGGTGACGGATGTCACAAGTACGGTAAAACGATTTTTTTTTTAATTTTATTTAGGCACAAAACCATCACAACATTTAAATTGAAATGTCACAACCCTTTGTGACAACCCCTAGCATGGACTCGGCCTATAACCCTATTGGAATCAATAGGGTTATATGGAGGTGAGTTCGTGGGATCATCGGGTGTGTTGGATGAAGACATTGGTGAGGTGGGGTTAGTGGAGTGAGAATCGGTTGGGGTAGAGGTGGTTCTATCAGGTGGAGTCGGTGGGCCGATTGGTGAGGGTGTCTCGGTAGGCTGGGGTGTAGGGCCTGTTGTGTGTGAGGTTGGGCTGTTTGGACCTATTGTGTGGGAGGGTGGGCTGTGTGCAGGAGGTAGAGGGGGTGGGCCGTGGGTTTGTGGAGGGATAGGGGTTTGGGCTTCAGGTGATGTGGGTTGTGGAGTAGGGGTTGGATGATGCAAGATGTTTGGGTTTGGAGTGGGTTGGTTAGAAGGGGATGTTGATTGGGCCGATTGGTATGTGGATAGGAAGGAGTCAAATGACATGTGTTTGGGTTGGGGGTTGGTGTTTTGTGATGAAAAAATATGTGAGATAAATTCAACGTGACGAGAGTGGTATAGTTTGTGACTAGTAGGGTCATAGCATTTGGATGCCGATTTGGAGGATGAGTACCCAAGAAATATGCACGCCGTTGAACGGGAATAGAGTTTTGAAGTAGCATAGGGTCGTAACCATGGGTAGCAAAGACAACCAAACGGTTTGAGTTTGGAGTAAGTAGGAGCGGTTTTGAACAACATATCGTAGGGAGATTTGTTGTTAAGGATGGGTGTAGGCAAACAATTGATTAGGTGGGTTGCGGTTTGAAAGGCATGGGACCAAAAATGTTGTGGTAAGTGGGAGTAGTGGAGTAAGGCGAGGCCGGTTTCCACAACGTGTCGGTGACGTCGTTCGGCAATACCGTTTTGTTCCGGTGTGTGAGGTGGTGTCGTGTAATGGGAGATACCTTGAGAGGCAAGATAAGGTGAAAGACCCACATATTCACCCCCATTATCAATGAACAACGCAACAATGTTGGTTTTGAAAAAAAATTCAACAAGAGATTTAAATTGTGGAAAAAGAATTTTGACATCGGATTTTCGTTTGATTGGGTATAACCAAATGTATTTGGAAAAATAGTCAACAAAAATGACGTAGTATTTAAAGCCATCGATTGACGTTTTTACGAGACCCCAAACGTCGGAGTAGAGAAGTTGTAGAGGTTTATTGGCAACAAAAGAGTTTTTGCCAAAAGGTAGTTTGTGGCTTTTATTTAGGGAACATGAAGTACAATGAAAAGACTCATGGGTCACCTTATTAAAACGAAGTCCCAATCTAGAAATTAAAGACTTGAACACTTGAAGCGATGGATGTCCAAGTATGTGGTGCCACATGAGAAGAGAGTTTGTTTGGGTGTTGTTGACTTGAGGAGACAATGAGATTGGTCCATAATAGACATCATTTACGTTCACTCCCCGCATGAGGCGCGCCCCCGTGCGTAGATCCTTTACAAAAAATGATAGGGAAAAAATTCAACGGAAACACGATTAGTACGACAAACTTTGGCAATGGAAAGAAGATTATTTCGAAGATTAGGAGCAATTAAAATGTTATTTAAAAGAAGTGGGCGGGAATTTGTTGGAATAGTTGTTTGAGCAATATGAGTTATAGGGAGAGTTTTACCATCACCTAGCATGATCTTATCGGGTCCTCCGTATTCGGAAAGAACGGAAAATTGTTGGTTGTTGTTCGCGGTGTTGTTGGACGCACCGGTGTCCCACATCCAAGATGAGGTTGTAGCCATTGGGTGAGGGGTGGTGTAGTTAACCACCGGGGTGTTGGTATTTTGAGGCGAGACATTGTGTTCTCTTAGGAAGCGACTAAGTTTGCGACAATCTTTAGTGTCATGTCCAGGAATGTTACAATAGTAGCAATAGGTGTTATTGTTGCGAGTCGGGCGAGTGTTGGTATTGGTAGTTCGAGGTGGCCCTTGGTTTCGGGTTGTGGCGGTGGTAATGTGGGTGATTTGTTTGGCTATGAAGAATCGAAAGAAAAAAAAAAGGCAAAATGCAGACAGAAGGTGTCTGTCGAGTAGGTTGGGATCGAAGATGGATCAAGGGAGCTTTTAGGCTCTTGATACCATATAAAGTAATGAACAATGTTGTGTGTTTTTGTATTATGAAAGTCGTGAATTTCAATGGAAAATTACAAGACTCTTATATAGAGGATTTATAATAAGGAAAAGGCTAATACTAAGGGATACACTTAATTACATAATTACAATTATAATTATAATTGACTAAGCTAAGTTTAATTGTGACTATATTAAAAACGCTCCGAAAATATGGGTAACCCTAATAGGAGGGGTGACGGCGGGAGACAATCTACGGTAGATAGTGACGATCCGGCGACAAGAACAACGTTTTTGTCACCAACATTACGGATAGGATTACAGGACTGAGACTCAAGGAGGCATTTCGTCCTTTTGTTGTCGTGACTGATGCATGGGTTCCTCGTCGGAAGTCTGTCAATGGTAAGGTTTTTGGGTTTGTCCGGTGTCAAAAATTAAAGGATCCTTATGCGGTGTTGGATAGTCTTAATGAGATTACGATTATGGAGTCTCGTATTTCTGTGTCCTTGGCTATGTTCGATCGGTCACATAGGAAGATTTCTTATGGTACGGAGGAGCCCGTAAAGAAGACGGAAAAGGCTGTTAAGAAGGTGTGGCTACCTATGGGTAAGAATGTCATAATGGAGGACTTCCCAGCCTTAAACGCTGCTTCTTCTGGTCCGTCTGGATCGAAGAAAACTTTGGTTGTGAAGGATGAGGGAGCGGCTTACCCTCTTCATTGTATGGGACGTGCAGTAATCGGGTCAGCGGATTCTATGGGCCATCTGCATGATGTCAAGAAGATGGTGTATGAAGCAGGGTTCAAGGAGGCAGCGGTATCCTATTTGGGAGGTTTGTCGGTTCTTATTTCTTTCCGGAATGAAGACGAGATGCGGGATTTTATTGAGTCGAAAGAAGAGTTTTGGAAGCCGGTATTGGTAACACTAGCTCCTTGGGTTGGCCAGAGTATTCCCTTTGAACGGATAGTAATGTTAAAGGTTGTTGGGATGCCGTTGCAACTGCGGGATAATGAGTTCTATGATAGAGTTGGAAGTTTGTTTGGTAAAGTCGTCTGGCCGTCTGACTTTTCGTGGAGGGATGTGGAGAATTCTGTTGGGTGTACACATGTGCTAACTACGGTGGCTTCCAGAATTGATGAGGAAGTCAGTGTTTGGTGGAAGGGAGTTGGTCGAAACGTTTGGGTGGTTGAAGAACCATCCACCTGGATCCCCGAGTTTGAAGAGGTGCGAACGGAAGAGGTGCCGGATGATATGGAGGAGGGGGAAATCCGGGAGGACTTGCCAGAGAGTGGGGTCGGAGTTGATGTCGGTGCAGTTAATGCGGCGAAATCTCAGGCGGAATTGTTGGGTACGTTGCATGGGAATGGATACTTTCCTAATAGGGTGAATGTCATTAATCCCGCTCAAAATTTAAATCAGGTGGGCCATAATTCATTTGTGGGTTCGGAAGTGGGCCAGGGTATGTGTACCCCTAGTGGGCCGGCTCTTAATAATTATTCGGGTTTTAATGTGGGCCACTCGATGCAATCCAATAGTCGGAAAAGGCCAAGGGTTTCTTTTGATAACTCACCTGAAGATATTATTGCAAGTTCAGTCTCTAGTGTCTTGAGGATGAAGGAGGTGCCGCCTGTACCAGTCCCGGATTTGAATGCTTCTGATGTTGGGATGGAGGTTGTTGAGGAAACCCAGCTGGGCAACTGTGAAAATCAGGAGGTGGGAGATCCGGTTCAACCTACAAATGGTCCAGAGGACCCGAATGTTTTGTTGTCGGCTCCTGCGCCTCCTGTGGAGGTGTTCGATGAGGCAGTGGGTATTAATCTTGAGGTGAATGATACGGTGAAGGTAGGCTCTCTGGTGGGTATTAATCTTAACAACTTTGAAGGGCCAGTTGCAGAGGAGGTTATTGCGGAATTTGGTGCAGTGGGTGATCAATGAATTTTCTTTCATTGAATATCCGTGGGATAAGGACGTGTGGGAAGACTGGGTGGGTTAAGGGTTTGAAATCGGCGTATGGTGTAGATTTCTTGGTGGTACAGGAATCGAAGATTTCGGATCCGCCTATACGATTATTATCACAGTGTTGGGGTAACTCTTCTTTTCATTTTGATTATGTTAATTCGGATGGTACTGCGGGTGGTTTAATAAGCTGGTGGGACCCGACTTGTTTTACTAAGACAGGCGTTATTCGTTCCACGCATGTGATGATTGTTTCGGGTATTATGACTCACTCGGGTTTGCATATAAACATTGCTAATGTTCATGCGCCTAATGATGCCGCAGCTAGGCGGCAATTTTGGGATCTCTTATTGTTCTATAGACGTTCTTTACTTGGGCTGTGGATATTTTTGGGAGATTTTAATGAGGTGAGGGCTATTGATGAACGTGTTAATTCGGTATTCTTCCCGCAAAATGCCTCTTCTTTCAATGAATTTATTGTGGAAGCTGCTTTGTTCGAATATAATATGGGTGGGCATAGATACACGTATATGTCGAGTAATGGGGAGAAGTTGAGCAAGTTAGATAGAGGTTTGGTGTGCAATGAGTTTTTATTTAAGTGGCCAAATGCGATGTTAACGGCGTTGTCTAGGCATCTTTCTGATCACTGTCCACTTCTGTTATCACTAAAAAATTCGGACTACGGGCATATACCATTCAGGTTTTATAACTCTTGGCTGCACCTCCCGGGATTTGTGGACTATGTAAACTCGATAGCAGATAATTTTGTTTTTAATGGTCCAGCGGATATTGCTTTGGCAATGAAACTCAAGTGGCTTAAGGGTAGGATTAAGCTATGGGTAGATGTGGAACGGAAACGCCGGGGTGAGAATTATGATAAAAGTAAGCGTATGGTGGCTGAATTGGAACAAGCTGCAGATCAGAGGTTGTTGTCCGAAGATGAATTAAAGGCCAGAGTTGATGCTCGAAAGACTGTGCTAGAGGAAGAACGTTTAAAGGTCTTGGATGCGAGACAAAAATCCAGGACTAGATGGGCATGTGACGGAGATGAAAACTCAAAGTACTTTCATGGAGTTTTGAAAATGAATTCTACCAACAATCGGATTCATGGGATTCATTCTGATGGTGCCTGGTTCTCGGATCCGGTGGTGGTAAAGGATAAAATTGCCACTTTTTTCTCTAACAAATTTAGCTTTGTTGCAGGTCCGAAACCAACTTTTTTGTGTCCTGATATCAACCGGCTTTCACAAGAGGATGTCATGCTCCTCGACGCTCCATTCACCTTGGATGAAATAACAATATCGGTTTTTGATTGTGACGGTGAGAAGGCGCCGGGCCCAGACGGATTCAATTTTTGTTTTATTCGGAAGTTCTGGTCCGTGTTGAAGCTGGATTTTTTGAAGCTTTTTGAAGAATTCTATGTTAATGGTGCGATCAGGGATGGGTGCTTTTCGGCTTTCATTGCCTTGATTCCTAAGGGGCGTGACCAGCCTACGTTAGGAGACTATAGACCGATTAGTCTGGTGGGTGTCCTAAACAAGGTATTGTCTAAAGTCTTGGTGCTGTGTCTAAAGAATTTTATGCCCTGTCTTGTTTCGGAGGAGCAAACTGCATTTATTAGTGGTCGTAATATTTTGGATGGCCCATTAATTCTGAACGAGACTATTGCGTGGTTGAAGCGGTCGAAGCGCAAGGATTTATTTCTAAAAGCGGATATTGAGAAGGCCTATGATACATTAAGATGGGATTTTCTTGAAGACATCTTATCCCAAATGAACTTTTCTGCGAAGTGGCGAGGGTGGATAATGTCGATAGTTCGGAATGCTCGAGCTTTTGTTTTGGTGAATGGGCCTCCAACTGTTGAGTTTTCGTGCCAGCGGGGCCTTCGCCAAGGGGACCCTCTGTCACCGTTCCTCTTTATTCTAGCCATGGAGGCTCTTACCCGGATTTTGAGAAGGGCGTGCCATCTTGGTGTTTTTCATGGTATTCACCTTGGTGGTTCGGGTCCTTTGTTTTCACATTTTATTTATGCAGATGACGTGGTGTTCTGTGGGGAATGGTCCCTTTCAAATGCAAAGAACTTGAGGCGGATACTAAGGGGTTTCTACTTGATGTCCGGGTTGAAAATAAGCTCGAGGAAGAGTAATGTCTATGGGGTTGGGGTGGATGATAATGAGGTTAGAGACTTGGCGCTAGCCATACATTGTTCTCATGATCGATTTCCATTTATTCATCTTGGGGTGCCAATTGCTATGAATATGAATTTGGTGAGAAGTTGGGAGCCGGTTATAGAAAAGGTGAAGAAAAAATTATCTACATGGAAATCTAAAAGTCTTTCTTATGGAGGTAGAATCACCTTACTTAAATCAGTGTTGAGCTCGCTGCCCCTTTATTACTTTTCGTTATTTCGGGCACCTAAACAGGTTCTTGATACCCTTGAGCGGATACGGCGGAGGTTCTTCTGGGGTGGTACAGAAGATGTTGATAAGCTAAGTTGGGTGGCTTGGGACAAGACGGTTTCACCGGTTAAATATGGTGGAGTGGGGTTGGGGGCGCTTAGGGATGCGAACTTGAGTCTTCTATCCAAGTGGTGGTGGCGATTCAAGGTAAACCAAACGGATTTATGGCGAAAGGTGGTATGGGCTATACATGGAAGTAGTCGTGGCTGGAATTGTATTCCGGTTAGACTCTCTATGGGTGGGGTTTGGAAACAGATTGCTAGTGTGCCGCGGCTGTTAGAAGGTTTTAATATGGAGCCACAAAAGCTTTTTAGAGCGCACCTTAGGAACGGGTTGACTATCAATTTTTGGCTGGATTGGTGGATTTCTGATGACACTTTGTGTTATAAGTTTCCGGAATTGTTTGACTTGGAGAAGAACAAAGTGTGTTTGGTTGCGGACAGGTTGCATGGCTCGACACAGGGCCTGTCAGTTCAGTGGGATTGGAGGCGTTCGAATCTGAATAACGTTGAGCAACAGCAGTTGCTGGATCTGGGGCTGCTGCTGAATAACGTGGGCTTACTCACTGCGAACGACTTCTGGACTGCAAATGTAGATAGCTCGGTTGATTTTGAAGTAAGAGCAATTAAGAATCGGATAGTTCGTGAAACATGCACCATACCGGAAGTAACTTTTGATTGGTGTAATTGGGTTCCAAAGAAGGTGGGGATGGTGGCATGGAGAGCTTTTCTGGATCGCCTTCCGACTGCGGATTCTTTAATGCGGAGGAATATTAATGTGGCTAACCCGGTTTGTTGTATGTGTGGAGCGAACGATGAATCTGTTGAGCACTTGTTTACCGGGTGCTTAGTGGCTATGGAGTTGTGGCAGGCGATCTGGGCATGGTGTCGGGTTCCTAACCTTATCGCTTTCCATGTTAGGGATCTTCTTCAGTACTATAAAACGGCTATCTCCAACACTCAGGCTAAGAAGGCACTATATGGTGTGGTTCTGACAACTTTTTGGAGTATATGGAAGGCGCGGAATAACCTTATTTTTAATCAAAAGGCGATTGTGGTGCGGAACGTTTTTGAGGAGATTAAGATAATGAGCTACCTATGGATTTCCAACCGTGGTAAAATGTCGGACATGACTTGGGAGTCTTGGTCTAGGTTTGATATAGCTAGAATGGGGTAATGTTCGGATTTGTTTTTCTGTGATTTTATGATGTATTCGGATTGTTTGTGCTAGCGTCTTGTTAGCTCGTTGAATAAAAGTTTTGTTGGCCGTTCAAAAAAAAAAAAAAAAAAAAAAAAAAAAATTTGACTAAGCTAAGATTATGCAAAGTCTTGGTCAAGTCTTGGTCAATATCTTTAAGATGGTGGTCAATGCTTTTATGGTGATGATACATTCTTTATACTCATGTTTTGTTGCCTTAAAGTAAATTCGAGTAAAACTGAATGACCATGACAACAATGTAATTACCAACTTGTAATAACGTGTAAGAATTTGATAAGAATCAAGAAGAAAAACTTGTTCGCTCATTGTAAGATCCCCTATATAGGTTAGCGAACAATATAGGTTAAATGTGAGCAAAATGTCAGTCAAGGAATCTATATATTTTTGTTACAAAATTACTAATGCTTGTTTAACAACAATATTGGATTCACCTCTCGACTTGTAAACAAATGAATAATATTGAATTGTCTTTCTCTTGGCATTTCAAATAATTTAAATAATTCTAATTACCAAGCCATTTGTGCATTGGTAAGTTGTACCTGCTGCTTTAAGGGTGTTTTATGCTGTGAGAGTTATACGGTTAGCTGTAGATGTACGCTGAGTTTGAAGAGAGTTATAGTCAGACATGTTATGCTCTCTTGCACCCACATCTTTTCTGGTGACACATCTCGAGATCCACCCACTTGGGTCTTAATCGCCCATCGACGCTTGACGATATCACCTCCACCTTCACCGTCCAGTGGAGAAACAGAGGGTTGTGGTTGGTTCTAGATGGCGAAGGTTTGGTGGTTAGAAGTGAGAAATCAAGGGGGGTTTGGTGGTTTGTAGCGATTAGTCACTTGGTGGTTTTATCAAGACGACAGACGACGGCGAAGATTGTGCCTTTGGGCTTACTGGCCGGAAAAGGGAACAAAGGTGACGACGACGACTGTGACAGGGAGAAGTTGCACGACATCTAAAAACACTACTCAAGGGTTGTCAGTTTGTTTAGTTTTGTTCAAATATCTTTTTTTTATAATGAGCAATCTTGCATAAAATGTTTAGCTTTCTAGAGTTTAAAATATGCATATTATATGATATTATATGATATTATATGGTGTTTATTGTTGGATATATAGTATGTACGATGTAATTAAAAGTCGAGGTCAACGTAACCCGACCCGGTACGATCCGAAGAGTTACACGTTGGTACACGAATCAGATAAGTTCATGTGTTGGTGGATTATTATTTATGAAATAATAATAGTTTTGAACTCGAGGGACTAAATAGTAAAGTTTACACTTTGACTAGTCAAATGGTCAAGTGTATGACTTTGACTAATTAAGTGGTCGTATGAATTTGACTAATTAATTGGTCAAGTCCTTGACTAGTCAAATGGTCAAGTTAATGACTTTGACTAATTAAGTGGTCAAGTGCCTTTTATCTTTATAAATAGGTGTGATAGATTAAACTCTAATTACACATGTTTTTGAAAAGATAAAACAACATAACCCTTGTCTCCTCTTCAAGATTTGCGGCCACCCTTAGGAGCCACCGCCCCTTTGTCCGTCGCAAACCACCATCATCGCTGCCTCCGTCTTGCAAAGTGTTGCTTTCGGTTGGCTAGTGTTCGGGTGTGAACTTCCTACTAGCGAGGATTCGTTGTAACCCGCGTGTTACAATTACGGTGTAGTCGTCAAAGGTTGATTACTAAACCCCCTATGGTTGTTCATTATTTATTTGTTTATACGCGTTTAACTGAGATCCTGATTGGGAATATTTTATTAATCGGATTAATAAAATTAACTAATAATTTATATATATTAATCGGCCATTATATATATAGTATATATAATCCGTTTTCGTTAAATATATAAACCGCTTCCGCTGTGTATACGATACCATGATTCCCAACAGTGGTATCAGAGCCACGGTTACGCGCGTATAGATGGTAAAGTTATAATTTTGATCTATGTTTAATTTGTCAAAAATTTATTTATTTTTTTGACAAAAGATCAAAAGCTTTTTGTTGTTCATGGATTGTGATGTGAATCGAGCCCTAGGTATTTTGACCCTTGTCATGGTTGTGTTTGTGATGTTTTATTTTTTTTATTGAGTTGTATTTTTTATTACGGATATTGGATCCGGTGTAATAGATAGGATTAGAATAGATTTGTTTTATTTGTATTTCAAATTTATTTGTAATCCTACAAGTACAAAATCAAGACGAAGATAAAAAGGCGAAAAGGTTCCATGAAGATAGAGATCTCGGGTCAAGTGGGAGCTATATCAAAAATAGTTTTGAAACCCTTTTGACTGGTTCGTTTCGTTTCTGGCTAAAACGAAACGGACAACCTATTAGGGGCTCGATTCGTTTAATTTTATTATTATGTTTTGTGGTTGTGGTTTATTTATTGTAAATAATTTAGATAACCCAAAATAAATAAAATTTTCACAATCATGGCAACGGTTTTATTAAAACAAGTTTTATAAAAACCGAAAAGCATATTTAATAAAAGGAGTTTTATTAAAATTAAAACAAGTTCATTCGCGATAATACGACCAACGTAGTTTAAATAGGGTATTTAAAACTATACCGTGTCGAGTGTTGAAAGGAGTTTCAATTATCACGAACAATATAAAATTGGATTTTATAAACTATTGTGTGACTCACATCATGCTGACGAGTCATTCAAAATATTTATGGTAAATATTAAAATTAAATCCCAATTTTAAATTGATGTTTTATGCCACCCTTAACGAGTTAACACTTCGTTTTAAATCGCATGCTATACTTGATGCATTTACAAACTTACTTACATGTATATATTACGAACTTGCAACTTATGTGTTAAATAGAAAACAATTGTTACACTTAATCAAACAACTGGTAGAGGATGAAGTACTTGCTCAACAGTTAGTAGAGTACCAAATAACCTACTCAACGATTGGTAGAGGTCATCATGCCTGCTCAACAGTCGGTAGAGGCCCTACAACCTGCTCAACGACTGGTAGAGGCTATCGCACCTGTTCAACATTCGGTAGAGGTTGTTATTCACTGACTGGTAGAAGTCTTTTTCCTGCTCAACAGTTGGACTCATTTTTGGATACATTGTATACGATTCAATCGCAAGGTTATTTTGCATTACTTACATGTGTAGATGGACACAAAACCCTAATGTAAGGTAAATTGGTGATTACGGTCCGGAACGTAATCATGAATTTACAGGTACGTTAAAGTAGTGTGAAATTCTATCAAGGTTTTTGGTAGATAATCAATTATAAACTCTAGTTACCTGTTTAGTATTTCTATAGTCAATTAACTCATGCATTTCTTTTTAAGATTCCTAAAACTTAAAGTTTAGTGTTTTGCTAGATTCTTATTCTCCTTGCTATTTTAGACGAACCTAATCCAACCTTTAAAACCCACACCTATCAAACCTCTTACCAAATTATTCGAAACAGTTTATTCTGTTACCTATAAATTCATGTCATGACTTAACACAAATTTTCCAAACCACAGTTGCCCTAATTTCTACCCAATCACCCTCAACCCGGTGTTTTTTTTTATAACTTCGGGACGAAGTTTCTAAAAGTATGGGAGACTGTAACCTCACGAATTTTCCCATTTATTTTGCATTAAAGTATTTCCCGATCCATGATATAAAGTCTAATTTATTTCTAAGTATTCTTATCTTTATCCGTGCACTCTATTTTTCTAAGTTCATTTTATCATTGTACTTAAAAAAAAAATCTTCAATCATGACATATGTCCTATCCTAATTCTATTTATAAAATCGTCATTTTATAAGACGGTGTTTTTTTTTATTTTCTAATTCAAACTAATGATTTTTTTTATTTCTTATTTAAAGCTAATCATTTTTCCAATTACATTTATAATCTCAAACAAGGAAGATATAAATTCATTTCAAAATAAAGCCTTGAGTCAAGAGTCAAAGTCTTGACAACATAATTCTTGGAGTCAAAGTCTTAGTCAAACAGTCAAAGTCCTGGTCAAAGTCCTAGTCAAAGTCTTAGTCAAAAAGTCAAAGTCTTAGTCAAATAGTCAATTCATCATAAAACCTTACTTTATGGTGTTGACCAATTTTAATGGCTAATTGAATCCAAAACTAGTATAAAAACCCACCTATGACCCATTATACTTTGCACCTCTAAATCGATTGTTTCAATCCGATTAAACTTTCCCTCATACCTTTCTTCTATAGTCTATTACTTCTACAATTGAAGCTTTGATTATAAGCTCTTGTAATTGGCAACTTTGGGGCTACACATATTCTATTTCTCGAGACTTAATACTTTGCTAAGGTGAGTTTACGTAACCATGTTTATGAAATTCTTCATACTTGCAACATTATACTTAAGCAATTCTACATGCATGTCTAGTTGTAAACTTTAATGCCTCATGAATTAGACAACAACAACAACAGTTTCAACGAGTTTCAACATTACATAATCATTAGCTATGGCCAAGCCGGCAATACTCAATAATAGATCTATTGGATTGACAATCCCACCCGGATACGTGTACCTCCTACATAGGTAGCGTGGGTGATTGTTATCGTTCCAACATATTAAGGTGAACCGTGGATGACGGGATGGACCTAAACTAGTCGGAGGTTTGATTATGTCGATTCAACATATCATGTTTATTCATGTAGACTTAAACTTACGATAGACATATGAATTGCTAAACTTTTATACTTAAACTGTTTGCTTGACATGGCTTATGTATTCTCACCAACTTCTAGTTGACCCCCCCATTTTTACAACTCAACAGGAAATATTGATGCTTGAAGTCTAGAGCTAGCATGAGGAGATATTTGAAGTCTTAAGCTTTGTTTGATTATTTGATGTAGACTTTAATGTAATTCAATATTGTATTGTAATAAAGGATTATTTAAACATATGTATTACCATGAGCTACTGAACAATCATCAATACGTGACATCCCGATGTTTCCGCCATCGGTTGGGGTGTTACAGATTGGTATCAGAGCCATGGTTATAGGGAATTAGGTTATTAGAAAAAAAAATCTAGTCTATAACCATAGGATTATAACCAGTACTTGCTCATTTTACTTGCAACTCTACTTGTTTCTATTCTCTACCTCTATCCTACTTCTTATCCTTACTTTAGTCCCTACAAGAAGAGTGCTCTCCAACACAAGATCTACTCTTAGACTAATAGGACAAATCCTCAGGTTTAGCCTAAACCACCTTGAAGATCTCGTCGAAGTTCTAGATTTTAATAACGAACACGTGCAATCTGGAAGGGTGAACGCCTGTATTCCGAGTTTTCTGTCTAGGACTGGCATTGCGCATAAATCCCAATCAGACGAGGGACTCGGATGCCTACCTTGGAATTCTCGGGATGAGTGTTCACTTATAGGCTAAAGCATGTCTTCACTATGTTATTAGAATCTAGAAGTTTTGATAAGTCAACGTTTTCGTTTATTCGTTTTAATTAATGAATAAATGATTACACTCACTTTCCTTAAACTAAGCTCTAAAATCTCAAAATTTTACAGCTTAAATCAATCTCATTTCATAACCATCTATGGATTTCACAATCACACTTCACCTTACCATCTTAGCCACTTTTTAAATATTCAACACCCTACCCAAATCATATTATTTCATTTCTCCACATGTTACTTATTTTTAAAAAAAACTATAACCTCATAACCTGGGTAGACCCTAGCCCAACACTAAAGATTATTGTCAAAATTTTCATCACCTATAAACCATGGAAAATACATATTTTTGTTATAAGATATCCTCAAACTTAATTTCTAAATCCAAATGTTTATTCATTAGCATAACAAAGGATTTTTGATATAATGTCACCTTGATCTATAAAACCTAACGTCGTGTTTAAAATCTTTGACTAAACTAAAATATTCTGATCTAAAGCCACTTAGTTTGTACTATTTAGCAACTTTTGTTTTATATAAGAAACCAGTTTTAAAAAGAAAAATGATAAGATCTTTCCATCCTCATGAACAAAATTTAATCTCCATTGCCACCTAATTATTTTCAACTTGTTCGAACTTTTACAATTTTTGGTATTTATCACAATCATGTTTTCTCATACGCTAGATTCTAACCTTTGATCCAAACCCCACGATTTACACTGCTACATAATCTCCTTACTATAAAATAAACCCTTTACTAACTATTTTCACGCTCACTATCTTTCATAACCTTGATGATGCTTTGAGTTCTTCATCATCCTCTCAAGAACTAAATTCATATTCTTCACCTTCTGGAACATGAACTTGATCCCTATGATAACCAACCTATTGAAAACTTGATTGTTCGTTGCATCAAACTTGATTCTTAGTTATACATGAGGATTTGATTATCTACTTGAACATTTGATTATTCATGATACTTGAAAGCATGGAATATAAACTATTTGCTTTAAACACACCTAGAGTCATTAATCTTGTCTAGGACAACTCTATTACAACTAGCATGCTATACTTGATGCATTTACAAACTTACTTACATGTATATATTACGAACTTGCAACTTATGTGTTAAATAGAAAACAATTGTTACACTTAATCAAACAACTGGTAGAGGATGAAGTACTTGCTCAACAGTTAGTAGAGTACCAAATAACCTACTCAACGATTGGTAGAGGTCATCATGCCTGCTCAACAGTCGGTAGAGGCCCTACAACCTGCTCAACGACTGGTAGAGGCTATCGCACCTGCTCAACATTCGGTAGAGGTTGTTATTCACTGACTGGTAGAAGTCTTTTTCCTGCTCAACAGTTGGACTCATTTTTGGATACATTGTATACGATTCAATCGCAAGGTTATTTTGCATTACTTACATGTGTAGATGGACACAAAACCCTAATGTAAGGTAAATTGGTGATTACGGTCCGGAACGTAATCATGAATTTACAGGTACGTTAAAGTAGTGTGTTAAATAGAAAACAATTACATGTATATATTACGAACTTGCAACTTATGTGTTAAATAGAAAACAATTGTTACACTTAATCAAACAACTGGTAGAGGATGAAGTACTTGCTCAACAGTTAGTAGAGTACCAAATAACCTACTCAACGATTGGTAGAGGTCATCATGCCTGCTCAACAGTCGGTAGAGGCCCTACAACCTGCTCAACGACTGGTAGAGGCTATCGCACCTGCTCAACATTCGGTAGAGGTTGTTATTCACTGACTGGTAGAAGTCTTTTTCCTGCTCAACAGTTGGACTCATTTTTGGATACATTGTATACGATTCAATCGCAAGGTTATTTTGCATTACTTACATGTGTAGATGGACACAAAACCCTAATGTAAGGTAAATTGGTGATTACGGTCCGGAACGTAATCATGAATTTACAGGTACGTTAAAGTAGTGTGAAATTCTATCAAGGTTTTTGGTAGATAATCAATTATAAACTCTAGTTACCTGTTTAGTATTTCTATAGTCAATTAACTCATGCATTTCTTTTTAAGATTCCTAAAACTTAAAGTTTAGTGTTTTGCTAGATTCTTATTCTCCTTGCTATTTTAGACGAACCTAATCCAACCTTTAAAACCCACACCTATCAAACCTCTTACCAAATTATTCGAAACAGTTTATTCTGTTACCTATAAATTCATGTCATGACTTAACACAAATTTTCCAAACCACAGTTGCCCTAATTTCTACTCAATCACCCTCAACCCGGTGTTTTTTTTATAACTTCGGGACGAAGTTTCTAAAAGTATGGGAGACTGTAACCTCACGAATTTTCCCATTTATTTTGCATTAAAGTATTTCCCGATCCATCATATAAAGTCTAATTTATTCTAAGTATTCTTATCTTTATCCGTGCACTCTATTTTTCTAAGTTCATTTTATCATTGTACTTAAAAAAAAAATCTTCAATCATGACATATGTCCTATCCTAATTCTATTTATAAAATCGTCATTTTATAAGACGATGTTTTTTTTTATTTTCTAATTCAAACTAATGATTTTTTTTATTTCTTATTTAAAGCTAATCATTTTTCCAATTACATTTATAATCTCAAACAAGGAAGATATAAATTCATTTCAAAATAAAGCCTTGAGTCAAGAGTCAAAGTCTTGACAACATAATTCTTGGAGTCAAAGTCTTAGTCAAACAGTCAAAGTCCTGGTCAAAGTTCTAGTCAAAGTCTTAGTCAAAAAGTCAAAGTCTTAGTCAAATAGTCAATTCATCATAAAACCTTACTTTATGGTGTTGACCAATTTTAATGGCTAATTGAATCCAAAAACTAGTATAAAAACCCACCTATGACCCATTATACTTTGCACCTCTAAATCGATTGTTTCAATCCGATTAAACTTTCCCTCATACCTTTCTTCTATAGTCTATTAATTCTACAATTGAAGCTTTGATTATAAGCTCTTGTAATTGGCAACTTTGGGGCAACACATATTCTATTTTTCACGAGATATAACATTTTGATAAGGTGAGTTTTACATAGCCCCTTTTCTATTTATCACCGTTTTTGGGGTGAAACATGTTACAACATTCTATATGCAATTCAATCATCAAAATGTCTATGTGTTTTTCTATGTTGCATTATGTCTTGAACATGACTAGGGTAAGCACAATTCTAGCATAATCATTAACATTGATCAGCCGACGGTATACAATGATAGATCTATTTGACTGACAATCCCACCCGGATACGTGCCTCCTACAAAGGTAGCGTGGGTGATTGTTATCGCATAACATAATCGAGTGAACCATGAGCGTATGGGATGTACCACAATACAACAGTCACAAGAGTTGATTATGCACTCGATTTACTTCTAGTATGTTTTCACATATGGACTAGACTTGCCATGACACTTGAATTGTACAAGTTTTATTCGATTATCAAAACCTATGTAATTCTCACCAACTTTTGTTGACCAAAAATATTTTCAAACTTAACATGTTTCAGGTTATAGCTTGCTTGAAGATTAGAGTTATTGCTTGAAGATGCGTAGCTAGTATTTTTTTCATTTTGATGTACAAAATTTTTAGAACAATTGTATGTAATTTATTTAAATCATTTATTGAAATTTATTATTTACCATGAGCTATTGAACAATCATCAATACGTGACATCCCGATGTTTCCGCCATCGGTTGGGGTGTTATAAACGGGATGAAAAGACACTTGCAGAACTGCATCAGATGTTCAAAACTGCTGAGGTGAATATACCTAGCAAGACTGCACTAGTGCTAGTGATCAAGGAGGGTCAAGTTAAGAAATCTAACACCAAGAAAATGGGCAATCAGGGCAAAGGGAAGGGCAAAGGCAAATCTGTTGCCAATAAGAAACCTCGGAAAGATGCCAAGTGTTTTCATTGTGATGAAACTGGGCACTGGAAGAGGAACTGTGCTAAGTATTTAGCTGAGCTGAAGCAAGCTAAGGCTTCAGGAGGAGAGTCCTCAAGTATATATGTTATTGAAATCTTCTCTTTTCCTAGAAAAACATGGGTGTTTGTTACAGGATGTGGTTTCCACATTTGTAATGTTTTGCAAGGACTAAGAAAGATTAGAAAGCTGAAACAAGGCGACTTGGAGGTCCATGTTGGCAATGGACAAAGAGTTGCTGTGAAGGCTATAGGAGAATGTGTTCTCTTACTTCCTTCTGGTTTAGAACTTGTTTTGAACAATGTTTATTACATTCCTAGTGTGACTAGAGATATTGTTTCAGTTTCGGCTTTGCGTGGACAAGGTTTTAATTATCGTTTCAATGGTGAATTTATTTCTGCTTATTTTAACGATGTGTTTTACTTTGATGCAAAACCCAACATTGGGATCTATGAGATAGAAGTCCAAAACGATAACATATTATGCAACATCTCCCATAAACGTAATAAGTTGGACTTTAATGATACGTATATGTGGAATTGTAGACTTGGTCACATTAGCGAGAATCGTGTTAAACAACTCAAGACCGCAGGAATCCTGGATTCCAAGGGTTCAGAGTCGTTTGGAAAATGCGAATCATGCTTAAGTGGAAAGTTAACAAAAGCACCTTTTTCAAATGTTGGAGAAAGAGCTAATGATCTGTTAGGACTTGTACATACCGATGTATGTGGTCCATTCAGAACAATGTCAAGACATGGGGAAAGATACTTTGTTACATTTACTGATGATTTCAGTAGATATGGTTATGTTTATCTTATGAAACATAAACATGAAACTCTTGAAAAGTTCAAGGAGTATCAAAACGAAGTAGAAAATCAGCTAAATAGAACTATTAAAATGCTTCGATCAGACCGAGGCGGTGAATATCTTAGTTAGGAATTCATCGACCATCTAAAGGATTGTGGAATAGTTTCACAACTCACTCCACCTGGAACACCGCAACATAATGGTGTGTCTGAGCGGAGAAATCGAACTCTATTAGATATGATTCGATCAATGATGTGTCGAACAAACCTTCCAAAATTCTTTTGGAGTTATGCTTTGGAAACTGCCGCAAGACTTGTGAATATAGCTCCAACGAAAAAGGTTGATAAAACGCCTTATGAGATATGGCATGGAAAGAAACCTCATGTATCCTACCTTAAATTCTGGGGATGTAATGCTTATGTCACTCTAGAATCTTCGGATAAACTAGATCCCAGAGGCGAAAAAGTGGTTTTCGTTGGATACGGTAAGAAGATCGGTTACCTATTCTACCACCCCACTGAAAATAGGATTTTCACTAAACGCAGAGGCACTTTCTTAGAGGAAGAGCTTCTGGCGCGAGGGATTGGAGATAACCATGTGGATCTTGAAGAAATTCGAGAATCACAAGTGACTGAACCAGTTGTTCAGACAGAAACAGAAGTAACTAATCCAGTTGTTGAAGTTGAGCCTGAGAGGACTCAAGAAACAACAGAAACACCAAGTGTTCGGAAAAGTATTAGGGATCGTCGTGCACCTGTAAGGTATGACGATATCTTCATGATTGATGAAGCTGAGCCTGCTACTTACAAAGCTGCAATCCTGGATTCAGAATCCAAGAAATGGCAAGAGGCAATGAATGCAGAGATGCAATCCATGTATGATAACCAAGTCTGGGATTTGGTTGATCTTCCTACCGAATGTCGGACTGTGGGAAACAAATGGATCTTCAAGAAGAAGACTGACATGGATGGGAATGTGCAAACCTACAAAGCAAGGCTTGTAGCGAAAGGTTTTACTCAGACTCAAGGAATTGATTATGAGGAAATTTTCTCGCCAGTAGCCATGCTTAAGTCAATTAGAATTCTACTTGCCATTGCTGCATATTATGACTATGAGATATGACAGATGGATGTCAAAACCGCGTTCCTTAATGAACACTTACTGGAAGATGTCTATATGGTTCAACCTGAAGGTTTTGTCGATCCAAAGAATCCTAATAAGGTGTGCAAGCTGAATAAATCCATCTATGGATTAAAGCAAGCATCTCGCAGCTGGAATCTCCGTTTTGATCAGAAAATCAAAGAGTTTGGTTTTATCAAGAACGAAGATGAACCGTGTGTTTACAAGAAATCTAGTGGGAGCTATATCACTTTTCTTATACTGTATGTAGATGACATACTAATCATTGGAAACAATATCCCTATGCTTAAAGATGTTAAGACCTGGTTGGGTAAATGTTTCGCAATGAAAGATCTTGGTGAAGCTGTGACAACCGGCAAATTTCGTACAGCGATTAACGTGATTCTGATCATGTTTTCGAAGTAATTAACATGGTTTAAGGTTAATTATGGTTAGTTGAGCCGATATGAGTCCTACCATGTCCTTTTTAAAGTTCGTTGAAGCCTTGATGCCTTTAAATAAAGACTTCGCGTATTTAACGTAACGAACTGACATCAGTTAAAATTTGTCAAAGTGGACTAACATAAGGCTAATAAATGTAAATACGACACGTATTTACTATTGATGCGATCGAATGTGAAATCGGCGCGGTAAACGGCCAAAAACGCTGCGTTTTGGAGAACGCAGAGAGGAACTGACGTGGGATTCGAACGTCAAAACGTGTGGTTTTAACCGTCATCGAACTTTCGGAATAATTATTTATTATAAATAGTTTCATTTATTTAGTTTCGAAAGTAAACAGGTCGTCTAAATGAAGGATAGCACAACCGAATCGATTAACGCGATTTTAACGCGTGTTCTGTTTTCACGCGTCAGATGACGAAAATAACATTTAAGTTGCTCGTTTTAGTTATGTTTCTAATATCGAAAATAACCGACTAGTTTGCCTGATATGTCATCTACCCTAACTGTAAAACGAGACACGAGATGTTATAACGGGTTCGATACGCGGTGCACAACCCATCTAACCCTAACCCTAGGTATATAAGCAACCTTATCTCATCTTCATCCCCATTTGTGCAGCCATACCCGCCCCCCCTCTCTCTCTCTACTCCCTCTCTCTCTAAAACCGGGTATACCACACTCTCTCCTCGAACTCTCCCTCTCTTCTCACTGATGCAGAAGCAACAACCACCCAAACCATGTCGTGGGTGCAGATCGTCCCTTTTATGGTGGTTTTAAGGTATAAAACGGTGGGTTCTGGCCTGAAAGGGTGGTTGTGGAGGCGTTTATAGGTGGTGGAGGTTGTTCAAGAGGAAAGGGTGACGATCGGTGCTGGTGCGGTGATTTTAAAGCTCGAAGGGGTTGTGTAGTTGTCTCGTTTTGACGGATCTGAGAAGATGGTGGTTGTTGATGACGGGTTCGGTTCGGGTTGTGGTCGTGGGTTCGAGGTAGGTGGCTCGATTGGTGGTTTTGGGACTCGTTTGTGTTGGTTCAGCCTGGGTCAAAGGCCGGGTCAGATCCATGTCGTGGTCTCGGGTCTTGATCTTTGTTTGGGTCTCGTTCATGTTGGTTTGGGTTGGGTGAAGGCCGATGGTGTGGGTTCGGTGGTCGGTTGAACGCAGTAGGGTGGTCTCGTAGTGGCTCCTAGTGGTTGTTTTGGTGGTACAAGGTGACGGTGGTGACAGATCCGGAGGAGGAGGCACCGGCTGACGCGATGGTGGTACCGGATGGTGTTGACGGGTTTTATTCTTGGGTTGTCGTTGGATCTGGTCCAAACCCGAGTTAAACTCGGTCAAACTGTGTCAACCCGGTCAGATCTGGTCACACCAGTCAAACTGTCAACTCGGGTCAGCTGTGAATTCGTTGCGGGTCTGACCAACGCGCGGTCAAATGCGCGGTCAACGGGTCAGATCTGGTCAAAGGTGTCATTAGAACGTGGCGCGCGTACGATATGGTATAATTAGTTTTCGTATTTATTTTGTGATATTGTTTATAAACAAGTATATAATTTATAAATAATAAATACGAACGAAAATGGTGTTAACTCGCTAAACGAACCAAGAAATAATACACGAAATGTATAAATCAAGTGGTTGTCATTGTTTATAAAGCGTGACTTTATGTTGCTGTCGGACTAAATTGTTGGACTATACTATATGTATATATTGTTATATATATATTTATATAAATAAGTGTGGTATTTATATAAGTTATCGAAGCGTATAGTGTCTCGTTTTAATGGAATTACGGATAAATGAAATGGTTGTCTTGTGATTTGGAAATTGATTTTTGGGAAAATTGTAGACAACTTGTGTTGTCTGGTTCGTACAAAAACAGAGGAAACTCTGCCGAAATTTTGTTATAAAATTCAAAGCGCAATGAAATTGATATGTGTCGTGTATGTTTTTATAAGTAAATTTTCCAAGTGTTTTGACAAGTGAGTTTTATACAAAATCGAAACGTCTTCGACAAATGATTGTTTCACATGATTGTTTGAAACATTGTTGGTAAATCTTTCACAACATTTCCAAGACAAATATGTAGTACTTACCGAGGGTCAAATGTAGTCGACTTTCAAAGGTCTTTGACAATTAAACAATTTTTATTAATTGATTTTAGTAACTATATTATGGTTACTCAAAGTGTATTTTTCTAAAAGTACTTATATAAGTCAAATACATTTATCCAAATTACGAGACGAGCTACGGCTCAGGATGAATTATACGTTTCATGGTAGTAGTCCAACATGGTTTACACACGAATAGTAACAGGTGCACAACTTGGGTACTATGTCGTATGTAAACACATGAATTATGACAAGTCACGATCGGTTCGTTGAGTTAAAACACCTCAAGGCTCGGGTTAGTACACACGAGTCAAGATAGTTGAGTAAACTATCTTTTAACCGGAAAATAAGCTAGGCTTATATATGATAGACTTTAAGGTGTCCTTTATTGGTAATTAGGGCACGAGGAAGTTGGTCAAAGCTTTGGGCTTTATTTGCTAGCTAAGCTTGGAAATTAAGGTGAGTTTCACGGCCCCATTTTACTGTTTTAACTGGGGGAAAGATATGTTTGTCAAAAGTTATCACATGTTGAAATGTTTTCAAAGGTTAAAATGTGATAAGTGGCATGATGAGTACTTGAGTTTTTGTTCGCCACTCGGGGTTGGGTCCTCGCTACTGTAACCATTAATTCAGGTAAATGAAACCAAAGGAATATTTGGATAGTACTATTGGTGCCTGACAAGGCCCACCCCTAATCGATAGCGTCGATTATGCATCGGCGTATGCCTGGGGTGCACGTATTCTGAACTTAAGTTGTTGGGTTCCGAGAAACGACTTGGAGCGGGGCATATTTGTTAGTCTTGGTTTGGTTATGGGACTCAGGGGATTGCTCATCATTATAGTTTGTAGGAGCTAGCTACTCCTTACAAAGGCCACAAATTGTGCTGGATCTGCACAGGATGTAAAAATGTTGTTATTACGAAACTAAAACTTGTGAACTCACCAATATTTTATATATTGACGTCTTTTTAAACATATCTTTCAGGTAACTAAGTGCTGAACAGGTATGCGGCTAGTACGGTGGAATTTGGGATGTCGGACACTGGTTGGGGGTTTCATCTAATGTTACCATCGGGTTGGGACATAAACGGAAACACCCTACTTTGAAACTTAATGTTTGTGGTTTCATGTAATGTTTGAAACCAGGTACTCCTTCTCGACATCTTAATATAATGATCCTTTCTAATTAAATATAGTTTGTGTTAATCTTGACTTTGATATGCTTTCGAGCGTCGCGCCACGTGTTTCCGCCATTGGCGTGGTGTGACAGAAGCCACTTATATTCTGGGAATAAAGATTTATAGAGATAGATCAAAGCGGTTATTGGGTTTGAGTCAAAGTACATATATTGATAAGGTCTTACGACGCTTCTCAATGCAAGACTCAAAAGGGGGGCTCTTGCCCATGGCACATGGAACCATTATTAATAACAAGCAGTGTGCAAACATTGAAGAGGAAAGGAAGAAAATGGAAAGAGTTCCATATGCTTCTGCTATTGGTTCCATCATGTATGCCATGTTGTGTACTAGACCTGATGTCTCGTATGCTCTTAGCATGACGAGTAGATATCAACAGAACCCAGGAGAGAGTCACTGGGCTGCAGTGAAGAACATTCTTAAGTACTTGAGAAGGACTAATGACATGTTCTTAATATATGGAGGACTGGATGAGGAGCTGTCAGTTAAGTGTTATACTGATGCAAGCTTCCAGATTGATCGTGATGATTCAAGGTCACAAATGGGATATGTTTTCATTCTGAATGGTGGGGCTGTAACTTGGAACAGCTTTAAGCAAAGTGTGGTTGCTTAATCCACCTGTGAATCAGAATACAATGCTGCATCGGATGCTGCAAAGGAGGCTTCCTAGATGAAGAAGTTCATTGGTGATCTCGATGTTATGCCTAGCATAAAGAAACCAATCGAGATACTGTGTGACAACACTGGTGCCATTGCTCTTGCAAAGGAACCAAGGTCACACCAGACCACAAGGCATATACTCAGGAAATTCCACTATATTAGAGAGATAGTAGAACGTGGAGACATCATGATAAACAAAGTTCATACAGATCTAAATCTGGCTGACCCCTTTACTAAGCCTTTACCTCAAGCTAAACATGAGGAGCATGCTGAAAGATAGGGCTTAGAGTTGCTAGACAGTGGGCATGATCTGTAATTAGTATTGGTGTTTTATTTTGAACTATAACAGTTACATTGAATATTTATTTGATTTAATGGGTTAAATGCAAATTTAAATATTTTGTGACCGTGTTCATTATTTGTATGTTTAAATCCTTGAATAAGAGTATTCTAAATATCCGTAGTCGATCAAATTACATGGGAATGAATTTGAATGTAAGACTATTGTGAATTGAGATGATTGTATTCATGAGATGAATAACTCAATGGTTTGAGAATCATAATTCACAGATATCATTAGGGAATGATATTGGATGTAACTCGCTTCAAAACGATCTCCATGGATCTGTGTCATAAGATGTTTTGATATTGATATGTTCAATCTGTCCTTTTTCCTAAGGCACATATTAAACTACATTGATCAAGGATTATCCTTGATGTTATCTAGCACTGTCCTGAAACATGGGTAGTAATAAGGGTATCGTTGGGAGAAATCCAAGATTAAGTGGGAGTTGTATGACGCTGATGGAATTCTGTACTTCTATAGGATTAGAAGTCTAGACATTTTGGCGCCCTCGTTAATTCAAACTGGAATAAACGCGTGGCCACGCTCGGACTAAGGTAGTTCGTTAGACCACTTTGAATTAGAGACGACAATAGAGAATGGTTGATCACTATATAAGAATGAATGATCCACGTCTTATGATCAACGGATGTCTATACAGAAGGGACTTATTGATAGAATTATCAGGGCTATAGTATTTGGTTAAGTAAAGCGTTACTTGAACTCAAAGAACTAGTTGACGACTGTAAAGTGTCATACTGGTTTGGGTGCAATGCGATGCAGCTAGGCGTCCAACTCTGCGCACGTTGACTCATTTAATTAAAATCGTCCAAGTGGGAGATTGTTGGATATATAGTATGTCCGATGTAATTAAAAGTCGAGGTCAACGTAACCCGACCCGGTACGATTCGAAGAGTTACACGTTGGTACACGAATCAGATAAGTTCATGTGTTGGTGGATTATTATTTCTGAAATAATAATAGTTTTGAACTCGAGGGACTAAATAGTAAAGTTTACACTTTGACTAGTCAAATGGTCAAGTGTATGACTTTGACTAATTAAGTGGTCAAGTCTTTGACTAGTCAAATGGTCAAGTGTATGACTTTGACTAATTAATTGGTCAAGTCCTTGACTAGTCAAATGGTCAAGTGAATGACTTTGACTAATTAAGTGGTCAAGTGCCTTTTATCTTTATAAATAGGTGTGATAGATCAAACTCTAATTACACATGTTTTTGAAAAGATAAAACAACATAACCCTTGTCTCCTCTTCAAAATTTGCGGCCACCCTTAGGAGCCACCGCCCCTTTGTCCGTCGCAAACCACCATCATCGCTGCCTCCGTCTTGCAAAGTGTTGCTTTCGGTTGGCCAGTGTTCGGGTGTGAACTTCCTACTAGCGAGGATTCGTTGTAACCCGCGTGTTACAATTCCGGTGTAGTCGTCAAAGGTTGATTACTAAACCCCCTATGGTTCATTATTTATTTGTTTATACGCGTTTAACTGAGATCCTGATTGGGAATATTTTATTAATCGGATTAATAAAATTAACTAATATTTATATATATATTAATCGGCCATTATATATATAGTATATATAATCCGTTTTCGTTAAATATATAAACCGCTTCCGCTGTGTATACGATACCATGATTCCCAACATTTATTTGGGAGATTATGATGATATGTGCATCATGAGATTTTCAATAATAAGAAAAACATCCGACCTCAGATAGAGTAACGTATTCGGAAGACAATGTATCTATACTTATGAGAGATGGTATTTTAGGCAAATATAGCTAGCGGCAGTATTATATGCCATAGTTTACCTTTTTTGTCACATTGTATGCAATTTGTATTATGTTTGTAAATGTTGAAAAGTATAGAGACCAAGCTCCATGTATGTCTATCCAGCGTAAAAAGCTGTTTGCAACATGCCCCCTCCCCCGCCGCAATACGTGGGGGTCAAATTCTAGTTATATACTAAGTTATAGAGGTTATAAGATGAACACAATAATAGTTTTGTCATATTTCATGTAACACCCCAACCGATGGCGGAAACATCGGGATGTCACGTATTGATGATTGTTCAGTAGCTCATGGTAATACATATGTTTAAATAATCCTTTATTACAATACAATACAATATTGAATTACATTAAAGTCTACATCAAATAATCAAACAAAGCTTAAGACTTCAAATATCTCCTCATGCTAGCTCTAGACTTCAAGCATCAATATTTCCTGTTGAGTTGTAAAAATGAGGGGGGGGGGGGTCAACTAGAAGTTGGTGAGAATACATAAGCCATGTCAAGCAAACAGTTTAAGTATAAAAATTTAGCAATTCATATGTCTATCGTAAGTTTAAGTCTACATGAATAAACATGATATGTTGAATCGACATAATCAAACCTCCGACTAGTTTAGGTCCATCCCGTCATCCACGGTTCACCTTAATATGTTGGAACGATAACAATCACCCACGCTACCTATGTAGGAGGTACACGTATCCGGGTGGGATTGTCAATCCAATAGATCTATTATTGAGTATCGCCGGCTTGGCCATAGCTAATGATTATGTAATGTTGAAACTCGTTGAAACTGTTGTTGTTGTTGTCTAATTCATGAGGCATTAAAGTTTACAACTAGACATGCATGTAGAATTGCTTAAGTATAATGTTGCAAGTATGAAGAATTTCATAAACATGGTTACGTAAACTCACCTTAGCAAAGTATTAAGTCTCGAGAAATAGAATATGTGTAGCCCCAAAGTTGCCAATTACAAGAGCTTATAATCAAAGCTTCAATTGTAGAAGTAATAGACTATAGAAGAAAGGTATGAGGGAAAGTTTAATCGGATTGAAACAATCGATTTAGAGGTGCAAAGTATAATGGGTCATAGGTGGGTTTTTATACTAGTTTTGGATTCAATTAGCCATTAAAATTGGTCAACACCATAAAGTAAGGTTTTATGATGAATTGACTATTTGACTAAGACTTTGACTAGGACTTTGACCAGGACTTTGATATATATATATATATATTTATTTTGAAATGAATTTATATCTTCCTTGTTTGAGATTATAAATGTAATTGGAAAAATGATTAGCTTTAAATAAGAAATAAAAAAATCATTAGTTTGAATTAGAAAATAAAAACCCCGTCTTATAAAATGACGATTTATAAATAGAATTAGGATAGGACATATGTCATGATTGAAGATTTTTTTTTTAAGTACAATGATAAAATGAACTTAGAAAAATAGAGTGCACGGATAAAGATAAGAATACATAGAAATAAATTAGACATTATATCATGGATTGGGAAATACTTTAATGCAAAATAAATGGGAAAATTCGTGAGGTTACAGTCTCCCCTACTTTTAGAGTCTTCGTCCCGAAGTTATAAAAAAAACACCGGGTTGACAGTGATTGGGTAGAAATTAGGGCAACTGTGGTTTGGAAAATTTGTGTTAAGACATGACATGAATTTATAGGTAACAGAATAAACTATTTCGAATAATTTGGTAAGAGGTTTGATAGGTGTGGGTTTTAAGGGTTGGATTAGGTTCGTCTAAAATAGCAAGGAGAATAAGAATCTAGCAAAACACTAAACTTTAAGTTTTAGGAATCTTAAAAAGAAATGCATAAGTTAATTGACTATAGAAATACTAAACAGGTAACTAGAGTTTATAATTGGTTATCTACCAAAAACCTTGATAGAATTTCACACTGCCTTAACGTACCTATAAATTCATGATTACGTTCCGGATCGTAATCACCAATTTACCTTACATTAGGGTTTTGTGTCCTTCTATGACTCTAAACACACCTGTAAGTAATGCAAAATAACCTTGTGATTGAATCGTATACAATGTATTAAAAAATGAGTCCAACTGTTGAGCAGGAAAAAGACTTCTACCAGTCAGTGAGTAAGAACCTCTACCGATTGTTGAGCAGGTGCGATAGCCTCTACCAGTCGTTGAGCAGGTTGTAGGGCCTCTACCGACTGTTGAGCAGGCATGATGACCTCTACCAATCATTGAGTAGGTTATTTGGTACTCTACTAACTGTTGAGCAAGTACTTCATCCTCTATCAGTTGTTTGATTAAGTGCACCAATTACTACACACATGAATTGCAAATTGATAATTTGTACATGTAAGCAATTAAGTATCAAGTATATCATACGAGTTGTAATAGAGTTGCCCTAGACAAGGTTAATGACTCTAGGTGTGTCTATAGCAAATAGTTTATATTCCATGAATTCTAGTTTCAAATGTTCAAATATGGTAGATAGTCGAATCCTCATGTATAACTAAGGATTATGTTTGATGCAACACACAATCAAGTTTCAATAGTTTGGTTATCATAGGTAACTAGCTCATGTGTGAGAAGGTGAAAGATATGAATTTAGTTCTTGAGAGGATGATGAAAAATCTTGAAGCAGAATCAAGGTTGTGAGAGATAGTGAATGTGAAGATAGTCGATAAAGAGTTTATTTTATAGTAAGGAGATTATGTAGCAGTGTAAATTTTGGGGTTTGGATCAAAGGTTGTAATCAAGTGTATAAGAAAACATGATTGTGGTATATGCCAAATATTGTAAAAATTTGAACAAGTTGAAAATGAGTGAGTGTCGATGGAGAATTTAGAGACTAGATATTATTCCTATGAATAAAAAAAAATCTTATTTTCAAAATTGGTTTTATACATAAAGCAAAAGTTGTTAAATAGTACAAGCTAAGTGGGCTTTGATTAAAATATTCCCGTTAGTTGGAGATTTCAAACATGACATTAGGTTTTGAAGATCAAGGTTCTATTAAGTGATTTTTAATAGTTTAAAGCATTATATAGAAAATTGTTTGTTACGTCAATAAATAAACAATTGAATTTAAGTTCGAGGACATCTTTTGACAAAAAAAATGTACTTTGTAAAGTTACTAGGTAATAAAAATACAACAAGATTTAGAAATCTTTAGTTTGTGCTAAGGTATGAGGTTATAGTTTTTTTTTTTTCTTAAAAAAAATAATAAGTAACATGTGGAGAAATGAAATAATATGATTTGGGTAGGGTGTTGAATATTTAAAAAGTGGCTAAGATGGTAAGGTGAAGTGTGATTGTGAAATCCATAGATGGTTATGAAATGAGATTGATTTAAGCTGTAAAATTTTGAGATTTTAGAGCTTAGTTTAAGGAAAGTGAGTGTAATCATTTATTCATTAATTAAAACGAATAAACGAAAACGTTGACTTATCAAAACTTCTAGATTCTAATAACATAGTGAAGACATGCTTTAGCCTATAAGTGAACACTCATCCCGAGAATTCCAAGGTAGGCATCCGAGTCCCTCGTCTGATTGGGATTTATGCGCAATGCCAGTCCTAGACAGAAAACTCGGAATACAGGCGTTCACCCTTCCAGATTGCACGTGTTCGTTATTAAAATCTAGAACTTCGACGAGATCTTCAAGGTGGTTTAGGCTAAACCTGAGGATTTGTCCTATTAGTCTAAGAGTAGATCTTGTGTTGGAGAGCACTCTTCTTGTAGGGACTAAAGTAAGGATAAGAAGTAGGATAGAGGTAGAGAATAGAAACAAGTAGAGTTGCAAGTAAAATGAGCAAGTACTGGTTATAATCCTATGGTTATAGACTAGATTTTTTTTTCTAATAACCTAATTCCCTATAACCATGGCTCTGATACCAATCTGTAACACCCCAACCGATGGCGGAAACATCGGGATGTCACGTATTGATGATTGTTCAGTAGCTCATGGTAATACATATGTTTAAATAATCCTTTATTACAATACAATATTGAATTACATTAAAGTCTACATCAAATAATCAAACAAAGCTTAAGACTTCAAATATCTCCTCATGTTAGCTCTAGACTTCAAGCATCAATATTTCCCGTTGAGTTGTAAAAATGGGGGGGTCAACTAGAAGTTGGTGAGAATACATAAGCCATGTCAAGCAAACAGTTTAAGTATAAAAGTTTAGCAATTCATATGTCTATCGTAAGTTTAAGTCTACATGAATAAACATGATATGTTGAATCGACATAATCAAACCTCCGACTAGTTTAGGTCCATCCCGTCATCCACGGTTCACCTTAATATGTTGGAACGATAACAATCACCCACGCTACCTATGTAGGAGGTACACGTATCCGGGTGGGATTGTCAATCCAATAGATCTATTATTGAGTATCGCCGGCTTGGCCATAGCTAATGATTATGTAATGTTGAAACTCGTTGAAACTGTTGTTGTTGTTGTCTAATTCATGAGGCATTAAAGTTTACAACTAGACATGCATGTAGAATTGCTTAAGTATAATGTTGCAAGTATGAAGAATTTCATAAACATGGTTACGTAAACTCACCTTAGCAAAGTATTAAGTCTCGAGAAATAGAATATGTGTAGCCCCAAAGTTGCCAATTACAAGAGCTTATAATCAAAGCTTCAATTGTAGAAGTAATAGACTATAGAAGAAAGGTATGAGGGAAAGTTTAATCGGATTGAAACAATCGATTTAGAGGTGCAAAGTATAATGGGTCATAGGTGGGTTTTTATACTAGTTTTGGATTCAATTAGCCATTAAAATTGGTCAACACCATAAAGTAAGGTTTTATGATGAATTGACTATTTGACTAAGACTTTGACTAGGACTTTGACCAGGACTTTGATATATATATATATATATATATATATATATTTATTTTGAAATGAATTTATATCTTCCTTGTTTGAGATTATAAATGTAATTGGAAAAATGATTAGCTTTAAATAAGAAATAAAAAAATCATTAGTTTGAATTAGAAAATAAAAACCCCGTCTTATAAAATGACGATTTATAAATAGAATTAGGATAGGACATATGTCATGATTGAAGATTTTTTTTTAAGTACAATGATAAAATGAACTTAGAAAAATAGAGTGCACGGATAAAGATAAGAATACATAGAAATAAATTAGACTTTATATCATGGATTGGGAAATACTTTAATGCAAAATAAATGAAAAAATTCGTGAGGTTACATTTCAAAAGTTTTACTTACACAAGTTGTAAACTACAATCCACAACCTTTCAAAGCACAATAGTTTGGTCGTGAGATAACCAAATATATTAAAAGTAAAGGAAACAAATACATGTTAGTTCTCAGCAAAAACCTTATTATGCTTATCGACTTTCCTTGATTCTGTCTTCAACACATCCTGACCAGGCACAAACCCGTTTTCCCTGAGACCAACAAGGGGATACTCCGGAATAGTTGCGAAAGTCGCCCGAGCTGCCCGATTACTCACCGAGTACTTGCTAAAGGGTGGGTCACCAAGTATAGCCGAGTTAGCCGAATATTCCGAGTATTCCCCGCATAGGCCGATTTGACCCCCGGGTACTCACCGGACTAGGTCGAGTACTCGCAACTCCCCAGTTGGCCGAGTTGGTAGCGCCTAGCAAGTTATGCAACAATGCACTTCGGTAAGGTCTATACAAGCGTGTTTCCCACTTGCCCAACTGAATAAGAGAATATCCACCAGGCAGTGGACCTCCCTTCAAGCGAGCATGTTAGGAAATTCACATGAGCCTCTTTTTTGGCGGAGATTCATTCCCACTTAAACACATCATATAAGACATCCATGACCAACTCATGTCCATGTTTAAAGTCTGATAACCCCTTGCAATGGACCGCATACTCCCCAAAGTTATCCAAACAAACCTTACGACAGATACGGCAAGACTCATAAACTAGAAATAGAGGGACCATTAATCGATATTAAAGGATGACCCATATTCCATTGCTGATATGTGTTGGCCTAGCCTCTCAACATGGACAACCGTTAGGAAATCTTGAGTATAGGGACCCCTTAAACACTCTAACACCGTTTTCTAACGCAGGGATAGGTTAAACCCACTAAAATATTTTGAGCATTTAAGAAGGGTATCTTTATGAGTGAACCCGCCAAAATCAAAATCGAGAACAAACTTGTGCAAGCTACCTAACGCGAGCTCATAGTCATAAGTCATAACACAACGCATCAATATTAATGTCCCGCAAAAAATGGTTCTACAACGTCCGAGATACATAAAACTAGAAGGGGGACCCATGAAAAAAAGGAAATCTAAACCATATATCAGTATATCAAACCAAATTAATCACACCACTATTGTGGAAGTGTACATTTAATGCACCAACACCAACATTTTACCAAAAATGAATGAACAACGACTATAGTTTTAAATGAATTTCATCATTTATATGTTTAGTCTTTTTCATTCAAATGTTACATATGCTTTTTGGTTTTGTCATAATAACTTGTTATGACTTCTATTTTTTATTGTACAGACTCAAAATGTAACATTGAATGGTATTTTCAAGGTCTTATTGATAAACAGATAATAGGTGGACATTTTGATTCTATAGACTGAGTCACGTATTATTGTTATAGTAATTCCACGTTGAGTTTGAAACCGGAGTCGAACCTCAAATCAGTGGTATAAACATGTGTTTTAGGAGACTTGTAAGTTGTTTTAGTGAAAATGGGTAAAATAAAAGTTGTGGATCACAGCATAGTTATCAAAGGCTGTCGCATTGACCATCAAGGCAACCAATTCCCTAAAAGTCATCAGATCCCGATTTTCCTTTATAGATAAATAAACCAATGATCTGGTTTTTAAAAACCTAATCCCCTGACCATTATTTTCCACCAAGTCCTTTTCTTTTAAATATATTTGACTTTTAAAACATTTATAGATAAAAACAAATTTGCATCTCGATCCCTAAATCAGTTCTATTGAATTATTCTTTAATATATAAACACCTCAACTCATTGATTTACCACCAACTGAGTTTGTATACTACAAAGTTATCAAAGGCATGTTAATTCTTTAAGCAAGTATCGCTAAATCAATTGGTTTATGTTTATATTATTTATAAAATGATTGTCATTTTTAATGATTTTGGTGATTTTTTATTTTTTCATTTGCCTTTTTTTTTTTGGCTCAAGCTTTTTTTGCGCCTCTCGTCTAGGTCACAAGCGGAGCCTAAGCGCCTCGAGTGCGCCTTACGCCCTTGATAACTATGGATCAAAGTGAAGTGTAATCTTTGCGATTATAGTAGCAATAGGAGGAGGTGTTGCTATAAATGAAGTGAAACCCCAACATTTAACTTTTCTTTCTATAATTGTAATTGTAAATAGCTTTTGGACGAATTTGATGCGAGTTTTAGCAAAATCATGTTCACAGCAACACACTAGTTGGACATCATTGACCAACACGGTCTTGTGTCTATTAGACTAAGGGGTGTGGAATGATGAGAGCCTTTGGTGGGCTGAGGTGGAGTGCCTCACCGTCGGCATCCCCCCCCCCCCCCATTCCTATTCGGTGCAAACGGTGGGAATCCACCGCCCCCCGTCCCATATTCCAAGAAAAGTGAAATGATGATGATGAGAAAAATAATAAAAAAATAGATGGGGGAAGGGGGAACCATTTCCCTGGTTTGGGGGAGGGGAAGGGGGAAAATGACGTGACGATGATTTGGACAGGGGGAGAGAGGGGGAAGGGTTCCACACCCCATAGCCTTACGTCCCAAAGTCTATTGGTATTTGTTTCTCATACGCTTAAAATTAATTGATCAATGTAGTATAGCTCTAAAGGTATGTTAAGTATCTAAACATTATAGAAGCCAAATGCAATTCACGCACTCGCACTCGCTCTCGCCATCACTTTGTATTAGTAATGAATGTGATAACTTACATAGATCATAAAATGCGGTTCATATAATATTAGACATGTTCGGATGATTTTTATAGTAATATACTTTGATCAAACATTTTGTTCTGTATAAATACAATTTTGGAAATGTATAATGGTCATAAAGCTGCAATGTGGAAACGTAATCGAAAAACTGGTTTAAATCTAGTGTGTAACAATAAGTTATAGGAATTAAACTAAATAACTAAGTACGAACTATAACAAAAATTAATTTGTTAAAAAAAAGATTAAGGTATATAATTGTTTTACTGAATCAACTTCTGTATTATATTTTGTAAAATACTATCATGCTACCATAAAATAACAAGTCAACTATTATATAATATTATATTGAGAATTAAGGAATTGTGTATGGATAAAGACAATCGTGTAGGGTCATAACATTAAAATGATCCTGACAAGATAAAAAAATGGCTGATGGTCTTGTAGGACCAAAGTGATGATGCATATGATTACAACTAATATAATACATCATTAAAAAATATATTAATATCCGGTCCAAGTTATGTTAAATTAAAGTGGCCACCTAATGTTAAGTATTGTATGCACAAATTCCATTTCAAAATAAACGATAGTTTAAATAGATGGCTTATTTTGAGATACCATTAGTTCAAGTGTTTTTAGAGATCTTTTTCAGTGTCAAATCATACATTTTATAGTCTATTGTCTATTATATATTTGAAGAAAAAAAAAGACTTCATATGTCCTCTGATACATAAAATTTGTCATACAAATATGCATATATAGTTTTATTCAGTTTTTTCTACATTTTAATATTAATTTTCATTACGAACTGAGATACAATTAACTAATTATATTTTTTAGTATCGATACATTCTTTTATTTATGTTGTTTATAGTACAATTTTTCTATTGAATATTGTTTAAAGTATATGGTTTTTGATTTTTTTGGTATCAACACACTTTTCATTCATTATTCATTCAACTTTATATCCACATCAATTCATGAGAGTTGAAGAGGTTTTAGCCCATCTCCAACGCTATTCTTGAACTGCCACCCGTTCAGATGTGGCAACGAAGCTAGAGGAGAGAGATAACAGCGAGAGGACGTGGAGGAGAGGTTGTAGGTGCAGCCCTTGCAGAAGGGCGCGCCCATCGATGGACTATGGGGTTGCTGTGTGAGGGAGAGGAGAGATAAGTGGAGGGCGCCTGTTGAAGAGGAGAGAGGGAGGATGGGCAGGGGGACGTGGCAGCGGGGGCACGAGCGGCAATTATAAAAGCGTGTTAAGGACGGTCTTATTGTTGAGTGAAAATAAAAAGGTTTGAGTCGGGTTTCGTTTCTTAAGTCGAACCACACCTGATTTAAAAGCTAGTTTGGAACCGATCCAAACCAATGGTTGTAATCATTTTCTAAATCTATACTTCAAAAACCTTCAAACCTGAACCGATGTAAAAGCTAGTTTGGAACCGAACCAAACCACAAGATGTAAACCTATACTTTGAAAAGTCGAACCCAACCCAACCCAACCCGAACCAAACCAATTAAAATTCAGTTTTCAACCCGAACCAAACCAATCCTTTACCTCTCAAAACTGGTCTATAACCTAGCATGTTAGAACAAAAACCGGATTGGACCATCTTTGACCAAAAACAAACGGATTAGAACAAAACACCAGTCTGGCCCCTATGTCGATTCATGCACCGCTAGTGTCATCTATACTATCGAAATGAATATAGATGTAATAACTAACTCGTTATGTCAAAATGTGAGATATTTCTATAAATCAAGTAGTGTATTTGTTTATCTTTTAACTTTTTGATGAATTAAACATTTTTATTTCAATGCTGCAACTTTTATAAATAGAAAGTAGTTTCATCACAACTGTATACTTAATGTATAAATAGCTGATGATATGCTAACATGTCTTTCTTTCAACCATAAAAACAAATTGCAAGTCAATATTGCAACATTAAAATGAAGCTTGAAACTTAAGGGTTAGACATATAAAACAAAGAGTATTAATTAAATCACCTAGATTAGATATGACAACCACATGATTAAAAGTATGGTGCTGAGCAAATAAGCAAAGTAGCAAACCATGACAAGCACTAATCATTTACAAACTGGAAGCACACATTACACAAGGGATCAAACCATAATCTACAATTTATCTAATGTAGCACACATATTATGAAGGTCTACATCATCAATTCATCAGTTTTCTATGTACACCTGACCTATATATTATGAAGATCCAGCTAAATAGACCATAATTGTTTTGATCTATAATCGATATGTACACATAACAGAATGCAACTCTCTACACGACTTATATTCCATCTCTAAGAAGCGCCTCACATAGATAGATAACTTCTCCTAAAATCCATAATTTTATCCAGGCCTCCATTTGATTAGAAGCATGCAAATAAAATGAACAGCTTACTTGTTATTTGAGAATGGTAAGAAACATAGGTACTTCATCATCTTGCGCCTTTTGGTTCGATTAGCATGATCTTTCTTTTCCTCTTTAGAAGAACCTTCCGAACTGTTTGATGATGATGATGATGGTGGTGGTGATGCTGTTGGTGGCGGTGGTGATGATGATGGCGGTGATGATGGTGGTGACGTTGGCGGTAGTGGTGACGTGTCAACCTCGTGTGAAGTTATATTGTTTTCAGAAGTGGGATTTGCCATGGAGGTTTGTCCTGTACAAGGTTTGGCCTCCTCGACATTGTCAACAGATCCTATGGATAAACATCACAAAAAGAACATGAGACATAAAACCAATATATCAGATCAAATAAATACACAATATATTCAGCATGAACTTTACCAGCTTGTGTATGGTTACTAGTGGATTAAACTTAACATAGTTTAACGTAGACTCGTAGAGATGAATACAGGAAATTACATTCAATAAATAAAGAGTACTTTAAGTGTGTAACCTCCTAGGGTTGATTTTATATAATATAATAAAGCTTTGTAATCATATCAAACATAAAATTTGTCTGCAAAATTATAATAACAAAAATAAAATATCAGGGTCAAGTTGTCAAAAAAGCGCCGACCTGTCGACTTAATCCAACCCGTTTTGACTTGTTCATAGAACCCACCCATTTTGCCACATCTATTGCAACACATAGGCCCCTTAATAAACATAGTGGAAGCTTATAACTACAAATAATCCAAGACACCTCAAGTTGGTTCAACAATATATCATATAAATCATCGCCATCTTACTTTATACAAAAAAAAAAAGCTATTATAGGTATCCTAAGAGATTTTTTTCATGACTCAACGCGGTAAGTTGCGCAAAATGTGTTATGTAGTCACTTGACCGAAGACATGCATGTCATAAGGTTCTAATACAGTTACAAAGTCACTTAAACAAAGAGAGACAACGCATTAACACTATTACATGTAATTTGCAACAGAAAAGATGAAATTGCATACCTAGAGTGGTTGGTTGCATGAACACTTGCTCTAACTTTGCAGGTGCAGAGAGATTCAACTTGATTTTTGATTCTTGAACCTCTTGACCAACAATGTCATCATCACCTAGTTCACGCAATAGGGCGTCTGAATCAAATAAGTCTTCGGATGTCGTACTCATTGTCATACAGCTTGAATCAGCAGAACTGGTAGAGCGTGATAGAGGGGTAGCCAGATCATCTAACTCCAAGTAATCACCCTCCGAAACATAATCACCAAGAAGCTGATCTGAAAATTGATTAGCCACGTCAGACGGTCCTGCCACATCATCAACATTCTTTACAAGTTCACTTTTAGAAAGGTGATCGCCTCCACTACTACTGTCATCTACCAAAAACACCCTGTATAATGCCCTCGGATCCTGCAAGTTATCCAACCAAACTAGCAATTGAATACTGAATAGCAGGTCGGATTAAAGATATAGGTAAGAAAGAACATATAGAAATTAAGTACATATACAAGCGGTCCAAAATATTATATGCATACCAGTTTACTAGTGTAAATTTCAGTTGTTGTGTACTCCTGCATTATCCAATTAGTCTTTTGCGCATCATGGGCTGGGCCCTCGTAAAACTGTAGAGTTTTTCTCAAACCGACAATCAAAGAAGTCGAGTATATCTCGCAAGCCTCCCCTGTCGACCTCCAGCACCCAATTTTAGCGTCCATTTTTGACCCAGACGAGAAGTACCACATGTCAGCTGCAAGACATTTGGCAATTTAATAAACAAACGCTTTGTTGACAGGTAAAAAAATACGTATCGGAAAATTTAACACGATACTAACCAGGAAGATTTGAGGGTGGGTATTGGTAAGGATCTACATCAGAGAGTACGTTTTGAGGTGGGGCGTGTCCACTTTGTAACTGCATCAACAGCTTACATATGGTTTCATCTGTTGTGTACTTATCGAGTTCAAGTGCAGAAGGTATGGACGCCGGAGGACACATTGCAAACTGGACTTGCGCGGCAGGAGGTCAATTAGGTTATAAGGTTATGATTTCTACAAAGAAAATGAGGTGTTAGATAAATTGGCAAAGTAGGATTAGATACCTACTTACATTATTTTTCCATAATCATACTCATAACAAGAATAAGAAAATACAAGTTTCATGCATCAAAACTAACGGTCAACGAACGAGAAAACATATAAAGAGCAGTGGCGAAGCTTGGTTTCGGAATCAGCGGGGGCCGAACTCAATTTTTTTCGATTGGTAGTGGAAAATCGTCGGGGGCTAGACTCAACTTACCTATAAAAATCGCAAATTTCCACTACTGCGTCAAAAAACAGGAGGGGGGGGGGGGGGGGAGGGCACCCCTGGCCGGCCCCAACAATACTTCGCCCCTGATAAAGAGGTAACCCAACTCCATACCTCAACAAGACCTATCATATCAAGTGGATCATTTCATATTTTCAGCACCATCGAATTCGAAAAACAAAATTCAAAACCAGCGCTCAACAAACGAACAATTTAAAAAATAAAACACAAACATTAAACGCGTAACAAACTATCTATCATTGTGGTTTGTTTTATGAACAGCAAGAAGAACATAAATCACATGTCTTTTCATCAAATCCAAATCAAAAAAAGGAAAAAAGAAAAAAAAAATCTAATTACTTTCAGTTATTAGATCATGTACTTAAAAGGTAGTCCCGTGATCCATCTAATTTACCTAATATATATCTATCAATAATGTCACAACAACATATTCAAAACACCCAAAACAGCAATTCAAATATTCAATCATACCCATCATTAATACAATAAGTTGAACACCATATATTATACACCAATAATAATATTATTAACATATAGACTGTAAATAAACAACAAAAGAACATCTTTACATAAACCCAATAGTAAACCATCATCAAATAATCAGAAACACACAGAAAAGTTGAATAAAACGGTTGACCAAGTCAAAATGTTGGTCAGATTATCGTGGGATGGTTTACCTTGGGAGAAGACGACTCAGCCGTCAACTCCTTGGACTCAGTATGTGTTTGTGTGTGTTAAGGAAGTGAAGAAGAAAGGGTGAGTTAATGGGTTGTGGTTAAGAGTTAACTAGGGTTTTGAGAGTGGTTTAGTTTATGTAGGTAGCTTTCCTCCTACAACACGCCTCTTCCCTCCTTTTTATCCCCATCGTACTCAAGATTAAATATTTGGGTATAAGTTAAAAGTAAACCGTTAAAATGGCTTGTGAGATTTGGCTTAAAATATCATTTTTGACATAATTTTTTTTTTTTTATTACTGGTGGTTTCATTTTGGTGTAATTTTGAATCATTTTTTAAACGTCGTTAAAAAACTCAGCTAACCTCAGGGGCAAAATAGTCATTTCAGGGTGAAAGTTTTAAAACCTCTTTTAACCCTTCTTCCTACCCAACTCGTCTGATTACTTTACCCTCCCTCAACCCAGTAAAAAACCCTAACCCCTCTTTCCATCTCATCTTCGTCTTCATCACCTCGACATCAATAATCGAATTTCCAATGTGAAAGTTGCGAGACAAGGATGATGCTTTCAATCATCAGCTCGAATACGTTAAGTTATTGATGTTCGACGAGTTTGATGTTTGATTCTCTTTTCAACGAATTCTGAGTTAAAGGTTTGTTTGTTTTTTCAGGTAACAATCCTGATGCTTTTACAATGGAGTTGCATTATGGAGGTGAGCTTAGTGATTTTCTAGAAACTACATATCATGGAGGTAAATTGGCGTATATTGACAATGTAGATTCTAATGTTTCAGCCATGCTTAATGATATGGTGTTAGCAATTGGGTATTCAAAAGAAGATGTTTCTAATTTTAGGTATTATTTTAAATTACCTGGTGAAGACTTAGACTTTGGATTAAGAACATTGAACACTGATACTGATTTTAATAAAATGTTGACATTGGTGCAACTAATAAGGTGATAGAAGTTTATAGTCAACCTATTGTATCAGTTGGTAATTCAGGTGATCTAACACAACCTGATCCTAGTGATATAGGTATTAACCAGGCTGATCCTAATGATATAGGTGTGATCACCCACGCTAATCCTACTCAGGAAGATGATGGGGGTAGTGATGGTGGTAGTGATGATGGAAAGGATGATGATAGTGATAATGGTGGTGATGATGGTAGTACTAGTTCTTATGTACTTACATAACATGTGAGACAAGTTATGGCCATTAAGAAGAACTATGTAAATCACGTACACATGTGAATCCTGGTCCAGATGATAGTGATTACATGCCTAGCGATGGTAGTAGTGATGAGGGTAGTCATGAGGATAGTGAGGATAGGGACTATATAGTTGATAAGGACAATGCAGGTGATGATATTGATGTAAACATGAATGACTATAAGTCTGCTGTTGAATTTGATGCAAGTGATGAGGAAAATGGTAACCCATTGGAGGAAGACTTTGACTTAGATAATTTTGACAGTTTAAATGATGATGAAGACAACACCACTGTACAGAGCTGTTAGAGACAGTAGGAAAAAAAGGAGGTGGAAAAGCATATGGTGTAGAAGGGACTGCAGATTGCCGATTATGTTGAACAACCTCTGTTAGGTGTTCAATAAACAATTGATTCTAGGTAGGGATAAACCCATTATCACCTGCCTTGAATTTATAAAGGAGTATTGCATGAAGAGGTTGATGATTGTTCATATAATGATTGCAAAATCTTTAGGCCCTTTAACACCAAAAGCTACAGACCTATTTGAGAAGATCAAAACTGATGTTGCCCAAGATGCTGTCATTTGGTGTGGCCCTGGCAAGTATCAAGTAAGTATATTTATGTATATATGTTAATATCATAGAATGTGTTTATCAGGTGAGTGGTCCAAAAAATTAAGTTAGGGTTGTTAACATCACATAAATGAGTTGTGCTTGTAGGAGGTGGATTAATTGTCATGCCATGTAGGTATGTTGTAGCTTGTATATGGAATATGACACGACATGGCTTGGATGATTGAATCCTAGAGAAATATGTTCACAAGGCTTATTGGGTTGAAACATGGAAAAAGGTGTATGCCCATACCACTAAACCAATAAATGGAAGTGATATGTGGGGACCATTTCAATGTCCCACCACCTTGATAGCTCCTAAATACCACAAGCCTCTTGGAAGACCTAAAAAGAAAAGAAGAAAATCTACTACTGGGTGGAAGAGGTTAGAGAATTGTCAAAAACTATTGAAACTACAAAAATGCCAAGGAAGGGTACAAATATCACATGCAAGATATGTAAGCACAGGGGACATAACAAAATGACTTGCAAACAACAACTAGGGACACATGGGAATGATTCACAAAGTGGAGGTGCAGAAGCATAGGTTGGAGGTATTGGTTCACAAAGTGAGAAGCACTTATGTAGTTTTGAGTTTAAATATGTCACTTTATGGTTGTTTACTTTGGTAGCTAGTTTGACTGGTTGTTTTGGTATGTATTTTGACTAGTATGATATTATGGTATGTATTAGACTGCTTTAACTATGTATTTGACTAGTGTGTAATGTGGCATATTGGGTCAAACATTAGTGACCATTTTGGCAGTTTAATCTTTTGGAATGTATTACAATACTTTGACTATGTATTTGACTAGTTTGACTGTTGTGTAATGTAGCATATTGGGCCAAATATCAGGGGCCATTTTAGTAGATGACTATGTATTTGAAATCTTTGAGTGTTGCGTAATGGATAAATTTAATGGAATACATTTATTGGGTTAGTGGGTAGATTACTCGTAGATAGAAGAGTTAAATGTTCAACTGATTTAAATGAGCCATATGGTGAAATACGTTCATGGTTGTCTTGATCTCTAAAATGGATAATCAAGTTGTTGAACATGGGGTTGACCAAAATGTTGAAAAGTGTGACACCCGCCAAATTTATTAGTCAAGTCTGTATAATTAACTGGTTTGTTTCGCTATGTGTTTAGAATAAGTGTGTCAGTGCGCCTCATTATTTGAACGATTATGTGAAAATAAACTCTACTCGAACACCATGACCATCAAGAAACAACAAAAGCATATGGATTTCATAAGACTAGAACTATATTTTTTTAAAGCAAATACACATGTGTAGAATAAATATTTAGTTCAATATTATACATTTACACATTTCACACACATGTATGATAGATTAAATACAATATATATATATATATATATATATATATATATTACCATGTGATTATATATTGTTGATGGGAACAAGACAATGAACTTGTATACACACACATATGCATGCGTATATATATATATATATGTATATAAACATGTGTGTATTATAGATAAGACAAAATCCTATATACTAGACAATGACAACTCAAGCTACTAATCCTACATATACATACACTCTTACATTCTTGGAAGTTTCTTTTTTTTTCGTCTTTAGTAGCCACCCTATGAGAGACAAAACCTTACACACATGCATGCAACACTTACACATGATCAAGAACACACATGCCTATTCTTAGGACCTAGTCATGATATGTCACTATCCTAGGAAATGTTCTTGTATTCTTAATAATCGACATCTATACATATATATATATATAAACACAGGCATACATGCATCTATGCCTACACCCTTGGAGGCTTCCTCTTGTCTCTAGTAGCCAACCTCTAAACATGTCAAGTCACCATCATCTTAGGACTTATACCTATTTAGGTAGACACAAACACACACCTAGACCTACCCTTAGCCAAATCTATGTAAGGAAACAACACATGAATCATCCAACTCATCCATCCTACATGATGTCATGGAACTAGAAGGGTGATGAGGTATGAACTTGCACCATTTTGGTAAGAAACACAAAGGTGAACAAGCCCCTTTCCAATGTCGACTTTCCTAAACTACTAGTCCATGTGCACAAATTGGCTATAGACAAGAACACCTCATGCTTTACACCAAACTAGTAAGAAACTTTATACATGAACTCCAATCCATAGGGGATGGCTTGCCATTCAAACTACTATATAAAGGCCTCACCATTCACTTCATTTCTTGCACCAAAATTTCATCTCTTTCTCACTCTAAAACTTGCGACCAAGTGTCCAAGAACTCGAGAGCCAGAGGCTTCAATCAATCGGCTCACACAAATCTTGCCATAGGAAACTCTCTAAACCCAAGGATCACTTGCACTCACAGGCACTCAAGGTAAGTCCTAACCCATCCTACCCTATTAGATACACGACCTCATTGTGAACCTGATACCCAAACACATTGATCACACACGTTGGCCTTAAAGGGCCATTGATTTTTGATCGGCTTAACACGTCAATATGGTGATATTATCACTACACCATACCTTTGTTTTTCATAATCAATCACATGGATAGCATGTTCACATAAACAAAGCTTCATAGATCATGCATTTTGTCACACACTTGTAAGAATACAACTATCGTGTAATCGCATTGTTACCTTGGATCACTTAGACCATCACTCAAGCGACCTTTATATCAAGTGGGTCAATTGTATAGTGTTTATTGAATCACAACTTGACATGATCAATTTAGAATCGACTTTTATGTTAAAATACTTGCTTTGTTTATAAATCATCACGTGCACCAAGAATGTGGCCCACATACACTGAAACTAAGGTCCACAAGTCGGGTGAGCAACTTGTATGGTAAACAATGAGTACACACAACTTAAGATATCTTTGACGTTATAGGGCACTTTTGTCAGGACAGTAGTTACTTTTATTGCTTTGCTAGACCACATATCAAGATATCAGGTGAGTTTCGTGGCCCCTTTTTACTGTTTTACTGTTTTGCAACTTCGGGGGAGAAACATGCTACAGATCAACATATGTACATGACAACAATATGTGTTACATGAGTTAGACCCACAATTGTCACAGATCAACAAGAAATTCCCTGGAAAACTATAACCATTAGCTTAGCAATAAGCCATGGATCATATGAATAGTACTATTTGGGTTGACACCCCCTTTCACTGTTAGTCGCGCTAACACATATGATTGCATATTATCCATACTTTACAATGTCCCATGACAAGGCATTGGGGCGGGGTGAACATGAACGTCGTGGTTTGGTTATGGTTCTCATGGTAACAATATTCTGCATGGACACAGACAACGAAACTTTCTGAGAAACAAAACTGTTTTATCAAGTCAATAAAACCTACGGACTCACCAACTTTTTAGTTGACACTTGTAAGCATGTTTTTCAGGAAACCAAGTAAGGACATTAAGGAGCCAAGTTTAGGACTGCATAAAGAAGGCCTTGTTTTGTGGTTTTGACGTAGCTTTTTGAAACACTTGTTAGGATTTGTAACTTGTATTCGACTACGTGACTTATGTGTTGATGAAATAAATGACATTTAGTACTTCTCATGTAAACAATGTTTGTGATCACCATGTTCGTCTCACCTCGCGTTTCCGCCTTAGGCGGGGTGTGACAAAAAGGCTTATGGAAAGGCTGTTGAAAAGGTTGATGAACAAGTTGTTGAAAAGGCTGATGGAAAGGCAGTTTACTCGGCTGATGGTCATGAAGTGGTGCATGGGACAGAAACAGTTCAAGAATAGGAGTTTGACCCATGTAGAGACTATGACCCAGAGGTGTTGAAGAATGAATGCAATTATTCCAACCCAGAGGAGGAAAATTGGTACCACGATCCCTATGAAGGAGAGTATGGTTCAGATTTGGACTGTTGTTCGGATGATGATTGTCATTGGAAGTAGGCTTGTTTTTCATGTTTGTTATGTTGGCATCTTGTTTCAGGTTTCATCTTGTTGTTTTCTGACTTAGACTTATGTTTCATGTTTCATCTTGTCTTTCATAGTAACACCCTTAAAACCGTAATGCAGAAATACGCAACGGAAATACCAACCGAAAAATTCATTTCTTTAATAACAACCTTGAACGATTAGAAATCAAATCCACTAAGTATTTTAAGTGTTACATCTTCTATTATTTCTTATTGCCTTCAACAAAACTCATCTTTATTTGGTTAAGTGACCGTGACCACGTATAATCCGCATCCTCGCTCGATCGCCATCCTTTCCTTGCTTTAAGAGGTAGGCAATACAACCTACAATCACCACGTAACCATATCATTAGTTCGGTAAGTGACTATAGTCAGTATTTTTACAACATAGTAATAGCATCCCAAGGAAGCTAGATAATCTCTTTGACTTGTCTCCGCAAACTTGGATTAATACAAGATACGAGCTTGAATTCGATCTTTGGATTCTAGCCTTGAAATTCCATGCATTCATCCTCATCTATCATGTGCCTTTGTTGTAATTCACATAACAATACGGTTAATAATATTAACAATACATACATAAACACGACCTCCACAATTTCATTTCAATGTCCCACCATCCTTTAATCTTAAACATTCTTACTAAGATCAATCATGGAGCTTAGAGTAACCTTAAGAATCCTTACGTTCCCACATAATGACACATGATAAACCATGTTAGAAAGAAGAAACAAAACAAAAGATTCAGGGGTCCACCGTGACTTACTCTGGCCAGCGTAAGTTACGGTAGCCCCTGTTTCAGTTTCCACCGTAAGGCAGTAGAGGTCCACCGTAAGCTTTCTGATGTCCACCGTACCTTACTCTGGCCACCGTAAGGTACGGTAGCTTCTGCAAACTTGGCTTATTTTCTTCATTTCCTTGCCCGCTTTCCCCCAATCTTTGAACGCCTTTAAACTCATGTTCAAGGTCATTCCTAAAGGGCACTTGGGGACTTGTTTAACACCATTTAATCATGCTTTAAAGATGTCCATTTATGGTGGTTTATAACCCCTTTCGGTTTAACTACAATCCATCTGATTCTCATCCAATCGACCCGTTAAGGTCTTAGTTATATAAAACCTTATTTGATCATCCAAAGGGCATAACCATCATTTTGTTAACCCATCTAACTCTTGTTAAACTAAAAATCATCTTCCAATTATTTAATTATGACCCAGTTTATAGATTTATCATTTGATAATTCCTTGGAATTCCCAAAACACCCTCCTCGGCTTATTTTACAAACTAGTCACCCGTGGGTGACACTACTTGGTTTAATTCCATTGTTTTTAACCGACTAACTTATTTGAAAATCTCTAAGCCCTCATGGACTTAGTTTTCTATCATTTTCAATATTACATTACTATTGGTCATTCTTAGGCGCATTAGCGCGCATTGGACATAGTTTTGCAAATAACTACCAATTTAACGCCCTCACTTCACGAGGGTGGTTTTCATAGGCATATACTACCACTACATCATTCCCATTCTATATGAACATAATTCAATATCATAGATGCGAGTTAAGTTTGGGAATTACTTACCACAAGTCCTCCAAGTTCATGCTTGTTTACTTGCCTCATCTTGACCCATTAGCTTCCCATGCTTGAGTCCATCATTCCTACCCTTTCATATCATCATGTTCACATCATTGTTAGCATACATGTTCATTCATAAACCAGTCATATCCAACTCATGTATCACATTGATTTGCATAGGTCAATTTCTAACATGCATAAAACATAACTTCCCACTCTTTTGATTCATCATCCAAGCAATTAAACTTAACATCGTATATGTCACATAACCAAACTAATGTGTTTCACACGGAATCCCCAATCTCACAATCATGTTAGAAAGAATAACCATGTTATTTTAACATTGTTGACTTTCCAGAAAGTCAACTTCCAACTATACAAACTTCCTACTTAGAAACATATGTCCATATTGATGTACTAGATCATATGAATTTCACCATAAACATCATATTCATATCTCACTAACATACAAGATCATTCATCATACCAATTAACCAACACATGGTGTGCATCATACTATTTAAGCATAATGTACACACTACTAATGCATACAAATTTATACATCATATTCATCTAGACATTTCATCAAACAATTGGTGTGCATACAACATTCTAAGCTCAATGTACAAGTATCTCATGCCTACTTTCTTAGTTCATAACATTAATCATCATATTATTTATCTACATCACATACCTTTTATTCCCTAGTTAACAAACATAGCAAATCATCACTTTCTTTTCCAAATATCCAATAATTTAACCAAGAATGATCTTGGATTACACCAAGCCAACACCACTTCCAATCTTATGAGATTTTCTCCCATTTACATAATTTATACAAGATTAATGTAATACAAGTTCCAATCATCTCTCACAACTAATTTCTACATGGATTCACATATCAATTTTGTATGAACTCTACTATTTCATAATGTAATACCTTTTTAACCAAGAATCCATCATCTAGTGTTAAATAATTCATTCCTTAGCTTGATACCCTCATAATAATCCAATCTTGGCTTTAATTTATACATGCACCACATGATATTATGAATTCATCTTGGGTTAGTGCTTGTATGTGTTAGGTTTATAAGAAGCTTCCCAAAGATGAAAACCCCAAACAAAATGTCGACCCTCACCATAAAAATGCAGATTTTTGTGAAGTTTCCCCAATTATCAACTTTAGTCCCTTTACTTTGGGTTTCTTTGTTAATTACAACAAACACCTCCAATTTCACCCATATTTACCCTTATAATTATATCATGTGACATGCCAACCCCATTTTAAAATAAACTTACAAGAATTTAGCCAAGTTAGGCATAATTACAAGTTTAGTCCTCGTAGTATGGTACTTCCCACGTTTAGCTCAAACCTTTACTTTCTTACAACTTGATTAGCGTTGTTAGTCCCACTAACTATATTACGAGTTTATCTCCATATCTAGTTATGCTTATAACGGAAAGGGTATAAATTACACAAATAATCCTTGTAGTTTGGGTCTTTGACATCATGGACCCAAACCACGGCTTCCATTTTTCTGATCTTGTGAAATCTTAAAATGGGATGTTACATTCATGTATGCATGTTTTATGTATTCAAGTATCAAGTTTTGGGTTGCAAATATCAGTGGTGGTTAACACACATTCAACCTTCTTTGATCATTACAATAGAAAACAAAATACATTCATGGTTCTTGATCATTACAAAACAACAACCTACGTTTAACTTTCTTAACATACATTGAGAGGGAATTACAAGATCATTACAAACCAAGTCATAAATAGAAAAGTTTTCTGCTTCTTATTCTCGGATTTGAGTCTTCCAACCAATTTCTCTAAACCTGTGTTATTGAGTATCAAATTTTTGCATTTTCTTCACTTTCATTGATAGAGTTAACCAAACTAGGTATCAGCCTCTGACCCAAAGGTGGTTCGGCCCAACAGACAAAATCGCAACTCTTTCCCTTCTTGTTGCAGCAGAAAAAACGTCTACCAGGGTTTGCAGAGGTAGATGACACACGAATTATCATTGGAGAGCCACAATTGCAGTAAACCATTGCTTATTGTTCTTCGATTTAGGATTAGGGTTTTTTTAATGAAATTAGGAAGAAGAAGGTTAATCATACTAGTCGAGGAGGAAGAAGGGTTAAAAGATGGGTTTTAAAACTTTTACCTTTAAATGACTATTTTGCCCCTGAGGTTAACTGGGTTTTTAACGACGTTTAGTAAATGGTTCAAAATGGCATCAAAATGAAACCATTGGGTTTCTAGTGATAAAAAAACTTTTCTATCTAAATTGGCATTTTGGGCTAAACCTCAAGGGTCATTTTGGCAGTTTACTTTATAAGTTATCACTAGATTATCTTGGGTGTTTCCCGAGATAGACAAATCTAATATGAAGTGACAAAATGTGTGTATCGTAAAGGAAATATGTCGTTTTTTCAGATTTTTTTTATAGGACCAACACTCGATAACTCATAAAACTTACTTCTAATTCTACGTGTGCACATTTTGTTGGAGTGAACCCTCTGCACAACTTTGTCACTTTCTCAATACATTCTAAATCTGCGATGTGAACTTGCAAAAAAAATAACCAAATTGGTATCAAATGATATGTCAAGACGATGATTGACTTAAGAGGCGTGTGTGGTGGGGTGATTAATTATCACTTATCAGTTAGAGATTTACTTGGTGTCTAAGAATCATATACTACATCTAACCAGTTTAGCAATCTTTGTAATTAATGTTCCTAGCAACACCAATCAAAATACATTAAAATTAGTTCTTACAAAACGTAGTTAGCGGGTTCTTATATGTAATAGCAGCTTCAAAAGCATATATATACTATCTTAATATGATTAGTGACTTGGCTAGACATGATTAGTGAATTACCTAAACACATTGTGTTTTTTTTTTTCTGCATGAACAAAAACCCACTAAAAAAGTATGTTTTTTCATTTTTTTTTGTATAGCACTATGGTGCTCGTTGCAAAGATAATAAAACGCTCGATAATTTGGTTTAATTTTTTTAATGTCGTATATAAAAGTTACCAACGTTTAAAAATTGAAGGGGAGGGGGAAGATAAAGATAAAAATATTAAGTAATATATTTGAAATTTTAAAATAATGGCTAATATTTATCTTTATTTAAAATATAATTACAAAAAATTTGGAAGGAAATTAAGAGGTGTAAAGGCCTCATAACGTGTCACGTGTCACACCCTTATTCGTTTATTATATATATATATTATATATATAGATGATTGGTTTTTATAATATCAAATCAAAAGGAGAGGATTTAATATATATACACATATTTTTTTTTTTTTTTTTTGTAATTTAAAAACTCAAACAAGGAATGAGGAAAACTTAAGCGAAAAAAAGTTGGAGATGGAGAATGTTGAGGTGAAAAAAATGTGAAGCGGTTAAACCTTTAAGAATTTCACTATTTTTGTTAAAAGATTGAGAAGTGGGGTTTAAGCATTAATTATTTTAAAGTGTTCAAAGTATTTTAGGGGTGTTTAGAAACAAAAATTAGTTCCTCTGTTAATATATACAAAAATAATGTTATGTTATAAAATTCACCTGGAGATTTGGGAGATAAAGATTCAAAAATCATGTGATTGTGGGTTCGGGTCTTACAAATAGCACCAATGAAGATTCAAAAATCACCCTTGACTAATCGGGCGAGTTTAAGGGGTTGTTTGGTTGATTAATTGTTGAATCATTAAGAAGTCTGAATGGTTAAGAGGTTCTAAATGATTAATTGCTGAATGGTTCAGCTATGCACCAAGTCTGAATGATTCAGCTCTTAACCATTCCATTCAGAGCCTTTTTTAGGTTGAAACAAACAGTCTGAATGTTCAGAGCCTCATTAAGAGGCTACCAAACAGACCATAAATCATTAAAGAGAAAGTGAAGATGAGAGACACATCATCTTCTTAGGTCTAGATATATAATCATATGGGAGAAAATTAGAGATGCCAAATGAAAGAGTTCTCCTATTCCGGTTACAAAAAAAATGTGGTGCTTATGTCATGCCCTTATTTAAGAGCATTCATATTATGGGCATAGAGAGCCGAATACCAATTTAAACTGATACTACACCGAAAGGTTTTGGGACCAGAACGAACATTTACGAAATTTTGGGATCGATATTACCTGATATCGGTTCGGTATTTTGACGGTAATACCAAAACAAATACCAATTTCTATAAAATGCACCTCACCTAACCACCGTTTGCCTGTGCCTCTCCACCTCACCTCTAGAACAGTAAGTCACCATTTAACATTTTATGTTTTATTTTTTCAAGAAAGTAAGATGTGGGTCTTAATTTATGACCTTTGTGGTTTTTTTTATTTTTTTTATTTATTTTTATTTTTAAGATGAGTTGGAACCTTATCTTGGGAAGAATATAGATGGGTTTTTATAGAGATGAGTTGGTTAAGATTATTAAGTGATGCAATTATCTGGTAGTCTGGTTACTAGTGTTGCAATTCGATATTAGGCGGTATAATACCGAAAATTCTGGTACCGCTATCGAATCACGATTTTTGAGTCCGACATTAGTTTTTCATGAAAAAGTTGGATTGTTTTTTTGGGATCCGTATCGGTACGGTACGACATAGTACCGATCTCATCCTAAATGCACACCTAGTCCTGTAAACGAACCGAACGTTCATGAACTGTTCGCAACCTGTTCGGCGGAAAGTTCGTTTATGTTCGTTTAATTAAACGAACGAACATGAAAACGCTTTTTGTTTGTTCATTTATGTCCATTTATGTTCGTTCGTTTATTTTTGTTTGTTTATGTCCGTTTAAGTAAACTTTACTTTATTTTAATTATTTATTTCCCTTTTGATATATTCTAAAACTTGGCCCTGACCATAACATTCTAAACATTACAGTCGCTCTTCACACTTCACAACCCCACCTCCCTTCTTTTCTACACTCCACAGCCATACATTCTTCTATTTCCGGCCGATCACATCCAAAGCCCACGCCTCCAGACTCCACAGCCCCGTCTCCAGCCGTCCACTGGAGGAAGGATGGTGGATGGATGTTTTTTTGGATGAATCATGGTGAACCTTTTTTTGATAGATACATGATGGATATTTTGACTAAATCATGTACATTCAAACTATTAATTTAGATTTGGTTTTGGTTGCATTGTGATGTATTAGACTTGGTTAAATTGTGATGAATCATTATTAACTTGTTTTTGTTTGTGCTTGTTTATGTTCGTTTATGTTTATTTGTGTTCATTTATATTGATCATTTGTGTTCGTTTATGTTCATGAACTATTCATTTAAGGTCTGTTTGGTATGGAGTAATGGAATGGATGGAGGAATGGAATGGACAAGGTAATGGAATGGATCATTACCATTCCATGTCTTGTTTGGTTGCCATGTGAGAATGAAACAAAACATTAATTTGTGTTGTTGATAGGCAAGAAAAGACGAAGGAATAAAATCGACGGTGAATGGCGGTGGTGGGTGGTGGTTAGTGGCGGTGATGGTGGGTGGTAGTGGCATCGGTGGTAGGCGACGATGTTGGTGGTGGGAGACGGTGGTGGGTCGTGTTGGATGGCGGCGGTGGTGGGTGGGTGACGGTGGTGGGCGGTGGCGGCGACATTGGGTGGTGTTGGATGGCGACGGTGGTGGGTGGGTGACGGCGGTGGTGAGTGGGTGGAGGTAGTGGTTGGTGGCCGCGGCGGTGGTGGGTGGTGACGGCGGTGGTGGGTGGTAGTGGTGGGTCGTGTTGGATGGCGGCGGTGGTGGGTGGGTGAGTGGGTGGGTGGATGGGTGAAGGTAGTGGGTGGCAGTGGTTGGTGGCGGCAACAGTGGTGGGTGGTGACGACGACGGTTGGTGGTAGTGGCTTCGGTGGTACGCGACGGTGTTGGTGGTGGGAGACAGTGGTGGGTGGTGACGGTGGTGGAGGGTGGTGGTGGCAGTGGTGGTGGGTGGTGACGATGGTGGTGGGTGGTGGTGGGTGGTAACGATGGTAGTTGGTGGTTAGTGGTTAGTGTTGGTGGTGGTGGATGGTGGCTTATGGTGTTGTTAATGAAGATTGAATGAGATGGAATGAAAAAAAAAAAGCAAGGGGGGTGGATGGAATGGTTTTGAGGGAATGGAATGCCTTGTGGAATGGGTGATTCCATTCCTTTGACCAACAAAACACGTTATTTTTCATTAACTCGTAATGACCTATTCCATTCCCCCTTCCATTCTATCATACCAAACACTACATTAGGTTTTAAATGAACGAATATAAACGAACACGGACACGGAAAAATTCTTAATGAACGAACACGAACACAAAAATGTGTTCAATTATGTTTTCGTGTTCGTTTGGTTCGTTTACAGGCCTACTGTGACACCCCAAGAAAATCCCACATCGGTCGTGGCCAGGAGAGATCTTGGTTCATATATAATACAATGCCTCTTAAATTACCAACGCGTTTTGGGGCTTAATGTTAATGGGTGAGAGAAGAACTCCACAGTTAAGCGTGCTCAGGTGGGAGCACTACCAGGATGGGTGACCTCCTGGGAAGTCTCCACTAGGGCACCAAAAAACAAATCCGTGAGCTCTGGATGGGCAACTCATTGGGGCAAAACGGACAATATTGGTGGTGAGAGGGGCATGATGCTATAGATGGTATCAGAGCCACTCATGTGCTGTTCAGGATGGTGGGTGCATACCTCATTAGGGACGATGAGACTCTAACAGGGGATGAATGTGACACCCCAAGAAAATCTCACATCGGCCGTGGCCAGGAGAGATCTTGGTTCATAAGTAATATTCTGCCTCTTAAATCACCAACGCGTTTTGGGGCTTAATGTTAGTGGATGAGAGGAGAACTCCACAGTTAAGCGTGCTCAGGTAGGAGCAATACCAGGATGGGTAACCTCCTGGAAAGTCTCCACCGGGGCAACAAAAACAAATCCATGAGCTCTGGATGGGCAACCCATCGGGGCAAAGCGGATAATATTGGTTGTCAGAGGGGCTGGATGTTACACCTATATGTGGGCTCCATTTTTCAAGCTCCAAAATGGTATGGAAGGGAGGGGGAGGGGCTTGAAGGCACTATTATTATTATTATTATTATTATTATTATTATTATTATTATTATTATTATTATTATTATTAGTAGTAGTAGTAGTTTGTGTGTATAACTTAAAAAGCAAAAAAGAGCCAATCATCATTATGTTGGAGATGCCCCAAGCCAATGAAGGATGTACCCCCCCCCCCCCCCCCCCGGTTGTCCAATCGTCCACAAAAGAAAGGATGGTGGAAGGATGTTTTTTTTTTTGGATGAATCATGGTGAACCTTTTTTTGGTAGATACATGATGGATATTTTGAATGAATCATGCACATTCAAGCTACTAATTTAGATTTGGTTTTTGTTGAATTGTGATGTATTAGACTTGGTTGAATTGTGATGAATCATTATTAACTTGTTTTTATTTGTGTTTGTTTATGTTCGTTTATGTTTATTTGTGTTCATTTATATTAATCATTTGTGTTCGTTTATGTTCATGAATTATTCGTTTAGGTTTTAAATGAATGAACATAAACGAACACGACAAATTTCTTAATGAACGAACACGAATACAAAAACAAAAATGTGTTCGTGTTAGTTCAGTTTGTTTGCAGGCCTGCATGTGGGCTCCACTTTTCAAGCCCCAAAATGATGAGGAGGGGAGGCGAGGGGCTTGAAGGCAATAATAATAATATTATTATTATTAGTTTGTGTGTATAACTTAAAATAAAGGAGCTAATGAGATGCCCCAAGCCAATAAAGGATGTACCGCCCAAAGGGTCACGCTAGCCTTCAATCCCCTTAGGAGTCGTGTTTGGGGGTTGGAGACCCCCCCCCCCCCCCCCCCCCCCCCCCCCCCCAAAATTATTAAGGCTTCGATGTTTAGACTTATGCCAATATTAGATCTTGTTTTATTTGTCTACAACACTATATTTGTTTTCTAATGCAATCCTTGGCCTACTTGTTACCAATGCTATTTTGTCCTTTTCGAACTTCAACTATTAAACATATAATATAAATGATATATTACCTCTTTATACTTTTTATTATATCTATCTGATTATTATTTTCCATGATTTCAACTTTAAATTCCAAATACTATATTTATCGGGCTTGTTTTGGCAATGAACTTTTAGCTTTTAAGAAAAAACTAATATTCAACAAAAAAAACTTTGTTTGGTTGAACAGGCTTGAAACTTTTAGGTTAGGAGAAAAATAACACAAATACTCATTCTATCATAAAAAAACATGCATACAAGCTTTTAATTATGTTCATTTTGATCATTTTATACATTTTATTAAAAATTTTGCCTACCCCTAAACAACAAAATATATTTAAAAAGGTATTTAGAAACCATACACCCTATAATTAGGATTTATACACCCCGGTTCACATTACAGACCAACAGGAAGCTGCCACATACTCAAAATGTGATATCATACCCCCCAAATGTGATGTCACAGAGTATATGAATCCTGGAACCATTTAAAAATCTACAAAAACAACAAGCTACCAGCTACTTTAATTTGTGTAATTATATGCCCAAAAAGTAGACTTCCTTTCAGCATCTGTTTCGATAAGAACCCCTCTTTTCCCCAAATCCCTCTTACGCTACTTTCATCCAACAGGTTATATCATCTTCCTTCATACATATCATTAATATTAATAATATCAATAAAATAATAACTTGTATTTGTATATGCTTCTACTTATTCAATAAAGTTTCCTGCTTTCCTTGTTCTGTTATCAGATCGCGATTTGGGTAGCTTCTAAAAACTGTTTCCTTTGCTTAGCTTTTGATTTTAACCAATCTTCACTTGATTTCCCTTTGTTCTTGTTTGATCTTAGTTTAGCTGCTATTTGTTGCTTGTTGACTTTATTATCTTTGGTTTAATGGTTTGGTACCCTAATCTTGACTGTTGATATGTTTATGATAGATTATGCTAAACATCTGATCTTTTTCATTTGTTATTTACTAATTTACCCTTGTTTTGCTTAATTGTGAAAGATGGGTTATTTTGGGTATATGGTTTTTAGCAATCTTGATGGTTATTTTTAAGATGGTTTGTTATTGTTTAGCTTTTTTGGGTCATCCTGCATCATGTGGTTAAAGTTTAGCTACGATTGTTTGTCACCTTTACATATTATTATTTACTTTAAGTTATGCTCGTTAAGGCATAGTTATTAAAGGCGCTAGGCGCAAAAAAAGTGAGGGCCTAAGATGAACAAAGAATAAAAGTAAAAAGATATTATGTACTAGAAAAAATCATATTATTCTTCAAATTAAATAAACAAACGTTATTATATAACATTTAGTATCATCGAAGTATCAAAGGTTTTAAAATGTTGGTTATAAAGTAGTTTTCATTGGATAAAAATAAAAAAAACTCCCCGTAAACCATCACCTAGCCTTAAAAATGGGCTTAGGCGAGAGTTAAAGCGCAATTGCCTCGCCTAGCCTTAAAAATGGGCCTAGGCGCAAGAGAAACAACAGGAGCTTGCAGAAAATTCAAAAGCGAATTGACCTTTTTTTTAATGTGAATTAACCTTTTTTGATTGTGAATTAACCTTTTTTTGTTCTTTTTGTTGTTTTAATGTAGGTATCATGATTAAGTTGTTCAAAGTTAAGGAGAAACAGCGGGAGCTTGCGGAAAATTCGAACGGGAAGCCTCCTGTCAAGAAGCAAAGTGCAGGCGAGCTGCGTCTTCACAAAGGTAGATTTTGTTATTATTTAGTTAGTCAAGTTAGAGTGTTCGATGTTAGAAATTGGAATCGTGTGGGCTTTGCTAAATTTACTGACTTTGAATTGGAATTGTGATTGGGCTTTGCTAAATTTACTGACTTTTAAAGATAACACAGTTTCTTGTTGTACTGTTATAAAGGGTTGTTGATGCTATTAACGGTTTAGCTTGTTAGTCACGGGGCTAGTGGTTTTTCAGTTTCTTATATTCAGTTGTTCATTCGTTTCGTTGTAAAAAGTGTTGCCGAGTTGGCAAAGACATTTTGTTTTGTGGTTGTTTGGATGTGCGGTTTGAAAGTGATAATGTGATATTGTTTAAAATAAGACAATCAGTTGTTATAAACTTATGTTGTAATGATCATATAATGAGATTTTTAAGTGTTTCAAGTATCTCATAATTTATGGAATTAAGTGATAGTGTCCTATAAGTACCAGAAGTCTGATCAGGTGAAAAAGTTTAATGTTTATTTACCGGTTAGATTAAATGATTCTTGACTCTTAAATTTTAAGATAATCAAGCAGAATTCATTACCTAATTATTTGTAACCGCTTATCACGAGCAAGGTGATCGATTGCATAAAGTAATTTCTTTTACTTTGTTCTTTGGTGGTGTTATTCGCAGATATAAGTGAACTAAATCTGCCCAAGACGTGCAGCATATCTTTCCCAAATGGAAAAGATGATCTCATGAACTTTGAAGTAACTATTCGTCCCGATGATGGATACTATTTGTAAGTATATCTTTTAAATTTCTTCTGTATTAGAAATCCGCAACTGCGACTTTTTCTTCTATTTCCTTAAATACTACCGAAACCTTTTTCTTATTCTCTGTTAGTTTTCGGTTTTCATACTTATATTCTCTATTAGTTTTCAGTTTTCATACTTTAGTTTTCGGTTTTCATACTTTTGCAAATTAAAAAAGGCGATTCATTTCTAATTATAACTTTTTATATATTTTACACTCTATCTACTTCCAGAGGTGGCACCTTTACATTCACCTTCCAGATATCATCCATCTATCCTCATGAAGCACCAAAGGTCAAATGCAAAACAAAGGTAATGTAACACTTTATAACCATTGATTCTCTTCATCTTTCGGTAATCTTCAATTCAACTGTAATTTATAATGTGCTATATTTAGGTATATCATCCCAACATCGATTTGGACGGAAACGTGTGCCTTAACATTCTTCGTGAAGACTGGAAGCCGGTCCTCAACATAAACACCATAATTTACGGCTTGTATCATCTATTCACGGTGAATATTTCACTCTACAAAATCGTGTCTTTGTATTTTTTTTTTGTGAATTTGTGATGAGCATCAGTTTTCATTTCTATTTGCAGGAGCCGAACCATGAGGATCCACTCAACCGGGAAGCAGCTGCAGTGTTGAGAGACAACCCAAAAATGTTCGAATCAAATGTTCGAAGAGCAATGGCAGGTGGGTATGTTGGCCAGACATTCTTCACCAGGTGCATATAGAGGTTAGCACAACCTTAGCCAGCCACATGAGCAAAATAAGGTGTCATGATGGTTTGTTTGTGGTTGGCATAAGTATCTTGGTCCAAAACTGTGTTCCCGAGGGTCGTCTTGCAATTGGGAAGAAAATGCTGTCTTTGTATGCGTGTAACTTTGTTGGATACCCATTCTTTTGGGTCACTTGTCTTGTAAAACTATGTGTTTCTTGGAAGATAAAGATTCTGCTGCTGTCTTACCCATTAAACTGTGACCAAGGTCCAAGCTTTTGACATTATAATCTCTTGTAGAGATCTAGCCGGTTTGGGTTTTTTTTTCTCGGCTCATCTGTTAAGGGTGAGCATGGTCCAATACTCGAACCGACCCGGGCAATACTCGAAACCCGACATATAATCTAGAACTGAGTAGTAGAGCTAATGGTGAAGTCTTTTGGTTTTCGGGTAGTTTGGTTAAAATGTCAAAACTTGCACCCGAAAAATACAAAATGGCGCTATGGTTGCAAACGAGGCGAGTGTTGCAAATCTAGTAAGGCAAGTTTGAAGGTCGAATTTGAACCAGGCCTGAGGCAGTAAGTTGTGCAAACTAATTTATAGACTTATTAACCAAAGAATTTTGACTTTGATGATTGCTTCAGCATTGTGTAACAAAGGGTAAAGGAAACTGAAGCCATCAAATGTTTGTAAAATATGTAAGGCACACTATGAATCCAAAAACAACCACCAAGAATTTGTGCAGAAGATGCTGCAAATAAACTTGCCATTCACACAACTATTTGATGCAAAATATATACATAGTGTAATTTCTTGTTAGTACAATGCTTCTGGATTATGAGAACTTTAGTTTTTATCCTGAAGATGCACATGATAGGTTTACGAAAAAAACCTATAAACTCCCAAAACACAAGAGGAGAAAGAGAGACATTTTCCTAAAATAATTTTCATTCTATTCTTTTAATTGAACTCAAAACAAATCTTAAATACAATATGACATCAAATTGAAAACAACTATTGTATACTCTTATAATTGAAATTAAAACAAATCTTAAATACAAGATGCATCAAATGGAAAACCATTAACTATTGTAAACGTGGGATAATGCACTACATTATTACGTGTAGTGATTGGTTTAGGCTACATGCAATCCAATTAACTACTGAACATGTAAACGTGGTTATGTGATGCATATAAACTGCTTATGGGTCGGTTGCTTGGGCCTGAGATGGGTAATGGGTTACGGGTCTGTGACCCTTATTAGCACACTTGCTTATCTGAATGTGTATCTAGTGAATCAAGTTGATCGGAGCAATCAGCAACAACATCCAGATGCGGTTTATGTTGAAGAACAAATTATTGTCGATTTATGTTTACGTGATATCGATTCAATTCTGTTAAGAATACAGTATAGGAAGTGAGTTAACCTTTTATTAAAATAATAATAAAATAAATATAATAACGATGCGCTCGTTATTAGTAGGAAATATAATAGCACAATACTTGTTACAAAACAACATAAAAATTGAATATAGAATACAAAAAAGTGTACCAAACTTGATTCACACGTGTCTTCGACGGGTACTTCGACAAGCCTCTTGTAGTATCCTTGATTGGAGTCTCCGCCACGTTAAGTCTTCAACCTTGCTTCTTGACTACACCAATTAGCACATTAAAATGTTGACGGTTTTTTGTTGAGGATCGTGTCGAGCACGTGGCCCTTATAAGTTATAACAACTCCACGCCTTCTCTAAAACGAACTTGGCTGCCTTCCAAGGTACAACAACCAAAACAGTATGTGTACTACCAGAGATGGCTATCGAGCCCAAGACAACACTGGGTTATTTGGTGTTTATCAAATTGTAGGAATAAATTTGAAGTTATGAAAAGAAATAGAGAGTGCTTCTCTCTAAACTTTTCCATGGATTTGGAGAATCTTAAAGTGTGTATTTCTCTCCTTATTCCAAGTTGAACCACCATGTTAATATATACAAACATTGTAACTAACCTTATTTATTCTAGCAATAAACAAGACATTAACCTTGTAATAAACAAGATAATTACTCTTGTAATTATTGAGTTTTTGATATCTAATTAAACAAATTTAAGCGGTTAATCAAAAAATGTATTTTTCATATAAGACACCGATTGAAACAGACAAAAGTTGGCCGCTCCCAAATAGCTGGTTCGCCTCCTAGACAACTGCTGGCCGAAATAGCCGGTTTGGTCAAACGGCTACCAGTGTTGAACCAACATGGTTGATGAGATCAGCAGGTGCTAGTGTATGCTGACATCACCCGATGTTCCTGACCCGTTGGACCTATTCAACATGCACCTGACCTGAACCATATATCTATCTAATCTAAACCGAACCATTCAAACTATTCTTCAAATGTACAAAGGTGGCACGCAGTGATACAAGTGTGCAAAGTGCGCCATCAAAGCGTCACATTGCTCTAACACCACACGTAGGTGTGAGTTATGGTGCTTTGCACCCTTTTTGGTCCTTATGTTTGCCTTTAAGGAAACAATTAACAAGGAGTGTTCCTCTTTATATACCACTTCAAGTTTTCTTATCTTACCTATGTGGGAAAAGGTTTAATCTATTTTCTTATTTTTGGTTGTTCTAACATTACAACTATAAGTTTCAATATCTTATTCATCTTAGCTCCATTTTGGACATAGTTAGATTCGTTATGATGCCCTCACAAAGTAGAACACAAACCACAAATAATTATTTATACAACATATATATATATATATATATATATATAGGATTTGGTTCAAATGAGAACCTTTTCCCAAATTGAGAACTAGAGAACCATTCTGGGCCACACATTTCTCTAAAGCAAAAAAATATTTTTTTTTGCAAAAATCGCTGCTTTATATGTAAGGAAATTTTTTTTTTTATTTTTTTTGTATTTTTTTTTCAGTATACACATGTGTATAATTGCATTATACACATATGTATAGTTGAAAAAATGCTATATACACATATGTATAATTGCTATATACACATATGTATAATTGTCATATACACATATGTATAAATGAAAAAAAATTCAAAAAAAATAAAAAAAAAATTTTTCCTTGCATAAAAATGTGCGATTAAAGCAAAAAAAAAAATTTTTTTTTTTTTTGCCTTTATATGAAATGTGTGGCTCAGAATGGTTCTCTCAGTTCTCAAATAGGGGTTGGTTCTCTTAGGATCCCTACCCTATATATATATATATATATATATATATATATATATATATATATATATATAAACGTAATTACTGGTGTCCAAAATATTTAAAGAAAAACTCATTTTACTAAAATTTCCAACATATAGTTTGTTATAATTGGTTTTGGTCAGCCCAATGTGAAACTCAGGGACCGCTGAAGCTTATATTGATCCAATGAATTATCGTAACGGGAGACAATTCAGATAGTTTAACTCCATCGAGAAAAATAATCGATTGTGAAATTGTGTGTGTCCGTTTGATTTGTGAACTCGAGATTCACACAGTGGTGACGGTGGTATTTATTGGTGGTCAAATGAGAAGGTTGTTTAGGGAAAAAGTAGATGAAATGGTGAGTAAAAGGATCGAATTGCCCTGGGCTTAGAAGCACAAATTAACTGAGTTTGTGTTAAAGGTTGTAACCTGCAATAAAATTATTCATAAAGATTGGCTTAAGTGCAATTTTAACCAAACATAAAGATCGTTTTGAGTAATTTTGTCTTCATTACATTAACCAATCCATTCCTTTTAAGCCCAAACGGACTATTTTTAATACCACCATTAGGCCCTATTCAATTTTTAAATGACATTTACTACATGCCCAAACTAAAATACCATTTAATTAATAATCGGCCCAATAAAGATATACATTATTTATCTATCTATACTATATTTAATATTACCACCGATTGTGCTAATGTTGTATGACGCAAACCACAAAAAAAAAAAAAAAAAAAAAAAAAAACAGACGATCTATAAAGCTAACCGTTGCATAACAACAAAGTCGGTTAGAGTTATGTGAGGTTTATAATGATAATAAACACTCAATAGTAATGACGATAAACACTCATCATTTTCTAAACTGATATAACATTAATCTTGAAGTTCTTCTCATAAATTTGTATGTATAAAAAAAATATGAATTATAATAAAATACAAGTTTTATACTTAAAGTAATATTATGTTAAGAAATTATATATATAATTTTCATTGAAATCTATAAATGTAATCCTAAAGAATTTAAAAAGACTAGGAAGTAAATATCAAAATGAAGTTAAACGTATATGAGTTATAGACTTAATAATTATGTGGTTAAAACTTCTTGACTTCATAAAACCAAAATCTCAAATAAATAAATAATACAACCTTTCATGTACCGGTACATAATTAGTCTTAAATAGTCAGTTTTTTTCGATCCTATAAATTGTGATGTCAAACAAGGGGATGAAAAACCAATTATAGATTGTTGTTTGATTCCTTTTCAGTTTCATCATCCGTTGTCCCATGCTATTTCCACAATCACCTCACATGGATGATCAAATCCTAAAAACATTAGTAGCTACCTACGGAAAAACCAAAGTTGTACTAGACTTCCAAACCATCAAATCTTGTTGTGTGCCCCCTCAAAAACTCATCGATAGCCGCAATTGTTTTCTAGGTGCAAAAAAAATAGAGTTGCGTCTCATTTCATTTGAGTCTAAAAGAAGTAATTTTGTGTGATGTTGAAGCGATGTATAATTTCTAACTTTTGTCTTTACTTATAAATGTCATGGTATAGTGGAGTGCAAACAATTTTCAACTACTTGATTTGATATGATCAAGCCTTAGGATTTGGTTGTCTAATGTCTATTGTAGAGAGAAAATTTCAGTAGCAACTATAACATGTTTATTACCATGTAAATCTTAGTTCTTTTTATCATATGAACATAAGTTGAAAAATCTTAGATATTTTGTAAAAATAAAACTTTTGAAAAATTTAGAAATTTTAAGAATTTGAAGATATGTTTTACTTTCCCCCATATTGCCTATCCACATTAAATTTAAATAAAAATATTATCATGAAATTTGATTATGATAACAATATCCTTATACATCAATAATATCTTTGAATAAAAGCTATTTACGAGGTTGTGTACATAAATATAAATGACATGTAGGTCGTATAACGACCTCCCATGGCATTCTCATTTCATTGACCATTTAATTGTCTTAACATTTTGTCTTTCAATTGCGTATTGTCAACTCCGCTGCAACGCGTGGACTCCACACTAGTATTTATATATTCATATAATGCAACTCTTATTAATATCATAAAAGTATGCACTTCCGCGTCTCCTAACTCATTAAAAATGAAAATTAAGAAGATTTAACTTGGTCGATGGGTTAGTCCAATATCACAAAATCCTTCGATAGCACTAAAATTACCAATAAGCTATACATGACAGTGCATTCATGTGTGAGAGAATGTAAATCATGTATGACAATGATATGAATTGTATGGGATTGAAATATTATACGTGAACGAAAGTATATACGCAACTATGGAACCATATATCGTATGACCACATATGTGACTTTTTTGAGTTAATTGCAGTTTTCGTCCCTGTGGTTTGCCTAAACTAACAGGTTCAGCCCAGACTTAACACCCTGAGTACCTGTGGTTTCATTTTCTAACAGTTTACATCCCTGAGACTAACGGCCGTTAGGCTTGTCTGTTAATTTGTAGAGAAATGACTATTATACCCTTAATTTTTTGGGTGAACTGACTCTTATACCCTCCTATCTTCTTCCCCAACCGACCCACCCACCCACCACCACCTGCAACACCACCACCACCACGTGCACCACCATCTCCACCGCCACCCTCCCTCTCCTCTCTCCTCCACCATCTTCACTTCTCAAGACACTCTCTCTTTCTCTGCACTTTACTCTTCAATTTCACTCCTTTCTCTCTCTATAAACTGTTTCTTTTTCCCTGGTTGATCTGCTCCACCAAAACAAGATGCAGTTTAGATATGCAGTTTAGTACAAGGAGTATTTGTATGCATATGAAAATGTAATTTAGTACGCCTGCTAACGTGTGGGGTATATATGGTAAGGGTTGTATCAATGGGATCCAAGCCTAGAGGATGAAATCTAGAAAACATGGAATCAAGCATGGAAAATGGTTCAGTGACACTACAAGGGACGCACACAATTAAGCAACAAAAAATGCATTTTAATCAGCATACTTTGCATCTGTGTTATGTATTCTTTTCGCTTTATATTATTACTAGTTTATACCCCGGGAGCGTCCCGGGTTGAGAAATCTAACTAAGGTGAATAAAATTAGAAGTATCTAAACTATAAAAATGGCATCTGCCAATATATGATTAATTATTATTATTATTATTATTATTATTATTATTATTATTTTAAACAAATCTCTGCCATAAGTTATCATATTCTAATATAAAAAAAGAGTAATTGGGTCGGGTATCACCTAATCCCAGGCCCGACCCAAACCCACATTTTTTTCTAAACTAATTTCAAACCTGACACAATACATGTCAGGTTACAAAAAATAGTCGTTTTTTTCTCCGTTTTTTATATAGCATTATGTTACTCGTTGGAAAGATAATAAAACGCTCGTTAATTTGGTGTAATTGTTTTCTTTAAAAAAATCTCGTATATAAAAGATATTAACATTTAAAAGTTATGAGAGAAAACATAAGAGAGAAAATAATAAAGTTTTAATATTTGCATTTAGTAGATTAGGTATTTAATGCTATTGGGGTGGTGGCCCAATGGTAGAAGCAAAGATTCTAGGAACACCTAAGGGGGAGGTCATGGGTTCAAGTCCCACAAGGAGTGAAATTTGCCGTTCAAAAAAAAAAAGTATTTAATAGATTATGTCAAATCATATTTAAACCATATTTATTCATTTTTTTTTAATTGGTCTAGAGTTGTCACATCACATCATATGTGGCATCTCTCAAAAGAGAGATTGCATAATATTATGACATGTCATTAAAAATGCTTTGGTTTATTATATATATATATTATTATTATTATTATTATTATTATTATTATTTCTAGGGTTGCAGGTGGTGGTGGTGATTGGTGTTGCAGGTGGTGGTTGGAGAAGATGGGGGTATATGAGTCAATTTACTCAAAAACTAACGGAATAATTAACGGCGTTAGTCTTAGGAATGTAAACTGTTAGAAAATGAAACCACAGGTACTCAGGGTGTTAAGTCTGGGCTGAACCTGTTAGTTTAGCCAAACCACAGGGACGAAAACTGCAATTAACTCGACTTTTTTTCTTGTCATTTCGATAAAGATGTAATACCAACATGAAATTTGACTACTTTTATTGTGAATTTGCTTTTTTAAGTCGAATCATTTAGCAGTTAGCTCATTGGGTTTTGTAAGGGATATGGTAAGTAATGTTGCTTGTTGCTACAATCACTACGTGGAGGTGAAAAAATTGTAGAAAAATCACTTGATTGGGCCATTTGACCAACCTTTTTTTTAATGTTCAAGGAAAGTACGGTTACTCGGGTAAACCCAATGACAAAATTTCACCCATGCCTGTGAACGCAGACGACACTAGTGACCTGACCCGCCACCATTCCAGAGGAAACCCACCACCCGAATATCCACTGTGGTAAAACCTCTAGCTCAACCTAAAAAAATTGCTTTAGGTGAGACTCCAACCTATAACCTCCATATTGAAAGGTTGAGGGGCTGCCACTCCCCCAAAGATGATCTACATCCATTTAGACTATAAGGAGTGGTGTGGGGGGGGGGGGGGGGGGGGAAGAGGGGGATGAAGCGCCATGTGGCACTTGTGGGGCCCTTGTGGGGGGGGAAAATAATTGTGGGGAGTGGAAGGGGGGGGGGGGGGGGGAAGAGGTGGGGGGAAGTGACAAAAAAACTGAGTACTTTCTCTAGCCGTTCGCTCGGCCATCCTTAGATACTCATCCATTACGTCAGAACTGGTTCCGTAAGCCAATGATCTAAGCGCGGCTGTGACCTTTTGCATCGCGGTAAATCCCATCTGACCACGTGCATCGGGCCTTTGTTTGAAATATTCAAAATTATTTTCTAAATCATTTGTTATTCTTAAAAATAAATTACGACTCATACGAAAACGCCGCCTAAAACTTCGTTCATCGTATGTTGATTCGGGTGAGAAGTAATCACGTACCAATGACTCATTTCCGGTTTCGCGTTCGCGAACTATATACTTTCTACGCTTGGGTGGTTCGGAGGTCCCTTCGTCGTCCGCTATAGCTTTAACGACGTTCTGAACGGTTGCCATTAACAACTCTGCGGCACCTTCGCCCAAGTCATCCAAAGCGAGCTGATCAAACAAATCGTCTGAACTCGAAGAGTCGTCCGACATCTTGCAATTTTTTGTGAAAAAATATGATGTTTGGAGAGGATTTTATGAAAAAAAGGAGTGTGTGTTTGTGTAGAAGATGGTATTGTTTATATATATATATATAATAAATTATTTTTTTTTTTAAAAAATAGCCGTTGTATGTATAACGGTTATATTTATTTTTTTTAATTTTTTTTTAACGGTAACAAGAAATAAAGGAAAGAACCAATACCCGCCTGCCACGTGTCCCCCCAACTCCCCCCACGCCAGTGGATCCCCTCCCGCCCCCAGCCCCACGCCATGCTTCCCGCCCTACTGGCGGCGGTGTTCCCCCCCCCCCCCCCCCCCTTCCCGCCCCTCTCCCGCCCCCACTCCTTACAGTCTTAAGCAAAACGATAAAAATATAACCATTCGATAATTACAGATATAGCCATTAAGCTCAAATGACATGGTTTGAGCTTGCTAAAGTGTCAAATGCGCAATTTTAGTCTAATGGCATGGTTTGAGCATAATAAAGCTATTGTGATAATACATCAACCCTAATCATAAGCGTTTTTTTACTAGACGTGATCATTTGCCACTTGAGCCAAATAAAACTCAACAACGATAATTACGATTTTAAGCCTCTAGCTAATCAACATGCTACAACATTTTTTTAAATTTTGTAGGGTTGGAAAAGGGCTTAAGTCATCGATTCAAATCCTATCTTTTTTTGGTATGCCGCTCCGCGAGCAATGAGCGAGAAAACAAAGTACTCTGCGGACTGCGGTGATGTCAGAATTTGCAAATTTTATGTTCTTAGTAAAAATGAGTTACTGCTTTGAAATGCCTAGTTTGTATATATAGTAGTTTATTGAAATAAGAAATATTTTTTAAAGTGTCTCAACGGTCCACATGACCATTCAACGTTCAAATTAACAACCCAAAACATTCAGGTATCAATACTCGTGAAACCAACCTGCAAGCCATACCTAAAGGGGTGGTGACAGTGTACTCGACTCGAGTATATACCCGCATTGCATACTCGTGAGGACGCCTCCTCCTCCGTAAGAGTCTGTAAATGATGATGGTGAATACGCCAACACTCTTTATTTCTAAATCTTAAGTTCTAAAAGTAAGATTTGATTAGAGGGGGTGTGAAATATAAAAGAAAGATCACCATCTAGGTTCATTTTCGAATCTTCTTGTAACTTAAGATTTGTAAAAAAAATGCTCATAAAAAGTAATAAATGATGTATGTTATATGAGATATAACACAACAATAGCCTAAATTTATAACACTATGGTCAAAGTAGTTATATAACACAAAAATTAGTATGATCTAAATAACAAACTTATCTGAACATGAGGTTAGTTACTTAGTTTACCACTATTAATATCCTAGTAAAAACCTTCGCTTAATTAATACATTCAACAACTACCAAGAAGGCAAGAACGGATAACACCTACGGGCTACGACTACTAGGTGTGAAGGAGGCCCATCATCCATGATGCTCCTCCACCTCAGCTGCCACGTCAGCGTGGGGTAGGAGCATCATGGAGATGATGGTTCTAGGGGTGTTCAAAAAATCCGAAATCCGATCTGATATCCAAACTGAAAAAAACCGATCCAAATTCTTATTCGGATATTCGGATGGATCCGATCTGAATCCGAATTACTTATTCGGATTTCGGATCGGATTCGGATTTCACAATTAAATTATTCGGGTTATTCGTATAACCGAATAACCCAAATAAGCTTCAATTGAGTTTTAGTAAGAGAATGACCAATTGTTTGAAACTTAGTTCAACCCATGAGGCATGAGGCCAATGCTAAACCATAATTCTTCAACATCGTTTATCCATATGGACTAGTTAGTGTCACGTTTCGTGATGCTTGATTTTATGTTTAATACTACGTTTTAAAGTTTGATTTTGTGTTTAAATTTACATTTTGAAGCCTAAATTTTGAAGTTTGAACTTTGTATTTGTGTTTAAGACTAATCTCTATTTTCGCTTTTGTATGTTTATTGAATTCAAATTAATAAAATGTTATGAACCATAAATTAGGAAAAATAAAAAAAATTGAAAAATTGTTGTTTGGTTTAATTTGGATTATTCGGATATCCGTTCAGATTATTCGGATTTATCTGAATTGAATTCGGATCAGATGGGTATACATCCAATTCGGATCGGATCGGATTCGGATAGGCTCCTAAAATTTCAAAATCTGAATAATCCGATTCGAATAATCTGAATAACCCGTTATCCGATCCGATGAACACCCCTAGTCCTAGGGGTGTGGAGAGGCCCATCATCATTTAGTGTTATTTCTTTTTTTTTGTTTTTTTAATTAAATAATATTATCATATTAATATTAAAAGTAAAAATGTATTTAAAAAAAACAAATACTTAAATAAAAATAAAAAAAACCGTACACTAAAAATTAAAAAAACAAACAAACACTTAAATAAAAATAAAAAACAAAACAAACACTTAAATTAAAAAACTACGAATTATATTTTTTTGCGATGCTCTCCTTCATCTTGAGTAACACGGGACGGTCTTCTTCGGGGTAGTCGTTGATGTTTGCTGTCATTATTCGTCATTCTTCTATTTGCCTATCTTCATTCTTTTGGCGAACGCTTTCCTCCACCCTCTTTTGCTTTAAGCGAAGCTTTTCTTCGACTTCGCGTTCCTTCAATTTAACCTTCTCTGCTTGAGTTTGACTAAAGATACTTTTAAAGGATGTCAATTCAACGACCAAACCGTCCAGCTTTGACCCGCTCCCACTCCCTGACGCGGCTTGTTTTTTTGCAGCCGCTTGCTTTTTAGCTCTGTCCCTCCCTATGGGCCGTGCCTCCTCTTGAACGGGAGTGTCCTCGAACTCTGGGTCTGGGTCGTCGTTTATATTTATTTGACAACGACCGATCGACCCGCCTCCCATGCTAAAATCGCCCGACTCTGAAGTTTTAGTTCGTTTGGCGCTTGCAACCTCGTTTGGAACCGGCGCCCATTTGGCACTTGTCTTCAAAACCGTCCATGCACGAACATGGGGAAAAACATGGCGATACTTGTCTTCATATTTACGCATCGCCTCTTTGAAAATCATTTCCTCGTTAAACCCACTTGGAGGATTCACGTATAACGGATTATAAAACTTGATGAACTTCCCGATTGTAGCATTCATTTTCCTCCACTTAGAACTTATGGCCTCCTGCTTGCGATAAACTCCTTGCTAAATCGTTTGGTGAAATTTCTTTCCTACTTCGACGTATAAACTGTCTCCCATTTGATTAGTCCCTAGATTTTTAAATAAAACGTATATTAGAGAACAAAAAAAATATAACAAGTATTGTATAGTACTAAAAAAATTAAATGTAACAAGTATTGTATAGTAATAAAAAAATAAAATGTAACAAGTATCGTAAATTTTTTTTTACCAACTATGGGATCTTTCGACGTAGCCAAATACGCATTCGCTAACGCTTCTTCTTCTATTTTCGTCCATGTGACTTTTTTGAACTACCCTTCTTCTTTATCTTGACCTTGTTTTTTTCCCCTTCCCCTTCGAACGTTCGACTTGTGTTTCGGGCACAACCTCCTCCACCTCATCTTCTTCTTCATCTTCGGGTTCAAAAATGGGTTGTCGTTGTGGTTGTTGTGACGTTTGTGTTTGGAGAAATGGATGGAATGGCGGAGTTTGCAAAAGTTGGGTAAAGGATTGAGGGTTATGGTGCATTTGCATATGACTAAATTGGTTAAAAGTAGTGGGGCTTTGGTATATTTGGAAATATTGGGTGAAAGGGTTGGGAGTTTGTTGGAAACCCGAAAATGTAGCCCAAGTTGGATCCATTGGCATCGTGTAACCCGGTGTCGTGAACGGGTTTGGATTCGGGTTGTTTTGATTACGTTGTGGTGTTTGATTCGGGTTTGGGTTGTTTTGGTAGGGACCCATTGCAAAATATATAAACTATTTTATAAAAAGTGGTGTTTGATATGTGGTGAAAAATGGTAGATTTGTTTGGTTTAAATAGGATTTCAAATAACCTTTTTTATTTTTATTTTTTATAAACGGTCGAATTTAAGGTCCAACGTTCACATCCAACGGCTCTTTGCAAATCCCAAGACAAAATCAGGCCCGGCATGAAAGGCAAGAGGGTGCCGGGCATGCCGTTGCCGCGCCAGGGGGCGGTGTAGCCCGGCACGGCATGGCGATGCCGGCCCTTGCCGTGCCCCACACCTAGCAGTCTACTAATGTTTATCCCTTGTGGAATCTATTATTAATCCATAACAATAGTTGTGATTTGATATCCACCAACTAATGTTCATGTAACACAAGAAAACATATCATATCTAAAGTTTAAGTTCAATAGGTTTTTATTAACTTTATAGAAATTAGTAAATTAGCTTAGTATTCAAAGGCCAATAATTTGCTAACAATGTTTTCAATGTCATAAAGCATTTGTATAAAAAAATACAAAATAATTGAAATAGAGAAAAGAATGGATTTGCACTTGAACCACACACTGTGAGAGAAGGGGGCATTATTGTTTCATCACTTTTGACTGGCAAAATCCCGTGTCCCCACATCCCCTGCACCTACCGCTTAATCCATACATAATCAGATCGAATCAAATAATGAAACTAGCTCATAATATTCTTTTACTGTGGCATATCAATGATTTTATTTTATTTTTGGTTAATTTCATATATAGGATAAGATGAGAATAAGAAAAAGATTGTTAATAAAGAAAAATTTATAAAAGGAGTATTGACTTTAAATTTTTCAAATTCAAGAGTGAATTAATTTTTTTTGAAAGGTGAGAGTGAATTAATTTTAAGACAAAGAACGTAATTGAGTTATTTTTTTCCCTTCTTTTTTAGTAAATGTAGTGACCCAAATGTAATTTACTTTTGATGAATCTTTTTTCTTAACGGGAGAAAAATATAAAATGCACTGTATATCTATACAAAAATTTTAAAAATTTTGGTTGATGGGACGATGAAGTCTAATCTAACACAATTTAAAACACGAGAGGGAAAAAATAATTTGATTAACATTTTTAAGTTTATAGGTTTTAAAAATTATTATATTTAAATTTTAGAAGGACCACCCACCTTTTAGTGGAGTAGTATGGGGGACTAATGATAGGTGACTTGAGGCCTAATGGTCACAAGTTTGAGCTAGGGATGGCAACGGGCCGGGTTTGGGACGGGTATGGCTAATCCCAACCCCGTACCCGGTTATAAAAACTTGTCCCATACCCGGCCCAAAACCCATCGGGTATGGGACGGGTAATTACCCGTCGGGTATCGGGCATACCCACGGGTTTCGGGTATACTAGTGGGTTTCAGGTTTCGGGCATAACTATCGGGCGTCAACGAGTTAAGTTTGAAACCAATATATATTCAATATGTCCATCCTTGATTCTCCATTTAGTTTTGTTTTTAGCCCAACAAAAAGACTACTGCATCTCATTCCCAACAAAAAGGCACATCCAGATTCCAGAAAAAAAAAAAAAAAAACTAGCTCAACTGCTACATTTACTCCAACTACTGCATCTCATTTCTTTATTTATTTTTCCTACAATTAAACAAATAATTGAAAACTTACATTAGCAAAAATAATATGATAATCGATTAATCCCCACAACATTGAACACATGAAATAGAGATCGTACAAAAACTTACAATTGGACAATTGAGTAAATATAACTTATACTTCTTTTAATCTTTGGTTAGGAACAAAAAAATTATTGAAGTATTGAACTCAGTATGTATAATTTGGTTATCTACACAGAATAATAAAACTATAACTTACTCTTCTTTTAATCTTAGGTTGGAATTTGAATGCCTAGTGAATGATTTAGAGAAGAGAAGGGAATAATAAAAAAACTACCAGAATAATAAAAAAAACTACCGATCTTTTTTGTCCCTTGGTGGCTTAGAGAAGAAGACGAAGTTAGAAGCTTCATGCTTGGCGCCTTGGCTGCTTGTAAAAGAAGAGTAGTTGAATGATAGACTTTTGTTAATCAGACTCAGGAGGGAAAATTGGGGGGAAAAGTAGAGGGTAAAAAAAATTGGCGGGAATTTATGATTGGGATTTGGGAGTTAATAAATAATAGGTAAGTAAAAAAAATATTTATGTAGTATATTAACGGGTAAACGGGCATATAAAATCAGGTAATCGGGACGGGTAGACGGATATATATAATCGGGTAAACGGGCATATAAAACCGGGTAATCGGGCGGGTAAATGGGTTTAACATTAAATCCCATACCCGTCCCAAATTTTCAAAACAAATCCCATACCCGGACCCATACCCGTTTACCCGACCCCAAACCCGTCCCAAATGTGTCGGGTATCGGGTTTTCCCGTCGGGTTCGGGTTTGATTGCCATCCCTAGTTTGAGCCTTGAGAGATACCAGGTTTTACCGATTATTCGCTGTCGTGCCATTGGGTGTGTGGGTGGTCAAATTTTCCCTGGATTGGTAGACATGGAGGATCGGGTGCCCCGTGGGTATCCTGAATTCGTCATAAAGGGATTCCCACAGCAGCCCGTGACGACTTTATTGGCCTTTCAAAAAAAAAAAATTAGAAGGGTTATTTAAAATACAACATATTTTAGAGGGTGTTTGGGATTGAGTTGAGGAAGTGCTTGTTGACTTTTTGGCTTCTTCAAAAAGCCAATAAGCTTTTTGTCTATCATAGAAGCACGTTTAGTTTTTAGAATAAAAATTACAAATCTATCACGCATAAAATCAATTTTCATAATAAGCTACGTCAAACACTTTAAAAAGAAACAACTTAGACCATATGTAGCGGTAGAAAAAATTCAAGCCCCTCACTTGAGCATTTTTTGACATGTGGCATGTGGGTCTCACTAGGGGCTACGAATAACTTGAAATAAAAAAGGGGTGTAATGGTTTCAACTTTCAAGCCCATTTTAAGCCCTAGTGGGACACACTTGATATTTATTATTATTTTTTTAAATTTAATAAAAAAATAATATTTCATTCGAGTCGGGTTCGGTATTTTACAATATGTTTTATGTTATAAATTAAATTGGTTAAGGTATTTTATGCCATACTTATAACTTAAAATAGAAATTGGTATGAGATTTAATAAATAAAACATAAATGTTTTATATATGTTAGTGTTTTTTGTACTAAAATATTAATAATTTTAATACACTAGTTTGCGAAAAAAATAAAAAAAAATCAGGTTGAACGGGTCGGGTTTGGGTCAACCAGAGAATATTCAGGTCAGTTCGGGTTCATATGTATGTCACAATTTTCAGGTTCAGGTCAGGTTGGACCCGCCAACCCCCGAACCCGACCCATTAAGCACCCCTAGTTGTTGGTAATTTTGAATAAACTTTAGGTTGGAATGTTGGTAAAAATAAACATTTTACAAAGGTATTTTTGGAATTTTCGTTTCTTATTTGTTAGAAAGTGTTTTTAGGTTAGTGTTGAATATGTACCTGGCGAATGTTGACACAATTCACTACTAATATAGTTTATATCGAAAGTTGATATTGAAATGTACATAAAAATAAACAGTTAATGATTTCCAGCCTAATTTGTTTGGGGTAGGGTGGGTTTTTCCTTAGGGGTTACCATCTTGGGGTAGGTCACAGGTTTGATCCATGCACACCATAAAAAAAATTTCCCGTGACGGTTTGAGCTTAGATAAGGAGGGCACCGACGTGTGGGTAGGGATTCGAACTTGGGACCGCTAGGTAAGGTGGTACAAGGATTTATACTAAACTAAGCCTTTCAAAAAAAAAAAAAAAAAAAAAAAAAAACATAAAAATTAAAACTTTATTTATATTGGTTTAAAATATAGGCATGACTGGGTCCGAGACGTTCTTTGGGACATTTTAAGAAGGGCTGGGATCTCAGCAAAAAAAGAGGCTCCTGTGAATTTTCTCTCGGACCCCGCAGAAGGGAGATCCACCCTACGTCCAGCAGACCTGCTTGTCTTTGGGTGGGCCGGGGGGAAACACACTTGTGTTGACATAATAGGTGTATCTCCCCTGGTTGGTTTGAGGGATAACGGTTTTATAGTAGGGCATGCGGTGCGGAAAACAGAGTCGAAGAAAGTTGAGAAACATGCTAAAGCTTGTGAGGAGAGCCAACACGTTTTCGTACCCCCTGACATTTGATACCTTTGGCTCCTTGGCACCGGAAGCCATCCGTTTCCTGACCAGGGTCCAACGGGTTATTCATAGCAATGTCTCGGCGCCGCGAGGGCATGGGTTCGGTTTTAGTAGGTTAGGGTTTGCTATTCAGAAGGGGGTGGCGGCGCAGCTTGTTGCCCGCCTGCCCGCTATCTTGATGTAATTTGTCACGGTTATGTGTTTAATATATTATTTTAACATTTTGACCAAAAAAGAATTTTTTTTTATGTGAATGCTGCATACCTTTTGTCAATTTCATATACTATGTATATAAATATATATATATATGTATGCATAATGTACGTATGGACTATGGTGAGACAGAACAGGTTCAAAATGTGCAACCTTCTACAACCTTTAGATTTATTTTTGTTTCTTTAGATGCAACATTCTTAACACATTTCTATTTGTAAAAACATTATGTTAGGCACAAATAATAAAAATACATAAAAGCTGTTGTAAAGGTGTGTAAATAGGTTGCAAAGTCACAATAATAGGTGTGTTTATAGATAGCTACAGAGAGAGGGAGATAAGGTGGAAAGGATCATATGATAACCTCGAATTTGGTGGAAACAAATTTGGATGATCGATCATCTAGCTAGATCAATGCTTGTGAAACACGATAGTTCTGTAAATTTTGCATATGTACTTGGTGTGCATGTTTAAAGGTTTAGTTTGTTGCAATGTCATAAAAATAATTTCACAAGAGCACATGGTAATCCAAGCACAACTAGAGTTCAACTAGAGTATAAAACCCAAAAAACTACATTAACATTTTTTTAAAGCAACCGTGGGAAAGAGTGAGCTGGTTAACCTATTACACAACCTCCTGTTTGTCCATTTATAGCTTATGTGTTCCTTATTATTTCCTACTTAAAATTAAAATTATTATGTATCAAGTACTCAGCAGTTAATGCAGCAGTTATTACTTGTAATTAACCTCCTGAAAATGGAGACTAGAAAATTTTGATTAACTACTTGCCAATGCCAACCAAAATTACACATCTGTGTTTAAACATACCCATAGTAATAACAATTATTTAGACATCTTGCGTTACATGATCAGCTGTGGCGGATCTATAAATTTTTTTAGGAGTAACATTCAAATTTTTTTTACCGCAATTGTGAATTCATATAATCTTGATTTTAAAAAAGCGCGCCTCAGGTGCATTGAGGCGCGAAAGGCATCACCTTATGTGACCTGGGGCGCACGACGTACATGAAGCGCAACTGAGGAGCGTTTCGTTGCAAAAATGGGCCTGAGGCGCACGCCACATATACACTACCCTTATTTGTGTGCATGCAATAGAAGAATGTTATACAACAAGCTTTTAAGGTTGTACAACATACACTTCATTGAGGTATTTTATCAAACAGTTGGAGTGCATTACTGAATCAATCAAACATAATACATTTTGTTGGTTATTTCAACCCTAAATTGACAAGTTATACACCATGGTATAATTAACTTATACTAGTCAAACTATGTCATAGTCTTTTATAAGTGAAAATGCCAAATCAACCTAACTAAATTGTGGAGAAAAGAATACCAAAATAAAAGCAAAAAAGATAGTATATGTAAAGTTTTAAAAGAGTTTTCAAACCTGAAGTGCATTCAACAGTTCCAACATGTCTTTGTTTATCCTTTGTGAACATGAATCTTTACCATGTCCAACTCAACCTACAGATAATTAAGAAAAATTGTAACCAAGGTACTTAGATAAAATATGATCAAAATTAGAGGACAGAAGTGAAAAACTAAGGCGAATATTTCATCAAACACTTGGTATGCATATATTCTAAACATTATAACCAGCTAATAAAAACAGAGATTTACTCACAATATACTCATATGCATTTACTGGACAATTAATCAAAAATAATATAATCAATTATAACATCCAAAACCTAATTTATAATTACTAAATTCCTAGAACACATAGACTTGCTGCTATCTGAACAAAAAGTAAGTCCAAACGTTTTTTTTATCTGTGAAGGTGAAAGTGGGGTAGGGAGGGTTGGGCTTGTTGGACTTGGGGTAATGTGTGTTGTGACCCGCGAGCGAGCCAATGAGCTATGTGGCTCGCGAACATCACAACCCTCACGCGTTAACGGTCCCGCGAGCAAGCAGACGCGAGCCTGCTCGCATGCAGTGGCGGATCTAGGAATTTTTTGCAGTGGGTTCACCCTTTTTAGATGCTCCGATTTCACAGGACCGGACATAAAAAATGTGGTTCGGTTCGACGATTCGGGTCAAATAAGTGAATGATTCGGAGAGTGGTAGATTGGCAATGGCCAGTGGTTTCTTACGAGGTCCGCGGGGGGGGGGGGTGCCGGAGTGTCGGACTACAGGCGGTTGCGTGGTGTGTCGTGCGGCTGTGGTTTGGTGTGTGATCGCACGTTACATTTGAATGAGAGCGGAAACAATGACATATTTAGGTCTCGTATGATTTACATAATCTAATGGAATTGACAACGGAAATGGAAATCATTCCATAAAAAATGGTGTTTGGTTACAGAAGATGAAATTTGAATAGAATCAATTACTACAATCATGAGAAAACTAACTTTCCATCCTATATGAGATGGAATTTAAAATACTCCCATGGAATGTTTTTTTTTTTTTTTTGAAAAGAAAACTTCATTAGAAACACAAACTCAAAAGGTCCACAAAGCAAGGACCAAAGAGCGAAAGAGACTACAAAACGTTAACCCAAGGGATACATACACCACACTTTCCATTCTATATTTTTATGTCTAGACCTATGACGAAACCAAAAAAACGAAGTAGACTTAACACATTCTACTATCTCTATAGGTCTTCGGCTTTTATTATTAAACATCCGATTGTTTCGCTCATTCCATATCACCCACATGGTTGTATAGAAAATGCCTCGCAAGATGTATCTCGAGCCTTTGGTACATGTAGAAAGATCCACAGATTGCATAATGTCCCCAATATCAAAAGCAAACGTGTGAGGGAGGCGACACCACGATTCAATACGATACCATACCTCCTGAGTAAGTAAACAACCCGTGTATAAATGCAAAGCCGATTCCGTGTCCGATAAACAAAACTTGCAAGCCGTGTCTTGAATGGAAACTCCCCATTTTATAAGCTCCGAGATCGTAGGCAGACGGTTTAATACAAGACGCCACACCATAACTTTACACTTCAAAGGAACCCATGACTTCCACTGAATCGGGGATTTAGAGGTCAAAAGATCTGATTGTGAGATAAGCTTCTTAACTGAAGCCGCTGAGAAGACACCATCTTTATCATATTTCCATTTCCAAGAATCCGCTCCATCACGCCAAGGCATATCGTGTATATCGTTAAGCAGGCTGAACAACTCCAGTATTTCCTCAGCCGAGGATGGTTGCTGTCTCCATTCCCACTGCATGACTTTAGTGCTATTGACGCGAAGAATCCGTTGTGAAACGGGGATCCATTTAATCTTTTCAAGTCTGAAAAGATTAGGCTAGCAAACTCGGAGTGGCACGTCTCGCAACCAAATGTCTCCCCAAAAACTTATCGATGTTCCATCTCCGATAGTTCCAATGAAAAACGAGTTGAGAGCTACCCCATTTGGAAGTTTCTTCTCACCCACTTTAACTATGTCTTTCCAACAACCATTCAACGCCGCACTGCAAGGAAGCAAAGTCCAAGGCCTACTTGCCCCATGGCAACCCAAAATAATTTTCTTCCATAACATATTTCCGCCATTTTTAAAACGCCACGTCCACTTTAATAACAACGCATCATTAATCTCTTGAAGTTTAGTAATCCCCAATCCCCCTTTTTGTTTGGGCAATGTAACGATATCCCATGCGACCCAATGGATCTTCTTTTCTACATTGCTGCCCGCCCATAAAAATCTTCTCATAATCAACTCAATAGAGTCAATGACCGCCTTAGGAGCTTTGTAAAGAGAAAGATAGTAGATGGGTAAGTTTTCCAATACCGATTTAATGAGGACCAAGCGGCCTCCAATGGATAGATTTCTAGCCTTCCAAGATGCTAGACGGTTTCTAACCACCTCAATAACCGGGTTCCAATTGCTAATCCGGGACATCTTTGCACCAACTTGAATACCGAGGTATTTGAATGGAAAACCACCTCGTTTGCATCCCAAAAAATCCATTACATTGTCTACCTCCCAATCTTCCACTCCGACCCCAAATAAGTTAGACTTGTGTAAATTAATGCGGAGACCCGAACATAGATAAAAGATGCGAAGAACTCTAGCGATGGCTTGAATATTATCCCGTGACCAAGTACCCACTATAAGGGCGTCATCAGCAAACAACAAGTGGGATAACTCAATATCTTCGTTCGTGAAGCGCACTCCTTCGAAAATACCAATTTCTTGCGCTTTCTTTAACATCCACGATAAAGCTTCCATGACGATTAAGAACAAAAAGGGAGATAACGGATCACCTTGTCTAAGGCCTTTTTCGCACCTGAAATCAAAGGTTGGGGATCCGTTAACTAACACCGCGGCTCTAGCTGACTCGCAAACACCTTTTATCCATTTGCACCACGTCGATTGGAAACCCATCTGTGTCAAAATGGACAATAAAAATGCCAATTAACATTGTCATATGCCTTTTCAAAATCAATTTTCAACAAAAAAAGCCTTTCTATTTCTTTTCTTTAGCCAACCCATAACCTCATTAAGGACAAGAGGACCATCAAGAATAAAACGATCTGCTAAGAAAGCCGATTGAGTATCCGAAATGACTTGACCCATCACCTTTTTGAGCCGGTTAGCAAGGATTTTAGAAATAACCTTACTAACCATCCCAACTAAAGTGATAGGCCTATAATCCTTTAACCCCAAAGGAGATTTCACCTTCGGGATAAGTGTAATGAAAGCCGTCCCACACCCCGGATTAATTTTCCCGGAAGCGTGAAACTCCAAAAGAATATTATAAAAAATTTCCTCAAACAAGTCCCAAAACCGCTTAACGAAGCGAAAATTGAACCCGTCAGGGCCCGGAGCCTTGTTAGAGCCGCAATCAAAAACCGCATCTTTAATTTCTTGTCTCGTGAACATGGATATTAAATTTTGGCACTCGGTTTCATTAAGCTTCTTTATCCCTTCACATAATAAACCCGGCCGAGTGGGATGTTTTTCTTTAAAATGGTTACGGAAAAACTTTAGCACCTCTCTCTTGATAATAGTTGGTTTTGTTATCCAACTCCCATCGATCATAAGCCCCGGAATAGAGTTAGTAGCCTATCGGCCATTAACTACACAATGAAAAAAGCTAGAGTTTTCGTCACCCAAAGAGGCCCATTTTACCCGGGATTTTTGATGGATATCCCTGGTCCTGTGCCGCTCAATCTCCTCAATCGCAACTTTGCATTCTGACCAAATCCACAAATCCGTTTCCTCCAAGTCATTTTCTTCCATACGGGACTCGAATTCTTCCTTTTCTTTTCGAAGGGTAGCTTCTGTTTCTTTTTCAATATTGCTATAAGAATTAAACCACTCCTTCAATGCCCCACGAAGTCTTTTAAGTTTGTTCAGCAAGTTTAAATCAGCGGGATTTTGTGCAACCCAACCATTCCAAACGGAGATCACAACATCACTACACCCGGGTCTATCAAGCCACGAGTCAAACATTCTAAAGGGTTTAGGGCCAAAATTAGTATCAATAATAGAGAAAACCAAGGGGGAATGGTCCAAAAGCTCTCTATTTAACACCCGAACGCAAGCATTTGGCCATTGGTTATAAGAACTATCACATACAAAAAATCGATCAATACGGCTCCATGTGCAAACCCCTCGTCTATTAGACATATAAGTGAATTTCGAGCCACTAAGATTATATTCTCTTAATCCTGCTGAATCAATGAAATCATTAAAATCGTTAGTGCAAACCATATCAAATAAAGAATTTTTCCGCTCCTCCCGACTTCGGACAGCGTTGAAATCCCCAAAAACTATCCACCACCCTTCTAACGATTGAATAAGATTAGTGATCTTATCCCAAAGTCTTCTCTTATCACCGTTATTTTGTGGGGCATAAACGTTGAGCAAATTAATTCTCACAGAACCCGCATAAATTGTTCCCGCCACATGCAAAAAATTCCTGTCTTTATTCACCGAATCCTTCTTGAAAACCTTAGGATCCCATAAACTCACCAGACCACCCGAGTTTCCACAAGCACTAACAAAATCAAATTCCAAACCCGTTCCTCCCCAAAAATTAGTAGCTACCGATAAAGGAAAATCACTAGCTACCAAAGTTTCTTGCATACCAACAAAGGACACACCATAATTATTTTTTAATTTTTTAATCCAACCCGCCTTACCACAAACCCCTACACCACGAATATTGATGGAAAGACAATTCATTTGATACCTCCTTGTACTCCTTCATAAACAATCGATCCCATGACCATCTCCTGGGCTTCTACTAAATCCGCTCCCAATCGCTCCCCCAAGGCTATAGTAGCATCCGACTCCTCTCTAATATACACATTGTTATTGTCTTCCATATTATCTGATCCAACTGGGCAATTGTCACCGAAGATTTGGTCCATCATTGTTGAAGTGTTACGGCCCATATACTCCCCGTCCGGCCCACTATCATCATTCCCATTCAAAAGTGGGTCCAAACCAAAAATATCTTCATCCCCTTTGGGCTTCTTACCCACCTTCGTTTTCTCTATGCTGCTTGAATATGCCGGGTTGGGCTTATTAACAGAGCCCAAAAAAGATTTTTTTTTTCATTTATGCACTACATTGCCATTTACAATCCCATTATTAATAGGCCCATCATTAATATCAACTTCCAATTCCTTGTCAAAGTCAAACGAGTGGGCTGGCATGAAATTAACTTCATCATTAATGTGATCCTCCAAATTCTCCCCAATTATGGGAGCATTGACTGCATTCAAATCGACATTAACTCCGATTGGAGTTACCAAATCTGTTTCAAATTCCGTAACCGGTGGAACAATACCGGAACCTTCCTGAACATCACCGTCGTCCTTAGCCGGACTTTTGGACACCTCTGACATTGAATCGTTGGAATTCTCGGGGGATGGTACCTTATAGAACGCTGGAACCCACTCCCTAGAATCCTCCGAAATCCACACCGAAAATTTTCTGTCCCTCCACGATAGCTTTACTTCTTCGTTAACTCGTTTCCCTTCCCCTAGCATAACTCCAATAAACTCATGTGAAAGATCAATGTCCATCTCCGATCTAAGCGGCATATGAACAATCTTTCCAAACGCCATGCCGACTGCTTCAATAACTTCTGTGCACAAAAGTTGCAAAGGAATACCCACTATTTTCAACCACGCCAGCCTCTCATATGCAAATACTTGCCCTTCCCATATGTCTAAAGAAGAAAATCTGCCAATTATTTCTTTAGCATCTTGAATAAATTTCATCGCAGTAGGGTTATCTTCAAACGACAACAAAACTGATAATCCCCCAAGGTATTGGATCGTACAACTTCCAGGACATACATCATTAACAATCAAATAAATACTTTTAAGGGCCTCCAAATCCAACATCCTTGCAACGACAACTTTACCTTTCAAATCCTTATACGCATTGACATGATTGTCAATGATCACCTTTTTCTCAGTCTGTCTACCTGTCAACATGTCCGAGAATGATCTTGAACCGTTAAACGTAGTCGTTTGACTCAGAGCCTTTCTGTCGTCCTTTGTTGTGTTCTGTTCCCCGTTAGCATTCTTATTAGTAGGTTCCGTCCGTAACTCACCTTCTTCTAGAGTGAATCTGGCTATATTTGCTTTCAGCCAACAATCTCCAATACGCGTGTTACATATCTGCCTTATCAAATCCCTGCTATCTTTCACATCCAGAAAGGATACAAAGCCAAACCGATTTCCTCCTCTATCTCTTTTCCGGGCTATGTAAAGATCGTAAATATCACCGTATGGCCTAATGAAATCCGACAAATCGTTACCACTGCACTTCTCAGGAAGATTAGTGATGAAAACCTTTGTAATACGATTGAAAATAGTTGCCGGAATAGGCGGTTTAGGGTACCGGCGGGACATACCTTAGAGAGTATTCTTTTCTCCCATGGAATGTTTAAGCGTTATCAAAATACCCCCATCATCATAAAAACAATTTCTTATCTCAAATGCATAGCGATGAGGTCAACAAGGGATGCGAGAATATAAAGGGTAACCATGTCAACTTATCTATAAGTCATTTTCATCTCTAATTAGCTACCTCATCATCATCATCATCATCATCATCATACTCAGTTAATCCCACCTATAGCAAAGCTAAGGTAGGGTCTGAGGAGGGTAAGATGTAGACAGCCTTACCTCTACCCCTAAGAATAGAGAGGCTGCTTCCAGTGAGACCCCCGGCTCGATGTGGTTTGGTATCAAGCCTTGGACATAAGGCACAAAACACTTAACAATCGGGACAAACCCGATCGGTGCATGTACCCCTTTGTCTTTTGGCTATCAACGCCACCACATGATGCATGATTAACCGTCGGTCGTTTTTAACGTTACTTTCACGAAATTAGTAAAACAACGTTAAAACTAGTGCAACTTTACTTTTGCCTCCCGATGGCCACACATATATACATTATATGCGTACACCGTAAGTGGGGCGTAAAAATAAGAGGTGTAAACCATTGAGCCAAGATAAGTTTTATACTAGGCACAAATTATCTATGGGTTCATCCCAATTTTTTATATAAGCTTTCTACCAAAAATTTAAAACCGAGTGGGTTCGCGTAAACCCGCTCCTCGGTATGTGGATCCGCCCATGCTCGCATGGGCTAGCGAGGAAATAAAAGGAAGAGTCGCGGGTGGAAACGACAGCGTGAACGAGCAGGCTCACCTTGAGCCATAACAGGGTCAAGTGTGTGAACTCAAACTTTATCAATTGCCATATCATTGTCTAAGTGGCTTGAAATGATAGGATAATACTTGTGCTTACTTTGAGTCACAACACATAGCCTAATAGCTTTGTTCAGTAGTATTAATAACAGTAATAGAAATTTATTCACATGTGTTAAATTGTTAATTACTTTAACCCTAATCTACTCTTAAATTAACACCTTACATTTATTACTATACTTCAAGTCTTCAACCCGCAATACCTCATGTATAAGATGATTTGTTAGACCATGTGTAGTGGGGGGCTTTATATATAAAGCCCTCCTTTTTTATTGGTCCACGTGGCAGCTGAGTCAGCATAGAGAGATAAAGTGAAAAAGGGGTGTGGTGGTGGGGCTTTATTTATAAAGCCCCTATTAATATTTTATTATATCTTTTAAATTAAAAAAACAATAAAATAATAATAATAAAGAGAGAGAATATGAGGTGTCATGCTTTGATTGGTGGGGTTTTTTTTCTTCCGGGCGTTACTTATATCACGCCAAAGCTGATTTTTGTAAAATGAAGCCCCCCGTAGCGGTGTGTGTGTGTGTGGGGGGGGGGGGGGGCGCTATTTTTTTTTCAACATAACGACCTCCACTACGTAGGGTATTATGTTAATAAGATAAAAATGGAGTGGGGTATAGAGTTATGTAATTCTCACAATTGTCTATTTGTATTTTAATCTATATCCATCATCCCTCTGTATAAAACTCTATATAAAAGTGTATATTATCCTTAAATTCGATTAAGATCCATGTTTTGGGGTTGAAAAAAAATATTTTATTACACGTTTGCCGATAAATTAGAGTATGTAATATCATCTGAAAAAATTAGGGTATGTAATATACATGATTTTAAGAGTTTTGAGCCAAAAAAATCAAAAAAAGCGCCGAGTGGATATTTTAAAAAAAATAAATAAATAAGTTTTTTTTGTGTTACGTATGTTACTCAAAAACAGACATGTTACATATGTAACACAAAAAACTTATTTATTTATTTTTTTTAAAATATCCACTCGGCGCTTTTTTTGATTTTTTTGGCTCAAAACTCTTAAAATCATGTATATTACATACCCTAATTTTTTCAGATGATAAAAAGTTCGGGAAGTCAGAGTTTCCCGGGTTTCTTCGTTTTGAGTAGGTTTTTATTTTAACCACCCCTATATATATATATATAGGGGAGGGTTATCTTGAGAACGCTAAATATTGTGAGAACCGTGAGAACAAGTACAAAAATCAATCAAAATCAATTTTTTTTAATACAAATCCCATTATAATCAAAATGCAACATTAATAAATGAATTTTCTTTTCAAATAATCCATCTTTTCTTGCAAAAACACTTTCAAATTAACTTTTTACACATGTGTAAATGAAACAGTTTACACATGTATAAACAGCAAATTTACACATGTGTAAAAACAAATTATTTTCGTATACGTTTGAATATTTACACGTAAATTGTGTTTTGGGGATTGTATTTTAGTAATAAAGACAAGTGTAAAAAGAAATTTTGAATTTGAATGGTTTTAGATGCCGTTCTCACGGTTCGCACGAAATATAGGTGTTCTCAAAATAACTTTCCCCTATATATATATATATATATATATATATATATATATATGGGTGGTGATATTTAAACCCCCCAGCTTCTATTTTCACCCTCAGAAGCGCCTCGCTTAGGCCTAAGCGAGGCGCCTGGGTGCTGAAGTCGAGGAGGTCTGACCTCGTACTGACCTCCTCGGCTGCAGCACCCAGGCGCCTCGCTTAGGCCTAAGCGAGGCGCTTCTGGGGGGTGTTTTATTTTGGTAGTTTTTTGGTGTTTTGAGTTGTTTTTTTTTTTAATTTAATAATTATAAAAAGTTATAAAAAAATTAAATGTCAGTTGTTATCCGAGAGATAGCGGTCAACGATTAAGACAACCTGAAAACAACCGGATACCATGGATCAGAGAGATTCAAGCTAATTAAACTCATATCTCAAGCCGGTGCAAGTTATGTTGTAACGAAATCATTCTCACATGAATATCCTGCGTAAAGGACTAAAGCCACATATCTTGCCATTAATACCAACTGAATTTTACTTGCTTGCATGAAAAGTTCATTGTACGATGTCTTTTTCAGAGGACCTCGACTCTTGAGATGTTGCAGGTGTTTGAAAAGTTTGAACTGAAATTGAACTTTTCATGCAAGCAAGTAAAATTCAGTTGTTTTACTAATTTCATAGTCTTGATACTTTTAAACAATCGGATCGGCGCTAAACAATAGAAAGTAATTACAAATATTGCAAGAGGGTCACTATTCATATATAAAGAACATTAATCGGTTTCATCTTTGTTTTATTGAGTTCAACTTTCCATGATCTACCTTTATCATCTCAGAGAGATATCTGTCAAACGATGGAAGGGAACCCGAAACAATAAAAAGTAATTACAAAGAAGATGATCAAAGATGCTACAACATAACTTGCACCGGCTTGAGATATGAGTTTAGTTAGCTTGAATCTCTCTGATCCATGGTATCCGGTTGTTTTCAGGTTGTCTTCATCGTTGACCGCTATCTCTCGGATAACAACTGAAAAGTTGTCTCATTAATTCCAATTCCAATTCCAATTCCAATTCCACCGGTGCAATCAGAATCTGAAGAGAAGCTATCATCTCAGAGAGATAGCTTAAATCTCTCTGATCCATGATATGAGAGCATAAGAGAAGAGATAATAACATATGAGCTTCAACATAACTTGCACCGGATGATTGCCAATGAGATTGATAACTGGACAGGTTAGCCAGGTGTTTGTCAAAAAGGTAGAGCACACCACTAGAGCAAAAAGTTGTGTGTATGAATAGTGACCCTCTGGCAAACCTGCCATTATTTAGCGTAAAAAGTTCATTGTACATATACCTCCTTATTTAAAAACAAATCACATCATTGTAGAGGTTACTAGGTTACTCATCCACAATGTTCTTACCTATGAGTTTAATTAGCTTGAATCTCTCTGATCCATGGCATCCACTTTCAGAATCTGAAGAGAAGCTATCATCTCAGAGAGATATCTGTCAAGTAATTACAAGAAGATGATCAAAGATGCTTCAACATAACTTGCACCGGCTTGAGATATGAGTTTAATTAGCTTGAATCTCTCTGATCCATGGTATCCACTTTCAGGCTGTCTTCATCGTTGACCGCTATCTCTCGGATAACAACTGAAAAGTTGTTTCATTAATCTATAAATAAATCCTTACAAAATATTTTTAACTTAAATCTTTGAGCATACCACACTTAGAGGGTCACTATTCATACATAAAGAGTATAATCGTGATGTGATGGATTTTTATATCTGCAACTTAGTTCCTTTTTACCTGGTTGCAAAGGAACTTCAGGTCAGCCAGACCTTTGTCAAAAGCAAGTGAGATTGATAACTTCTCTATGGAAGCAACAAATTCAAAACAGAGGTAGGTTTGCCAGAGGGTCACTATTTATACATAAAGAGTATAATCAAACAAGGGTTGTTATCGGAGAGATATCGGTCAACGATGAAGGCAACCTGATAAAGGCTGAACACGAGTATAATCAAACAGCGATGTCAAGGGTTTTAAGACAAGGAAGATGAATTCAGTTGTTATCCGAGAGATATCGGTCAACGATGAAGGTGTTTTGTATGTATAAAATTGTGAATAATTGTGAGAGTCGATATGAGAGCAATAATACATCGAGAACTAGAGAAACAGAGAATAAGAGAAGAGATAATAATATATGAGCTACAACGACGTCGTATTTTGGAAGCTGAAGTTCGGAGAGAACTAAATATTCGGTTGTTGTTTTTCTTCTCTATACATAGTGACGATAGGCGTTTTCGATTTCCAAATGAATCAACGACTTAAACTTGAGTCACAAAGGAGACATGGTGTTTGACTTTTTTGTGTTTGACCCATCCGGATGTGAAAGACAATATCCATATTTACCTGATTATAAGAGAGGTCGAAGATATTGCTCAATAAACATTATTATTATTATTATTATTATTATTATTATTATTATTATTATTATTATTATTTTATTATATTTGTAATTTAGTTCCTTTGTTTTATTATTATCAAGAATCGGAAATTAGTAAAACGATTTAATAAATCATTGCTCAGACGTTAGGGTAATAAATCATTGCTCAGACGTTAGGGTTTGATAAACACAAAACTTATTATTTATAAAGCAACAAAAACACAAATCGTACCGTGAAATAAAGAGAGGCCCATTAGGAGTGCCGTGGAGGAAGATCGTCGGTTTGCTGTAGTCGATGATGGCGCAGAGGTTAGCGGTAACTTTAAATTTTGAATGATCGTCGGTTTGCTCTCAATATACCAACCAACAGTCGATCCGACTGTTCATTTCTCTCTATAACAAAGTAAAATTCAGTTGTTATCGGAGAGATATCGGTCAACGATGAAGGCAACCTGAAACGACATGAACATTTATAACCTTTCTGTACCTGTGGCCAAAAGAACCTGATAAAGGCTGTACACGAGTTATTTGGACTGTTGCTAAAATAGTTAAACAAAAGCTGAAATTATACAGTTATTTGGAATATTCTTGATCATTACAGTGAGATTGACTGTTATCGGAGAGATATCGGTCAACGAACATCATTCAAAATTTCAACTTCCCGTTCAGGTGCTTAAGTCCACCTTGAAGACTGGATACCATGGATCAAAGAGATTCAAGCTAATCAAACTCATAGGAATCTTGAACGAAATTATACAGTTATTTGGACTTAAGCACCTGAACGGGAATGAAGGATGAAAGCATGACGTGAAACATGGCGTAGTCACATTCAGTCTTCAAGGTGGACTTAAGCACCTGAACGGGAAGTTGAAATTTTGAAATTTTAATATAATTATTATAAAAAATGTTCTTTTGACAAACGTCTGGCTAACCTGTCCAGTTATCAATCTCACTGTCCAACAACTGAATTTTACTTGCTTGCATGAAAAGTAATGATCTGAATTTTACTTGCTTGCATGAAAAGTAATGATCAGGAACATTCCAAATAACTGTTCAATTTCAGCTTTTGTTTAACCCATGATATATCCACCAAATCATTTCTTCAAGTTCATTTCACCAAAAAAGGCATAACTGTAATGATCAGAAACATTCCAAATAACTGTTCAATTTCAGCTTTTCAGTTGTTATCCGAGAGATAGCGGTCAACGATGAAGACAACCTGAAAACAACCGGATACCATGGATCAGAGAGATTCAAGCTAATTAAACTCATATCTCAAGGTGGACTTAAGCACCTGAACGGGTGAATACATCTTGCTTTTGACAAATCCATTGTTGTTTCCATAGACATGAAAGGAGGCAAATCGTTTGAAATGGTGAATACATCTTCTTTTGACAGAATTGGGATGATTTGCATGGAGGGTTATGTGCATCACGTATTTTCATTCTTTCCTTGATCTGCAAATATTTGAAAATTATCATTTCTTGACATGCTTGGTAACACCTTGATCTGCAATATTTGAAAATTATCATTTCTTGACATGCTTGGTAACACCTTGAAGACAACCTGAAAGTGGATACCATGGATCAGAGAGATTCAAGCTAATTAAACTCATATCTCAAGCTAATTAAACGAAGCGAAACGGGGAGATGATAGCTTCCATCAATGACAATTATCTCTCTGAGATGATAGCTTCTCTTCAGATTCTGATTGCACCGGTGGAATTGGAATTGGAATTGGAATTGGAATTAATGAGACAACTTTTCAGTTGTTATCCGAGAGATAGCGGTCAACGATGAAGACAATCTGAAAGTGGATACCATGGATCAGAGAGATTCAAGCTAATTAAACTCATATCTCAAGCCGGTGCAAGAGGGTCACTATTCGTATATAAAGAACATTAATTTATTCTGTTTCATCTTTGTTATTTTGATAATTATCGTATTTGCAACTTAGTTCCTTTGATTCATCATTGTTGTACAAAGCTGGATGTTCGTACGGGAAAACCAAAACGAGCAATAAACGAAGCGAAACGGGGAGATATAATTTTCTTGGCTTGGAAACAACTTAAAAGAACCAAAAATGAATTAAAGTTATTTTTTGGTGATTAACAGATAATTTTAAAGAATTAAAAGAAATTTAATTTTTTTTTTAAAAAAGGCCAAACGCCTCGCTTTGGTCAAAGCGAGGCGTTTGCCTGCCTCGCTTAGGCCTAAGCTAGGCGTTTGCCTCCATTGATGTATTAATATATTATTAATCGCAAGTTTCAATACTAGATAATGCACGTAACTCCCTAGGAGTCTTGAAGACGAAATGAATTTTACAAGATACTTGAAACAAGGTATGGATACCATGGATCAGAGAGATTCAAGCTAATTAAACTCATATCTCAAGCCGGTTGATATAGAGTATATCAGAGAAAGATTTAGTTGAAAGTGGATATAACTGGACAGTGATATTGATAACTTCTCTATGGAAGTTGCTACAATAGTTAAACAAAAGCTGAAATTGAACAGTTATTTGGAATATTCTTGATCATTACAGTGAGATATGAGTTTAATTAGCTTAAATCTCTCTGATCCATGATATGAGAGCAATAATCCATCGAGAACTTGAGAAAGAGAGAATAAGAGAAGAGATAATAACATATGAGCTACAACATAACTTGCACCGGCTTGAGATATGAGTTTAATTAGCTTGAATCTCTCTGATCCATGGTATCCACTTTCAGATTGTCTGCATCGTTGACCGCTATCTCTCGGATAACAACTGAACAGTTGTCTCATTAATTCCAATTCCAATTCCAATTCCAATTCTACCGGTGCAATCAAGGATGCTACAGGTATTTGGACTGTTAATCACCAAAAAATATGAGTTTAATTAGCTTGAATCTCTCTGATCCATGGTATCCACTTTCAGGTTGTCTTCATCGTTGTACATATACCTCCTTATCTAAAAGAAACCACATCATTGTACATATACCTCCTTAGCTGAAATTGGACGGTTATTTGGAATGTTCCTGATCATTACTTTTCATGCAAGCAAGTCAAGTCAAAAAAACATTTTTTTATATTGCTCTCATATCATCTCTCTCTATAACACTGAATGCGGTATGCGCGTTAAATTTCATTAAATGCGGCAACACAGGCAAGTCCTCATCTGATAACAACTGAAAAGTTGTTTTACTAATTTCATAGTCTTGATACTTTTAACACTTATGCGTAGATCAAGGAGATTGATGAAGATATCATCAAGATGAGCAGGAATTGTTAACCTTCCCATTGATTTCAAGTATGTTGCCTTGATCGTTGACAGCTATCTCTCCGATAACAACTGACTTTTACTTTGTACGAAAATCGAGATCATCTCATTCCATGTTGCCTTTTCATGCAAGCAAGTCAAGTCAAAAAAACGTTTTTTTATATTGCTCTCATATCATGGATCAGAGAGATTTAAGCTAATTAAACTCATATCTCAAGCCGGTGCAAGTTATGTTGTAGCAGTCAAGATTCCTATGCAAGCAAGTCAAAATTCACCGAACACACTACAATTATTCAAGCTAATTACAACACAACCCCCGGAGTTTGACCGTACTGTTCTTCTTGATCTTGATCTTCACACTTACTTTTCATGCAAGGCATTATTATAAAAACATTTTTTATAATAATTATATTAAAAAAAAACAAAAAACTAACTAAAAAGACCAAAAAAAAAAAAAAAAAAATTGATCCTAAGCGCCTCGCTTAGGCCTAAGCGAGACGCTTAGGTCTAAAAATCAGCTTTTTCTGCCCCTCGTACTGACCTCCTCGAATTCAGCTTCCAAGCGCCTCGCTTAGGCCTAAGCGAGACGCTTGGGGGGGGGGGGGGGTGAAAATAGAAGGAGGGGGGTGGGAATAGACCGAGCCATATATATATATTGCAAAATACGAATCCCAAAATATTATTTATAGAAAACAAATTAATAAAATTATGATATTCAAAATCCTCAATTATTAGTTTTAGACTTTAGAGCATATCCTCGTGTATTTACAAAACATTAAGAAAATGAAAAAGAAAAGAAAACACACACACAAAAAGCAGTAAATAATATGAGTAATACATACACAACACAGACACACAGTTCACACCTTGTAACACAAACAACACGTTAATGATGAGCCCTCAAAAACACACACCCATCCAAGGGCCAGCCTAGTTTGAAATGATTGCAGACACATGCTAGGCGCTGTGTTCCCTACACACATGATTCTCACCCTCTTTGACGTCAAACACACCAACACACACACACACTCGATAATATTATTAATAACAAACAATCAAAACACAACAAATCACTCTCAAACCAAAACACAGAGATTCTTTATTTATTCTTCCAGATAAAGCACAAGGTTGGGGAGAAGCAATATTCTTGTGACCAATGCACACACACATATTCATCTTAACAGTTTCACACATATATAACAGTAATTGAGTTGTTTTATTTTTTTATAAAAAAAAAAAGATGGAGATGATGCAGGACGGAGTAGGAGGAGGGAGAAGGAAGCCGTCGCCTAGAGAGAAGGAGAATAATCGGATGAGAGAGAAACGAAGGAGAGCGATTGCAGCTAATATTTATAACGGGTTAAGAGCACAAGGGAATTATAATCTGCCTAGACATTGTGATAACAATGAGGTGTTGAAAGCTTTGTGTAAAGAAGCTGGTTGGGTTGTTCTTCCTGATGGTACTACGTTTCGTAAGGTATGTTGTTTGTTGTTTTGTTTTATTAATTGTTTTGTTGATAATTAATTAGTTTAGTGTTTTATTGGTTTTTGTTTTTGTTGTTTTTGTTGTTGTTTGTTTGTTTGTTTATTGTTTGTTGGTAGATCTGGAGAGTTGTTAAGTGTGTTTGTTACGGATCAAACAGTTGATTTGGGTGATTTGATGGGTTTTTTTTTTTTTTTTTTAATTGTGATTTAGGGGTTTTAAAGGTGTGGATCTAATGATATGATTTGGAATGTTAATTAATGTTGTTGAGAGTTGATTTGATTAGTTGGTTATGTATAGGTTTAATCTGCTTGAAAGTAGAGGTGTGAAAATGAACTGGTTTGTAACCCGGAACTGATCTGATATAGAAACTGGTTTGAGAATCTTTCAGTTGAAACCGGTCAAAACCGAACTGAACCGATCAAAACTGGTAAAGAACCGGAACCTGATTAGTGATTGGACAAACACTAGTTTTGACTATCGTTGACAAAACCAGTTCCGGAACTGAACGGGTTTGTAATCCGAACTGTAGAGGCGGATCCAGGGAGGGTTCCTCCTCGGTTTGGAAAAAAATTTAGTAGAAAAAGTTGTAAAATCAGTTAAAATCTAAAAAAATCTACGAAAGGAACCCCCTGAAAATCATTCCTGGATTCGTCACTGCCGAACAGACCTGATATAGATACTGGTTGTAACTTGGAATCTACCCGATATAGAAACCATCCGGTTTAATAATCCTTCGGTTGAAACCAGTTTAAACTGAACCGAACCGGTAAAAAACCGGAACCTGTTTGGGAAAAAACTGATTTTACTTATGTTGACCAAAACTGGAACCGGTTGGGAAATTACCTGATTTGTACACCTCTACTTGAAAGCTCACAGAATTTTTGTAAACCTAATAAAAAAATTTGCAGGTATTCATGATTGTGTGCTTTAAATTGCAGGGAATTTGTAATTAAGTTTATAAAGTTGAGTGTTTGTTTGAATTGCAGGGTTCCAGGCCACCGCTGCCTTCAATTGATACCGGTGCAGCATCGAATGCTACAACTCCATGTTCGTCCCAAAAACCGAGCCCATCGTCTTCATCATTCCCTACTCCAATCCCATCGTATCAATGCAGCCCATCATCCTCATCATTCCCAAGCCCGTCCCACCTGGACATGAACAAGAACCCGTTTGCATATCTTAATAACGCCATTCCGGCTTCACTCCCCCCTTTGCGTATCTCAAACAGTGCGCCCGTTACCCCACCGCTATCATCTCCTATCTCAAAGTGCCCCAAACCCAACAACTTCAACTGGGAATCATTCAGCAAACGATCGATTTCCTCATTCAATTTGCCATATTTTGCATCTTCTGCGCCCACGAGCCCTACAAAGTACCAACGGTTCACACCAACAACCATACCCGAGTGTGACGAATCTGACTGCTCCACCATTGACTCGTGCCAATGGGCGAGGTTTAAGAACTACGAACCGATGTTGACAAATCCTAACTCGCCAACTTTTAACCTGGTGAAACCCATGGCTCCGGTGGCTGCAGCGAAAAATGGCGGTTTTGATAATAAGGGAAAAGGGATAGAGTTTGAGTTTGAGAATGGTGGACTGAAGGCTTGGGAAGGAGAAAGGATTCATGATGTTGGGATGGATGATCTTGAGCTTACTCTTGGAAGTGGGATTAATAAAACATAATGTGTGTTTTTACTTTTTAAGTTATGCTAATTCTAAAGTTTATTATTTTTTAAGAAAAAGATTTAGAGGTTAGCATACCAGTGGATTTTCTTGAAGATGCACATTCATGATTCATCATCTAGTGGAAATTATGATATGTCTTTTGAAATTTGGTTAAGTGATTGCAAACCCATTTTGCATTTGTGAAAAAGGTTGGATCTTTTCAACTGTTTGATCAAAAAGTATCAATGGATGTGTTCTTGCTTTCTTGTCAAAGTTTATTCTCTTATATTTAGTTTTAATAGATGCAAGCCGAAGCCGACTTGGTTGGGAAACTTAGGTTGATGCTGCCAGTGACGGAGCAGCTTAAACTTTTAGATGATAGGGGCCGAAAGTCACGTGACTCGATTTTTTTACAAATCGGTGGGGGCCGGACTCATAATATTTGAACAAAATCGGGGAAATTTACACTACTGAGCTAAAAATCAACTCTTATGTTTGATTCATACAAGGTAATATATGCTAAAGTTACACTTTTTGATCATCTATGTACGTTATTAACTTGTCCAGGTTATTGATAAGACATAGATGCATGCATACATATAGATAGTGATTTAAGTCCAATAATAGATAATAAGCGAGTACAGTTATGTTACTATACGACACAACTATATCTTTCATATTTTATCCATTAAGAACATTATAGTATGGCCATCGTGTGTGCATTTACCAAAAGTAACATGGCATGTTTTGGGACCAAAACATTCCCCTCAAATTTAATTCCCAACTAACAACCTCAATCACACTCACATTCTATTCTTTAATATCAAACTCTCATCTTTATTATTTTAAAAGGGTTTGCTTTATTACAATGTGTCAAACTAATTACAACGTTGCGTCTACTTTCTAGTTTTTTTTATTTGTTTTTATAATGAGATTTGATTATTTTTAATTACAATGGTGTGTCGAACTCATTACAATAGTACGTTTAGCTTGTAAGAAAATTGACACAAGCACCTTTACCCCAAAATTCCACGCATATGCACCATCTTATCCCGAATCCTTTTAAAAAAATAATTTCTATAGAATGTATATAGGTGCGCATAAATCATGACTTTGTCAAGCTCGCATACACCCAACTTCTTATTCTCACTCAAAATTTTCTCTATGTTTACGAAGTTTATCAACCCACACCCTTTTTTTTGTTTTGAGTTTAAAAATTCATTGCCTTTATGGATGTACTGAATATACTAACAGAAATCTGCGTATTGCGACGGTACTACACAGTGTTTAGATGTTGAATTTGGTCAAATTTGTGATTTTTGACCCTGAAATTTCAAATTAAATCATATAACTTGAATTTTCTTTTATAAAAAGTGTATATATATATATATATATTTATTTATTTGTTTGTTTAGCTTGATCTGAATTTAGGGTTGGGTTATTCTACAAAGGCTACAAAAAATAAGAAGGGTGATAAGCCACTAGAAAATGACATGTGTCCAAAGGATTAACAAGTGGGAGGGTAATTTTGTCAAAAACATATGCACATGCAAGTCACATGCCATTTCCACCTTCATTTTTAAATGCCCGTAACTTTTTTATACGTCATCCGTTTTTTTAAAAAATTATACAATTAAATTGAGCGTCTTTTTATCTTTAATATGAGTACCATATTGCTATACTTTAGAAAAAAAATTCAAAACCCACTTGCGTAAAACACAATGGAATGTAAAACACAATGAACACCAATTAAATATAGGGTATAAAACACATTCAAGAGTCTAGTAAAACACAATGAACGACATACTAAAGACACAATGAATAGAAGACTAAAATACAATGAATACTTTTTAAAAAAAAAGCTGAAAACCCAGTTGCGTAAGACACAATGGATGACATGCGAAAGACACAATGAACAGAAGACTAAAATACAATGAATACTTTTGAAAAAAAAAAGTTAAAAACCCAATTGTGTAAAACACAATGGACGACATATAAAAGACACAATGAACAGAACACTAAAACACAATGAATAATAAACTTAAACACAATGAACATAATAAAACACAATGTACACCTAAATACAAAACTCATTTGCGTAAAACATAATTAAAAGCATACTAAAAACACAATGGACAAAGTTAAATCATGTGTAGACTAAAAAAACATAAATAACATATTTATAAAGCACACATGCATACTATAACACAATGAACGAGCAGAAAGACATAACGGAGAAGAAAACCCATTTAGCATGAATTTTTTTTTTTCAATTTTAATGTAGCAATGTGGTACTCATATTAAAGATAAAAAAACGCTCGTTAATATGGTGAAATTTTTTTGAAAAAAAAATGTCGTATGAAAAAGTTATAGACGTTTTAAAATGATGGGAGGAATTGACATGTGCATTGCATGTGGAGAGAGAAAGTCAACAAATGTGGTTTTCCTTTTATGCCCTTCCTCTAATTTATTATTTATTTTTTTCAAACAAACTAATCTCAACCATTCAAATATATGATCAATGGATCACAATCCTTCTCACCCTTCCTAGAAAAAGTGTCTTGTTTATTTGATCCTAACTCCTGAATTTAAACATAAATCAAATTGTAATTTAAATAACCTGAAAACACTCACGCTAAACATTCATATTTCACCTATTGCTTTTACATGTTACGGTATAGAGATTCAAAATTAACATCTTTTTTTTTTTTTTTTTTGGGGGGGGGGTTAAAAATTTTGAATAATATAATGTTATACAAACTAATTTTCTTTTTCTTGTTTTTTCTTTTTTTCCTTTAAACTTCAACAATTGAATTGTTGTATTAATAGCATAATAAAAATTATTATGCCTTTTTATAACTAACTATTAATCAATAGAATTTAATTTTTTTATTAAATTGACTTGTTATTTTAATAAAATTACAATTTTACCCTAATATATGAATATGAAATGACAACTTTACCCGTCCAACACCCATTATATAGTAGTATAGTATAGATTACTACATTTTTTTGATGGAAAATGGAGTGGTTAAATAATTTTTGTTTTAATCGTGCGTTGCGGCGGGTGTCTCGACTTACATCAGAGTCAATTATGATTCTTATTATGAAACACAACCCATTCCATGTTTTTAACAATTTATTTCATTAAAAAATAGACATAGAAGTTTTCATTCCGTAGAAAACCCGTACAATGTTGCGGCAACGACAATTTATAACGTGGCACAGGCAAATAATCATGCTCTTTCTTATTTCTAACAGCTATCATATTTTATAGCTAATGCCTTTTAACCGATATCATACCGGGTGATCGTATCAAAAACCAAACACATAGTCATTCAATATTCATACATAGATAGCTTGCAAACCTTGAATAGACCAGCAACCCACTTGATGAATTAAACACCATTAGAAAACATATCACAATGGTATTTTTTTTTACGAATTGTTAACATATATGATTTCCATTTTTTATCAAACACTTTGGAAAAAATATATATTTTTTAGTAAATTATAGATAGATAGATATGGTTTGTGACTTGTGTGTGTGAGAGGGGAGGCCCAAATGTTTAACATTACGTGAGACACAAACATAATGCCTAATCAGGCAAAACAGCCGAGCATGTCTCACGTGACCAGCCACAAATAATGCAATAAACCAAAGACCCTTCTTAATTAAGAATACAAATTACAAAACATAAAGACAAACACCTTATAGTAAAGAATATCATTAGAGGAAATCCACACACATATTTTCTCAAAAATGAACATTCTAATCTTAATCATGTTTTTTTTGAACGCCAACGAAACGTTTCTGTGCGACTACCCATGGGACCCGTAAACTGGCGAACCCAAGAACCCCCCAGGACTATGCAAGGGGCTGGCCAGGGTAGCCAGGCTTGCCCACGAGGTTTCCGAACCGGTAAAAACCCGATCCCCCACCCGTTCGAAGACCCGCTGTGGAGAACCGGTAAAATCCGGGCGAGATCAGGACTCGAACTCCTGACCATAGGTAAGGAGTCATCCCTCATTTCTCATTAATGTCTTCCAAATGTAGCTAGTGGGAATTGAACCCAAGCCTCCCGTAGGAAACCTAGGCCCTCAACCAACTGGGCTACACGTGTTGGACTAATCTTAATCATGTTAAATGACAAAAATACTAACATAATTATCGGCCGCCAGATTAGCTATGTTAGCCCTTGATAATCTTAATTTAAGTAATTCATTCACTCTGGTAAATATAAGTGTCGTCTAAAATGTTAGTTTCCTGTTTTGTTTGTTTAGTCACGGGCTTTAGATCCCTTTTAACACTTTTAACAATGATATTGCACTCAATAGATCTGAAACATGATATAAGATGGTCATTAACCATACCAAGATTCGCATGAACGAATAGATGATGGCCGGGGGACCTACACAGCGAAAACCTCTTTTTATCCAATCCTTGCTTAGGAAGTTATGCGTTCTGTCTTGGTGTTTTAGCTGCTGCTTGACATGCATAGCCTTATCTATAATTTAGTGACTTGTTTATATTAATCCAGCTGAAAGAACCAAAACTATTGATGAATCTGCAAAAGATGGCACCATTTAGTCAAACTTGCTATGTTGACTGCCAGTAAACCAAAGAATTTGTGGGATAATTTGATAATTGACGACTCAAAACCAGTACTAAGCGTGGAGGTAAGTGAATCTTTGGGGAAGGTGAAAGAAATAAGGATCAGAGCGATTGTAAGTGCTCAGAAACCTGCAAAACAAACGCTGGTTAATCTCATCACAGAGAGGGGGGTCTCTCTGTGACCACTCTCCGGTGTGAGAATAAGTAATTAGAGATTTCAGGAATAAATGGTGGTTCGAGCTAGAGAGAGTTTAGTATAATTGTGCACCTTAATCCCGAGTTTTGAGGAGGTAACGTCATCATGTAGTCATGGCCGAAGTTGTCGCTATCTTAGTTAAGGAGTGGGTCCCATTCTGGTAGAGAATGCTTACCCGGAGGTGATTAGAAGTCAAGTTACATGAAAGGTCGGACCAACGTTGGTCCGACCTGGAGATGACTTCGATCCTTATGATGGGAATCGAGGAGATGACTTGGGGAAATTTCTTTTATTTATGCTTGGATCTATTTGATCTTAGCTTGAAGTGAATATATTACCTCTTAAGTAACTTAAGCCAATGCAACCAAAAGGAAGCTGCCCATCCATGGGTAATCATGGCCCAACCCATTTACAACTAAAATTGAACTGGGTTATTCTGAACCAACCCAATCGGGCCGGGCCAATTTCATACCAACTGCCACTGGTACCGTAGGCAATCAAATATGAAATAACATGTCCTCAGGGAACTTAGCAATTGATGATGGTCTGACGGATTTAATTTGCCAAAAAGTTTTGTGCATTATAAAGCAATTAATAATTCAGTAGATAGGAGTTCCTGATTTTTACCTTCCATATCATTTTAGTATTTTAATACCCGACCAAAGTTTAAAATAACAGACATGTCATTTTCTAATAACTAGTCGCGCGTTGTGGTGGCAGGGGCCGACTGCCTGCGATGGTGTTTGAAAAGTGTTTGACAAAGCTATACATCGATTTACATTGTATTGTTTGACAAAACTATACATTGATTTGCGTTGACACAAATAAGTATGTTACATTGAATTACTGTTCTTGAGGCATGTATGTATTCATGTAGTGTTGACAAGCTCGCCTGTACTGTTCTTGAGGCATGTATGCATTCATGTAGTGTTGACAAGCTCGCCTGTGAAAAGAACACATTGTAAAGCCGACCGGTTATAGTGATTTCTTTTCAAGATTATAAAAAGACTACCATTATTTATTCTGCAAAAAACTAATAAGCTAGGACCTAGGTTCATGTGACATCTGCTTGTGCCATTAATTAAAAACTATGGATCCCATGTTCCACTATGAATTTAGACACCATCTATAAACACATCACACAAAAATATGTAGAGATACCTCAAATGGGCATTGCATAGATAATATTTAGATCCTGTAGAAATTATCAATACCAACAAATCTAAACTAAAACAATCACAATCAACACAAGAAAATAGCGACAAAACGGTGGGGAAAAATATTATTTAACCAACCCAAAAATACCCAACCAGAAACCCTAGAACTCAAACAATCGTTTGAGTTCTTATGAGATACAAAGTCTTAACAGATCAGCTGATTAAATATCAGCTGACAACACAATACAACAGAAAATAAAGATGAACAAGACGATGAACAGACGTACAGACTTATAAGACTGAAACCCTAACAGACTGAGACAATATAAAGAAAAAGAAACTAAGACAAAATGACCAAAAGAATAATAAAGCAGACTGATGAAGGATATTTATAGCCACAGATAGAAGCATCTCGAAACCCTAATTATCTTGACACATGGGCCATGGGCCAGCTTATTTGGACTCCATCCTGGACTCTCTTCTCGTTTATATCTGAAGCCCACTTATAAGACTTGTGTTATTTGTTAGCCCAACGTTCAACCTGTGCCAAAATAATAAAACTATAAAACCATAATATGTATCCAACAATATAATAAACACTTGAATTATAAAACATATTAACATTTTTAACATCCCCCCTTAATTCAAGTGTTCAAACATATTTTTTAACCCAAGTTGTTTACATAATACCTCATGTTGATTACTGTATAATCCCTTCGTAAAAATATCTGCTATTTGTTCAGCAGAGTCAACCTTAAGAGTTTGCACAAAACCTTTATTTACTTTTTCTCTCAAAAAATGTAAATCTATTTCAAAATGTTTTGTCCGATCATGAAATACCGGATTTGCAGCTATAGAGATAGCTGACTTGCTATCACTATACAGTTTAACCGGTAATTTTACTTTAACCCCTAATTCACTTAACAAATTTGACAACCAAATGAGCTCACAGGTTGTCGAGCACATTGCTCAATATTCTGCTTTCGCAGAAGAGCGAGAAACAGTATTTTGTTTTTTGCTTTTCCAAGAGATCAAATCTCCTCCTAAAAAAACATAATACCCAGTTACCGATTTACGAGTTTCTAAACATTTTGCCCAGTCTGCATCCGAGTATGCGACTAAGTCAAAATTATTATTTTTCCTAAACATAATGCCCTTTCCAGGAGCATTTTTTAAGTATTTCAACAATCTTAAAGCCATTTTCATTACCGCCTCGGTTGGTTGATGCATATATTGACTCAGAAACTAGACAGTATAACAAATATAAGGTTTAGTTAACGAGAGATAAATTAACTTACCAATCAGTTTTTGAAAAACAGTTATGTTTTCAAGAATTTTACCAGATTTCTCATTTTTAACAGAAACAATATAATTCTGTTCAATAGATACACTGACCGGTTTACAACCCAAATATCCAAACTCATTTAGTAATTCCAAACAATATTTTCGATGATTTAAACAAATACCATCATCACAATATAATACTTCAATACCTAAAAAATATTTCAATTTACCCAAATCCTTAATCATAAAACTTTCACTCAAAACACTTTTAACATTTTTTATTTCATTTTCATCATTTCCAGTAATAACTATATCATCTACGTATACAAGTAATACTAAAAATGCATTGTTATTAGTTTTAACAAATAACGAATGATCACAAACACTTTGAGTAAAACCTAACTTTAACAAAACTTCAACTAATCTCTCGTTCCATTTCCTAGGAGCCTGTTTTAAACCATACAAGGATTTAACTAATTTGCATACTTTTGACCCATCTCTATTATAATATCCCTCAGGAAGCTGCATGTAAACATCCTCATCAATTGACCCATACAAGAAAGCGTTATTAATATCAAGTTGAAATAGACTCCAACTATTCTTAACAGCCAAGCTAATTACACTCCTAACAGTCACCATTTTTACAACCGGAGAAAATGTTTCTCCAAAATCCAATCCTTCCCTTTGATTATACCCTTTAGCCACTAACCTAGCTTTATATCTCTCAACCTCTCCACTAGACTTATATTTGACCTTATATACCCATTTACAGCCTATAGCTTTCCTATTAGGTGGTAAATCAGTAATAATCCAAGTATTGTTCCTATGAAGAGCTTCCATCTCACTATTCATTGCTTCTATCCACTTTGGATTTTTTTGAAGCATCTGAATAGTTAGTTGGTTCAACAATTTTGTTTAGACTAGTAACAAAACAAGAATTTTCAAATGACAAATTAGAGTAGTTCAAAACTTTTTCTACCCCATATTTTGCTTTACCCTCTACAACATAATCAGTAAATTTTTTTGGAAGGACAGACTCTCTATTTGACCTTCTAACAGATACTTCACCAACAGGGTTGTTAGTCCCTCTACCTTCAGTACTACCAGGTTGCTGTTCACAGCTGTGAACTACATCACTAACAGCTCTGGGAGAGTCATCTAACACTTCCCTAGGTGAAGGATTATGAGAACTATTTGTTCCCCCTTCATCATCGGGAAGACCTAGGTCAGGACTGTTATTATCACTTAATAAAATTTCAGTTTCATAGTTATCAAAGAAGTTTAGATGACCCAGATTTTTAAAACTTGTTTCTTTGAATTCAGACTTAAACGGAAATATATTTTCGTAAAATTTAACATCCCTTGAAAACAAAACTTCTTTAGACTGTAAACACCACAATTTATACCCTTTCTTTAGAAAAGAATAACCAATTAAGACACATTTGTTAGCACGACTACACATTTTATCAGGATCATCTAGAATTGTTTGAAAACATAGACAACCGAAATTCCTTAAGTGATCTAATGTGGGGGGAACCCATACATCATCTCATAGGGACTCTTACCAGCTAAAACGGACGACGGAATCCTGTTAATAATGTAAGCAGCAGTCAGAATACAATCTGACCAAAATCTAAGTGGAACACAACTTTGAAATAGTAAAGCCCTGGCAATATTCAAGAGATGCCTATGTTTCCTCTCCACAATACCATTTTGCTGTGGAGTGTAAACACATGTAGTTTGATGTAATATACCTCTACTATTACAAAAGTTACTAAACTGTTTGTTAACAAATTCAGTACCGTTATCACTTCTAAATATCTTTATGTTTTTCAAAAATTGAGTTTTTATTAATTCATAAAAACTAATCAGATTTTCATACACTTCTCCTTTGTTTTTTAAAAGATAGACCCAAACAGACCTTGTAAAATCATCAACAACTGTGAGAAAATACCTATATCCTTCCCTACTAGTAACCTTGTAGGGTCCCCATACATCAAGGTGTATAAGGTCTCCTACTTCCTTAGATTTATGGTCACTAAGAGGAAATGGTACTCTGACTTGCTTTGCCTTGTGACAGATTTCACAAGGATGCAAGTCAGTGTCCCCAATGTTTAAAGTATCTCTTAATATAGCCAAGACTTGACTAGATGGATGCCCTAGCCTACTATGCCATAGACTGTGTTCACTAACACTACTAAAACACAAGTTACTAAAACTCACATCTCCTCCTACAAAATACAGACCATCTTGTTGTTTACCAACCACCAGGACACTCCTTGACTTGGAATCCTGGACATAGCAGGAATTCTCATCAAACAACACACTCAACTTATTATCCTTAGCAAGCTTATGTATTGACACAAGATTAACACAGTAGTCAGGTATAAGTAAAACATCTTTTAAAATTACCCCATTAGCAAGTTTAACATCACCTATTTTAGTAACTTTAGCATGTGTACCATTTGGATGTTTTACCTCCATGTTATAATTTGACACGTCAACACAATTAATCATGTTTTTATCACTACCTACCATGTGCTGATTAGTCCCAGAATCCATTATCCACCCAAGAAATAATGCAAACTTAATCAAACTTGAACAACTAGAAAAATTTTCAAATAAGACAGACAGTTTAGATAAAACAGTTAGACCAGAAAAACCATTTATAACAACTTTCTCACCTCCTACATTTGAACTTTGAGGATCAGGTCCTGGTTTCTCACTAATCAAACTCATCAGTTTAGTAATCTGTTCAGAAGTAAAAGGGGTAACAGTAGATGTGGAAGCACACACATTATTATTAGACATACTTGTTTTTCCATTAAACCTGTTATTACTTGTGTTATTATTCCTAACACTTTGTATACCAGGTCTCTTTTTAAAGTAAGGTGGATATCCAACTATTTCAAAACACCTATCCACAGTATGTCCTATTCTATTACAATGTGTACATTTCAGATTTGGATTAGGCCCATATTACTAGCCCTCCTAAAATTGTTACCTTGATTACTACTCTGATTATTGTTTTTAGCAAAGAATGATACATTTGTACCTTTATTATTACCATTTGACTTTCTATGTGACTCTTCTCTAGAGACAATAGAGAAGGCATGCTTAACAGAAGGCAATGGGTCATGCAACAAAAGATTTGTTCTAACTGGTTGGTAAATTTCATCAAGTCCCATTAAAAACTGCATTAGTTTTATTGAACTACTAAAACTGTTAAATTCTTTTGATGCATCACACGTACAAGGTGGCAACTGAACAATAGAATCGAACTGTTTCCACATTGTATTTAACTTGTGATATTATTCAGAAATTGTTGTTCCATTTTGACTCATAGAACAAATATTTTGATGCAGGTTAAAAACGACTGACCCATCAACCTTATCATAAGTTTCTCTTAAGTCTAACCAAACATCTCTTGCATATTTAGAAAACACTTGTCCAAGATACAACTCTTCACTTACAGAATTCAACAACCAAGACAAATAACCGAATTGCATCCATCCCATTGTTTACCCAGAACCTCATTATCACTAGGTCTAACCACAGTACCATCTATAAAACCATATTTATTTTTAGTTTCAAGAGCAAGTTTCATGGCATTTGACCATACTTTATAGTTTTCTGTCCCTTTTAGTTTTAAACTAATTATGGTCAGCGTACTGGTGTCATTAGGATGAATATACAAAGGGTCTCCTATATCCAACTTACTTATTAAGGTTCCAACATTAACAACTGCACCACCCCCAGGACCACCATCCTGGGGATGGGGTTCATCATCATCAGCCATTGAAAACACTCAAACCATACAGACAACACAAAATACAACACAAAGCTAAAAATAGTTAGCTTTTCAAGTAAGTAAAGAAAAACAACCTAAGAATACGAAGTTGTGTCAGTGTTCAGATAGTGGGTTCATCACTCAAGGGTGCCCACCCAGATCTTAACACAGGAGTCTTTTAATAACTAGTGTATATACGTATAGAACACACACAATATCAAACCAACAAACCAGACAAGCACAAACAACAGACACACAACCACCAAGACACTTCAACAATACCGGTCCACCCTAACCCGGTCAAGACTTCTAGACCAAACAAACAACAAACTTAAACAATCAACAGATAAGGAACAATCTCACTGAGGGGGGGGGGGGGGGACCCAAGTTAGGGTTCTCCCATCCTACAACCTGTACCTTCACTTAGGGTACAGAGTTGTAGGCGCAATTGTAGCTATCAAAAATCCAATCCAACGTCAACAATCTTCAGATCTGCACAGTATCTCCCAGATCTACCAAGAACACTTGAGAAGAAACTCAACAACCAAAAAAATCAGTAGACCAGATTTATTGTCTAAATAAGGTCTACTAATATTTACCCAGATCGTTAGACCAACACCTATTATTTAGGTGCAATCCAAACCCTAGATAATCAGACACTATAGATCTGTTAAAACATTTAACAGATCAGTAGACCAGATCTATTGTCTAGATAAGATCTACTGATATTACCCAGATCTTTAGACCAACACCTATTATTTAGGCGAGATCCAAACCCTAGATAATCAGACACAATAGATCTGTTAAAATATTTAACAGATCGTATAACAAACAACAGATCTACAACTAGACGCAGCGGAAGAACAATCACGACACAATATCAAGAGCCAATAGCTCTGATACCATGTAGAAATTATCAATACCAACAGATCTAAACTAAAACAATCACAATCAACACAAGAAAATAGCGACAAAACGGTGGGAAAAAATATTATTTAACCAACCCAAAAATACCCAACCAGAAACCCTAGAACTCAAACAATCGTTTGAGTTCTTATGAGATACAAAGTCTCAACAGATCAGCTGATTAAATATCAGCTGACAACACAATACAACAGAAAATAAAGACGAACAAGACGATGAACAGACGTACAGACTTATAAGACTGAAACCCTAACAGACTGAGACAATATAAAGAAAAAGAAACTAAGACAAAATGACCAAAAGAATAATAAAGCAGACTGATGAAGGATATTTATAGCCACAGATAGAAGCATCTCGAAACCCTAATTATCTTGACACATGGGCCATGGGCCAACTTATTTGGACTCCCTCCTGGACTCTCTTCTCGTTTATATCTGAAGCCCACTTATAAGACTTGTGTTATTTGTTAGCTCAACGTTCAACCTGTGCCAAAATAATAAAACTATAAAACCATAATATGTATCCAACAATATAATAAACACTTGAATTATAAAACATATTAACATTTTTAACAAATGAAAACATCCACACAAATACTACATAAGATAAACCTAATAGCAATGTTCAGAGTTGGACAATTATCTTAAATTATAAATCATCCGCGTCTTCTTAGACTATATGGTGTATTGGTGTGGTACCATAATCTTCCAACTCCCTCAAGTGCCACATCAGCGCCACATTATTTCCCCCATTTTCTCCTCCAAAGTTTGAAAATTGTTTCTCCCAATTCCTCCATTCCCCCTTCATTTTTTTTCTTTTTCCTTTTTATTTAATTATATATTTTATATTTCATAATTATTTTTTTTAAATGTAACAACCGTGAAAATAAAAAAAATAATGAAAAACATAAAAAAACCGAAATTTCTTAAATTAAAAAAAATACAAACAAAAGTTCACAAAGTAAAAAAAAAATACAATCTAAAGTTCACAAACTTAATAAAAATTACAAACTAAACTTCATAAAAAAAAACCCTAAAAACTACTCGTCATCAACAATAGGGGCGTGGTTGACATGAAAATTATTCCAAATGTGATCGGCCAGATCCGAAACAAGGTTTACATGAATAGTAGTATCGTGTAACGTCCACGTGTTTGATTCTTGTTGTCCCTTGTCAACTGGCTCGAGAACCTCTTCAACCTCATTCGGATCGTAAACGCATATCGCACGACCTTCGTCTTCAATTATCATGTTATGAAGTATTAAACAAGCGTACATAATATATCTCAATCTTTGTGGATGAAATGCACGTGCTGTGCGTTCTATTATATGTCATTTCACCTTGATCACACCAAAAATCAACTTTTAAACCATTTATTTTAAGGTTTAGTCGAGTCTAGTTTTGTTTTCTATAAGTGTCATGTGGGTTCGATACTCGGATTTACTTAGTCTGTAATACATTGATAGGTACACTTGCCTGTCGTGTGGTATAGTTTAGTTAAGTCTGTTTTATATTACTAGGTGTCTAGCTTAGTTTATATTTTTAGACCATACATAGCACATCAAGTTTTTGGCACCAATGCCGGGGACACATGGTGATTGCGAAATTAGCTTTGATTAGGACTTCACTGATTAATTGGTCTTATTTGAGTTTTTTTTTTTTTTTTTTTGGTTTTTGACGTGTCCGAGAGTCTAAGGGTTTTATTTGCTTTTTGCTTGCTTGTGTGTTGAGTCAGTTCTTGTTTTTATTTTTAGTGTGCTTTTGTGTCTTTTTGTTTATTTATGTTTTATTTTTTATTTTCTTCAGCCCATGTATAGACCCGACCTAGTATGATTAGCTTGGTAATTAAGTTTAACATAAGGTTTAACCTAATTAGTGCCTATAAATATATCTTTTATGCTTGTAATCTTTGTATTACTCAATAATTAGAAAACCCCAGTAAACTCGTAAATCTTCGTGTTTGTGTGTGTGCTCTACGATCATAACATCTTTATCTCCATTTAAACATGTAAAAGTTAAAAAATGCATATTTTGCTAAATCCATCTACAATGACTACAAATATAGGTTATGTTTCACTCAAAGTATATTTATATAGTGAGAGAAAGTTAAAGAAAAAGGTAGTAATCATTATCTATATCTTATAAAATATAGTGTCGGTGGATTTCCATCACATGTTTTACAAATTGTCATCACAAACCGTCTACTTTGCTTTTCCACTAACACCCCTCCGCTTTTACACATTTCCACTACCACCCATGAGCTTTTACACATTTTCACCACCACCCCTTCCACTTTTACACATATTCTCCACCACCCCTCTAGTTTTATACACGTTTTGTACCCTAATACTTCTACTTTTCATCAAGTTTTAGACTTTGTGTTTTTATTCGTTTCACTATTGCTCAATAATTAGAAAACCCAGTTACCCCGTAAATCTTCGTGTTTGTGTGTGTGCGCTCTACAATCATAACATCTTTATCTCCATTTAAATATGTAAAAGTTAGAAAATGCATATTGTGCTAAATCCATCTACAATGACTACAAATATAGGTTATGTTTCACTCAAAGTATATTTATATAGTGAGAGAAAATTAAAGAAAAATGTAGTAATCATTATCTATATCTTATAAAATATAGTGTCGGTGGATTTCAATCACATGTTTTACAAATTGTCATCACAAACCGTCTACTTTGCTTTTCCACTACCGCCCCTCAGCTTTTACACATTTCCACTACCACGTCTGAACTTTTACACATTTTCACCACCACCCCCTCAAGATTTACACATTTCCTTCACCACCCCTCTAGTTTTGTACTTTTGCGTTTTGTACTCTAATACTTCTACTTTTCATCAAGTTTTGGACTTTGTATTTTATTCGTTACACTATTACTCAAATTCCCTCAACTTTAAAAATTGCAATTTTAACCCCTGGATTACTAATGGATTGTGTTTTACGAATTTTGTGTAGCGTATGATGTCTTGAGCATTGTGTTTTATTCTTTGTGTCTACCACAATATTTTACACTTTTTTGTAATCGTTTTTATGCATTTTGTTTAACGAATCGTGTAAAGCTTATTGTGTCTTACGCATTGTGTTTTACATGGTTTCACCAATCGCGCCCGTCGCAACGCGCGACAAACACAATACCATTTCTATACCAAATGTTTATGTTAGAGGGGACGGGACACAACCAGGAAGGTCCACGGGTACCCCACTACGAGCACGGTAACACTGCCGCCGTGTGCACTGGTAGGGTTCTCGTGGACTGTATTGCTGAATTTTTTAACAATTTATTTTTTTAACGTTTTATTATTTCGACCGTTTACTAAAAAAATCTTACCACACTATATAAACACCATATACTTTATTTCACACACACACAACTTTATACAACTACATCCATTAATGAAATTGGGTGGTGGCAATTTGTTTCCGATTACGTATCGCCGTCGGTCATCCTGCGCAAACTGCCAACCTACAAACAACCCACTGGTAACACACCCACCGACAAACCTTCCTACTTTAAACCCTCCGACTACACACCCTCCAACATTTGAAATTTACGAGCCATGACTTACTAGGGCGATTTGCCGATGGAAGAATCGCATTACGTATATGATTATACAATGGCTCTACTACAACTAGGAGCGATACAGATTGGAGATGTTGTTACCGTGCCAGTGCATAACACTTCTACATTGCAAAACCCACCGGCCGAAGGTTGTGAAACTAATCTCGAGGCCGAATACGTAATGTATTCGGATGAGGAAATGTCTTGCCCGACACCCAAAAGTGAGGGATATCGATACGAGAGGTTTTACGGGCGTGATAGTGATCATGACTGCTCTTCGCCCGAGTCAATTGCGCGTTCTTTCTTTTATTAGCTATGTATTTGTTTAAGTTTAGGTTTTTTTTTATACAAACTGATATTATTTTCATTAAAACAAAATACGAAAGTTACATCATAATAGCAGGTAGACGGGCAACAAGCTGCGCCGCCACCCCCTTTTGAATTGCAAACCCTAGTCTACTAAAGACAAAACCTTGCCCCCCTGGGGATGAAATTATAATAACTTAAATTTAAGTTTAGGTATGTAATAATTTAAGTTTAGGTATGTAATAACTTAAATTTTAGGAATGCAATAATTTAAATTTTAGGAATGTATTTAACATTAATATTATAGCAATTTTAAATAATTAAAATAGAAATTAAACATTAATACCATAGAAATTATAACAACCAAACTACATTATTTTAACCTAAAACAACGATTGCCATTCCGCAACATGGTTGAAATTCATGCCGTGTGTAGCCACATAAGACTTGTGTGAGTTGGATTGCCATATCCTCGGCAAGATCAGGGTGCTTCGCAGTCGTGGATTCAAAGAGGGTGTTCAATTGGTTAAATTTGGCGAGGAGACCCACCCACTTACTAACAAGCGAATCCATGGTGCGGTAATTTGTATCGCTTAGTCGATAGAGTTCCATCAACACGTTACTCCAAATTGAAGCCCTTCCTAAACTGGGAGGATGATTTGGACATCTATACACGCCCTCACTAACACGATCTCATCATTTACATTCCATGGGGCCATTTTTACGAGAGGATTAAAAGATGATTTTGGTATTAGTATAAGAAATTATGGGGTTTTATAGGGTAAAAAAAAGATAGCCGTTAGGAAACGGTAAAACGGTTACTTTTATTAAATTGGAATGAAAATAAATAATAGTAGAGGATTCGTTGAAATATTGAAAAAATCCAGGGGAAAAAGCACTCCCCCCCTTATATTAAGGGGGATAGGGCATCATCATATTTGGTCACGGGTATTTCCACTATCAGCACGGTAACACCGTCGCTGGTGATGCTAGTAGTGGATCCGTGAACCATTTTATGGTTCTAGTTAACTCACGGTGACTGATTTCTCTCCCTCTCTCTCCCTACCCCCCCCCCCCCCTCTCCCTCTCTCTCTCTTTGATTTCCCCCAAATTAATATTATTATATGAGTTAGAATAATTGATTGTTTGGTAAATAATCAGTGAATTGTTGCCTCTAAACATCTTTATCTCCATCTAATTACGTAAAAGTTAAAAAATACATATCGTGCTAAATCCATCTACAATGACTATAAATATAGGTTTTGTTTCAGTCAAAATATACATATATACTGAGAGAAAATTAAAGAAAAATGTAGTAATTATTATCTATATCTTATAAAATATAGTGTCGGTGGATTTCCATCACATGCTTTACAAATTGTCATCCAAATCCGTCTACTTTGCTTTTCCACAACCACCCCTCAGCTTTTACACATTTCCACTACCACCCCTGCGCTTTTACACATTTTCACCACCACCCTCTCAACTTTTACACATTTCCTTCACCACCCCTTTAGTTTTGTACTTTTACGCTTTGTACCCTAATACTTCTACTTTTCATCAAGTTTTAGTCTTTGTATTTTTATTCGTTACACTATTACTCAAATTCCCTCAACTTTAAAAAATTGCAATTTTAACCCCTGGATTACTACTACTTTTGGAAATGCTAATGGACTGTGTTTTAAGAATTTTGTGTAGCGTATGATGTCTTGTGCATTGTGTTTTATTTTGTGTGTCTACCGCTATATTTTACACTTTTTTTGTAATCGTTTTTATGCATTTTGTTTAACGAATCGTGTAAAGCTTATTGTGTCTTACGCATTGTGTTTTACATGGTTTTACCCATCGCGCCCGTCGCAACGCGTGGAGAACACAATACCATTACTATACCAAATGTTTATGTTAGAGGGGACGAGACACAACCAGGAAGGTCCACAGGTACCCCACTACCAGCACGGCAACAATGCCGCCGTGTGCACTGATAAGGTTCTTGTGGACTGTATTGCTGAATTTTTGAACAGTTTATTTTTTTTACCGTTTTATTTTTTCGATTGTTTACTAAAAAAAATCTTACCACACTATATAAACACCATATACTTTATTTCACACACACACAACTTTATACAACTACATCCATTAATGAAAATGGGTGGTGGCAATTTGTTTCCAATTACGTATCACCGTCGATCAGCCTGCGCAAACCGCCAACCTACAAACAACCCACTGGTAACACACCCACCGACAAACCTTCCTACTTTAAACCCTCCGACTACACACCCTCCACCATTTGAAATTTACGAGCCATGACTTACTAGGGCGATTCACCGATGGAAGAATCGCATTACGTATATGATTATACAATGGCTCTACTACAACTAGGAGCGATACGGATTGGAGATGTTGTTACCGTGCCGGTGCGTAACACTCCTACATTGCAAAACCTTACGGACGAAGGTTGTGAAACTAATCTCGGGGCCGAGTACGTAATGTATTCGGATGAAGAAATGTCTTGCCCTACACCCAAAAGTGAGGGATATCGATACGAGAGGTTTTACGAGCGTGATAGTGATCGTGATTGTTCTTCGCCTGAGTCAATTGCGTATTTTTCTTTTATTAGCTATGTATTTGTTTAAGTTTAGGTATGTAATAATTTAAGTTTAGGTAAGTAATAACTTAAATTTTAGGAATATAATACTTTAAATTTTAGGAATGTATTTAACATTAATATCATAGAAATTTTAAGTAATTAAAATAGAAATTAAACATTAATACCATAGAAATTATAACAACCAAACTACATTATTTTAACCTAAAACAACAATTGCCATTTCACAACATGGTTGAAATTAATGTCTTGTGTAGCCACATAAGACTTGTGTGAGTTGGATTGCCATATCCTCGGCAAGATCAGGGTGCTGCGCAGTCGTGGCTTCAAAGAGGGTGTTCAATTGGTTACATTTGGCGAAGGGACCCGCCCACTTACTAATGAGCGAATCCATTATGCGGTAATTTGTATCGCTTAGTCAATTGAATTCCAGCAATACGTTGCTCCAAATTGAAGCCCTTCCTAAACTGGGAGGATGATGATGTTTTGGACATCTATATACGTCCTCACTAACACGATCTCATCATTTACATTCCACGGGGCCATTTTTACGAGAGGATTAAAAGATGATTTTAGTTTTAGTATTAAAAATTATGGGGTTTTATAGGGTAAAAAAAATTAGCCGTTAGGAAACGATAAAATTGTTACTTTTATTAAATTGGAATGAAAATAAATAATAGTACATGATTGGTTGAAATAGTGAAAAAAATCCAGGGGGAAAAACACTCCTCCCCCCTTATATTAGGGGAAACGGGGCACCACCAGATTTGGTTACGGGTACCCCACTACATGCACGGTAATATCGCCGCTGGTGATGCTGGTAGTGAATCCGTGAACCATTTTCTGGTTCTAGTTAACGCACGGTGACTGATTTTTTCTCTCTCTATCTCTTTGTCTCTATCCCCCCCCCCCTCTCTCTCTCTCTCTTTGATTTCCCCTAAATTAATATTATTATATGAGTTAAAATAATTGATTGTTGGTTAAAAAATCAATAAAGTGTTTCTTTAAAAAAAAACTGTTTCAATAAAGAAAATCAGTAAAATAATATGACATTGTATGATTAATTGAAATGAGTGTTGAATAACCCATGGATAGTGCCCCTATATATTTTTCAACACTTGTAACCCAGTTGGTTGAGGGCCTAAAGTTTTCTATGGGAGGCTTGGGTTCAATTCTCACTAGCTACATTTGGAGGACATTGGTGGAGGGGAAATGAGGGATGACCCGACCATTGGCTTGGGTTCGAGTCCTGATCCCGACCGGTTTTACCGATTATTTCACGGTCGTGTCTTCGAGCGGGTAAATATATTTGTTAGCCCGGGTACTCTCGAGTACCTGATTCGCCAAAAGGATACTCGAGAGTGCCGTTGAAAAAAAAAAAAAAAAAGAAAAGAAAAAAAGTGCCCCCTATATATTTGTTAGTTAAATGGTCACGTTAACTACCCACTTTCATCGTTTTCCTAGTTAAATTAATAATTATCAACAAAACAGTATTCGGCACGCAAGTCAATACACAATCCCTGAATCTAAACACACACCCTACCGATCACCCAATCAAGAACATCAATCATCTCCCTTACATCTACCACCATGGAATCCAATTCCAATTCCAATTCCAATTCCAATTCCAGTCCCAATCCATCCTCTCTAACCAAACCCAAACCAAAACCTACCAAACCAAATCGAGACTTCCTTCTTCACCTAGAAGCATACCTCGCCAAACGTGACGGTGTCGACAAGCTCCTAAAAATCTCCCGTTACGCCACCAAAATCATCCTTTCCTCGTACCTCGTACCACCAACCCACCCTTTACACCGCCGCCTCAAAACATTCGAGTCCAACGTTGGACTTAGTCGCAAAGCCTTCCGTCTCGGTAAATTCATCCAAGCCATTAATTCCTTACGCTCAGCTAACCTCCAATCCCGACAAGACGTTATCCTCTCAATAATCGCATATGGTGGAGAGGGTTTATATTATTTTGTTGAACAGTTTATTTGGTTAACAAAATCAGGATTAATAGATTCCGCCCACGCGCGTGTTTTGCAACGGGTGAGCGCGTGGGCGGAATTGGTTGGGTATGTTGGGAGTGTTGGAATGAAGGTTAGGGAGTTGAAGGGGATAGGGAGGGATGAGGTGTGTTTGGTATCGAGTATTGAGGTTGCGGTTATTAGAGGTGATGATGTGGAGGGTGAGATGGAGAGGTTGCGGAAGTTAAGGGAAAAGAAGGTGATGAAGTGGATGTCGTTGGTTCAAGATGTGGCGGATGGGTTGATGGCGGTTGGGGATATTCGGGATGGGAAAGGGCGCCTTTCGGGGCCCTTGTTGATGGCTTCGGCTGGGATGGTGTCCGCGGTTATTAGTACTCATAAGAATTGGGTGTCTTGTTAAGTTGTGGAATTTATTTGTCATTTGTTGAGTATACATGAATCCCAATAAGTGAATGGGAAATTGGTTATGTATAAGTTGATAAGTTATACTTGAGAACATGAATGAATCTTTGATGTTTTGGAATACTAGTTTAAAATAAAATTGGTGAATCATTAATTTGTTATTATGTCTTGTTTTGACCTTACTATGTTTGTTGTTCGGACACTATCATGTCCATATCATAAGTTTTGTTTCCAAATCAAAATTTGGTAACTTGGATCGGGTTTTTTTTTTTTTTTTAATGTCAATTTTAATGTGTCATATAGTTTTCATTCAAAAGAAAAAGTCAAATTTACGCCTGGATAATGGGTAAGCGGGCAACAAATTGCGCCGCTATCCCGAATTGCAAAACCTACCCTACTAAAAACAAACCTTTGGTTTCTTGGACTCTGCGAGTCGCTGTGAACCACCTTCTGAACCCGTTCCAAAAAAACGAACCACCTCAGGGGCTAAGGACCCAAATATAAATTTTATTTTATCATAACTCATACTAATTTAAATATGATCCTTTCAATTGACTGTATTTAGAAAGGTACATCAATTTCGTATGAGATGGTCATTTTACCTTTTATATTATTTTTTGAAATAAATGTTAAAAAATCCCTCCCCATGAAGCAACCCCAACGGGGTGTGGTTTTTTTGGTCATCTATTAGGGAGGTGGTGACGATGTGGAGAGGCGAGGCAACATATGACGAGTTTTTCCCAGGAAGAATTATGTGATCATAGACCGTCATAAGACTGTCCGTTGTGGTTGAGGGACCGGTGTGAACCATCAACGTGACTCTCAAGTAACCCGGTCATTTGACCTCGTTGTGGCTGGAGGTGCATAGCCTGCAAATCCAAGACAAATAGCTTCTCTTGCGCCGTGAGACTGCTCACGTCGGGTCAGGTTAGGTTGTCGCGTCAGGGTTCTCTTGAGCTGTTGTGGCTGGGGGTGAGTGTTAAAAATATACATATGTATATTATAACTAATTCAAGTATTATAAGTTTGTTCTTTTGTAATAGGGTTGGGTTATTCTGACATGTGTGAGAAGCCACTAGAAAATGACATGTGTCCAAAGGATTAACAAGTGGGAGGGGTAATTTTGTCAAAAACATATGCACATGCAAGTCACATGCCATTTCCACCTTCATTTTAAATACCCGTAACTTTTTTATACGTCATCCGTTTTTAAAAAAGAATTATACCATAAAATTGAGCGTCTTTTTATCTTTAATATGAGTACCATATTGCTATACTTTTGAAAAAAAAAATTCAAAACCCACTTGCGTAAGACACAATGGAATGTAAAACACAATGAACACCAATTAAATATAGGGTATAAAACACAATCAAGAGTCTAGTAAAACACAATGAACGACATATTAAAGACACAATGAATAGAAGACTAAAACACAATGAATACTTTTGAAAAAAAAAAGTTGAAAACCAGTTGCATAAGACACAATGGATGACATACGAAAGACACAATGAATAAAAGACTAAAATACAATGAATACTTTTGAAAAAAAAGTTAAAACCCCAATTGTGTAAAACACAATGGACGACATAATAAAGACACAATGAACTAAAGATTAAACCACAATGAATACTTTTGGAAAAAAGCTGAAAAACCCAGTTACGTAAGACACAATGGAGATAACGTAAAACACAATGAGTACCAATTAAATATGCAATGAACAATAGGGTATAAAACACAATGAACAGTCTAATAAAACACAATGGACGACATATAAAAGACACAATGAACAGAAGACTAAAACACAATGAATAATAGACTTAAACACAATGAACAACATAATAAAACACAATGTACACCTAAATACAAAACTCATTTGCGTAAAACACAATTAAAAGCATACTAAAAACACAATGGACAAAGTTAAATCATGTGTAGACTAAAAAAACATAAATAACATATTTATAAAGCACACATGCATACTATAACACAATGAACGTGCAAAAGACACAACGGAGAAAAAAACCCATTTAGCACGAATTTTTTTTTTACAATTTTAATGTAGCAATGTGGTACTCATATTAAAGATAAAAAAACGCTCGTTGATATGGTGAAATTTTTTTGAAAAAAAAAATGTCGTATGAAAAAGTTATAGACGTTTTAAAATGATGGGGAGAATTGACATGTGCATTGTATGTGGAGAGAGAAAGTCTACAAATTTTGTTTTCCTTTTATGTCCTTTCTCTAATTTATTATTTATTTTTTTCAAACAAACTAATCTCAACCCTTCAAATATATGATCAATGAATCACAATCCTTTTCACCATTCCTAGAAAAAGTGTCTTGTGTATTTGATCCTAACCCGTTATAACATGATGCAATTATATTTGGGCTTACTTTATTTGTCTAAGAATGATCAGGTGTAACTTTGGGCTAAATCATATTGGGCTCATGAGTTATAAAGAAAGTCTGGTTTAAGGCCCACATGTGGAGAAGCCCAGCTGGATATTGAGCTCGTGTGTATAAGGTTGTTACCCCTACACTATGTTCCAGAGTTTCATTAGAAAGCCTAACAAGTATTGCATATTGTTGTTTTTTCTTGCAAACGCATCACTCGATTGTTTGTCCCACTCAATATCCCTCCCTTCCCGCGCTGCCATTGTACGCCACAACTACAACCGCTAAGTAGAACAAGACAACCAAGAACACCATTGATTACAATTGCAAGGAACCGCCACACACCAACCCATTTTTCCTATATCTATATTTGCTCTGTTTTACAATTTTTGTGAAGCGTCATTGGTCTGTTGGTGGCCTAGTGGACTCATCTAAGGTACCTTGAAATAGTTTCCTGTTGTCGGATATACATTTAATGATTGATTTTGGTCTCCTTCATCCCGTCATTGCCATTTCTTAAGTGCAAAAATGTTCTTATAAGAAAATTTCCTATCTTTTGTGGTGTTGGTATTGTGGGATTAAAGAGAAATTGTGGCGTGCTAGTGTTTTTGGCCATTTGTAAATTATCTCGTTTGAATGTCCTAGTTATAAGTTATGATATTTTTTAGGTTGTTATATGTGTTGTAGGAGGTTAGTTTGTAACAATTTATTTCTTTGATGCTCATTGACACAATAACGAAATGTTTTTAAATTTGAATTATGTTATAATTTTCGAACAATTGTTTATATTTTTTTATTTTATCATTTTTCCAAATTTTATTATCACTTTTAAGAAATATCATTTTTTTTATTTGAATGTTTTAATTTTAGTTTAACTTAAATAAGAAAATTATGTTCCAATTTCAAAAAAACTTTTCCATTATCTATATGATTTACGATGATGATAAATAAAAGATAAAGTCAAACACTATTAAGATTTAAGAGTTGATTGTATTTGAAATACCCAGTTTTCGCTCATGACCAATTGTACATCACGTTATCAAGAATAAAAACCAGAGCCGATGTTAAATTATTAATATTAGATAGAAATAGCATTGCTAAAATTAAAACAACCAATGTTGTATAAATGAGATATTTAGACATTTATGATTTTTTTCTTTAGGAATTATATTATATATTAAAATTTTAATTATTTACATTGAAATGTAACCTCAGTTACTTATATATTTAAACTTGATATAAATTTTATTTATTATATCCGAGTGTAATAAGATAGCTATAAAATAAAATAACGGAAAAATAACCAAAATAGCCCGTTGACCATTTTATTAACGAGAATAGCCTCCGGAGACGTCTCGTGGAGACGGTTCACGTTTCCCTAGCCGTCTCAGGCGTCTCCCGAGACGGCTTGGGGTCCTAGCCAATGACACGTCTCTGGAGTCGTCTTTTCCAGACGTCTCTGGGGACATTTTTTTTTTAACAAGTCAACAAAAAAACCATGAAAAACATAAAATAAACATGCATAAAAACATAAAATAAACATAAGATTAATTCGATTAATAAAAACATAAAATAAATACATAAATTATTACAAAAGTTAAATAAGCTACGCGTTAAGACGGTCCCTCATCATTTGCCAAGCTGACACGTGTTTGAATTCTTTGCGCTGTTTGGATTGATACTCTCTTTTGGTATATCTGATGGCGACGTCTTCCGGCATGTCTGAAGGTACCGCTCGAAGTGTTCGATAATGGTACTCGTTGAAGAATTGACACTTCGTGTTCAAGTCGTTCCATTTACGGCTAAGTGAGTCGATGGTTCGGTCAGACCCTCCCACCAACCGATTGTATTCATGTAAGATACGGTACCACTTGTTTATTTGGTGTGGGTTATTTTCGACATGTTGCCACGCTGAAACTAGTGCAATTTCTTGTTCCTCATTCCATCGTTGGGGTGCCATTTTCCTTCGTATGAATGAGACGGTGGTGGTAGTGGTAGTGGAGGAGTCAGACGGGGAATGGGACGGAGATTGGGACGGAAAATGGTATATATAGGGGGAGGTGGACAACTGAACCGTCAGACAAGTCTCGGGACTCACCGGAGACGAAGACACCCGAGACGTCTCGGGACCCACGAGACGAATCCGGAGACATCATGGGTAGACGTGGGGCAGACGTGTCATTATGCTATTGGCTGGGACCCCAAGCCGTCTCGGGAGACGCCTCAGACGGCTGGGGAAATATGAAGCGTCTTCACGTGTCGTCTCCGGGGGCTATTCTTGTAAATGCAATGGTCAACGGCTCATTTTAGTCATTTTCCCTAAAATAAAATTAAAGTATGCTTGTGGTAATAAACAAAATATTCCCGCATCACCACGGCACCACATTGCTTCACGCTACCCGGATCCATCATCATACAATCATACAACAACAACAGGTTTCAGTTACGAATACATACGACTCTTCTCTCATACATTTCATCAAACACATAATAAATCATGACAAAACACAACCACCTGTAGAACAAACACAACCAAACCTAATAATCATGGATACAGACCTCCATGACATGTCCACAGAACCCCTCTCTCCACGTCGTAAATCCAATCTCCATGATCACCCCGCCATAACCACCACCAACAACCACCCCTCCACGTCCACCTCCCTACCCACCACTTCCAATGCCTCAAACAACAATAACCACCTTAAAGACCTCGACAATAAATACGCTCCTTTTGTACGACATGATTTGTATGGGACAATGGGACGTGGACATATACATTGGACCCATAAAATAATAACCGGCATTGCACTTGTGACGTTGTTCCCATTGCGTTTAATATTGGCTACGTTGGTGGTGGTGCTATATTATTTAATTTGTAAGGCGTGTACAATGTTTTCGGGACCGAAACGGGAGGATGAACAGGAGGGTTATGGACGTATAGGTGGTTGGAGGAGAAAGGTTATGGTTTGGTTTGGGAGGGTGCTTGCAAGGGCATTGCTTTTTGTTTTTGGGTTTTATTGGATTAAGGAGACTTATAGGGATATCCATGTTCATACCAACTTTAACCATGATCAGGTAGTTTTTGTTATCGAGTTAAGTTGTTGGTGTGGAAAATAAGGGACCGTTTGGTAAGCCTCTTAATGAGGCTCTCAACCATTCAGCGCTGAATGATTCAGTATTTAGCGCGTTTGTTTCAGCTTCTGAATGGAATCGTTAAGGCTGAACCATTAACCATTAATGATTCGGCACTTAACCATTCAGACCTCTTAATGATTCAGCACTTAATAAACCAAACAGCTCCTAAGAGTTGTGGATTTTGGATCGGTCTAAACAAACACCGGTTATACACTATCTAGACACCACTGACGTGTCATATGGATTGAAGGATAGGAGAAAAAGTTCATATGAGAATGAAACTATATAGCACGTATGATGTATTTGACAGATGTGACTGCTGACAAAGATATATGGCCCATATTACCATTTTCGTTATGTCTTATGACTCATATGACCATCTTTGCCCTGTCGTACAATCTGTATGATGCGGTGTATTGACACAAAAATGATTGACTTGACCTGACCATTGACAAAGGCATAGTGAATGGCCATTTTCACCATGCCATACGACCCATATGACCATCTTCGCCCTGTCATACAACTTGTATGATACCACTGGCGCAGCATAGTAAGGGCGGGGAGGGGTGGTCGACCCCCCCCCCCCCCCCGGATTTTCGCGCAGAAGTTCCGATTATATAGTATTCGTATAGAAAATTTTGAAAATATAGGGTTTCGACCCCCCGAAACTAGTGACTTCCGACCCCCGGTAACTTCCGACCCCCCGAACCTTCGGGTCAAGCTTCGCCACTGTATGATACGTGGTGCACTGTTACAAAAATGACTGACCTGACCATTGAGAAAGTCTGTAGGGCTATCTTCGCCTTGTCATATGGCTCGTATGATTACATGACTTGGTGTATGACTGTATGTGTAACAGGACGTTTATATTTGGCCGTCTTGGTTATCGCATTCTCTTAAGTCAATTTATTGTTGTGAAATTTTGTGAATTAATAAGCATTTAATTACCTTGGTTCCTGTTAATGATCAGTTGTACGTGACTGCGAAATCTGAGGGAAATGAAAGACCTGGAGCAATTATATCAAATCATGTTTCACATTTGGATATATTATACCATATGTCTTCTTCATTCCCAAGCTTTGTTGCAAAGGTTTGTACCATAAAACACTGATATTATGTTTCTATGTTGGTTGATATGACTGACATGTTGTACTTTCTGTTATGCTGAAGAGATCAGTCGGAAAACTTCCTCTTGTTGGCCTTATCAGGTTGGTTTAAGCTACGAAATACGCTTCTGTTTTAAATATAACTTAACACTATCGTGTATGAGGATGTGCAATTTCTATATGAAAGTAGACATTTTCCGGTTGATAGGTTCTTGTCCTATCTTTTAAAGTCATCTTTAATCCTTTTTGTTTTCAATCATTTCTTTCGTTATTGCACTGCATTTACATTTTGTGTTTTCCAGCAAGTGCCTCGGGTGTATATATGTTCAGCGCGAATCAAAGTCAGTAGATTTCAAGGGTGTTTCAGGTATTTATGCGTGCAGCATTGGTATGGTAATGATGGCTGATTGTATTTGTATATAATGCAACTATGGACCGTTCTGTTTATGCATTCATATATTATCACAGTAGCAATCAAATACGAAACTTTTTATTTAATTAGACTTTTTGATGATGCAGGTGTCGTGAATGATAGAATTAACGAATCTCATCTGGATAAGTCAGCGCCCATGGTGATGCTTTTTCCAGGTTATCGTCTTGCTTTGGTCCTAGTAAAATTGTTATCGTCTATTTTCAGCTGTTTTAATTGCTTTATACCGTCTTTATGCAGAAGGGACAACGACAAATGGAGATTATATACTTCCATTTAAAACTGGCGCATTTTTGTCGAAAGCTCCTGTTCTTCCTGTAATCTTGAGATATCCATATCATAGATTTAGCCCAGCATGGGATACGATATCTGGGGTGAGTGTCATGGAAAAACAGTAGATAATATTATTCTTGTGTTGATAAATCAACACTAGAGAAGATAAAATCTAAAAAGGGATAAGAGATTTGAATACTTGACATTTAATATGACCTTGGTTAAATTTAAATTTCGCTTGCAGAGACGTCATCTGATCTTGTTGCTGTGTCAATTTGTAAATAATATAACAGTAGTGAGGTTACCACTTTATCATCCTTCACAAGAAGAAAAGGAAGATCCAAAACTTTATGCAGAAAATGTGCGGAGATTGATGGCTCGCGAGGTATGCTTATATATATATATCATGTGTGTGTGTGTGTGCGGGCGCTTATTTCAACCACTGATAATCTCCTTCACACAAAGTATATAGAAACTTTTTTGCACTGAATCCATCTGTGTTTGAAATTCAGTTTAATATGTATACATTAATAAGGCTCTGAACCATTCATCGCTGAATGATTCAGCATTCAGCGCGTTTATTTCAGCTTCTGAATGGAATGGTTAAGGCTGAACCATTAAAACTTGGGATGTTGTTGAACCGTTAAGCACTGAACCATTAAGCATTGAACTAGTTTGAACCTTAATGAGGCTCTCCTACCAATGTGGGAAAAGAAAATTAACCATTAAGAGGTTCAACTTAATAATTCAGCACTTAATCAACCAAACAGCCTCTAAGACCTAATTACCAACACATATATGCTTGTACCACTTGGTGCACCTTTTGTAGTTACCTAATTGTCTGTAAAATATGAAAAATCTGCAGAAATTTCATAAACATCCTAAATGAGCTATGAACAACAGAACAAGTCCTAGACAACCCTAAAACATCTCTAAAATCCCTAAAAATGTATTTTATACTATGCGCCTAATTATAAAAAAGCCCTTGTTTTTTATGCGCCTTGCGCCTAGGCTTCGGGCTCGGCCTATGCGCCTAGGCGCTTTGCCAACTATGGTTACAATGATGGTTATTGACTATTTTTGATATAAACAGAAAAACATCTAGCCATTCATGTCCAGAAACATATACTGATCATTCATGTTCTTATGTGATCCTACATCCTACATACCAAGTACTGTTTTCAGAAAAGGTTGATGTTATACTTGCTGATACTTGCAGGGGGGCCTAAAAATGTCTGATATCGGGTTGCCAGAAAAACGAGTGTATCATGCAGCCATCCATGGTACGCCTACTGTTTTGCATCAGAAAGCCGATTGATTGCTTCTAAATGCCAGAATATATGCTACTTTATTATCAAACACAATATGAAACTATATCAGATCAGTTTTGTTTTAATTAATATGTGAAATCAAATGGTATTAAGAATATCATCATTGCCTTCATCATCATCATCATGAACCTGAAGTCTTCTCTTGTGTTTATGCAGATTTGTTTGCTAAAAGGTAAACTCGGAAACTTTGTGTTACATGTATAGCCATTCGTTATTCTTTTGGCCTGAACGCAAGAGAGAACGGGCAAATAATATGGTTTTTTATTCTTTGTTGTGTGGAAGCAGAGATCCGAGGTTTAGGGAAACGGTGCACTGTTGAACATGATATCGCATTTCTGCTTCTTAAACCGGAATTGGTTTCCTGACTTGAACAATATTGTCAATAGATAACTTGCTAGGATTAGTTTGCCTTAATTTAGAATATTGTTAGGATGTTGATCTGTAGCTGTTCATAAACCGATGTTTCATATATGAAGACCCGATGTTTAGTTAGTTAAAACAATTAAATAACTGTCACTTGTTTGAGTATAATACCCTTGAACATCTACATTTATAAGTGGGAAGGTAAATGTGTATTGTGTTTATTTTTTGGTCGCTTCCCTGTTCTACGAGTCCCTGCGCAATCTGTGCATACTCATCTCCTAATTGTTCATCCAAATTAATGATCTTATATATGTACATGATCCTGGGCAACATTATATAGTTCGACCCATAGTATGCGGGTTGAAAAATTAGACTTTACGGGTCAGGGTCCCCCCCCCCCCCCCCCCCCCTTTTTGGCGCAATGGTAGAAATTTGCGATTTATGTAGGTAAATTGACTCTGGGTTGAGTCCGGCCCTGCCAATTTGATCTTCCGGCCACTACCGATAAAAAAAAATTGAGCCGGCCCCCTCCGATTCGAGAACCAAGCTTCGCCACTGCGTATTGGGACGTGCTGTGTAAACCGAACTAGTTGATATCAAGTTCTTTTTGATCATTTTGTTTAAGTTTTAAATATTGAGTTGTGTATACATCTAACATTCATGAGAATAAGAAAAATCTTATTCCTTGTTTTTGTTGTCTTCTGCTTGTCATTAGAAGTAAAATCAAAGATTTTAGAGATAAAACAGATAACTTTAATATTGTACATTTTAAATCACTCTCTGTGCTAACAAACAAGGTTTATGCAACCAAATTCTTCAATTATTTTTTACATTTTAGCTCTCTAGCACCGCGGTTTTGGGTCGCCTCAACTCCCATGGCCGTAAGCATCCCTTCAATGGAGATTGTAGAAGCAACGAAGAAACCGACAACTGTCTCTGCCTTGAAGACAAGAAACTAAAACTGTTACTTCTAAGCTTTTGCTTCTCGTTTTCGTATGGTATACAACTAGGATCATGTTGCACTGCTGAAACTCTGAGTGCTTCCGGTAAAACACAGCTAAATATCGAACCTATACATACATAAACCAACAGTCAGATATCTCTCCCATTACTAATGTTAAAACTTAAAGGTACCATCAATAGACAAGAAATGTTACCGAGTTTAGCAAGTCGATTAACCCATCCAGGAATTCGCTTCCCTGTTAAATGGTAACAAATGTCGTTGCAGAAATGGTTGCAGTTTTTGACAATGAGGTGATATGTGTCACCGTAGTACTTAGCAGCATGATGCTCCATGAACTCACGCACCTGCACCGGGTCAAGACATGTAGTCCCTATTAATATCGACCTCCTAAACTTGAACCCGGGGCATTGGCGAGGTTCGACCTCAAAGACACCGCTACTCGGGTAGTCATGAGCTCCAAATGCATATTCTACACCATGAACTGTCAATCAAAAGTATAGTTCAATTTCTATACTGAATAAAAAACCAACTGGTTGCGTCATGTGTCACAATTCTGTGAGCACGGGATTCTTTTTCCCGTTTACATATTAATCTATAAGTTATTAACTATTTAATATTTGTTTCATTCAACCAGTGTAAGATACGGGTATCTAACCTATTACGCTAAATATAAACAAGAGGAGAAATGTTACCCTCGACGCCGGAATGAAAGATGCCAACGCCGGCCCAATAAGCATAGTCGTTCATGGGTGTCAAGTCATAGACGTTGAGATAAACCGGTGAATTTCCCGGTCCATATCCAGGTTTAACTTTTGGAAATAAACAAAAACAAGCACTTGATTTTCCTTTGAAATGAAATGGGCCCTTCTTTGTTACAGGTTTCATGTTGCTCCAATGTTAAAGTCAGTTAGCACAAGCCATCCTATTATTAATGTAGAAAAATATCAATTATTATATATATAACTTATTATTCAAAAATCAAAATACCTACAACTGGAATATATATCCCGCTATATATATATATATATATATATATAATTACATAAACATAATTCAAAATAAATAAATAACTCGTTTATGATGGGGGCCTTAGAGAAGAAAGGTGTTGCCGACTTTAATCAAAATAAATTCACATGCAGTGTCTACACATGTCCACAAATAAAGACCAAATTAATTATTATTATTATTATTAACATTATATATAATAGATTTAAATATATATACAGGTAGGTAAGTTAATAAGTTAAGATAATAGAATAGAATTTCCAGTGTGCAACAAGCTGGTCATGACAAATAAAATCAATATTATTCCATAATGGATTTTTAAATCAATAAAAAAATAATACAAGAAATGAAGACAAAACAGATTCTGAATTCATGTTTACCAAACTCCAAAAGCATAAAAACAAATCAGATTAATTAATTAATTACACACCAACAAACTTGTTATATATTATAAGTTATAACAGAAATAACCAAATTTCTGAATTTTATAGGTTTAAAACTTTACAATTACAAACCGTTAGAGAATCTATATTAGCAGAGATGTATAAATTACGGTTGAATTAAGATGAAAACTAAATTAAGTATACGAGGTAACAAACAGATGGATTAATAAAATGAAATAATAAAAAAAAACCTGCAAAATTTAGAAATTGAGTAATTAAGAAGGTAAAACAAATTCAGAGAAGAATTGGAACTCACAGAGCAAATTAGAAGAAGAAAGAAAGGTGTAGAGGTTACAGCAAATTTATTTCAGGTGAGAGAGATTACAGCAAATTTACAGAAACAAAGGGTTAGAGGTTAGAGACAAGTGGGCGTGTGTGTGTGTGTGTGTGTGAGAGAGAGAGAGAGAGAAGGACAGGGTAGGCTCTCATCAACCATGGAAAACAGACGCCTGGAAGCAGGTCCACTCTATAGTATATGTATATACCTTCTTCTTTTCATAATTTTTTTTAATTATTATTTTTGTTTTGTTTGAACACAACTAGTGGTTTCGAAAATGTGAAATATTTCCTCCACAAAAATTTATAAACAATCTCTTTCGTATGGTTAGCTTAGGTTAAATATCTAAATTTATAAGAAGGGTTAGTTAAAAAAAAGTTTTTGGAAATTAATGGAACTTACTAAACATACTTGTTGAATGTTGTATCAATGCAAGATATTTTAAGTCGTTAACAAATCATTCTTTTAGACCATACGGAGTGGGGGAAGAGGGGCGTGATGCGCCATGTGACACATGTAGTCCCCACATGTGAAGAGTGAAAATTGTGAGAAGTGAAAAAAGGGGGGATATAATAATACTATATTGTATTAAAATTAAAAACAAAAAAAAAATTGGCCAATCAAAAATCAAGAAGACCCGGGCCACGCCAGTGGAATTACCCCTGCCCAAGGGGCTCCCGTGTCGCGCGCCTTGTCTTAGTTTTTGTAGATAGCTAACTAAAAGTTAGTTACATAAGTTGTCATGCCACCAAATTTTTGTGCGGCTTATATTTATTTGTTCTCGGTTTAATTGCTTACTTCCGTTGATAACAACTGACAACCCCTTGTCTTAACTATGAAGCTATATCCACCACCACTACCACCATCACCACACATCCATCGTAAATTGTAAGCACTCAAGCTGCTCCTAAATTCATATATGTTTTCCAACTCATTTGCGATAAGGTTTCTCTCTCCACAACCACCGGTTAAATATGTGACAAGTTAGTTATTCAATCCCCTTTTTTAAATCTGGTTGTTAAATAAACAACAAACACTTCGCTTTATAGAATTAAAATACATTTTTTTATGTATATTTGCCGGTAACCCTTATTTGAAATTGTAAAACTAATCAGTGTGATTAAGCTTTTATATATTAATAGAGGAGGACTGATTTAAACATTAAATCAAAAGAGAGCTAGTCATGTGTCCAAATTAAAGTTGCAATATATTAGTTTGGATTAGACTAAAATAACTGTTTATAAACAAGTTAAATCTATTTTATCATTAAAGGGCTGTTTGGTAGCCTCTTAATGACCATTCAGAGGCTACCTCTTAATGGTTCATAACCTCTGAATGATTAAGAGGTAGCCTTAAGTCTGAATGGTTAAGAGGCAACCATTAAGATGTTACCTCTTACCATTCATATTTAAGATTATATCTTAACCATTAAGAGATTATGAACCATTCAGATGTAGCCTCTTAATGACCATTCAGAGGCTACCAAACAGCCCCTAAGTTTTTTTCATGTTGTAATGCACATAAGTATATTCAACAAATTTGAAAGGGTCACCGTACGTACCCTTTTTGGTTTTTACCCTTGTGTCCGCCTCTAATGAAGGATTCGGATTTTGAAACTTTGAAATTGGAGCAATAGAGTAACATACAAGGTTTAAACTATTTTCAAAGTAAAAGTGGAAGTGTGTGTGTCAAGTGTAGTTAAAAAAAATCTGCACACGGATATGTTTGTCCTTTACACTTTTGTTCAATATGAATGAATACATTGAAAGAATGTGAGTTTCGCTACAAATTTAAATAAACAAGTTGTTAGAGCGTCCACAATGAGCACTTAGTAGTGAACTTAGTAGCAATGACGTAGTCAGGAGTTTTTGTTCAACCGAGTTGTTTAAGCATCCACAAATGAGCACCTAGCAGTGGTGACGTAGTCAAGATTTTTTGTTTAACCGATTCGTTTTTTTCTAGTACTAGGATATCTACCAACTCGTTATAATTTTTTACTCGGTTAGATTTTTATAAAACTAAAATCACTAAAGTTTAACAACTAGTTTAATGTTTAAATCAAGAATCAAGTTTTACATACAATTTCAACAATACTGTAGTAACAAAGTGTACATGGATGACTCATGGCCTATGGTCATGAGTTCGAATCCTGATCTCGTCAGGTTTTACCGGTTCACTACTGTCGTGCCTTCGGACGGGTATGTGGGTCGGGTTTTCCCTGGAAGCGGGCTGTCAGGCGGGCTAGGGGCTTCGTGCGTCTGGGGTGGGCCGGGCTGTGCCCCTGTCTTTGCCACTGAGGGGCCGCGTACGAAGTACCCGGCATTATTTAGTTGGCCGTTAAAAACAAAAAACAAAGTGTACATGGATAAATCAATTTTCACATATAACTTCAACAAGACAATTATTAAAACGGCCATAATTATTTAATTATTGTTACATTAAGAGCATTCACATCCCCTCCACCAAATCTCATTCATCAAATTACACTAAAAATCACTACTTCACCCCTAAATCTTCTCTCTCCTAATTAAAATAATAATATTTTTTTCATACCTTTATCATTACATTTTCTCTCTCCTCACTCACAACTACTTAAAAAAATATTAAAATATATATAGGGGTGAACAGTAGCTTTTCATATTTAGGGTGAAACAATGCTTCCACCAAATATTTTCTCTCTCCTCCACTCACAACCACTTACACTCACCCTATATAATTTGGTGGACACACTCACATACATTTGATGGATGGGATGTGAGTGCTCTAATGAATTGGGGTTAAGATCAAATACATAGTAAAAAAAATAGGGAGTCGTAGGAAGGGTATCAAATGGAGTCCGATTGAACTCATTCAAGCGACGCTGAAACCGTCTCATCAAACCCTATAATTTAGTTTTTAGGTTTTCGATTTTTTGAATTTTTAGCTTGTAGTTTTTAGAATTTGTTATATATCATTGTGTCTTTTATGTTGCATTATGTCTTTTTTTTTTATCGTGTCAAATCTGCGATTCATTTTGTTTTTTTTCTTCAGCATTGTGTTATATTTATTGGTATCTTGTTGCATTTTGTGACTCATTGTGTTATATTTCGTCATCCAATGTGTTTTTTGTATCATTCTCACTCTTCTCATTTTTGTTACACTGTATAGGATAACTTCACCCGAATGAATCATGGATACTCAAATTATAAGATATGTATAAATAATTGACTTTAGTTTCATATCCTACAAAAAGATATTGCTACAATCATGGCCCTATAAATGTTACACTTCTCATGATGCCAATAGGGAAATAGCTCTGTTTTACAAACTTTATTTATATTCTTGCCAAAAAATAATTGTTTGATTTTTCATACTCATGTACAAATATCATTACACAATATACAACTTACAGTGCATGTATCTCTAAACGTATATAGCAAAACAAAAATCAAAAGTGTGGTATATAACTAGTTTTGTGTTGAAAATTGAAAAGGCAAGTCCTTTATGCAGAGTGATGCTTACAATTCAAACATTGTCTGTCTTGTGTGGTGGTGGGGGCAATCATTTATGTGTCATAGAATGGTCAAAGAAGTGTACCAAGTGTATTAAAATGATCCCACGCCTCCTGTACCACAACACACAATCAATATAATTATTTTTTACTATAAGATAGTTGAAAAGTATTTAATATAAAAAAAAATACCTTAAGTATACAAACATGATCCAACAATTTACTTCTTTTTTTTTTTTTTTTCATCTATGATCTATACAATTTTTTACATGTTTTTACCTTCTAAACATTATGATTTGTCTATTGTTTAACACGGCTATACAGGGTAACATGTATAACTTGATTTGCCATGGTTATGATATCAGAAAATGTTATTTGTGTAATATCACATTGTATTTTCATTATTAGAATACAATGTAGTACACAAAACATAATCGAATAGCGCAAACGTACCTGGAGTATATCGAACACCTTCTCGGCTATGTATTTTTTGTTTGAATCGGCACCTTTTTGTTGCAACTTATCAGGGTGCAAACATAGCATGGCTCGGTTATAGGCTTTTTTAACTGCGTTTGTTTCTATTATATCAACAAGTGCAACCGGCTTCCATCCACTCTCAGCCCAAAGCACCTGTGCCAACACAATATATGAAGTTTGAACCCGGAAATCTGGCACGAAACAAGATAATGTGGTTGGGCTTACAAGTTGTAAAGTGGAGAGCAGTGAGCGAATGTTTCCTTTTCTTCCACTTGACCATGTATGGATCTTCGAATCCAAAGCCTGGGTGTATGTAACTTGTGTAAATATAACATTGGATAAAGATGACGTAAAATGAAGAGTTATACGAGGAAGAACTCTATGACAGTCTATATTGAGCCCATGAGCCATATACTACTAGTACAATATATACAATTTAGAGGTGACAATAAATGATCATAACAAATATATTTACCATAACGGCCTCAGATTCCTCTTGAGTTTTTAAAGTTTCGTCATCCACAGTAGCCAATTCTTGAACCTGTGTCAAGTGCCCATTCAATAAAAACGTGTGATACGAACTACCAAATGATAAGATATTGAATACCTGGAAGGAATCCAAAGTTGGATCGTCTATGTTTTCAACACTGGCCTTGGGACCCTTAGGAATTGATCCTGAGATGAGATACAGAAACCGCATATATCATAAGCCAATATTAAGCTTAAAAAGCAGCTTATTCTTGTCGGTAAATCAACTAACCAGAAGATGGTGTGGTGTCCTGCTGAAAGTTAATATCCTCAAGTTTTCTAATCGGACGATTCGGTGCAAATTTCTGCTTGTTGGACCTCTCAGTTTCTTCTTTCGCCTTGGATACAAAAATTATTGTAAGACTTTACAACCCATGTTTGTAATAATCTGAAGTTAAAATAGATAGGGTTACCATGAAAGAAGCATCTGGCATCTTATTTTCATTTTCTGCAGGCTTTTTACCATGCAATGGTATTGTGTTCGAAGCATCTGGGGCCCTTTTCACATTTTCTGCAGGCGTTTTACCATCCAAAGGTATTGTGCTTGAAGCATCTGGCGCTATTTTCACATTTTCCGCAGGCAGTTCACTAGCCAGTTTTGTTGTTTTTGAAGCATCTGTCTTGGTTTTTACATTTGTATCCGGCTTTGAAATGATAAAATCGACTTCTACCTGTTTTGTGTTCTTTTTACCACCAGGTTTCCATCTAGAGCTCACATTTGTTTTGGTCTTTGGAGGACTTTGTTGATTAGACAACTTGAAGAAATCTTTCACCATACCTTTGACTCGGTTTTTAGGTGATCCAGCACCAGGCTTATTTGCTTCGGCTTTTTTACTGGAATTCGTCTTTTTTGTCTCAAGTTTATTCTTACCACCCGTCGTCTGCGCTTTTTCTTTACTTTCAGCCTCTTTGCCAGCATCTTCATAACCTGAAATCACATGAAAATAAAAATCAACTTACTGATGTTATAATTTTCATCACAATCAGATATCCCCGACTGGAAACCACAACTTACCTTTTCTTTCTAGCTCATCATGTAATAACGAACTTGGAGGCACGACCTCATGCTCATTCTTTTCTTGTTTCAATGCTAAAGTTTCTTTTTCAATTCCTTTCATCAAACTAATTCCAGAAACCGGATTCGCATCTTCTTTCTTAGTAGACGTATCCTCATTCGAAGATCCAGAGTCTTGCATATTCTCCATTGATACCGCGCTAACTTTACTACTTCCTTTCAAGATAGGTCGGTTGCCCCCACGAAGAGAAATGAGTAACGGTACTCCGACACTAGGCCATTTGTGTATAGAAAAGTGAAATTCATTGCTTGGAGATTTTGTCCCTGATGTTTTCGGCTTTGACTTGTGGTCAACTTCATTTTCAGTAGATTGTGTCGAGTATAGCGACTCCTTAGCACTAGATGATTCACGCGATAACAAGGTTCGAACAGGCGATTGACCCGAATTATTCCTAAACTTTTGTGTTGCAGGGCTTGAAAATCTCGAGAGGGTGTTTGGTGTATGCACATTTGAACCAAATACAGGAATGCCTGCATCTTCTGTCATCTTGGGAGGCAAGCTAAGAGCATAGAATAGTAAAAAAAAAAAAAAAAAAAAGCATAAGGTATCATTAATAATGACAATAGTTACAAAGAAAATCTAATCAAATTACATTTCCTAAATATCATAAAACTAATTACAACCAGCCTTCTAACTAATGTATTCTAACAGTATAAATAACCAATAGTATTCCATGGTAATCATATCATATGCAAAACCCCTAAGGTAGTGTTCTATCACGGGCCAAATATTTGATATCGCAATGTTGTGGATTGTACTTGAATGCTTGGGTTCACTGGCTGAGTCCTGGACTTCATCGGGGACGGTCTCAGTGGAATAAGGCAAGTGTACGTGCCAAGACATGCCTATGTGCCGAATGCACCATTGGTCGAAAGTTGTTGCTGCTCTCTAGATGAGTCCAAGGCAGGACGCTACCAGTGACCCAAATCAAAGAAGCAAGACGGATTGACTTGTCCCCAGGGATTAGGAACGCCACAATGGGATCGAAAGATTACCCCTGAAGAAACACTGGTTAAACACGTTGATATACGAGCAATGTAAAGAGATATGTTATTGATTGTATGCCTAGATAATTACACAAGACGCGAATACAAGTGAATACAAGTATTTTGACTATAATCTTTCTTTCCTAACCGTACAATGAATTCTCTAAGTTTTTACGTAATGAATTCTCTAAGTTTTTACGTAATGAATTGAATGACCTCTTCTCCTTGGGAGAGACGGGTATTTATAGTGCTAGGAAGTGTCTTTTGATTGGTTCTCTTTGGAATGACAGCTGTCTCGCGTAGGCCCCACACAGTTGACAACCGTTGGAGAATTCAGTGTTGTCCTTCTGTCATTGGCTGAGTGTCCTTTTCAACCGTCATTGTTGTCCTTTTTGTCCCTCGTACCTGCCTTGGTTTTAAAAAGCGAGAAGCGCACAAAAGCGACGAGGTCTAAAACCGAGGCGCAAAGCGCAAAGGGCAAAAGCGGTGGGCTTTTCGTACGTGAGGCGCAAGACGATTATATAATTTTTTATATATATGCTATAGGTTTTTAACATTATTTACTCAAAATATAGATACAAATAAGGTATATATATGATTTAACTTGAATGTACAACCTTTTTAGCTACATGTATAACAATTTTAAGCACAAAAACAGCATGTGTACGAAAAGCGCGCTTTTAGTTCGCTTTTTTCGTGCGCTTTTAGGGCGCTTTTCTTGCGCTTTTTTCACACTGCTTGCCTAGGGTTACGTAAGGCGCACGGGGTTGCGCCTCGTTGCGCTTTGCGCTTAAGCGCGCCTCGAGCGCGCTTTTTAAAACCAAGGTACCTGCCAGGAGATCGTGGAGCAGGGAATGCCGCCCTCTAATTGGCTGCATGTCCATTTCGTTGTCTGCTGACAGCTGGCATGTACTAGGATTCGTGCGCGATATTTCTAGAAGCTTCCTTTGACTAATCTGATAACGACACAGGAGGTGAGGGTCCGTGCGCACGCGCAGGTATGTATCTCTTCAACCCCCATGACAGTTCGTTTCGTGGAATGTAATGTAATTGGAATTTGCCCGAGAACTGTAATTTGATTTGGAATTTTGGTGTGTTCATTTCACATAATGGAATGAAATCAGGTTGGAATTCGAGTGTAGATTCCTCCGTATGTTGAATTCCTTCTTTTGTTGAAACAAACAACATAAGAAATAGAATTCCAATTCCAATTCCAATTCCATTTCATTCCATTAAACAAACGCTACCTAAAACTTCATACGTAGGCATAGGCTAAGAGATTAAAGTCATTAAACTATCCAAAATTATAACAACCTAATGAAAACCAAACCCTAACTTCACCAAACACATACATGTTGTATAAACAGATAAGCAATTCACAAAACACAATAAACAAAACCTGAAATCAGACGGAAGAGAAGAACCAAACGTCTCAATTTTCACCGGACTTAACGTCCTCGAACCAGACCGAACCGATTCATCACTCCTTCTAAAAATATCATCATAGAAATCATCACTCGCACGCGTCCTCGGAGAACCACTATACGACGCACCAAACACCGGTGAGCTAGACGATTCCTCCGATAACTTACCCCTACCACTTCCAAAACTGTACCTTATTGCCCTCGTCGGAGGTCCGCCGAAGACGTCATCAAAGTCAAGATCCTCGTTGTCGGAGTTTCTGACAGAAGAGCTAGCTCTGTTGTTGTTGTTGTGTTCGAAGGATCTGTGAGTTAGGTTGTATCGAAGTGATTGGTTTACTGTCCGGCTAACTTTCTCCATGTTTACTACTGAAAATTCAATTGAAATAAAATCACGATGGTGGTTGAAAGTGTGTGTGTGTGTGTGTGTGTGTGTGTGTGTGTGTGTGTTAAGACATAAGATTATGAGAGAAGAATAGGATAGTGACAAAAAACAAACGAGTGTGGGGTTAAAGATAAGCAATTAACAACGGAAGCCACAAGATGACGGGGGACCAGCTGGATAAGGAGAGTCAAATAATACCGGCCGGATGTTTTGTGTGTATTTTGGCGCCAATTACTTAGCCACAAATATATACTCTAATAAAATACACCCTCTTTTTTTTTTTTTTTTTTTTTCTTTTGGATTGAAGCTAGAATTTGTTGAATAAAATCTTGAGGTCGAGGTTAAGCTTAAGCTTAACTCAAATTTTAATTTTTAATTGTAGTTGTGAATGGTTTTACAAGAGTTGGTATTGAATTTTGGAAAAATTACAAAATTCGTTTTTTAAGTTTACATCGTTTTTCAATGGATGCCCTTTAGCTCTAAAACTGATGATAATCATTCTTAACAAATCAAAACCTTACACCCATTATCCTTTAGCACTAACCAGGTTAGATTTCATGGTTAAAATAGGTCACGTGTGGGGCATGTGAGGGTAGATCTATCCATTGACATGTCCCTCTTCAGTCAACTCTCTCTCTCTCTCTCTCTCTCTCTCTCTCTCTCTCTCTCTCTCTCTCTCTCTCTCTCTCTCTCTACTACACCACCAGCCACCACCTCCACCATCGCCACCACCCAACGTCTGGCAACCTTGAGCATCACCACCATCTTCCGCTAACTCAGACCAACCTCCGACAATCACCACAACCCAATATACGGCAACCACCCGAACCCAATCTCTGACAAACTAAACCATAAACAGTGCCTAAAAATCCATTATTTTCTCTGCCTTCGTGCTTCGACCAGATCAAACCTAGCCCACAACCCCAAATCGAAAGTATCCAACAAAAATAATATTCTCAGATTGTTGGTACCATCAATTGGATCTGTTATCTGGACCTTTGAACCAAAGAAGACTGGAACTGAAGAATTTCAGGAGCAGCCTTCTTGTTGCGCCACCAACGCTTGAAAAGATCGACGTCTGTCATGGAAATCAAGGTCTCGTAATCATCTATGCCTGAGAATCCTTCACCTGAACCAGGCACCATTAATCTTTAACACCAGAATTTCAGGAGCAGCCTTCTAGTCGATGTTGGGAAGTTGTGGTGGTGGCCATCGGTTGTTGCAGGTGAGGTGTTGGTGGTTAAAAACAGAAACAGCTATATGAAGTTGGGGTTGTCAGGGAAGAAGGTACGGTGGTGGGATGTTGACAATGGTGGTGTGGTGGTGATGTTGAGAGTGGTGCAGGTGAACAGATTTAATTATGGGGTGGGCTTGGAGAGAAAAAGAGATAATAATGAATAAAATGACTAATCTACCCTCATGTGCAAGGCACATTATTAAACTTAACTGGAAAATTTAACTGGGTTAGTGCTAAAGGACAAAGGGTGCATGGTTTTAAAATGTTAAGGATGATTCTTATCAGTTTTAAAGCTAAAAGACATCCACTGGAAAACGATGTAAACTTAAAGGACGAATTTTGTAATTTTTCCTTGAATTTGTTTTAGTGTTTATGTATGTGTGGGTGGGGTGGGGTGGGGTTGTAAGTTTTATGTAGTTGACAAGTTTTGGTGTGGTAATATTTAGTGCTTAGTGTTTGGCCAAACTTTTAGTTAAACTTTTTACGTTACTTAATATGAGATCTCATATAGAATTGAAGATTTTTTCGAGTTAATTACATGGATGGTCCTTGGTTTATATTAACATACAGTGGCTAAGCTTGAGCGAAAATTTTGGGGGGTCAGAAGTCACCGGTCATGGGCGGATCTACATGATGAGGGACGGGTTCACGTGAACCCACCCGGTTTCAAATTTTTAGTACGAAACCTATATAAAAAATTGGAATGAACCCATAGATAAAATTTGTATGAACCCATAATACAAAACTTGAGATGGCTCACTGGTTAAGGCTTCCTATTTCTAAATAGCAAGTAGTGGGTTCGATCCTTGCTGATGACTTTTTCATTTTAAAGTCGCATAATATGATGGCTCACTGGTTAAGGCTTCCTATTTCTAAATAGCAAGTAATGGATCTAATAAAGCGCCTGATGTGGAGCTTATTAAAGTCTTGAGGCAAATTAAAGATGATGTTAAGAAATGGAGAAGTCTTAAGAAGGGTGAACTACAAAGAAAGGTGGCTGGAGTAGTTAAAAAGATACGGGACATTGAAAAAAACGCTGAGTCGGGTTCTCTATCCGAGGATGAAAAGAAACTTAGAATGGAGCTCAAAGCCGCTCACAAAAGACTTGAAAAGAGGAAAGCTAAAGATTTTTATCAAAAGGCGAAGGTGAATTGGATCAAGTTCGGGGACGAGAACTCGGCTTATTTTCACAAGGTGGTGAATTTGAACAGTGTCAGAAACAGAATCAGTGGGCTGAGTATTGAAGGTAGATGGGAGACGGACCCAAATGTGATTAAGGATGAAGTCAGGAGGTGGTTCAAGCGAAAGTTCACGGAACTTATGAGGAGGAAACCTTCATTTGCTAATGTGCGCCTCCCCTCGATCTCGGAAGTTTAGGCGAAGGACCTTGTTCGCCCGTTTGACGCCACCGAGATTTGGGACGCTATATTGGATTGTGATGGGAATAAATCTCCGGGACCGGATGGGTTCTCTTTAAAAATTTTCAAAAATTTTTGGGAGGAGTTTAAACCTGCATTAGTTAAAGTGTTAAAATGATTTTTATGAGTCGGGCTCGTTTAGTCCGGGTTGTAATGCTTCTTTTATTGCGTTAATAGCTAAGAAGACTGATCCCCAAGTGGTGACCGATTTTAGACCCATATCCTTAGTGAGTGCGTTGTATAAAATCATCGCTAAGGTGTTGGCTAAAAGACTTAAGGGGGTTATGGGAAGTATCATTAGCCCGACTCAATCGGCCTTTGTCGGGGGGTCGAAATATTCTTGATAGTCCTCTTGTTGTGAGTGAGGTGATTTCTTAGGCTAAAAAGTGCAAATTGAAGCTACTTGTTTTCAAAGTTGATTTCCAAAGGGCGTATGACTCCCTCAATTGGAAGTTCCTTTTTAAAACTATGGAGTACATGGGCTTTCCGGGTAGGTGGATCGAATGGATGAAAGGATGCTTGTTGTCCGGTAGGGCTTCGGTGTTGGTTAATGGGTCGCCTACCGAGGAGTTCAACTTAAGAAGGGGGTTGAGACAAGGACACCCATTGCCCCCTTTACTTTTCATAATCGCTATGGAGGTCTTAAATATGCTTATGGTTCAAGCTACTACCTTGGGGCTTTATCATGGGGTTCAACTTCCTAATAATGGTCCTTTGCTATCACATCTCTCGTATGCCGATGATGTTATTTTTCTAGGCGAGTGGTCCAAGCATAATATTCATAGCCTCAATAGATTCCTTCGATGCCTTCATTTGATTTCCGGTCTTAAGGTGAATTATGATAAATGTCACCTTTTTGGCATTGGAGTGGATAACCTTGAAGTTGAGAGGTTTGCGGGTTTACTTGGATGTAAAGTTGGGACTCTTCCTTTCAATTATTTAGGAGTTCCAATCGGTGCAAACATGAAAAGAATTAGATTTTGGCAACCGGTGATTGACAACTTTAATAAGAGACTATCTAAATGGAAGGCCAAATACCTCTCTTTTGCGGGGAGATTGACCCTAGTCAAAGCGGTATTGGGGAGTATACCTTCTTATTATCTCTCGTTATTTCAAGCGCCCAAGGCGGTCACCAAAAAGTTGGAGAGCATTAGAAGGGATTTTCTTTGGGGCAAATCGAATTCTAGAAGCAAATTGAGATGGATTAAATGGGATAAATTCCTCAAACCTAAAGCTTTCGGTGGTCTTGGTGTCGGGAGAATAGAGCATTTTAACGAGGCAATGATCGCGAAGTGGTGGTGGAGATATAAAAATGAACCGGAGAGCCTTTGGGTTAAAGTCATTGATACGGTGCACGCCTCGACCCGTAATAAACATTTGATCCCCATAAAGAAGTCTATAGCTGGAGTTTGGAAGGATATCAGAAGCGTGGAAGGTAGTCTTATGAAAAAGGGGATAAGTATGGTGGATAAGCTTTCGGTCAAAGTGGGGAATGGGTCTTGGGTCAGCTTCTGGTCGGATCGTTGGGCAACTGATACCTCCTTTTCAGTTTTGTTCCCGGCTGTGTACAGATTAGCTGCTGATAAATTGGCTAGTGTAGCGAAATGGGTCGATTCTCTTACTGCTGGTGGTAATGTAGTTACGCTACTCAGGAGCCCAAGTGCAGGGGAAGAAGAGCAACAGTTAGAGCTCATTTCTAATGTTTAAATGCAGGTCTAGTTAACCTCTGCGAGGGATACATGGCGCTGAGAAAATAACGAAGGTTCCCTGTTTTCGACCAAACAGGTCAGAGGTGATATTGATTCTGCGGTTTACTATGGTCAGACTGATCCGATTTTTCATTGGAATTCTTGGGCTCCTCTCAAGACTAACTATCTGCTATGGAGAGTGTTGGACAGAATGGTTGCTGCTAAGGTGGAGCTAGCTCGTCGAGGTGTAATTGGAGAGGACGTGTGTTGTTCTAGATGCCGGATTCACGATGAAGACACTGAACATGTCTTTATTCGGTGCCTTTGGTCCTTGGCTGTTTGGTGGAATATTCTGTTGTGGCTTCGGATTTCGTGGCCGGATGAGATGCTCTCTTTGACAGGATGGTATGATTATCTGTTCTCCCGGCCTGGGTCTAAAAATTGGAAGAAAATTGTGCATATGGTGGTGTTAGCTACTACTTGGAGATTATGGTATGCTAGGAACTCGAAAACTTTTGAAGACAAGTTCGTGTCGGTTCATAATCTGGTGGACCTCATCATAGAAGACTCGTATCTATGGATCGCCAATAGATCGAAGCTTCCGAAAGCGAAATGGGAGGATTGGGTTAATTTTCGTATAGCGAATATGGTGTAATGGTTTGTTCTTTTCGATTGGTATTTGTATTTTCCAGCTTCTTGCTGGCTCTTTATATGCAGTTATAAAGTGATTGCTGGTCAAAAAAAAATATCCAACCATTAATTCTTTCCATCTATCAAGAGTTTTAGAGTTTGGGAAATGAAAAAAGGGAACTGAAGTTCAAGAGGCAACCCAGGGTTTGCTTTTTGATTTTGTGAGTACATTAAGATATGTCTATGGTCTTATTAAATTAATTAATTTAAGTTAATGCGTGAATTGTTTTCTTGAAGTTAATGGGTTAGATGCGTTTTGCGCCTAAGCTTTAGAACTTGGATTAGAAGAACTTGCTTATTTGAACTAAGAACTAATGTGTGTTTTTGTGTGCTATTTAAAATGGTTCGCTTTACTTTCTGAAAATTTACAAGTATGTATTTATATTTTGCAATAGTTGATAATTTTAAACAAAATTTTGATCATTTACTTTTATACGGATTGATTTGAGGTCAATAAAATTCATTTTAAAGCAGACAACTCATTAATCATTTTGTTCAAAGATTAAGATTCTTGTTGTAATAAAATTGTTTTTGTCTTTATAGTTAACTTTGGGATTATTCATAATATAAGCTAAAATTTTGGACAAAAAAGTGTTTGTAGGTCAACTTGACCCGACCCGAAACTTTGAACCAACCCAAAAAATTTTATGTTCGGTCCTTTGAAATTGGAGCATATCAAAATAGTGAACCTAGTGGAAAAATTCCTGGATCCGCCATTGTCACTGGTTACGATGGGTCAAAACCGTATATACAAAAAATATTCTATACGGATACTATGTGATCGGAATTTCTGAACGAAAATTTTTAGGGATCGGGCGCCCTTCTTGCCCCTATGAAGTTGCGCCCCAATTAACATATATAACACACATACCTAGGTAATAAGGTGTTCGAGTAATAGGTTAATGCTCTTTGGTTTTAATTTTGTACCATGTTGGGGTATAGACTAACGTCCATTAAATATTAACTAAAAACTCAATCAGTGCCCCAAGCATAAGGATATTTTTGTAATCCCTGATATATGATGAATGCGACATAAGAGCGCTGTATTTGGTCCCCTATAATCCTGTGAGAGAAAACCATATAATCTTTTATGTGGTTGGAAGTGGTTGTGAGTGGAAAAAATTGGGAATCTACTGTTTATCGGTATATTTGGAAATCTTTTGGGGAAAACTGTATTTATTTTTTAATATTTGTTGAAAGTGGTTGTGAGTGGAGGAGAGAGAAACTGTAATGATTTTTAATGTAATATGTGGTTATGGTTGGTTGTGAGTGAATGATGGATGGGGAACTACCGTGAATGCTCTAAGACCATTAGGTGTGGTAGAGGCCCAACATCCATGCCTTGCCTCCACCTCACCTGCCACGTCAGCGTGGGGTAGGAGCATCCTTAGGATGATGCTCCTAGGGGTGTGGAGGAGGCCCAACAACATTTAATGCTATTTCATTTTTTTTTCTTTTTTTTTAATTAAATAATATTATCATATTAATATAAAATGTGAAGATGTATTTAAATTAAAAACAAACACTTAAATTAAAAAAAAAAATACACCTAAATAAAAAAAAGTACAATTTTCAAATAAAAACAAACACTTAAATAAAAAAAAAACATAAACTACTGATTATATTTTTTTGCGATGCTCTCCTTCATCTTCAACAAAACGGGACGGTCTTCTTCGGGGTAGTCGTTGATGTTTGCCGTCATTATTCGCCATTCTTCTATTTGCCTATCCTCGTTCTTTTGGCGAATGCTTTCCTCCACCCTCTTTTGCTTCAAACGAAGCTTTTCTTCGACTTCCCGTTCCTTCAATTTCTTCTTCTCCGCTTGACTTTCACTAAAAGTATTTTTGAAGGATGCCAATTCAGCGACCAAACCGTCCAACATTGACCCGCTCCCGCTCCCTGACGCGGCTTGTTTTTTTGCAGCCGCCGCTTGTTTTTTTGCTCTGTCCCTCCCTATGGGTCGTGGCTCCTCTTGAACGGGAGTATCCTCGAACTCTGGGTCTGGGTCATCGTTTATATTTATTTGACAATGACCGGTCGACCCGCCTCCCACGCTATAATCGCCCGACTCCGAAGTCTTGCTTCGTTTGGCGCTTGCAACCTCGTTTGGAACCGGTTGCCATTTGCGAGATGACTTCAACACCGTCCAAGCTCGAACATGAGGAAAAACATGGCCATACTTGTCTTCATATTTTCGCATCGCCTCCTTGAAAATCATTTCCTGGTTAAACCCGCTTGGAGGGTTCACATACAACGGATTATAAAAGGCGATGAACTTCCCGATTGTAGTACTCATTTTCCTCCATTTAGAACTTAAAGCCTCATGCCCCCGATACTCTCCTTGCTCCATCAATTGGTGAAATGTATCTCGCACTTGGGTGTATAAACTATCGCCCGTTTGATTAGTCCCTACATTTAAATAAAACATATATTAGAGAATAAAAAAAATAATTTTTTTTTATTGTATACTACAAAAAAATTAAATTTTTTTACCAACTATGGGATCTTTCGAACTAGCCAGATACGCCTTCGCTAACGCTTCTTCTTCCAATTTCGTCCAAAGGCTTCGTTCGGTTGGCTTTTTTTTCCCCTTCCCCTTCGCACTCGCACTCGCCTTCGCCTTCCCCTTCGAACGTTGGACTTGTGTTTCGGGGACAACCTCCACCTCTTCATCTTCTTCATCTTCGAGTTCAAAATTGGGTTGTCGTTGTGGTGGTAGAGATTGACGGAATGGCGGAGTTTGTAAAAGTTGGGTAAAAGATTGAGGGTTATGATGCATTTGCATATTATGGAATTGGTTAAAGGTAGTAGGGCTTTGGTGCATTTGAGGATATTGGGTGAAAGGGTTGGGAGTTTGTTGGAAACCCGCAAAAGTAGCCCAAGATGGATCCATTGGCATCGTGAACGGGTTTGGATTCGGGTTGTTTTGGTTATATTGTGGTGGTTGATTCGGGTTTGGGTTGTTTTGGTTGGGATCCATTGAAAAATGTATAAAGTAGTTTTTATAAAATGGTGGTGTTTGGTATAAAAAGTGGTGTTGATTTGGGATGAAAAATGGTAAAATATGGTTGTTTAAATAGATTTTTAAAAAGAAATTTTTTTTTTTTTTTTTTTTTTTAAACGGTCACAATCCCCCCCCCCCCCCCCCCAACGTTCAAATGCACGTCCCCCAAGGAAAATATGGACCGGCTTCAACGGCTATGGGATGCCGGGCATGCCGTTGCCGCGCCAGGGGGGCGGTGTAGCCCGGCCCGGCGTGGCAATGCCGGCCCCATGCCGAGCCCCGTACCGAGTGGTCTAACTAATTGTAGTATTTTTGTCTAGGATCCATTGATTTTGAGCCGGATTGGATCACAATGGCTAAGGATTCAACCTTTTATTAATGTTTGATTTGATCAAGACATAATTAATTGTAGTATTGAATACTTACCTACATCAATTTTAGTCTTGTCATATTCAAAACACCAAAGTGTTATAACGAGTGTTGTTGAGCATCTTAGTAGAACTAGTCACTAACAGAAATCATATTAAGTTACACCGTCGGAGAGTTTGTATATTAAAACCATAACAATAGTATATCAGTTACAAGTTTTATAACTATATATGTCAACATATATGGAGTTGAAGATACATTATTCAGAACTTCAGATCAACTGTTGAAACATATGTTTAGGATCTTTTGTTTTGTTTCTTTCTTGTACCACACGTTATATACATCTTTATATACTATCAACCATCTTTATGTCTTCTCGACAACCAATCTGTCTTGAACCTTTTTTGTGTATGTTACTGACTTTAAATTCTTTTATCTTTTGCCCTAATGTTATCCTTGAAACATAAATTTACTTATCTTTATATTAAACATTCTAACTATCATTATTACTTGCAAGATGTAGTAGTTAGAGCTTCTGGTTAACCGACACAGAATAACTCACAGCTCGGTTAGTTTACAACCCCCAACAAGAACGACACATTCATATGACTGTTAAAATTATAAGATCAAACACAAACGTCATTCGAAAAAAGGATTTAACAAGAAGATGAAAGTGTAAAGTTAGATACATGACATAAGGTAAAGAAAATCAGATATAGATCATAACACAAGATCAAGTACACCATAATGTTATCAATCAGAACCATCAGGAAATGGTTCCAATGCATCTTGCTTCCCATTGAAATAAAACTCCATGACTGCTTTCATTCTTGGTAATTTGTCTGGATGGTAGTTCAAATGAACAATCACAGGCTTTAACTTCTTTAACTCGCCATCTTTTCGCACCTGTTTAAAAAGAGTCTTACTATTCATAAACATATAGCGGTCCATCGTTCTCTTTGAAGCATGAAGTCCTACATAACCAGGATGAGAAGGAAAGAAAAGCTCTTCATTGAAAACCGCTTGATCCCAAGCAGGTGGCGGGTGTGACAGCCTATCAGCCACGCGATCTAAAAGCTCAATTGCAGGTATTGTAGGCCGTAAGTAAAAGAACCCAGAATTATAAACCCATATCCGCATCGTGTGAGCATATCTAGCCCACCCCATAGATGGATCATCAGATACATCATTATATCCATAAGCAGTCATGTTATCATGCCCATCAGACATAGATTCCACATCTGAATCGCGATAGATATGATCAAACGGGTTCTGTAAGTACACAATATCAACATCTGACAAAAGAACATTGTAACCCAACTGTAAAAACTCCCTCAAGATTCTGAATTTCAATCCTGAAACCGCGTGATTACCTCCTGTTTTAGCTACCGAATCTACATCCTCATCCGGATCTCTAGTGTAAAACGGTACATCATTTTCTTTACAGAAATCAGCAATCCCGTTGTCTAACGCCACAACCAAATAATTAGGTATGCCTACTTTCTTAATGCTAGTAAACCACACCTCTAACATATCCTTAACATTAGAATTCGCAAGCGCGACTATAAGCTCGTTTTTCACAGCGATCTTTTTCAATATCTTTAACAGTCGTGGGTTAACAGTTTCATCCGGAAGCACAGTCGGGTTAGTTCTTATACCCTTCACAGTACCAAAAGGCCCGGCCTTTTGTGGCTCGCCTACCACTACAACTTGTTTCTCAGCATTACCGTTTTTCTGTTCCGCCGCCATTAACTTATTGGTCAAATCCCTAACCTGTTTCTTTAACTCATCATTCTTGTTCGATAAATCCGCAAGATCGGATCTTAACATGTTGACTCGCTCCGAGGTTTCGCATGAAGCTGATCCCATCTGTAATAACAAATTAACAATCCCCTTTACATAACAAGTCCCATGCAATTAAATATTAAATTTTTTATTTTAACATTAATCCATAATTAACACATAATCGCGAAAAATTACATGAAGATAGCTGACAGGCGGGCAACAAGCTGCGCCGCCACCCCTTTCTGGACGGCAAACCCTAACCTACTAAAAACGAACCCATGCCCCCCGGAGTCAAGACACTACTATGAATAGCCCGTTGGACTCTGGTCAGGAAATGGATGGCTACTAAAAAATAAGTTAAGCTACTAAATAAATCTTGATTTCAAGATCAAGCAAACCATCATAATTTACAAACAATCAAATAAATAACATATTGTGGGCACAAAATAAATAAACACAAAATGCTTCAATTTATTACGTTAGTGGGTTGGCAAGGAAATTTAAACCCTAAGAAACTAATAAAGTATGTAATAATACACAATGAAAATAATATAAAATCAGTTAAAAAAATGTAAGACCCACCTCGAGAATCGATTTAGCGAGACGACGACCTTGAAACTGAGAAGGTTGATTGGAAGAGAAGAAACCATGAGGGTAAAGAAAAGCAAAGATGGCTCCGAATAATATTCCGATGACAATTGCAACGACGATTCGTGATCCGAGTATAGATTGAGTTGTGTTCTTGTCTCGGCGACCCACAGGACCCGCCATTGCGATCTAGATAGAGAGGTGGTATCTGTTGACTTTGCTTGCCTCTATATGATTATCAGGCTCTTATGAAACTATGGACTGATTGTAGTTGGTGGTGTGCTTCTTGTTGACTTTTGAGATGGTTGACTATTTTAATTTTGATTTTTTGAACATAGGGGGACAGGCCCCACCAGAATTGGTCATGGGTACTTATTACCAGCACGGTAATACCGCCGTCACCCATGTTGGTTGTGGTCCCGTGAACCAAAATCTTATTGTAGTTAACGGGCTGGTACCTGTGAGTTTCTCTTTCCCCTTTTGTTTTTTCTCTATTTTATTTCCAGTGGAGTGCCGCCTCCAAAAAACTGTTTCAATGAAATGAATCAGTGAAGTAATGTGGCAGTATAGGATTGGTAGAAATCAATTAAGTTGAAAAAAACCTAGCGGAGCGCCCCGTCCCCCCTTAGAATGAGGCTTTAGCGTTAAACTGGTTGTATTCGCGGGTTGGTGTCGGAACCCAAAATAAATAAATGGGTTAAAGGGGTTAATTAGTAAATTATCATGTTGACATGGACATAATCAGTTTACACCAAAAATTGCTGGAATTAGAATAAACATAGACCCGTAAATATTGCATTGAGACATTGAGTTCGTTTCATATCCTTTATACATCAATCAAACAAACGTATTTGCTAAATCCACCGCCTAGAGTAGGGCAACTGTTTTGTAATAGCCCAATTTCAAGTATGTATAAATTCTATGAATATAAGAAAATTTATTAAAAAGACGTTAAAAGTCCATTAATACCGTTAGATCAAAAGTCGTTTGGTAATTTAATACCGTTAGGACTTTGGACATAAGAGTGCCTAAAGGATACATAACTATAGACTTTATTCTGTATGGTTAAATATGATGATCAAAAGTCGTTTGGTAATTTAATATCGTTAGGACTTTGGACATAAGCTTTTTTGTTTCTGAAGATCCAAAAGCCGAACGTACCTCAAGTGAGAGGTAGAAGACGACTAGCTTGATCAGATCTTTTGAGTAATTAACCTGCAAAACTGTAACACCCCAACCGATGGCGGAAACATCGAGGTGTCACGTAGTGACGATTGTTCAATAGCTCATGGACTAAAAATGTAAATTTTGAATATATTGAATGGAATAATTTATTACATTGAAAGAGATTACAAGAATACAACGTTTAAGAACTAACAATCTAAAATATAGTAAATCCCCAAGTCTAAATTCCAAAAGCTTAACAGTAATCTCATAACAACCTGAAACATGTACAAAATATTTTGGTCAATACAAAAATTGTATTGGTGAGCATACCCTGTTTAAATAAATATAGTAGAAAAGTGTTTAGCAATTCATGTGTCGTATACTGTTTGCAATTATGTAATAAGTGGTATCCGGGTCAAATCAACCCTAAGAGAAGAAAGCAGATATATATAGTATGCGCTAGTAGTAATGTAATACATAGCAATGACGAGGACTCTCAACAGAGTCACAAGGGTATAAACCATAGTACTATTCATTGAAATGCCAGGCCGCAACGGTTAATTATTTGACAGGTCATAGATACACAAAATGACACAAGCAAACACACATAAGAATTGCTATTTTAGTAAAAGGAATTATAAACTTGATAGTAAGTACATGAGTCACCCCAAAATAGTAAGACATTAAAAAGGGGAAAGATATACTCACAGTTTGCGAAAGCGAGCAAAATCCAACTTAAGCGGTCGTGAGCTAAGTAATGGGAATTCCGAGGAATTCAACCTATAATGTGTAAGCATACTAATAAGGAAATGTCTAAAAAGTCTAAGGTAACTAGGGTCTAAGGCATTAGGGTTTGCTAAGTCGATTTGGGGAATTAGAGTTTTTATGATCAGTCGCGTTAATGTAAAAGTTGTATATCACAAATAATATATGAAAGGTTGTAAATGTGGTTTAAATAATATAATTATTACCTATTGAATATTTAGATAAAAAAAATATGTTTGAATAATTAAGACAAAATAATTTAGTTAGTTACTTTAATTAAATTACAATAATCATAAATAATTAAATAAATAATTTTGAGTTACACAATGATCCAACAAAAGATAATAAAGACATTAAACCATATGAGTATTTCCAGTGAAGTGTCGCCTCCAAAAAACTGTTTCAGTGAAGTGAATCAGTGAAGTAATGTGGCAGTGTAGGATTGGTAGAAATCAATTAAATTGAAAAAAACCTAGCGGAGCACCCCGTCCCCCCTTAGAATGAGGCTTTAGCGTTAAGCTGGTTGTGTTCGCGGGTTGGTGTCGGAACCCAAAATAAATAAATGGGTTAAAAGGGTTAATTAGTAAATTATCATGTTGACATGGACATAATCAGTTTACACCAAAAATTGCTGGAATTAGAATAAACATAGACCCGTAAATATTGCATTGAGACATTGAGTTCGTTTCATATCCTTTATACATCAATCAAACAAACGTATTTGCTAAATCCACCGCCTAGAGTAGGGCAACTGTTTTGTAATAGCCCAATTTCAAGTATGTATAAATTCTATGAATATAAGAAAATTTATTAAAAAGACGTTAAAAGTCCATTAATACCGTTAGATCAAAAGTCGTTTGGTAATTTAATACCGTTAGGACTTTGGACATAAGAGTGCCTAAAGGATACATAACTATAGACATTATTCTGTATGGTTAAATATGATGATCAAAAGTCGTTTGGTAATTTAATATCGTTAGGACTTTGGACATAAGCTTTTTTGTTTCTAACCAAAAAAATAAAAATCGTTTTAACTTGTTAACATGATATATCTTTCAAAATTTTGCTTTACACAAATACGGGCCGGGTGGTGCGACGGATAATGCCCCTGCCACCTTAGCTTTTCTCCACAAAATGGTGTCCCTCCACTAATTGCTGGACGCCATTGGAGGTGCCATTTATCAAATGTTATTTCCTGGACGTCATTAAGGGTGCCATTTATCAAATGTTATGAGAATAACGGGCGTGAAAGGGGTGGTCTATTGGATCCCTTTGATCCCACCAATAACTTTTTTTCCCTTCTCTCTTTCTTTTATTAAAGAGGTGGGGAATGAAGCCCCTTTTGACATGGCCCAATAAAGCCCCAATTGCACCATGTAGCCTAATAGAAAACATCACAGTCAGTTTCTACAGAACAGAAAGATGAATGTATGAGAAAGGTGGAGGTTAATTTTAATAAGTTGAAGAAAATAAACTTTTAAATAACATCTATGGACTTAACTGTATAAAAATATTTTGTTTTGAGGGTATCCCAATAAATAGACAAAATGCCAAATTATTGACCCATTTTGCTGGTGAGTAGCATAAAAGTTCAACGACAAAATGAACTCCCATTTTGCTGTTCCCTTCTTCAAGAACACAGCATGCCTCCACATACAAAAAAACACAGTATTTCACTAAGGTCCTGCTATATACAAATTTCACTATCCAGCAGTATGCATCGGTATTTTATCAAAACACTAGACCACACAAGCAGCAAACAACATAGACTGCACCACGTACCCTGCAACTGAATGAGTAACTGCTTCAATGGGACTGCCTATGATTCCTATGAAGCACTTGATAAATCATCCTGCACCACGAGTATAGACCATGTGTCAGAAGGCCCATGCAAATGAAAAGAGAACACTTCTCTATTTGTGTGTGTGTGCAAGTGAGAGAGAGAAGGGCTTACGTCTTTTGAAGCAGTGATGTAGGAGACAACAACGGTAATATCATCAAGTTTCCCACCATAATACCGAAATCCAGCTTCTTGAGCTGCAGCAGAAAAAGGTGTCTGCCTATCCTTTTCCTGTGCCCTTTGTCGAGCCAAAGCAGCTATCTTTTGGGCTGTCGCCTGTGGTTCCAAACCAGCTCGCACCGCGTGAACCACAATGGCAGTGATATCATTGTTGTACAAATTATCAAACAGTCCATCTGTGCCTGCTATTATCACATCTCCAGGTGCAACAGGAATTGAGAATACCTGCATCATCATGTATCACATGCCAATTTAAATCACCTTTATCATCATATTCTCTTATCAATTAATTATATAATACCATTTCAAAAGTTTGAAATAGAAAAATGGTTTATACTTTATACTAACCTGACCAGAGCTGGGCAGATCACTATTGCTTCCATTTTCCAGTTGGTATGTGAAATTAAAATCATGCTGTTGTGCAGGGGAACGGAATACAGTGCATCCATCTCTGACTACCATGAAGCCACTATCACCCAAATTAATGGCATTGAGACCCTGTAAAAGGCATATGCATTACTCACAAATTCTAAAAACAAAAGACAACTAGATGTGGCAATAATGTACCAATACCCAACAACCGTACCCAGTAAATCCCACATACAGCAAAGCTGTTATGTAGGCAAGTCTTACCTCTATCGCAAAGAATAGAGAGACTGCTTCCAAAGAGACCCTCGGCTCTTACTAATACCCAAAAAAAAGGTAGTTAAATTAAACAACATTCTACCTGATTTGTGAGTGCAATAATGCAAGCAGTTGAGGATCCTTTGGCTTTAGTGTTTGTGTAAGCTTTCTCCAAAACCCTAGCAGGATCAACAGAACCCTTAGGCTCATCTTGTACAGCACTTACTGAATTAGACATAAGTTCACGTGCATATTTCCCAGCATCGATACCAAGATCAGCCCAACCACCTACACCATCTGCTACACCTACTGCTTGTTCATCAGAACAGATAAAATGAGCGTCCTCGCCACCAGTTTCCTCCTTATCAGGATGGGGCAGATAACATGATCCAGAAAGCAGCTTCAGTGGTCTGTCTGATAAGGTTTTCCTGTAGTCAACGTCAAGTGGAATAAGATATTTTAGATTCTTTAACAATCTCCATAAAAGTAACTAGCTGTTAAAATTACCTATCAGAAGAATCTGCAGAATTTGTAAGCTGATCATCAGGCACACGGTTGTCTGAGAACACATCAGACGCTGTTCCAGCAGTTAAACATGCGGGAGCAGAAACATGAAAGCTCTTCAATTGAAACCCTAGAAATTGGTTTAAATTACCGTTTGTCTTGGCAACATGGTATATAAAGTATCCATAGATAGAAAAACTGTCTGGTTGTTCCTTATTTCTTGAATTCATACTTATCTTCCTGCAACTGTGGAAACTTCTGCTAGTTTGAGATACACTAAACGTATCAATAGAGCCCATACGGTTCTCATCCGGAGAAGTTTTGTTACTTAAATAACTTCCTCCAAGTAGAGCTTTAGAACTGCAAAGAGCCACGGGTAACTTAACATTGCTAATACCAGTAGAAAATTGACTAGACCCAGATTGCAGATTATCAACATGATACCCACAAACTTGGAACGATGGTCCTGACACAGATGGAGTCGAAAATGTACGTGACACAGCTCCCATAACTGAAAGATTCTTTTTTTTACTAGCTGGCTGTAAGTTTAATTGAGCAGCACATGGAGAATATTGCTGAAGTAGAACATTCAGGTCACTTGGTTTTACAAACAGTCCAGACTCAGAGTAGAACCTAGGTTTACCAAACAGAAGCTTCCCATGACCTAGTAAAACTTCCAATGAGTCCTGAAAGATAGCTTCTGGAACAATATTGGTTCTCTGAATCCCTTGTCTGAATATACCTCTCAGTTTTGAGAAATACATGTATGGCATCTTGCCCTTGCAGTATCACAGCATGCAAGATATAATCTCATAACTCCATGCACATTTATCTGTGAGATTCAAACCAACCAATTTCATATACAAATACACAAAAACAAGACTCGAGAAACAGTTTTTACACTCACTAAGTAAGTCACAATAATGGATTGTCATTGTATATAAAAAATGGAAGGCTATAAGAGTGCAGATTATTCGAGTCACTGGAGATAAATGTGGAAATAAAAACTAATATTTGTGCAGTTTAAGTTTCAATTCTTTGCTCTAGATCTTTGTGAGAAAATAACTACAGTCACTATCAATCTTGATAGTTCCATGTCATGATGATCATAGTAATAATAAAGGAGAAGAGAATAAAAAATATATATTGCAATAGTATACAGTGATGGTTGTTAACTTGTTACAATTTCATTTGTAAACATGATTCTCATCAAGGTGTTTCCTAGATATGTCCAGTGTTTTGCGTCCTTAATGTGTTCCCCATAGCATACATCAAGAGTGTTCATAAACCACCAAACGGTCCAACAGATCACCCAATCTGACCGGTTCGGCACACAAGTTTCATCAAAATTTAAAACCAACCGACCGTGAACACCCCTATCATGTATCTATTGATTCCCTTTTAGGCTTGATTTCGCTAAATGAAAGAAAAAAAAACATTAACGCAAAAGGTGTCAAATCAAGCGTATCTTAAGATAATCTGTATACTGATATAAGTTCACATCATAATAATATCCAATACTTCCTAATCTACTTACGCTTGTGACCCTGCATCTCTCTCTCTCTCTCAACTACTACATCAACTTATGCCCATAAGATCAAACAAGAACATATCCTACTAATTCATTCTAAAACCATAAACACCAAACCCTAAAAATCAAAACAAGACACCAACTGAAAAACATAAGTTCCCTGCTCAACAATACACATCTAATCACACGTAAACAACAAATAACAAACGCTAATAATGAACAAAACTACAAAACACACTATAAAACCAACTAATCGATTCAGATTCGTTTAGATTCTGTCCACAGACCGAAACAAACATTAAATTAAAACAAAAAAACATGATAAAATAATAGATTTACCTTTGTGATGTGAAGAAGTGATCAGCCACCAATCGACGGCTATTGATGTAGATAAAGATGGCGGCTCCGTGATATTGGGGGTGTAATTAAAGCCCTAAACCATACGTTGAAATGGACCGGAGATCAAGAGGCATACAACTTATAAAGTGGAGGGGTAGTATTGTAATTAATGCATTTGACGGTCCGGAAACATCCGTTTAATTGCAGAATTTTTTTTTTTTATTTTACTTTATTTTTTTATTTTTTTTTGTGTGTTAAGACCCTGTTTAATTGTAAGGTGAAAAATTTCAAGATTACGGGGCATCAATTGACACGTGACATTTGAGACCATTGAAGAATTTAAATTGTGATAAGGGTGTAGTGATAAGATGAAAATTTTCATGGAGCATAAAAAAAACATACTTAAAAAAAACATGAAACATGAATAAAAATACGAGACAATCTAAAGCTTGTATTCTTCGCGGATTTGTTGCATTTTCATTTGAGCCAAGCGTAATGTATCTCCCATGAGGTGGTCGGTCGACTTAGACAAAAATTCGATATCTTTTTCCATTTGCCTCGCATCTTGGATGTCAACGAACTTTTCGTTTGCTACGACCTTTCTTTGTATTGTTTCCAAACGCCTATCCCCAAGGTCATGAATGTCTTTAAGTCGTTGATTCATGTCATCGAAACTTTTCTTCAATAAGTCACCACTCGTCGACGACGTCTCACCTTTTCCCTTTTGCACGCTTCTTCTACCGGGTGGTCGGGCTAAATCGTCTTCCTCGTTGGGAACATCTTCATTTAAATCCACGTTTCAAGTATCCGACGTGGGCGTGTCGGGATCAATGGAAGAAGAAGTCTTGGACCGTTTCGCTTTGCGTCTAAGCGTCGTCATGGGTGGTACATCAGCCCATTTAGATCCTTTAAGCATCTCCCAACAATTCAAATAAGTAAAGTTGCCACAAGTTTGATTGTACTCCTCTAACGCTCGTTTCAATTTATCGACGTCGGCTCGACCAGACGACCACTACCCCAATTTGATTTACCTCGTTGGAAGACTTCTTGAAAAGCATGACAGGAACGGTTGATGTTGGTCCACTTGCTTGAGATTGAGTCCTTGTCACGATATTCGCCTCGACCCATCACGTTGAAAAACGTTGATCGAACCCGTTGCCAAAAGAGGACCAAATTTTGATAATTTGTTGCTTAAAAAAAAGTTAACATACAAAAACACAAACATATATTATCATATTTTTTTTTATAAAAAAACAAACATACATAACAACACAAATATATACTATGTTAATTTTTTTTATAAACAAACAAACATTTATAAAAAACACTTACCAATTTCGGGATCCGCCGAAATGTCAAGCTACGCACGTGCGAGTGCGAACTCCTCGTCTTTGGTCCACTTTAGGTAGGTTGCTTTTGTCTTACTCGGCTCTCCCTTTTTTGTGGGACCGTTTTTTTCGAGTCGGCTCGGGTTCGGGTTCTTATTGTGTGTCCCGCACGATTTCAACGTCCGGTTCTTGGTTGGCTGGAGATCCCAACATACCATCAACATTAAATGTCATGTTACTCGCGTAACTCATTGGACCTCCATAAAAATTATAGGGCATGTTGAGAAGTTGAGAGAAACCCATCGTGTTCGGGTCGAGGTCATTTGGGTTGAAGGTTGGTAAAGGTTGCGTTGTGTTTGGGCGAACTACGTTTGGGTTAGTTGGGCGAGATGGAACACCGAACGGGACGCGAAATGGATTCATGGTGGGTGTGTAAAGGTTGAATGAAATTTAAAAAAAAAAAAAAAAAAGAGAGAGAGAGAGAGTGTTTTATAAAAATAAATAAAGTAAGGAGATGAAAAAATGGGTAAGAGATGTGTGTTTAAATGTGAATTTGTTAAAAAAAAAAAATTAAAGGACCGTTAATTAGTTGTTGGCTAGTTTGAATCTGATTGGCCCAATCCATTTTTCCACGCCGTGCTTTTTTTTCCCAGCCCCAAAAACGCCCCAATTCCCACGGTGGGGAGCGATGTGCAATTCCCTTGGGGACGTTTTGTGCCCCCAAAACGCCCCAATTTGATTACGATTACACATGGTCTACCAGCTAAAATTTTTGTCATAGGCCCTTTGGTAATTGTAGAACTCCTCATGTACGTTAAAATAAAGTATTTACTTTTTTTTAACCGCGACCCTTCTGTTAAAAAATAGAAACCGAGCTGGCTAGAAACTACAACCTTAAAAGTTAAATTATTAAATCTCGAATGTTGAAAGCAGCCAATCTATATTATCTGAAAGAAAGAGTTTTGTATAATAAGATCCTTTGTCTTATTGACGTGGCTAGGACGGCGGAACTTGTTTACAATTTTTAATGGCTAGATAACTAACGGCGCTTAAACTTGAGAACCCACAAGATACATGTTCTTTACATGCTAACCACATGTTTAGATTTGACCCAGTGGCGGATCCAAAAAAAATTCTAGCGGGTTACTTTTGGTAGCTTCTCCAATTCTTTTCCACCGAAACTAGGAGGTCCAAAAATTTCTTGAACCGATTCAGCCCGTTACCTGCCCAAAACATCTCAAATCAACCCAAACCCGTCAATGACCCGAAACGTCTCTACCCAATTTGGGCCATTGCGGACATGAAGCGTCTCAAACCGACCCGGTCCGAAATGTCTTGACCAATTGTATGTTTGGTAAGGAGCTTCTATTTTCAAATTTTAAGCAAAAAAAAACTCTTACTCAATAAAAAAAAAAAAACTTGTTTGATTGAATGAGCTTGAACCTTTTAGGTTAGGAGAAAATGCTTCATATTAAAACGCTACTACTGCTAACATTTAAGAAAAAGTTCATAGTAACTACAAGCTTTTAATAAGTAAAATGACACAAATACCCATTATACCATAAAAAATTTAAAAAAAAATCATACATACAAGCTTTTAGTTATGCTCATTTTGGTCATTTTATACATTTTATTAAAAGCTCCAACTACTATGCCAAACACCTATATATAACCAAAAAGCTACGACTACCGGTTATAGCGCTACCAGCTTCCAGTTACCAGCTAGCTTTGCCAAACATACCAATCCCAACATATTACGTACTAGACACATGTCAACCGAACATGGCTATCGAATCGATCCAGCCTGTTACTAACCCGCAATGTCTCAACTTAACCACTCTCGTTAATGACCCCAAACGTCTCGACCCGGCTCGAGATGTGTTGAACCAACCCACCCTGTTACCGGGCCGACACGTCTTGAACCTACTTGATATGTCTCGTTCTAACTCGGCCTGTTACCGACAAAAACATCTCTACTCGACTCGGTCCGTTACGGACCTAAAGCGTCTCGAACTGACTTGGCCGAAAAGTCTCGACCCAACCCGACTCGTTACCAACTCCAAACATGTCGGCTTGACCCGACTCATTAACGAACCAAAACGTCTTTACCCGACCCGGGTCGTTACCGATTCAATTTGTGTCGACATGAACTAGGTTGTTACTAACACCTAACGTGTCGACCCTTCACGTCCTATTACGGACCGATAATCTCTCACCCCAACCAAGCCCGAACAGTCTCAACCTACCCAGCCTAACGTCGACCTAAAACGTCTCGACCCAACCCGGCCGGCACAATCCCCAACTGGCACACCCGATCGGTTGGCTGATATATGTAAATTCCTATTCGTTTGTGAACCAAACACATCAAGAGTAAAATTGATACTCCAATTTCAATTACATTTCCGATTCCTATGTAATTCATCACATTCCATGAAACGAACGTTACTTTAGATTTAATCATTTGAATCCAGCACGGAGTAATTATTTTCATATTCTATCACCCGTGTTTTTAAGTTTGGGGTTTTATCCGGAGCATACTCTCGATCGCTTGGGATAAAAAAAAAATGTTAGTTTATTATATCACGAATTCACGATAGCATCTCAAACTTTTCATTCTATCTTACCATATAAAAGCCCACTAAATCTTGTTTTACACCCATGAAGGCCATGAACATTGGATTTTCGTCTATTTTGTTGTATTTTATTACTTATGAACTCGTGTTTTCTTTTCTTTTCTTCAAACGATGCAACGATGAAAGAAGACTAATTTAATTTCCTAAGGTATGAGACCCTGGTCATGGTTGGTCCAATAAAATTATTAAAATGAATATTTAGGCCTCCCAAATTTTGAGGCCCATTTGATTCACATTTTTTTCATCTATTATTGTATTGATCCAAACATTCATTCAACCATGGCAAAAATAAAGAGACCCTTTCATTCCCAACGTAATTGATTAGAGCACTCACATCTCATCCACTAAGACCACCCGTAGTGGGGCGTGAGTTTTCGAAATTTGGCAAAAATAGCGCCCCCAACACCGAAACAGGGGGGCGCTATTTGTGGTTTTTAGGTTGGGGCTTGATTTTTATAGCGCTCGAGTGAAATTGTTTGGCCCAATTATTGCTTGACACGTGGACCATGGCAGGCTTCTTTTTCGAACGGTCAAAAAAATGGACCGTTGTCCATTTATGTTTTGAACGGTATTTTTTTTTAAAATGTGTTTATATATACCAACCATTTTATACAAACACACATACAAACATACAATACTTTCAAACTAAAAACCACACACAAACTAAAACGCCAAAGATGTATACATATGGTTCACCGTTCGGGGTCCCGGGTCGACCGGGTGCTAGGCCAAACACTACGAGGCCAAACACTACTACTCCGCTGCCACCCAATTGGGGCGAGTTTGACGCGAGTACAATGCAATACGCGCAACTTCTTGCATGCCCGGTCAATTTTATCCGGGCCCAAACATGCCCGCTCAATTTTTTCCTCCACCAAACTATATCCAACCTTCTCAAGAGGAGCCCGAATCGGTACCAGAAACTCAAGACGAACCCGAGGGTTCTGGGCGCGGGCGCGGGAGACGCTCGCATAAAAAGAAAGACCCGAACGCTCCTCGTCAAAAAAAGCAACAGGAGCGTTGGGAAAGAGATGAGGAGTACAACTTAGCGCGAGCCTGGCTCGACATATCCGAGGACCCGGAAGTTGGTTAGTATTTTTTTTTTTTGTGTTTACATTTATATATATATATATATATATATATATATATATATTAAAAATGTTGTGTTTACATTTATATATATATTTTTTAAATCGTGTGTTATTTTTTTTGCAGCAAACTATCAAAATACCCCGGTGTTTTGGCAACGGATTCGAGAACTATTTTTTGCGGCGGTGGGTAGGGGGAGCATCGAGACAACGACTCGATATCTGGAAAGTGGTCGGACATTAATAACAAATGTCACGGGTTTGCGGAGGTCTACCAACGCTGCAAGGACAACAGGGCCAGCGGAGAAGGTGATGACGGTGTGTTGGCCAGGGCGTTGGACGAGATGAGAGAGACCCGCGGGCCGTTCCCGTATTTGAGGATATGGGAGATGTTGAGACATAGTCCTAAGTGGGCTGATGTCCCGCCTATGGGGTCGGGCAGTGGGCGCAAGATTAGGAGAGGAAGAGGATCAGGAGGAGGAGGACCGTCAAAAAGAAGCAAAACCACCTCCACGTCGCGAGATCCGGATACACCGACATCCGATGCTCGCTTTGTGAGTTTAGATGATCCTGTTGACTTGGAGGATGAGGAGGAGGAGGAGGAGTTTGATATTCCAAGACCACCCGGTAGACGATCATCTTGAATGAAATTACAAAAGCATACTATTGTATTAAATTCTATTCAAGGCCTAACGGATAACTAATTTACAAACGTTGTTAAGCCGATTAGATGTAACCTATAATTCTTAGACACCAGGTAAATATTTAGCTGATAAGTGATAATTAATCACGTCATCATGCATGCCTGTTAAATCAATCATCATCATGACATATCATTTGATACCAATTTGGTTGTTTTTTTTTCAGATTCACATTACAACTTTAGAATGTCTTGAGGAAGTGACAAAGATATACAGAGACTTCACTCAAGCAAGATGTACACACATATGGGCTGTTTGTTTCACCTCTGAATGGCTCCATTCAGAGGCTAAGGCGTTTGGTTGCCTAAAACACCACCTCTGAATGGAACCATTCAGATCTGAATTGTTCAGCTAATACATGATCTGAATGAAAAAATAGACAAGCTTACCCTTCATCCCCTCCTCTCCTTTTGTTCCGACCACCGCGACCACCCACCCTTCCTCCTCTCTCGTCTCCTCCTACTCCGACCCCCATAATTTTGATCCGGGAGACACTCGGAGCCTTTGGTTCGACCCGTTGGGGTCGAGGTGGGTTTGGGTCTACAATCATGAAGAGGGTTTGGTGATGTACGGATGTGCCTTTGGTGGTGAGAAAAGGTGGGTTTGGTGGTAACGATGGTGGTGTACAGAGGTGGTTACGGTGCTGAAGAGAGGTAGGAGATGAGTGTGTGTTATGTGTGTGTTATGTGTGTTGTGTGGGTTATAAAGAAAGAAAGAAAAGCAAAAATCTCTATTGTTTTACATAGATTTTAAGTGATGTATTATATTTTTATAAAAAATATATTAGGGGTAAAATAGTCATTTCATACCGTTATTCAGGGGTTCAACCAAACAACACTTTATTGACTCAACACTTACTCGTTCAGAACCTCTTATCTATTTAGACCTCTTACTGATTCAGCGCTTACTGATTCGGCACTTGCCAAACAACCCCGTAGAATTAGAAGTAGGTTTTATAAGTTATCGAGTGTTGATCGTTTAATTTTTTTCTTATGAAAAATCGACATATTTCTTTTACGATACACACATGTTATCACTTTATATTAGATTTTTCTATAGCTGTGTAATGTGACCGAATTGTCTAAGTTTGACTATCATTTACAACATATGGCCCATTTTATCTGCCTGCTGTCTGTCCCTACCCACATTTTTCGTTGAGCTGTTTCACACTCCAAAGGTTTTAGCTCTGTCTGTCCAGCTTTTAAGATGTGATATAAGCTACTCCCATTCATATCACCTCTTCATTATTCTTTATTTGCCATTATTTTTTTTAGCAATCATGAATCTATACAATAAAATCAAACTTATTGACACTCTATAATGAGTACTAAATTATTAAAATATAAATTTGAAGCGTATTAAAAAAAAAGCTGCTCCTCTTTTACTCGACAATGTTTAAGGAGCCGTTTTACAACTTCTAAATGGGTAAGTGCTAACCTAGTAAGAGGTATGAATGGTTAAAAGTTTCTAAATGATTAAGTGTTGACCTAGTAAGACGTCGTTGGGTTTTGCTTTTTTTTTTTTTTTTTTATCATTTCTTCATCTGTCGCTCGCTAGAGAAGGCCTGCCTCGTTCCTTCAGTTCGGTCGCACTTATACGTATTAGAGATGCACCAAATTCTCATTGTTATAATTGTATATTTTGGATATGTATTTATATGTCAAAGTCATAGTCAGAGTCTTGGTCAAGGTCAATGATCATAATCATAGTCAAAGTTGTTATTAGTATTTAATATTTGTATGTTATGTCTTTCTTCATTGTATATATATATCATGTATGAATTATGAATAAAATGTGGTTGATCATTCTCTTATATAGTATCAGAGCATTATTGCTCTAACGAGTACCGATCCCTCTCTCTTCTTGAAACAATGTCTTATTTTTCTTAATCCAAGTCACAACTTCCATGCCAACTTTCAACCCCATCTTCTACTTTACTTCAAAACACTCACGTCTTTCAATACATTAACCACTTGTGCTTCTTACATCTTCTACTATATCATGATCACCACCATCCCTTAATTTCTTTTAATCATTTCTCCAACATCTCTAAAACTCACATCTACCAACATCTTCAAAACTCTAATCTCATCCCCTCAGCAACATCAACCTACCTAACTATTACACTTTGTTACTCTTTCAAAGTTCCTACATAATTTATTCTCCGTCTACCTGGTTTTGCAAAACCTAAAATCCTTTTGTATTTGTGCCACAACCTTTGTGTTCTGGACAAACTATATCTCTAATCTTCTATCACCTATACCGTTTACCATCTGATCATTCTTCTCTATTTATCTTTTATGGCTTTTAACCATTTCTATTTCATCTATATAAGAGATGCACCAAATTCTCTTATATTCATATTCTTCACCTGCAATATTAAAAAAACACATAAAATGTATTTTCTTTTGATTCATATGCTTAATCAACTTCATCTTTCTTTACATCTTTAACTTCATCAACTTCTTCTCTTGCTCAAACAACATCATCTACTTCTATACAAGATTGGACTTATTCCAATGTCGTCAATCTTGCGGGGGCATATTAGAGATGCACCAAATTCTCATTGTTATAATTGTATATTTTGGATATCTATTTATATGTCAAAGTCATAGTCAAAGTCTTGGTCAAGGTCATAGTCATAGTCAAAGTTGTTATTAGTATTTAATATTTTGTAGGTTATGTCTTTCTTCATTGTGTGTATATATATATATATGAGAACCTTTTCCCAAATTGAGAACTAGAGAACCATTCTGGGCCACACATTTCTCTAAGGCAATTTTTTTTTTTTTTTTTTTTTTTTTTTGCAAAAATCGCTGCTTTATATGTAAGGAAAAATTTTTTTTTTATTTTTTTTGTATTTTTTTTTCAGTATACACATGTGTATAATTGCATTATACACATATGTATAATGCTATATACACATATGTATAACTGAAATATACACATATGTATAGCTGAAAAATGCTATATACACATATGTATAATTGTCATATACACATATGTATAAATGAAAAAAAAATTCAAAAAAAATAAAAAAAATTTTTTTCCTTGCATAAAAATGTGCGATTAAAGCAAAAAAAAAAAAATATATTTTTTTTTTGCCTTTATATGAAATGTGTGGCTCAGAATGGTTCTCTCAGTTCTCAAATAGGGGTTGGTTCTCTTAGGATCCCTACCCTATATATATATATATATATATATATATATATATATATATATATCATGTATGAATTATGAATAAAATGTGGTTAATCATTCTCTTATAATACGCAACATCTGAATCAGTCAGATGTGCCCCGAAAGCTGACCCGTTAAGAGCCTAGGTCAGACCCGTGGCTTATTCAGATGTCGCGGCCAAACATCACCAGGTCTGATCGAATCAGTTAAGTGCATCTGGCTTCTTCATTCAGATGGAACCAATAATAACATAATAGCAGACGCGAGCAGACATTTAGAGGGCGCAAATTGTTTGTTTTTTTGGAAGACCATTCATTAAAAACGTCTTCCTCACCTCTTCTTGGTGCAGATTTGGACCAAAGTCTTCTAAGCCTTTCTCATCTTCTCCTCTTCTTCTTCATATTCAACAAAATTTCTTCTTCTTCTCCTTTTCTTCTTCTTCCTCCTCCTCCCTCCCTTCCCTCAACGCCGCCCTCCTCCCTCCCCGACAGTGCCGCCCTTCTCCTTCTTCTTATATTTTTATTGTCAGGCTACTCTTGGGTGGTTGTAAATGATGTATGTTGCAGATGAGCTACACTATGTATAGAAATCAGAAAGAATTAAAGAATCTTCCTTTATTAAAGATGTTAAATTGTCGTGCCCGTGATAATCTGCTAGACTATATGTTGTGCGTAGAGGTGAGTGAAAGCTCTATCGAAAAATTTTATGCCACGTCGACGCTTACATGACACTGGGTAGCGGTCGGCGGTTACTCGCGGGATGGTGTTGTGGGTCAAGGTGAGCGGGTTTTTTTTACCAAATATATTTAAATGTTTACCACATTTTTTAATATAAAAAACGTTAAACTAAAAATAAAAGAAAATTACACTAAAAAACATTACACTAAAATAAGAAAATTACACTAAAAAAACAAGAAAATTAAACTAAAAAGACGATTACATTAAAAAAACCTAACGTAAGGATGAGCCTGAGCGTAATATTTGCCACGCCGAAACGTGATAAAAGTTATGGCCAACCTTCCGAAGGTACTCCACTTTGGCAAAGGCGAGGAGCACGTCTTTGGTTTCCCCGGACATATCACTCTTCACCTTTCTGTACGCGGTTTCGAAGTTTTTACACTTCGATTTCAAGTCCCTGAACTTGTGGGAGATGGAGTCATTGGTACGGTTGGTACCCCCGACAAGGGTACCAAACTCGGTTAGGACCCTATGCCACTGTGGTCCGCGAGCACGTGATCCCCGGCTTGCGAAGCACAGTCACCGTGCACTTGTTGGTACGCGATAACGAGTGCTAGTTCTTCCTCCTCAATCCACTGCACCATGATGAACTTGGATTTTGAAGAAGAGGATGAATTGTGTACGAGAATTTTGAAGAAGAAGATGAATTGTGTGGGAAGAAGAAGGGGGTAAATAAATAGGTAAAAAAGTTTGGGAGTAATAAATTTTGTTTGTCGAAAAATATTTTTTTTAAATTCAAACCGTTGTCAGCCCGCTAACGGACGCGAGTTGGCTCACGTACGGTCGCTCGCGGCAGGGATCACGTGGGTCTGTTATCGTGGGCACTAGCCACGTGGACCAGGTTGTGGCTCGCGGAACACAACGGATATTCTTAGGAGAATTATGTAAAAATGAGATCTTGAAAAAGTCATATAAAAAAATATTTTGGATTCATACACCCCTTATTTAGGATTCATACACCTGGCCCACATCACACACCAATAAGAGGCTGCCACATGCCCCAGAATGTGATGTCACACCCCCAGAATGTGATGTCGCATGATGTATGAATTCTATAAAAATTTGTCATTAATGTTGACGGGTTGGTTATATTTTCCACCCTAACAAAATCAAACAAGTAGGGGTGAGGATATTAGGGCCGAACCGAAATAAAACCGAGAACCAAACCGATTTGAGACCAGAACCAAACCGAGTATGTAGTTTAGGTTCTGTAGTCGGTTCTTGTATATACCCCAAGTCGGGTTTTGGGTTGGGTCGGTCCTAAACTGTTTAAAAACCGAAAATAAACCTGGACCAAAAATATTATTCAAAATTTCAAATATCAACCTTATCAGTATAATTTCTTAACTAACTAATAATTCATAAAAAAAATTTCCTGATTTTTTTAAAGATTCCATTAAAATCAATGTAAAAGCTTATAGAATTTGATAAATTTGGTGTTTAGTTGCAGAAAATATTATGTTTGCAACTTTCCATAACAAAAGATGTTGAAGAGCTCCTATAGTCCTATATCATATTAAGTTATTGGTATTTGTATTGTCAGGAGGCAAACATAGAGTTTCCTTTTGTTGATTAACAAAAGGCAACAATGGTATGCTTGTGACCGAAAGGCGAAAGTTATTCTTTTATGTTGATTCACAAAAGTCAATAGCAGTGTTGTAGAGTAGCATTGTATTGTATTGTTTCAAACATAGATTTTCCTTTCAAGCAAATAATTGTTGATTAGTATTACATTGTATTGTATTGTATCATTATAGAGTAGCATTGTTTCAAAGTATAATTTGTGAGATTCTCAGTTTTATAAGATTAACATGGAAGCCTGGATTATATTTATCAAATTTAACAATAACTATTTCGCTAATCACGAACATACATAAAACTTATGAACTACAATTCATCAACACTAGAAAAACAATCTAAAACCTAAACTAGGACTCCAGCTTTGTAATTGTAGTGCCAGTAGTTAAACCCACATAATTAGTTTGAAACCCACATAAGAACACATCAAAACCAACTAATCAGCATCTAAAACAAATTACCTGTAACAAATCGAAGCATTCTAATCAGCAAACCGCACCTTTCCTGTAATGATTTTCATCTCGGGTCGGGTCTTTCTTCGGGAACCGAAGGAATCGTCGGTCCAAGGACCGATGATCGAACCGTTTTCTAGGGTTTCATTTCGGTTCTGATTTCATAATATTTTCGGGTCTCGGGTCGGGTCGGTTTTGGACCAGTGCTCACCCCTAACAAGAAGTCATCAAAAGCTCGATAATCTTGGTGGAGTTGTATGTTAAAGATCAATGAAAAAATTCAAAGATTGATGCAGATAACTTGAGTTGAGTAGGCCAAAGTCTAGTTTTAATCTTTTATTCTTTTAAAAACATGTGTTAATATCTGTTCATTTATATACTAAGATCATTATTATTATATTTATTAGGGCACATGGGGTGGTGATGTTTTTATCACACTCATCACACTATCACACCTAATCAGATTCTGCCAACTCATTTTATCACATTCTATTACATTCCATCACTAAACCCTTGCGACGATGTTCACATTCCATCACATTTCATCACTAAACTTTTTTTAAATAAACTAAAAACATTACATTTTTAATAATAAAAAATATTTAAATATTTAAAAAAAATTATTTAAATATTTTAAAAAATTATTATTCAAATGACTAGTTTTCAAACGGCTAGTTTTTTAACCCTATAAATACAAGACCAAATCATCCTTCTCATTCACAATTATCACTCAAACCAATGAAAAATTTGGGTGGTGGTTATCCTTACGAAGCTGCAGGACCTTCCGATCTTTACTATCAGGGTACACTCCTCCACACCCAAATGCTGATTTCACTGATGAGGAGCTTGTATGGTTTTTAGAATATGTTATGGCTGTAAGGGGAATGGGCCAACTACGGTTGTTGGAGACCTAACCGAACCCCAACCCCACCCCAAACCCTCCTCCTCAGGAGCCATATGAGGAGGAGTACGAAGCAATGTGGGCTGCTATGGATGAGGAAAGATGCTACTCGGGATCAACTCTTGAGTATTGCCGCATCCGCTCGGATGCGAGGTCCGACGGTCCCGATAACGACCGTTCTGTGTGTTGGATCAGTTTGCTCTTTTTGCTAAGTAAGAACTTGCTATCTTGACACTTAAGTGTTTTAGCAAGCCCTTGTATATCAGATAATAAGCACAACGGAATGTATAAGTTAAAGCAACACTTTTTATACTAAGGAAGAGTTATTACTCCCCCTTGATGATTGAAACTAATAAATGATAAGTATTTATTATGAATCCAAGCAGTAAATGAGAATTAGATACTTAGACAGATTCACAATAAATACAAAAATGGAATAGAACAGTGAAAGTGTTTGAAGGATTTTTCTATTAAAAATCAATGTCTAAAATAGAAGGTTGAAGCCTCCTATTTATAGACGTTTACATACATGTATCTTGCCCAAAAAGCAAGTACAGAAACAACAGAAACAAGTTGCACAAGTTGCAACATTGAAACAAACAAATACAGCTAAAAGTAATAATAAACAATAAAACTACTGATGCAAAAGGCGGTGAAAAATATCTGATGCTAAGTGCTGATGAATGACAAACTACTGATGAGTAGTTTGTCTTCAGTACTTCTGAAGTGAACTTGTCTGGTTTGGACTTCAGAACTTCTGATGAAGTTTCTTCTTCAGCACTTCTCTAATCTTCTCTTCAGCAGTTCTTTGTTTTCTTTTCAGTACTTCTATACTTAGCCAAAATAATTAGACTAAGGTTTCCAAAAGTGGTTTCACCAATCCTCTTTGTCCTAACAATCTCCCCCTGGATTGATGAAGCCAAAACCTTACTAATTCCTTATGTTTTTCTTCTGTCTTGAACAATCTTCCATATCTCTTTGTACATGGTGTTCTTGAGCTGGTTTAACTGACCATCAGATAGAGATCCTCTCTGTGGTTCCAGATGTTGAATTGTGAGCAGGTCTTGTGTTGACAGTTTCTTCAGATCACTGATCTTCTTGTAAGCCCTGCTTGAGAGGTCTCTTCTTGTCAACAATACTGAGTTGTTATCAGTAAGTGACCATCTGATGATAGGTATCTTTGACTTGTTAAAGTTAGAAGAATAGGGAACCAGACTTGTCCCTTGGGTTGATGGTCCTGAGTGTTGGATGTCTTCTGTTTCAGTTAACCTCAGGTGGGAGTCTCTTCCTTGTTGTTGTTGCATATCAGGCATCTGAACAGTTGGGAGATGGTGTTCAGTCACTACCTTGGTATGCATCTTTTCTTTGATTGTCTTTTGTATTTGGTAGGCAAAAGTGGAAGGATCCCTGAATTGTGTTAACAGAGGTTTCTCCTCAATGTCAAAATCTGAATGGACTATTGAACTTCCTTCAAGTAGTACCATTTTGAAGTCAGTTTTGACATTGTCCTCTGCCTTCTTTCTCTGAGTAGCAGGTCTTCTTGATACACCAGAAGTTCTAACTACTGATCTTGAAGGATCAGCAGTTTGAAACTTCTCTGGATTTGCAGCCTTGGCAGCCAAGTATTTTCTGTAAGTATCCATTAGTCTTTCTTCTTTCCATATGGATACTGAGGCTTTTGAACCATAGCCCTCTGCTACTAGCTCTTCTATAATCTGGGCTCTCTTGGCCTTTCCTTCTTTGCTAGTGGCCATTTTATCTGCAAGCAGTTGTGCTCTTCTTGTCAGCTCTTGCATAGAGAGTCCTTTGAGTGTAAAGGCTTTAGTTTTGCTGTTCTTGGTAATGTAAGACACCAGTTGTTGTCTTTTATCTTGTTCAGCAATCTCATCAAGGCTAGCCTGCCTTTGTAGTTCAGCTTCATAAGCCTGAAGTTTTTCTTCATGGCTTAAATCTAGATCATCCCTTTTTTCTAGAGTTTTCCAGATCATATCTTCTCTGGCCTTCTTGTTGGCTGCAACTAAGCTCTTCTCTAATAATTCAGATGATTGAGAGATAGGAGAAGGGTTTAGTACAGTCATTGTTGTAACAGTTGTAGGCCTGATAGGATTAGATGTTGGTTGAATGGGAGCAGTGGTTCTGGAAGGGTCAGCAGTTTGAGGTTTGGAAGTGTTAACCTCTGATGGGTTGACAACTGCTGATGGTTTGTCAACTACTGAAGGATTGTCTTCAGTACTTTCTGATTCTTCATCAGAACTTTTGCCATCAGAAGTTTCTTCATTGTGCCTTAGGGATTCTTCAGATGTTTGGGTCTCATCTTCTTTTTCTACTGCTTCAATCTCTTCTACTGAGACACCAAACTGTTTGGCCAGTTTTTCTTTCCTGGCCTGATCTTTTTGATCTCTTTCAAGGATGGCCACTCTTGCCCTTATCCTGGCTTGGAATGACTCCTTAGGTTCCCTGATCTTCTCCCCCTTTTTGGATTCATCAATTTTAAGTTTTGAGGTTGAGGGTTGGGAGAATTGTCCTTGAAGATGAGCAATCTGTTTGCTGTTGAAGTCTATCTTGTTGGACAGATCATTCATCTTCGTCTTGATCACTCCAAATTGATTCTTGATAGACAGCTCCAAGTTAGCTGTGTATGTTTGGAAGTGATTTCTGATGAGAGTGTTCATCATGTGGTAAAGGGGACCCTCTGGGCTGCATAGCTGGTTCAGGTCTATGCTTGTTTGCCCAGGGAATTGGGTAGGCATTTGTTGTGAAGGGGGTGTTTTTGGGAGATCCTCATGTTGTACAGAGGATGCCACTCTAGGGGTTTTAGGGATTGAGTGGGCTTTAACCTGTGCAGGGGTGACTGGCTTCTTGAGCCTGGATACCCCTGAAACAGGACCTTCATAAAGTGCCGTCAATTCAGTAGTTTGTGTATGTGAAACATCATCCAAATTAATGGAATCATCTGAATCCCTGATGTTGCCCTCAATGAGGACTGTCTCAGTTAAATCATGAGCTGAGCCCAACTCAGTTCTCTCATGAACCTCTTGTTCTTGGTTCTGAGGATTTCCTACTTCAGGCATTAAGCCTTCATCAGTAGTTGCCACATCTGAGGTCTTAGCTATGTTACTTCTATCCTCAGATCCACCACTGGGTGGTAACTGAGTAGTAACAGCCTCAGATGCCCCAAGAGTCTCTAAAATTGGGCTTAAAGACTCTGGTCCACCCTCATCTCTTGGGATAGGGCTAGAGATGTCCACATCCATGTCTGATGTTGTGGTTATGTCCCCTGTTTGTTGTGGTTGTAGGGAACTGACATAATCAGATGGGACCTTCTCTTTTAGCCCAGAGAGAAGTTTGGCAATTTCTATTGCCTCTTGTTCAGTAGTTTGTGGGGTTGGTTCAGTAGTTTGGGCAATAGGTGAAATTTGTTGTTCAGCAGTTTCAAAAGAAGAGTGTGTTTCAATAGTTTTTCTAAGTCTTTTTCTTTTGAATAAAATGGTTATGGGTGCTCTTGGTGGGGTTTGAGATGGATGAGACTGAGAGGGTGTTTCAGTCTCACCAATTTGAAGAGCAGAATGCTCATGAGCATGTTCAGGCATCTCAACCTCCTGAACAGCTTTTCTTTTGGGTTGGTGGGTTGTTGTCTTTGTTGGCTTGGGCTTTTTGGCTTTTGGTGGTATGAGTTTGGAAGATGTGGGCTTCAGGGGGACTTGTTGTTGTTCTCCCTGATCATCTTCTGGCCAGGCAGCCGGTTTGTTATGCCTTGAGTATGCTTGTGATGTTAAAGGATTTAAAGTTGAAATTTTTCCCACAAGCACCTCATTACCCAGTTCCCCTATTATGCATTGCATAATGAACCTTGGGTACAACAAAAACTTTTTCTTGGTATTATTGTGATGTAACACCAACTCATTGAAAAATAGTTTTGATGCCCTGAATTTAGTTTCATTCACAATAGAATGAAATATTGGTTGAAAAGTGGAGGGCATCTGGTCATAAGACCCTGTTTTAGGACTCAAACACATAATAATATAATGAAACAAAAGCTTGTATTTTGGTTCAAAATATTTTTTGAAGATAGTAGCATGGGAGAGAGTACCTTGATAACCACACTCAGTCATGGTTAGGTGAATATCAGAATTAGCAACATAATCAGGGGTAGTTACATCATCCAGACCCAGTCTTGTTGCCAGTGTGGCCGGTGTGATGGTCAGTGGTTTCCCTTTTATTCTTGAGTTGAGGGAAATGACTTCATCATCCGTTGTCACCGTCTCAGCATTTGCCCAGAACTCATTCAGAGTTTCAGTGTGAATTGGTGGGTTTATTGTGAGAGCAGTAAAATATTGGGATTTTACGACAAGATCAATGATCTCATCGTATTGGGACCAGCCTTCTTGTTTTTCAAGAAAGGCCCTTTGATTGTGTCCCTGTTTTAGAACGAGAGCCATGTGGTTTGGGTTTTGATCGAACAGTTGATTTGCAGGTTCAGGTTATGGAGAGAGTTTTTGAGAGAGAAAGAGGGATATTTTTGAGTTTGAAAGGATAAGTGTTGAGAAAAGGTATTTATCAGAAGTTTTAACCGCTTGAATCTTCTTTATTAGAAGTTTTTAAACCGCCTTTGGTTAAAAATCTTTTTATCAGAGGTTTTAAACTGATTAGGTCAAACCTCTGATGATGGGAAAAGTCAGATTTGCCCTTTTGACTAAACTGCTGATGAAGGATTACTTCATCAGTAGTTCCCATTTTTCTCTTCAGTAGTTTTAACAGCTGATGAGAAATGTTTTTATAAATACTTTTATTCATAACTTCTGAAGGTTATTTTATCAGAAGTTACACACTTTTCAGAAAATTATCCCCATACTGATGTTTGTTCATCAGTAGTTTCTCTCTTTTTTCAGAAGTTTTGTTTCAGACTTTTTGTCTGTTTTTGTAAGTGAAAAATGAAAAATTGCAAAATAATAAAATAAACACTTACAGATTTAGCATCCCAAGCATGGATACTAACTTCTGAAATGTTGATGTGTCAAGGGGTTTTGTGAAGATGTCAGCTATTTGATTAGCTGTTGCAACATGCTTCACCTCAATCATGCCTTTTTCATAGCAATCTCTTATGAAATGGTACCTTATCTCAATGTGTTTGGTTTTTGAGAATTGTACCGGATTTTGAATGATGCTAATGGCAGATTTGCTGTCTACAAACAAAGGTGTCTTGGTTTCTTTGAGTCCATAATCAAGAAGTTGATATTGGAGCCATTGTATCTGTGATGTACAACTTGCAGCTGCAATGTATTCAGCTTCAGCAGTTGAAGTTGCAACAGATGTTTGCTTCTTTGATTGCCATGACACTAGACAGTTACCCAGGAATTGACAACCACCAGATGTTGACTTTCTTGTCATCTTACACCCTGCATAGTCACTATCTGAAAAAGCTGATAACTTGGTATTGCTTGAAGCAGGATACCAAATTCCCAGTGTTGGAGTTCCTTTCAGATATCTGAAAATTCTTTTGACTGCTATAAGGTGTGATTCCCTTGGTGCTGATTGATATCTAGCACAGACACATGTTGAAAACATAATATCTGGTCTAGAAGCAGTTAAGTATAAAAGGGAACCTATCATGCATCTGTACATGGTTTGATCAACCTGTTTTCCTTGATCATCAGGTTCAACTTGTGTGAGTGGTGTCATGGGAGTGGAACATGATTTACAGTCATTTAAAGAAAATTTGTTCAATAATTCTTTAACATATTTTGATTGATGTATAAAAGTTCCATTTGTTTGTTGCTTGATCTGCAGTCCTAGAAAGTACTGCAGTTCTCCCATGGTACTCATCTCAAATTTTGATTGCATGAGTTTCTTAAAATCATCACACAGTTTTGTGTTTGTTGAACCAAAAATGATATCATCAACATAAATTTGAACAAGTAAGACATGATTTCCAACATGTTTAATGAAAAGAGTTTTATCAATGGCACCTCTTGTAAAGTTATTTTTGAGTAAAAAGGTGGAGAGTGTATCATACCAGGCTCTTGGAGCCTGTTTGAGCCCATAAAGAGCTTTGTCCAGTCTGTACACCCACTCAGGATGAGAAGGATCCTCAAACCCAGGTGGCTGACAGACATACACCTCCTCTTTTATTTTTCCATGCAAAAATGCACTTTTCACATCCATTTGATAAACTTTAATTTTGTTGGAAATGGCATAGGCCAGAAATAACCTGATGGCCTCAAGCCTTGCAACTGGAGCAAAGGTTTCATCATAGTCAATTCCCTCTTCTTGAGAGTACCCTTGAACTACCAGTCTTGCCTTGTTCTTGATTATCATACCAGCTTCATCTTGTTTGTTCCTGAAAATCCATCTTGTGCCAATTGGTTGCTTGTTTGGAGGTAAGGGACAGATTTCCCAGACCTGTTGCTTGTTGAACTGAAGCAGTTCATCTTGCATAGCTTGCACCCAATTATTGTCTTTGAGGGCTTCCTGGTACTTCTTTGGTTCCAACTGGGAGATAAAGGCTGAAAATAGGCAAAAGTTGGAGAGATGGTTTCTGGTAAGAACACCTGAAGCTATATCACCCATGATTTGATCAAGTGGATGATCTCTGTGTTCAATCAGTTGTTGTAAACCACTGACAGGTGTAGGTGGCTCTTGTTCTTCAAACAAACTACTGAGGTCTATAATATCTGGTTCAGCAGTTTTAGCTTCTTCAGTAGTTGCAGGTGCTGAAGCAGATGTTTGAGTTTGGCCTTCAGTATTTGTTGGATCAGAAGTTTGTGAAACTTCTGATGGTGTTGAAGTTGACTTAATGACTGTTTGAGGAGTCCATGGTGTAGGATCCTCATCTTCAAACCTTTGATCACCATAATAAGTAGGTTTGGAGGGAGTAACAGTCTTTTCAGGTCCAAAGTGGAAGTTGTCAAGGTCAAAGAGTTCAGCAGGATGTGCTGGAATAAGAGTGTGTTTTGACTCATTGAACTTGACATTCAATGTTTCTTCTACTATCCTGGTGCGAGAATTAAAAACCTTGTAGGCTTTTCTAGTTGAAGAGTAACCAAGAAAGTAACCTGAGTCAACTTTGGCAGCAAACTTTGAAATAGATTCCTTGATGTTCAAGATGAAACATTGACACCCAAAAGCCCTGAAAAAGGAGATAAGGGGCTTCATGCCATGAAGAACTTCATAGGCAGTCTTGGAATGTCTCTTGACCACAAGAACTCTATTCTGAACATAACATGATGTGTTAACTGCTTCTGCCCAAAAGTACAAGGGCAGTCCAGAATCAGCTAACATTGTTCTTGCTCCTTCTATTAATGTTCTGTTCTTCCTTTCTACTACACCATTTTGTTCAGGAGTTCTGGGAACACTGTATTGTCTAATAATCCCTTTAGACAAACAGAATTCATCCAGAGTTTTGTTCCTGAACTCTGTCCCATTATCACTTCTAATGGTTTTGACAGATAGAGAATATTGTTTCTCTATTTGTAGAATGAAGAACTTGATGATTTCAGCAGCCTCATCCTTGGAAAATAAGAAGAATACCCATGTGAATCTTGAGTAGTCATCAATGATGAATAAGCAGTATTTCTTCTTACCAAGGCTCATAATCTTGACAGGTCCAAATAAGTCCATATGGAGTAGTTGAAGACATGCAGTTGTTTTTGATTCTTCAATAGACTTATAGGAGGACTTATGTTGTTTTCCCTTTAAACAGGATACACAGTGTTCTTGACACTGGTATACTTTCAAAGGTAGACCTCTGACCAAGCCCATTTTTGTGACTTTATTTATGGTTTTAAAGTTCACATGGCCAAGTCTCCTGTGCCAGAGATCTGTTTCTGAAGTTGATGCCCTTGAGAAGAATCAGGCAGTGTTGTTCAATACTTTGTCTTTCTCAATGTCCACTGCATAGACATTGCCACATATTTTGGCAATCAGCAAAGTATGATCTTCAATGATCTTCTCTATCAACTTCTGTCCTTCTGGTGAGATGATCTTGCATGCTGTCTTTGTGAAAAAGGAAGAATATCCTTTATCACACATTTGTGACACACTCAGCAAGTTGTATTCAAGGTTTTCCACCAGATTGACCTTGTCAAACTGTATTTTGCCAGAGGAGACATTGCCATGTCCTAGCACATATCCCTTAGCATTGTTCCCAAAGGATACAGATCCTTCTCTTTGGCTGATAAAGTTGTTTATCAGGTATCTGCATCCAGTCATGTGCATAGAGCCTCCACTATCAACATACCATATGCTGTTTAAGCCCCTGGAAACTCTCTACACATAAAAGCAAATTAGTTAGGTTTAGGAACCCAAGCATGTTTGGCTTTGGGTTTGCTCTTGAGAACAGTTACAGTTTGTTCTTGACCAGGTTGAGAAATCCATGTCTTTTTGGCAATGGATTTTTCATTAAGAACCATGGTGGTATCCTTTTCAGGACCACCATCAACCTTGGTCATCAGTAGTTGTACCATGTTCATTAGATTTTGTATCTCAGCAGTTTGTGAAACTGCTGATGATCCAGGTCTAACTACTGACAAAGAATTTTGAGAAAAAGATTTTGGTTGAGATTTTATCTTTTTCTGAGAAAAGGTGTTTTCAGGTTGTTGTTTCTTGGGTTTAAAGATTCTTTCATAATCATTTCTGATTTGATTTCCCACAACCTGTTGTTTAATTTTTTGATTGAACTGAATTCCTTTTCTGTATCTACAAAATTCAGTTTTGTGGTTGAACAGACCACAAATTTCACACTCTTTTGCCTTTTGTTTTTTATCTAAAGTCAAAATTCTGACATTTGTGAAGAGATTTTGCTCATCAGTAGTTTTCAGGGTCTCAACTCCTGATGTAGATGAAACTACTGATGGCTTTTTGTCAGATTTAGTTAATACTTCTGAAGTACTTTCTTTGAAAATACCAGTATTTCTGTTTAGAAAGTTTTCATGGAAAGATATGCACTCTTTCCCTTCAGAAGTTTCATTTGAAACAATTCTTCTCCCATCTTCAGTAGTTTTGGGAGAAAAATCTGTTGGTGTTTCAACATGATGGTATCCTATGCCAAACTTAACATTTGAAGCACTTTGTTTGTTTAGCAATAATTGATACCCCTTACAAGATTCCACCCATTTTTCACATGTGATCCTGGTGTCAGCAAGCTCTTGTCTGACATCTCCCAGGTCATTTAGCATGATTTTAATTTGTGCTTGGGTTTCAATAGCTGAGTCAGTTAATTTAGAAACTTCTGTAGTTTTAGCACACAGTTTTCTTTCTAAATCACATTTTGTCTGTGTGTATTTTCTTTCTAAATCATTGGCTTTACCTTGTAAGTGCAGATTTGTCTCTCTTATGAGAGAAAAAGTTTCTTTGCAAGAATTTGAGCAAAGTTTTGTCAAAGATTCTTTTGATACCTGTGACAATGCAGATTTTGAAGTACAGCCTTCAAATGCCATTAAGGCAAAGTTCTTTCTGCCATTGTCTGGTTCTCCCCAGTTGATGTCAAACACTTTGTTGTCTGCATCAGGATTGCACTCTGTGGTGTCAAAAGGGAGACTGCTCCAGTCAACATACCCTGAGGTAAAAAGACTTTGTTGAGAGGGTTGTTGAGGCTGTGGAGGATGTTGAGCAGCTGGAAAGGGAGGGATTGATTGTTGGCTCTGCATCTGTTGAGCAGGCACTTGAACATATTGTACTTGTGGCATATATTGCTGTTGAGGAGCTTGTGCCTGTACAAAATGAGCACTCCCTTAAGTTCCATTATTCCTATTATAATTGGGGTTATAGTTATTTCCAGATTGTGATTGGTTAAAGCTAGAGCTTCTACACTCTCTAGCAAAGTGTCCCAACTTCTGACACTTGTGACATTTCAATTTAGATTTGTCAAAACCAATTTTTGTATTATTGGTCAATCCTGGAAATTTCCTTCCTGACCTTTTATAAAACTTGTTAGTTTTAATGCTTAGCATGGCCAGTTGGTGTAAAATGTCCATTTCTTCTAAGTCATCACTGCTAAAGTTTTTCAAATCATCCATGATAAAACATAGATTATCAGCAGTTTGACTTTGGTCATTATTGTCATAACCTGGGAAAGATCTTTCTGATGAGATCCCAGTTGTTATGTCAATGTTGTCATAAGATCCATAGGAACAAGTTGGTGAATCTTGTCCCAAAAGTGTTGTACTACCTGGTAGGTAGTCATCAGCAGTTTTACCAGATGATTGTAATTTCTTCTTTTGATCAATTTCTCTCTCAAAAGTAAGTAATCTCCCATGGAGTTTTGTAAGAGTGAGGGAGCTAAAATCTGGTGAGGATCTTAAAACAATGGAGTATGTTTCCCATTTGTCTGGTAGAGACCTTAAAAATCTATGTAGCATAGACACTGTTGTATAGGTCTGACCATTTAACTTTAGCTCAGATATTAATGAGGAGAATCTTTCAAATTGTTGAGTCAAAGTTTCCCCATTAATATGAGCAAATGTCTCATATTGTTGAGCTAAGATCTCTCTGTGTTGGCAATCACCTCTTCAGTTCCTCCAAACTGTTCTTTAAGACAATCCCAGAGTTCTTTGGCACTTTCACAATGTAAAAGGCCAGAGTATATCTCATTTGGGAGAGCCATTGCCAACATAGAGAATGCTTTTGCATCTAGCTCAAGTTTTAGGAAATCATCATCTGTATATTCTTTTTGGTCCTTAGGGACCTTGACATTAGTTTCAAGATTGACATTTACTGGTTTGTGAGGACCATATATCACAGATCTCCAACAACCTGTGTTGGTCTGTGACAAGGTATGTGCCATTCTCTTTTGCCATATGTTGTATTCATTTCTGACAAGCATGGCAGGTTTAGTGGCAGAACCAGTATTATGTGGATCCATTTTAAAGAGTATAGATTTGTCAGATGACTCTTTTAAGTGATGGATGTTTGATAAAAAGTGAACTTTTGATCTTTTTATTGAATATCAATAAGAGCTTTGTGTCTGATTCTCAATTTGTTAGATTGATATGTGATCAGATAAACCAATGCTCTGATACCAATTGTTGGATCAGTTTGCTCTTTTTGCTAAGTAAGAACTTGCTATCTTGACACTTAAGTGTTTTAGCAAGCCCTTGTATATCAGATAATAAGCACAGCGGAATGTATAAGTTAAAGCAACACTTTTTATACTAAGGAAGAGTTATTACTCCCCCTTGATGATTGAAACTAATAAATGATAAGTATTTATTATGAATCCAAGCAGTAAATGAGAATTAGATACTTAGACAGATTCACAATAAATACAGAAATGGAATAGAACAGTGAAAGTGTTTGAAGGATTTTTCTATTAAAAATCAATGTCTAAAATAGAAGGTTGAAGCCTCCTATTTATAGACGTTTACATACATGTATCTTGCCCAAAAAGCAAGTACAAAAACAACAGAAACAAGTTGCACAAGTTGCAACATTGAAACAAACAAATACAGCTAAAAGTAATAATAAACAATAAAACTACTGATGCAAAAGGCGGTGGAAAATATCTGATGCTAAGTGCTGATGAATGACAAACTACTGATGAGTAGTTTGTCTTCAGTACTTCTGAAGTGAACTTGTCTGGTTTGGACTTCAGAACTTCTGATGAAGTTTCTTCTTCAGCACTTCTCTAATCTTCTCTTCAGCAGTTCTTTGTTTTCTTTTCATTACTTCTATACTTAGCCAAAATGACAGAAGTGAATTAGACTAAGGTTTCCAAAAGTGGTTTCACCAATCCTCTTTGTCCTAACACTGTGTCACCTCAAGAGTATACACTGGAGGACTGGGACAATTACTCTCCGTAGTGGGGGTTTAGGTTTAATTATCTATGTTTATGATTTGCAATGTTATTTTAATAAAAGTAATTTAGGTTTATGTATGTAATGTTTAATTAATTATGTTTAATTAGGTTAATGTTTTTATTTATGTAATGTTTTTATTTAAATCTAATGTTTTTATTTAATTTGACAAATTCTTAAAAAAAACATAAATATATAAACTACAAACATTACATTTAAAAAAATAAAAATATTAAATTAAAATAAAAACACACTACTACAAATAAAATAAAAACTACTAAAAAAATACAAACGTTTAAAGACCTAATAAAGTTTAGGGCGTAACATTCGTCACGCCGAAACATGTTGAAAATCAACCCCGAACTCAATCGCGTAGTCGATTTGAGCAAAGGCAACTTGCACATCTTCGGATTCGTTGGGGTTTTTATTCACCGTTTTTTAAATAAATTTTCAAAGTTTCGACACTTCGATTGGAGGTCCGCGTGTTAATGAGAGATTGAATCACACGAACGGTTAGTTCCCCCGACAAGTTGACTAAACTCGGATAAAACTTTTTTCCAGTTCGGATTGCTCCGTCCACGAACACGACCACGACCCGTGCTAGTTGATGCATCATTGGGGTGTACGGTATCGTACGCGATCGCTAACGCAATTTCCTCCTCTTGCGTCCAAGTAACCATGATGAGGATGATGAGTTGAATTTGGTGAATTTTTTTTTTGTGTATAGAAGAAGATAAATTGGTGATTGTTGGTTTGAATGGGTAAATTTGTGTGTGTGTGTGTGTGTGTATATATATATATATGTAAAAAGGTTTTTTTTTAAATTTGGTCAAAGTAGCCGTTGGCCAGCCAACGGATAGCCCACAACGGTCGTGATGGCTATCACGATATTAATGATCGCGGCCGTGATTCGCGGTGACCACGCCATCACGGGGTGGCCATCACGGACCACCCTGTGTACCCTTATTTTGAATACAGGTTGTCTCATATATATATTTTTAACGGCCAATTGGAATCACTCACTGACTACTGGAGTATCATCGTATCACCAGTATTACCACGCGATCATATTCCACCACCAAGTCACCAATTTAGAAGGAAACTCATAATTATGAGAAAACCCTCTTGTGAGATTCGAATCCAGAACCTTATATTCCCAAAGTTTTATCCCACCACCAAGATGCCGCCGGGCTATAATGCCTTTGGCACAGGTTGTCTCATATCGCTTGCTGTTTTTATTATTCTAATTCTAATTAGACCATGCGTAGTGGGGGGCTTTATTTATAAAGCCCTTGTTTCTGATTGGTCCACGTGGCAGCTGAGTCAGCATGGAGAAATAAAGTGAAAAGGGGGTGTAGTGGGGAAAGAAAAAAAGGGGGCGCTATTTATACAAAAAAAAAAAAAAACTGATAAACACATATTGTACACGTGGCAACTGAGGATTGGTTGGGCACTTTGGCATTTGGCGTTATATATATAACGCTTGGGCATGAATTTGTAATATGGAGCCTCTATGTTTTGGTGTTTGGGGCTTTATTTTACAAAATAAAGCCCCATATAACGCCCACTACACCCGGACTTAGAGAGAACAACCAATTGCATTTACTTAATTTTTTAGGACATAATAAGTAAAATAAGACAAGGGAGGTTTGTTTAACGTAACACATCTATACTATATTATAAAGCATTTAGGAAGGATACATGTAAAAGTTAAGTAATTACAAAATTTTATGTTTATAGTACAACACTTAGTGATGTTATTTAAGGGGCAAATTTGTCTTTTTCACACCATCATGAGTAAAGGAGCTCTATAAATCATATAGTAGTTGTTACATTTAAGTTAAATAATCCTTTGGGTTTCTTTCATAAAACAATCATTCATTAGTTTAATTATTTAATCCTCATTTATTTACTTTAATGAGTTTTTTTTATCAATAGCCTTAATTAGCTTTTAAACATGGTTTGTTTTCTTTAATTTACTTTTATCTTGTTTAATCTTTTGAGTTTCCTTAATATTTTTTATGCTTAAAGTAAGCTTCATCATGTATCTATATCTATATCTATATCTATACTGTATTATAAAGCATGAGGAAAGAACGCCGGTAAAAGTTAAGTAATTACAACATTTTAAGCTTATGATACAACAACTTAGTGAAGTTAGTAAAGGACCAAAATGGTCTTTCTGCATGAGTATTAAATTAAATGAAATGGAGAGAATAATCTTTTTACATAAAGATTAATTGTTCTTAATTAATTACAAATGATAATGCACATTGTACAAACCTTTTATGTTATATGTATAATTAAATTTCAAATAAATATGTAATCATCACAACCATTAAAACATTGTTCCTTACTAATGCTAACCCCCAACTCTTCATGTCCTAAGGAAAATAGTAAATAAATATAGATGACAACCTTTCACTTTTCTCACTTGCCTCATACAATAGTTACTAACATCACATTTCTCTCTCTCATTCTGTAATGATCAAGGGGAGGAACATTCCAAATGATCTTTAATCTGGTAAGTAAATACGAACATGTTCATATCTTATTCACTATTGTTCATATTTGGTTGATAATCTCATTATTTTTCTCTAAAAATCTTAAAACACTTTCTCATGTTCTTTGATATCAGACCACATGGGAAGCAATACCCAAAGCGTTGTGACGTCTATGAAACACAAATCTTGTAAGTATCATCATCCATGCACGTTAAAACATCTTAATGACTTTATAATTTATCAATATTTAATAACTTTATCTTTTTTTATTTCTGATCATTATCATCAAATTTGGTTCATGAACACTTTTAAATTGGATAACATCAAAATGGTTTTTTTTCTAGACGGCAACCATAATAATAATATTAAGGGTTTATTAAAAGTAGTGTGTTAGAATAATATAGTAACAGGTTGGATGCCGATTTTATTCAAATAACTCAAGTTTTTTATTTATTTTTTTTACTAAACTACTAGGTCTATAACATCAAGACAACTAAATAGAGTTTGTCAAGTTAACCATGCTTTGTATAGTTTAGTTTTTTTGTATTGTTTTAGTGCCCTAAGCTGTTGTGGTAGATGTAATAATGACAGAATATAAAACGAAAATAAAATTATCGGTGAAAGAGGAAGATAGAGTAGTGATATAGGAAGATGAAACTCTTGATCGCTCTTTTTACGAGAGTCTCAATGATGAAGACCGGTGGTCGAACAATGTAGCTGGTGTATGTGACAAATGTTGATTTCATTACGATGCATTTGGTTGACATACGGAATTTATTCTTGTATTCGAATTTTATTTTTAAATTACGTACTATATTTATGGCTGATATTTTGTTAGTCATGCGTTTTTTTATTATTTAATTGTAATATGTAATGCTCATGACATCTATAGACCACAACAATCATATGGAAAAAGAAAATTAACAAAAGTACTATAAAATATGTTACGAGTGGATTGATAAACTAATATAAAACAAGTATCGTATTGTAAATTATAACCAATACCGCATCACATGACACTAACATTTCATTATTTGCTTCAATATATGTCGCCCCGTCGCATCGCGCGGGCATCCCACTAGTTTTATATTAAACATTTGGATAGACGTACTCGTTTATATCATGTATATGGATGGATAATAGACGCCATTTGAATTGTTGACCCGGCAGCTGTACGGGTTCTTGCACAAGTACATGCATAGAAAACGATGTTTCTTAATAATTTATGTATTTTTTGTGGGTTCTTTATAATTATGTCATATTTGCATATGATTAATTACCTATTTTCAATAAAAGGTGGTCTTTAGTAAAAACAATGCTCGTTACAAAAGGTGATAGGCGAAATCAAAGCTAGGAGTCTTCTCTGGGTGCAAGCGCGAGCAAAACAAAATGGCTTAGATTGGGAAAAGTGGCACAGTTTTAATATGTCGAGCATAAAGTGGTGATTGATTTGTAACTGTTTGGTGGTAGTGTGTATTGATATCATTATACATTCGGTGTTTTTGCTAGTATCTCGCTAGCTTGGGTGATTAATAAAAATTTTGTTTACCGTTAAAAAAAACTTATATTCAATAAAGTTTCTAACCTAAATATTATTACTGATTTAAATTCTTGTTGCTTTCTCATTTTCTTGGATAGACTAGCATAAATAAGATAAGGTAACATTAATTTATATGCATGTCTACGTGTGTTTAAATGCTTCATTTAAACACCAAATAAATTTACTCTTAAATTCTCCTATGCCTTTGGTCTTTCCGTGTTTCACACGGGATTCCACATAATCTATTATATTATAATAATTGAAAGCAATAAATCTCACATGTCACTCAAAGAAGACATCCTACTTCTTGAGTGTGCCATGTGACAATGACATGTCATTAATGATATAAAATTAAAGCTAAAAATGACATATCATATGGCATTAAGTGATTTTAGGAAAAGAAAACTTAAAAACAAAATTGGATTTTTCTCTCGCATGTTTCCTCCTATAATTTTTAAACGTTAATCTATGTTTCTACTAGTGAGAAATCCGCTCGTTACCACGGGGCGAAAATTTGCAACTTGATCACTGTTATAACTTGCTAGTTAAAAATAGCCTGAAACGTCAAACGAGCGAGCATCACGAAAGAGATTACCTGTGGCATGATACCTTCATTGCAAAATAAGCATGATAAAGTGGAGGTGAGTGCTCAAAATATAGCACAAAAAGAATTAATGCCATGATGAAACTTCCACATAGTTATACATGCCACACAAAATAATCATCAAGATATATTGTATATACACTTTTTGATAAAGTGATAAGGTTATGAACTTATGGTTGATTGGTCATTAATATGTTAGACATAACCATCAATTTCTTATTTAGTTCATTAAGCATAAGTTACTGACTTGCATTAGTCATTTGTACAATTGTAATCAAATGTTGCACATAGGGGCATAAAGGGGAGGATTTGACAAAAAGATAGTTGTTTACCTTGTGACCTTTTGTATGCCATTTTAAAATTGACATGAAGTGACTATTTTAACCATCTCTCCTTCTTTATAATGTAGTATAGATATAATACATTTCACAAGGACTTCTTAAAATTTAAGTTTTACAAGCATAATTCCTTAGAGCACTACACACAATGCATATATGTTAACTACTTTTTGATGGCAAATATGTTTTTTATACAATACTTATATATTTTTCCCCTCAACTTTTTTTATTTAAATAACAATTAAACTTTTCACCCTTATTTTAACCAACTAGCACCACGATTTTTAAACGTCCATAATTTTTTATACGTTAATATTTTCATAATATTATTAAACCGTATAAACGAACATTTTATTCTCTTTAATTTGAGTATAGTATTGCTATAGTTTATTTTAATTTAAAAATGATATATTATGGTTATGTAATAACCGAAACAAAAACAAACGAAAATGAACCGAAATCATCTATACTATAATATAATACATTTCTTATTGACATTTTAAATTTAAGTTTTACAGTATAATCGCTTAAAATACAACACACAATGCACATGTTAACTAAATGTTGTTTTCCGCCGCAACGCGCGCGCACCTGACTAGTATCTTTTATATACGAGATTTTTTAAAGAAAAAAACTACACCAAATTATCGAGCGCTTTATTATCTTTCCAACGAGTACCATAGTGCTATATAAAAAAACGGCGAAAAAAGACTATTCTTTGTGGGGTTTTGTTCATACAGGAAAAAAAATATAAATTGTTTAGGTAATTCATTAATCATGTATAGGCAAGTAACTAATTATATCCAAACCAGTAAATATGAATTTTATTTTCAACAGGTGTTAGCATTTGAGTTGTACATTGTTTTAGGTTATGTATTAATATTAGAGTTATACATTGTTTAAGGTTAGACGTTAGCATTGGAGATACATTGTTAATTGTTTTAGAGTAGGTGCTACCCGAAGCTTTCCTGCATGTAACTGTAAAACCCATCAGTGTATTTCATATGTAAAATTAATATGTCATATTAGATTTTTAAACTCGGGACGCTCTATAATCTAGATATGCGTAAGAGACACAAGAAATAAAAAAGAGTTGGAAGCAGACCAAAACTATAGTTCCTATCTCATCAAGCCAACTGACAAACAATAGTTCCTATCTTTTATCACTACAGCTAACATCTATCTATACATATAATAAACGAAAGCTATTTTAATGACATGACATTTAAAGAGAGTATTATCTTCATTGAGTGTGTCATGTGTCATCCCATATGGCAAGGGCTTTATTTTTGAAAAATAATAATTTAAAATTTAAAAACAAAGTTAGATTTTTATCTCTAATCATTCCTCTTATAACTTTTAAACGTTAATATCTTTTATATACGAGATTTTTTAAAGAAAAAAATTACACCAAATTAACGAGCGTTTTATTATCTTTCCAACGGGTACCATAGTGCTATATAAAAAACGGAGAAAAAAACGACTATTTTTTGTGTGGTTTTGTTCGTACAAGAAAAAAACACAAAGTGTTCAGGTTATTCATTAATCATGTATAGGCAAGTCATTAGTTATGTTCAAACCAGTAAATATGAATTTTATTTACATCATGTGTTAGCATTAGAGTTGTACATTGTTTTAGGTTAGGTTTTAATATTAGAGTTATACATTGTTTAAGGTTATGCACTAACATTGGAGATACATTGTTAATTATTTTAGGTTAAGTGCTACCCGAAGCTTTCCTGCATGTAACTGTAAAACGCATCAGTCTATTTCAGATGTAAAATTGATATTTCAAATTAGAATTCTCAACCCGGGACGCTCCCGGGATATAATCTAGTCACTTATATTCAAATTTAATATTGAAAATAATATTCATTTGACATGTAACTTGGTGCGGCTAGTATCCTGCTAGACTTTTGGAATTAAATATTTGTCGGCCGTTTAAAAAAAATATAAAAGTATTGTACTTTTAAATTTTTAGATACTCGCACTGCTTTGAAAAGAAAACTAGTTTTTTTTATACTGTGCGTTGCGTGAGTGCAACCAGTTTTCAAGCCAGCTTCTTTCGTTGCATTAAAACAGAGAGGAGGGGGTTTCGCAAATGTTTTGAGCATAAACGATATTTATATTAATACAAAGTTCAGTAGCGCTACTTTATTCCACTCGACATCCACCACAAATCCATCACAACATTCTGAATCCCATTTCCCATAAACGCACCGACTGTGAAACGCTCCTTTACTTTTTGAATCAACTTTCCCTTAGCTCTTTGCATCTGTTTGGAAATGAAACACACAACACGATTGAGATAAACGATAACCATAACAAATAAACCATTTCCACACACACTTGTTATAGTACTTGAATAGATAGACAACAAATGATTTACCTGCATAATCTACAGATGGTATAACCCGGGCCCCTCAAAGTTATGCGGGACATTGGTCTTGAGCCCCAAATGCATGATGTTTCTAAAAGAGATCTAATGATTCTAGGCACCACAAATACAACATTTCATGGACCATTATTTTCACGGTAATAAGCAATTTGGGTCGAGAGTTAGAAATGTCAAAACTCTGTGACCTTGCTGTATTAGTCTGCTTGTTTTTGGACATAAATAAAATCATATTATTTCTATATTAATTTAAGTTGGGAACTTTTACGGACTAAAAGTAGATTATTAGCTCTTAGAGATTAAAAAAAACTCGAATTGACCCATTTGTTGGTAAATGAGTCGAAAGTTAGATCTGTTTATTATAACTTAGAAGGGGGTTATGGTGTACCTGAGGAGTGGCCGCATAGAATATGATGATGCCATTTACCATGAGTAGTTAACTGGATACCCAGATGTAGACTGCAAAGACTGGCGAACACAAATCTTACTGTTGTCATAATAAACATTCCATATAACACAAAACAAACTGATTATTTAATCAACATTCTTCCCTTCTTTTCGGTTCAAATCCCAAAACAAACATTTACACATTATGAAATTGATACAAAGAAAATATGTAATACAAACTTACAGCAACAACAATATAAATAAAGCATAAAACTTGAGAGTTGCAACTACGACTCGAACTATATAAGCTTTTTCTAATAACCACGCACCAATGCTTACACCAATGGAGAGGAAATTCCACAAACCACGAAATGTGTTTTCCTTTTTACCTTAAGACACGCAATCCAAACCAAGAAATGTGTTTTCCTTTTTACCTTAAGTTGGAACAACTTAAGACGTACAAAACAATTACCTCTTGTGTTTTCTTGAGATGTTTTATCACTTGTTTAACATTTTTTTAGTCCATTCCGGTTTTAGCGAACTCTCCTTGTAGGCTTGGCACTGCCGTATCAGCTAACTCTTAAGAATTTGCGCCTAGCATATGAAAAGAGAATCAAATCAAACACAAACGCATCCCATTCTCTAATCTAATCTCTATACATGATTGAATACGAAAGAAACTACCATCCAAAGGTTTCGACCCATTATCAGGTAGACAATAAACGGTTGTATAAAAAAAGTTCGTTAACTGCATTAAAAAAAACCTATTAGTTAAAATAAATCTCAATTGCCCATCTAATGTCAGCTGCCAAGAAGCATCAACGCACCCAAACTATTTGACAAAATGAAAGAAACGCCAAAAACATAAAGATTATAATACTATAAAACTATATAATGTAACTGAATGTGGAACAAACTAAAAGTTATAAATAACCCATTTTAAAGAGTGAAGCTACTGGCATATGCCACCTAAAAATTGTGATACATTCTTCTTGTATATAAGACAATGAGATCGTTTCCTAAAAAAAGGTCCATGTTAGCAGAAATAAAAAATAACCATTAAGCATCTAAACACCATGATTCACTACTACACAACAATGTAGCAGTGTATCACCCATTGAAACTTGAAAGTCTACCTGGGAACTCATACCGGCGATCTGCTGAAGTACTCGAACCAACGATAAACTTAAGTGAAGAAGTCGATGAATAATCAGAAACACATGACATATTGGCGAATGGCGGAAGAACTCAAACTAGCGATAATCAGAAAACCCTTTCTAATCAGGAACACTCAATTAAGGTCCAGTTTTATGCATGATAATTACGATTAACAAAAACCTAAACAAAATACTCAAATTGGGCACTAAGGAAAAACATTAGAAGCCATAACTGACCTTAACAGAATCAATGATGGTGATAGAAGTTGAAGAACAGAAGAAGGATATAATATTAGGGAAGAACACGTATTTTCCAGCAACACGTCGTCATCATTGCCTCTGCAACTCCGTTTGCTTCTCTCCTCTATCACAAATTGATTGAGCAGATAGCAGGACAAGCTGGCTTAGGGTTTGTAACGCGTGTCTTCAAACTGCATAAAGAAAGGTACGTGAAGGGATATGGTACCTAATCCCGGCGCGGATAACGTCCCTATCCCACAAAATACGTCTCCTACAAGGAATCCGCGGTACCCTAATTCGTGGAAAGGAACCCCAACCAATAAGAACAAATCGCCATACTACCGCAGAACCAATCTCGCGCGTGGTAACCAGCTCATGCGCGGGATGACTTCAGTTGTATGACGTCACCAATAAAAAGGAATCCCCGCCCGTGTATATACGCGTGGAATATTCGACTAACATCAGCTTTTGGTACGAGGTACATATGATCAAGAATTAAGAAGATTTGGTCAGATCTGAGCATATCTTGCGCCAATCAGATGGCAACACGTGTCAGGAGTGGTCCAACAACCACTAACAGGGAATAGCGACTTGACTGCTCCCATGCTTCCACCATACTGCTGTGAACAGTACTAGTCAGATCAATGTACAAGCATGTCTGCCTGCTGTCAGACGCCAACAGAATCACTTATTATTTCCGAGCAATAACATATCTCTCTTTTCGGTGTACGTAGGTCGATCTAGACCGAATCACTTATATTCTTGTGTACTCACTCTCCCCACACACGTTACACTCTTTCTCATCTCCTAGGGTTTCGGTTTCGTCATTAGTGTGAGCGAAGGATTATACCTTGAGCAAACACGAGTATTAAACCAAGCTTATCCACTTTTCGGATAAGTTATACCCGTTGTTTCTTTAGTACGTATCAACGCGTGTCTTCAAAAGGATGGAACTTCAACCACAAAGTACGAAAAGACCTAGTCTTGGAACAAATATTACCAAAATGCCACAAAAATACTGTTCAATTACCTCAACTATTAATAGAACTATAATATATATATATATATATATATATATATATATATTTCAAAGGGCTAAATCCTACATGGGACTCATATAGGCATTCTCCCCCTTGAGAGTGTCATGTAGGATGCTATGTGGCATTGAGTGATTTTAGGAAAAAAGGAATTTAAAAACAAAATTAGATTTCTCTCTCTCATGTTTCCTCCCATAATTTTTAAATGTTAATATCTTTTAGCAAACGTTTTATTTTCTTTCCAACAAGTACCATAGTGCTATATAAAAAACGGAGAAAAAACGACTAATTTTTGTGGGGTTTTGTTCATACAGGAAAAAAACATAAAGTGTTTAGGTTATTCATTAATCATGTATAGGCAAGTCATTAATTATGTTCAAACCAGTAAATATGAATTTTATTAGAACAGGTGTTAGCATTGGAATTGTATATTGTTTTATGTTAGGTTTTAATATTAGAGTTATACATTGTTTAAGGTTAGGCGTTAACATTGGAGATACATTGTTAATTGTTTAGGTTAGGTGCTACCCGAAGCTTTCCTGTATGTAACTGTAAAGCGCATCAGTGTATTTCATATGTAAAATTGATATGTCATATTAGATTTCTCAACCCCGAAATGCTCCCGGGGTATAAATCTAGTGTGAAAATGTAAGCAAAAGATTATAACACTAAATCAAAAGGTGTGAATTTGTGAAGAAAAAAACAAAGAAAATTGAAAGTGTACTATGAAAATGTCTTGCATTTCATAAAAACTAGTTAACGGCTTTGCGTTCGCTGCGGATCGTGCCATTTACCAAAACGATAGGCAAAAGTTTGCAGCAATTTAGTTGACTCATACAAAATGACGCTCTATTACAAAATGTGAGTATGTTCTAAATTACATTCTTGGTGCCTTGTAAGTGCTAGTACATTGTTCCCTTGCAAAAGAGTTGCACTGATTCTTCTTGTATTTGTTTATTAGAAAGCTATGGTCAAGTCATAAAAGGGTAGCCACTGCATCAACTTTCATGCTTCCTTTTCCTTATCTGAAGACTATATTGGTGATATATGTTAGGAACAGAATAATAGAGTCCTAGACACACACATATCACACACACATATATATGTGTGTGTGTGTGTGTGTTTATCTATATATATATATGGTTTAGTCCGACCACCGATGTAAACCACCATGAAACCACCTTACTCTCTGATAACCTTCACCCCCACTTCCCCTTTGACGTGTGACTACGATTAAACCCTCTACGCGCAATCACGTTTTAATAACCCGAACGAAGACCTTGAGGTTCATTATCAATCCTTTACTTGTTTTAATCCTTTTTTATTATGTTAATCATGTTTTTGTCCATAATCCTTAATGTCCAGATCTGATCAAAACTACTTTTATCAATAACTAATGATTTTATATGTGATTAGCATGTTTGTGTAACGTATGTTAATGATGATTTGATTATGTTATAACATAAAATTCATGTTTAATCATAAACACCTATTTTGATGAATCTTGACAAACCCTAGGTTGAGGATTATGATGTTAGATCTGAGTATAATGAAGTATATGATGATATTATGATAGTCTAGGATGATTAACATGTGTTAAATGGTTGAGTAACGTTGTTTGATTCATTGTTCATAACTTGCCATTATAGGAAACTTTATTGGTTTTAGAGTTTGGTGTTGATGATTGCTACATGATATGATGTATGTGATGTTATGAGATGATTGTTAATGATTATCTAAGGTTATTAGACCATTGTTTCGGTAAAAATCAAACTCGATTCATGTACTTACTAAAAGTGAAAACTTTGTGCATGTTATAAGTCTTTGGTGTTCATAACTTACTAAACTGGGAAAGTTACATTAGATACAAGTTGTAGGATGCATGGAATATGTTATATGACTTGTGATGATTCATGGCATGTTAGAAGTAGGGCGTATGTGCGAACACGAACTTGTGAACATATGTTACAAGTAACATGTTATGTGTTAACTAACATGATAAATGATAGAAATTGCATGATTGGTGTAGATGATGTGATTCTAGGTCTATGTGGATTAATCAAACATGAAACATTAACGGGTCACCAATGGGTCAGCGGGTCAAACTTGGTCAAATTAAGTTAACCAAAGTCAAACTTGATCAAACACTTTTACAAACTCAACTACATCATTGATGTGAGATCAATGGGTTGTTTAGACAAACACTCATAGGTTGTTATAATATAGGTTTCTAGTTGTAGGATACTTATTTTATGCACCAGTTTATTAGCACGCAAAGCTAAGGTGAGTTTCACGAACCTTTTTATTGTTTTCCCGTTGGGGGAGAACATGCTACACAAACACACGAACATTATAGATCACATGTACTATTATATCACTTGTTTAATGTAGCGTAACTTTCATTCTTAATTCCTTACATTGTAAACCATAGTATGTGTAACATAGAGAGGAGATATGAATAGATCTATTAGGTCTGACAAGCCCTATCTGTGTCAACTGGAGGTTGAGTATGTGCATATTGTCCTAAACAGTCGTCATCGTTGAATGAGCGGTGACGTAAGGCAAACAACTACCAACATTCAGTAATGGTTTATGTACGCTTAGTAACTTGTTAATGTTTAGCTAGCATTGGGATATAATTAGTAAAGGAGTATGAGTCTATACAAACAAACAAACAAACGGACTTACATTAAAACCTGTGAACTCACCAACTTAATTGTTGACACACTTTAGCATGTTTTCTCAGGTTGCTAAAGGTATTGCTTCTAGGATGCACTTGGAGTCTCACTTGCATCACAAACATTATGTTTTGGTTTTTCAAACATTTTATTTTATCATGTTTGGTTTTATGAGACGTTGCATGAACTTTACATACTGCTTCCGCTGAACTATTAAACTTTGAACTTTGAAAATTTTTGGTTTATTACGTATGATTTTAATAGCATATAGAGGTCGTTCATTCGACTATTGACATTGATCTTGGTATGTCACGCGCTTCGCGGTAAAACCCCGCAGAGGAAATTTGAGGGTGTGACATTAACAACATTGAAGTTTGATTTACATTATGTAGTAAACTAGTACATTTACCCTACGTGTTACGGCAGGAACTCGATATGTATCAGTTCAATTCACTATGGTTTAGATATGGCATTGACACTCGGTATAGAAACCGAAACATAAAATACAAAAAAAAGTCATGATATGCCAAAAAGGATGTCCATGTGTGTTTATCGATAAAAAACCATAAAAACTAATATCAATAACAGTTCTGATAGTACCAATACCAGTATCGATATTCTATGGTCGGAATCGATGTGGGCCGATATTGTTAGGACACCATTAGTTAGGATCACCACGGTACCCACGCTCGCTATAGCTTGCGGTACAAAAAAACACTCAATTGTGATTGCAACTTCGTTTCCAAAAAAAAAAAGTAATATTGGAAACCGTGTAGGTGTATACTGCTACCATTGCCGAAGTTGTTCGGACGTTACTGATTCGGTTTATCACATTAAAGAACAAAAAAAAAATCAATTATATTTGATCCGTCGATTTTAATTATTTTTTATCGATACGTGGATGCAAATAAATACGTCGCAATGGTATATTTGGAGTTTTATAAAACATTAACTTATAATATTATATATATAACGAAAAGGGTACATGTCGTCAATTAAAAAAACAACTAAATGTGAAGCAACTATGATAATATGTGCGTTTGTACTTGATTACTTGTACGTTGCTACTTACCACTCGGTTTAGAGACGTAGATAAAAAAGGCCATATCGCAACGATATACTCTAAACTTTTTTAAATCATATCTTAAAATTTTATTTTATAAAATTTACAAGAGAAAAACATAACTAGAGTAGCCAGAACTTAAAAAACCTAAGTTCGAGTTGAAGGCGAGCCAACTAAAAAGCTTCAATCTTGATCTCACTATTATAATTTGTAAGTGTTGTCGTAACGCCGGTTGATGACGTGAAGAGAAGAGAGAGAGAGCGCGCGCGCACTTTCACGGTGGATCAATTTGATTTTGAAAATTAAGCCCCATCACATGTTCTTATAATTTGCAAGTGTTGTCATAAGTCCAAAAGCATAAACCTTGGATTGAATTTTCAATTAAAACGACTTAAAACTATTGAAAAATCAAAACCTTGGGTTGTGATATGGGTGCCCGCAACCTCTCCGGATTTGTCTAAAATAAATAAATAAATCTAAATGGGTATCAGTCGCAAAATACACGCCTAGGTACTTCATGTTTACCTCGCCATCTTAAGAGTTTCATATAAATCAACATGTAAGAAATATATATATATATACTAGTGAGTAACCCGCGCGTTGCGGCGGAAGTAAAAATTGCATCAAAATGTATCAATTCATTGTGATGTAAAATACATCTAAAAATTTTTATTTAAATGATATATTAAATAAAGAATACTTGTAACAACATGAAATACGTATTCTCATTTCAAGTAAAAGAATAATTGAATCGAACTATATATATATATATATGTATGTATGTATGTATGTATGTATGTATGTGTGTGTGTGTGTTCATTAATCTCCTCTCTGCATTCTCATCTTTTGAAAACGATTAGTAAGATAGTGGGATGTACTATGAGCCAGAGTTCACTAAAACCGTAAACTGCAAAAAAATGTGTAAAATTGTATAATGATTCTTTTATTATTTGGGTGGTATAAGGAGTTACAAGTACAATACATCAATATATAAATTCTAATCTAAGGTTTAAGAAACTTAATCCCCTAGCCCGCATAGAGATAATTAGAGATGACTAAATTAAACAGAAGCTTTCTTCTTCGGTCGTTGAAGTTGGTGATCATATAGTTTAGATCAGATTAGGCATGTTTACGTGTATGAATATTCATATACGTAATACTTTCATAATTCAAACCGTTACCTCATGATTAAAAACACAACTTCCAGTTTTGATCTCTCGATTTCTATATAGTATGATCAATGTATAAAACTTTAACTTTTATAAAGTATCTATATCTATATAAAAGATTATAATAAAAGATGTAGCATTATGAATTGTTTTTTTATATGTTTTCTATTTAATATGTTCAATTTAATTATAAAATTGAATGTAGTGAGGTTTCATAAACATCTCTTGACTCTTGACTTTCTTTTGATTAAATATGGTGTTCTAAAGACATATTTGCCCTCAAAAAGTAGTTATTTTATGCATTGTGTGTTGTATCATAAGCAACTAAACTTATGCATCTTAAAATTTAAGAAGTCCTTGAAAAATGCTTTATAATATAGTATAGATAGTATATATATATATATATATATATATATATATATATTATATACCCCATACTAATGGACTATAAAACTAAAAACAATACGTAAAGCATAGATAGAAATTAGACAAAGAAAGATAAAACCTATCTATAATTCTTCATTTTCTTTTCCTTCATAATATTGCATTGTTTGTGGCTTTATACCTCCAAGTCAAATATGAAACAATTAAGCATCATATTACACATTATCCTATTTACAAAAGAACCGAAGTTGCAATTAACGTACCTTCTCATCCGAGAGAAAGAAAACCATGCAAATTCGTCAACTCACTTAACAGTTATATTTGACCCTAAAAGAGTAAAAGTTATATTTATGATTTAAGACCCAAACTAATCCGAATTTAAATTCTTTTACATATTGGAGGTATAAACATATGTAAAGGACATGCACTATTAATGTACATTTGACACGGTTGATCACAAATTTTAATCCAAGAATCGAAAGTAAAACTAGGTTTTTAAACCATGAACCAAACTGCATAGATCTAATGACCGATATTTTACTGTGTTAAAAGACGCAAGTATTTTTCGATGATTTATACACACTCGCATTAACATGTATATATTAACATAACATGATATTTTGAGGTACATACCAGTAGTTGAAAAGTTTGAATTTTCCAATATTCAAACGTCTCTTACTTCAATTATTGGTGTCATAGAATCACATTATCAAAGTTCCAATTGTATACTCAGTTTTGCAATGGTCAAAGCAACAAGAAAGTGATATCAGTGTAGTATGAAAAGAATTTGCTTGCGTCTATAAATGTCATCTGGTCAATTTAATTATACCATTTTTCTATATATTATAAAAAAAATATTCAACTCCTTAAAATGTCATAAAACATAGGACTCTATTTTAATTCATGTGCTTATAACTACTATAAGACATACAAAGCCACTTACACTCGTTATCTAACCTCTCTCTTTCACAATTAAAAATCGAGAGAGAAAGCTAAAGATGCGTCGGCTTCTTGTCACCGGAGTCATCCCAATCCTTATTTTGGACACCGGCGTTCAGTCCTCCAAACTGAACGCTGGCTACATTAAGCCGGCTTCCTCCAATGGTATTCAAAAACGCTGAGTACCCATTGGATGAACCGGTTCCCAGTCCAAGAAAATCCAAGGTTGTGGGCGCTGGTGGACCCATCAGCAAGTGATCTGAGTTGTCATTTCTATCTTGATTGCTTTGGATATTACTCCATTGACCAATGTTGGGTTCATGATAGTGATCTGATGCAGAAGACGGTGTTGGGGATAATCCGAGTGCATGGAGGAATGAAGTGTTTGATGATGTGGCACCCATTTGAGCTGCTTTTTGTAGCAAGGCAGTGGCAGAGAGAGCTGGCTGTTGAGCATGTACATACTGACGGTGTTGTAGGGCTTGATCAGGTTGCGGGAATAACGAAGGTGTGGTGGTGGTGGAGTGGTACAATGATGAGGATAAAGAAAGAGACATTGGTTCCATTGTGGTGTTGCGGTCACCTCCCGCAACACCACATAAAGAATAAGTAGCCGAAGATGATTGGGACGATGGCATGATTGAGGATGGTGCAAAAATACTTGCAAATACGCCCGTGCTATTGCTTGGATTATTATTATTATTATTATTGCTGTTGTTGTTTCCACTAGCGGTTGAGCCACCACTAACTGTCGTTGTGGTGGTGGCGGTCGTGGCAGATAGTAAACATGTCTCCGCAACCGATTCCATCTCCACCACCGCCGCTTTCTGGTGTTGTAATATCCCCATTGCTTTTTCCGGCAAGTCTGTAAAATTTGTAAATTTATAAAAGATTATTTAATAACAAAACCTGAATAAATTAAAAGACATGCTTCTTTATGGAATTAAAAAGTTGATGATAAATTGTTTATTATTATGAAGTACTTAACAGAATCTAAAAAAGTTCAATAATTAAGCATACATATTAAACTTTGCTACTACAAGCAAAAGATAAAAAAGCAAGTAACAATCATGGCGTACTTTTTCATACAAAATCTTTCGTTTTAATTCACCAAGCTTTTACTTCGATCTTTGAGCTCTTTATTAATGGTTTTTTACACTTTCACCACCAACTTTTCACACAGTAGATGACAAAATGCGTTACAGCAAATGAACAAACAAATTTATAGCCAGTGGATACACAAGGATAACCATTACAGTGCATATTTTGAAGTTAATAAAGTTCAATTACGTTAATTACCTGAGCTGAGTACGGACTGGACCGGAGAGAGTACACCTGTGGACGGAGTTGGTGGAGGCGGTGGACTACACGACGGAGGAGATATAACAGCTGCCTCCATTTTTTCAGCTTCATGAACATGCGTATTTTGTTCTGAGTTGATATTTGGAATGTTTTGAATATTTTGAATATTTGGAGTTTGAGATCTCGCACTCTCTTGTGCTAACGCATCACAAAACGCTCTATGCGTGATGAAGCTATCCCTCCTTCATTATCAACAACACATAATATGTATCAAAAACTCATCAACTTTATCAAGTTCATCAAACTTATATACAACTAATATATAACTGAATAATAACCTTGAGAATAAGGTGCCGCAATCACATCTATACTCTTTGGTTCCACATGTTTTCATATGAGCTTTCCAATCCGATTGCACAGCGTACTTCTTCGAGCACCGTTCACACTTCCATTTCTTCTCGCCGTGTTTTCTGGAAAAGTGTTTTTTGATTCCGGTAAGATCACCGAGAGCTCGTAACGGATCGTGATGGACGCAGGTTTTTTCCGGACAAACGTAGACACGTTTTCTTATCTCTTTACCGTCTCTTTGCTTTAGTTTCCAAGGTAAGTTGTGACCTCGTCGATGCAGCTGGAGATTCTGGTCTCGTTGAAATCCTTTGTTGCAGATCTCGCATACGAATCTATTTGTAGCGAGTAGCGTTGTTGGTGACAGTGCGATCACTTCAGCATCTGGATCTACAAAGAATATTATTTCAAAAGTTCAAAAATCACTTTTTACAATTTAATATAAACAGAAGAAAAATCCAAATATTATTTATGAATACCAGGCATTCCAGGTAGGTTTCTCTTCTTTTTGATCACAGGCTGTGTCTCTAGAACAGGTGCTGGTTGATTACCATTACCACCTGATGAACATTCAGTTGAAGTAGCGGAAACCGCCATTGCAGCAGAAGAAGAGGTCTCGAAATCAACCATAAGTTAAACTCCAATCAACAACTAATAAATATTCACAATCCAAACTCCAAAATGATTCCTAAACTAATAATCTATAGTAACAGTATCCACACCGTCTTACTGTAACTGAAACATAAACATAAACGTAAGCAACATTCCACGTCAGCAGATAACATCCACTACCAAATCAATCACTGGAATAATATTTTAAAGAACTCAAAAGGATGAAGACGGAGACGATGGTCTAGTATGGCGGCGTTGGTATAGAGAGGAGAGAGATGATAATAATAATAATAATTGATGGATTTTATTGATTGATATTTGATAAAGACTAAAAATCTAGGAGGAAAGAAAGTAATGGGAAAAAAAGGAGGGGGTTAAAAGAGGGGAGGGTTAACCATGGTTAAGAAGGAGGGGAGGTACTTCGGGCACAAGTTAAGAGTGGGAAGAAATCTTGACCGTCCAGGTGTCAGGATCAGCGAGAGGCTGGCATGTGTCGGAGAAGACGTAGTACTAGTAATCCAACCACGACGCGTTGGCTTGTCGTGTAGCATATGAGACTTTGAAAACGAGTTCACATATGAAATGTGTGACGCTACAAGACAAAATGTGCCATGGGGGCAATTTTGTCACTTTCTAATTGATAATAATCTATATATTTTGGCGTCTGTTTGGTATAGGGTAATGGAATTGATGAGGTAATGGAATGGATCATTATCATTCCATGTCTTGTTTGGTTGACATGTGAAAATAAAACAAAACATTACTTTGTGTTGTTAGATAGGCAGGAAAAGACGAGGAAATAAAATCGGTGGTCAGTGGCGGTGGTGGGTGGTGATATATGGCGGTAGCGGCGGTGGTGGGTGGCGGCGGCTGTGGAAGGTGGATGTGGATAGCCATGATGGTGGGTGGGTGACGATGGTGAGTAGTGGCGGTGGTGGGCGGTGGTTGGTGGTGGTGATGGTAGTTGTTGGTGTGTGGTGGTGGCGTAAAGTGGATGGTGTTGGTGGGTGGTGGCGACGACGGTGGTGGATGGCGGAAACAGTGGCGATGGGTGGAGGTGGATGGCGGTGATGGTGGGTGGGTGACGATGGCGAGTAGTGGCGGTGGTGGGTGGTGATGGTAGGTAGTGGTGTGTGGCGGTGGGTTGTATTGGATGGCGGAGGTAGTAGGTGGGTGACTTTGATTGGTGGCGGCAGTGGTGGTGGGTGGGTGAAGGTGGCGGCGGGACGGTGGTGGGTGGTGACGATGGTGGTGGGTTATGGTGTTGTTAGTAAATGGTGAATGAGGGATGGAATGGAAAAAAAAACATGGGGGGTGGATGGAATAGTTTTGAGGGAATGAAATGCCTTATGGAATGGGTGATTCCATTCCTTTAACCAACCAAACACACTATTTTTCATTACCTCGTAATGATCCATTCTATTCCCCATTCCATTCCATCATACCAAACGCTACCTTATAGTTTTAGAAACTTTCTTTTTAGCGGAAGTAAAACTTGTGGTTTTTTTTATATAAACAACTAGGTGAAATCTCGTATGAAAACACGGGAACACTAAATCCAACTAAAGCTGAAAAACCATTCATTGGTTGTTGTGCTTTTGCCTTTAGTAACCACTGATAAATGAAATAGTTGATTGGAAACCACTGATGAATCGGTAACCACTGATGAATGAATCAGCTGATGATTATCCACAGATGAAGCAAGAAACAGAGGATGAAACAAACTTTTGATGACAACAGTGGTTTGCATTCAACAGGTGTTGTCATTAGAAGTTTGTTTTCAGAGTAGACCCATTGAACAAAGTAGACCCATTAGTAATAAAACACTCGTTTTTTTTTTCGTTTCTTTGTATAGCACTATGGTACTCGTTGAAAAGATAATAAAACGCTCGTTAATTTGGTGTAATTTTTTTTCAAAAAAAAGTGTCGTTTAAAAAATTTATTAACATTTAAAAATTATGGGGGAAAGTGCATGTGCCATGCACATGATAGAGAAAAAATAATTTAACAATAGATGGAGTATCCATGACCCATCTAAGACTAAGAGGAGTGGGGGCGGGAGAGGGGCGGGAAGGGGGGGAACACCGCCGCCGGTAGGGCCGGGAGCATGGCGTGGGGGGTGGGGCGGGAGGGAAAGCACCGGCGTGGGGGGAGAAGTGGGTACACGTGGCAACGCTTTATTGGACCATTTAATTCAAACGGTCACTTTTAAAAAAAATAAAAATAAATTATTAACGGTAATATTTTAACGGTCAAAAAAATATATATATAAATTACCCCCATTTCACTACAAAACACCCACTTTAACCAAATTTTATACACTTTTCAACCAAATTTTATACACTTTTCATCCAAATTATATACACTTCCTCAACCAAAAATGAACCCATACAACCAAGGCTTCGACCCGAACAACCCATACGCGTACGTCCCAAACCCGAATACACCACCGGTTCGCGCGATCCCAAACCGTCCACCCATTCCTTCACCTTGTCCCGACTACGCGGGTTATGCGGGTTTCATTAGTGGGCAAATTTATCCTAATTTCCCATTCAATGATTCTCCCGTTCCTTCACAACTTCCTTTAACGCAAACCGTACCCGAAACACAACCCCAAAATGTTGCGGGATCATCTTCGGGTAAAAACCCCCTGCAAGAAGAAGTCACAGGAGGAAGACGGCGGAGGAGAAAGCAATAGCCGCCGCTAACCGCCAACCACTTAAGTGGACACCCGATGAAGAGCTTGCTTTAACGAAAGCGTGGATAAGCGAGTCGGAAAAAGAGCAAGGTATTTCTAATAATTTTTTTAACATGATTTCTAATAAATTTTTTTAACATGATTTTTTTTTCTAATATTGCTAATATATATATATATATTTTTTTTTGTAGGAACTAGTCGCCATAAAAACGACTTTAGGAACGACATAAACAACGCGTTCCATGGGTTGATGGGACGAGAGTTCTATCGAGCAAACGATAGTCTCTCGTCCAAGTGGACAGAGATAAACAGGGCAATGAACTCGTTTCAACCGCATTATTATTACGCAAGAAACAATCCAAAAAGCGGTGAAACGGACACCGACAGCCTACCCGGTCGCTTTTAGCGTTTCGTAACGAAACCGGTCTCGAATTCAAGTTTCTTCATTGTTGGGAAATCGCCAAGAACCATTCAAAATGGGCGTACGTCCCCACTGCAAGCAACTCCGCAAAAAGGTCGAAAACAAATTCGTCAAGAAACCGTCAAACTGATCCTGAAAACATAGAAGCCGTTAATTTGGATGAAGACGAGTTTGAAGAGGAATTGAGTCGCCCACCCGTTCGAGATAAGTCAAAAAAGAGGGCGCAAAAATCTACTGCCTCGGGTTCGGGTTCTGGATCAACCGGCGCCTACAGCGCTGACTTGCAAGATTTAAATGCCACCATGATTCAGTTCAATACGATTCAAGAAAAAATGCTCGAGGAGAAAAAAAATATTCTCGAAGCGTTTGAAAAAAAGTTGACTATGAAAGAGCGAAAATTGTCTATCAAAGAGCAGCGCGAAAAACGCGAGGATATGAAATTTCTCGCCATGAACACCGAGCATCTTCAAGGGCCGGAGTTAGAGATGACGCTTCAAATGAAGCGTGATATTATGGAAAAATATAATATGAACTGATTTGTTAGTCTTTAATTTTTTTCGGTTTTTTTTGTATTTTTTTTAATTTTCTAGGTTTTTTTTTTGTATTTTTCTAGGTTTTTATTAATTAAAAATATTTATTATTATTATTGTTTTATATATCAAAGTTAAAAAAAAAGAAAAAAAATGTCACGTGTCACTTCTCCCCACCTCTTCCCCCCTTCCACTCCCCACAATTATTTTCCCCTCCACAAGGGTCCCACAAGTGCCACATGACGCTTCATCTCCCTCTTTCCCCCACCACTCCTTATAGTCTAAATAACCCAGTAAAATAAGCGGGAAAAAATTAAAGAAAACTTTCATATGACGCCATGTGTACCTCATGATATCAATTTTAGCTAGAACACTAGTATAGTAGAGGTGAGCTGAAAGGAAATGCTTATGTAATAATGTCAAGCTTTATCAAGAGATATAAAAGGAATTGTTTGAGATTATTAGAAATTTGTTATTACGAGCATTCTATCTTATCTCTATAACTTCATTAAAAAAATTATTTGTTCTCTTTTTTCGATTTTTATCATTATATTTTCCCTCTCATTTATTTACAATCATCCAATACCCCTTATCAAAATATGGACATCTTACTCACAATTCATTGATAACCTGATGTGAATGCTCTAACAGTGTATGTTTATACGGTTCTATAAACATTATTAGTACTGTATTAATGATACTTTGCTAAAAGTTTACGTGTATATTCACCGTTTTGTTAAAAGTCGTTTATTTTCATTCCGTAATTTGAAGCAAAAATGTATGCATATTTGTATTGTATAATATGGGGTAGGTTCACGTACAAACAACTTTTTCGGTACGAACCGTACGAACTGAAAGAAAAAACACGCGGGGCATGTATAACTAGAGTAATTATAATTACTCTAGTTATACATGTCCCGCGTGTTTTTGCCTTCTGTTCGTATCGAAAAAATTGTTTGTATTTGATTTTTTCCTATATAATATATTTATGAGTTGATATTGTGTATATATTTTGTAAACAAGAGTTGTAACGGATAAAACTTATATAATAATATACTTAGATTATGTCAATTTTTTAAGCCATTAAATTATGAGATATTTGTCGCATTATCATCAAATCTCAATGTCTGTTTTTCCTCCTATGTAAGGAGCTTACATTTTCATTTAATATTTATTTAATTTATTTAATTAGGTAAATTATAATTTTATTTAGTTGTTTAGAGAAATTTAATACAACAATTAAACCAACTTGTTTAACTTATTAAAAGTAATTAATAATGGTAATAAAAAAACCATTGAAGCATTTGAAAAGTTTAACATTATGACATAGAAGATCTTAGAGAATTTCATAATATAAGATGATATAAAAAAAGCATTGTTAAATGTAGATGTTATATGCAATCCGTAAAAACCATAAAATTACACAAATGTTATTCAAAACTATAAGTTATCGTTATACATTCTTTAAAATTTATTGAAACACCCCAACCGATGGCGGAAACATCAGGATGTCACGTATTGATAATTGTTTCAGTAGCACATGGTATTTATTGAATTTTAAATACTTTATTCATAACAAAATAACCAAATGAAACATTGTCTAAAAATTCAAACATCTAGTACAATCATGAAATAAAGCAATTAACTTCAAATAACTTCATAAAAACTCTTCAAGCATGCTTTAAACTTCAGCTTCAATGTTACCTGAACATGTTAATTTTGAAAATGTTTTTGGGTCAACAAAAATGTTGGTGAAAATTACATAGGTTTGAATAAAAATGTTGTAAAATTCGAGTGTCATGGCTAGTCTAGTCCATATGTGAAAACAAAACTATCAGGTAAATCGAGTGCATAATCAACCCTTGCGACTAGAATACTGTGGTCTATCCCATACGCATATGGTTCACTCAATTATGTTATGTGTTCGATAACAATCACCCACGCTACCTATGTAGGAGGTACACGTATCCGGGTGGGATTGTCAGTTCAATAGATCTATCATTGTATACCGTCGGCTGATCAATGTTAATGATTATGCTAGAATAATGTGCTTACCCTAGTAATGTTTAAGACATAATGCAACATAGAATAATACATAGACACTTATGATTGAATTGTAAATTGAATGTTGTAACATGTTTCACCCCAAAATAGTGAATGGAAAAAGGGACTATGTAAACTCACCTGATAATGATTTGCAAATGAATCCACCATCAATATCAATAACAAAGAAATCCACGACATGAACACCAATCGGGTGTAATCTGGCCTACTCATGTGCTTAGCTTATACGAAAATAACACAAAACGATATCCTACATAACAATTATATTCCAAATTAGACCTTGACCTATGAGTTTTATGGTTTTACAAAATTTATATTAGTATATAAAACTTCCTTAACTAATGTGTATTAAATTTGCATCACTACTACCTCTGTGTCCGAATGTTGAGTTTCATTTAGCATATATATTCTAAGATTAGTTTCATAATTAAATGAGTTTTTACTTATTCTCCTCAATATTTAAGTTAATAATAATAATAATAATAATAAAAGTTAATTTGAGAAACTAAAAGAATGAAAACCATAACCTTATAAAACGTTGTTTTACTTGAAGGAAATAATTATATTCGCTTATGTAGGAGTATGTGAGATTCATTACATTAACTTGTTGATTCCAATAGCAGCTTCCATCGCTAATACAATATTGCATATCATGATTTTAATGTTTTGATCCATGTTAATTTATCTCACGGACATATATAATATATTTGTATATGTATAACACTATATACAAGTAAAGGTACTCGACAATAGTTAGGATCGTTAATTTGAATCCAAGTGGTCTAAACAATCTGAGAAGTGTTGTTTACGCGAGAGACGATTGAGGAGTGTAGCGATAATGATAACGTTGTTGTTCGCGGGTAGGAGTTTAAACGAATTCGGTCGCTTGGTGTACGGCGGTGGTATCGGTCTCGACTATCAATGGTGACACCGTTTCGCCGGTTGCATTTGTTCATAAACTAGTGTTGGTTTGGTTCAGCCGGAATAGAGAGGAAGGAGAGATGTTTCGAAAATGAAACGAGGTGCGTCCATTAATAAGGTTGGGTTTCAGTTTAATGGAAATTACCGGAAATTTTGGCGTGTTTTCATTCGTATTTAACGGCGGATTACCAGGAGGAACACGTCATTTATGATCGGTTTGATTGATGATCGTTTTGGTAAATTTCAAGCCTATTTAAGATGCTAATTAATCATCGGAGTAACGAAACGGAAATCCGGATATCTCGCTGGATTTTGTTGAAGAAGATGGGTTTCTTTTTTTGTAGCATCATTTTTTTTCTTTCAAAGTTTATTATTGTTTTTTTTTAACCGCCTTAGTGTTTTAAGGATTGTATTTTCACTCTTTTTTTAATATTTAAATATATATATATATATATATATATATATGCATCTATTTGTATTGTCATTGTTATTATTAAATTTTAATTTGGTAAATAAAATGTTTGGCTCAAGTCGCTAGTAATTGATCATCTATATGACGAATCGTTTAAGATTTCGACGAAATAAATGGGGTTTTTATTATTTATTACTATTTTAGAACGTTCAAGTACTACATTTTTTTAACCCAAACGTTTTGCTAAATTATGGTTTATGTGATTTTTATGTTTTGAATAATTGTTCTTTTAGGTATCGAAGGTTATAATTGATTTAATTTTTTTTTTCCTTTTTTTTAAGAAAACATCAATGCTACATTTATGCTACCATTTCATGGAGAATCTATAATAATAATAATTTATATCTATCTATCTATCTATCCCTCTCTCTCTATTTATATATTTATATATATATAGGGTGAGGTTCCTGTACAAACGGTGTTTTTTGTGAGAGGGTAAGAAGGGTTTTAATATGTATTGTGTTAATATGTATTGTGTTTTATATCTACAACAAATCTGTAAGTTGTACCAATCATCATAAATAGAATTATGACGAATACATAGTAGAAAACCAAATCGAATTTTGTTTTTGCATAACCGAGTTGTGATCATCTCTTTTTTTTTTTTCAAAACTGATTTTATCTTGTACATTGATCATAAGATTTATGTGTAAGTCACACAAAAACACGTTATGTTTTCTTTATTAACTAGTCGCGAAAAATTACATCAAGATAGTGGGCAAGCGGGCAACAAGCTGCGCCGCCACCCCTTTCTGGACGGCAAACCATAGCCTACTAAAAACGAACCCCTGCCCTCCCGGAGTTGAGACACTGCTATGAATAACCCGTTGGAATCTGGTCAGGAAACGGATGGCTTCCGGTGCCAAGGAGCCAAAGGTATCAAATGCCAGGGGTACGAAAACGTGTTGGTTCTCCTCACAAGCTTTAGCATGCTTCTCAACTTTCTTCGACTCTGCTTTTCACACCGCTTGCCCTGCTACAAAACAAGTATCCCTCAAACCAACTAGGGGAGATACGCCAGTTAGGTTGACACAAACGTGTTTCCCCCGGCCCACCCAAAGACAAGCAGATCTGCTTGACGTAGGGTGGATCTCCCTTCTGTGGGGTCCGAGAGAAAATTCACAGGAGTCTCTTTCTTGGCTAAGATCTCAGCCCTTCTTAAAATGTCCCAAAGAACATCTCGGACCCAGTCATGCCTATATTTGAAGCCAGGCAACTTCTTACAGTGAACCGCGTGTTCCCCGTATTTGTCCAAGCATGCCTTACGGCAAATCAGACAGACTTCATCTTCATGGTACATGGGGATCACCAAACGATATTTAAGAATTACCCTGTATTCAACCCTAGACATTGTTTGGCCCAAACCTTCGATTGGAATTACATTAAGGAAATCTTCGGCATGAGGGCTTTGCAAGCATTCAATAACTGCCTTTTGGCGAGGGGACAAATCAAAAGATTCACCCAGGCTCTGTGCGATTTTGCCAAAAAGGGCATTCGCCAAAGTTTTCTGAGGCTTTGGTGTAACACCCCAACCGATGGCGGAAACATCGGGATGTCACGTATTGATGATTGTTCAGTAGCTCATGGAAAATAATAGATTTCATTATATGATTTAAATGAATTACATACAATTGTTCTACAAGAATTCGTACATCAAACTGAATAAAAACTATGCACATTTCTTCAAGCATTAAGTCAAATCTTCAAGCAAGTAGAACCTGAAACATGTTAAGTTGAAAATATTTTGGGTCAACAAAAGTTGGTGAGAATTACATAGGTTTTGATAATCGAATAAAATTGTTGTGCAATTCATGTGTCATGGCAATCTAGTCCATATGCGAAAACATACTAGAAGTAAATCGAGTGCATAATCAACCTTGTGACTGTTGTATTGTGGTACATCCCATACGCTCATGGTTCACTCGTTTATATTGCAGTAACAAACACCCACGTAACCTTTGTAGAAGGCACGTATCCGGGTGGGATTGTCAGTCCAATAGATCTATCAATGTATACCGTTTGGCTGATGAATGTTTATGCTAGAATTGTGCTTACCCTAGTCATGTTCAAGACATAATGCAACATAGAAATACACATAGACACATTGATGATTGAATTGCATAAATATTGTTGTAACATGTTTCACCCAAAAAATGGTGATAAATAGAAAAGGGGCTATGTAAAACTCACCTTAGCAAAGTATTAAGTCTCGAGAAATAGAATATGTGTAGCCCCAAAGTTGCCAATTACAAGAGCTTATAATCAAAGCTTCAATTGTAGAAGTAATAGACTATAGAAGAAAGGTATGAGGGAAAGTTTAACGGATTGAAACAATTAGAGGTGCAAAGTATAATAGGTCATAGGTGGGTTTTTATACTAGTTTTGGATTCAATTAGCCATTAAAATTGGTCAACACCATAAAGTAAGGTTTTATGATGAATTGACTATTTGACTAAGACTTTGACTGTTTGACTAAGACTTTGACTAGGACTTTGACTATTTGACTCAAGGCTTTATTTTAAAAAAAATCTTGTATGTGAAAAAAAAAGAATCTAGAATCATATTATTATTATTATTATTATTTATATACATTTATGTATGTATATAAGTTGTGGGTTAGGATAAATAAAGACTTAGGCACATTTGTATAATATTAATGATAAAGGTGTAATAAAATATATATATATATATAAGGGCTTTTTATGTATTACAATTTTGGGGAAAATTTTGCGATGTTACAGTCTCCCCTACTTTTGGAAACTTCGTCCCGATGTTTATTGAAAACACAGGGTTGAAGGTGATTGGGTAGAAATTAGGACAAGGGTGGTTTGGGAAGTTTCGAGTTAAGGCATGACATAAATTTATAGGTAACAGAATAAACTGTTTCGAATAATTTGGGTAAGAGTTTTGATATATGTGAGTTTTAAGGGTTGAATTAGGTTCATCTGAAATAGCAAGGAGAATAAGAATCTTAAGTTTTAGGACTCCTAAAAGAAATGCATGAGTTGATTGACTATAGAAAGACTAAATGAACTACCAGGTAACTAGAGTTTATAATTGGTTATTTACTGAAAACCTTGATAGAATTTCACACTACCTTAACGTACCTGTAAATTCATGATTACGTTCCGGACCGCAATCACCAATTTACCTTACATTAAAGTTTTGCGTCCTTCTATATCTCCACCGATTGTTGAGCAGGTCTGATAGCCTCCACCGGTCGTGGACTAGGTTGTAGGGCCTTTCCCGACTGTTGAAAAGGCATAATGACCTCTACCAATCGTTGAGTAGGTTCGATAGCCTCCACCAGTCGTGGAGCAGGTTGTAGGGCCTCTCCCGACTGTTGAAAAGGCATGATGACCTCTATTAAGTGCAGCATTTATTATACACATAGGTTGCAAATTGATAACATGTTTATGCAAGCAAGTATAACAAGCACAGTATATGAGTTGTAGTTGTATAGATTTATATAATTAGTTCACATTCAAACAATCATGCACCATGTAACAACTCTCAGACAAATATTTTATTACTTGAATCAAATAGCGTCAATACATAGAATAAAAGCAACCAATAGTCAAATGGTGAGACTTGCGGTTAGGTAGCTAGAGGATCTTGATCTCTGTTTAGTTTAGGGCATCGGTTACGGAAGTGATTTGGGTAATGAATGTTCAATAAGATATGGGTTGAATGAAGGACAATGAGGTAATATAAGGAATGTAATCATTTATTCATTTAATTAAAACGAATAAACGAAAACGTTGACTTATCAAAGATTCTAAATTCTAATAACATATGAAGACATGCTTTAGCCTATAAGTGAACACTCATCCCGAGAATTCCCAGGTAGGCATCCGGGTCCCTCGTCTGATTGGGATATATGCGGAATGCCAGCCTAGACAGAAGACTCATAATACAGGCGTTCACCCTTCCAGATTGCACGTGTTCGTTATTAAAATCTAGAACTTCGACGAGATCTCAAGGTGGTTCAAGCTAAACCTGAGGATTTTGTCCTATTAGTCTAAGAGTAGATCCAATGGTGGAGAGCAACCTTCTTGTAAGGATGAAAGTAGGGATAAGAAGTAGGAGGGAGATAGAGAATAGCAAGTAAAAGAAGCAAGTACTGGTTATATTCCTATGGTTATAGACTAGATTATTTTTCTAATAACCTAATTCCCTATAACCATGGCTCTGATACCAATCTGTAACACCCCAACCGATGGCGGAAACATCGGGATGTCACGTATTGATGATTGTTCAGTAGCTCATGGAAAATAATAGATTTCATTATATGATTTAAATGAATTACATACAATTGTTCTACAAGAATTCGTACATCAAACTGAATAAAAACTATGCACATTTCTTCAAGCATTAAGTCAAATCTTCAAGCAAGTAGAACCTGAAACATGTTAAGTTGAAAATATTTTGGGTCAACAAAAGTTGGTGAGAATTACATAGGTTTTGATAATCGAATAAAATTGTTGTGCAATTCATGTGTCATGGCAATCTAGTCCATATGCGAAAACATACTAGAAGTAAATCGAGTGCATAATCAACCTTGTGACTGTTGTATTGTGGTACATCCCATACGCTCATGGTTCACTCGTTTATATTGCAGTAACAAACACCCACGTAACCTTTGTAGAAGGCACGTATCCGGGTGGGATTGTCAGTCCAATAGATCTATCAATGTATACCGTTTGGCTGATGAATGTTTATGCTAGAATTGTGCTTACCCTAGTCATGTTCAAGACATAATGCAACATAGAAATACACATAGACACATTGATGATTGAATTGCATAAATATTGTTGTAACATGTTTCACCCAAAAAATGGTGATAAATAGAAAATGGGCTATGTAAAACTCACCTTAGCAAAGTATTAAGTCTCGAGAAATAGAATATGTGTAGCCCCAAAGTTGCCAATTATAAGAGCTTATAATCAAAGCTTCAAGTGTAGAAGTAATAGACTATAGAAGAAAGGTATGAGGGAAAGTTTAATCGGATTGAAACAATTAGAGGTGCAAAGTATAATAGGTCATAGGTGGGTTTTTATACTAGTTTTGGATTCAATTAGCCATTAAAATTGGTCAACACCATAAAGTAAGGTTTTATGATGAATTGACTATTTGACTAAGACTTTGACTGTTTGACTAAGACTTTGACTAGGACTTTGACTATTTGACTCAAGGCTTTATTTAAAAAAAAAAATCTTGTATGTGAAAAAAAAAAGAATCTAGAATCATATTATTATTATTATTATTATTATTTATATACATTTATGTATGTATATAAGTTGTGGGTTAGGATAAATAAAGACTTAGGCACATTTGTATAATATTAATGATAAAGGTGTAATAAAATATATATATATATATATATATATATATATATATATATATATATATAAGGGCTTTTTATGTATTACAATTTTGGGGAAAATTTTGCGATGTTACATTTGGGGGGCGTGTCCTTGTTAGAAAAACTGTCCATATCAAAACCTGGGAGATAGTCATTTATCCTTTCGAGGGCCTGTACGTAGTCCTTACCAACCTTCCTCATAGCCACTTTAGATACCAGTCTGCGCCAAATGGCCCCTATTGCAATGGGTCGGATCCCGTTATCAGGTTTCAGAAGAGGGGTAAGGGGAGTCGAAGCAATAAATTCAGCAAGTACCCTGGGACACAACCCCCTAGCCATAAATTGACGACTTGAGTAATAGCTGAGAGCAAACCCGTGGAAGCCACAGACCCTTCTCCGCTAAGGGCGTCCAATAGATGCTGGGCCCTCAAACCGTCCATCCCGCAGGAAGTCCCTTTAGGGAAAGATCGAAGGCATCGAAGCACACAATCCTCATCCACAACAAGCGCGGACATGATGTTAGAGTTAGAGGGCAAGGACGGAGGAGGCAACACCGGATGTTTATCAATGAGGGCTTTCATGGTAGAATCCCCAAAAGGAGCAACCCCACTAGAACACAACACTTTGACAGCAGCTGTGAAATGACCATCCCTTACTTTCCGGAGGCACTGTTTGACATTGGAGCTCTATTCAGTAGCCTCATTCCCCCTTGCTTCCTGCTTGGTAAAAGAAACATCCCCCATGCAATCGAAGAGAGAAGGAACCAAATCTGCAAACCCAGAACTGTCTTTCCCCAAAGAAAGCGATTGCAGGATGCTACTACATTGCAATGATTTCCTATTCCCAGACCTTCGCTCCTGCCTAGTGGACGGTTTGACCAATCGCAGGGTACACCGCGGCAATAAAAGTAGTCTAACCCAACTTTCTACGGAGCCTGGTAAAGCCACCACTTTGCGTAAGGCACCTGTCAAGGCCTGGACAAACGCCAAACGCCAATGTGTAAGTCGGATTAGATATTTGAAACCCGTGAAAATCCTCAAAATAATAACTCCATGTTTTGACTAAAGACATTTTTACAATAATACCCTCGTAATTAAAATTAATTGATGCCACATGTCGCCTTTACAGTCCTTCTTACACTTCTCACACAATTCATCCTTTGTACAGGAACCTAAACCTATATATATGTATTTTCTATGGTTATTTCTATAACTTGCCAATAAAACGAGCCTTAAAACTAAAGTACAAGTCTTAAAGCTAAAAATATCAATTATATACATACCAAATTATATATACCCAAACATCGTGCGGCAACGCGCGGGTTTCTGCTAGTAGTAGTTAGCAAAAAATCATACGTTTCAAAAATTATTTCTCATTTAAAAAAAAAAAAAAACCTTTCATACCTCATTCACCATATTTATCTTTAACTTATTTACAAACACTTATTTTATTATATTTCTTGTTAAAATACACTAACAATAATTTGGTATAGGGTGGATAACAATTTTTCATAATATAGAGATAGAGTATAAAATGATGGATGGGTTGTAATGTGTTTTTTGTATGTTTTTTAAATTTTAAAGATATGAGAGGGTTTGGTGGGTGGGATGTGAATGCTATTAGTATGAACTAGTAAACATACACCAACTATATCTAAAAACCTAAAGTAATATCAACTCTAGTCTCTATCTAGTTTTGGCTCAACCCAACTCGCTTGTGCAAACTTTCAAGCCGAAATAAACTCGTTGAAGCAAAGTAATAAAATGTCTTTGATATTTAAGTGAACACATGTAAAACAACTAGAAAACATCTAACTCGACGTCCCCACAAAATTGTTACCATGATTCCTCCCCTCATATTGCTTCCTTGGTCCCCTCTCTTCCCTAACTCCTCTTGTGTTCTAATATTTGTCAAACTCCTCTCTTCCCCTCTCAAAGGATTGTGATAATATGCGAATCGGTCCGGTTGTTCTTCTTCAAGGGACCAACAATTCTTCTTCAAACCAATAAAAAATAATAAACCATTAATCTATTCACCTAAATCTAAATCCTATGAACCATTAATCTTGGGATTTAATGTTTTTTATATGAGGACCACATCAAAAAGCTGGCAGATTTTTAAAATAAATAATAAAACTTACGTCTAGTTCAATATAAATAAGACTTTTTTTTTTCATGTCCTTGTCTAGTTGAATCGAGTCCATGTAGTCTTACCTCTCTATCTATCACTCAAGTGAGACATTTATAATTTTTATTCATTTTATTGTATGTGAGTTTCTACAGGTTCAAAGTGTCAATGTGAGATTGATAGGTTTTACAAAGAAAAACCTACAAAACTTCTAAAAACACACAAGATAGAGAAAGGATCAAGCCAAAGCTTTGTTCAAATATTTTTCTTTTTCTTTCAATTGAAACATTGCACCTAGTTATATAGCTAAACATAAGGAGAATAAACATAAACTACCAAATGCACGATTAAAATTAACTACTGACACTACCCATGACTTACAAATATATAAACTTGAAAATGCTAATAAATCATGAACGTGAGTATGCATGCATAGAATTGTGGACGTGGTAATACTGAAGAGTGGGGCACGTATCAATTCCCGCCGCCTCAAAATGTTCTTGTCCTCAAGAACGGAACGCGTTTGCCATGGTGGTCGCCATTCGACCCTTCCCATTGCATTTGGTGCGGTGTTAACGGGTTGCCACGAAGTGAAACGCCACAATGGTTGCCATTCGAGTCGAACAACGACGTTTGGAGTGGACACAACGGGGTGCCACGGTGGACGCCACTCGCGTATCTTTGTTGTAAGATGCATCGCTAGAGTCTTTAGAGGTCCTTCCAAAAGTTCTTTCTTTGAATCAGTGGTGGTGGTTTTGTAAATAGGGTTTGGTACAAGGATCAATAATCGAACAGAAGGTTTATTCTTATGCTCAATTTGGGATGCTAGCTTTTCTTCAATTAATTTTGCAAGGCCATATGTGTGGTGTGAGGTTTGAGGGCTATGGAGTGACAACATAGGATGGATATGTGGACGAGAAATAAAATTGTATTCGGTGTGGGTAGGCGATGGTGCAACGGGGTTTTGTTTTTGTGGTCGAGACGGTGGTGGTGGTTGGAAACGATGAAGCATCGCGATGGTGAAAGACTTCCAAGTGAGGTGTTCGGGCCCTCGATACCATGAGTTGAAACAAGAAAAAGCTTCGTCATCGAAGTACTCAACAACATAAGCAAACCGGTCTTCCTCATAAATTGCGTACGAAGAAAAGAACCGTTCAAACTCATGAAGCCATTGGGCCGGATTGAGACCGGTGAAGCAAGATAAAATAGTGGAGTTATTGAGTTCTTCCAAAGCCATGGAGGCTTAGGCTCAATGAAAGCACCAATTGATAGGTTTTACAAAGAAAAACCTACAAAACTTCTAACAACGGCGTTTGAAGTGTACTTAGAGAACCATGATGGTGGCTGCCATGGAGGTCACCACTCGAGTCGAACAACCGCATTAGGGGCAGTCTCCATGTAACGCGACGGATATCGCCAAGGTGGTTTCCACTCTCGGCGTCTACCTTCACCTACCCGCAGCGACTCTAGCAAAAGTCGTCCTCCTTTTTCATATGAGTAAAAAGGAAGGAAGTTTATCTTCTGTTGGCAAGTAAATTCCATTAAGAGTAGAATGTGGACAGAATGGTGAACGTGGATTGCTAACTTATCTCTATTTAGTTTTGCAAGGTCGTATGTTGGGTGTGAGATAAGAGGTCTATGGAGTGATAGCTTAATGAGGATATGGGGACAACAAATAAGATTGGATTCAGTACGGACATGCGATGGAGCAACGGGGTTTTGTTTTTGTGGTCGAGGCGGTGGTGGTGGTTGGAAACGATGAAGCATCGCGATGGTAAAAGACTTCCAAGTGAGGTGTTCGGGGCCTCGATACCATGAATTGAACCAAGAAAAAGGTTCTTCATCAAAGTACTCAATGACATAAGGAAACCGTTCTTCCTCATAAATTGCATACAAGGAGAAGAACCGTTCAACCTCAAAAAGCCAACGAGCCGGATTCGAACCGGTGAAGCGAGATAGAATATTGGAGTCATTGAGTTCTTCCAAAGCCATGGAGGCCAAGGCTCAATGAAAGCACCAATTGATAGGTTTTACAAAGAAAAACCTACAAAACTTCTAAGAACACACAAGATTGAGAAAGGATCAAGCCAAAGCTTTGTTCAAATATTTTTCTTCTTCTTTCAATTGAAACATTGCACCTAGTTATATAGCTAAACATAAGGAGAATAAGAATAAACTACCAAATGCACGATTAAAATTAACTACTGCCACTACCCATGACTTACAAATATATAAACTTGAAAATGCTAATAAATCATGAACGTGAGTATGCATGCATAGAATTGTGGACGTGGTAACACTGAAGAGTGGGGCACGTATCAGAGGTATAAACAAATGATTGGTTGGGTGAAGGCTTTTGATGGTTACATATGTCCACCCTAATCCTAAAAATAATGACAACTCATGATATATAAATTTGGCACTAATTATTTCACTTTGTGAAAGAAAAAGGATTATAGAAATTTAGGTATCCAACTTAAAATGATGACTTGTATTGTTAACAATTCAACTGTTGGTCGGCACTTTTTAACGGCAAACCTTGCTTCTTTACATAATAGTCCTAAGCTATTCCTCTATGCCCATTTAAACTTGGAATCTAAGAGGCACGTGCCTCTATCAAGTGTAGTAGCCCCACATTGACAAGGGCATTAGAGGTGGACAAAAAACCCGGTTCCAGATTGGACCCGGTATACCAGACGCCGACTCACGATTAGAAAGACTTCAAATAATATAATAATATAATGTTTGAAGGGATATGGGCCCAAACTCCACAAAGGATAACACCGACCCATACCCAAAAGAAGCCCAAAAGGTGCCAACCCGGCGTGCCACGCAGTTGGCGGATGCAAGGCTTGGCGGAGCCCACCAAGCAGGCGGATAAGTGGTCACGCGGACTTGCTACTCGCATCACGTCCGCCATGTCCAACACGAGTGCCTTGCAACGAAAGTTATGAGAGCACCAGGCAGACAGTGCATGCAACGTACAACTTTGTACGGACCAATCACAGCAGTTGGACGTGTGATAGAGGTCATGCTGCACGATCAGCCAATCAGCAGGCGTCAACAAGACAGATCACCATGTCTGTGCATGAGCCAAGGGACAAGTCGTGCGACCCGCAGTAAAATCAACCAATCAGGAGGCTTCACTGAGGAGCCAGACCTGTCATCACGTGGACCCGACGATGGGAACAACAAGTACAGTTTTTATCCGCTTAAACCAATAGGACTACACAAGGCCACCTCAGCAATGGTCTCCACTAACGAGCAGCAGATGGGACAAGAGTACAATTGTAACACCCCAACCGATGGCAGAAACATCGAGGTGTCACGTAGTGACGATTGTTCAATAGCACATGGACTAAATTGTAAATATTAATAGCAAATAACTTCCATTATTCAAAACGAAATACAAAGAGTCTTAATAGAAATTTCAAACATAAATAATAAATGTTCAACTTTTATTTAAGCACTAGGTCCATCCTAAGCGTGGAAGCAAGTAAGATCAAACGTCACCTGAAACATGTACAAAATAATTTGTCAACACATATAATGTATTGGTGAGTACATCCGTTTGATATATGTAGTAAAGTAAAATTTAGCAATTCGTGTGTTATTTTGCAAGATGTAATAAGTAGTATCCGGGTCAAATCAACCCTATGAAAGAGAAGCAGATATATATAGTATGCGCTAGTAGTAATGTAATACATAGCAATGACGAGGACTCTCAACAGAGTCACAAGGGTATAAACCATAGTACTATTCATTGAAATGCCAGGCCGCAACGGTTAATGATTTGACAGGTCATAGATACACAAAATGACACAAGCAAACACACATAAGAATTGCTATTTTAGTAAAAGGAAATATAAACTTGATAGTAAGTACATGAGTCACCCCAAAATAGTAAGACAGTAAAAAGGGGAAAGATATACTCATAGTTTGCGAAAGCGGTCAAAATCCACTTAAGCGGTCGTGAGCTAAGTAATGGGAATTCCGAGGAATTCAACCTATAATGTGTAAGAATACTAATAAGGAAATGTCTAAGAGTCTAAAGTATCTAGGGTCTAAGGCATTAGGGTTTGCTAAGTCGATTTGGGGAATTAGAGGTTTTATGATTAGTCGAATTAATGTAAAAGTTGTATATTAAAAATAATATACCAAAATTTGTAATATGATTTAGGTAATATAATTATTACCAATTTAAATATTTAGATCAAAATATATTTGCATAATTATGACAAAATAATTTAGTTAATTACTTTAACTAATTATGATAAATAAATGCAATAATTATAAATGTATAAATAAATAATTATGTTTTTCACAATGACCTACAAATGGTAAATAAGATTTTTAAACATAAAACATTTCTATTTTATAAGAAAAGTATTCATAAAATAGATATTTAATAGTACAAATAAATAAGTTATTAATTATGTCTAATTAATCATAAATAAGACTAATAATTCAAGACATGATCCGAAAATGCTATTTTTATAGAAAAAGGATACGTTCTGATGTAAAGTAATGAAAATAATTTTCTCATAATTTTTATAAACTTATTTATATTTAAAACTGATTTAATGAGATTAAATCATGTTTAAATGATTAAAAATAGGAAAATTAATAAAAATAAATGTTTTCTTGACCAATAATTTTTATTTCAGTTCATAATCATTAGAAATAATTTATCAAAAATTTTGAGATTAAAATCATTAAAAATGAATTTTTAATCAATTAATTATGATTAAAACAATTTAATTCAATAAAAAATATAAAAATAAACATTTTTCAGAAAAAAAAAATTGGAAATGTTCTTTATGGTGTCAAGAAGCTACACCTAAATTTTCATAATTTTTGGAGTAAAAATGAATTTTCTATAATTATTATAACATTTATGTGTTTATATATTATTATAATATATAAAAAAAATGGAAATAAAGGGAAAGAAAAAGAAGGAGGAAAAATGATGAGTATGGGGTTCGAACCTGGCCCTACTCGTTCCACAACACACACACACACCACTAGGCCAGATCATGTTTTGTTTATTTATTTGGAACTGATTTATATTTAACCAACAATACAAACCTCATCTTCTTCCCCAATCTCTTCCTAAGAACCCTAACCCTAGACCCAACTTCAATAATCATAAGAATACACGATTAGTGGTTAGTAATAAGGGGGTTTTGATCGGAACGACATGAACAACGAAACGGCAAAAAAATAAGACTTACAATGGGTTAAAGATGCTCGAAAATGGAGGTTTTTACTCGAACAAAAATGGTCCGATTGGGAGCACACTGTTTGCGATTTGAACAAGTTTTGTGTGGGTTTAGAAGGGGTAGTGATGCAGAAACGAGGTGGTAATATCAATTTATATCGAATTTGAGTGAACTAGCGTTTCCTAAAGCTTCTTTAATTCCGGTCGGTTACAAGATGAAGCCGAGTAAACCCATGATTAAAACGCGTTTATTTACTGATTAATGATGGTATTACGCTAATAATGAGTGGAGAAACGTATTAGGGGCATTAAAATAGTTGATTGGTGCCTTTAATCACGAGTTGGACTCGCCGGCGGCGAGACTGTTAGCCGGACGAGACAAAGAGGGAGAGGGAAACAGGTTTTGATTTAAAACTTTTCATTTTTGTCAGTTTTAGTCCTTCACAATTAACTATGTTAGATTATTAGAAATTAGGTTAGTTTTTCTTTAATAAAAGTTAACCAATTTAAACTAACTTAACTTAAAAATTTTCAAAACCTTTTTAAACTTGGAATTTTTTTATAGAATCTTTTACGAACCCGTGTCCACATACGCATTCGCTTAAAACTCATACCATAATAAATATAAACGGTAAAAAAAAATTTTTAGTTCGTTCTAAACTTAAATTTGAAAACGACAGAATTTACAGGGACTATAATGAAAATATTTAAAGGACTATTATTGACAATTAAATGTAAGACGAGGGTGACGGATGTCACAGCAATTCACCTCCGAACCCTAGGAGCTTCATTTCAAGCTCAAATCCAATCAAATCAAAGTGGAAAATTGACGCATTAACGAGAGAAGGGTCATCTAACGTCCAATGAGCACCAAGGTACCTTTTATTTGCCTAAATTTTTTATTTAACTCATTTTGTTGAGAAAAAATTACGCCGTTAGTCCTTGTGGTTTCCTTCCAGTTTCAATGTAAGGTATTAAGGTTTTATTGTTTCACTTTAAGGTATTAACCTTTTAATTTGTTTCAATGTCAGGTATTAGGGACTAACCTAGTTAAAACTTAACTAGGTTTGAGGGGTATTATGGTCCATTCACCTATATATTCAGTTTTTAATGTAAAAAAATTACAAAACCGTGGGTTCATGGACTCGAACCCAGGTTCATTAGCAAATAACAAACACTTACAGCCACTAGACCAAGACAATTGTTTGATGAATGTTTAGAAACAACAATATATTCATATAATAACTCAATGTTCATCTTCTTCCCCAATTCACTTTCTAAACCCTAACCCTAACATGCAAATTTTAGATATGTATGTTATTTGGCTGTCATTCCACCTCTTCCTAGCCTTGACTTGTCACCAAAAGTAATTGTATTCTCAAGCTTTTCCTTAACATATGTATGTATTAGCTTTGATTGAGGATCACTAGGGGGCCACTGTACAGACCGTCCACGTCACTTAACAGCACAAGAAGGTCCGCTTTAAGCTCCAATGCTAATAGAGCTGCCAAACTGTCGTTATCCCAAAAAATTCCGGAAGAATCCTACAATACACGCATCTTTAGAATAAAACAAAAGTATGTATTATGATTAGTAAACCTTTCGGACAGAAATGTTCAAAAAAAGAGAGGACACCTCATATGGAGCTCGGCGGGTACTAACAGCATCATTCTCATTAAATACAGGAATAACCTTATAAGACAGTAATGAATCCACTGTTTCAGTAAGTTGTTTCCTAAATTTTAGATCTAAAATTTGCATGTTAGGGTTAGGGTTTAGAAATTGAATTGGGGAAGAAGATGAACATTGAGTTATTATATGAAAATATTGTTGTTTCTAAACATTCGTCAAACAATTGTCTTGGTCTAGTGGTTGTAAGTGTTTGTTATTTGCAAATGAACCTGGGTTCGAGCCCATGAACCCACGGTTTTGTAATATTTTTACATTAAAAACTGAATATATAGGTGAATGGACCATAATACCCCTCAAACCTAGTTAAGTTTTAACTAGGTTAGTCCCTAATACCTGACATTGAAACAAATTAAAAGGTTAATACCTTAAAGTGAAACAATAAAACCTTAATACCTTACATTGAAACTGGAAGGAAACCACAAGGACTAACGGCGTAATTTTTTCTTTTGTTGAATATAATGAAATCTAGGGTTTTGTCAAAACGTGAGATTTTAAGTTGTTGGAGGTTTCTCTAGCTTTAGGGAGCCTCAATCATGCTTAATTTGGTTATGAGTCATCCTTATATGTGAAACTGATCATGCTCATGAGATTATGTTGATACGTAAAAACTCGGGGTTCAACCTCTAGGTTGAAACCACTTATGTCTAGTGATCTTGGTGACTCTTAGAAGTTGTTATAATGAGAAATTTAGGCTAAAGGGTCTAAACAACATAATATGATGATGATTAGATAAATGGTTATGCTTTGGCTAAACTTAGACTCATGAAAACCAATCGAATTGGTGGGTGCACATCAAGTGTTTGATACAATGTCGATTACGTGAGAACTAGTGAACTAAGGAATTAGGGACATGCGACAAGTTATCATTTGTATGTAATGTTGGTTGTAACGAGCCAAGCTAAGTGCATACTCCACACAAGAAGGATAGCTATGGATTTAGCTAGGATTGACATTGAATACATGATGCCATAGATAGTGAAATAATTCCATATTATGTATTCTAACAAACAAGTTTGACTCATTCCCAAGTTAGGCACAACAACGAGGGAGCAAACGGGTCAAACGGATGCAAAGTGGATACTTATGGCAACAAGAACGGATGCAAGGTAAGTATTACTTACACCATTAGACTATAATTGTGATTCGTGTATTGTTGTATCAGTTTAATCTTTATAAATTGGGATAAAGGTAGGACCCCAAGGGGTGAAACCTATTAAATGGGTAGATTATGTGAAATCAAATTAAGAATGATTGATGGTAATAAACAAACCAATGTGTTGTAATCAACCGAAGAGATTCACCAAATGGGTTAATTAGTAAAGTATGTGGTAAGCGAAATTCTAAACTCAAGGACTAGATGAAATCACTTGACATGAAGCAATTAGGTATTTTGGATAAATGAGTCAAGTGTTATTGTCAATCGTTGTAACGCCCCAAAAATCCATTTTTGCTTAGTTACGCCATTAGGCGCGATTAGTAAAATAATAAAAGAGGACTTAGACAATAAGAATGTGGGTTATGTTCTAATATGGAAATAACCTAGTGAATGTTATTATCTATATAATAGAGAAATAACACTAGAAACTAACTTGGTTAGTTGAGTTTTTGATAACAAGCTTTGTGGTAAACTTGAGGGACTATAGTTGACAACTAGCCAACATAACTAAAATTCTGCATTTTTAAGATCAAAACACACATTTTGTTTGTGTGTATGTCGACATTAACAAGGGAAGAGGAAAGGAGTAACCTAGTTCATCATCTTCACAAATTGATGCAATTCTCCACCAAATTGAAGTATTTGAGGCTTGATTTTTTGGGTTTTAAGCCTTATTAATTCATCTAAGACAAGGTATGACTTATATTCTTGTTGGTGGTTGAATGAGTTTCGTGGAGGAATTAGTGTATACACCAAGATGTGTGAAATTGGTCATGTTTTGTTGTTCTTGTAAGTGTTTAACTACTGTTATACTAAATGCATGTTTAATTTAGAAGTTTGATGTTGGTAATTGTCAATCTAGCAAGAATCAAGGGTTTATAAACACTTGGTAGTGTTAGAGAAAATTTATGTTATGTAGTGCCTGCAAGGTGTTTGATAAAATGCCTACAAGAAACTTGAATTGAGTCAAATGATGTAAAATAGTATGAAATTCGTCACTTTTGATAGCTTTAGATAGTCATCTTGTAGAGGCGATATCACATTCGTTATTAGGAGTTAGAAGATGAGCCTTATATCGTTGAAAAGCTTGTTCTATAAATTACATTTCATATTTAGTCATGAGAAGTTAATTCTGAGTTTTAGTGGGTCAAAACAGCATGTAAAGTTGACAATTCTCTTTTGACAGCAAAGCTGTTTGGTTAGAATTATGTTTCTGACCTGATCATATATAATCATAGAAAAATCGTTAGGAGGTGTTCTTTATATGCCTGGAAAGGTCTTCTAACGAAGCACAATCCATCTTTGAACATGTTCAACTAATTCGGACTTTAAATGGGTCGAAATGGTCAATTACAGCAGCTAAAAAAGGAAATCGCTGCACATAATATGTTTCTGACCTGATCTTCAAATATTCATATAAAATCATAGAAAAATCGTTAGGAGGTGTTCTTTATACGCCTGGAAAGGTCTTTGAATGATGCACATTTTGTATTTGATAATAAAGATCTGATTCCGAGGTTTAGAAGGGGAAAAACGACCTTGAACAGCAGCTGCGCAGAAAATCTCTGCACATTTATAATGTTATCTTTAAAAAGAAAAGGTGTAAGAATGTACACGCTTGTAGTAGTCTTGGAGTACAGAATTTAGGGAAAGAATAGTGTATTATATGGCATTCAAAAAGTGTCTAAAAACACTTACCAACTAGTTCATGCAAGTATTTTCCCTAACGGGTCGAACGGGTAGTGTATGGAAAGACTTATTGAATAGAACTAGTTGTTGAATGTATTGATATCATGTTTGAATGATGTAGAATGAATACTAATGTTTGAATAGGTAAGTTCCAAATTAGTATTCTAACACGGCATGTTGACTTGAAAGTAAGCTAGGTACAAGAAGCTTAAAAGTCAACGGGTCAAGTGGATATGATCTCGAGCTAAGTGAAAAGCTTGGGACTATAAGTCAAACGCGTATAAGGCGAAAACACTCCTACGGGCAAAGGTAAGTGACTTATGTTGCAAACTCTTGGTTTAGTAAATTGTATGTTTATGTCTAAATAGAGAATGGGAAACAAGTATGAAATGGTAATTTATAGTAAGGTTAGCAAATTGATGTTGTTGGTGAACGGGTATAGTTCACCATACAACAATGAAAGTAGTTGGGATAAATGGGTAGCAAAGATAAATGAAGTGAAGGTAATTAAGCATGAAATAAATCCAAGATTAACAAATATGGCATAAGAATGAATGGTAAAATGTATGTATTGATACGTGTGTATATATATAGATGGATACATTTAATCATGGGTGTGACTATTTAGATTGAATTGTATAGTTGTCCAATGTCACACAAATGGTAAACTGTTTGGTAAGTGGAATTATCACGTGTTGGATGCTAGTGTAATAGAATGTGTGCATATTTGCTTATGCCGGGGAATGTGTTAAAGTGTTTTGTATGTAAAGGTTGGTCGTTATGTGTAGATTGAGTATAGGTTCGGAAACGTCATGTTTGTCCTTGAGAATACATGAAGGAAGAATATTATGACGGGTCAAGATAACTTGTACATGGGATTTGTACGTGCGTGTATATTTTAGTGTTATTAATCTTTTTGTTATGACAATGGTAATAAAGATGCAGGTATGTAAGTATGAATGCATGGAAAATTGGAGGATAGGATCCGAAGACCGGATCCAAACTTATAGAAAGGCATTTGGATATGACCATTGAGTATTGTTGATGTTATTTCCATATTGTGAATATTGTAGGAAGTCACTTAATGAACTAACGAAATGGTTATGTGGTAGTTGCAGGTTGTCTAGTCAAGCTCACAAAGCAAGAAATGGTTGGAGGTCGAGTGAGGACACGAATTGTACGGGGTCGCGGTCACGGTCACGTAAACTAATAAAGATGAGTTGTATTGATGTAATAAGAAACAATAAAAGACGAAAGTATGAACCACCTATAATATTTAGTAGAAATGGGTTCAAAACATACAAGAATGTTTTATCAAGCAAGAAATTTTCTGGTTCGTATTTCCGCTGCGTATTTTCGGTTAAAAAAGGTTTAGGGTGTTTCAATCGTCCCATAGTGTCACACCACGCCTACGGCGGAAACACGTGGCGCGACGGTTCAAGAGGATTAAGCCAAGATTAATGCAAACCACAAGTAATTAAAGAAACGGGTCATTCATTCAAGCGTCGAAAATCATGTTAATTATTCATACATAATTGAAAATTGTTTTTAAGACAATTAAGGAGGCTCCTCAACTATATCCCGGTTTCCTTGGGATAGTGTGACGAGACCTCTTCAAAACATCCAACGCCTAGTTTAGAGATTCCCCCGACCCTGCTTGCCATGTTGTCCTTCATCTGTCAATTACCTGAAAGATATGTTTAAAAATTTATCATTATATAAATATTGGTGAGTTCACAGGTTTTAGTTTAATAAAACTTTATCTCATGGGAATTTCCTTGTTATGACAATTTATAGGAGTTGCAAGTTCCTACAATTCTACTTGAGCCTATAACCAAACCAAGACAAATAATAATGCCCCGCCCCAAGTCATTACTCGGTATTCCTACGACTTGATTTCAGAATACGTGCACCCCAGGCATACGCCGATGCATAATCGACGCTATCGATTAGGGGTGGGCCTCGTCAGGCACCAATAGTACTATCCAAATATTCCTTCGGTTTCACTTTCCTGAATTAATGATTATAGTAGGGAGGTCTCAACCCCGAGTGGCGATCACAACTCAAGTATCCAACCCGTCAAACAAATCCCAACATATCTTTCCCCCGTAAAAACGTTAAATAGTTTAGAAATGGGGCCGTGAGACTCACCTGAAATTGTGCTCGGCTCAAAGAAGAAAATAGAAAATTTTGCGGTCTCGCACCTACAAACGTCCTAGACGTATAAGTCACTACACCTATCGTGCAAGTGCCTTGGCAAGTTGTACACCCAACTCCCCGACCACGTATTATCCAAATTCCCGTTTAATTAGTCTCGTATCCTAGGTTCATTGGCGATGGATTACCCTTGTCGTACAAGTCATATATTATTCTTGTCAATACTCTTTGTAACTTGTATACTATTATACTCGACACGACTCTACCCAATGTATAATTATTTTCCCATTTAAATAATTATACTTAGGATCGTTTCGCTCGATATAATATGATTTCTTATTACTCGATCCGACTTACTTTGCCACATATTTATTTTCCCATTTAAATAAATATGCTAAGTTCTTGTCGTTTGGTAATATATATTTTTAACGCCCGACTCGACTCACCATGCTGTACATTTATTTTCCCCATTTAAATAAATGTGCTAGGATCTTGTCGGTATTCACATGTTCGTAGATATACTTCACCTACTCGTCTCGGTTTTCCTTCTCGCATATCTACTTTCCCATTCAAATAGATATACTAGAATTTCGTCGAAACGAGCATGTGTACATATATCAATGCGTGAATTCTACTTGTTAAGTCCATGTGTCGTTTAGTGTTTTTAATTCATTGCGTTATGTTTTCTCCCACGAATATTCTTTCTACACTTAGGAAAGTGTTACGCAAGTTTCACCCTTGTTATATATATTTTATTTCTTAATATATATATATATATATATATGTATATATATATTCATCTTGCCGTAATGGCATTTTTCTCATATGTCCGTTTATCCGTTTTCGTTAGTTCATGTAACTAAGTCCGTTAGTTAGCTTTTTCCACATTTTCTTCCAATATGCGTTCTATGGAAATATTATTCATACTTCCAATTCCGAACGTATATTTCTTGGAAAAATATACTTTTGTATTTTTAGTCCAACTCGTTTAACTTGTATTCCAAAAATGTTTCCGATACTTTTATATTCCCATTTATATAAAAGTATCCATTTTTGTACAAGTTTTCCCAAGTCTTTACTAATGTTTTATAAAACCTTTATTTTTATAAAATCCTTATGTTAACTTATCCTCTTATTTTTATAAAACTTCTATTTTTATAAAAATACCTCGTTTAATTTATACATAAGTAGGTTTCTCATGTTTATCAAAACTACACTTGGAAAAACTATTATTTGCGTTTTTGACACCGAACTTTCCGTTAATGCATTTTTGGACCAAAGTTTCTAAAATACATATTTTAGTCCCTCAACTTTCTAAGTTACAATATTAGTCCCTTAACTTATACTTGTTGCATTTTTCATCTCATCTTTCAAGGTTAGCATTTTTCCTTCCAAATTAGTGGACTTTGAAGAACCATATTTTTCATGTTTGGTTATTTTTACACCATTTCACTTTTAATAGTATTTTATTCCATTATTAATGCTATTAACATGTGGGTTCCATGTTTTTATCCAATATATCAAATTTTCACTCATCCAAGTGAGTAGACTTTGAACATGGAACTTTTTCATTCATGATCATTTAACACATTCCATTATATTTTTGACATTAACTAGTCATCTTATGATGATTAAAATAATCTTTTATCATATTCAAGCCCTTTTCACAAATCATACCCAAATCATCAACTTTCTTAAGTGTATGTATACATTTCTACATTTTCTTAAAATATCACATTTATTAATATCAATCCAAGATTTATTCATGTTATTATTCTTCCATTTTTATTCTTGTAAGATACATCATCTTTATGTTTCAAAACCATACTTTACCCATCAATATACAACTTGCTCTCATGAACACATAATATGAACATTAACAAACAAAACAAGGTTAAAACTTACTACTAGCTCAAGGCTAGGGAAGACAGGAACCTTGGATTGGATGGGGTTTTAGTGTGTTCTTCCAAAGGGTTAAGCTCCAAGCTCTTGAAACATACAATGGGGTTTTGAAGGATAATGATCTAGAGATGATTTGGTAGTGTAAAAATTGTAAGAAGAATGTATATGGAGGGGTGTAAAGCTACGGCCAAGAGGAGAAGAAGAAGAAGTTTTTGTGTTTTGATTCAAGTATTCTTACTAGTGTGTATATAATATCCCTTCAAATCTTGCAAAGATTACTTGTATCTTCAATGGATTGTGTAATATCTTGGAAGGATTATGTAAGATTATGAAAAATCTTTGGAGGATATGGTGAGGGGTGTTTGGCCGTGAGTTTTGAGAGAGAGAAGAGAGGTGATTAGTTAATCTTCTTTGGCCAATGTAATCCCATGCAAGTATATGATTAATGTCTTAATAATTGGATATTAAGAAGATGAAGAGTTTAAATGAGATAATAAGGATTTTGATCACTTGGGTGGGCCATAGGCCGGCCCCAAGGGGTGTTTTGGTGGGGTCCACTTTGCTAAATAATACCCTTAATTAGTTAAGTTAATCTTGTTCGGGTACCGTCCGGGTGTTTTCGGGTTTTTATTCGCGTGCTATCCGAATATTAGAATATCCTCAATATTCCTTAAACATAGTCCAGTTTAATTACTGATAAATTATTTTGGCTTTTGCCGGGTGAAATTACGTGTTACGCGCGTATCGGGTGCGGTACGCGCACTTTATTCGTTACCGGGAGATTTGTACAATAAGTTTTCACGTATGGCTTTGGGGTTCCAAAACTCATTATATATTGTGAAATTATCTTTTATTTTATATTCCGGGTGTCCAGAGTTCGTTTCGCTTATTTAATTTTTACCGGGTAATCGCCAGTGTCCATACCGGATAGATTTGCTTGCACATGATCCTATCATGTTTTGTCATTAAACTTATGCATTCCTATGCATTATTTGGGAATTGCTATCTTTCTAAGGCCTCAGTTAAATAATCAACACATAATTACGTTTAATTACGTTAATCGCGTATAATTAATTAGTACGGAATTACCTTAATTTTGCCGGTTGTTACACATAATAAAAATATGAATATCATAGTGTTGTGAATTATGAGTTAAACGGGGTAATTGGTGATGCCTTCATCATTTGAGCCTGGAATCCAATATGAGTAATCTAAGCATTTGGATTCATGTGGTGAAATGGGTCAATGGTGATGTACACCATTTGTTCCCGAGGAACTTACGTTGTCAAATTAGAATGTATGAAGGTGAAGACATCCATGATAAAGGTCGCAAGGTATGAAAATGGGTCAATGCCACCCGGTAAGTCCGTAGCTAGATGAAAGCCTTTAGGTGAAGTTAAACGGGTATCAAATCCACCCTCATAAGGTGTGGAAGCCATTTCGGCAAGTAGAATTATATCTATGTTTATTGCGCGCCTCAGCGCCAAGTAGGATTAAATCAATGGTGTTATTATGTTTTGGTGTCCAATCTAAGCCTGAGATGGCTTAGAGGCTTTCAAACAAGTTAACGGATAAAAAACATGGGATTTAATCCAAGCATGTCACCCACGGGTGACTAGATTGAAATATCGCCAAAAAGGGCATTTTGGGAATTTCTAGGACATGCCAAAGTTATTAGTCATAATGAAACAAACCGGGCAATGTCATTAGTCAAACAAGTGACCAATAGGTTGTCAAAATGATTGTTATTCTTTTTGAATGGTCAAATGGTGTTTAATACCATCCATGGCCTTAACGGGTCGATTTGTGTAAAAACGACATAGGCATTTAAACCTAAGAACCGGGTCATAAGGAAACAAACCGGATGATATTATTAGTTAAACAAGTGTCCAATTGGTTAACAAAATGATGGTTATGCTTTTTGAATGATCAAATAAGGCTTTGTATAACCTAAGGCCTTAACGGGTCGGTTTGGGTGATAATAACACAAGTCTTTGAACAACCAAAAAGGGGACTTGATCATGTGAAATATCATCTTATGAGCATGATAAAATGATGTTAAACAAGTCCCTAAGTGTCCATAGGAAGAGCCTTGAACTTGGTTTTAAAAACATCCAAGATTTGGGGAAAATAATCAAGGGAAAAATGGCTAAGTCTGGGACTTCTGTAGAAATCCATAGCTCTGAACCGTAGGCTATGGTTCTGAACAATAAGCCACGGTCAATGAATCGTAAGCTATGGTTCGTAGACTGTAGCCTGCGGCGGGACTGAAACCAAAATCCTATTTTCTTGCAAATTAAGGCTTTAATCACCGTTTTTGAGGCGTAGCAACGCATTAATTAGTCTAAAGGTGTTATTATCAAACAACTAACCATTCTTCATGTAATGGTGCTATGTATACAATCGATGGAAGTCCCGGAGCAAGGATCAAGTCGCGAGAGAAGCCAAACACACTCGAACACTCAAAAGTCCGCAAATGAAATTCCCTTTTTAAAACACAAGTTTTAGTACATGTTTTTAGTAACTCTACATGTAAAAATTTGTTGGGACCAATAATGTATGAATTACTATGGGTTGGGTTTCATAAATGTCAAAGTTTTAAATCGGGAACGATTTTAAATCAAGGCCAAAACCCGCAAGATTAAGCGTTAACCACAAATTTACGAGTTAGGATGTTACAGATATAGCTTTTCCTTAAACATAAAAACATATAAAAGGTATGTTTAAAAGTAAATAATAAAACTTACATCCAGTTTAATATAAATAAGGGTTCTTTTTTTTTTTTTTCATGTTGCCCCTTGTCTTTTTGAATTGAGTCCATGTATTCTTACCTCTCTATCACTCAAGTGAGACATTCATAATTTTATTCATTTTATTATATGTGCGTTTCTACGGGTTCAAATTGCGAATGTGAGGTATAAACAAATGATTGGTAGGGTGGAGGGTTTCAATGGTTATGCCATGTCCACCTTAATCCTAAAAATAATGACAACTCATGATATATACATTTGGCACTAATTGTTTCACTTTGTGAAAGAAAAAGGATTATGGACATTAAGGTATCCAACTTAAAATGATGAGTTGCATTGTTAACAATTCAACCGTTTGTGAATTGTGTCAAGGAGCCTTCTCAACGATTAATGTTACTTCTTTACATAAATTTTCCTAAGCTATTCCTCCATGCCCATTTAAACGTGAAATGTAAGAGGCACATGCCTTTATCAAGTATAGTAGCCCCACATTGGCAAGGGCATTAGAGGTGGACAAAAAACCCGGTTCTGGATTGGACCCGATTGTGACATCCGTCACCCGTGACTTTCATTTAATTGACAATATTAGTCCTTCAAATATTTCATGTAATCCTTGTCGTTTTCAAATTCAATAAATGTGCGAACTCAAGTTATATTATTTGCATGTATTGTGGATCTCGATCTCGATTTAATCTAACGCGTATGTTGCAACGTTATTCGGAAGAAAATATATATATATATATATATATATATATATCATAAATTTCAAGTTAGAAAAGTTTTAAGTTAAATAGTTAACTTAGTTAGTTTTTATAAAGGGAAAACTAACAAGAAAACCTTGAAACTAACTTAGGTTAAATAAGAGGGGCCAATTCTGCCAAGTTTCAAAAGTTTTAAAAAAAGGTTTCCCTCTCCCCATGCTGCTGAAACGTTTTTCCGGCCGGCAAACTGCTCCGGCGAAGCTTTCCGGCGAGACCAAACACCCCTTTTAATGTACATTTACCCCTAATAATTATTGCAATGCGTTTCTCCATCATTATGTTTCAGTTTCGGCTATGGTTAGGTGTCATAAACGCGTTTTAAAGTGGGTTATGATTAGGCCGATATGTAACCGTCGACATCAAGCCTTGGCATACCTGAAACGTCATTATTTGCATAAATTACTCATTTCCATTCAGTGTCTGAACCATAACCAACATTAGCCCTCACTCTAATCGCTCCCATACCTGTTCAAGATCCTCTAATTTGTGTGATAAAGTCTTGCAAGCCGTCGCCCTTTCTACAGCTTAATCGAGCTTTGTAAGTTTCAACTCTCTGTGCCATTTTATTCTAGAGTCTTATCCGATCATTTCCCCCTTATCACAGAGTATTAATGTTGCCTAAATCGGGTAATTGATTATGGGGTTAGGGTTAGGGTTCATAGGATTTGGGGAAGAAAAAAGTGACTTTGAATGTTAAGTATATTTTGTTTCTAAATTTAATCAACAAAAACTTTTGGTCTAGTGGTTGAGTCTGTTGGTTGGGAACCTGAAAACCTGGGTTCGAGACCCCTCTCACCCACGGGTTTGTGTTATTTTTTTTGGTGGAAATTATATTAGATAATATTTATATATATAAATATATAAATACATCATTTTCTTTATAATATTCATAATAAATCCATTATTTATCCAAAAATTATGAAAATTTAGGAGTAGTTTCCTGGCATCTCATAGAAAATTATCCCACTTTTAGTTTTGGAAAACGTTTTATTTTTATATTCTTTATTGAATTAAATTGTTCTAATCATAGTTAATTGATAAAAAATTCATTTTTAATGATTTTAATCTCAAAATTTTTGATAAATTATTTCTAATGATTATGAACTGAAATAAAAATATTTGGTTCAGAAAACATTTATTTTTATTAATTTCCCTATTTATAATCATTTAAACATGATTTAATATCATTAAATCAGTTTTAAATATAAATAAGTTTATAAAAATTATGGAAAATTATTTTCATTAGTTTTGCATCAGAAATCATCCAATTTCTATAAAAATAGCATTTTTGGATCATGTCTTGAATTATTAGTCTTATTTATGATTAATTAGACATAATTAATAATTTATTTGTACTATTAAATATCTATTTTATGAATACTTTTCTTATAAAATAGAAATGTTTTATGTTTGAAAATCTTAATTACCATTTGTAGATCATTGTGAAACACATAATTATTTATTTATACATTTATAATTATTGCATTTATAATGATTAGTTAAAGTAATTAACTAAATTATTTTGTCATAATTATTTAAATATATTTTGATCTAAATATTTAATTGGTAATGATTATATTACCTAAATCTTATTTACAAACTTTGGTATATTATTTTTACATTAATTCGACTAATCATAAAAACTCTAATTCCCCAAATCGACTTAGCAACCCTAATGCCTTAGACCCTAGTTGTCTTAGACTTTTAAGACATTTTCTCATTTAGTGTTTTATATATAGGTTGAGTTCCTCGGAATTCTTAAGCCTTTACGACAAACTTTCTCGGAATTTATACTTAGCGAAACGGTGAGTATATCTTTCCCTTTTCTTACTGTTTTACTATTTCGGGATGATTCATGTACCTATTAATCAAGTTTTATTTCTTATACTTAATGCAATTCTCATGTGTGTTTGCCTTATGTGATTTGGTGTGTATTATGCTTAATCATTAACCGCTGGGCGGCCTAGCATTTCAATGAATAGTACTATGGTATACCCCCTTGAGACTCTGTTGAGAGGATCTTGGTCATTGTCTTGTTAATTCATTATTCAGATTGTTAGTCATGTGTTAGTCATTATTCTCAGGTTTGGTTTTGACTGATACTACTTATTACATATTTGCAAACGGTATACAACACATGAATTGCGAAACATTTTTTTTATACTATATATATCAAACGGGTGTACTCACCAATACATCATATGTGTTGACAAAATTGTTTTGTACATGTTTCAAGTGACGTTTGATATTACATGCTTTCACGCTTAGGCTGGACCTAGTGTTTAAATAAAAGATTGAACATTTATTATTTATGTTTGAGATTTCTATTAAGACTCTTTGTATTTCGTTTTGAATAATGGAAGATATTTGCTATTAATATTTACCTTTTAGTCCATGTGGTATTGAACAATCGTCACTACGTGACACCTCGATGTTTCCGCCATCGGTTAGGGTGTTACACCGATATACGAGACACAAAACCGATTCCTAACGCAAACCCACGATTACATACTAGTTCAAGCACGGGTTTAGCAAAATGAACCAAACCGGAACTGACATGGAACATGTTCCACCTCTACCCGGTCAAAACCCAGACTCGAACCAGCCAAAAACCCAAAAAACGCAGCCAAATTGGTCAAAACCTGAACATACCCGGTACCGGTTCCTAACCTACCCGGTTATTGACTTTGTAAACCAAATTCGGGCCCAGTTTTGGGTTTAAACAAACCTGATTTTTGCATCTCTAGGGCAATTTATTTAAGTGTGTGTTTTTTTTTTCCAAATAATCATCAACTCATCAAGCGCTAGTAGGGGCAAAATCTCTTAATTGGGCTCGCTCAAGACCAGTTTACTAACCAGCCCATCCAATGTCCAAACCACATCATAGGCCCATATTCTGTTTGTAAAAAGGCCCAATTCATATTACGCAAACCCTAGCTTCAATAAACCCTATTTAATCTCTTACGCTTCACTCTTTATTCATCGCAACATCTTCATCTACGTTATTGTCTTCGTTTATATAATAATCCTATTTAATTACTTTTTTCTAGAATTAATTCTCGTCACTATTGGATCTGTATGTATCGATCTGTTCATATGTGTTTATAGATCCAGTTTTGCATCTGTTTTACCCTCTCCTTGTCATGAATTATGTATAATTCAAGGAGATATAACTGATGCGTATAGTTAATCACAGGATGGCTTACCAACGCATTGCATTTTTTATTGATTGCTTTAGTGTCAAATGGTCCTTCCTAAATAAGTTTATATAAATTATATTTTTTGATTTGTAAAGGCAGATGACGATAAATCAGTTTTATGCTTAACACTCTGATTTAACCGTGGTGATTATAAACTCCGCTTATTATCTGATGCCATATTTTTAACTAATTTAATTTTGATTTAATGTATTTTTTTTTGTTAAGTTTATTGATTTGTTGGTTAAGGAAAGCAAATGATGTAATAAAAATAATCTTATACTACACACTGAAGTATTATGTAGAAAACTATCTCTCAATTGTTTTCTGATGCTTTCATTTAAAGTTACCTAAATAAATTAGTAATGTAATAAAAGTGTTTTGGTTATTCGATGATGAGATTCAGCAGACGGGCGGTCTGAAATGATGCCGTGTTGATTGTCTGCGTAATATCCATTATTATGGATTTATCTCTGAGATTTTTTTGTTTTGTAAAACTTTTACTATAATGTTGTTTGTTTATAGATTTTGGGTAAGTTATGCGATGATGAGTATGCAATTATATGTCTGGACTTATGAGACTTTGTCTATGAAATGTTGCGCATTCTTCTGAGCTGCTTTCCTCAACTCTTTTACAAATTTTAGTAAAACTTTATAAGAGATTAGTAATGTACATAGCTTTAGATTTGTTTAACATAATTATTCATTTCTTTTGTTAGACTATTTGGTATAAATTAGGCGAAATGCTTCGGGGAGATGATGTGTACAATTCCCCCAAGGGGAACACCGCCCCCCCCCCCCCCCCCCCCCAAAGAATTTTCGGTGAGTTAGAGGAGAATTCCCCTTTCTTCCCGAGTGATTTGATTGGCCAAGTTTTTTTTTTTGTTTTTTTAATCAAGCTTTATAGTATAAAAAATGAAGGGGGATTCGGGGAATACCATTTCTAAATTTTGGAGGAGGAAAAAGGGAAAATGAGGTGGCTATGATGTGACATTTGAGGGAGTTGAGGGAGTTGGTCTTCACACCATATAGTCTTTTATAAACAAGACAAGCTTGAAAATTAATTTTGTTTGTTAAGTACTCTTCAATTGGTGAAGAAACATCAATCTTAACAATACTTGAAATATAAAGAGAAAGCAAGCACAATCAAAAGATGAGCTAACATCCAAGCTTAAGTCTAGCATCCCTATTCTTTCCTCACAAATTCAAAGAAAGCAACACATAGGACTGGAAAGATTTGATGGGATTGGGTACTAAACCACCAAGCGGTTGAGCCCAACCCGAGTCCAAACTTGCGTGGAATAAGACGTCACGCGATCATCACCTTATTGCGCAGAGATCAGCACTCCAACCTCCATCCTACAATCATGGGTGATCATATGTCTAGGACGGTAAAAGCGGTAGTGGAGACAACCCTAATCAAGAGCTTCTATGGTTTTAATCACATACGTTGCGTGTCTCCTCCTTAGATGACCAAAAGAGAAAAAGTTGGGCGTTAAACCATTTTCTTGAAATGAGTTAATGTAAAATGAGATAAGATAAAGTTAAGGATGTGACATCTATGTAGAGTTAAAGATGGTTAGATTATACCCTGACCTTAAAATGACATGGTGATTGTAAACGATAGTGGAATAATTGGTAAAACTCTGCCTCATATCCTAGTTGAACCGGCATCACCCGTATTTTGTTCTACACCTGATTGCCGCAGAAAATAATGAGGAGAGCGGCAATCGAATGGATTTTACTATTGATTCCCAACCACGCCACCCGTATCGATTTAGTATACCACTAGTGAAAAGGTGGGGGCCAATATGCGTAAGTGTGCCAATTGGAGAAAGGTGATTTAGGTTTTCAAAAAAAAGGCTCTTAGGTTGGAAGGCAAAAACTTTCTATTGGCGGAAGGGTTACCTTGATTAAGGCAGTGCTAGTTAACTTTTGTATTTATTATTTGTCTATCTATAAAGCTCTAGTTTTTAGTATTGGCCTTGGAAAAACTCATTAAAAGATTTTTGTAGGCGGGTAACTCTGATAATAAAAAAATCCACAGGGTCTCTTGGGATAGGGTTACGTTGAGCAAACAAGTGGGTGGTTTAGGGTTGCCAAGCCTGAATGAAGTGAATGACACCTTACTGATTAAATGGGCTGACAGATATTGAAAGGAGTCTAGGAGCTTATGGAAGAAGGTTATCAGTTGTTGTCATAAGTCTCGGTCTAGAATTTTTCTCTCCTAGTCAATGTTAATATTGGAGGCACATGGAAATCAAGGCTGGTGATCGACCCCTATGTTATTCTTTCGCTGCCATTGTTGGGAATGGAAAGTCTATAAATTCTGGCATGATAATTGTATGTATGGTACACCCTAAAAACGAAATAGCCGAATTTATTTGCCATGGAGAAACTAAAGTACTGCCTGGTCTCAGACAGGCTGTCCCTTTCTGGACAACATTGGATCATTATTCCTCATTTCTTCATATGCTCTTTAAATGAGGCATGCTCTAATTTATTGAGTTGCAGGAAGCGATGGCGGACCTTCGTTTTATAGGTGGTCCTTTTGATTGTAACAAAATGATCTAATTTTTTTACAATGAGTTTAGTTTAAATAGTCGGGCCTTTTGATTGGTAATTTGTTTTATATGTGCAATGAGTTATAAATGTACATATTTAAAAAAAGTTATATATATATAATAAATTAAACAAAAAAAAATTAAAATATCCGGGCTCTCGGGGAGACCGGGCTGGGGACGTCACCCTCCCAAAGACGCCTCTTGTTCGCTAGCATCTCTGAACTCTTAGTTTTTGTCAAAATCTCTTTTAGTCATTGTATTGCTAGTTTTTTAAAATTGTATTAATCTCTTTTATAGCTTGTTGAAGATTTCTAATTTTTGTGTGATGATTATTTTCTAATTGTGTGACACGAGGTACAAAGTGTTTGTCAACTATTAAACTTTTAAATGAAAGGTTTGAAAATGTATTATCAGAAGTTAATTAATGTATTTTACCTTTTCAAACACTCAATGAAAGATTTGAAAATGTATTATCAGAAGTTTGTTGTTGACCAAAATGACTATTGTTGTACTCATATATCATTCTTATATGGTTTTTATAGTTTTTGAGGGTGTTACAACCTTCAAATTTAAAGAGACAATTTACAATGCATGAAATAATATTTTCACAATCATCCAATGTTATGCTTGTAAACTAAAAAATACAATGAAACAACACAAACAATATGGATCATAAACTTTGCAACTTCCATATCATTTTGGCACGAAAGATTCGAAAAATTCAAGTATTCCAATATTTCCAAAACAAGAAAATGAAGATATATGCATATGTAAAAAATCTTAAACAACATGAATCAAATGATCAAAAGCTGTCCTACAAATTGGACAAGTTCTTCTATGAACCAACCAAAGGTCAATACAATGGCTATGAAACACATGCTCACAACTTGGAAATCTTTTGCATACCTCAAGATCTTTAAAATCATCCAAACATATTGAACAACTCAGTGATTCTTCATGCCCTTCATTGATCTTATGGTTAAAACATCGCAACGTTTGCAACTCCTCCTTTGACAACCCGGAGGGCTTATGATCAACTTCATGCGAATCAACTCTAAAGAGTTCTGACTTGGAAATGAACCCGATAACGGCATAAACTATCATCAAATAAAGGGTGACAATGGAGATTATGCAAAGAAGAGAGAGGGGTGGAGGAGGAAGCACCATGTTTGACAACCAAACAGAAGGAATGGAAGTTGGTTTTGTTTGGAAAATAAATAACAACAAAGAAGGTGAGGAGTTGTTAAAAGTATATAATATTTGGTTTGACCTTTAAATAAATTAAAAATATTTGGTTGGGTTGTAAGGCATCTGTTGACTTTGTTAAGATTAGCTTCAACTACAAATTAATGGATGAACCTGCAGAGGACTATGCCAATCATTGAACACCCATGAACATAACATTAAGTTATTATTATTATATAATCTAAAATGATATTTTCTTTAAACTATGCTTTAGAACAGGTTCCCACATCCAGATTAAACTTGACGATTTATTAATTATGGAGTGTATCTTAGTTATAAAAACAATTTTCTATTGGTAAGACACGTATAAATAATAAATTTGTATAGAAAGTTATTGGTAACAGAAAGGGGCCCGGTTTGGGTGATATATTCCAACCATTGTGATGTAAAGTCTGAACTGAAAGCAGGCATTAATCTTTTAAGTTGTTGTGGTTACTGAAACATTTCATCAAACAGTTGGTGGGCAAGAAACCTAATTCTAGTCCCACAACCTCAAGATCCACTTTTTATCTTAAATTTGCAGCAACATTCGATATACAATCAGTGACAGAATACAAAGAACGTGACTGTAACAAGAGGCTTGATTGCGCAATCTTATTCATCAAATTAAAACATTAATTCCATCATTTTGGATCACATCAAAATGACAAGAATTATTATGCGCGTGCAACACGAGTCATGCGGTTACAAAAAGAAGCAACAGATGATGAAAGTTGGTGTAACAAATCAAAAACTATGTTATCATTTGGTTTGGAATCAGTTCCAGACAACTTTATCACCATTAAGTAGTAATTATATCTTAGGCAGTAGAGTTGTGGGTTCCGAAGGCACGTCTGCACTAGCCTGTCAAAAACAAGAACAAAAGCAAATTTTAGTTAATAGTTCAATCTCATATTCGTTTAAAAGATTATGGTTTTGCATTTTTTGTACCTCAAGATATCTAGTCAGCAACTTGGTGGTACTAAAATTGAACCCCTCAACCGATTCTCCTTTGTTGCGAGATGCATGAAGTTGCCTTCTGACTTGGGATGCAAGTGACTGAAATTTAACATCCCAATGAAATCAGCTTACTATATTATAAATACAAATATACATATATTTATATGTGTGTGTATGTGTTCATGCATACCTTTCCTAGTTCAACTCCCCATTGATCAAAAGAATTGATTCCCCAAACAAAACCTTCCACTGCAATTCTGTGCTCATAGATAGCTAGTAACTGAACAGACAAGAGGGTAAGATTTTGTAAGATGATGTCAGCACCAGATACTCAGATTTGACTAAAGTTTATACTGGTCAAACCTGTCCAATTCTATAAGCATCCAATGATGGAAGTAGAAGGCTAAGTGATGGCCTATTCCCAGTGAAGGTCTGTTGATGAAGATTAAATTAGTAATCATGAATAAGGAATTCAATTGCAAGCAGAAAAAATGTAAATTATGAAGGAAATTAATCACCTTGTGAGGAACAAGATGAGATGCAACATTCTCACTTTGCAATTGTTCAGGGGTCTGGAAAGAAGGCGAAATCATGAAAAAAAATAATAATAATATTTTTATATTTTCCTTGAAGTTTATTCAATCAAATTACCTTCCCATAAGCAAGAGCATCAGGTTGTGCAAAAAAGTTGGACATGAGCTCATCATGGTTATTTACCACTTCATCTGCAAACCAAATTGTATTTAATAACGAATAAGCAAATATGGGACAAGAAAAGAAAGCAAAGAAAAAATGAAAAAAAAAAAAATAGAGGTGGAAAAAAAATGAAAATAAAACAAAACCTTTAAGGTAGACGGGTTGTTGACTTTTCACAATTCCGATAAAATCACAAGGAATAACACGCCCCTGTCCAAAATCAAGAAAAAGAAACAGAGCTTTCAGAAGATATAAGTTTATACGCTCAAGGTTGACACAAGCTAAATTGTCAAAGATCACAGTACACACTAACCTGATGGATTAATTGGTAAAAACTGTGTTGACCATTTGTTCCTGGTTCACCAAAATCAATTTCACCAGCTTCAAAAGGAAGGCGAACACCATCTATGGATACTCCTTTCCCATTACTCTCCATGCTTACCTATACATTAAGTTTCAAATGCAGATATTTAGAAAAGATTTACAAAGATAGACAATCGTGACGGAAGTAATAATTTACCTGTTGAATGTGTGGAGCAAGCTTTTCAAGAGCTTGAGTGTAAGGCAGGATAGCCTGGGGAAGAAAAGAAAGATCATGTTAAGGAATTCAATCAAGACTGCATAAATTGAGTTGACAATTATAAAACTCACTCTTGCAGGATATCCAAGAAAAGAGACATTCCATACGCTCAATAAACCCAAAAGAACCTGAAAAATGTCAACGAACAAAACACTTAGTAAGACAAAAGAAGCACAAAGACAAGACAAAATTTAGGGGTGTAAATAACATATGCATACAGGGATATTGTTCTCAAAAGGAGCCGAGTGGAAATGCTGATCAATACTTCTAGCACCTTCTAGGAATCTATAAATAAGTGAATTCATATCAGTATAAATAAATTAATGATCCCAGAAACAGAATTACGCTAATGAGTGAGAGTAGATGAAGTTCATATGTTACTGTACTTTTCAATGACTGAGAAACCGTATTGGAGAGATAAAGGTAATACTCCAACAGCACTGCAAACTGAAATGGATTAAAATGACCAATCAGATGAATATTGTTTTTGATAAAATGGGTTTTGTTTTCTTTATTTTTTAAGTAATAAAGCATTATCTTACCGCTGTATCGGCCTCCTACCCAGTCCCAGAATGCAAAAGCATTATTAGGATCAATCCCGAACTTCTCCACAAGCTGCATCAAATATGTGTATTGAAAAAGGTAAACATTATGGTTAAGCCAGATGATTCGCCATCTCAAACAATCCATCTTTAAATACTTTCTAATAGTACATTGCACCTCCAGAATTAGTTACAAATTACAATGCGCATACATCTATATCTATATAATTATACAAATGAAGGATTCATGACTAACAAACATAACAGAAACTACAACCAGATATGCAAAGTGAACAAAACAAACCGAAAGAATGTACAAGATCAAGTCGGCTTTGAGAAATTAAACCTTAAGATTTGTGCTAACAGCAACCATGTGCTTTGAAACAGCTTGTGGCCTGAAAATAGTAATAAAATGATCACTTTATATGAGAAAATCAAAAAAGGTATGACTCTTTTAGTTTATTTAGTATGAGCATCATATAAGATTTAATTAAACATTGGCATATTGCTATAGGATCCAGAAATATTAATAGAAACATGGGTTGGTGCACCAACCCTAAAGCAGATGAGATCCATTCCCTTAATGTCCGAGCATTCAGCATGGTCTCAGCTGTAGTAAAAGTCTTGGAAACTACAACAACTGCATTGATATACAAAAAAATATCAGAAAATATAAAACAAGATATAGCGTTCTGTTCTTTGAAAAAGAAACGAACTACAATATACAATAACATAAGGTAGTATCACCTAAAGTGGTCTCAGGATCCAAGCCTGAAATATTTCTGGCAACATCTACTGGATCAACATTAGCTAGACTGCAGAAACCCAAATAAAAGGAAGAAAAAAGTAAGAATATGATGTTGTGGCAAAAGCCACATATCAAGGGAACATGCTTTTTTGATATAAACTCGGGTGCTTTATATCTGTGAGTTCATTTACTACAAAAGGCTGCCCACCAAGGAAGTAACTGCTTATAAAATATCTTGTGGTATGAAAAACAAATCGGGTTTTATGAGAATGCTTGGTCTATATAAAAAGACAGAAACTTGTTTTCTCAAGGACTTTCATGATTTCATCTCAGATTTATGTTTAAAATATTAAGCATATGCACGTTACGATGCACAAAACCCAGGCAGATCCTACAAAGCCCAGTCCCTGCACCTTAAAACTATGCCTGATTGGACCCAAACGGTTCTAACCAGGCCAGCCACAGGCTTCTTCTGGCTTTATTTTTTGTTTTTATCTGTTTAAATAATATTATGAACAACTGGTTTACAATACAAATGATAACTTATAATAAAAGAATTTAGCTCACATAATCAATTAACAATACAACAAGCTCTAGTGTTCGATTTATAATATCTCACATACATTTTGTAGATATACTGAAAATTTTTGAAAATAAGACAAGAAAATTGCTGTTTAGACTTTGGGCTTTATCGGGCTCCACATTTAACCAGGCCCAGGACTAGGCTTAGGCTGGACCAGGCCCTGATGAATAAAGTTCAGCCGATATCATGCTTGCAGGCGTAACCAGGCCTAAGACTGGATTTGGGCTTTCCTTGACAAAACCAAGGTTGTACACGCTTCAGCCTTTCTCTATTACCAGGGTTGGATGCTGAACGCTTGTTGCTAATTATTTGCACCAGTGGCATCACTTTTCTTTCGGTCCACGTTGCTTACTTAACGTTCATGGATTTCCATAAAAAAATTGTCCATTGTTTAAACTCCCTACACAATGCATAGCTAGTGTGCTTACTAAGATGATGATGGTTGCCATATCACAGACTTTGCCTAAGATCTCTCAGCTTTCTACAATTTGAGGAACATTTAGATTTTAGATCATTAAAGTTGCCACTATCTTGGAAGACTAAGCACTCATGCATTGGTATATCCAAAACTCAAGGAGGACCCACCATCATCATTCCAAAACTTATCCATCTTCATTGTTGTAGCTACTTTTCATTTTCAATCAAATATCCAACTCTAATCCATCACCAACAGTTAGTTATTTGATAACCAACCTTACCTCATGGAGATAAAAACTTACCGTCTCTCAGGAGTTATGTATCGATCGATAAATCGTATATCTTTTCATGGGTTTCAACATTAGACTATGGCCAGCCTGTTCTAAGTTTTTGTGATCTCACAAGTATAAAGCATTATTCAAATTCTTTTTTAATGGGTCTACACCGGTGTAAGTTTACACCGAAAGATCTACACGTTGATAGCATATTTCAAACAAATCAATAAGAGAACTTAAGTATAATTCAACTTTTTTAAATGGGTCTACACCTTTTACACCAAAGATCTATCACATTTATAGCACGTCTTTAGGTACATTCATAGATTCAACTACATGTCCTTCCCCTAGAACTTCAATGCTGGCTATGGCATTAGTAACAAGTATATTATTGCATGTTTGTCAGAATTAAAGTTCAGATTTGCTAATATGGATATCAAGCCATAGTAATCTAGATAGATTCCATGTTGTTTCTTGATCATTCATTATTAATAGGATTTTTTTGTTTCTCCTTTTCTATCCCCAATGTTGAAGAAACCTGCTTCACCATAGAGGGATTGTAAATAAATATCTAGAAGGGATCATAAATTGTGAGGTCCATTTTGGTATGCTCTATCTCAAAACTCTCAATGGAGCCTTTGTATGTGTGGTTCTGGTTTCCTCCCCAGAAACAATTAAATATAGAGGACATACATCATGCTCTATCTCAAAACGCTCAAGTAAAAGTGTAAAACTACAGATACCCTAGGTGTTAAATGGTTAAGAGATAAAGTTTGTCAGTGTATCGTCCTCTTTTACCCCCCCCCCCCCCCCCCCCCCCCCCCCCCCAAAAAAAAAAAAAAAAAAAAAAACAAAAAAAAACAAAAAAAACAAAAAAAAAAACACAGAATATGTATACTTACAAACGAAGCTGCCGTCCTCCTGCTAATTTACTAGCCTCTGGATCTGCAAGTTGCCATTTTTTTTTATAGTAAGCATTTTTATTCAAATAAGCCCACTAAATAAAGAGATGGGGTGATAACCGGTTGAAATGTAGAGTTAGGAAAACTACCTGTTTGAAGAGCGGTGTGCACAAACAATGGGCCAAGAAAGCTTCCACCAATACCAATAGCAATTACATTGGTCAATGCTTTCCCTGTGGCCCCAACCTAACAAAGGTTGAATGTTAGTATGTTACACACACAGTACAAAATGTTTGCCCAAAAAGTACAGTATTATATAACAATATAGATCATATTTTTAACGAAAACAGCTCACAAAAATGGATAACTACCCAGGAACCATTGCGAACTTTATCCGAGAATTCTTTTATTTTATCTAGAACTTGCCAAACATCTGGTACCACATTCTTGCCATCACTGTTTATTGTCGCATCCTTTGAAGCACGAAGAGCTACATGAAGCACAGACCTGTTCTCTGTGCTGTTTATCTAAAATACAGTACAGAAAATTAAGACCTAAATCAGCTACTATTCTAAACTTTTTTTCAAAAATAAGTCACTCCATGAGTGTTACACTAGATTAGATTAAAGCTGATAGCTTTACTTACATGCTCCCCATTGAACATACTATTAATCTTTTGTTTGAGATGTGCTTCCTGCATTAAAAACAATATGATCAGAAAATATTTTTCCAATTAATTAATAATACAATGATAATGCTGTTATAGTGTTATTTTATATCATCCTCAACTAAAGAGAAATAAGGTCAATCTACCTCAGCAAGTGCAAAGAGCTTAGAAACGGTATCGACAGTTGCCCGCTGTCTCGAATAGTCCAATAATATCCCGTCAAACTCACTACATAAAACCAAATTATCATCAATCTCTTAACCTAAAAATAAATTTCAACAAAATAATAATAATAATAATAATAATAATAATAATAATAATAATAATAATAATAATAATAATAATAATAATAATAATAATAATAAACATACAGCATCATTGAGTTGCATCTGTCAGTGTCAGTCATCAAATCACGCAAATGCGTTTTATCAATTTCTCCAACATGAGCCTACAAGCAATAACCAACCATACATATATATATATCATCAATCAACAATTACAATTCAAAACAAAGAAATGCAATTAAATATAAACAGAAATGCAAAGACAAATAAATCATATGCAATTAATATTATTATTATTTGAATAAATAAAAATAAACCTTGAGGTGTTTCCAAGGTGCAGTGTCTGAGATTAGAGTCGCCATCTGCAACGCAAACACAAACAAGCGACGATGAGATTATAAAACCTATCCACGTCCCGATTTATGCAACAGATGGTAGATAAATATCCGATAACTGTAAAAAAATATAATGATAGGGTATGAATTAATTAATTAATTACCTGGAGATGATTATACTTATGAGGATTGATTAGGAAGAAGAGAGTTGAGAAAGAGGGGATTGGATGGGATGCGTATTTGGAAATAAATAGAGAGTAGAAAGAGGTATAAAAAAGAACAGGTGGCGGTGTGCATAGAATATGCTATTGCTGTGGGGTGGATCAGGCCTTTGTGTTTCTATGGACGCTGTCCAAATTCATAATAATACAATCAACTACCATCCTTACTATTTTCTATGTTTTTCTAGATATAATTTGAAACTAGAATTCCATTACCCCGCGCTTCGCTGCGGGAGCTCTTGTTGCGTTGAGGGTTTGGTGAACGTTAAAGATCGTGCGTCGCTGTAGGAGCTCCTGTTACGTGGAGGGTTTCGTTGATGTAAAAGATAATATTAAGTGATTGTTATTCTCGCGTGGGCTTCAAAAAAATACTTGCGGCTAAAACCTAAAAGCTAAAAGTTTGAATTTTAGTGGCCAAACTATAAAATAATAAAGTGGCCAATTGGAAAAAAAAAGGAAGCATGCAATTTGGTGGACAAGATGTAAAAAGTTAAATGGAGAGTTGTGGCTTTTGTTTGTTTGGTCAACTTTGGGCAGCGGCATATTTTAATGTGTGACACTGAGAAGTGTCGCACAATTAATAGATGTTATAATTTTATTTTGTATACATTTTACGATTATGCAAGTGTATGTTCCACTCATTTTTTTTAAACTTCTAATATACATCTATCGATGACTATCAAACATTATTTTTAACTTGATTTTGCTCTTTTCATGTATCATCGGTTTTTAGATTATCATTTGATTACAACTATAACAAAAGTAACTAACTAAATAACATTTGGTGATGTATAAACATAGGAGGCGAACCTTGAAGCAACTAATATGTTTGTTATCATGTGACATGTAGGTCGTGGTTTCGAGTTGTGGAAGCAGTCTCATGCATGAATAATTAAATACTGGATAAGTATGTGTACATTGTAACCTAGGACAAGCGGGAGCCTTGTGCGCCCAACTTTGTCCTTTATTATGAAATTAAATTTGTGGTTAGTAAGTATCACTATATCCTAGGACAAGCAGCCTTTATTATCTCTTTCATATTATAAGGGGTGTTTGGCATGGGGTAATGGACATAATGGAATAACCTATTTAAGGTGATGAAAATAGGAATGTTATGTATTGCATAAGGATTCTTTTTTCTTCTAAACACACTTATCAAGAACTTCTATTTCGATTTTGGCTCTCACAGTTAAGCAAGAACATAAGTTCATAGTTGAGACTTCCAAGTTTTATTAAATGATCAAACCTTTCATTATTGAAGAAGAGAGACACTTCGATTGGGACTTTGAGTTCAATACATAATCTTCTTTCATTGCTTAAAGCCGCTCACCAATCAACCATACATCATCTCTTATTGGGCTCAAGCAATGTCCCAAGTCCAATTACAAATTTAGGGTCATAGAAAATAAGGGCCCAAAACACTTTGTGTATTCTTTCCATCTTATGATTCAGTCAGGACTCAGGTTAAGAAAATTTTGAATTTCGAATACAAATGCTATGCATTCAATACACATTATCATACCAACAAAAAGCATTACATTAAATATTAATCTTCTACAATTATAAATTTCTATCATACACACAAAAACAATTGCACACTCAAACAACCTTAAATCAGGAAACTTCTTCTTACTAATCTACAATATCAAAGCTACTGCTAGAGAAACAACAATAACGAAACTAGCACCGATTTTATCCAACCTAGCGCCGTTTTTAGATGCATTGACCCGCGCAGTAGGAGTGTCACGAGGGGTAGTGGTACTGGGAGGAGTTGTTGTTGTTGATGAGTTGGTTGGAAGTGTGGTTGCACCACCGGTAGTAGGAGCATCCGCCGATGGACTTATGGTGGGAGGCGGTGCATTAGCAAGACCACCCTAACCATTATTTGACAACACAATTAACACATTTGTCTAGACAACATAAAAAAATTATAATGTCACAATAAAAGAAATTGCATGCTTACCTGACTGCCCTTGGAGAGCTTGGCATCATATATCGGTGTCAAGTCGACGTTATAAATCCCAAAAGCCCGTTCTGAGGGCTTCCCGGGCTTCAAATCCTCATCATATAATGCAAACAGATATGTGTCGATGGATTTCCCAGGCATCAATGGAGTTCCAACCATGGACCTTAGATGAGCAACCAAGTTGCCATTGTACGCCTTGGCGTTTTCTACAGTTGCACCGGCCTCATCATCACCGCCTTTGTATGGCCAACCTGTTTCCGCTACCACAATCTCGACATCATTAAATGCCATGGCGTTCAATGCCGCTTTCACTGCATCCACCTTCATGCCATCCACCCACAGTTTTTGTTAGCATATGTAACAATTAGCAATGTGTTAAACGGGACATGTTCGTGGGCTGAACCCAGACACGATACAAACTGTAAATTGTATCAGACATATGAACCCAAACACAAACATGACTTGTAACCAAAAGTTTTATTGTTTTTATATGTAAACTTCAATTACTTTGGAACTTTTAAATTTAAAACCAAACATATAGATAAATGTAAAATAATAACGCATAAACTATAAAACTTGACGATTGTTTCTTTTATTTAAAAAATTGAGCATTCATTAACCAATCTTTTTGGACCATAACATAAAACATTTAAAAACGTAAACATAAAATCAAAAGTGAACGCGGGTTTGATTAAAACCAACCCACCCCCTTTACCCCAAACTAGTGCTAGTACACTGTACACTGCATTAAATAAAAAGCATGCTACAAAACAAAAATCAATTATTTGAAACAAAAAAAGATCCGTTGCGTACACAAATAAAACTAAGAAAAAACCAAAATTTAAAAAACAAAACGAATGACAGAACACGCACATCTACTTGTACCGTACATTTGATGATGCATGTTGTGACTTAAATACTTGGTTACATGGCACACGTTCTAGCTAAAATCTTGCCGAGTTTAATATAAAAAAAAAATAAAATAGATGCTAAACGTGTGCCGACCAATTCGTACTTTTTAAACTTAAAAACAAGACGGGTAGACCGTTGCGTTTTTGTGTTTTGAATCTGATTTATAAATTATTGCGTTTTAAAAACCTAAATAATCAGTTTTTAGTGTTGGATTGCGTTTTGAAAAGGCAGATAATCAGTTTTTTAGGTTACCAAAACGCAATAATTTATAAGTAGCTCCACCCCTACATAATCTGTTTTGAATAATCAAAATCCCAAACACCCTCTAAATCAAACTTCTAACGGTGCAATCGAATTTTTAACCTACAAATTACACTATTTAAAAAAAAAAAAAAAAAAAAAAACACAAAACTAACCTGAGCATCGAACATATTCATATACTTGACATTCGTCCCGGAATCCGGCCGTCCAGCATTAGGCTGAAACAAACAAAACGCCAACGTTTCGGGTCTCGGGTCCGTCTGGTAAGCAAAAAACGGGTACGGATTAATCATAAACGGCGACCCAGTCTCTTTATTAAACTCCAACAACCCTTTCAACAAATCCACAACACTCGGGTCAAACCTTCCAGCCGACGGAGGCTCCGACTGCCCCAACACCGACATTGAATGCACCGTCGACACCTTAATCTTCCCACCTAAAGAAGCCTCTTCAAGAGCACTTTGCATGTTCTTCATAGCTGCCAACAGCTGTGTTTTAAGTTCTGGTGTACCGTACTGCAACACCTCGTTGCCGACGTTGATTAATATTATTTTGCTCGAGGGGTAGTATGGTAATACGTTGGACCCGATCCAGGTTTTAGCGAAGGAGACGTCCGCGGCCATAGCTGGAATGTCGCCGTTGGTTGCGCCGATTGTGATGCCGATGTTGGTGTTGGCTAGAGCTTTTATTATTGATGGGTCGACTTCGTAGAGACGCACTTTTTCGAATGAGGTGGTTTGGAGTAGTTTAGCGGTGGCTGATGGTGGTGGTAGGTTGTCGGCTACTCGACCGTAGTTTACGCCGATATATGATTGCGATCCTGAGTTATTAAAAAAAAATAAGTACAATAAATCTTACAGATAAAAAAATGAAAAGTATAAATATTATTTTCCGTGACTAGTAAATGTTACAAAGAGTAAAAGTACAAATAATGATAATTGATTTTTTTAAATGGTTGTGAAGATAATTGGTTTATGTAAAAGAGGCTTACTGGCGACGACGGCGGTGTAGAGGAGGAGGAAGAAGGTGGCGACGGCGGTGGTGGAAGGAGGAGATGCCATGATTGGGTTGGGAGTTACGTGGAAAATGGTTCACGTGTGTGTGTGATTTAGTACATTTGAAAATGGGGGTTACTTAAGGGCTACGTTCGGGGAAATATACTAAAAGGTTTGTGTTTGGTTTGGTATCAATCAATATTTATATTTGTTTTATTTTATTTGTTTTACTAGGTTATGTACCCATCTAACAACGTAGAGTTAAATAATTTAAACAAATCAAAAGTAATAAGAGTAATGATATTTAGGTTAAGAGCCAAGTTCAAGTACAAATGGAATTTTCGTACGAACTGTACGAATCAAAAGAAAAAAAGGCGGTGACATTTTTGTAATTATAGACAATCCTCTCTTTTTCTTACAAAACCCATGGTACCAACCAGAAAATACCAAATTCATTCTAAAACCCCTAACAAAAAAACCCAAATTAACAACATAATTGAAGACGATCAAGCAAGATGAAGCTCAATATCATCAAAAAAAACTGGAAACCAGAGGTAATACGTGATTTTTATACGATTTTTTTTCCACTTTTCATGCTAAATTTCTAAAAAACAAAAAATAAGATGTTTCTTATTTTTGTTATGAAGAACAAGGTTTCAAGGTTGTAGGCTTTTGAAGCTGTTCTATGTAAAGTACTTTTTGTGAAACTTTGTATAGCATGTTCTATGTAGAGTAATTTTTGTAACACTTGGAGCTGAGAAGGAGACAACATGAATTTGTTTAAAGCAGAGGATCAACAAGAACATGATGAAATGAAAGAAGGATCTGCTAGAAAATTATTCTACTTGTACAATAATTACTCTACACTATAAACAACTGGTGATTACTCTAGAGTATTTATATAGCGTAATTATAACTAGAGTAATTATATAATTACCTTTTCTTCAGTAGTAATGGTTTGGTTTCTAGAGTAATTTTGGAACTAGAGGCTGAATGTTTCTTGTAGAGTAATTTTTGAAGTTGTAAAGTAATTTTTAAAGTAGTTATTGCATATCTTTGTGGAACAATTTGTGAAGTAGTTATGGATTGTTCTGTAGAGTAATCTGCGTTAGTTTAGTATTTTTGTGAAGTAGTTATGTTTTGGTTTCTAGAGTAATTTTGGAAGTACAGACTCAACTTATGTTTTGCTTTTATAGAGAGAGAAAATGGGGTAAGAGAAAGTGACATAAAGTCTGAGAAAAGGAATGCAACAAATAAAAGTTTGTTGTTATTTACAAAAATGCCACCGTCTTTTTTTCTTTTATTCGTACGGTTCATACGATTTTTTTATTTGTATTTGATCTTTTGTCTTAGGTTAAAATGTAAAAAAATTAAAATTAACTTAAAAGTGTATTGCTTATCCGTTAAAATTATTTCAGTGAACTATAATTCATTTTGGAGCTTGACATTGTTGGTAATTTGCGGACTTCAAGTCACAAGTCGGTGAACTTGGGGGATCAATATTGATAAGTTGGTCATAGTTGGTTAAGTTTCCTAATTGTGTTATAATTAGACTAAATGGTGTGGATACGGGGAATAGAATTCGAGGGCTGATTTGGCATTTTGCCCGAAGGGGAACACACCCCCCCCCCCCCCGGATGGGGGATCAGTGAGTTTGGGGGAATTTTACCGTTTCCACCGAAGCTCCTCATTGGCCCATTTTTTTTGAACGTTGGCCCATTTTGGAAAAAATGGTCGTTAGCCTATTTAATTAAAAAAAACAAAAATTCAATCCTTTATAAATAAATCACCACACCCTCATTTTAAACCACCTAACTTTTTAACCATCCACCAATTTTTATAAAACTTATCCATTCTTCACACACAAAAAAAAATATTAATGGATCGAGGGCGTTCAAACCCGCAACACTTTTTTCCGAACACCCCCGCTACTCCTTCAACCCAAGCACCAAACTTTCCCTACCCCACTACACCGCTCGATCCTAGCACATACGGGTTTGGCTGTTTTAGTCAACCACAAAATCCTTGGCAAATGCAAATGCATCAATAACAATAATTTCATATGCAAATGCAACGCCCGGATCAAATGCCAATCTTCCCCGCAAGACCTCAATCACAATCCGAACCCGAACACGATTTCATATACTTAGGCGTCGATGACGAAGTTATTCCCGAAACTCAACCAACCTCAAAAAAAGACACCAAAGGGAAAAAAATGTGCCATTGAAGGAAAGGGTAGTGGTAAGGCGGATAGTGTTCCTTGGACTCAAGTCGAGCTCGAGACCCTAGCACGTGCATGGGTGAATGTGTCTACGGACCCGATAAGAAGTAAGATTTTATCTTTATTTTTTAGGCTTTACAATTTTTTTTTTTTAAATTTAGTAACCGTTTTTTTTGGCCGTATGTTTTTTACATTTATTTTTTAAACTTTATTAACCGTTTTTATTTTTTTTTTTATCACGTGTAGGTACGAATCGAAATCGGGATAGCTTTTGGAACGCTATTTGCGAACAGTTTTTCAAGTTAATGCAACGCAAGCCTTATCGAACCGCTCATTCCGTTAGTACGAAGTTTATGGAGATGAACACCAAATGTCAAGAATTTGCAGGTGTTTATCAACAATGTTGGAACAATAGAAAGACGGGTGAAAACGACGAGAATGTGTTGAACAAGGCGCTTGGGATGTTTTGCAAAAATAAGAAAGGGGGTGGGCGTACATGAGGCCGTATGAGATTTTGAGCGAATGTGACAAATGGAAGTTGGTGCCAAACGAAGTGGCACAAGCAAAAAGAACGAAGACGAGCACCTCGGGAAGTTATAGTGCGGGGGGTCCGATGCTCGTTGTACTATAAATATAAACGATGACCCGGAGTTTGAAGATGATGCTCCAATGCCCGAATCGGAGCGGCCAATTGGAAGAGACCGGGCGAAAAAAGCTGCTTCGAGCTCAAAAGGAAAGGAATCCGGTTCGAAACTAAAAGTGGCCGAAAAAATAGATGCCTTGATTCAAAACTTTAACGATTTTAAGGTGGAGCAAAGGGAAATGTGGAATGAAAGAAAGAAGGAGAAGGAAGAAGCCGCAAGTCTAGAGAGGGAGAAGCTTGAATTGAAGAGGGCACGTCTCGCGTACAATATTTCGCAAGACGAAAAGGCGGAGTTTGCCATGATGGAGAAAAGTCTCAACGGCCTTCCCGAGCAAGAAAGAGCGGTGATGTCGGCGATCAAAGACAAGATCGCGAACAAGTGGCTTGGAAAACGAATGCTTTAGATGTTTTTTTATGTATTTTTCCTGTTATTTTTTAAGTTTCTATGCATTGTAGGTTGTAATTTTTTAAATTTAATGAAGTTAATCTTTATTTTATTTTTTAGAGTTAAATGTCATTTTCGTCCCTGAGGTTTGGCCATTTTTGCAAGTTTCATCCAAAAGTTTATTTTTTCTCATCTTAATCCAAAAGTTTTCAAATTCTTGTTGGTTTCGTCCCACTCGTTAACTCCATTCATTTTTTCTGTTAACTTTTTGCAAAAAGACCAAAATACCCTTATATTCTATATTTTATAGTGTAAAAATACTAAAATACAAATTATTAAAGACCATTTTTTGTTAACAGAAAAAATGGTTTTTCATAATTTATATTTTGATATTTTGGTATTTTCACAATATAAAATATAGAATATAAGGGTAATTTGGTCTTTTTACTAAAAGTTAACAGAAAAAATGAATGGAGTTAACGAGTTGGATGAAACCAGCAAGAATTTGAAAACTTTTGGATTCAGATGAGAAAAAACAAACTTTTGGATGAAACTCGTAAAAATGGCCAAACCTCAGGGACGAAAATGGCATTTAACTCTAATTTTTACTATTTTTATTTATTTTTTACGGTTTTATTTTTTTACGGTTTTTTTTTATTTTTTACGGTTTTTTACATTTAAAAATAATAATTATGAAATATAAAATATATAATTAAATAAAAAGGAAAAAGAATTAAAAAAGGAAGGGGAAATGGGGAGTTAGGGGAAACCATTTCCAAACTTTGGGGGAGAAAATGGGGGAAATGATCAACAAGAGTCTAGAGAAACCGAGTTATGGTTTAAGAGTCTGTAATCAGTTTTTGAGTTATATTTTCTGATTAATATATTGGAGAGTTATTCCATTCGCGTTCGTGTTCGTGTTCTTATTATCGATTCTTGGACTTGAATTGGTATCAGAGCCAAGTTCAATCGTCGATATCAAACAGGTACCCGGGTTCTTAATCGGTGCGTCAGAGCAGCGGCGTGGTACTGATACGGTGACGGGCAACGATTAGGTTGTTCGTGCGGCAGCAAGAGGACCATCAACGAATACGAATATTGTACAACGGTTGTTGTATTTGTACGTAACCAGAACCAGGGAGCTTGCTTGGAGCCATCCTACGCTACAATCGGGGATAGGTTGGTTTCTGATTGGGGTCGTTTGTTTGTGTTCGTTCAAAATCAACAGAGACGTGTGATTGAAGTTCAATCAGAACACGATCTGTGGAAGGTGGTTAGCACACAGGAGCTTGAAGTTGGCGATTAAATTCAAAGTCTCAAAAGTCCAAGTGTTGGTTTTTGGATGATTGAAGGCTCACGCAAGTTGAAACGGTTAATTTCTTTTTTGTGCTGAAACGAAATCCTTGTGTGATTAAAGAATAAGAAAGTTACATAAGTCAAAAGAGGTTTATAGTGGTTACAAGGAATAAAAGGCGAATTATCTATTTCTTTGAAACAATTAGATCATAAGAAATAAAAAAAAAGTGTTTTATTTTTTTTTCTTACGGTTAAAGAAAAAAATTGACTGAAAAAATAAAATAAGTTGGTTTGTTTTTTCATTGTTGGTTCAACAATTTTTGCGAGAGGGATTCACGATCAGTGTTGCAAGCAAACGGGTTTGGTTTTAAAAAGTGGTTTGGGACTAATCTATTTGTAGTTGTTTAAACGAACTCGGGCAAGGGGCTCTACATCGTTAACTTACAAGAGACGAGGTAAGACGGCGGATGGTGATAAACAGATTGTTCCTGTCAAAGAAAACAATTCGGCTAATCTCATATGTCACATGTTGTTAAAGACGAATTATACAACATGGAGTATGAGAATGAAGGCGATCTTTAACGTGTATGGAGTTTGGGATCAAATTGAACCAGGAACTGCTTTGGATGCAAAGAAAAACAACATGGCGATAACGTATTGTTTCAGGCTATACCCGAAGATCAGATTTTACAAGTCGGTAATCTGACTACGGCGAAGGAGATGTGGGATGCACTAAAGACCCGTAATCTCGGGGCTGATCGGGTGAGAGAAGCACGGTTACAGTCATTGATGTCAGATTTTGAAAACTTGAAGATGAAAGACCATAGTTCAGTTGATGAGTTTGCAAGTTTATTATCTGGGTTGGCATCAAAATCGGCTTATTTGGGTTCTACGATTGATGAATCCAAACTCGTGAAAAAGTTTCTAAATGGACTACCGAGGAAGTTCATTCACATGGTTGCTTCGATCGAACAAGTTGTTGATTTGAAGACGATTACTTTTGATGATGTGGTAGGACGATTAAAAGCATACGAAGAACGGATAAAAGATGAGGAGACTCAAGAGAACAACTAAGGTAATTTGATGTTTACTAAAACCGAGTCCTCACGTAATAGTTGGAACCGTAAATCGTATAAAGGGAAAGGAAGGGACCAAGGTAGAGCTGAAGATCGGGATGATGTGGACCAAGATGGCGGTCAAAGTCGAGATGGTCAAGATCACAAGCCAAAACAGACGGTTTAAGAGTTAACGAGTTGGACGAAACCAGCAAGAACTTGAAAACTTTTGGATTCAGATGAGAAAAAACAAACTTTTGGATGAAACTCGTAAAAATGGCCAAACCTCAGGGACGAAAATGGCATTTAACTCTAATTTTTACTATTTTTATTTATTTTTTACGGTTTTATTTTTTTACGGTTTTTTTTTTATTTTTTACGGGTTTTTACATTTAAAAATAATAATTATGAAATATAAAATATATAATTAAATAAAAAGGAAAAAGAATTAAAAAAGGAAGGGGAAATGGGGAGTTAGGGGAAACCATTTCCAAACTTTGGGGGAGAAAATGGGGGAAATGATCAACAAGAGTCTAGAGAAACCGAGTTATGGTTTAAGAGTCTGCAATCAGTTTTTGAGTTATATTTTCTGATTAATATATTGGAGAGTTATTCCATTCGCATTCGCGTTCGTGTTCGTGTTCTTATTATCGATTCTTGGACTAAAGACATTAGGTTTCTTCCTAAGCCTAAGTATTTAACCTTGAGTATATAATCATTTAATACGGAAATACGAAGCATATTTAATTTGTGTTAAATCAAATAAACTAATGTAAATTGATTTATTTTATTTTATTTGTTCAGAAAATTAAGAAAGTTTCACAAAAGCTTAACTAATTACATTGTGTTGCTACTAAATTGTTTATTTTTACTTTTGAACTAATATTAACATCTAAAAATCATAACCAAACCAGCAATAATAAAACTTAATAATTATTTGTCAAACATTATAGCAAATGTAGTTTTAAACTTATAGTGAAAGACCAAATTATTATTATGGTTTAATTTAAGGTACACGATTTAAATTCAAATTAATTACATATAAATACGTTATTTAAAAAGAATCAATATTTCTATTTCTATTAATAGTGTTTACTTCATTTAATAAATAAACATTTTCGAGGTATGTCCAATAATTTACTTCTAATTTTGTATTAAAATAAAATTATATAAGTTGATTTATAAAAACATAGTATATTTTTTTAATAATCATAGTTGTAAAATAAATTATTAAAAACGGAATAATGCGGATTATTAAATAAAGAAACAAATTAAAATAATGTTATTGTTTTGAATATGAAATGAGAGACTTAATGAAGAAATATCATGTGTCCCTCGTGTATTTTTTTTTTATTAATATAGTTAGAATTAAAAAAGAAGGATTTTGTTGGGTCTGAATTAGTTTAGTTTATCAATTAGGAATTCTTTGGGTCATTTTCTTCTACCGGAGGGATTAGTTGTTATTTAAGATAGTTATGGATGAGAGAAATGAGTTGCATAACATAGAATGTATATGCATTATTGATTAATAAGTTTGGGCAATTATATATGTTAAAAAGACCTATACTTGTTACCTATAATTATTTATATTCTTATACATGTTATTGTTCTATTACATGTTGGATACATGGCTGGATGCTGCTGGACTTGTAGATGGATACATGGATGCTACTGGACCTGTAGATGGATATGTTGCTGGGCTTGTAGATGTACGTGCTTGTAGATGGATGCAGCCCAATAGTAGATAGAAGAATGGGCTTACATACTATCATAAGCCCAAGCCCATAAGTGGTCAAAGATATTATATCAGAGATGATCAGGATCGTTCATTTATTCACGATCCATGTGATATTGATCCTACGGCTCTTAGTGACTCTTTTTGTGCTTCTTGTATAGAAGCTTCTAGTCGTAGTATAAAAGCTATCTATTGTATCTGATTAGGGTTTCAGCTCATATTGTTATTCGTGTAGTCTCTCTCATATCTTAGGCGATTAGGGTTTGTTACATCTTCTGCACTTATTCATCTCGAATAAGTGATTAGGTCAGCTGTTAAATCCAGTCTAGTCTTGGTGATCTTGTATTTGATTTCTTCATAGATATTTAGAGAGATTATTAATCTGTTGAGTCTGTAACAGTTTTGTTTTTGATAATAAAGTCTTTTAGAAGTTTTTCTTTCTTTATTATCATGTCAGATTCATCATCATTTGACATGGTATCAGAGCTATGCTCTGGTCATTAATCTGAGCCTGCTTCCGTTTGTTGTTAGTTCTTGTGTCTGGCTCTTGAAGATCAGATCTGAATCTATAGATCTGATTCTTCTATCTGTATTGATCTACAGATCTGTTATATTTTTTGATCTGGTCTGTAGATCTGGTTCTCTGGTCGATTGTGCTTGATTCTGGTTGGGATCTGGAGCTTGTGGCTGTGGATTAGAGCTATCTGGATCTGGTTCTTGCTGAAGGACTCGGTGGACTATTTGCTAAACAAGGATTCTTGGATTATCTCTATTGCTCTCTGGTTCGAAACCCTAAGTGAAGGTTTCGAACTACGAGTTTTCTGGTGAGATCGTTCCATCTTATTCTCTTTTAATTCTTGTTGTCAATAATTAGTCTATAATAGTTGTGTCTCATTCAGTCTGTGTGTCTAGGCATATCTTGGCCGGGTTAGGGGGACCGGTTTGTTGTATACAGGGAGAGCCATACCGTGTCTTTCTGTGCATCTTACGTGTTGCATTTATTTGAGTTGGTCATTGTTGTGTACTGTGAGTCCAGTATTGTTTTACAACTGTGTGACTACTTGTTGTGTTTTTATCTTGTAAGTACTTAGTTGAGTATTTTGATCTAGGAAACCAGACTCCCAAGTTAAGACATGTCCAGGCACCTTTGAGTGATGACCCTGGAATCTTGATCACTGGCTTGGTTTCGTCTGTAGAGTACTTGTGTGTGGTTTTTCTTTTAGTTCATTTTCTTGATACTCTCTGTACTTGTGTTTGATTGTGTTTGATTGTTTGCTTATCCTGTGTTCACCATGTCTGATGATACTAGTAGTAGTGATGCTAGTGAGGGTCGTATTATAGCACCAACCTTGGTAAGTAAATTGGATGCTAGTGACCCTCTATATCTTCACCCTAGTGATTCTGCTAACTTGAATATTGTAAGTATCAAACTAAAAGGAACTGAGAATTACAATGTTTGGGCTAATGCCATGATTCTTGCATTACAAGTTAAAAATAAACTTGGTTTTATAAATGGAGATTGCATTAAACCTGATACTGATCTTGTTTTAGAAAAACAGTGGGATAGGTGTAACTCTGTAGTTTTAACTTGGATTTTAAACTCTGTCTCTGAAGAGCTATACCTAGGACAGGTCTATTCCGAACTTGCCTCTGAAGTTTGGAAGGACTTGAAAGAAACTTATAATAAAGTTGATGGATCAGTTGTCTTTGACTTGCATCTAAAAATTAATTCATTTAAACAAAATGGTTTATCTGTTGCTGATTATTATCACAAGTTAAATGTAATGTGGAAACAACTAGACCAGATACTTCAACTGCCTTCTTGTACCTGTAGTGCCTCAAAAGAGTTTAATAACTATAGTCATATGATAAAGTTGATGCAGTTTTTAATGGGTTTAGATGATGGATATCAAACTATTAGGACAAATTTACTTACAAAAGATTCCTTACCAACAGTAAAGGAAGCTTTTGCAGTAATATCTAGGGAAGAGTCTCACAAAAACTCTTCTAGTAGTTCTAGTCATACAGTAAACTTTTTTGCAAAAACTAATCAGCCAATTGAGACTAATAGAAAAAACTCCAAGGGGGCAAACCAATCTCTCAAATGCACTCACTGTAATAAGTCTGGTCATTTGGTTGACAAGTGCTTTGAGATAATTGGTTATCCCTCTTGGATGAGGTCTAGAGGCAATTCAGGAAAAAAGGCAGTTGGAACTAACACTAGTTCAAACAATGCTAATGTATCTGTTCCTTCTTTAACTAGTGATCAATTGTCTAGGCTACTGAGTTTGTTGAATGATAAGCCAAGTGATGGTGCTCCTAATTGTAATGTGTCAGGTAGTCCTTTTTGTGCTACTTCTGTGTGTTCTAGAATAGTTTGTTTTATTAGCAGTAATGGTAAACTAAGGGGTATTGGGTGGATAATTGATTCAGGAGCACATCATCTTCTAGATATACTACTCTGTTAATCCCACTTTCTACATATACATACATATACAAAATTTGTATGTGTATTTAGTTGTTAACTATACAACACTTTATGTACTTAGCAATTCCACAACCTATATAAGAGAAAACTTAGGGAGGGCGGAAACATAATTTTAGATGCAGCGCTACCCTTAACCACTCAACCCATAAAAAACAAAAAACCTTCACTCTCAATCCATCCGTAGTCTAAACCCGTGAAACATACCAGCCCCCACTACCCCTGCTAACGTAGGTTGTGTTACCGGGGTTGTGGCGTACTGGCCCCATTTGTAGGTAGCGCCCCGCTCTCCCTAATACATGAAACAAGTCAATACATTTGAGTTTCATAATATGCAATTTTAACGCTTTCATGCAACTAAAGGCTTATTTATGTGTTATTTTTGCTTACCTTATAACGCATCATTTTATGATGCGTAAATGATGATGAAAACTTAGAAACTAAGTAAAATCTTATCCTATCGAATTAAAAAAGAATTAAACTGTAATTATGCACAAGGTGCAATCCAAAACCATATATCTTTATGAAATATGTATCGCTAAGAAGAAAAAAACAAATTGAAAGACTAAAACTAGATTCATATAAATTTATTTTGAGTATATATTGTCAAATGATGATGAATCTGACATGATAATAAAGAAAGAAAAACTTCTAAAAGACTTTATTATCAAAAACAAAACTGTTACAGACTCAACAGATTAATAATCTCTCTAAATATCTATGAAGAAATCAAATACAAGATCACCAAGACTAGACTGGATTTAACAGCTGACCTAATCACTTATTCGAGATGAATAAGTGCAGAAGATGTAACAAACCCTAATCGCCTAAGATATGAGAGAGACTACACGAATAACAATATGAGCTGAAACCCTAATCAGATACAATAGATAGCTTTTATACTACGACTAGAAGCTTCTATACAAGAAGCACAAAAAGAGACACTAAGAGCCGTAGGATCAATATCACATGGATCGTGAATAAATGAACGATCCTGATCATCTCTGATATAATATCTTTGACCACTTATGGGCTTGGGCTTATGATAGTATGTAAGCCCATTCTTCTATCTACTATTGGGCTGCATCCATCTACAAGCACGTACATCTACAAGCCCAGCAACATATCCATCTACAGGTCCAGTAGCATCCATGTATCCATCTACAAGTCCAGCAGCATCCAGCCATGTATCCAACATGTAATAGAACAATAACATGTATAAGAATATAAATAATTATAGGTAACAAGTATAGGTCTTTTTAACACCCCCCCTCAATTTGATTTTCCTTGATTAAATGGGTCAAACATGTGAAGTTGATTACACAGATCAATATGTTGATAAACCAACAACCCTTTGGTAAAAACGTCTGCCAGTTGACTTTGAGAGTCAACTTTTACAGTTTTAATCACACCATTAGCAACTAGATCTCTTAAAAAATAAAGATCGATACCAAAATGTTTCGTTTTTTCATGACACACTGGGTTGGCTGCAATAGCAATCGCAGCATTGTTATCACACCAAAGTTCCACAGGTGTTTGAACAACCACCTGCAGTTCACTTAAAATATCTTTTAACCAAATTACTTCGCATGCACCGGCACACATTGCACGAAATTCTGCCTCAGCAGAGGAACGTGACACGGTAGATTGTTTCTTACTCTTCCAGGTTATCAAATTGTTACCTAAAAAGACACAAAAGCCCGTAACTGACCTCCTAGACTCTAGACACTTACCCCAATCAGAGTCAGAAAAAACTTTAAGACTAAGAGACCCTGATTTCGAAAATAAGATGCCTTTTCCAGGGGCACTTTTCAAATATCTAAGAAGTCTCTTTGCAATCTTTAGATGACAACTTTTGGGTTTATGCATGTATTGACTTAGGAAATGGACAGTATAAGCGATGTCAGGACGTGTATGAGATAAGTAAATCAATTTGCCTACCAATTTCTGGTAACCAGTAATGTTTTCCAGAAATTTTTCATCACTACACATCATATTGTTAACTGTGTGACTTGGTTCAATGGGATTCCCCACAGGCTTACAGCCTGTCATACCATACTCGGCTAACAACTCTATGCAATATTTACGTTGGGTTAAGCATATACCATGACTATCATTAACTACCTCTATACCTAAGAAATATTTTAATGTACCAAGATCCTTAATTAAAAACTTGGTTTTTATGGCAGATTTAACCTTTTCTATTTCAGAGACAGAGTTTCCAGTCATTATGATATCGTCAACATACACTAAAAGCACTATAAACACAGAATGATGATTTTTAACAAACATAGACACATCAAACTTGCTTTGAACAAACCCAATATCACACAAAGTAGACACAAGTTTAGCATTCCACATTCTCGGGGCTTGTTTAAGCCCATATAGAGATTTATTAAGTTTGCATACTTTGTTATTATTTTCAACATTACCAAACCCTTCAGGAATAGACATGTATACATCTTCCTTTAAATCCCCATATAAGAACGCATTATTAATGTCAAGTTGGAAAATTTTCCAATCTTTTTCAACAGCTAATGAAATTACACACCTAATAGTAACTAATTTCACCACAGGTGAGAAGGTTTCGTCAAAATCTATACCCTCTTTTTGACTGAAACCTTTAGCTACCAACCTAGCTTTAAATCTCTCAATTTCACCACTAGCTTTGTATTTTATCTTAAAGATCCATTTACAACCTATCTTACTCCTACCCTTGGGTAAATCGACTATGTCCCAAGTGTGGTTCCTATGAAGAGCTTCCAACTCTTCATTCATGGCTTGGACCCAATTAGGATCCCTAGAAGCCTCAAAGTAAGACCTAGGCTCAACACTTTTGTTAAGTGTGACAGCAAAACACCTATTACTTAATGACAGATTAGAATAGTTAAGGACACTTTCTAACCCATATTTTACCTTACCTTCTACTATAAAATCATTAAACCTATTGGGAAGATGAGTTCCCCTACTGGATTTTCTAATAATGGAATCAGATACACCAAGTGTATCACCCTCAGAATTAGAATTATGATCAAGTTCAGTAAGCACAAGCCCTGCCGTATCAGGATCAGGACTACTAGTATTAGGTTGCTTGTTGGAAGCCTTACCTACAATACTAGAGTCTTCAGACCCTGATTGCTGGGTCAATTGTGTTCCTAAATCTACATTTTCTGTCCCGGCATCAGAAAATCCCTTTCCCGCATCATCGGGATCATTTACACCTTGGGTTTCTGATTCTGTGTTTTCAAAATAGTCAAAAAAGTTAAGATTTGTAATACTGGGGGGACTTGATGGGATTGGGTGCTCACAAATGCGCAGAGCATACCCAAACCCGGAATTCAGCCCGTGGAAGATCTTCACGCGCACGAAAGAGGTTAATCCGTATATCAAAGCATTAACTACTTTCCTATCATCACGGAGTGATATCAGCGAAGCAGCAACGACTCTCCTACAATCGCGGAGAGATACCCGCGCGCGTAAGCGATAAAAGCGGTAATCGTTCCATGTTTCCTTATTTATTGCTATATCTTAACTACTTTACTAATATAATCCTTGGGTAGTGGAGACAACCCTAATCGGGCCTGGCCCATTATGATTAGGGTTCTGGGTAATGGTGGCATACGTCCACCTCTATATAAGGGATCATCTCCTTAATAGAGAGGACACTTTTTGGCTAACCCTAAGAGCTATCACACTTGATAGTATCCCCATTCACCCCCGTTTTTGTTATAAACTACTACCTTGTGTAGTTGTCTCCCTACCCACTCGATCTTTATTGCAGGTTACCTCAATCCAGGAAGTGCTAGTGAAGGATCAATCCTGTGGTTGCATCTAGACTATCATCCTTACAAGGAGGTTAGGCTATTTGTTTCTTCATTGGCGCCATCCCTTACGGTCTACCAATCTTTCAAACTAGTGCAAATGGATTCTGGAACTGAACAACGTGCTGATCCCACCAATGTCGACGATGGGGTTCAAGCAAATCAAGACACTATTGCACCAACAACGGTGACAAAGAACGTGAATCAGAGACAGGCTACCACTACCTTCCCAATGTTTGCACCAAGAAAGTCTGCGGTAGCAGCACAAAAGAAAGCGGCTGAAGAGCCTGTCGAAGATCTGGAAGAATGGTTGGCTCAAGAAAATGCCAAGACTATAGCAGAATACCAGAAAAGACTAATAGCAAAAGCTAGGTTGGAAGCAAGAAAAACCTTGAATTTCGATGCTGAAGACGACTCTCAAAACGAAGAACAGCCAGCTTTTCGTCATACAGCTAAACCCCGCCAGGCGGTACGTGGTGGAGAACGTGGTAAGATTACTCACGTTCAGGACCACGTCAACCTGACTGGGGAACCTGATGGTTATGAATCCGAGAATGAGATCAACTCTGATCGAGCTGAGAGGCCACGAAACAAGTCTGTGGCTAGCAACCAGCCCCACCCAGACGATGATTTACATAAGCCATACCGCCCAAAAACATTTGCGGAAAGATCCAAATTCTGCGCAAGAATCGCATTGGCACCTATGCCAGTTGAATGTAAATTGCCAAATACGATTGGCAAATATGATGGTCTGCGCGATCCGGATGACCATCTGCACGCATTCGATTGCGCAGGCAGCTCTAAACCATGGCCGGTTCAAGCTTGGTGCCATCTGTTTGTTCAAACCTTAACAGGTGCGGCAAGGGTATGGTACGAAAGTTTACCGGTCGGAAGTCTTGTCGACTTTGATGATCTGATCAAGAAATTCAAAAATCACTTCTCCCATCTGAGGAAACACAAGAAGGACAAGGCTCAGATTCTGTTGTGCTCCCGGAAGGATAATGAGAGCCTGGAAGATTACATCATACGATACAATAAGGAAGCCCTACAATTGGGGTGTGGCGAAGAGCTCACCAGAGCCGCATTTATCCACGGAGTGCGACATGATGATCTCATGAGATGTCTGACGGGAAAAGATGGTGTGCCTGACGCATGGGATGAGCTGATAGAAGCAGCAAAGACATATGCGTCGTCAGAACGATCGTTTACACGCTCGAAAAATTTTTATCATAACAACAATCAGGGTACGAGCACGTACGACAAAGGCAAGGGAAAGCAATCGGTATGGTCAAGAATTTCGGGTTCCGCGGACGAAGGGAAATACTCTTCGGGACAAGACGCGCGGCAACTCCTCAATAACAAGCACTCACGAGATTCGAAACCGCCAAGCAAGAAGAATTACGATTGGACACCACTGTCCAAAACACCTTCGGAAGTGTTGAAGACCGAACAAGTTCAGTTCCCTAAACCCAGGGAACTCAGTCAAGATCGGAGGAACGTTGACACGTCAAAGTATTGTGAGTATCACGAAGATTATGGCCATCTTACGGACAATTGTTATAGTCTAAAGATGGAGATTGAGAAGGCAATCAAGTCAGGCCAGCTCTCACATCTAGTGAAGAATGTAAGGAAAAAATCCAGAGATCCGCAAGGAGATGCGGATGCTAGTAACAAGAAGATAAAGAACCTCAATGCGCATTATGCACAACGCTCGGGTCGTCATAATTGCTACATGACTCATCACCGGGGTCAGAAGAAAAGGTCTTACTCGACCACACAGGATGATTCCTGGAAGGAGGCACCGGTCGTTATGCCACGCGTCAAGGGAGGTGCATCTGCCACAACACCATTGATCATCACAGGAATTATTGGACATTATCGAACAAGATACATGTTCCTCGATAATGGCAGCAGTACTGACATCATGTATCGGCAGTGTTTTGATCAATTAGATGCCGAAGACAAAGAGAAGCTGGTGCCGACCACAGAGCCAATATCCGGGTTCATACATGAAGTGATCATTCCATTGGGTATACTCACACTCCCTGTCACATGGACAGACGGACAACTCTCCCTCACGGAGACATGTGACTTCATGGTATTGCCAGTGACTTCATCACATGACGTCCTCATAGGGAGAGAAGGTTTGGCTAAATTCAATTGCAATGCGTCCACACCACACCAGATGGTTGGCTTCCCGACGCGAGGAGGAGTGGCTTTCATACGTGGAAACAAAAATTGCCACGTAACAGAAACATGTAAGCCTCCCAAGATAATGAAGCCAGCGGACCGTACTGATCCGGAAAAATGGGTTATCAACCCTAAATTCCCAGATCAGACGGTTGTCATAGGCCCAGTAATCTCTGACACCATACGCACGCACTTGAAGCAATTGTTAATTAAAAATATGGACGTCTTCGCATTTCAACCCGCAGACATGGTAGGCGTTCCGCGACACATAGCGGAGCACAGGCTTAACGTCTATAGGTCCGTCGAACCAGTCGTCCAGAAGAAGCGCAGTATGGGGCCAGAGAAAACAAAGGCCATGAATGAGCAAGTAGAAGAGCTATTAGCTGCAGGCATCCTGCGGAAGACAAGATACCAAACTTGGGTCGCAAACCCAGTCATGGTCGGAAAGTCAAATGGAGGCTGGCGGATGTGTGTGGACTACAAAGACTTAAACAAAGCATGTCCAAAGGACTGCTACCCGCTCCCCGAGATTGACTTAAAGGTGGACTCCCTGGCACCGTTCAGATTCAAGTGTTTCCTGGATGCGTATAAAGGGTATCATCAAATCCAGATGGCTAAGGAAGACGAAGATAAAACGTCTTTCCGCACGGATACAGGAACTTATTGTTATACCAAAATGCCATTTGGATTGAAGAACGCGGGAGCCACGTACCAGCGTTTAATGGACAATGCGTTCAACAAACAAATCGGGGTCAATCTCGAAGTCTACGTGGATGATTTGGTCATCAAAAGTACAGAAGAGGACCAAATGTTGCTAGACATTCAGAAGACTTTTGATCAACTCCGCGCAGTGCGAATGAAGCTCAATCCGAGCAAGTGTTCTTTTGGAATGGAGGAGGGCAAGTTCTTGGGAGTGATTGTAACCAAAGATGGTTTCCGAGCAAACCCGGACAAAGTACAAGCAATCGAGAGAATGCCGTCTCCATCTTCTATCAAGGAGGTCCAGACACTCATGGGACGTTTAGTGGCTTTGAACCGTTTCCTTTCAAACTATGCGTCCAAGTCATTCCCTTTTGTAAACACACTGAAAAGCTGTCTCAAAAAATCCAACTTTAAGTGGACCAATGAGGCCGAGGCCGCATTTCAAGAAATGAAAGCATGCTTGAGCCATTTGCCCGTTCTCACAGCTCCCCTTCCGAAAGAGCCATTGACATTGTATTTATCCGTAACGGACAAGGCAATTGGTGCTGTTCTTGTGGTTGATCGAAAGGGCGTCCAAACGCCGGTATATTACGTCAGCAGAACTCTACTCGATCCAGAGACTCGATACTCAATGATGGAAAAGTTGGTGCTAGCATTGGTGCACGCGTCACGAAGACTGCGAAGATATTTCCAAGGACACCCAATTATCGTCCTGACAGATTTTCGCATCAATGACATCTTGCGCAAGCCAGAATTGTCGGGACGATTGGCCAAGTGGGCCATTGAGTTGGGAGAACACACGATCGAGTACAAGTCAAGAACATCATTCAAAGGGCAGATCCTTGCGGACTTCGCCGCGGAAGTTCCTGCCGAAAGCGTCACCGAGTGCCAACAGGCACATATCACAACTCCTAATGCAGAGTCAGCGGAGAAATGGGAGTTATACACCGATGGAGCATGCAATGATGATGGTGCTGGAGCAGGTTTGCGCTTAGTTACACCAGAAGGGAAGGATTTCACGTATGCAATTCGCCTAAACTTCCCAACAACAAACAACGAGGCGGAATACGAGGCGTTGCTTGCGGGATTGCGAATTGCGAAAAAAATGGGTGTACAACACTTAGACGCCCACGTCGACTCTCAGCTCGTTGCTAATCATATCGACGGTTCATATGAAGCACGTGAAGCATCCATGATCCTGTACTTGGAACAAGCCAAAGCCCTCATGCGGGACTTCGCATACTGCAAGATCCACCACATCAAGAGGAGTCAAAACAAACCAGCGGACGCGTTAAGCAAGCTGGCATCCACTGTTTTTGATCATTTAGCAAAGGATGTGCGAGTGGAAGTTTTGGCTAGCCCGTCCGTGTCTCAAAAACAGGTCAATGTCACACAGATCGGAGCAACATCTTGGATAACTCCAATCCGGGCTTATCTCACAAACGGGACACTCCCAGACAACAAGGCAGAAGCTCGTAAATTACAAAACAGAGCATTGCATTACCAAGTTATCGATGGCATATTGTACCGCCGTTCTTACCTAGGGCCATTGCTACGATGTGTTGACTCCGCAGAAGCCACTTACCTTATCAAAGACATACATGAAGGGTCCTGCGGCCTGCACGCTGGCCCTAGGATGGTGGTAGCAAAGCTAATGAATGCGGGTTATTACTGGCCCGGAATGCACAGGGATGCCGAGATGGAATTGCGCAAATGCAAGTCTTGCCAACGTCATGCTCCAGGAACGTTACGCCCAAAGAACAATTTGATACCTGTAACCGCTGCATGGCCTTTTCAAAAGTGGGCCATCGACCTCGTGGGTCCATTTCCCACAGCTCCAGGAAACGTCAAGTATCTGGTGGTCGCAATTGATTATTTCACCAAATGGGTGGAAGCCAAGCCTTTGGCCTCCATCGATGGAAAAAGCATTAAAAAATTCATTTGGGAGTTTATCATATGTCGTTTTGGGTTACCTATGGAGATCGTCAGTGACAACGGCACACAATTTGCAGACCAACACTTACAAGAATGGCTATCTTCCATGAATGTTAAGCAGATATTCACCTCGGTAGCACATCCGCAAGGTAATGGACAGGTCGAGCGCGCGAACAGAAGCGTGGTAGAAGGCATCAAGACTAGACTTGGAACGAAACGCACCGGTTGGGTGGACGAACTCCCTCATGTCTTGTGGGCCAACCGCACATTATCCAAGACAAGTAACGGAGAAACCCCGTTTAGCCTTACGTACGGAACAGAAGCTGTCATTCCTGCGGAAATGTATTGTGCGTCTCCGCGAATCTTACTGACAAACCACCAAGACAACGACACGGAGCTAAAACTCAATCTAGACCTACTAGATGAGCGAAGAGACATGGCCGCCGTCAGAGAGGCCAACTACAAAAAACAGCTTGAGCGATACTACAACGCAAAAGTGAAGGCAGAGGTTTTCCGCGTGGGGGATTACGTTCTCCGCAACAACGAGGCATCCGGCGCAGAAAAGTCAGGCAAATTGGCACCAAACTGGGAAGGGCCATACATAATTCAAGAAGTGCTGGGGAAGGGCGCTTATGCCTTGGAGCGCTTAGATGGCACCCCCATTCCACGCACATGGAACGCGGCCCAACTGCGCAAGTGTTATTTATGAAGTATTTTATTCGGTCTGTAATAAACAATGGCTATGACCATTTCGTTTTTAATAAAAGAATTTTTAGTCTATTTTATTTTCTTTGATCTACAAGCAATGCCAACGACGGTCAAGACACACATTTCATTAAGCAAAACAGTGGCGTACTTACATATTATCACCAGTTCAAAAGAAACACACAAAAGAGGTGATTAAAGCCAACACAATACATGCACCTAAGGCTATGTAGCAAAACATTACAAAAGGAAAGAAATATCAAGTTGCATGCTGCCAACCGGTGGCAGTTCGACGAAGCCTTAACTTGGGAATCTTGGGGTGATCTTGGAGCTCACTTAGTTGCTTCATCTTCACCGGAACCCCAAGCGACCCACTCTTCACCGGTTGGTCCACTTGGTAATCTTCAGTGAACAACAGATAACCACAGTAAGTAGCTAGTTGGTGCATGGGAGTTGGAGGTACCTTGATCACAGGGGGATGATCAGCAAGTGACAGCATCCCTTGCAAGGCTTCAACTTCAGCTTTGGAGATTCTTAATGGAGAAGCCATGAAAGAAATTGGTAAAAGATAAAAAGTTAATGGGAAAATGCTAATCCATGGTTAACCTTTTATAGAAAAAAACAAGAGGGGTCATTAATTACCATTAATGGTTAATACTCAAGTGCGGATGTCAACAGTCACATCAGTCAGCTGCAGCGCCGCCAAAAAACTGACAGATGACATCAGCAGGACAAGTGGCACCACATTTTTCCAAGGCTGACGTCATCTAATCATCATGGCAGTTCAACAGTTACACTTAACACAAAGAATTAATTATCTAAACTTGGCATAACAAGGCATGAGAAAACATCCAATTGTTCAAGTACAAAAAACACAAAGCAAAGGAGTTTGACACATTACAATGGAAGCTAATTATAGTCTATCAGATCTATGTAAGTGTCATCGTCTGCCTCCTCATTCTGCGCGCCAGACCCGGCAGCAGCATTGGACGATTCACCTCCTCCTTGTGCAGCGGCCTTCCGCATCTCTTCTTCTTTACGCTCTTTCTCTTCGAGCTCTGCACCAAGACGATCAGATTCTTCAAAATATCCGCGCAGCTGACCTATTGGGTCATCCGTCTTCAGGCAATGATCAACCACGTCGAAGACATCGAATGTGAGAGCCTCAAACTCCTGCTGCGCAACAATGGCTTCCTCTTCATAAGGTTTGCCAAAATGCTCTCCATCTTCAAAAGCCAAACCGGCCGCATGGTGATGATAGCCTTCAACAAACCCTTCCTGTAGGCCCACGCGTACGCTGACGTTTAACATCATCATCTGACTCTGTGGCCTCGTCATCCTCTCTAGCAACAGTAGAGCTGGAGGCCACCTTCTTCCCTTTACGAGAGTCTTTCCGCTGACGCTTCGGACCCGCACCTAAGGAAAGGCATAAAACAAGGTTCAAACTTCATACATACTTTGATAACATATGACATCATGTACCTGAACAAGACATCTTCTTACGACCTGGGGAAGTTTCATCCGGTCCACTCCCGGTCTTCTTGACTGGGCAAATCCCTGCGCCTGTAACAAAGGGCACGCGGGTCAGAGTTTGCAATGCGTGGAAACACGACGCACCCTTTTTCGGCGCAGGAATCTCCCACAGTAAAGGGCAAGACATATTATATTGAATATTGAGAGGTAGTATAGGATGTAACCTGTGCGCGTATAGTGTTGAGGAGCATCCTTGAGTTGTGGCATCAAAAAATTCCGCGCCAGCCGCTCAATCACTGTGGGAGTTCCTTGGGGCAAAGCAACATACTTCAGTTTAGCAGATCCCCGGGCATCGAACAGATCGAACTTTGTCATTCCTACAAGGACATAGACATAAAGTGTAAAAACAAGAATGAAAGACAGAGGCAATGGAGAAGAAATTCACGTGTACTTACTAGCATCAACAGCGGTGGGTTCTTGCCCCTCCGGGTTACCTAAACGGCTGAGCCCTAGCATCACAAGTACGCCCTCTGGGCACTTCTCCATAGACAACGGAGTGGAATGGGCACATAGAGTGTCATACCACGGTTGGCTGTTGTAATCTTTCATAGGTGGGAACTCCGCAATCCTTTCCTTCACCCCAATACTCATCCATTGCATGGCCGCGGGAATCACCCCTCGGTGGATATAGAAAAACTTTTCTTTCCAGTCGTACATTGATTTGGGACTCTCTGAGACAATCTGTGTCCGACTTCTACGTGGAGCCACACTGTACCACCCGTGTCCACCACGGGCCTCCTCAAGAACGTAAAACACGTTTAACATATCAAAGGATGGCTCCAGGTCGAGCGACCGACAGGTCGCTTCAAAATGCACAAGTCTGGACAACCCAAACGGAGTCATTTGAGTTGGATGAACCCCATATTTCATAAGGGTACTCACCAAGAACTTCATAGTGGGAAGACGAAAACAGCACCGGGAAAAGAACGCTTCATACAGAGTAATCTTACCAGGGGGAGCGTCCAACGCTGTCTTACCAGCAGCAGGAAGTTCAGGCTCCCACTCAGCCTCAATTCCATATTGATCGAGGAATGAGGAGAAAGAAGAGGCATCCCACTTGACAACGGTTGTGGAAATGCCCTTCTCGGTTTTTTCAGTCATCTTGGTCAAATCAGCAGTGCCAGATGCTTCTTGAGACATTCTTGATGATTGAGTAAAGATAACGGCTAATCAGAAAGAGAAAGAGAAGAAGGGAAGTTGGGAGATTTGCAATGAAAAGTGTGAGAACGGTGTGGTTTGAAATATTTTGAAATCCTTTTATAGGGTGGGCTATAACTGCCATTGACGTCAGCATGGGAAAGTGGAAACGTTTTCTCAAAACGACACGTGGCTATGAACAGCTAATTTGACTGCACACGCGCGCATCACGCGCTAAGCCACGCGCTTGACACAGCTGTCTACAATAACCGATGGGACGCTCACTGACACAAGTATAGCTTGTGGCAGACGCTAACCGCCATCCTTTACTCATTATTCAACAGCTGTCCTATGCTGCAGAGCCACGTAAGCACAACGCGGAGATTCAACGTCAAATTCAAGTACCGTTCTCCGCTCTCCGCAGGACAAATGCTCCGTTCTCCGCATGGCAAACAATCCGTGTCTCGTACAACCAACGCTCCGATTCTCCATTAATTGGCAACAACAACCCACTGATTACCAGGTTTTCACAACCAAGGAAAGCTGAGCTATCATCCAGGGGCTATCACTCTTTAAGTCCACCATCCACCCCCTTCCCTCATACACTCGAGAAAAGGGTACACGCTGGACTGGGGGGACTTGATGGGATTGGGTGCTCACAAATGCGCAGAGCATACCCAAACCCGGAATTCAGCCCGTGGAAGATCTTCACGCGCACGAAAGAGGTTAATCCGTATATCAAAGCATTAACTACTTTCCTATCATCACGGAGTGATATCAGCGAAGCAGCAACGACTCTCCTACAATCGCGGAGAGATACCCGCGCGCGTAAGCGATAAAAGCGGTAATCGTTCCATGTTTCCTTATTTATTGCTATATCTTAACTACTTTACTAATATAATCCTTGGGTAGTGGAGACAACCCTAATCGGGCCTGGCCCATTATGATTAGGGTTCTGGGTAATGGTGGCATACGTCCACCTCTATATAAGGGATCATCTCCTTAATAGAGAGGACACTTTTTGGCTAACCCTAAGAGCTATCACACTTGATAGTATCCCCATTCACCCCCGTTTTTGTTATAAACTACTACCTTGTGTAGTTGTCTCCCTACCCACTCGATCTTTATTGCAGGTTACCTCAATCCAGGAAGTGCTAGTGAAGGATCAATCCTGTGGTTGCATCTAGACTATCATCCTTACAAGGAGGTTAGGCTATTTGTTTCTTCAGTGAACTATATCTCCTAACTGTGTAGTTTTATGTTGACTTAAAGGAAAAGGTTCTCTATGTTGCTTAGCCCTATGACATATTTCACATGGATCACAGTTATCAATTTTAGATATGTTAAACTTTGTTTTTAACAGATTAACAACTTGATCAGACGGATGTCCTAGTCTAGCATGCCACAAACAAAACATCTTTTTATCATCAATACACACCTTGTTAGCAACACAAGCATTTCCACACATGTACAAACCATCCATTTGTTTACCAGTCACCAGGGTTTTCCTGGTTAACAAATCCTGAACATAACAAGTATCTTCATCAAACCCTATAAAAAGTTTATTATCTCTTGCAAGTTTGTGAACAGACAACAGGTTAATAGAGTATTCAGGAACAACAAGCACATCTTGTAAAACAACTCCATCAGTAATATGAAGAGTTCCAATTTTAGTTACAAGTGCAAAAGTTCCATTTGGATGTTTAACTTTAATGTTTAATTCAGACACATCTACATAACTACTAAGACAATTTTCATTGTTAACCATGTGTTCATTTGCTCCTGAATCAATTATCCACCCAATACCCCTTAGTTTACCATTAATGCTAATGTATCTGTTCCTTCTTTAACTAGTGATCAATTGTCTAGGCTACTGAGTTTGTTGAATGATAAGCCAAGTGATGGGGAATACAACTAAATTCATGACAGAAAGGTTAGGTATATTTTATAAAATATTAGGAAAAAAAACAAGACAGTAGCGGGGAGCTGGGGAATACATCCTTACCAAGTTATTCTTTTTAAATTATTAATAACAAAAAAATATAATTTACTTTTTGGAATTCATACTCTACTTTTGACTTTTATATAATTGTGTTTAAAGCTATGTTTTTGTTTCTTTCTTGGGCAACTCTACTTTCATTTCCTTTTTAGAATAAACGGTATGGGTCGGCTTGGTGTTCTAAAAGGAAAGTGGTATAACTCGGTAAGAATGTGGATATTAAAAAGGTTGTGGTATTGTATGTATGCTTGTATTATCTTGCATAACATGCATATGGAAGACGAAGGTAAGACCATTTGTGATTTTCATGAAAACGAGCTCGGGAAGAAAAGTATTCCCGTTAGTCCGGCTCAGCAAGAAATTAACAACTTCTCATTACGCAACGAGCACATGCACCTACATCTACAATCGGATTTGATCGATTATATTTGGGCCAGCGTGGAAAACTAGATGTGGTTTTTTATTTTATTTTATTTCGGTAGGCTTTTTTTAGGTGTAATATTTTTTATTTGTAACTTTTTTTAATATTATGTGACTTTTTAAGTTATTTATTTTAATTATTTAGTTATTTAAAAATTAGAAAATAAAAATTAAATATTGGCCAATAGGAATATCTAAGGAAGACTACCTCACACCCTTGGATAGTTCTCAACTTGCTTAAATACAAATACAAGGGTGACCCACTTTATAAGAAAATGGAGAGGCAAATTTGTTTTTTAACGATCCTAACATATATAAATTCCTTTTACTTATAAGATAAATATAATTTTCTTACTATGTACAAATATATTGATATGACAAAATTATAAGAAAATGTAGAGGCAAATTTGCTTTTTAATGAATTAAAAGGGTTTTCTAATGACAAAAAGAATTTGTTGTTCCACATAGTGCGCGCATGTGTGTGCCCATTTATATGGTTAGAAACATCACTATCGAAAAGTAAAAATCCTCGATACAACCATGAGAGAGAGAGCGAGTGAGAGAAGCCGAAGAGTCCAGGACGTCCGGTCATCGCACCACCGTGGGAAAGTAGATCCTAGGCCTATTACAACTTTCTTCATCTCCAATCTTCCGACCGGGGTGACTGAATCAAACCTTTGGAAAGCTTTTCATCCTCACGGTATTGTTAAAGACGTGTACGTTGCGAGGAAAACGGATGCAAGGGGGATGTGGTTCGGATTTGTTAGATACCTGGGGGTCAAGAATGTCAACGAGGTGTTAAAAGAAACGAGTAATGTTACGATTGACGGGGTGAAGGTGGGGGTTTCAGTGGCTAGGTTTGGGAAGGATCAGAGGAAAAACTTACAACAAGGTGGTTATACAAGAAGGGAGACTCGGAGACCTCCTCCGCAGCCGCCCAAGCATCAGGGGAATGGAAATGTACCGGAGATTCATCGAAGATTTGTCCCAGTTAATAAAGAAACTGGCACCGGTTATTGGAACCCACCGGTGAAAGATCATGGGCCACAATCCTCTTCTATGCGAGTTTTAGTGGTGGAAGAGAAAGGTTGCCTTTATCCAAACCATTGCTCTAATAGAACAGTGATTGGGGAAGCTAAAGACGCTGATACCGTTAGAAGGGTTAAGCACATGATGGAATTAGGTGGATAGGGTGAAAGTCCGGTGAGCTTAATTGGTGGCATGAAAGTTATGTTGGTATTTCGGGATAAACGAACGGCTGTGGAGTTCCTCGGTCGTAGGGAGGAACTATGGCAGGACATTTTTGATTCAGCAGTGCTATGGAAAGGGGAAGCTATTAATCATGATAGAGTGGTCAGGCTAAGTGTTAGGGGGATGCCATTACAACTCAGGGATGGTGTGTTTTTTTGACAATGTGGGTAGTTTGTATGGGAAGGTGATTAAGAAATCAAATTTTTCTTGGTTGTCAGCTTTCAATGGGGACGGGACTGTGTGGGTTTGCACGGATATTCAAAAACGAATTGATGAGGAAGTAGCTCTTCATTGGAATGGACTGGAGACGAATGTGTGGGTGGTTGAAGAAGAAGACCATCTTCTACGGGACCTGGGCGATGAACTGTTGTCCGAGTTTACTAACCAACAAGTTAATTCGGCGGCAGCTTCAAAGGCGGATAATGACGATGTAGAGGATGGCGAATTCCGGCCGGTGGATAATCTGAACGAATTCCAAGGTTCATCGTCGGCTAAGTTTGGTAAAGAAGCTGAAGGGTCTTCTCGTATGCATGATTTGCATGGGGCTAACCAAAGGTCCCCTAGGGAGATGGGTTTTCCAGAAAAGACAAAAGTTAATCAAAGGAGGGGCCCACTTGGTGATAAGGATAAACTGAACGATATAGATCTTAATATCTCATTGGGTAATTTTTCGGTGGGCCAAGGCAATTTGGTGGGTCAGCAATCAAGGTCCAGGAAACGACCTAGGTGCACTAGAAGTCCATCTGTTGAGGTGGCCCAAGGGGAAATGAATTGTGGGCCTGTTTTGGGCCGTAACATTCTAGGTGATCAGATGGGTGATAGTTTTATTAATTCAGCAGAAGGAGATTGTGATGCTGAAGTGAATTTGGTAGATGGGAACACTGCACATCCTTTACCGGTTCCGATGGAGACTGCCCCAACCACTCTGATTTATACGCAGTCAAATGGTGAAGAAGGTCGTGTCAGTAATGGGGTCGACGACCTGGGTCCGGATCAGAACTGCAATGACGACGATTTGACAGTTGAAATCGGGTTAACAAAAGTTGCAGGCGATATTGTTGGTATTGATGTTTCGGAATTTGAAGAGGAGGTCCGAGAGGTAATCATTGGCGAGGGTGTGGTCAATGGTCTCCAATGAATATGTTAAGTATAAATATAAGGGGGGTAAGAGACCACAGAAAAGTCTCTTGGATAAAGGGGTTGAAAACGTCTCATGGGTCGCATTTTGTGGGGATTCAGGAATCAAAATTGGGGGTAGACACCTTCTTTCAGTTAAACAGTCTATGGGGTAGATCGGCTTTTTGCTCGGAGCAAGTTCCCGCGGAAGGTAGATCGGGTGGTCTCATCAGCTTGTGGGATCCCTCGGTGTTCCAGGTATCTTCAATCATAAAGAACAGGTATTTTCTAGTTACATCCGGGTGTTTAGTCGCGTCGGGTGAGTCTTTGAATGTTGTTAATGTGTACGCTCCAAACGATCCGGTTTTGATAAGGGGTTTATGGGAGGAATTAATTCAGTTAAAAAATACGGGGGCTGGCTTTTGGGTGCTTTTTGGTGATTTTAATGACGTTCGTACTCAATCAGAGAGGAGGAACTCCGAGTTTGTAGTAGCAAATGCAGATTCTTTTAATGAATTTATCAGACGCATGGAGCTAGAAGAATATAACATGGGAGGTCATAGTTTCACTTACATGTCTGATGATGGTTGCAAACTTAGTAAACTGGATCGGTTTCTGGTATGTGGTGGTTTTATGGGTAAATGGCGGGAGGCGTCGGTCACTGCACTATCTAGAGTTCTTTCAGATCACAGCCCAGTTAGCTTATCGGTGGTTTCTAATGATTTTGGACACATTCCCTTCCGCTTTTTTAACTCGTGGCTTGAGATCCCTGGTTTTACTAATTTTGTTCAGCTTCAATGTGATAGTTTCAGGTTTTCAGGGCCGGCAGATTTGGGCATTGTCACTAAATTGAAATATTTAAAAAAGAAGATTAAATGGTGGGTTGGGGAGGAAAAGAAAACGCTTGAGTCAACGTTTAGGCGGAACAAGGTAATTATGGAGGATTTGGATAAAGTTGCGGATTCGAGGGCCCTTACGGATGTTGAACTTGGCCGTAGGAGTGAGGCTAAGGCGATTGTTCTTGACTTTGAGCGGCGGAAACACTTGGACCTCAAACAAAAAGCTCGGGTTAAATGGGCGGTGGAAGGTGACGAGAACTCCAGTTTTTTTCACGGTATCATCAATTCTAATTTGACGGGTAAAAGGATTAATGGTATCATGTCGGGTGGCGAATGGATTACTAGTCCTACTTTTATCAAAGACCAAGCTTCCGTATTTTTTCAAGACAAGTTGAATGAGCCGATGACTGTTCGTCCGAAGATTTTTTGTTCTCATGTTAACAGATTATCGGCCAGTGATGCGGCTTCTTTGGAGAGGCCTTTTTCCCTTCAGGAAATCAAAGACGCGGTATGGGCATGTGACGGGGATAAAGCACCCGGTCCGGATGGTTTTAACTTCAGATTTCTTAGACGGTGCTGGAACAATTTTGAATGTGACTTTATTCGGCTTTTTGAAGAATTTTATCATGGGGCAAATGTTGGGCCCGGGTGCGCTTCTTTTTTCATTGCATTGATACCCAAGAAGTAGGATCCACTCGACTTCAAAGACTTACGTCCTATTAGTCTTGTTGGGTGTGTTAATAAAGTATTATCTAAGGTGTTGATGACCCGTCTCAAGTCGGTCATTGGGAGTCTCATTTCACCCGAACAGTCCGCCTTTTTGTCTGGCAGGAATATTACGGATGGCCCTCTCATTTTGAACGAAATCATAGCATGGATGAAGAAAATGAAACGTAATGGAATGGTTTTCAAGGTGGACATAGAGAAGGCATACGATTCTTTAAGTTGGGAATTCCTTGCATCCGTCATGGAACAAATGAACTTTCCGTCCATGTGGTGTAAATGGGTGATGGCGATTGTGTCCTCGGCACGTGCATCAGTTTTGATTAACGGTTCACCTACCCAGGAATTTGCTTGTAGCCGTGGGCTTCGGCAAGGTGATCCTCTTTCACCGTTTTTATTTCTAATAGCGATGGAAGCGTTGACAGGTGTCATTAAAAGGGCAACTAGCGTGGGTTTCTTTCGGGGTCTGTCTTGTGGCACGACTGATTTCCCTATCTCACACCTCCTCTACGCGGATGACGTGGTGTTCCTTGGTGAATGGTCATTAAATAATGTCGTGAATCTAAGGAGGGTCCTAAGGTGTTTTTATTTAGCCTCCGGTTTGAAGGTAAATTTAAGTAAGTGTTCGATTTTTGGGGTGGGTATCCAACAATCCGAGGTTCAATCTTTGGCCGATGTGCTCCGGTGTAAAGCTGGCACGTTTCCTTTTATTCATTTGGGTTTTCAAGTAGGTGCTAATATGAACTTGTCAAAACATTGGAAGCCGGTGGTGGATGCGTTTAAAAGTAAATTATCGATTTGGAAGGCCAAGACGCTATCGTACGGTGGTCGGGTGACACTCATTAAGTCGGTTCTTAACGCCCTACCTACATACTATTTCTCACTTTTTAAAGCCCCGGGGTGTGTTATCGAAATTCTTGACAAATTGAGGCGAGTGTTTTTTTGGGGTGGGTCGGAAGAAAAAGAGAAAATGAATTGGGTTGCGTGGCAAAGGGTTTGTTCCCCGGTGGAATACGGTGGCCTAGGTTTTGGATCTCTTCGGGACACTAATTCGGCTATGCTTGCAAAGTGGTGGTGGAGGTTTAAAACCGAGCCCACCGCTTTGTGGCGTAATATCATTTGGTCCATACATTGTTCTAGTCGGGATTGGAATCCAATCCCGACAAAACTTTCTATTTCAGGTTCTTGGAAGCAAATATATTCATCGATGCAATTAGTCAAAAGGGCTGGGGTGGACGTGGGTTGGGCCATTAAAGGGGTGGTGGGGAATGGGCTGGGTATACGATTTTGGTTGGACTGTTGGGCTGCAGACGTTCCTCTTGCAGCGGCTTTTCCGGCTCTTTTTGAGCTTGAATCCAACAAATTTGCGAAGGTGGCTGATAGGATAAACAGTGCGGGTAATGGGTGGGGTTGGGCATGGAAGAGAAGCAGCTTAACAGCTGCTGAACTGTTCAAACTGCAGCAGCTTTGCTGCACTGTGGAGGCTCCATCTCTTACGAACGCAGCTGATGGGTGGGCTTGGGGGTTGGGACAGGTCCGTGACTTTGCTGTTTGCAGCCTTAAGAGTTCTCTGCACGCGGCGAGATTTGGGCAGGCCCCTTTCGTTCTGCAGTGGAATACATGGGCTCCAAAAAAGGCGATTGTTCTTGCGTAGAGGGCTGAACAGGATCGGTTACCGACTCGAGCGGCGTTAAGAAGAAGGAATATTAACATTAACTCGGAATGGTGCCCTTTTTGTGGCGATCATGCGGAAACTACGGAGCACCTGTTTATTTCGTGCTCGTTCTCCCAAATCCTTTGGAATCTGGTGGCTCAATGGTGCAATTTTGGATCATTATTCATGTTTCACTTTAAAGACATATTGCAATTACACTCTCATATCAGTGGCTCAAACAAAAGAAAAAAGGCGTTTAATGTGGTATGTTTAACGACGATTTGGTGTCTTTGGAAGCATCGGAATGAGGTGGTATTTAACAATCAACAGGTTCATCTTACAAAGGTGCTTGGAGATATCAAAGCTTTAAGTTTTCTATGGGTGTCGTCAAGGGCGAAACAACTGTCCTTGGATTGGAATTCTTGGCGATGTTTTAGTTTCACTAGTATTGGGTGGTAGTGTTATGGTGGCATCTTGTATGTATTGTTCTATTTTGGTGATATGCTAGTATCCCGCTAGCTTGGTGAAATAAAATCTTTCGTTGATCGTTAAAAAAAAAAGAAAAGAAACATCACTATCGATATCAATATGGCTATTATATATGACTCATGTATTTTGAAACTCACAACAATAATTGAACAAGGCGGGCCATAATTTTGTTAATGATTTGAGTCACAAAGCATAGTTTGATGACATAATGAAGTAAAGCATTTTTTTTTCATTCAATTCAATAGCAACGAAAAGCAAAAGAGAAAGTAAAAGAGAAAGCAAATTTCCACCATTTCCTTAACTTGGTTGTTCATCTATTATTTGAATACTTCATTACCGGCTCAATGCAAACAAAAAAATATTGGTATAATAAAAAAAAAAGTTAGGTAGAAACTATAAGATAAAAAGTGGAAACTTTTGTTATAAATAAAGATGTCAATAGATTATGTGATGGTAATGACGATATTCGTCTTATGTATTTGTGATTTGGATATAAAACACATCTTCATTGTTTATGTCAAGGGCAATGGGTTTGGCAATTTTAGATGGGCACCAGGCACCTCATTGATGCGTTTCCTGCTTAGTGCGTTTGACTAGGTCAACGTACACATATCATCGGTTGCTATGTTAACGACAATGGGTTGGTGATTTTAGATTATTTTAGATGGGCGTACTGACGAATCAAGAAATATTCAATTATTGGGGTTAGAAACATATCAAATCCAAAGTGGTGAGTTAATCCGCAAATACAAAATTGTTACACTTTAAATAAAGGGGAATTGGATTATAACAACCCAAACTATTGGGAATTGGCCACTGGCACCCTGAACTAAAAAATTGGCCGTATATAACCTAAACTATTAACATATTGGAATCTAGCACCCAACTAACTGACGCCGTTAGTTGGGTTGCTGATGTGGCACGAACTGCTGACATGGGCATGCTGATGTGTCCTCCACTTGTGCTTTTCATAAAAAAAAAATCTGATATATACCCACACATCATGATCATCATCTTCACAAAAACAAGATATAAGAAAATCCATAGCTCTCTCTCTCTACAACCACCACCACCACCGTAGCCCTCTCTCTCTACAATCACCACCACCGTAGCCCCCTCTCTCTCTCTCTACAACCACCACCACCGTAGCCCTCTCTCACTACAACCACCACCACCGTAGCCTCCTCTCTCTCTCTACAACCACCACCACCACCGTAGCCCTCTCTCTCTCTACAACCACCACCACCGTAGCCCTCTCTCTCTCTCTACAACCACCATCACCACCGTAGCCCTCTCTCTACAACCACCACCACCACCGTAGCCCTCTCTCCCTCTCTCTCTACAACTACCACCACCGACCCGGATCCAGGACCCGACCCATGAAGATCAATCAAACCAGATGGGTTCTTCTCCGACTGGGACCACACAGTCTCCGACTACACTCACCGGGTCAGTACCGAGTTCCGTTACCGAGTTGTCAAACGTCGTACAAATCGAGGTTGGGTGTTGGTGGCAGGGGACGGTGGTGGTTGCCGATTATGGTTTCAGGAAATGGAACGATGGTGGTCGTTAGCAAGGGTGTTGGAGACGGAGATGGTGGGTCGGGTGGAGGCTGGAAGCTGGAAGCGGTGGTCACGATGATGATGAAGACGATGTTATGAAGATGAAGAGAGGGAAGTCAGATTTGTTTTATTTTTGTTTTTTTTTTAACACGTGGATGATGATGATGATGATGAGTTGGATTTTTTTTTTATAAAATACACACGTGGAGGACACATCAACATGCCCACGTCATCAATCATTGCCACATCAGCAACCCAACTAACGGCGTCAGTTAGTTGGGTGCTAGATTCCAATATGTTAATAGTTTAGGTTATATACGGCCAATTTTTTAGTTCAGGGTGCCAGTGGCCAATTCCCAATAGTTTGGGTTGTTATAATCCAATTCCTCTTAAATAAAAAAAAATGCACTATTGCTACTCATCACATGTTGATTGGAATTTGCAAATACCATTTTAGTGTTACATCAAACATTCAATCCGTTTCATCTAATTGATAAAATAACTATGTATTGCAAGAATACCAGAGTTTGCTGGTGTTCTCGATGCTCACTTAATCGCGCGAGGACTGTTGAATAATTAAACAAGGGGTTGTTCCACTTCATCAACATAAATAACATCAAACAATTCCATAATACTCGGTTAAAAGGTAAAAACAAAGAAAGATAAAGTGATTTGGTCATTACAATGATTGAGCTAACAAAATGTAAAACTATTTGACTTTCTTATCTTATTATTGAAGCCACATCCAACACCATCAAAATTAAATGACCAGCAATCTAGTTAATACATACGGATTGCAAATCAAACAAATATAGCTTATATTTTGTTTGTTTAGGTTCAAAATAATAATTAGATTTGAAAAGACCATAAGAAAGTGGTGCAAGAAAAGTGAAAACTTTTCATTTTCTACTAATTTGGGTATTGTTTTCTAGTTTCAGATTATGATAATAGTAATAAAAAGGAATCCAGAACTAAAACCGCCATCCGTGGGACTCGAACCCACGACCACGTGGTTAAAAGCCACGCGCTCTACCAACTGAGCTAGAACGGCTTGTTGTTTGATGAGTTACTTGGCAAATTTTTAATGGAACTAAAGTTCATATAATAATATATTTAACAGCTAGATTTCTCAGCTAATATATTAAAATTGATGTTCAGTCAGTGATAGAAATTAAAAGCCTGTTCTGTTTTGAAACATGATGAAAGAATTTGGTTTCTTTTACTTAAATGTTATAATGATGTGTTTACACCACACGGAAGAAGCGGCAACGTGGTGTGACATGTGACTCCCCTCAATTGGCAAGGTTTTGATAGTCAAGTCTTGTGATTTGTTAAGTTGTGCCAAGTAGTGATGAAAATTGATGTGGCGCTCACGGCTAACAGGGATGAAAGAGGTGTTGTGACAAGTAGGCTAAGCACTCCTTATGTCCTTAACAACATTCAGTGGCGGATCTAGAAATATTTTTCAGTAGCAACGTTCAAAAAAAAAAATTTCGCCATAGTTTCATACAATGTAAAGGAAATAAAGATAACAACATGATAATAGATAATTTTAGACACATACCTAATAGATTTCGCCTCTTCGGTTCTTGAAAGCTTGAAATCGAGCCATTACATCATCTTCTTTGACTTTATCAAAAGTGTCTTTTTCAACCGCGCAAATCAAAGCATTGTTCAAATAGTCCTCACCCATTCTATTGCGTAAATCCGTCTTGATAAGCTTCATCTTAGAAAAACACCTCTCAACGGTTGCGGTTGCAACCGGCAAAACTAATGCTAACTTCAACGCCCGATAAACCAAAGGAAAAGTTTTATGTTTTTCGGTTTCCACCATTACACGAGCAAGATCACACATTCCATTTAGTTTTGCAAATTTTTCATCTTCCTTTAATGTGTGATAAAATACCGAAAGATCACCCGAAAGGCATCCTCTTTCCTCTTCACTAAAATCATTCGGATACATCTCACAAAATGCTAGGATCTTAGGTATGTCAAACTTAGAAAACGAATCACAAGGATTTAAACCCGACATATTATCTATCAAAGTTGTTGATACCTCACTGAATCGACTTTCAAGTTCTTGAATTTGCAAATCCAAAACCGTATTAAAAACTTCAACTTCAAAATGATGCCGGTTAGTAACGACATTCTTACGGTTTCTTTGATTACCATAACTTTCCGACATTTCTACCATCTCAATCTTATTTTTTTCACAAAAAGATGTCACCTTTGCCAACATTCCATCAAACCCGTGTTGTCTTAAATTATTCAAAGCTCGCTTCGTTCCATTTATCAATTTAGCCGCTTCTAACAAATCTTGGCTCTTTTTTTGAAGATGTTTTGATAGAGCATTTGTGAGGCCTAGAATATCATCTAACAAGTGCATATAAAACACAAAATCAAGCTTCTTGAAATATGATAAAATACCTCTTGCATTAGATCGTTGTTGAATAAGCTCTCCTTCTTCTTTAATAAAAGCAAGTACTTCAACAACTTCCAGAAATAATTTAATCAAACTTATAACTGTTCTATGATGAGAACCCCATCGTGTATCTCCGGCTTGTGCAAGGGAAACCTCTTGGTTTAATCCTCTTCCGGTCTTAATCTCACCTAGAAGAATTTCTTTTTCCACTCTTTCTCTTTTTGCCTCCAACATGATTATTTTTCGCTTACAAGAAGCAGAAACCGTATTAACAACCATTGCAAGGTATTCATAAAATTCTTTAACACCTGTATGTTTTTTTGCAACAGCCACAATCACTAACTGAAGTTGATGAGCAAAGCAATGTATGTAATGCGCTGACGGGTTATCTCTCAATATCAAAGCTTTTAATCCATTAAACTCTCCTCGCATGTTGCTCGCACCATCATAACCCTGGCCCCTGACCTGTTTAAACAAAATAAACAATTAGCATATAAATATATAATATTTATTAAACCTTATTAATGAAATAGAAACGTATTACTTACTTGATTTATGCTCAACTGGTTATTTGCTAATAAAGAAACAATGGCTTCTTTAAGAGTTGAAGAAGATGTATTTCTCACTTGAGCAATTCCAATTAAACTCTCTTTAACAACTCCGAGTTTGTCAACATATCTCACAACTACGGCCATTTGTTCCATTAAAGACACGTCACTAGACTCGTCTACCAACAAACCAAACACATCTTCTTTAACCAATCATACTGTTCAAACCATTTTATGTTGAATCGTCTCCGTTCCTTACCATATTGTGTCCATTTAAATTGATGACCTCGTGGTTGAAAAGCCTTCTTCACAAGATATGCTCTTCTTATGTCATCTATTTGATTAGGGTGATAGCTATAAATGGGTGGTCTATCAGCGGGATCTGAAGGAAGATCATTCAAATCTATATATGACCTCGCGAATGAAGCCGAATGATTAGGAACAACTGGAATTGAAGTTGTAGCATCATCATCATCCGTTTGCATATCGTTAGCAACATTATTAGCAACATCATCATCCGTTTGCAAATCGTTATCATTATTACCAACATCATCATCATCATCCTTATTTTCAATATTTGGCGAATTACTTGAACCAATTTCAGAATTTCCGGGGGCTTTTCTTTTAAACAAATTGCTAATAAGTGCTTGTTTAGTATTAGAACGTGGTTTCATCTTTATAATCGCAAACCTAATTAATTAATCAAAGATTCAAAGACAATATAATCAATTATAACAATCAACTAATTAAGCATTCAACCTAAAACACATAATCAACATTCAACTATATGTAAATAACTAGATAATAAAGCTAATTAACACAATAAGTTAAAAAAAAAAAAAAAAAACCTTACTGCAGCCGCTGCACTGCAGGACAGCAGTGGCGGAGCCGGTGACAGGCGGCGGAGGGCCGGAGGCTGACAGGCGGCGGAGGGCTGGGGAGCAGCTGGGTTGGGTTAGGGTTTGGTTGAAAAGGTTGTCTGCTGTTGTCGAGCTCTGCTGCTGCTGCTGGATGTTTTATTTATTTATTTATTTTTTCACAAATCCACTAACCAAGGGTGGGCAATTGGGCATTGGTCTTTGGGCTTGGGTTAGGGAAAAGGGTGGGCTTTGGTTTTTGGACTATTGGCCTATTGGGTTAAGATTACATGTATATTATTGGGTTAGTAACTTAGTATTGTATGATAGGTATTAGATTAGTTATCATTAGTCGAGTTCGGTAAATATTTTTTCGAGTAACGTAACGTGGTAACGTATAATTTCGTTTAGTAGTAACGTTTATTAAATTTTAGTAGCAACGTAAATTCTATTTCAGTAGTAACGTTTTTGAAAAATCGTAAAAAAAAATTTTTTTTTCCACTACGCGGGCGTTTTTCAGGAGCAACGGGCGCGGCCCCTAGTCCTTGACTAGGTCCGCCCCTGACAACATTTATCTTTTGATAAAAAAAAGGTCGTAATAGTCTTGTTTATATTATTAAATACAAAGTATTTGATAACAAGAAAAAATCTTAGTTAACCCGTAAATAAGTGATCGGTGTATCTAATTATGCGAAAGAAATTGGGAGAACCGAAGTAGATCTAAGAAAACACAAGCAAACCCCTTGCATAAATAACATAAATTCTAGGTAGTTTAAAAATAATTAAAAAAATATTAAACGGTAAATAAGTTTAGTTTCATAAAGCTTAAGTTTTTTTTTTTTTTTTTTTTTTTTTTTTTTTTTTTTTTTTTTTAACGGTAAAAAACACCATTTTATTTATCACCAACAACTAGCAAGATACTAGCGTTACATCCACCAAACTAAATACATATGAGAAAATAAGTAAAGGTTCGCATGAACTTGGATTTATATTATATTAATCTATATGTTAAACAAATAAGAAAGTCATGCCAGTAGGCATTTTTATAGGCGTGTTAGGTATAGTCAGTCAATACAATTTCAGACGTTTAGTCATGTGATATGCGGCATTTGGTAATGTATCCACTTTTACACGGGTAGCAAACTTAAATCTCGTAATATGCATGTTTTATGTCGTGTGTGAAATATATTCTCCCATCATGTGTATTCTCTGTATCCTGCGTGTAGACCCGACCCTTATGGTGGCAGAGTAGGCCACTGGATTAGGGTCCGTAATTTTTGGACACATTTTTTTTTTTATAAAATTCCTATATATGTAATATGTGTGTGTATTTTTTAGTTAGAAAACTCTTTTAACACTTAAATTTGGCCCAATAAAAGTCCATTTAAAACTCAAATCTTGTTAAGTTGCTAACTAGTAACACATTTACAAGCCCAATACCCATTCTAATACTATGATTTTTCTAATTACTATGTTTATTGACATAACTTTCATCGTCGTACATAGAATTTGGTTTAAATTATTTAATTTTTTAAAATCTAAGGGAGCCATTTTTTAACGGCTTAAATAAGACACGTAAATTATTAGGGACACGTGTGCATGGGTGCATCAAACTTACCGTGTTCTTTAATCTTAGGTGATGAAATGCTTGTCTTCTACATGCTTTAATATTGATACGCTATTTATACACCTTTTGTTCTATTTTTTTTTTCATAATTTTTTCACAGTTTATTCCTATAAATATAAACAGATGACTAAATCACCTCACAATACATGTATTGAACTTTCATTACATAGATTATTCAATACAACTAACTTCATACACCCAAATCAAAAGCAGATATAAGATCATCCTTTAGCATTTGCAATGCATTGTTAATAATATCACCCAATTATTAATTCACATTACAACAACTTTCAAACACTATTTACTTAGTACAAGGCAATGACATATAAACATCAACAATATGTTAATCGCTAGTTAATCTCAACACGTTTGTGTGGTATGACACAATTAAAAAAAGAAAGAAAAACAACATTAATTCAATGGTCCACAGTATTTGTGTGCACATGGTCTGGACACCTTACTACCAATTTTGGTACTCACCCATCTACATTACAATAAATTCATTTTAATTATTTTACTAGATATTGTTATGTTTGTTTCTAACCTTGTGTTTGTATCTATATAACTACCAAGAAACTGTATAACTAATTATTTTGGTTATCTTACTACCATGTTCCGAAGTCACCGACAACAGCAAGAACAGGAGCAGCATGAGCTGCAACCCGAAACTAAGGTAATTGCCGATTCGACTGTCTAATATTTGAACCAATATCAATGAATCAGTTTATAGTTTTGAATCAATTGATGCAGATCAATGAGCTTAGATTAGCTCTTGGCCCACTTTCGGGGCGCAACTTAAAATACTGCACGGATGCATGCTTAAAAAGATATCTGGAAGCTAGAAACTGGAATATGGAGAAGGCGAAAAAGATGTTGGAAGAGACGTTAGCATGGAGATCAACCTACAAGCCAGAAGAAATCCGTTGGGTTAGTAAGTTTGATAATGCGCCTGACCTCTAATACCATCAACGTGTTTTGAGCGCATTGCGTGTGAATGAGGGAACTCTACAATTCATTTTGTTAACATGAATTTAAAAACTAAAACTTGAAATTTTCGTTGTATCAGCATGAGATTGCGGCCGAAGGTGAAACCGGGAAAATCTTTAGATCAAACTTCCATGACCGTTTTGGACGAACGGTTTTGATAATGAAACCAGGACTGCAGGTGAGTTGAAAGCCTGGTGTTGTACTTTAAAAGTTTTAACATTTTTTTAACTAAGAAAAACTAAATGAATGCAGAACACAACAGGAATGGACAACCAGATACGACAACTGGTGTACCTGGTCGAAAACGCCATCCTTAATCTCCCAGAAGGCCAGGAAGAAATGGTGTGGCTGATAGATTTCACAGGCTGGTCTTTCAGCACTAGTGTACCAGTTAAAACCGCACGCGAGACAATAAGCGTACTACAAAACCACTATCCACAGAGGCTAGCTGTGGCTTTCCTCTACAGCCCCCCTCGCCTTTTTGAAGCACTTTGGAAGGTTCGTATTGTTCGCATCAAGCATATATTATATAAATAATAAAAATAGGGACAAGAATTCTAATGACATATTTGATGATTAATAATATGCAGATGATTAAGTACTGCTTGGATCCAAAAACATTCCAGAAGATTAAGTTTGTGTATCCAAAGAAGAAAGAAAGCGTCGAGATCATGCAATCATGTTTTGATGCGGATAATCTCCCAACTGAATTCGGTGGGAAGGCTACTATGAAGTATGATCATGAAGAGTTTTCAAAGTTAATGGTCCAGGATGATCTCAAAACTGCTAAATTCTGGGGTTTCGACCAGAAGATCGACGAGAATGCTGAAAACAGTCATAGTGTCATGCCAAGCTAGATTAGATGCTTGTTTTGATTAACTTCCTGAAACCTTACAGATTGCAATGGTAATATGGATCCTTGAATACAATGATTCAGTAGTTTTTTTTTTTTTTTTTTTTTTTTTTGTGTGAAACATGTTTGAAATAAAAACACTACCTAAATTGAGAAATTCCATTTTCTTTCACAAAAAAAAAAAAAAAAAAAAAAAAAAAAAAAAAATTGAACTCGGGTCGGAATTGCAAATCACATCGCGATTGTTGATTTGGTAATTGGTATTATAGAACTTATCAAAAGGATAAGTTATTTTGTACATGCTTTTGTAACATATAATCAAGAAGCAACTAAGCAAGATGATAAAAAAGGAAAACACTAAAGAGGAATTACTAAAACCGTCTTCTAAAGTTTCGAGTGGTTGATTGGTACGTCCGAACAAGAAGACCAACTCCGACTCCAACCCCAAGACAAACACCAAGCCCTATCCCAACGCCCACCCTAACGCCAGCATTGAACCACGATAGCGCACCATCTTCACCTTCCATAAACTCCCTCTGGCTCCAGCCTAAGCTGCTATCATAATAATCATCATTTCCATATTTATACTCGCGATATCCTGCCATCTGCATACCAACAGAAGATAATATTACAATTTCAAGATATAAAAACGACGTTTTTAGCATCAACATGTATGATATAACTATATAAGTACCTGAAGATCAAGATCCTTTCGATATCCTGTAGTCTCATACTCTGGGATTGAATCTAACATCGCTTTTCTATTTTGTTTCTTCCTTAAACCAACCTGCAATGTTTTCGTCAAAATAACTGGCGTCCCTGAAACTGATCCCGCCACATAAACTTCAATCATTGGCGGCATTGAATCACATCCCACCGTTTGCTTATTCTTAAAAAAGCCATTACTAACGCAAACCATCGACTCACAACTCATACTCCATCTCCTAATATCACTGTCCTTTTCATTACACATCTCCAACGCCCCGGATAGAACAAGCTCTTCACCATCAAAAACCTCGAATTTCACACTACCAGACAACCTTATACTATCTGTGCTAACGAAAGTAGCTTCCTCGAATTTCTTATCTACTCTGTTTCGTTTAAGGCGACACGAAATACCCTCTGATTGTAAGGCACATCTTTTACCATTTACTTCAACAACCGTATCAGGCTCCAAAGGTATATGGTTTAGGGTGAGAGATTCAGGAGTGTAACCATCAACCATGAAATTGTTTACTCTAACGTAAAACACGCGTATATCTAACCAAGATAATAATCGTTTACCATACGTTTGGTACGAAGGGTGCTTGATAATCTGCAGCCCATGATTAGCCACTTTGTTGTCTTTCTTTTTCGCGTATTCGTTCATATCATTCTCCATACATACAACTATACAAGGATCAAACTCTCATGGACATCCCTCCAACATCAAACATATGTAGAACCAAATTTGCATAAAAATCCTACACACAAAAAAAAAAAAAAAAAAAAAAAAAAAAAAAAAAAAAAATTGAACTTTTACTAATCAATGAACCAGGATCAAACAATACAATTCACATAACAACTCTTAGACCTTATCAAAGCTTATAAATTTAAAATCTTTTAAGTGTGTGAATGTGTGTAGTGTGTGAGAGAGAAAGAAACATATAAAACATGTATGATATATATAAAGAATTAAAGAGAAAGATTCAAGGGAATGGTGCTAAATGTAAAACAAGTAGGCAGGCAGCCACCAACATTGAATAAGTCATACAAACTGAGTGAAGAAAAAAATCTTGAACAGTTTACTGTGTTTGCAGTCCACACAAATTTAAAGAATCCCACTCATCATTTATAAAGATCCAATGTATGCATAGAGTGATTCCTTAAATCGCTTTCAGATACCCCACCATATAAATTTTAAAACTTTTTAACCCACAAAAAAATATAAAAAAAAGGTTGATGATTTCTCTTGGTGCCAGTGAAAGAAAGAACATAGCCACACAAATATTAATCCATATCTGCAACACCTGGATTCCTATGTTTCTGGAATTCTCCAAATAATAAGGGTTGTACAATCAAACGCATACACATATGTAGAGATACAAATGGCATTGATAGAGATAGAAAGCTGCAATTTTGTTACCTTATCTGCATAGGAGGAGGTGAATGCTAGTATAACTTTTACTAGGGAAAAGAGAAACATCCCTTGGATTTTAAATAAATTATATTAATTATTTTGGTGCAATGTAGTTCTAAGGATAGGCCATGGGGAGAGGTTTTGAGTTTGAGTTACACTTGTAGAACGAATAATGTGGGAACTTTCTGGGCGGCGACGGTTTGATTATCGTTCTCTATGCCTCTCAATGGAAAGGAGGTTGGTAGTATTCTTCGAAATCATAGGAGGCCTCACCAATTTCTACTTGGAATCGCCCTTAGCGAAAGTGAGTCGTATTGAACCCGGGTCTTATAGGTTCATAAGTGTGCATGTTGCCATTTGATCTAGCTATTCATAAAAAATCCCAAATTAATGATTATACTTGGAATCTAATAATTTGAAACTCATTGTTATGTAAATACGGATAATTTTACTAACAACGTCTTTTACTTTTATTTTTGTCTTAAAAGACAATCTCGCCTCATGGACAAACGTAGTTATTTATATGTTGATGATCAATAAGTTATAGTTTGGAATATTATAATCTAATTCACCTAAAATAACTACGTGTTAGAACAAAATACATATTTTAACATGAAAATTCATTTATAGTAATTTTATTTTATATTTTATCTTCCAAGTCTAAGAGACTAAAATTTTAAGGGACAAGCATACACATGGTCCTTTATTTTGGTTCATTCCAGTGTCTTCACCTTATGTTTAAACAAAGATGAATACAAGTAACATGTTTAACATGATAATTCATTTATATTGATTTTATTTTATATTTTTTCTTGTTAGGCTAAAACACTACGACTTTTGTTTTGGTTCATTCAAATGTCTTCACCTTTAGAATAACTATGTTTAAACAAAGATGAATAAGAAAATAACATCAACAAGTTACACTAAGACGTTACCCGTCAGCTCCGCCCGCGAACGCGATGTTCTATACTTCTATCGGGCCCCGGTCGCCGCACAAACTGACCTTCGCCCGGAAACCATACTGCCCCACACGAGAACCTCGCTAGGGTAACAGATGGGTAAAACCGGGTTGCCCTCCGGATCGAACCATGCCTCGGTAGGAACTATCCATCACAGGGTCTTCCCCAAATGCGGGCAGAGAGGATCGAACCCACACCTCCCTTATGGAAGGATGAGCTTTTCACCAACTGCACTGCAAGTGAGGATATATGGTGTCACAAGATTGATTTCGGAAAAAGCAAAAACATAACTAACTTCCAAAAATTAAAGTGATTAAAACTTGGAAAAAAAAACAAGAAAACTTTAAAAGGAGTTAGTTGTAACTTGTAATTTGGGTAAAGAGATATACGTGTAGAGAGAAATATGACCTTTTTTCAGATTTCATATTGGAAAGTTATCACAACTGTATTTCAGTGACTAACATACACCACAATAAAGTAATCTTGTAATTTAACATAATCAAACAATTTAAATGCAAAGAGGTATACAATAAGGAACATGAAATCGGTACAAATCAAATATCTTTGTGAGAGGATATTGTTCGAGATATAGGTACTTGTTCGCAAATCGCAAGGTTACATCGACGAGTGAAATCATGGCCAGCTCAAGGGGGGAGTACTTTAAAGTTTAAAGCTATGGTTTTAGGACCCCCATTTTATAAGTTTTTTTTTTAAATACATATGGTATTTATTTGTAATTAAGATGACAAACCTTTAGCTAAATATATCTATGGTCTGCTAATTTTTTTACTATAATTATCATGCAAATACTTCTAATCCTGCAATTACCGTTATCCTCGCATTTATGCACTTCTTTTAGTTTTGGAATAAAAACACTCATTTTAGTATTTGTTTTAGGCCACCACAAATGTTGAGCCGACCCTGGGCAGAACCCTGTGGATACTGTAAGGAGAGTGGTGTGTGAGCCAACCGGAATTGTGGGTAATGGAGGAGAAGTCACCAATCATGGCAGACGAGCAGTGGGACATGAGGAGAGAAATTGCACATCAAAACGATGAAGGGTTAATGCAATATGTTTTTTTTATTATTATTTTAGTATTTTTATTAGAGTATGTGTAGTGGGCTTCGTTATTGAGCGTTTTAGGGCTCCATAGCGCCGGGAACACCGCCCCCTCCGGCGCTATGGAGCGTTTTGGGGGAGAAATTTTGTGGTGATAACGAGCGTTGTGGGATTGATTTGGATGATTTGTTATATTTTGACCGTTTGACAGCGGTCCATTTCATTTAATTTTTTTTTAAACAATAAAATCTATCTATATATATACATATACAACACACAAACAATTCACACATACACACACTCTTATATACATTTTTCCAAACAAAGAAAACCAAATACAAACCAAACCTATGGCAGCCTGGACGAATCAAGAGCAACTCGAGTTGGTGCGGGCGTGGATAAACGTTAAGGAGATCCCGTCAACCAATAGGCAGGCTTTTTGGCCCAATGTGTTCGTCGAGTTCAACCAACTCACGGGAACGAACCACCGTACCATTGACCAGATCACCAGTAAGTGGTCTGCTATACAAAATAACGTTAACAGATGGCATGGAGTCTATGAAGCGACGATGCAGGCGCACCCTGGGGTTAGCGAACAGATGACAATTCAGTTGACACACGACGCCTATCGTCAACAATACGACAGCGACTTCTCAATCACCAATCTTTTGTCGTGGTCTCTGATGCGTTTTCACTATGTTTAATTTTTAATGTTTAGGCTTTATGTTTAATGTTATGTTTTATGTTTAGTGTTGTATTTGTAATGTTTAAGGTTTTAGTTTTTAAAGTTTTATTTGGTTTTGTGTTTAATGTTAGTTTATTTTAAAAGATTACATAATATTTTAAATTTAAACCATTACATTAACACATAATACATAAACACATAAAATTACAATCCTAAATTACTTATTACAAACAGAGTTCCTAATCCTAAACTACTTATTAAAACGTTACATAAACACGTTACATAAACACATAATATAATCCTAAACCTCCCACTCGAGTGTGTAGTACTCGGGGGATACGGAACGTGAGCTGTCCCGTCCATCGGATCTTGCATCCGATGGGAAATAGTAGTACTCACGAGGAGGGGTAGGCATGCTCCAAAGGCGCTCCTCCTCAAGTTCCCTGAGGGCTTCCAAGTCCTCAGGAGTTGGGCCCCCATATTCACGGGGTGGGTTGGTCTGGTGGTGGGTGGGGGTATTCTGGGGGGTGGGGATAGGTTGGTGGTGGTGGGTGGGGGTATTCTGGTGGGTGGGGATAGGTTGGTGGTGGTGGGTGGGGATAGCAGCAGCAATTCGGGGGGTGGGGGCCGACAACATCAGTCGGTCCATTTCATTAATAGCCATGGTATAATCCATGGCCCAGGCCCATTCTTCATCCGTGAAGTCATCATTGACTTCAGGATGAGGAAAGGTTGGTGGTGCCGCAGCAGGAGGAGGAGGGTGATATAACCAATGTTGTGGAGGAAGAGGATGAGGAAGAGGAGGTTGTGGAGGAGGAGGAGAGGAGGTGAATGGTAGTCTCCGGGGCCGGCCCCGTCCCCGGACCCGGCGAGCGTACTGCCGGACATTAGAAGGTCCGGCAGCTCCTGGTTGAAAACCGCCCATATTATTCATTGTGGTGGTGGGTGAGGAAAGGATGAGGAAGAGGGAAGAGGTGTGACTGAGATTTGGGAGGAGGGGGTATTTATAGGTGTGACTGAGATTTGGTTGGGGGGGGGGGGGGAGTTTGAAATTCAAAGTTTGAAATTTAAACGTTTGGGGGGAAAGTTTGAAATTCAAACGGTTTGGAACAGTAACCGTTTGAAATTCAAACGGTTTGGATCAGTAACCGTTTGAAATTCAAACGGTTTGAAACAGTAACCGTTTGAAATTCAAAATTTTTTTATTAAATATTATTTTTTAATATTAAATATTTTTTTATTATTTTATTAATTTAATAAACTTTCAGTTTAAATTTTTATTTTTATTATTATTTTTATATTTAATGAAATATTATTAACTATTTAATATTCTTATTTAAATAAAAAACAATAATTAACCAATCATTACCAATCATTTATAACCCCACATAACCCCCCTTCCCACTACACCCTCTTTTTCCATAACCCCAACATAACCATCTTTCTATTACTTTTTAATATTTTAATCCCATAACCCCCACATAACCCCCCACCACTACATACACCCTTAAAATGACAATTTTCTCCCAAGACGCTAACACGTCATAGGGTTCAACGAAGTCTTTTAGTGACAATCCAAATAAAAAGACTTGCATTCTTCTTTCTCCTTCTTCCACTTTCTTTATCTCCTTAATTTTAAAAGTCATAAATTCGAACTTATGACTTTTCTTCTTTTTCATCTCTTTTTCTCCTTAATCTAAGCACAAAAGCTCATTTTCAATCCATCATTCAAACACTTCATTTTAACTTATGACTTTTTTAAAAAGTCATAAATCATAAGGAGGTGGAAAAATAGAGAGCCAAACATGCACTAAGTAACTTTAATGAAACTTCTAATTTGCCCTGTACAACAAACAAAGATAGTCATAGTCAAGATCAGTGGCGGATCTAGACCAAGATTTCAGGGGTAACGTTACATAATTTTCACGGGTAACGTAATATAAAACACGTAAAAAAAATTTAAAAATACACTAAAAATATACCAACCAATTCTCTATAGAGTGAATTACTATTTGAGTCTCTGAGTTATACTGGTTTTAACTACTTAAACTCAAAGTTTAAAACTTTAACTACTTGAGTCCGTAGCTAAAAATTAACTAACCTATTGAGTCCAAATTTCTAACTCCGTCCATAAAGTCTGTTAGTCAAAATAGTAATCCACTCTTCTCTATATATGGGTGCCCTTTTCTTACAATAAAAACTCTTTTAGTCAAAATGAAACAAAAGAGTAGCATAGCCTAAGACAATATATGTTGCACGTTATTAATGTTCGTTTGTAAACCTTGTTATATTTTTATGTTATCATAGTAATATTTAATGATGTTTATATAATAAAGGGGAAATTGAATATAATAATTCTAACTTTGGACGGGTTGGAATGGAGCAGTCCCAACTTGAAAGTTGTAATATAACGGTCCCAACTTGTCAATGTTTTTATTCTAATGGTCCTAAACTAACCGAGGTTAAGTTTTTCTGTTAAGTGTTGACGTGGACTGCCACGTGGCGTCTGACGTGGCCAATCTTTCCCACTTGGCAAAAAAATGGGCCCTCTTTATCCACTTGGCTTTTTTAATTAAAAAAACTTTTAATAATAATAAAAAAGAATTATATATATATATATATATATATTATACACACATACAATATATACACACACACATATACACACTATCTTTCATCTCTCTCTTCTCTCTACCACCCACCACCACCACAACCATCACCACCAACCACCACCACAACCATCACCACCAACCACCTCCCACCACCACCACAACCGCGCCCCACCAAATTAGGGCTTCTTCCACCACGAAACCATAACCAGACGAAACCATAACCATACCAAAACCACCAGATCTGCAACCACCTCCACAAAACCCCACCTACAACCACCAACAACCACCTCCACCGCCGCCATCTGCAACCACCTCCACAAAACCCCACCTACAACCACCAACAACCACCTCCACAAAACCCCACCTACACGAAACCCTAATTGTTTTGGGGGAGAAACCCTAACAACGATTTGTAGCTTATAGAGGAGAGAGAAATGGAACCAGGAAGTAATAGAAAGAAGAGGAGGAGTTCCGACGGCGGTGACACCCTCGTCGCCTGATCGTGAAACCACAAGTAAAACCCATCTCGTTCCCTTCTCTTGGTCGATAATCTGTAGTATGATGTTGTTGGGTAACGAGTCGAGTCGGGTTATGGTTGTGGATTATGACGGTAATGGTGAAGACTCGGTAACGATTCATGAGTTCTTATGAGACCGGCGGTGGTGGAGAAGACGACCGGGCGTGGTGGAGAAGGTGGAGAAGACGACATGGTACTCTGTGTGTGTGTGTGTGTGTGTGTGTGTGTGTGTGTTTACTTTATCAGAGTTGGGGGGTGTTGGTGGTGTTTGTAGTGGTGGTGTTTGTGGTGGTGGTGGTAGGTGTCGTCGGAGATGGTGGTGGTGGACGGTGGTGGCAGGTGGTTGTTGTTGTGGTAAAGATGATGAAGATGCAGGGGTGTGTGTGTGTGTATATATATATATATATATATATATATATATAGGGTGGGGTTCATGTAGAAAGTGGTGTTTTTCTAAGAAGTGTAGGAAGTGTTTTAGGCCCTTGGATTAGATTATTAATGGTCTAGATTGAATGAGTGGCATGATTGTAATTAGTGTTTTATAATTAGTGGTTAATTATAACATATAGGGGTATTATGGTAAATGTATTCTTGTTTTAAAAGCAACCAACACACTAACTATTGCAATCAATCCCTTTTTTTACTCTCATTTCCATATCGAAACCCTCTGCAAAGAGGAAATAAGAATCCACAAAAAAAGCATTGATTTAGATAAACATTTTGGAGCAAAATTCAAACGTGAGATTTAAACCCTCTTTCCTCTTCATTAAATTGGTATGTTTTGAAAAAAAAAATTGTGGTGTTTTCCGAATTTATGCATAAGAAGATGAAGTGTGAAACAACGCAGTGTTTTGATTGAAGGCGTTGAACAGACGAGGTAAAAAGATAAACGGTGGATCAAGTAAATCGCTGATTGAAATTATGTCATCATAAATCAAACGATGTTTTATCATGTATTTTTTGTGTAAGGTTACATGTCGGTGTTTATTTCTTCACCTGGTGTTTTAACAATGTTTATTTCTTCGTATAATGTTTTACTGGTGTTTATTTCTTCGCATAGTGTTTTATCACAACTGATAGTGTCTTATCATTTTTTAATGGTCGTTAGTTGATTTATTTCTTCGCATGGTGTTTTTTCATTAATTATTTCTTTGCAAGGTTACCGATGTTTATTCCTTCGCATGGTATTTTATCAATGTTTATTTCTCCGTATAGCGTTTTATCAATGTTTATTTCTTCGTATAGTGTTTTACCGGTGTTTATTTCTTCTCAAGATGTTGTGTTTTATGTTTATAAGTTTTATGTTAGTGTGTTTTAATGTTTGACAGTTGATGTTGTAGTGTTTTATATTCATAAATTGTGTATTATAGTCATCATAGTTGTTCTCATGAAAATCGCCTACTTATAAACTGCATATGGAATTAGATCCATAATAAACTGGATGATAAACTAGATATGGAATTAGACATCATGTTCTCTTTCGATGATATAAACTGGATATGGATTTGAATGTGAATAGAAATGAAGATGATGATATGATGAAATCGTGATAATTATGATGAAGATTATGATGAAGATTATGATATGTAATTAAATATTCAGTTGCCATAAAAAAGGAAAATTGATAAATGATATATATTTCATAATTATCTAATTAATAGTTTCAAATTGATTTATTATTAAAAAGACCTAATCCATTTTGTTAATTACCAAGATACCCTTTTCTCTTAATATTAAGAATGCCACATGTCATGAATGTGTGGCTTCCTACACTTCTTAGAAAAACACTACTTTCTACACAACTCTTAACCTATATATATATATATATATATATATATATATATAAATTCTTTTTGTTATTATTTAAAGATTTTTTTAAATAATTGATAGATTTTTTTTAATTGAAAAAACAAGTGGGACCCACGTTTTTTGCCAACTAGACATACTGTGCCACGTGGACTGCCACGTGTGATGCCATGTGACACTTAACAGAAAAACTTAACCTTAGTTAGTTTGGGACCATTAGAATAAAATACATGACAAGTTGGGACCGTTATATTACAACTTTCAAGTTGAGACTGCTCCCTTCCAACCCCCCAAAGTTAGAATTATTAGATTCCATTTCCCCTATAATAAAATTTATACAACTAAATTACTTCAAGTTACCAAACACAATGAAGTGATTATTATTCTTAAATTAATTTTACAAGGACTTAAGTATATTGTTATTAACATGTGTTTTAAATTATTATAGTCTAGCTATCTCCACTTGTCATGACAATATGACATTGACAAATTTTTATTTGTTGTGGTTTATGGTGGTCGTACTAGGTAGATTGTGGATGGAGTGGTGATACAAACTCATATCGGGTTTAACGAGCCGTAAGAAGTTCCGATTAACCTATTTTTGATGCTAATTTGGAATAGGAAAGTTGGACTCAATATATATATATATTTTTAATGGTTAATTTCTTACCCTTATTTTTTACACCATTTTTTATATCTTTTTTGCACACCCTTAGAGTTGAACTCCCAACCTTACCAAGAGAGGATTTCCTCTCTACCACTAGGTTATAACTTAAGTGGCGAGTGAATATATTTAACTGCCACTTATTTACGTTTAAATATTTTATTCTTGGTTTAGTTTCGGGATGTCTTGTTTTATAATTTGAAAGTCCAGAATAATATTCTATATCCAGGAGACTTAATCCTTCTTGAGTTGGATTAAAATTTGTAGCCAACTAGTTCTTAATTTCATCTTTTTTTTTTCCTTTCATTTTTTGGGTTCTAACAATGGTTCGATTGCCAGGAAACAATCAAGAAACATATTCTAATTAAGGTCTAATTGTTGCTCAGTTAGTAGCCATTGTAATGCACTAAAGCGGCATGATGTGTCTAGTTGTCTACTGATGCTTGTGAATTGTGATATTATCTTGCTCAGGATTCAACCTTATCTCCAGAAAAGTTTGGCAAAACTTAACCCACAACCCAATTCAGTTCTCAACTACCACTCGGTCTCAGATGTAGGCCACCCTATTTTGGAACTACTTCGTGACAGGTGACATTGTCCTTCAGAGAAAAAGACTTGAGAAAATTACCACTGTTGTCTGGAAGAACAATCTGCCACCTTTAGACCTGAGGACAAGTCGTTTTTCCATGCGAGTAGTATTCATACAAACCCAAAGATGGGTCATATTGGGTCGGGTTTAACCAGCTGATGGGAGTTCTGATTAACTCATTTCGTGCGCCAATTTTAAATAATTTGTGGAAGAAGTGAGGCTGAACTTTAGGGGTAGTAACTGTCACTTTATATACATTTAAATATTCTATTCCTTGTTTAGTTTAGTTTTAGGATATTGCAAACATTAAGTGATGATTTATGGTTGTGGTTAAGAACACATTCAGATTTAGGGATGAACAAATGGTAGCGGGTACTGGTACAAAACCATTTTCGGTACCGAATCGGTACCCTTTCCATTTTTTGGTACCGGTAAATACCGATTTTTATATGCGAATACTGGTACCATACCTGTTGTTTTCGATACCGGTAACCATTTTTCGGGATTTTCGGTGCTCATCCCTACTTATTTTGTTAAGCTCAAGTTTCATCGAACCCTCAATTTTAAATAGGCAAGGCTTTGTTGTGATCATCAAACACAAAAACATCCAAGTATCCAATAAAAAAAAGTGAAGTATAGCTTTCGATAATAGACATCTACTATAATACAATATGCTTACGCCGGTTTATTTGCTATTTGGAAATCATAATAATTAAGGAATTATACCAATGCACAATTTTTACTACATAAAATACAGATTACTCTATTATGTAGAAAGAGTTACCTAAAAGAAACCCATTGAACTAATGGCATTGTATCATCTCCGAAGACGATGTGTTGTTATTTTGCTGTAGCACCTGAACCAGCCTGTAGTGAGAGGGGATCAAGAAGGTTTTCCTGTGATGCATTCATGTTGATCCTTATCCTACATATAAAACAATATTTTTATTAAATAAAAATAATATTGTCACTAAGGGATTTTCTTTTGTCAAATCGGAACTCGCTTATCTAACCTATTGTGGATGTTTACATATTCATCAGTTTCATCCAATATCTCCTCCTGAAAACGAGCATGTTAGTGTTATTTTGTCATGCATTTTGACTACATCGACAGATTTGCAAACCTAAAATCAATAAGAATATCATTTGAAGGATACCTGAAGAAGCTCTTCAATGACATCTTCCATTGTTATCACACCAACAACAATCTCGTTCGGTGGATATTCGGGAATAGGATTGTTGTCCAAATCCAGTATGCAAAATGAGCATCCTCTGTGTCTTTTTTTGAAAGCAGGAGTTGAAGGTGGACTTCTCTTTGTCTGTTCATCTCCATCACTCTTCATCAAAGCACCATCCACATCATGAAAAGGTGATTTGTTTGCTACATTTTGTGTTTCTGAAATAAAAAGTTGAACCAATTTAATTCTGAAATATTAAATATATGTATGTATATATGTGAGTTAATATATAGTCTCTCACTCTCTGTATCCGTGGAATTTTCGAGCATGTTTGTCTTCTTGTTCAGATCTTTGTATACAACAGCTATATGACTATGCCCTTTTTGGAATTCATTTAAGATATCATATAGAGGCATATTGTCTTCAACTCTGAAATTGTACACATACTTGATAACATGAACACAAGTCTAATCTCACATGCTAACAATATATGATAATTAAGATTGTCTTACCTTGGAACTTTCCTTAATAACATCTTTCTAAGAGGGACCGCATCATCTGGGTCAACCGCCAAGAGATTCTTAACCTGTATACAGTAATACCATTACGAAAGTTAATCGACCTTATTAATACGGAGTATTCAAATAATTTCTTCCAAGATCTATTTTTAGTTTGTATATTATTTTTCATAACTCAATACATGCTTTTATGGTAAGTATTAGCAAAGCTGGGCCGATTAACTTTATCGGATTGTGGTATATGCCCTATATGGAACATGAGAAACTTAACATATAATAGTATACCAGGATGATTCCAATAATATTTGTTCGGTCCCCAGAATAAACAGGAACTCTGCTGTGACCCATGGTCATAATTGCATTTAAGGTATCCCTATGCAGACACAAGAAAGCGAGTTAATTCACAAAAAAAAAATGTGTGGAGATTTATGCAATACGAAAAATAGAAAATAAACTCACAAAGTAAGAGTTCCATCCAAATCAAGGGAAAATGCCTTTGATATAGGGGTCATGGCATCTTTTGCGGTCTTTTCGGTCAACTCAAGTGCTCCAGCTATTATAGTAGTCTCGTCATGGGTCAAATCTCCTCCTTTCCCAGCCTATCAGCACGCAATCTTGCCACATTAGTAATTTCTTTCCTAGAGGTTTAAATCTTAATCGTCATTAGCTGTTTAGACTTCAGATTACCTCATTGCCATGAAAATCCACAAAAGTTTTTAACTCTGCCCTGCGTAGAAGGGCGGCATGCCCCTTTCCCAACATCCAATCTAGAACCTAAACAAAATTACAAAATTAATATTGAATTACTCATACAGAGATAATACAACTACACACAACTACTCAATAATAGAATAAAGAACTAGTAAATTACCTTGCTGATAGGATAAGCGATAGGGAAGAAGAACCATAGCAGAAGACGGACAAATGGTGCTACTGTTGCTCCAACTGTCAAGCCATAGCGCGTACAAACCGCTTGTGGTAATATCTATAATAACCAAAAACACATACACGCAGAGCCGATCAGATAAAAAACAAGATTAGGTGGAACAAGTCTCTCTCTATTTCAATAACCACCAACCTCTCCAAACATCAGAATTAGTGTTACAGATATCAGAACCGCAGCCCATGGTGGAACAAGTTTATCCAGGAATATAGGAAGCGACTACAGTAGAAAGAAACAAATTAACAACCACTAGATACCATTTTTAAACGTTATCAAGATACTGCAACCAGTTACACAGACCTCCATTGCTAAAGAGTTCCCGATTAAAAGCGTACAAAGCAGTAGATGTTGGTTCTTCACAACTGGAAATATTTTAGCTGCCACCAAAACATTTCACCAGATATTAGCACAACAAAAAGATAAAGACACACATATCCAAATTTTGGCGTCGAAAATTCCGTTGATAACATACTGCGCATACACTCCAATTAACACAAAGGTTGACTAAAAAGTCAAAATAAGTCCACCAGACTTCATCTGTGACTGCACTTCCAATAATCATATTCCCAAAACTTCCTTTCAGATTATTATTATAGAAATCAAATTAAAACACATGCTAGGCTATCTCTTAATTCCTTCCTACCAAATATTCTACACAATCTGCATCTTTCACATGTGTGCTGACAGTACTAATATTATTTCCTAATAATACACCAATCACAACGCCATTTCCACATCAAAACAATAATTCTCAAAGCCTCTAAACACCTTCAACCACTTCAGCAGTCTATAAACCGTCTAAACTCGCATTCGATCACATATTAACGCTACTATTATAAAATTTAAACTAACCGATCACAAAACAGCATAAAACTGTAATTCCTGAGCTGAAACTACTATCTAACTAATCCGATCGGACTAAACCAAACAGTGCAAAGCACAAAATCCATAAACCTCACCGAATTCAACTCGTGTAATAATAATAATAATAATAATAATAATAATAATAATAATAATAATAAACAGTAGAACAACAACTTACAAGCATGAATTCGATCTTTAGGACGGCCAGATTGGATGAGAACTTCGAGGTCTACGAGGCCTAAGGACATGAGTCCAAGCGTTAGACCAGCCATAAGACCTGCAAAGGCTACTAGACCGACGATTACCATTAAATACAGGAAGAATTCCGACTCACAGCACGTAACATCAGCCATTTCGTTGATGATCTCTCTCTGTCTGTCTGTTAATTAGTGTGTATGTGTTTTGAATGAGTAAAGTAAACGGAATTTCGCTTCCCTTTGCAGAGGGTATGTTAATGTTGAAGAAGGTATGTAAAGGATATATGGAAGGTACACGTTATTTTCGATAACAGGTTTTTTTATGATTGATCCGACCAAGGAATAAAATAAAAATGTTGTAATCCTCAAACGCATGTACCCAACTATAAAGTTTAAAGGCTTATTTATTTATTTTAAAAAAATACAAAAAACGTCATTTATGTTTACAACGTTTTTCGGTGGTTGTTCTTTAACTTCAAAATCGATAGGAATTATTTTTTATGTTGTAAAATGTTGCAACTTTCATCCTTTAGCACTAACCAGTCAGGGCCGTCTCCGAGAATCTTCAAAACGTTTTGGGCCTAGGGCGAATAAAAAAATCGGGGCCCTTATAAAATTCAAGTTTTAACTTTCAATTTTCAAATTTTAGTAATTCAAATTTCAACTTTTAATTATCAAACATCAATACATAGAACATATATTATATTATATTAAAAAATAAAGTAAAGTTGATATTCTTCATTAAATGCATTGTTATACAAAAATTAAATTCATTAAGTGGGATTCGAACCCAAGTTCTCTATCTTGAAATACAACTTACTAACCAATTCATCTACCTTAGCTTTTTCTCATTTCCAACACCAAAATAATTTAAATACACTTTATACATAATATATATTTTAAATTTTTAAAATTTCGGGCCTCCCGGGAGTTTGGGCCTTGGGCCGTCGCCCACCCGCCCATGCCCAAAATCGGGCCTGTAACCAGTAACCATGTATCATGTGCCTTACACATAAGGGCAACTTGGTAATTTTACTTATTTATTTGAAACATATTTAATAAAGACATCACATACTTATAAATAAAGGGAATCTGACAATTATAAGAAAGAAAGAGAGATAGTTAGAGGTGGACAAACGAATTAGAAGGAGAGAGAGAAAGAGGAACATGCTCTTCTCCGATCACCCCTTTCATCTGCGGTGACCAATGGCCGACGATGACAAAGCACACCACCTGACCCCTTTTCCTTTTCTGTTACCAAACCCAAACCCACAACCGGAACAACCCTTTCTTTTTCTCCAACCACAACTCTGACAACCACCGTCACCCTTATCCTCCTACCTTTTTTCCGGCTACGTGTTTCGTACTTTCGATACTTCCTGTACAGACCATGATCCAATAAACCTAATACCTATCTTCCCTCTTTACTTATATAAAACCCCACCTACACCTTTTCTCTATCCTAGGGTTTTGTAGAGGCATCGTGGAGAAGAAGACGATAACGTTTTGTTATACAAGTCCGCGATTGATGCTGAGAAGAAGACGGTAACGTTTTGTTATACAAGTCGGGTTTGCTCTCGATGGAGGTTAAGCTGGGTGGAACTAGGATCGTTGTTTCTGACCGCTTTAATGATTGTTACGATTGTGTTGTTTAGGTGGTTGGTGGTGGCAGGTGTGGGTGATGACGATTGTGGAGGTTCTGGACGGTAGTGTTGATGGTGTGGGGTGACCGGATCTGGCGGTGGCAGGTGACTAGAGTTGGTGGTGGCGGGGTTATATTATTTTAAAAGTCATTTTGTTTTATTTATTTAACTATATTTTAAATAAATATGTAAAATTACCGATGTATCCTTAAGTGTAAGGCACATGGTCAAACTTAACTAAAAAAAACCAGGTTAGGCCTAAAGAATGAGAGTTGCAAGATTTTACAACATAAATAACGTTTCTCAGTAATTTTGAAGTTAAAAGACAACCACAGAAAAACGTTGTAAACATAAAGGACGATTTCTGTAATTTTTCCGTTTTTTAGATTGCATTATGTAGACCGTCACTATAGCTATTGTTTGTGTAAAGTTATCGATTGAAAAAATGTAAAAATTCCACAATTTTATAGATGAGTTTTATTTTTTTATTATATTAAGTTACTAGGTTAGAATATCATGTATTGCACGAGTTGAAAAATATAATCTTATATAATTAATAAAAATGTTTTGCTTAAGAAAACATATGCATTTTACGATTGAAAAAATTGGTGTATTATACTAATATAATAATATATAATTTAATTTGTTAACATATACAGTCGTCAAGTTATGTATTTAAAAAAAATGAACATTGACGTGACAGTTATAAATTTTGTTAAGTTTAAAACACTTTTTTTTAAATAGGAATTAACCTCAATTTTTTAATACCACCTAATTCTTATTATTTAACATACTGTATTGTTACAGTTATTTACCATCCAACCACATTAAGTATTTAAATTTTTTTAGATATTACTTATAAAAACAATTATCTTCATTATTTTTCATTTTTTAGTATTTTAGCTACCATAATTTTGAACTTAGTGAAATTTTTAAGTTAAAAAAGATATAAGTTTATTGAAAGTATTAATAATTAATTTTATATTAAATTTATCTGGTTAATAATATAACAACTATCTTTAATTAAAAAAATAATTATCCATAATTAAGTAAGATAGAAAGAAATAATATTTTTAATTAAAAGATAAGCATCCTTAACTAAGTATGAGAAATAATTATCTTTAATTAAAAAGAATAGTATCCATAATTAAGTAAGCAAAAAGAGGGAAAAGCAAAAAACAGATGACTCTAATGAATGACACGTTTCCAAAATTATATTGGTTTATAATAGTTAATAGATTAATAGATTGTAAGTATCATGTATGAATTACTAGATGTGATGGCTAACAAGTCAAAATGACGAGTTATTTTAGAAAAGTGATAAGTGGGTTCGAGTCAAAATGGGTGCTGGCCTTAATAGTCTTAAGTGAACCGAGTTGTTTTAGAGAAAAGAAAATCAAAATTGGTCTACATGTTAAGAAAAGACGGTGGTGTGGCGCGACAAATGTTAATATTACGGTTAGCGGTGATAACGGGCGATAATAACTTTGTGATGACGGTGATGATGGTAGTGGTGTGCGGTAACCAATAGGTGGTGGTGGTAGACTGATAGAGGGTGTGGTAAGAGCTAAGTTGATGGCAATATACGGGTTGAGCCTTTTCTAACTTAGCTAATTCATATAAGTGACTATTTTAACCCTTTCTTGTATAATATGAGAAACACAGCTCGAACCCATTTATAAGATGTACATTTAAGCAGGTAGTAATTTACAACTTAAAAGAGTTAGTGTTTGCTATCTCCCATTTATTTATTATTATGAGAAACACAACTCTTATTTGCTACCCATATGATTATAATTTAACTGAAAATTACCATCCCTTATATTTAAATCTCATTTTTCAAAAACTCACACATCCTATTTTTTCAAATTATAAAGATACGGATATGAAGCCACATGAGCTGGTAAATATAAGAAACTACTATACATAATAAAGATAAGAATTACTTTAAAGATACGATGAAGGAGTGATTTGGAGTTTTTTAAGTATTTCTTTAAAAATTTATATCCTGTCCACCACCACAAAAATGAGCATACTTTGTTAACCTGTCCCCCACCACAAAAATCACTTCTTTTCCCTAGGGCTTTGGTAATCCTGTAATGAAATCCATATTGATGTCTGCCCATACAACAGTATGGATAGGCAGTTGTTGTAGGAGTCCAGGATTTGCAGTGGTTTCCTGTTTGGCTTGAAGAAAAGTATTGCAAGCTCTAATTAACCGTTTGACTTGTTTAGTTTGACCCTTCCAATAAAACATACCCTTTAGCCTCTGATAGGTAGCATGTATTCCTGAATGACCCCCTATAGGAGAATCATGACACAACTGTATCAATTGTTTCCTTAATTCCACATTTGCCCCTACTACCAGCTTATGTTTTCTTTTTAACAACCCATCTTGTAAAGTAAACTTTTTCACTTCTTGACCCTGTAACAACTTCTGAATTACTGGTTTCAGATCAATATCATTCTCCCAGCTTTCTTTAATCTTGTCCAATAACACAGGGTCAAAAGTTGAAATTGCCAATTCAAACAAGGCAGGACTTTCCACTCTAGATAGAGCATAAGCAGTGAAATTTTCAACTCCCTTCTTATATTGTATTTCATATATGTAACCCATCAACTTAGAAAGCCAGGAATGTTGCAAAGGTGTGGTTATTTTTTGGGTGAGAAGGTGGCTTAGCTACCAAATAATAATGCCATTGTTTAATGGCCATCAAAAAGCTCATTTTCATACACAAAAAGAGTGAGTTGTATAGGGCGTAAGGCTTTATTGAAAAATACTAAAGGGTGGTCATCTTGTAACAATACTTCTCCAATTCCACTAGATGAGGCATCCGTTTCTACTATGAAGGTTTTGTTTAGATTAGGGAGAGTCAATACAGGAGCCTCAGCAAGAGCACTTTTCAATTGCTCAAAAGCCCGTTGAGCTCTTTCCTTCCACTTAAAAGAATCTTTCTTTGTTAATTTAGTCAATGGCTTAGAAATTATCCCAAAATACCTTATAAACTTTATATAATACCTTACCAAGCTTAAAAATCCTCTTAATTGTTCAACATTCAAGGGAACATGCCATTGTGCAACTGCTTCAATCTTCTTTGGGTCAGTAACTACCCCCTTTTCATTAATAACATGACCCAAATACTCTACTTGTTTACCAGCAATACAACATTTTGATTTTTTAGCAAACAATTAATGTTGTTTAAGTGTTTCCAAAACATTTTCAAGGTGGATTAAGTACTGGTAGATATCTTGGATATACACCAAGATGTCATCAAAGAATACCAACACATATTTCCTCAAAAATTCTTTGAAAGTATGGTTCATTAATGCTTGGAAAGTGGCAGGAGCATTGGTTAAACTAAAAGGCATAACCAAAAACTCAAACAAGCCTTGATGTGTTCTAAAGGTTGTTTTATGTATATCATTTGAAAACAGTCTAACCTAGTAGTATCCCGACCTTAGATCCAATTTAGAAAAGACTGTTGCCCCCTTTAATTCTTCCAAAAGTTCATCAATCAATGGTATAGGGAAACTATTCTTCACTATTGCATTGTTGAGTTACCTATAGTCCGCACACATTCTCCATGATCCATCTCTCTTTTTTTACCAATACCACAGGAGCAGCAAAGGAACTAGTGTTGTTCCTAGTCACCACTGTACTCAACGGTTCTTCAGTCATTTTCTCTATTGCATCTTTCTGAAGTGCCTGATATCTGTATGGTTTCAGATTAATGGACACATTCTCATCTTTAAGTTCAATTCTGTGGTCACATTCTAGATGGTGGCAAGCTTTTGGGTTCTGCAAATACCTCCTTATACTAATCAATCAGTTTAACAATTCTTTCATTAACCACATCATTAGACACATTTGTACTTTAACCATTTTGCCCTTGTAATGTTACTAGTTGCATTTGAGACTGAATTAACTGATTTAGATGTGCTGACATGTGATCCATTTGTTCAATGGAACATAACCTCACTTGATTATTACCTATACCTTCGAGCAACTGTTTTTCCCATTCACTTGGAACTCCATAGTTAATGGCTTGAAATTCCAAACAATATCTCTCAATGGAGACAACCATTGGATTCCAAGAACCATATCATAACTATCCAATGGGAATACCATCACATCAGCCTCAAACCACATTCCCTGTATCATCCATTTGAACACTTTACACATTTTCCCATAATTAATTTGGTTTCCATTGTCCATAAACAGTTTTAAGGCTGGTATATCTTGAGTAAGACACTTCAACAATCTTGCTGTCTTATCACTTATGAAATTGTGGGTGGAACCTGAATCCACTAAAATATACAACCTTCTTGTACCAATGGATCCTACTATCTTCATAGAAGAATAAGAAGGTATTTTGTTCATTGCATGAATGGAAATCTGTGGTTGACATAACATTTCTGCTAGTTCCACCACTTCTGTCACACTTTCTTTGTCAACTCTTCTTCATCATCAATGATCTCAATGATGAATAACTGTCTATTTTTACACTTGTGGGTGGATGTATACTTCTCAAGACAGAAGAAACATTCACCATTGGCTCTTTTTTCATCAACTTCTTTATTAGAGAATCTTTTAACTGTTTTTCCTCCTACACTATTATTGTTGTTAGGGGTTGGTAACAAAGGAGGATTTACAGCACTTGCAAATGATGATTTGACACCATAACTTCTTCCCCATAATTGGACCCATTATTACTACTCCAACTATTTTTCTTGTTTTCTTTATTACCAAAGAGCGTTGTGTGTACCTTGTCTTGTTGTTTGGCCATTGCAATGGCTTCTCTTAAAGTTCTTGGATTGAAAACCTTAACCAAACATCTTATCTCCGGTATAAGGCCTCCTACAAACAGACTTGTTGCAAATTCTTCAGATAAAGTAACCTTTTGTCATCAAAGAGTCAAAAGAATTACAATACTCATCTAAAGAACACGTCCGTTGCAAATTCTTTAACTCTTCCATGGCATCCTCCCATAGATTTTCAGAAAATATGGTGGTAATTGATCTGACATAATCATTCCATGGGATTTGTTCAATAGGCCTATTCTGACTTGACAAATAGCCTTTATGACATTTCAATGCAATTCCTTCAAGATTAATAATCGCATACTGAACTTTCAGGTGTTCAGGAGTACGATCAACCAAGATGAAATGATGACACTTATAAACCCATCCATCAGCATCTTCTCCGTTGAATTTTGGAAAATCCAACCTTCCCAATCTGGCTAATCTTTGGTCTTGGTGGTGAATTTGTAGGTGATTAATATTATCATTATATTGTTAAGATTGTGGTTGTTTTGTGGGTGATTATTATTATCATTATGGCGGTTCTGTAATTTAGCGAGTCGTTGTTTAAGGTTTAATTGGGCTATGGCAGAAGCATTGTTTTCCTGTAAAGTTTGTGAATTCTTGATGGATTGTGCATATTCTTTCATCGTCTTCTCTAATTTGTCCATTTCTTATTGTCGGGTGTTCGCCATTAATGGTGAAATCAGGTCACCGGAGCTGGAATCATACAGCTCTGATACTAATTGATAGCTAAGTTTTAGTGAAGGAAACAAGAGAGAGAAAGAGCTAGACCAAAACGAAGCTAGGGCTTAACGATCCCTGCTCAACTGCTTATAACGACCATAACATAAATTCCTCGCCTAACAATTCTAACTCTTAACTATTGACTTATTACAGATTGGTCCTTATTCTAGAAACAAACATTAAAAGTATTACATTATTATAAAAACAGTCCCTGAACTCTTAAAATGGTCTTGAATCAGCTTTTCACATATCAAAAATCTGGTATGACTCTACACTATTCTAAATGAAGGCATATTTGTGCAAACGAGAATAGTGTTACTAAAATCAACTTAGATAACTTAATTGACAACTATCTCATAATGGATAAAATGAAAGAGATTTAGATTGAGGGTATGTTTGACAATGAGCATCTAAGAACTTTTATGAGCTTCAAACTTCAAGCTTTTAAGAAAAAACTCTTACTAAATAAAAAGCCTTGTTTGGGTAAAGAAGCTTGAAGTTTTTAGGTTAGGTGAAAAAAACTCTATATTGAAAAGCTACTAGTACTAGTGTTTAAGAAAAAAACTTTTACTAGCTACAACCTTTTAATGAGTAAATGACACAAATACCCATTTTATCACAAAAAAACATGCATACAAGTTTTTAATTAATGTCCATTTTGGTCATTTTATACATTTTATTAAAAGTTTCAGCTACTCTGACAAATACTAAAATATATTTAAAAAGTTACAGCTACCAACTTCCAATCATCTGCTTCCAGCCACCAGCTAGTTTTGCCAAACATACCCTGATGAAAGAAATTCCTTTAATTGGTCATAATGGAAATCGAAGGTATTATTAATAAACTAGTGTAAAGTATAACCAGTGTTCGATATACAAGTTTTTAATTAATGTCCATTTTGGTCATTTTATACATTTTATTAAAAGTTTCAGCTACTCTGTCAAATACTAAAATATATTTAAAAAGTTACATCTACCAACTTCCAATCATCTGCTTCCAGCCACCAGCTAGTTTTGCCAAACATACCCTGATGAAAGAAATTCCTTTAATTGGTCATAATGGAAATCGAAGGTATTATTAATAAACTAGTGTAAAGTATAACCAGTGTTCGATAAATGCTATTCGATATGGAATAGTGACTCAAAAGAGAAGAGAAAGAAGACTAGTGACTCAACTAACCATAATCAATACCTTTTTTTATAAACATAAAGTTAAAATCTAAGATCATCGTAGTCTTTTTACTTACGAGTAAAACCAAGTTAGTATATTTGTAAGGTTGTCGGTATATAGACAGTCTAACTAGTTCGAGGTCTATAGGAAAATATATTTTTTTCACATCTTTTTGATAAAATATCAGCACAATGACCTCTTTGTATTTTGACTTCAAGACTGTCAACTATAAATCATATAGTAGTTTATAGTTAGTGGAGTTACAACAATATTGTATGTGTGTAGCGCAATAACCCCTTTTATTTTGGCTTTAGGACCAAGAACGAAAAATCATATAGTTCATAGATAGTGGAGCTACCGGTTACGGGAAGTGTATATTAAAATATATGGATTAAATTTATTTTCTAGGTTTATGAAGACAGTATTTATTAAAATAATTGTAATCTATTATTTTTCGTAAAAAAAAAAAAACTTTTTAGTTGATATAATACTTGATTAAATTTATGTTTATTGTGAAATGCAAATCTCAAAATAAATATTAAACTAAAATTAAATATTATATAAACACGTATGGAGTGTTGTTGCCACTTAAAAGATAAAATAAATCAAAAAATGGCATGAGCTTAAAGTGAGTAAAGACAAACTTTAAAATATTTAGTGAAAACTAGTAATAGGACCCGAGGATGATACGTCGTTGTTGTAAACATTGAATAGATTAGTTCAAACGTTATATGATGCATTAATTATATGAAACACGTGTTTCAACATATTCGATCAAACTCAATTTAACTTATATAAGCATTGCGGTGGAATAAAAAAAGTAAATTAAGTCAAACTCTTAGCATACAAAAGAAACATAATTAAGCATATGTTCGTTTAGTGGGGTTTTACCTAACCACTACACCACCCTTACTTTTTCTTGATGACTTAGGTGTTGTTTGTTTTTGAAGAGGTAAAAGGTATGCAGTCTGCGGACAACATCTTCATACAACTGCAGGTAGAGGTGTACAAACCGGGTAACCGGTTTAAAAAAACCAGGTTTTTTAAAACCGGTTTTTTTACTCGAGTTCAAAATCAGTTTTTTTTAAACCGGTTCGGTTTTAAAACCGGTTTTTACTACATAAAACCCAAACCGGTGAAACCGATTAGGATCGGTTTATAAACCGGTTTCTTCAAAAAAACCGGTTTGTTCCTTGGTGAAGAAAAACTGGAAAAAAAACCCGGTTTTTTTAAACCAGTTTCGGTTTAATATAGGTTTTTTTTTTTTAAACCGGTTTTTTTTACACCTCTAACTGCAGGAGAAGGGGTGGACCAAAGGTCTGCAGTCTGTAAGAGAAAGACTGTTTATTTGTTAATGTCTGCATCGTAACCTAACCATAACCATAGCCCACCACAAGTCACAACCCACCATAATCAACCACAACCCACCATAACCACAACCCACCACAACTCACCATAACCAACACCCACCATAATCATCGCAAACCACCACAACCCACCATAACCAACCACAAATATAACAAACTCATCCTATCAAATCTGCTAACTCTGAAGTACAAATCAAATCACAATGCTAAACCATCCAACCACAATCAAGATCAAATACCCATCAACAATTCAAGAATCAAATTCAATAAAGCACCTCATCTTACAGTTTACACTGAACACAAACAAAAACAAATATTCATCAACAATTCAAGAACCAAGATTCAACAAAGCAACTAACTTTATGCAAACTCTAAGAACACAACAAAACAACAAGAACATGCATGGAGGCGGCGAGGGAGGAGGCAGACGGTGGCGACGAGGGAAGAGGAGGAGGCTAGCGGCGACGAGGAGGGAGGAGGAAGATGGCGGCGGCGGCGACTGTAACACCCCAACCGATGGCGGAATCATCGAGGTGTCACGTAGTGACGATTGTTTAAAAGCACATGGTACTAAAATGTAAATATTATTGAATAAGTCAAAATTGTCTTACATGGAAATGGAAAATACATTGTCTAAATGAAATGTAAATATTGGAATAACTGAATTAAAATAAAGCACTAAATGTCCCTTGCTAAAGCACTAGATCAAACTGCACCAGAAACATGTACAAAATAGGTTTGGTCAACATATGAAATGTTGGTGAGCATTCCTAGTTTTGATATATATAGTAAGTTAAAAAGATATACAATTCAAGTGCAAGCTACAGTGCAAATATGTAAACTATGTATCATACAAATGAGCGAAATCAACCCTGTGACTGTATAATGTACTGTATGAACGGTGGTGTACTCATCCAATAAATGGGTGATAACTTAACAATGGCCACGGATTCTCCGATGAAAAAGGGGGAGAATCAATCTAGGCGGGTTGTCAATCTAAATAGCGCTATCCAATGTTAAGGTCGGCTTGTACCATGTTAATGATTTCACTAAGTACAAATGTAATCCACGTGTATTGTCTAAGCATAAAGCACGTTGTAAGCAATGCACATAGTACTAGAATTGTATTGTAAAAATGTAATCTTGTATTTGAAATTGTAATAGTGTACATGTAACACCCCAAAAATGAATAAAAGCAAAAAGGGGATAGGAATACTCACTGTTCACGTAATAGCTTGAGATTTAACTGGACAACGAGATTTGAATTGAGATTACCCCAAATGATCAATCTAAAGAATTTGATAACGTGTAAGGGAAATAACTCTAGGATACATGCACTTCTAGGGTTTCGAATTGGGGATAAGTATTTATTTGATTAATAACCAAATTGTTTATTAAATATAAGAAATTTAATAAATAAATGAATAAAAGTCTTTTTGTAAATTTTAAGTTAAAGGATGGTCACAATGTAAAGTTTTTTGTATGAAAATAATTTTTATAAAATTATTTTCTTGAAAATAAAATATTTAATGTAATTATTTCAAATTGTCAAAATATGACTTTAATATCTAAAAATATTAAAATTAAAGAATTCTTGAATTAAAAATTGTATTTCAGTTCTAAATAATTAGAAATAATTTATATAAAATTTTGGTACAAAAATATTGAAATATGAATTTATTATGATTTATTTATGGTTAAAACAAACAAAAATTCATTAAAAATACAAAATGAACGGTTTTTCCGAAATAAAAATAAATTCTGAATTGCTTATTGTTATAAAAGTTTAGTATAATTTTTGTGGAATTTTATAAAATCGTTTAGATATTCTTATTGAATTTTATAATTTTAAATGAATAAACTTGTAATATTTATAATATATCTTAAATAAATTATTTTTGAAAAACTAAAAATTAGACGATGAACTTTATCATTAGGAGATCATATAATAATTTTTATAGAATTTATAAATCACGTTTAGTATTTAAAAACTATTTTAAAGGTTCATTATGTAAAATATATATATAAAAAGGGAAAAAAATGTTTGTTGGTTATGGGAGTCGAACCCGGGCCTCTGGCCGGTTCGGGTTTTATCACAAGCGTGGCCACCAACTGAGCCACACCCTGAGAACGAGTTAAACTGGATCGAATTTGATTATATAGGTTAAATGTGTAAATGGATAATTAGTGAAAAAAATGAGGGAAGAATAAATGAGGCTTGTGGGAATCGAACCCTGGCCAAAGGCCGGTTCGGGTTCCTAAGCCACGCGTGTAAACCAGCTGGTCTACACCAGTTGGTTGTGTATTCATTGTTTCAAAATAATTAAATAGGATGCTTGCTGTATATGTTCTTCCCCAAATCCACCCTTTACGAGCCCTAATTTCCAAATCCATACAATTCGTGTTCAATAGCCCCTGAATCTTTGGGGCTATTGTTCACAAGGGGCCGATGAGTAAAACCCATAAAAGAAGGACTTACAATGAACCGTAATCAGGTACGAGAGCTCGGTCAAAGAAAAACGTCAAACGCGATCAATAAAGCTACGATATCAAGCTGTTAACAGAAATTGGAGGTGGGTTAGAGATTTTCGGCGAGTTAGGATTGTCCAGGAACGCCCAATTTATAGGGTTGAGGGTCGGATCGTGGATTTGGTAAGGTTGACGCGATGGTGAAGATGACGCGGCTAATTGGCTTTATTTTGGAAAGCTTTGACTGAGATTATGGGCATAACCTTGCCTCGTTGCATGAGAACACAACCAAGACCTTGGTTAGAGGCATCACAATAAACCACGAAATCCTCATTGCCGTCAGGTAAAGTGAGGATTGGAGCATCACACAGTTTCTGCTTCAATGTCTGGAATGCTTCTTCCTGACTGGGTCCCCATACATATGGTTTATCTTTATGGGTCAAGGAAGTGAGAGGTAAGGCAATCTTGGAGAAGTTGAGAATAAAACGACGATAGTAACCCGCTAAGCCAAGAAAAGAGCGAACTTCCGTGGGAGACTTGGGTGTAATCCAATTCTTAACAGCCTCAATCTTAGCTGGATCCACGTGTATACCCTTATCACTGATAATGTGTCCCAAAAATTGAACTTCCTTAAGCCAAAATTCACACTTGGAGAATTTGGCATACAGTTGTTCATTCTTCAAAAGACTCAAAATTTATCTAAGGTGTTGTTCGTGGGCTGATTTGGTTTTAGAGTAAATGAGAATGTCATCAATGAAAACGATTACGAATTTATCCAAGAAGGGTTTGCACACGCGATTCATGAGATCCATGAAGACAGCGGGTGCATTCGTTAGTCCAAAAGGCATAACCATGAACTCGTAATGACCATAGCGTGTACGAAAAGCTGTCTTTGGAATATCGTCTTCATGGACTCGTAGTTGATGATATCCCGAACGAAGATCGATCTTTGAGAAGCAAGTCGAACCTTGAAGTTGATCAAAAAGGTCATCAATGCGGGGTAAAGGGTACCGGTTTTTAATGGTGAGTTTATTCAGCTCCCGATAATCAATACACATTCGGAAAGATCCATCCTTCTTCTTTACAAATAAGACTGGAGCTCCCGAAGGTGATGAACTGGGGCGAATGAAACCCTTGTCTGCCAACTCTTGAAGTTGACTCGCAAGTTCTTGCATCTCAGAAGGTGCAAGGCGGTACGGAGATTTTGCAACGGGCGTAGCACCAGGTATAAGATCAATACGAAATTCAACAGGACGCACCGGTGGTAGTCCAGGTAAGTCATCAGGAAAGACTTCTGGAAACTCACGAACAATAGGAACATCTTGGATACTCTTGTCTTTACCTTTATTTTCCACGATATGGGCCAAGAAGGCTACGTATTTCTTACGTAGATATTTTTGTGCTTGAGTGCAGGACATGAGTTTAAGACCACTGGATGGTTTCTCACCATAAACCCGTAAAAAGTCACCCGATGCGAGAGGAAACCGAATAAATTTCTCAAAGCAGACAACTTCAGCATGATGTTTAGAAAGCCAATCCATACCCACGATAACATCAAAGCTTCCTAATTTCATGGGTATGAGATCAATGGTGAAGTCATGTTCGTTAAGGCTAAGAGTACAACCCTGGATGATGGAATCGATTGAGATGGGTTTCCCATCCGCGACCTCGACAGTGAAAGGCGCTCCTAATCTAGAGCGAGTGTGAGATAATAAAGGTTCGAATGCTAACGACACAAAACTTTTATCCGCACTAGTATCAAATAAAATCGAAGCGTAATGACCATCAAGTAAAAACGTACCATTCACCACATCATTTGCTTCCTGGGCTTCTGCTGCATTGATGTTGAAAGCCCTACCACGAGCCACTGGGTTTGCTGCACGGTTTGCTGGGACAAGTGCTGGACATTGATTTCTAAGGTGGTTTGGATCACCACAATTGAAGCAAGCTCGACCATATGCTATAGGTTGTGGGTTTTGGCGAGCTGGTTGAGGGTTGGCTGGTTGAGGGTTAACAGGTTGAGAATTGATTGGTTGAGGTCGAAGCGCTGATCGACATGTGGCAGCTACATGACCGTACCTACCACAGGTGGTACAGTGGCGACAAGGAAAATTTGAGGGGTGATGGTACTGACCGGTGGCACACTTGGGTAAGTTTCCACTATAAACCTTCTTAACAGGAGGAGCCTGAGCCATTGGAGCCTGGGCTATTGGAGCCTGAGTTACTGGGGCCACAACAGCGTAGTTTCTACCTCTGGATTTCCGCTTCCTAGTGTTGGAACCGGTATTGTCTACAGCAACTCTTGATGATTCAGTAGTAGGGGTGGGGGTCTTCTCAGCTGGTTTCTTGGTTCCTTTCCTAACCAAATTTCCCTTTTTGACGTGCTTGTCAGTCAAGGAGGCTGCAAGCTGGATGGCTTCTTCCACCGTAGTGGGTCTGCTTCCAGTGACTACATCTTGAATTAGGTCAGGTAATCCCTCGATATATTTCTCGATTGCTCGAGAGACCGGGGTAACCATGTGTGGAACCAATATGCTGAGCTCATGATATCGAGTGTTGTACGCAAGATTTTCACCACTGTCTTGCTTCAACCCATGGAACTCTTCCTCTAGTTTCCTGATTTCATTCCTAGGGCAGAATTTGGCGATCATGAGTTCCTTAACCTCAGCCCAAGATAAAGATAAAGCAACATCAGCGCCCCGATTACGTTTTTCACCATTCCACCAGGTTAGCGCCCCCTTTTGAAGGACACTGGTAGCATAGCGAACGCGGAGGTCATCAGGACACTCGCTGTTCACAAAGGTACTTTCCATACTTTCAAACCATTGGAGGAGGCCAGTAGCACCCTCCTCACCAGTAAATTTCGTGGGGTTGCATGAGTTGAAGTGTTTGAAAGTACACCGAAATTGAGTTGCACCCTCTGTGTTGGCACTGTTGCTGTTCTGGGTTAACTCACTAACAAGATTTGGGATCACTGCGGCAATTTGCTTAGCAACTAGAGAAGCAAGGCGACGATCAGAACGTTGTCCAGAAGCACGAACAGTACGTTGGCTAGCATCACGGAGCATACGGCGAGCAGACATCTACAAGGCAGTCAATGAAAAATTATGAGATTAATAAATGCAAGTGTATAATTGTACAAATGATTATGAATACAAGATATTGTATGTGAAATAAGAGTGTATCATTGAAAAATTTGCATAAATTGCTTGGATTGCCCTTGTCTAGCTGTAAAGCCCAACAAGAACGTTGACTTTTCAAAGGAATTGAGCCCAATGGTGATCAAAGAAGACATGCTTTAGCCTATAAGTGGACACTCACTCCAGGAATCCCCGGGTAAGCATAACAGGTCCGTAAATGGATTTATGCGCTATGCTTGCCTATGCCAGAAAACCCAGTGTACAGGCATCCACCCTTCCAGATTGCACGTGTCCTTATCACACTTATTAAAGCTCAACAACTTTGAAGGAGCAAAAATAAGAGTAGGCATTATGCCTAAGAGTGTCTTCATGAAAGGTACTGCTCCCGCTCCATGATGAAGTAGTCTTTCCACTCCTTGTAGGACACCATCTCTATACACCATGATGAAAGATGAGGAGAAATGGAGAAGAAGGGGAAAGATTGAGGGAGGAAAGTGGAGGGAAATGAGAGGAATGATAAATTAGGAAATGTTGTACCTGAAAGTTGAAATTCGGTTATAGTCTAGGCTAAAAGGCATTCTAATAACCTAATTCCCTATAACCATGGCTCTGATACCAATCTGTAACACCCCAACCGATGGCGGAATCATCGAGGTGTCACGTAGTGACGATTGTTTAAAAGCACATGGTACTAAAATGTAAATATTATTGAATAAGTCAAAATTGTCTTACATGGAAATGGAAAATACATTGTCTAAATGAAATGTAAATATTGGAATAACTGAATTATAATAAAGCACTAAATGTCCCTTGCTAAACCACTAGATCAAACTGCACCAGAAACATGTACAAAATAGGTTTGGTCAACATATGAAATGTTGGTGAGCATTCCTAGTTTTGATATATATAGTAAGTTAAAAAGATATACAATTCAAGTGCAAGCTACAGTGCAAATATGTAAACTATGTATCATACAAATGAGCGAAATCAACCCTGTGACTGTATAATGTACTGTATGAACGGTGGTGTACTCATCCAATAAATGGGTGATAACTTAATAATGGCCACGAATTCTCCGATGAAAAAGGGGGAGAATCAATCTAGGCGGGTTGTCAATCCAAATAGCGCTATCCAATGTTAAGGTCGGCTTGTACCATGTTAATGATTTCACTAAGTACAAATGTAATCCACATGTATTGTCTAAGCATAAAGCACGTTGTAAGCAATGCACATAGTACTAGAATTGTATTGTAAAAATGTAATCTTGTATTTGAAATTGTAATAGTGTACATGTAACACCCCAAAAATGAATAAAAGAAAAAAAGGGATAGGAATACTCACTGTTCACGTAATAGCTTGAGATTTAACTGGACAACGAGATTTGAATTGAGATTACCCCAAATGATCAACCTAAAGAATTTGATAACGTGTAAGGGAAATAACTCTAGGATACATGCACTTCTAGGGTTTCGAATTGGGGATAAGTATTTATTTGATTAATAACCAAATTGTTTATTAAATATAAGAAATTTAATAAATAAATGAATAAAAGTCTTTTTGTAAATTTTAAGTTAAAGGATGGTCACAATGTAAAGTTTTTTGTATGAAAATAATTTTTATAAAATTATTTTCTTGAAAATAAAATATTTAATCTAATTATTTCAAATTGTCAAAATATGACTTTAATATCTAAAAATATTAAAATTAAAGAATTCTTGAATTAAAAATTGTATTTCAGTTCTAAATAATTAGAAATAATTTATATAAAATTTTGGTACAAAAATATTGAAAAATGAATTTATTATGATTTATTTATGGTTAAAACTATCAAAAATTCATTAAAAATATAAAATGAACGGTTTTTCCAAAATAAAAATAAATTCTGAATTGCTTATTGTTATAAAAGTTTAGTATAATTTTTGTGGAATTTTATAAAATCGTTTAGATATTCTTATTGAATTTTATAATTTTAAATGAATAAACTTGTAATATTTATAATATATCTTAAATAAATTATTTTTGAAAAACTAAAAATTAGACGATGAACTTTATCATTAGGAGATCATATAATAATTTTTATAGAATTTATAAATCACGTTTAGTATTTAAAAACTATTTTAAAGGTTCATTATGTAAAATATATATATAAAAAGGGAAAAAAATGTTTGTTGGTTATGGGAGTCGAACCCGGGCCTCTGGCCGGTTCGGGTTTTATCACAAGCGTGGCCACCAACTGAGCCACACCCTGAGAACGAGTTAAACTGGATCGAATTTGATTATATAGGTTAAATGTGTAAATGGATAATTAGTGAAAAAAATGAGGGAAGAATAAATGAGGCTTGTGGGAATCGAACCCTGGCCAAAGGCCGGTTCGGGTTCCTAAGCCACGCGTGTAAACCAGCTGGTCTACACCAGTTGGTTGTGTATTCATTGTTTCAAAATAATTAAATAGGATGCTTGCTGTATATGTTCTTCCCCAAATCCACCCTTTACGAGCCCTAATTTCCAAATCCATACAATTCGTGTTCAATAGCCCCTGAATCTTTGGGGCTATTGTTCACAAGGGGCCGATGAGTAAAACCCATAAAAGAAGGACTTACAATGAACCGTAATCAGGTACGAGAGCTCGGTCAAAGAAAAACGTCAAACGCGATCAATAAAGCTACGATATCAAGCTGTTAACAGAAATTGGAGGTGGGTTAGAGATTTTCGGCGAGTTAGGATTGTCCAGGAACGCCCAATTTATAGGGTTGAGGGTCGGATCGTGGATTTGGTAAGGTTGACGCGATGGTGAAGATGACGCGGCTAATTGGCTTTATTTTGGAAAGCTTTGACTGAGATTATGGGCATAAAGGGTGCGACTCAGTCAACTTAATCAATTCCATTCCATAATTGGGTCAAAAACGCGTAAAGATGGATGGATTAATGATGCACGATGAAACAGTTGACTTTTGTTAGTCAACTGTTCGAATTCAGTTATGTTATATAATTATTAAGGTGGGTTTCAAAACACATAGTATGGTGTAGCCTAGTTGGTTGGTGTGTGATGTGTATTGAACCGCCTTGGGACACGGGTTCGAACCCCGTCCCAAGCATTTATTTTTTAGACAAAGTTTTAACTATTATTTTATTATTATTAACATATATTATGATTAAACAAACCCGAATGTGTCACAGAATATTTTTTTAAACATTCGAAAATGATGAAAATGTAACGTCTTATTAATTGTAGTTTAACGTACATAGAATTATATAAAAAAATACAAAGAAAAGTGACGGATGTCACAGGGACAGAGGGGAGGAAGGAGGAGGAGAAGGGTTTGGTCTAGGGTTTGAGAGGTGAGGAGATACTTGACAACAAAAAGAAGAAGAGCAATGAAGAAGAGGTTAGAAGATGTGGAACCATATCTGCGCGGGGAAGAGCACAGGCAGAGCTTTTTTTATGGATATGTCTTCTAAAAAACAAACAAGTTGCGTGCCCCAAATGTCTTCCCGCGTCTACATGGGGCAGACATAGGTGGTCGGAAGTGCTTTTGACAAGAAAACAAACACCACCTTAGTGGTGTCAAAACGTAAGTAACTCGAAGTTATACAGTTGAATGAAAACGTACTATATTTGATTCGATACATTTTCGAACAAAATTTACATAAAAACATAGGCCAACTGAAAAAGTATCTAAAAATAAGCTTGGAAACGCACTATATCTGACCCGACTCATACTTGAATTTTTTTTACACCGAATCGTGAATTTATACCATTTACGTCGAACTGTGAATTTGTACCGACATGTAGTATTTTTTTTAATTAATGTCAAAACGTAGAGCACTGAAACACACATAAAAATAAGCATGAAAACATATCATATTTGACTCAACTTGTTTTAGAAAAATTACGTCGAAATGTGAATTTACATCTTTTACCTCGAAACGTGAATTTATACTGACGGGCACGTAAAAACAGGCACGTGAGAAAATAGTGTTTTTTTTAAGTTGAAGAATGAAAATGCAGGTGGTGAAGTTGGAACGTTAGAAACTCAATGGGTGAAAACAACATTTTATAAAGTTTTTAGAAAGTGTAGGGACTCTAAGTGTCAATTTTGAAAGTTTTTGGTTTACGTCAATATGTAGACCAACTGAAAACATAAATAAACATACGGATGAAAACCTATTATATTTGACTCCAATTGTTTTAGAAATTTTTTATGTCGAAACGTGAACTTATACCATTTACATCGCAACGTGAATTTACTTCGATACCGATACGTACCAAAAAAAAAAACACGTGTGAAAATAAATTGAAGGACCAAAATTTATAAACAAACTAATGGGCTAAAAGTGTCAATTTCCAAAGATGAAGAGCTATTTTACAAAGTAATGGGCTAAATATGTAATTTTTATAACTTTATTAGCGGCTAGCTTTGTCAGCGGGAAATCTCGCCAATGTTGGTTTTTAAGATGATACTAGGAATAAAGCTTGGTTTTAAAAATCGCATCTGAGGCGCGCGTAAACACGAGGCGACCTTTGGCGCAAAGTACCTCGCCTTGTGTGACATAAGGCATACTATGTACAAGAATCGCACAAAAAGCGAGTTTTTTTTGGAAAAAAAATCCAACTAAGGCGTGCGCTTCTTGTACAAGGGGTGTTTTGTGTTAGCTTAGTGTTATACACTTATACATGTAGCTAACAGGTTGTACATTTAAGTGATTTATACATTAAATCATATATAAACCTTATTTATACCTACATTTTGGGTAAGAGATGCTAAAAACCTATATAATATATTAAAAAAATTTATAAGCACGTTGCACCTCATGTACGAAAAGCTCTCCGATTTTTACGCTTCACGCTTTGGTTTTGAACCTTTTCGCTTTTGTGCGCTTCACACTTTTTAAAACCAATGCAGTAAGACCCGCGCAGGTACATCACAAACGTCAAATAGATCAGTCTAAGTGTTATTTAATGCATCACCCATTAATACATATGTGTTTTGACATATCGGATATAACTAAATGTAACGTATATAAGCATTGCGGTTGGATTAAAAGGTAAAGTAAATTGAATTTATGCCGGAACATAACCCGGGTTGTTATGTTTAATGGGTTCGACCCAACCACTAAACCACCATTACCTTTGTATAAAGACTTAGCGGCGTCAAAACATGAGTTTATACCGACACGTGCATAAAAAATATATATTTTTTTAATTTACCTCAAAACGTATTTACTTGACTCAAATCATTTCCAACAAAATTTAGGTACCATAAATAAAAATAAGCATGTGTGAAAATCAGGTTTTTTATTTCATTCATACCAATTTGAGCCAACATGATGACTAAACGTATCTCTTGAATATAAACCTTATCCGTGTTATTTGTTTACCTTGGAAGGCTCCTGTTCACTATTGATTCAAATCCAAATCCAAATCCATTTCATTCATAACCACCTGAATCTCTCTGCCCCATGGGCGGACCTAATGAAGAAGCATGTGCCGCGCCCGTTGCAGCTCAATTTCGTGCGCCGTTGCTACTAAAAAAATGAAAAACGTTACTACTGAAAAACATTTCTATATCCGCCACTGCTCTGCCCACACATGGTTTGAGCCACTTGATCAAGATGAACCACCGGCTTTGCACCACCACCAATAAAAAGGCAAAAACAAAAAAACTAGTTGGTGGTAGACGATGACCAACCCATATACACAGCATTTCACCATTAAAAAAATATCACTCATAATATCAATATGATCTATAAATATCATCCATAATATCTGTGGGGGCATGTAAAGATCCTTTGGCTTGTGTAGTTACTTTCATCACTTGTACATCATGCATCAAGACTCGTACCATCTTCGGCACACCTAGCCATCTCATCAATATTACTTGAACCGTAACCATATAATTTTTTCTCCGTACAAAGTTGTGTATAAATTTTAAAATACAATGGTCGGTATTGGCTCCACCACACCCTTCGATCCCAACACTATTAATTGGTTTTCTATCTTTAATCCAAATATCACATTTTGTGTGATTATATTGGTTAGCCACGTATTGATAGGATGTAGACTGTAGGGTCCTTACAGCTTGTCTGTAATGGATCCTCACATTTATTAAAACAAAAATTAGTAATGTTCAAAAAAAGAAAAGAAAAGGTAGCAGAACATTTGAATGGCAAAGAACATGGATACGATTGAGCACTATTTTTAACAAACGTTAGTTTTGTGTGTGGCTCTCTTTTCCCTTATCCGTTAAAAACTTTAATTTCAACTAAATAAACCCCACACTCTTCATATCCTTCCTTGTATTCACTCTTTAATTTCAAAACACAACAAATTATTATTATCATGAATGGCAGCCTCCCTGATCACCAAAACTGGCCACAACCAGGGTTGTTATATAGCGAAGCGGTCCGCGAGCTCCATGCAACCATCGAGAGCGAATGGGACTCGGTTAAACAATCGGCTTGCCAGACTGCGGCTGGGCGGGCACTATGGAAGCATGTTGTACATGATCCATTAGCCGAGTTGTTTGCGGGTGAAACGTATTTAAAAAATCTCTATGAGAAGATCAAGAAGGACCGGTTGAACAATGCGCGAGAGGTGTCCGGGGTGATTCTTGCGGTTAGGACTCTGTGGTTCGAGTCCAAGCTTGAGGATGCGGTTAAGTCGTTTGGTGGTGTAGCTCATCAGGTTGTTCTTCTAGGTGCAGGTTGGTGATCCTGTTTTTTCCTACGTTTGCATTGGAATTTTTAGTGTTGTGTCTTGTGTGCATAATGTTAAAATGAATTAAGTGATGGTTATTTTCTATAGCTTTGATATTTATCAAATAAGACATTGTGTGCACAATGTTAAAATGAATTAAGTGATAACTATTTTATGTAGCTTTAGTATTAATCAAATAAGACAGCGAAATAAAAAAGGGGGTAAAATTTAGTGTTTTGTAAAACGGAGTGATTAATCAGAGTTGAACTGGACTTAGAAAGATATAACTTCGTAACTAATAAAAGAAATATCTAAACGTCATATAAATTTTAAGTAGTATATTATTTTATTGTTATATTCAAAATATTAAAGAAATTAAAGAAAAAGGAAGAAACCTTTTTGAGGAAGAGAATTTAACTTTGGCTATGAACAAATACGACATAAATATATTTCTAGATTAATTGGCGAACACACACGTGTGAAAGTTTCAAAATTAAATATTATAATCCAATAAAATTTAATATATGTTTTTTTAACTATGAACAAATAAAACTCGAACACTCTAAGGGTACCCTTTCGACAAATTCAAGTAATTTCGAGAATACCCGAGTTGTTAAATACCAAATCCAGGGAAAACCCGGTAACACACCCGTCTGTAGACACAACAATGAAAATGACCAGTAAAAACCCGCCTGGCTCAAGAATCGAACGTAGGATCTAGGAACGGACCTATCTCCCTCAACTTTTACGGTGAAGTGTAATTTTTTATTTTATTTTTACGATTTTTGTAAAACATATCATCTCTCATATCAATTTTACGTTACCTCTAAAATTATTTTATGTTACTTCTCAAGTCTCAATAACTTTATTAAATTCTAAAAGCCCAACCCATATTTTACTAAACGCTAACTCTTAAGTCCAAATTCTTATATCCAACAAAAACCCAAAGCTCTAGGTCAATAATCCAACCCAAGCCACAATATAACTCATTGACTAATTCCATTTATTATTTATAAGATTGATGTCATAAGTTAGAAGCCCAATTAGGAAGTTTAAATGTTATAGTACAATAATTTTTCATTAACTTTACCAACAAGACATTACACATGGACAGTGGTAAGAGCGCAACAAGCTGCGCCGTCACCCTTTTACAGTTAGGAATGAATTGTTTGATTACTTGCAGGATGGGACACACGCGCGTATCGGCTGGAATGCTTAAAAGAAAGCGATGTATACGAGATAGACTTTCCAGAGGTGATGCAAATGAAAGACACCTTACTTGAAGCAGCAATGGAGTCCATAAACGAGCTGAGTGACCTAACATTGACCTCGAAATCGCTTAAAAGAGTAGCAGCCGATATAAGAGACAAGGACTGGTTCAAGAAGCTTGGAGAATCGGGGTTCATACCCGAGAAGAGCACCGTATGGATTCTTGAAGGAATCATCTATTACCTGCCTCATTCTCAAGCAATGGGAGTATTGAAAACTATTGCTGAACATTGCAGAATCACGCAAACAGTTTTGTTAGCAGATTTCATGAATAAACAATCAACCGCGCTTTCGGCTGCAAATTACCATTTTTACAGTGACTGGCCTGATCAGCTGCTTCCTTCTCTTGGTTTTAGTGATGTTAAACTTTCACAGATTGGAGATCCAGATGCTGATTATGGTCTGTTTCATGATCCACATAATCTGTTTAACAAGGTGCGTGGTTTACCGAGGTCGATTCAGATCCATCCGGATGATGGAACTCCATGTCGTCGGTTGTATTTGGTGCAGGCTTTTGGTTCACCAAACCAAAGTATTTCAAGAACCGATTCTTCATGATCATAGATATTCGGTTATGTTTTTTTAATTTATTATTATACGATCAGTCATATGTAGACATGTAGTCTTGTTGTTGGCATTAATGTGATTCTTTAAAGAAGCAATAATAAAAATAGTAAGTGAGATAAATGTTGGTGTTTTCTTGAAAGAATGACAACATCAAATTCATGTGATAAATTATAAGCAAATTATTGTATGTTTATGCACATATGGAAGAAGTCGGACAGGTTGGCATGGAGGGCGGTCAGTGGCGCCCGTCCTTCACTTGCACTATGGAAGGCATACTGTCGACGTGACAAAAAGATGGTGACATAGATACCGACATCCTTGCCTACAAGTAGGGGTGCAAACGAGCTGAGCCTGAGCTTGACCAGAATCGAGCTCGAGCTCGATTAAATTATAAGAGCTCGGACTCGGCTCGTTTAGTGTTTGTTAGTTAATATATTAAATTAAATAATATCAATAATAAGCTCGATAACTCGATAAGTCAAAAGCTCAGCTCAGCTCGTTTATTAAACAACTTTAAATGTGATGTAAATAGTATAAAATAGTGATAAAGTTAATATTATACTAAGGCTCGTCGAGCCTGACGAGTTTCATATGTCAGGCTCGAGCTCGGGCTCGATAAGTAAACGGACTTGGTTTTAGGCTCAATATGTTATTTAACAGGAGTTAGGAAAAAAATTTAATAAAACTAGTGGGATTTACGAGTGCGCGTTGCGCGCCTTTTGGTTTGGTCGCCACTAACGCCTCACGCGAAATAATCATACAAGTTTGTGAACCACAAAATGTGCAAAACCAGCCAGCTAAACCATGAACAAAAGCTAGGCACAATGAAGTGTAGGATCTTTTAGCATGTTATTTTACAATACAACATAAGTACCATCATCCTATAGTATCCATGGCTTATAAACAGTATAGGCATCACCAATGTGTGAACTGCATAGTCACATTAACATTGTAGTAACCAAAATATTGGAATAATCAAAGTTAACTACTGAATAAAACCATCAATATATAAACAATACATCAATCACATTATATTAACAAAACCAACCACACTAAGTAATAATTACAACACATTATATATCAACGTGTAATAAATTTAAAAAGTTACCTGATGGCATGCATATAAATATGAATGCAGATAAGAGCGCTTCAGGTTTGGTAGGTGGAGGATACACTTAAGAACGGTTCGTTCAGTTTTTTCTCGTAGTAAATCTGTGATTGTTGTTCGATCTACTTGGGATTCTTTCAATACGTCCTTGGCATGACTAAACTCTACGGATGATGACAATTTGTTGCTATCAAGGTGGACCGAATTGGTCACCGGGTTTCGTCTAAGACGTTACCCGTCAGCTCCGCCCGCGAACGCGATGTTCTATCGGGCCCCGGTAGCCGCGCCAACTGACCTTCGCCCGGAAACCATACTGCCCCCACACGAGAAACTCGCTGGGGCATCACGTACTGCAAGCTCATGATATATATCCTAAAACTTTTATGTATTATTATTAAATTCAATTCACCACCTACACCCACAAAATATCTCTCCTCCCAAATAGTCTCCGAAGAGCCTGCAACCTGCCTAAACTTCCATGGTAATTCTTTAGAAAACATTTTATTTCCTACATTACTCTTCTCAGCCACCCTCTTTCATTCTGTCTCCATTTTAGGAAGGGCCTTTTTTGATTTTTGGGAAGAGACACAAATAAATGCTCAAAATTTTAACTGATCTGACCGAAGAAAGCATGAAGCCGCCATTGAATGCACGGTGGGCACATGCCCACCCTATTTATGCAGTAAATCCGCCACTGTCAAGGGCTAATTAACAACAAAGAATCAATGTTAAACCAATAATGATATGTTTGACCACTGCTTCATATTGGTATGCTAAAAGCTCAAACGAAGCCGACCTTATAAAAACAAAGATCCACTGACCCATGACCTGAAAACCCTAATATGTTCATACATCAATCCAGGTAAATACCAAAAGAGAGCAAATCAAAATTAAGCACATATAGTGTATGTTTGGCAAGGAGCTTTTAAGAGCTTTTAGGAGCTTCAAGCTTCAAGCTTTAAAGAAAAAGCTCCTACTTAATAAAAAGCCTTGTTTGGTTGAAGGGGCTGGAAGCTTTTAGATTAGAGAAAAAACTCTATAGTGAAAAGCTAATAGTAGTAGCTTTTAACAAAAAGTTCTACTAGCTACAAGCTTTTAATTAGTAAATGACACAAATACCCATTCTATTTTAAAAATAAAATAAAAACTTTGTTTACAAGCTTTTAATTATGACCATTTTGGTCATTTTATACATTTTATTAAAAGCTCCAGCTACTCTGCCAAACACCAAAAGGCTTACAGCTTCCAGCTACCAGCCTCCAGCTAGTTTTGCCAAACATACCCATAGTCTCCTACACAAAAATTTATTGGGTAAACTATAAATCAAAATTAAGCACATATAGTCTCTTAACAAATGATGGTAGTCATATGCTCACCACTAAAAAACAATCTGACATACCAAGAAGTGCAATTATTCATCAACTGACTATCCAAAATTGCTATAATCAAATAACTAGGAGGATCACCCGCGCTTCGCAGCGGGCCTTCAGCGGTACCTGTATGGCACAAACGACAATTAATATTGCAACCAAAAGAAAAAACTCCTTAAGTTGATCACAAACTAAAAAAAGGGATAAGATATATTCCATCGCTTAAACAGATCTGCATCCCTAGCGCCCGTTCATGCATCTGTCTTAGAGCTAGAATTGTAGATTAGCATACTCGTAATATGTTGGGTTACATGTGCAATGGTTTTATAAGAGACTATACAAAACAGCATTGATAGTGCAATTATCCAAACATGAAAAGCATGAAACATAAACCTAGAGTTCTTGGCATCCCCTAAAGAACTATTCATACTCTTAGTGCAGCTGCGGCTAAAATAGTTATCTTCGTCTATCCTTATCCTTGTAGTTGTCTTTGTGCTACTTTTAGTTGTTTCTTTTTCTGGAGCAGTTACGCGCTGGCCTGGTGTTGTCCTGCATTCATTTTAATAAGATGTGCCGTTTAAAAAAAAAAAAAAAAAAGCTAACGCGTCTGCACATTGCTGGACTATTCGTTGTTTGGTGTTTGCCTACCTTTCACAAAAAAAATTGTTTTAATGTTTCTACCGCCAAAAGGGCACTGTTTGCAACAGCCTTGTTTCAAAAATTTGCTTTTCTTCTTTGGTAGTGATAGTTTCAACAGAAATGTTGATGCGAAAAGCATACGTTTTGTTGTTGCGTTGCATCCTGATGTTGGTGTAGGTAACCTGGATGCAAGATAAGTTGTATCAAAATTACAAGAAAATGTAACTAACACCATCTATGAAACCTAGCTTCCTAAAAGCTCAAATAAAATAAAGGAAAAAAAAATCCCTTCCAACCATCTTTATTTGCGCAAATGTTCAAGATTTCGCAACCTCCTATATTAGTTGATACCGCAAAGATAAACATTTATTTCTATTCAAGTTACTTTAATCAAATGTAAAAGATTAATTGAGTATGATGATGATGATTTATGGAATTTAAAAAAAAAAAGCATGACCAAAAAAAATTCATGCTGAACCCAACCCAATGTGTTTTGACCCATATCACAGGATTTGAGTGGCCAAGATCGACAATGAAATATGCCATTCCTCTTTATAGAATGAGTGCCACAATATTTTTGGTTAACATAATATTCTTCCGAGATTTCACAATTCACTCTAAAACAAAATAAACCAGTACCCGTTTTACCACAAAATCGATACCCATGATGAAGCATAAAATCAGCCATATTCAATACTTCCAATAGTTGTAACTTATAAATCAAAAGCTAGTTTAAAAGACCAACCTATAATCAGGAACAACCACATATATGTAGGCTTTATACCATCTCACAGTAGAGTAACTACAAAAAAAGTACAAAAATATGATCAGTCTGTCACATGAAGAAATCAACACAAACTAATTGTGAAACATATACCGATTTGTATAGACTCCTGTAAAACAGTATCCAAAAGCTGATGCAGGAAACAATCCATATGATGCAAAACCGGTATTCTCAAAAAACCGATATTTGTTTTTATGGAAATTTTGATCGATGTAAAAAAATTTGGTCACAATTAAGATGCGCACTGATTGAGTTGTTTCTATTTCCAAGCGTTCCGGCCAGACACCCTTGGATCAAATATTTCTTCTAAGATTGATCCCTTTCACAACACGTGTTGATGGTCCTCCCTGCAAATAAATAGTCCCACCGTGATACCAGTATGATATAACACTTGATTTACTTGTGTGAGTGCAAAGTTGGTTCCATTCAGTTTTTAAAGTTGTTTTCCAATAATCACAATTTCTACCTCTTTTTATCATGATGCTTTTCTTCAATGGCCTTCAATTTGTTCTTTCTTGCAGCTATTTTTGGTAGTTCGCCTTGTCTGGCCCGACATGTTTGACTTATTTGAGTCGCCAACGCCACTTAATTTCTTGACTTTGCCCTTTGTTTCAATCAAGTACTTGTATCTAGCAAAGCGCACATCTAAAGAACGTTCACGTGCCAAGTTACCATGCATCTTCTCCTTAGTTTAATTTCCTGCATATTCACTTTGAATGAAAAAAAAAAAAGAACACAATTTTGTTAACAAAAAAAAATATAAAATTACATGAAAGTGTTTACTAACCTTGTTGGTGCTGAACTGTACAAATGGCCTTAAAGGAAAACTGGGTTCGAGTGCAATTGCTCTACTTGTAAAGCCCGAGATAGATTACGTTTCTCTTTTTTACTTGCCTGGTATATCACTGATGGATGTTGTAAAAGTACATTAAAAACCTCATATGCAACTTCATAGCCTTGTTAAACCCTATCAATTTGCCTTATTATAAATAGAAATTTGGTGGTGTGATGGCATTTAAACCCAGGTTCATGGTTTATAATAGTTTTATTTAAAGGTCATATCATTAAAGTGTCTGCTACAGTCCGAACATATCATCAAAGGTGGCAATATATATTAAGATAATCAATGGTTGTAAAGTCTTCAGTAACAAATACGGGTCAATATGAACAATGTAATCTGAAGTGACCCAAATATGAGCGCGATATATATTAAGATAATCAATTTTAAATAATCAGTTTGAGATATGCATGTCCAAAAACGATTTTTCAAAATAAAATTATTTTTATCATGTTTTTCAAATACCAAAGGTTAACAACACATAATAGGTCAATCATATGGGATAATTGTGATACCAAAACCATATGCAGATTCAAACACCATATTCTAGGGTGGCCTGGGTGCCCTCGGAAAAGTTGTCGAGCCCATCAAATTCAATCCACACCCAGTTATTTCCATAAAATCCTAATCTATGCAAACCGTAACATGCAAATATGTTTTCATCAAAACTAAACAGCCAAAAACAACAAACCTAATGATTTCAGACGAATAATAAAGTACATATGTAATCACTTTGGATGACAAAACCGTAAATTACCTTCATTTACCTTTAGCAAACGAACACCAACATAACACACGATTAACAAAAACCCTAAAGCACATACAAAAAATGAATTAAAGGTAGAAACGACAAAAAATTCACATCAATAATGAATGAAATCAGAGTACCCGGTGAAACATAAAGTCAAACATAGTCAAATCTCACCATTCTTAGCTTGAAGATAGTATTTTCCTGAAAATCAATCATAATAACCTGAAAAGAAAAAAATCTCATAATTAAACACATCGGAGCTCAGTTTGTGGTCACAATTAAGACTGCCGACCAGACCCTAGACAAACACTCACCTGCCTCGTCGTCGGACCTGCGTTCATGGTGAAGCCACAATTGTTATACTCGTTAATGAACACCAGAATACTAATACTACCAGAAATCATTAGTTGAACCCCTTGTTCATAACCCTAGGTAACCGCTATCGTCTACCACCATCATCGACGACCTTGTCGTTTGACATAGAGAGTGAGAGGGGGAAGAGAGGAGGGGGATTCTCTGTAGTAGTGAAACAACGTTTTGAGAGAGAGGGATGGATCTCTTTCTGTGGGAGTAAAACAGTGATTCGATAGAGTGGTGGCAGAGGCTTGCACGTGTATTAGAACGTGGAGGCTCAAACAAAAGATCCCTTGTTTTCAAATTAATTACCAAAATGGCAATTAAACTATTCATCTTCAGTTTGTAATTATACATAGTATAATAAGAATCACTTCCATGATACCCATATCTAAATAATCATAAAGCGACTTTCAAATCTCAATGCCATAGATAATAAAAGTCGCACCATCATCCTTCTCCCGCGGTATGTCTAGCCGAAATTCAACGTGTGTGCGGTGACTGGAGAGAGAAAGAGATGGAAGACTTTATCATTCAAATGGTTGTGGGACTGTGTGACATGTTGCTTAGCGAGTTGACACGAGCACAACACATTTTAATTCAAATTTGTTTATTTATACATATAAATCTCTAATTTTACGAAGTTAAAATATATAACCTTTACATATGCTTTGTTATGTTTTTAAAATATATTTTCCTACAGTTAAATAATAAAAAAATATATAACTTTCTTAACTCTTGTTAATTTCACGAAGTTACGATATTCTAATAATTTTTTATTAATAAAGTAGTTTGGTATCCGGGTGAAGATCGAATAAGAGTGGCGCCGGTTCGAATCTGACGGGCGGCGAGGTTTTACCGAGTTCTATAACACTGTCGTGCCTTCGGGCGGGTGGGGCTCGGGTTTCCGCGCATCGGGAGAAGGCGCGGGCTGCTGAAGGTCGAGTAGTCGATTTTTGGGCACGGCGCCCTACAAGGATGGTTGCCACACAGTTGTTCGCCGATAAAAAAAAAAACAACTAACAAACAATAAATAACAAATAGGAAAAATTACATAAATCGTCCTTTATGTTTACCTATTTTTTCAGTATATGTCCTTAAACTTCAAAATTGACGAGAATCGTCCTTTATGTTATAAAAGCTTGCAGCTCTTGTCCTTTAGGCCTAACCTGGTTAGTTTTTTTGGTTAAGTTTGGTCATATGAACCCACATGAGGGCAAAATGACAGTTATGCCCTCATCTCTATCACCACCATTACTTACATTCTTCAATAACTCCATCCCTACCACCAACCTGCTACCACTACCACAACCTGCCACGAGCAAACCCCCAACACCACAACCTGTAATCAACAACCCTACACCAACTCTACTTTTCCTTTTCGAATTCGAATTCAAACAATGTCCGGGTGAATTATCGGCCGGCCGAAGGAACCAAATCCTGCAACCTAACATCTTCAATAATATTAGTATTAATAATAATAATATCTGAACAACCAACAAATCAATGGCTAAACAAGCAGGAGGCGTACAAAACCTCCCTACAGATGTAACTCAATTGATTGATCAACTCGTCACTGATTAGCTCCTGATCACGGATCTCTCGTTACCAATTATGTCCAGACTACCTTCAGCAACCTAAACACTACCTTCACTGCCATTAAACCCACAACATCAACCTCCTGCAACAACAATCACCGGACCTCAACATCAAACCCACAACGATCGACTAGGGTTCTAGATCTATGATACCCCTTAAACGACTCCACCGCACCAGCTTCTCCACCTCTCTCTCTTTTCTCAATAACAACCGGTCACCACCACCATTTTTCGGCCGCCTAAAAACACACCTGTAGCATCTGAAAACCCATCTCCCCACCTGAACCCTAGAGAAATTGAACCACAAGAAGGGTTTGTCTGTGAATCGTAGAGAGAGAGAGAGAGAGAGCGCCGCTGGAGATGTTTGAAAAATTAGGGCAGTGGGTTTGTTGGTTTAATGATAGTGATGGTTATCGGTTCGTTGGCTTGATGATAGTGATGGTTATTGGTTTGATGATAGTGTGGTGTTAGGTGGTTGTCACACCCTCAAAATCCACTTGCGGAGTTTTACCGCGAGGCGCATGACAAACCAGGATCCAAGTCAACGATCACAATAAACAAGTCTAAATGAACATATGCAATTTCAAAAACATAGTTTAAATCCCCAATTACAGCGGAAGCTTATTCTCAAAACATAATCCAAAAGTAAACCAAATTATTCAATGTTTGAAAACCATGCAATCCTAACTAGACGTCGTGCAGACGCGTGCGCCCTAGTTCCGTAGTGCTACCTTAGCGACCTGAGAAAACATGTAAGAGTTTATGTCAGCACAAAAATGCTGGTGAGTTCACAGGTTTTGAAATCAAAGTATCAAGTTCAACCTGTCCATACTATAACAATTTGTAAACCAAGTACGCTAGCTAGGCGTATGTTTTGTTACATCTACGATTGGAAAACCATTACTAACTCGCAAACCAGATGTTGTGCCCGAATAGTAAACCTGTTCCTGTTTGAGACAATATGCACTCGCCCGGCCCTCCAAGCCGACGAGCGGGGTTGGTCATTCCCAATAGATCTATTCACATTTCCCCGTTGTGCAAACCCGCACATTCATGGTTTCCCCCGGGACTTCCAGAGATCGTATAGTAAACCATAGAAACCCATAGTATGACAGTTGTTATCAAAACATAAGTTTAACACATGTTTTCTCCCCCGAAAAGTGAAACCAGTTAAAAGAGGGGCCGTAAACTCACCTTAGGTTGCGTTACTTCGTAATACGAATAAGATCAGCAAGCTATGCTAGCCCCGTAAAGCGGCGACCTAACATATGACAGTTACAAGTACTTAGACTAATAACCCGTAGGTTAGTTAGTCCCTAGATGTCCAGACCATAACCAAGTTCGTTTGTAAACACTGTGACTGTTAATTTAACCCAATGTACAAGACTCGACATCCCATTGGTGACCCGAGACTCCCCGTGTTATACCTGCAAACAACCACATTCACACTCGATCACCAATTCCCGGGACTCGAGACTTGTATGTTCCCTATGTTCTGACGATTCTCCGAATCGTCACCCCTTGTACACTTGGTTAAGGACTGACATCTAATGAGCCTCTAGACTGACATCTAATGATCCTCTATACTAAACTAACAGTTCTCGAACCGTAACACGACTCGACTACCCCAGTTAAGTATAATATACGCGTGACTCGCTAAGGTAGACTTTCATCTAGACAACGTTGTTAACCAGAATTTGCCGGGTGTCACAGTGGTGATGATTTTTGGGGGTGGAGTGGTGGTCAGTGGTTTTTAGGGACAAGTAATGTTTAGAGGGTAAAATGACAATTATGCCCTCACATGTTATGCACGTGACATAACTCAACCAGAAAATCTAACCACGTTAGTGTTAAAGGACGAGACTTGAAAGATTTAGAACATACAGGACGATTCTCGTCAATTTTAAAGTTTAAGGACATCTACTGAAAAAATAGGTAAACATAAAGGACGATTTATGTAATTTTTCCTAACAAATAATTTTGTATCCGTTGTTTGTGATTTGAATTTCAAAACTCAACGAACCCTTCGTTTGAAATTCACTCTCAATTCACACAACAGTAACGTAAACATTCAAACCCTAAAATACCAAAATTCAATCATCATTCCACACACACTTTTCTTATTCCAAGATCACAACAATGGAGAACAACAACAACAAAGATATTCATATCCATATTCATACCCTGATTAACAAAATACCTGCATTCACTGTAATAAAGAACGGTTCCATCCTCAAGAACATCTTTCTCTTAACCAAACAATCTGTTGCTGATCATTCATTACAAAATCAAGAACCTGCTGAAGAAATATTGTTTGTTGGACGACATCCTAATTGCCACATTACTCTTGAACACCCTAGCATCAGCAGATACCATCTCCGTATCCATTCGAATCCGTCTTCACATACTCTCTCCGTCGTTGATTTATCATCCGGTAAAATTCGATAAACATGCTTTTATCTGTTAATAATGTAGTCTCAGTTGTGTATATTGTTTCAGTTGTGATAGGTATAAGTTAGGTTATGTTTGAGTGTGTTAATTTGGGGGAATTGAAATGGACTGATTGTAATTTGTAAAGTGTTTGATATGATTTTATGGTTTTGTTAATTGTGTAGTTCATGGGACGTGGGTTTCGGGGGAAAGGATTGAACCAGGGGTTCAGGTGGTGCTTAAAGAGGGGGATACTGTGAAGATAGGTGGTTCTAGTAGGGTTTACGAGCTGCATTGGGTTCCACGTAGTCAAGCGTATGATGCTGATCAACAGGTTGTGCCTGCGGTCTATGCGATCAAAGGAAGAGAAGAAGTTAATCAGGTGGTTATGGCTTATGAGTGTTCTTTTTTTTTTTTTTTTTGTGTGTGTAATTTATTGGGTGTGTAAGGTGTTTGAAGAAATGCCTCTTAATGTTTGTTATTTTGCTTTTCGTTTTCTTGATTTGTATAGGATGAGGGACATGAAAGGTGTTTGTCGAATGATAATTTGGAGTGTTCGGGATTGTCAACATCCAGCACGATTGACGATTTTCCCTTGGAAAAATTGAGCACGTTGACATCTGGCAATGAAAATGATGATATCTGCAACACATCTGCAATACAGGTTGTGTCCAAAACAACATCTGCAACACAGATTGCTGATGGCCCAAACGACTCAGAAGATCAGTCAATGACGAACTGCTCAAAATCTTTCTGTGACAATATTAAGGTAGAACAATCAAGTCCACGGAAACATGAAGAGTATCCATTAGTTGATGAATTGGAGTGTTCGGATTTGTCAACATCCAATACGATTCACGATTCGGCCTTCATGGCATTGAACCCGTTGACATCTGGCGGTGAAAACAATGACATCTTTGATACTGTTTCAATCCAGGCTCCACTTGGTGTGTCAGAAACGACACCTGCAACACAGGTTTCTGACAGCTTAAACGATTCAGAGGATCAGTTGATGACGAACTGCTCAAAATCTATCTGTGATGATACTGAGGTAGAACAAACAACTCCATGGAAACAGGAAGAGTATTCCTTAGCTGACGATTTGGAGTGTTTGGATTTGTCAACATCCGACACGATTCATGATTCGCCCTTGAAGACATTGATCTCATTGACATCTTGCAATGAAAATAATGACATCTTTGCTGCTGTTTCTATCCAAGCTCCACCTGCGTCAGAAACTACATCTGCAACACAGGTTTCTGACAGCCTAAAAGATTCAGAAGATGATAACTTGATGCTGAACTGCTCAAAATCTTCCTGTGATGATACTATTGTAGAACAATCAAGTCTATGGAAACATGAAGAGTATACATTAGTTGATGATTTGGAGTGTTTGGATTTGTCAACATCCAACACGATCCACCATTCGCCCTTGAAGTCATTGAAGTCGTTGACATCTTGCAATGAAAGTAGTGACATCTTTGCTACTGTTTCTATCCAGGCTCCACTTGTGTCAGAAACTATATCTGCAACACAGGTTTCTGATAGCCTAAATAATTCAGAGGATCAGTTGATGCGGAACTGCTCAACTTCTTCCTGTGAGTATGCTAAGGTAGAACTATCTTCCTGTGATGATACTGTTTCTATCCGAGCTCCACTTGTGTCAGAAACTACATCTGCAACACAGGTTTCTGACAGCCTAAACAATTCAGAGGATCAGTTGATGATGAACTGCTCAAAATCCTCCTGTGATGATACCAAGGTAGAACAATCAAGTCCATGGAAAACTGGCACTGGAAATGGTGAACCCGTCACCACAGTTTGTGTTCAGGCTCCACATGCTGCGTCAGAACATATATCGGAAATAGAGATTTCAGACTGCTTAAACAAATCAGAAGAGAAGTTGAATTGTTTGAGGGACAATCTGAGCAATGATATTGGTCAGATCAGTCATGGGACTACAAAGGATGACCTGGTTTCTATTGACTTTTTTAATGCTATTGAAACATATGAAACTGATGCTTTAAATCAAAGCATAGCAAGAAGCAATGAAACTGAAATTGACAATGAAAATCAGCTGAAAATCAACAATGGTTCAGATGAAAACAGAGACGTGAGCTGTGAGTTTGAGCAAATGGATCAGACAAAAATGACCGATGAATCAGCTTTTGTGGTTCTTTATGACGATGTAGACACGGGTGTCAAATCTGAATCCGTGGATCGTGAGAGAATGAAGAAAGAATCAGCTTTTGTGTTTCTTCCTGATGTAGCAGAGATAGATGAAGATAAAACTCACACTCCAGACATATCGAAATCCCAAGAAATCCATATGAATCCGATGTCCGCGCAGAAATTGTCGGCTTCAATGAAACTTTTTGATACTTTAGATGGAAAAGAAATTGAGTTTTATACTCCAGATAAAGAGAACAAGAATCCCAATGCTTCTTCTGGAAAATGTTTGTCAAAGAAACATGTTAATCCTATTGTCTATGAAGAAAAAGTCATTCTCGGCTGTTCACAAAGTCAGTTTGCTACTGATGAAGGGTTGTATAAAAAACAAGAGGTTGATCCGCTTGTGAATTGTGAAGAAGTTTTGGCTATTTCTTCAGAAAAAGAGAGTAAATCCATACAAATGATAATGGAAGGAAGCTGCAACTCTGTGAACTATCCTCGAACTGTTCAAAAGGTCGTTAATTCATCTCAAGTAAGTTTGGTATCTTTTGTTTTTTTTAAAAGTGCAAAAAGAACACTAGATTGTAAAAAAAAAAAAAAAAGTAGCAAATCTGTGCATATTTTTCAAGGAAGATGGTTATTTTCACTCTTCACCTAAATATATAAAAATAAACTGAGACACATTCATGCTATTCTTGTTTAGAACATGGCTAAGAAAAGATGGACAATGGTGGTGGACACTAACAGTCTTCTTGACCACAAGTCTTTGAAGCACTTGAAACTTCTGGAAGGCATCAAAGGGACCCAGCTGTTTGTAACCAAAAATGGTAAATAAGTCCTACTTTCTGTTAGTTAAGCTAAAACCTGATGATCTTTATGATGTAGTTATAGCTGACATTTTTCTTTTTTTAATATCGTCTCATCAGTTGTAAGAGAGCTAATGGACATCAAGAGTCAAGATAGTTTCTTCAAAAGAAGCTCAAAACAGGCTTCTTTAGCATTGAAATGGATTGATGAATGTATGATGAATACAAGATGGTGGATTCACATGGATGATGATGAAACTGTTCACCATTCATCAACAGTAGTAAGAGAGTTAATGGACGTCAAGAGCCAAGATAATTTCTTCAAAAGAAGCTCAAAACAGGCTTTTTTAGCATTGAAATGGATTGATGAATGTATGGTGAATACAAGAGAGTGGATTAACATGGATGATGAAACTGTTCACCATTCATCAACAGTTGTACCCGAAGTTCTTGAAATTGCCCTCCATTTACGCGAAGAAAATTCAGATCAAAAGATCATCATTCTTAGTGATAACCTCACACTGAAAATTAAAGCCATGGCAGAAGTACATCCCGCCACTATTTTAATCGCTTTATTATTAGATCTATTTATTTTATAAATCGTTACAACTGTACTCTCATTTTTACAGGGGATTATGTGTGAAGCAGCAGAAGAATTTCACAAGAGCCTGGTGAATCCATTTTCAGAGAGGTTTATGTGGGTTGGGAGCTCGGCTAGAGGACTGACTTGGTCCTGTGTAGATGATGATGATATTGTGAGACAAAAGTACCAAGCGTTTGGTTTAAACGGGTCAAACAAGTTTAAAGGTTTGAAGCTATTAGCATGTGTTACACCTAGTCAGATTCAGCCCGTTAGTTAGCTATTTTGCTTGTGTGAATCTTGTTACTACTTAAAATTTGGTTATGTCACGATACTGAAACCAAGTGTAGACATTGAGATGATGATAAACCGCAGTGTATTGAATTGAATGGTTTGACTTTTTACACAATGCTTGTATGAATCTTGTTACAACTAGTCAGCTTTAGCTGGTTTGTTGGCTATTTTGCTTGTGTGATTCTTGTTGCTACTTACAATTCAGTTATCGCGATATTGAAACCAAGCGTAGACTCCAAGATGATGATAATATTGAATCATTGAATGGTTGACTTATTATACAATGACAGTGTACTGAACTGAATGGTTGACTTTAAACACAATTGCTTTCAGTTCTAGCTACATTACAACAGCAGCATCTGTCTGTCAACAAAGCTTCACTCTGTGCAATTTACACTCAACTTCAAATGGATCTGGATCCATAACAACCACACAAACAAGAAATACATGCTTTTGAAACCATAAAATCACAGAACAATAAAAGAATTTGGCTTCAAACCAATTTTTTTTTATATAATCTTATCCCACCCCACCGCGCTGACCCGTCCCCCTATAACCTGGAAATACAATGCATTTTGTTGTTGTTTCAACACCATTGTAATGGTGTTACGTCATCTAGCTTCGCCTTGTCTCTCCACATCATTGTTATCTATAGGTTCTGGGAAAATCTCACTCGAAAATCTTTTATCATTTGCACCGCTTCCCTGAGAGTTATCTCTCCCAGGTTGCTTTGGACCCCCATTACCATCTTTGAATGTTTGACTATGATTTTGACTATTTGTGCTCCCCGAAAAACTCTGCCTCCAGCTACCAAACAAAGCGGCACTCCATGACCGTCTTGATGAATTGTTTCTTAATCTTCCCGAACTGAAGTCTTCTTCCCTTACAACCCGGAAAGGGGTTTCTAATGCTTTCAAAATATGAACCATTCGAGGGCGTTTGGCGGGCTTTGGGTTCAGGCAAGACTTAGCCACTATGGCTACAGCCCACACCTCATCCATCAAGTCTTCGTCTATAACTAGAGACGGGTCAACAATCTTGGACACCAGTTCTTTGTCATAGTTGTTGATGGAAGTCAAAGTTTGGTCAACCCATTCTTTTGTCGATGAATCTTCCGGATTGCTGATCCCAAGTTTGCCTGTTACCAGCTCAAGTAAAACTTTTCCAAAACAGAATACATCATATGCACATATAGGAGGCGCTGACCCTGTTTATTCCAAAATATAATCAGATATAAGTCATTTATTTATTGCCCGAAACCACTAATGGCTAAAAAGCGTGTTTACAAAAGTAACAATGTCATAAAGATCTTCACGTACCAGAAGTAGTTGATTCAGAGTTCCTGCACATTCGTGAAGACGAAAAACACAGTATAAGTATGTTGTATGAAAATGATGATGGTGCTAATAGTACTAACAAGAAAAAAGTGTAATAAGATAAATATAGTGGATTAAAACTTACGAAGATATCCGTAGCAGCCTTGTAATAACATTCTGATTGGTATCGACTGCTTGGGCGCACACTTCACTCAGGCTTCCGAGCCGTACATCATATTTATCATCGAGTAGGATACTGCTTGCTCGAATATCTCTGTAAATCAAAGATAAAATAAATTAACAAGTGTCCTAGAGTCTCCAAAACCAGTAACTTGCATTAATAACCGAAAATCAAGTTGTGAATTACCTATGAACAAGGGGAGGATCACATTCATGATGCAAGTATGCTAACCCTTCGGCAGCTCCTGTAGCAATTTTCAATCTTGTGATCCAGTCCAACGACTGTAAACCGCCATCTTCCAAACTGGTAGGTCTATACAAAGACTTTGAAAGATCTCCATTTGGCATGTACTTGTACACCAAAAGCTTTTCGGTTTCATGTTCTAAACTATGTCCCAAAAGCGGTACCAATCTGGCGTGCATACCCTTACTGTACAATTCCAATTCTGTCATGTAACAATCTTTACGTGAAGAACGCATATCAATCCTTTTAATAACTACATCAAACCCGTCTTCTAACGTCCCTGAAAAGATGTCTCCACTGTGACCATGCTTGATTAGGTTTGTATCACTAAAACCACTTGTAGCTTGTAGCATTTGCTCGTATCTATACGAGTTTGTTAAGCTTAATACATCAACCGCTAAACTTGTATCCTTCGTGTCTCCTTCTTCTTGAACAGGTTCCACATTCGCACTTCTTTGGCTTACGCTTCTCCTATTACATGTTTTCAATACCAAATACAATAGTATAACTACAACTATAATGACACCAAGCCCGCCAAAAACTCCTGCTAAAACATATTTCAAACGGCTGCTTTTCTTTTTCGAGGCTGGAGGTTGCACTGGAGATATGGGATCTCCATCAAAAGGAACACCGTTCTGAGCATAAAACGTCCTGCAATCATTCAAACTCCTTTGATCAGGGAGTCGAAGAAAACAGTTTACTGATAACAAAGTCCTGTTTCCAGTTCGGACAGATAAACCTTGTAGATAATTGTCGGATAGATCAATCAAACCAACAGTTGAGACATTGGAATTCAGGCTTCCAAAGAACATATTATTTGAAAAGTTTAATGTGACATCCGAAGACGCGTTAGAGAATGCTGGAAACTCAGGAAGAATACCACTAAAATTATTGCTAGATACATCAAACAAGATGATAGATGACAAGTTTACTACCAAGTTGCCAGGAAAACTACCACTCAATCTATTGTTTCGAATCACAAATCTTCGTAACCTAGTTAACCGTCCTAGCTCGGTTGGCAACGATCCAACCAATGAATTAAACCCAAGATCAAGCTCAACCAACTGCGAAAGATTTCCCAACTCTGCAGGCACATTAGAATCAAAACTATTATTCGAAAGATTCAAGTACCCCAAACTCGAAAGCGAACCAAACTCATTCGGAATCAACCCAGACAAGAAATTCCAAGACAAATCAACAATTCTAACAGCCCCAAGCCCTGAAATCGAGCTCGGTATCGCGCCTGTCAACATATTATGGGAAAGATTCAAATCTAACAACTTATCAAGCTGCCCAAAAGAATCAGGAACAACCCCAGTAAGTAAATTATCAGAAAGATGCAAACTTTTAAGCTTATCCAACAAACCAATTGACTGAGGAATTGGACCTATAACTGAACTAGACCTAAGGTCCAGCACCTGCAGTTCAGCAAGAGTTTGACCTAACCAATCAGGTATTGACCCAGGTAAAGCAAACCCAGATGAGTTAAACATAACCAACCCACTACAATTAACCAAACTATTAATATCAAACCTTGGGTTAAGACGACCAGCTCGAGTTCTTCTTAACCCAGATAGATTAATACCAATAACCCGTCCATTGTTATTGCATTCAACTCCTGTCCAGTTCATACATGGGTCTAACTTCCTTGGCCAGTATATAGCTCTGATCCCTAAAGAACCTCTGAGATCGAACAAAGCGGTTCGTTCTATCGGTGAACTCAGTGGCACCTCCTGAGTCAACACCGAGTTAACTAATGATAAGAGGAAACAGAGCTGGAATAATAATAATAATACTTCCATGGGTTTAGCTGCTGAGAATGAACATAATATAATAAGGTTATAAATATTAATAAGGTGTACAATTCAGGTGCAAAAGAGTAAAGGGTAGAGGCAGGCTTTTTGTTAAATTTATTAAATGCAATCTAAGAGAGCATTTAGTGTATATATAGAGATGTAAAGCTACTGAGGTGATGCATTAATGGAAGCATCATGCTCTCTCAACAGCAAAGGTGAAGAACAATAAATATGGTAATGTGGAAAACTGTTGCACATAGTTTACTGTGTGTTTGTGTGTGAGAGAGAGGGAGTTCGTTGACCGAGGAATGAAGGAAGAAAGTGAAGGCCTTTGTCCCTTGTAAATCGTGCCTCTTTTTGCTTGTATATTTGTTTTTTGTATTTAAGTACAGGTATTTAGGAACCATACACCATATAATTAGGATTCATACACCATGTTTCACATCACAGACCAACAGGAAGCTGCCACATACTCAGAATGTGATGTCATACACCCCCAAATGTGATGTCACAGGGTGTATGAATCCTAGAACCCGTATATAATAACTTGCTTTTATTTCAGGAGTGTCTAACGTTGAAAAATATAACTATTATAATAATACTAATAGTAATAATTATTACTTTTGTAATTAAATAAATAAAAAAATAATTTTACTATTCATCTTTAGAAGAGTAAAATTTTAATGATAGCATGACGATTGGGCTAAATTTCAACATTGTATGAACGAAACCTCATAAAAAATAGTCGTTTTTTTCCTGATTAATGAATAACCTGAACACTTTGTGTTTCTTTTCCTGTATGAACGAAACCCCATAAAAAATAGTCGTTTTTTTCTCCGTTTTTATATAGCACTATGGTACTCGTTGGAAAGATAATAAAACGCTCGTTAATTTGGTGTAATTTTTTTCTTTAAAAAATCTCATATATAAAAAATATTAACGTTTAAAAATGATGGGAGGAAACATTAGAGAGAAAAATCTAAATTTGTTTTTAAATTCTTTAGAGATAAGGGTTAGATAAGTGTAGGAGAATGAATAAAAACAAAATAAAAAAATAAATTAAAAACTCTTACCTCAACGTGCCACGTGGCACATTCAAAGGAGGGTTGAGGCCTCCATTAAATGTCACCTCATCAATATTCAATTCTTTTATTATAAGTTATAGATAGACTAGCTTATACCCCGGGAGCGTCCCGGGTTGAGAAATCTAAGTAAAGTGAATGAAATTATAAGTATCTAAACTATAAAAATGGCATCTATGTATCAACTTACATTAGATACTTTAAAAAAAATACCAAAAGATCCATTTCACCTTACAACATCAACACCTAAAACAGAATATTAAGATCCCAAGCACTTCGATCAAGTGGACATAGATTGTTTAGCACCAATACATTCAGTCAAAGGTCTTTAACTGCATACAATAAGATTTGAGCTATTTCAGAATATGGTAGAAAAAGAAAACATAGCAATTACCTGTTGGAGAGCGTCTCGGGTTGAAATACCTAATATGACATAATAAAATATCTAATATGACAACATAATTAATGACTTGTCAATATATGATTAATGAATATTATTATTATTATTATTATTATTATTATTATTATTATTATTATTATTATTATTATTATTATTATTTTAAACAAATCTCTGCCATAAGTTATCATATTCTAATATAAAAAAAGGGTAATTGGGTCGGGTATCACCTAATCCCAGGCCTGGCCCAAACCCACAAATTTTTTTAAACTAATTCCAAACCTGACACAATACCTGTCGGGTTACAAAAAATAGTCGTTTTTTTTTCTCCGTTTTTATATAACACCATGGTACTTGTTAGAAAGATAATAAAACGCTCGTTAATTTGGTGTAATTTTTTTCTTTAAAAAATCTCGTGTATAAAAGATATTAACGTTTAAAAGTTATGGGAGGAAACATTAGAGATAAAAATCTAATTTTGTTTTTAAATTTTAAATTATTATTTTCCTAAAATAAAGACCTTACTACATGGGATGACACATGACATACTCAATAAAGAGAATACCCTATTTGAATGTCATGTCATTAAAATGGCTTTGGTTTATTATATGTATAGATAGATTATAAATTATTGATGTTTAATTTAATAATATGGATTTATAATTTTATGATTAAGTAATGATGGTTTATCTACTTGTAATCTTTTTAATGAGATTAATTAAGTGGATCAATCACAAGGTTATATATTTTTTTAGGGAAACAGAAAAGCTAAGCCAAAAGAGATATAAAAAATGACATGTTTGATTGGAGTTACTTTGTGTGGGTAGTAAACAAATAATGATTATGTTATATGTAGTTGTGGTTTTTTGGTTTGTTGGTACCAAACGATTAAATATGACATCACAAGGGAATAATTTATTATTTAGTTGTACGATTTCCATAATATTTTTGTTAATAGCAAGAAACTTGAGCTTGAATTTTAGTCTACTTATAGCATTCATGTCTGGAGGAATAAATTTATATGAGGGTGTCTATCAAATTATATAGGGTGAGTATAAGTGATTGTGAGTGGAGGAGATAGAAAAAATTTGGGGGAAGCACTGCCCACCACTATATTTGAAAAACTACTGTTCACCCCTAAAAATATTTTAATATTTTTAAAAGTGGTTGTGAGTGATTAGAGAAAAAAATATAATGATAAAAGTATGAAAAATTATTATTATTTTAAAAATCAGAGAGAAAATTTTAGGGTGGAATAGTGATTTTTAATGTAATTTGATGGAGGAGATGTGAATGCTCTTAGGGGGGAAGGGACGCTCCACTAAAGATGTTTTCAATTCACTGATTTCTACCAATCCTGCACTGCCACATCATTTCACTGATTTCCTTCACTGAAACACTTTTTTGGAGGCAGCACTCCACTGATTCTTTACCCAACTATTAATAATTTTCACACATAAAAATAATAATAATAATAATAATAATAATAATAATAATAATAATAATAATAATAATAATAACTCATAGGCATTGAACATATCGGTGTGAATATGAAGATACGGTTAAACTTCATAAACATTAGGTAGGTGCAAATTTATTTCAAACCCAATAATAAGTTAAACTTCATACACATGATATGGTTATACTGAAAGTTTGATAAAAGCTTCAAAAAAAGTACCTGAAACATGTTTGGTTCAAATGGTTTTTATGACTTTTACAATTTACTGTATGGTTTGATTCAAATGGTTTTTGTGGCTTTTACAATTTACTGTATGGTTTGGTTCAAATGGTTTTTGTGGCTTTTAATTTGTTTTTTTACAATAAGTGAATGTAAGTTTGGTTTGTCCCATATTGGTGGGGAGATGGAAAATGAATGAGTTTATAAGGTGAAACCAAATGGAAGAGATATACTCTAGCACCTACCCGCGCGCGCAGGGGGGGTGCAAAAATGGGTTCTGGTTCGGGAAAAAATCTTGAATCAACGCGACGCCCGCATCTACGGACACAAATGCAACTCGAAAAAGCCTGGGTCCGCATGATGCTGGTTTTTGCTTTCCCTTTTATTTTAGTTACTGGACTAAAGTTTGTGTCACAATCCATGAACCAGCACGGTAACTAGAACCCGAATTTGGTTCACGGGACCACTACCAGCATGGGTGGCGGCGGTGTTACTGTGCTGGTAGTGTCACACCCTCAAATTCCACGTGCGGGGTTTTACCGCGAGGCGCGTGACAAACCAGGATCTAAGTCAACGGTCACAATAAACGACACTATATGATACGTAAAAACGACATAAGCAAACCATTAACTTTTCATAAATGATCCATCGCTGCGGAAGCGTAAAACTTTATTACAACACGAAAATAAAAGCATAGAAGTCTGAAAATGCTAAATAAGATTCATATGAATCCTAGACGCCGTGAGACTCCGTGCGCCTATGAAATGTTGCTACCTCAACGACCTGAGACAAACATGCTAAAAACGTCAGCAAATAATGCCGGTGAGTTCACAGGTTTTATGTTAAACGTTTAAGTAATGAAAGCCATCATGTTATCACTATGTTAGAAATGATAGTGTTAGCTAGACGCATGAATAATACTACTACGACCCGGAAACCATTACAGACAACGATATATGATTTTGCCCGAAACGATATGCACTATCGTCCCACGGTAGCGTTATGACCGAGACAATATGCACCCGCCCGGCCTCCAACCGTCAAATGGGGTCTGTCAGTCCCAATAGATCTATCCACATTTCCCCCGTTGTGTCTCGCACATTCATGGTTTCCCTCGGGACTTTACGTATCGTATAGTATGTAAATGAATTAACACTAGTATAACATGATAATTTATGAAATAAGTATAAGCATGTGTCTCCCCCGAAATGTAAAAACGTAAAGTGGGGCCGTGAAACTCACCTGATACTGCTTCCCCTCTAAGATAAGTAAACCCGCTCAATAGACGGCACCAAATACCGGTGACCTATCATGACGAGCGTATAAGGTGTTAGACTAACAACCCGTAGGTTGATTAGTCACCAACAGTCCAGACCATAACCGTGTACATTTGAAATGATGTTTAAACGTTTAACCGACCACACCAGACAAGACCCGACATCTCATTGGTGACCCGACATCCCACGTGTTAGCCGAAAGCAAGATATCATGCATCATATGCAATTAAACACTTAGCATGCGCGAAAATTCACTAAGTCTAGCATAATGCTCAATTAATGCACAAACGAGTCCGAACACATGTTACTAAGTCATTGGACATGTCACGGGGTTCCTAACATGTTCCTAGGCATCAATCCGTGTTTCGGGATGTTAAAATATACATATAGCAGCAGTACACGTGATTAGGAATCAAACATGCAATTAGGAAAAGTCAACTGGTGATTAGGAAAGTCAAAATGGCGAATAGAGTTGTAATTGCCAGACATACTGGCGATTGGGCTATCAATCGCCTATTGTTCATGCGATTGGGGGCCAATCGCCCTTAGTACAGGCGATTAGGACTCCTTGATCGCCCCTGCTACACTATGCCGTCCTTTTGCGCGTTTAACCCTCCAAATCAGATCTGAAACATGTGAAACGCCCAATATCAAACCCAAAACATTAATCCAACTATTTCAAGCAAAAACCCCCCAATTTATCATCATCCTAGCCGTCCCGAATGTAACATCGCGAATTTCCCCTAATTTTTTTTTGATAAAAAGAATGTATTGTTTTAAACAATATATGTTTTAAATACCTTAAACTAATAATTATTTGTATCTCGACACTTTTGTACGTTTTAAAAAATATTTCGAGTCACTTTCGGGCTTATATAATCATATTATGAATTTAGAATAATATAGTTTTAGGGAAATAATTGCCAAAAAAAAGATTTGTGTGGACCGGGACTCGAACCCGCGTCCACAGCCAACCAACACACAGTGACAACCAACTGAGCCAACTATCAACTTGTGTAGTATTTCAGAAGAAAATAAACTTAACACATTCCTTAAATTGATTAGTCAAAGTCTTAGTCAAACAGTCAAAGTCTTAGTCAAACAGTCAAAGTCTTAGTCAAATAGTCAATTCATCATAAAACCTTACTTTATGATGTTGACCAATTTTAATGGCTAATTGAATCCAAAACTAGTATAAAACCCCACCTATGACCCATTATACTTTGCACCTCTAAATCGATTGTTTCAATCCGATTAAACTTTCCCTCATACCTTTCTTCTATAGTCTATTACTTCTACAATTGAAGCTTTGATTATAAGCTCTTGTAATTGGCGAATTGGAAGCTTGATATTCTTTCTTTTTCGTTTTCTTCAATTTGGACTAGCTACGTTGTTGAGTCTTTGGGATTCGCCTCGCGTACATTCACAACACTTAGAGGATAATTCACCTTAGCCAATGTGAGTTTTACATAGCCCCTTTTCTATTTATCACCATTTTTGGGGTGAAACATGTTACAACATTCTATATGTAATTCAATCATAAAGTGTCTATGTGTTTTTCTATGTTGCATTATGTCTTGAACATGACTAGGGTAAGCACAATTCTAGCATAATCATTAACATTGATCAGCCGACGGTATACAATGATAGATCTATTGGACTGACAATCCCACCCGGATATGTGCCTCCTACATAGGTAGCGTGGGTGATTGTTATCGCATAACATAATCGAGTGAACCATGAGCGTATGGGATGGACCACAATATAACAGTCACAAGGGTTGATTATGCACTCGATTTACTTCTAGTATGTTTTCACATATGGACTAGACTTGCCATGACACTTGAATTGTACAAGCTTTATTCAATTATCAAAACCTATGTAATTCTCACCAACTTTTGTTGACCCAAAATATTTTCAAATTTAACATGTTTCAGGTTATAGCTTGCTCGAAGATTAGAGTTAATACTTGAAGATGCGTAGCTAGTATTTTTTATTTTAATGTACAAATTCTTGTAGAACAATTGTATGTAATTTATTTAAATCATTTATTGAAACTTATTATTTACCATGAGCTACTGAACAATCATCAATACGTGACATCCCGATGTTTCCGCCATCGGTTGGGGTGTTACACCGAATGCAAGTGTTTTCCCAAAATAGCATAACTATCATGTAAACATCACATCATCATGCAAAACTTACCCTAAATAGCATATATCCAGATTTCATCACATAATGACGTTGTCCGACCATATCCTACTGTTATAGCATCATCCTAGAGTAAACCCTAACCTCAAACAATCAACAAAACACAACATATCATCATCAATCCTCCATAATCATTCAAACGGGTGAAAACGCCTAATATCAATATTACACATCTATGAACCTTCAAACTCCTAGGTTAACATCATATTAACTCATTTAGAAACATATTAATAATACAAGAACAACCATGTTTAAACGATAAAAATCCTATCTTGCATGAATACATCACATATAACAAGCATAGAGGTTTGGGTTTGTTTAGAAACTGATTTTAATGAGTTTTCAAAGACACACATGTTTGGAAATTAGGTCTGGACCTTTAGGGATCAAAACAATGTCATTACAAAGGTTTGGGATGAAGAACACACCTTGAAATTGTGAGATTATGAGATGTAAAGCTTGGAAATGTGATTTCTTGATCAAAAACGTGTTGCAGAGGTTGAATAAGGTGTGGGGTGGCTTTGGGGTGTATTAGGGTTTCACAAATGATGTTTTAAAACATAAGGATGGTATTTATAGGCGTTTCTAGTCGTTCACTATACGTCAGGCGATTGTACAGCAGCTATAGGCGATTAGGGCCTCCAATCGCATGTAGCTTCTAGCGATTGGCCCCCAATCGCCCATAAGTCCCTCCAATTGCCTATCTTACTGGCGATTAGGCTATCCACAGTGGCCTAATCGCCTGTAGCCTATTTAACCGGGTTTTTGGCGCGTTAAACCCTATTTTAACATATATAAACACGTTTTCTGTTGGATCAGTATTAGCTGCTCTTTTAGTTGAACTTGCTGGTTGACACTTAAGTGTTTAGCAAGTTCTTGGTGAGTGTTAGCACAGCGGAATGTTTATAAGTTTATAGCTACACTTTGTCAACAGGAGTTATTACTCCCCCTGGAATCAAGAACTAATAAATGAGAAGTGTTTATTGAGAATCTAAGTATTGAATGAGAATGAAATACTTTGACAGATTCTCAGTAAACACGAAATGGAAATAACAATAATAAGAGTTGAAGGATTTCTTGTATTAAAATCAATGTATAAAACAAGGATGAATCCTTCTATTTATAGACTTTACAAATACATGAACCTTGCCAAAAAGCAAGTTCAGAAACAAGTTGCAACAAGTTGCAGTCTTGGAACTTGTACATAAAGCAAAAAGAAATACTAAAGTATTAAACTACTGATATACAAGGGCGGTGGAAAAGATCTTCTTTAAGTACTGATGAATGACAAACTACTGATGAGTAGTTTGTCTTCAGTAGTTCTTCAGTAGAAGTGTCTGGTTTGAACTTCAGAACTTCTGATGACTTCTTCTTCAGTACTTCTGAATCTCTTCTTCAGCAGTTTGATTCCTTGTCTTCAGCAGTTCCATACTTAGAGTATTTTGACAGAAAGTGAATTAGACTAAGGTTTGCAAAAGTGGTTTCACCAATCCTTTTTGTCCTAACAATCTCCCCCTGGATTGATGAAGCCAAAACCTTACTAATTCCTTATTGTTCCTTTCTGTCCTTCACAATTTTTCATATTCCTTTGAACATGGAATTCTTGAGCTGGTTAAGTTGATCATCAGTAAGAGACCCTTGTCTTGGTTCCAAGTGTTGGATTGTAAGCAGGTCTTTGGTTGATAGTTTCTTCAGTTCTCTCATCGACCTATATTCCCTGCTTGTTTGATCTCTTCTTGTCACAAGTACTGAGTTGTTATCAGTAAAGGACCATCTGATGACTGGTACTTTAGACTTGTCAAATTCTGCAGTGTAGGGAACCATGGTGGTACCCTGGGTTTCTCCTGAGTGTTGAATGTTTTCAACTTCAGTGACTCTCAGGTGGGATTCACCTCCTTGCTGTTGTTCCATCACATTAGGTATCTGAAATGTTGGCAAATGATGTTCAGTTGTTACCTTAGTATGCAGTTTGTCTGTGATGGTCCTCTGGATTTGATATGCAAAGGTGGAAGGATCCTTGAATTGTGTGAGCAGAGGCTTCTCTTCTATGTCAAAATCAGAATGTACTACTGTACTACCTTCTAGTAGTACCATTCTGAAATCAGTCTTTACTTTTTCCTTTGTCTTCTTTCTTTGGGTAGCTGGTCTTCTTTGAACACCAGAAGTTCTAACTACTAAAGTTGAAGCTTCAGCAGTTTGAAACTTCTCTGGATTAGCAGCCCTTGCAGCCTTGTATTTTCTGCATGTGTCCACCATTCTTTCTTCTTTCCACTTGGACACTGAGGCTTTTGAACCATAACCATTGGCTACCAGTTCTTCTATCATCTGAGCTCTCTTGGCCTTTGTGTCTTTACTTGTTGCAAGTTTATCTGCAACAAGTTGAGCTCTTCTTGTCAGCTCTTCCACAGAGAGTCTCTTCAATGTATGGGCTTTGACTTTGCTGTTCTTCATAATGTAAGACATCAGTTGATGTCTTTTGTCTTGTTCAACAATCTCATCAAGGCTAGCCTGCTTTTGTAGTTCAGCTTCATAAGCCTGAAGTTTTTCTTCATGGCTTAGGTCTAAGTCATCCCTTTCTTCCAGATTTTTCCAGATCAGATCTTCTCTGGCCTTCTTTTGGGCTGCAGCTAAACTCTTCTCTAGTAATTCAGCTGATTGAGAGATTGGAGAAGGGTTTAGCACAGTCATTGTTGTAACTGTTGTAGTAGGCCTGATAGGAGCAGAGGTTGGTTGAGTAGGAGCAGTTGTTCTGGAAGGGTCAGCAGTTTGTGTCTTGGAAGTGTTAACTTCTGATGGCTTGACAACTTCTGAAGATTTGTCAACTACTGAAGGATTGTCTTCAGTACTTTCTGATTCTTCATCAGAACTTTGGCCATCAGAGGTTTCTTCATTATGCCCTTGGGATTCATCAGCCTTTTCAGCATCTTCTATTTCTTGAATAGAGACACCAAAATGTTGTGCCAGTTTCTCTTTTCTGGCCTGATCTTGTTGATCTCTAGCTAGGATAGCCACTCTTGCCTTTCTTCTGGCTTCAAGTGTATCCATAGGTACCTTGATTTTTGTAACAACCGGCAAAATTAAGGTAATCCCGTACTAATTAACTAAACGCAATTAACGTAATTAACCGTAATTATGTGCTGATTATTTAATTGAGGCCTTAGAAAGATAGGAGTTCCTAAATAATGCATAGGAATGCATAAGTTTAATAGCAAAGCGTGATAGGATCACGCGCAAGCAAAACTATCCGGTATGGACACTGGCGATTACCCGGTAAAACTTAAATAAGCGAAACGAACTCCGGACACCCGGAATATAAAATAAATAATATTTTCACAAAATATAATGAGTTTTGGAAACCCAAAGCCATACGGGAAAGCTTATTGTACAAATCTCCCGGTAACGAATAAAGTGCGCGTACCGCACCCGATACGCGCGTAGCACGAAATTTCACCCGGCAAAAGCCGAAATAAATTATTAGTAATTTAACTGGGCAAAATTTAATGAATATTAACGGTATTTTAATATTTAGGTAACCCACGGTTAAAACCCAAGAAATACCCGGGCGGTACCCGAAAGAAATTAACTTAAACATATTATGGAGTAATATTTAGCAAAGTGGACCCCACCAACCACCCTATAGGGGCCGGCCAAGGGCCCACACAAGTAAAGATTACTTGAGTTTTTCTTGTAAAAATCCATAATATTATTGCTAATGATTAGATTGCATGTAAAGTTATTGGGTAGAAGATTAACCAACTCACCTCTCCCTCTCTCTCTCTAAACTCGGCCCAAACACCCTCCCACTTAATCCCCAAGATTTTTAAATATCTCTCACAAATCTTCCATAATATCACTCAAAGATCATCAACCAATCCAAGCAAGATACACTTGATCTTTGGAAGATTGAGAAAGATAATATAACCACTTGAAGAACACTTGAAGAAATCACAAAAATTCTTCCCCTTCTTCCTCTTGTTGGCCGTGAGTTTGCACCTCCCCACCAACATCTCTCTTTCAATTTTTATACCTCTAAATCATCTCTAAATCATCATTATTCAAAACCCCTTTTGTGTGTTCAAGAGTTTGGAGGATAACCCACTTGGAAGAACACATTAAACCTCACCCAAATCCAAGATCTTTGTCTTCCCTAGCCTTGAGCTAGTAGTAAGTCTTACATTGTTTTATTACTTGAATGTTCATGTTTTGTGCTATGAAAGCAAGTTGTACATTAATGGGTAATAAAATGGATTTTATAAAGATAATGGGTTTTGTTAGAATAAAAATGGAAGAATAATAATAACATTGATGAATCTTGGATTTATATTAATAAATGTAATGTTTGAAAAAATGATGATGAAATGCACATACACTTGAGAAAAATGATGATTTGGGAATAATTAATGAGAAGGACTTGAATGAGATGGAAGATGATTTTAATCATCATAGAATGATATATTAATGTCAAAAAGATATTAAAATGGGTTAGAAAGTCATAGGTGAAAAAGTCCCATCTTCAAAGTCCACTCACTTGGATGAGTGAAAAATGAGTATTTTGGATGAAAATATGGAATAAACATGTTAATGACATCTAGGATGGATTAGAAGATCATTAAAGGTGAAAAGAAGTAAAAACAACTAAGCATCAAGAAAATGGTTCTTCAAAGTCCACTAAAGTGGAAGAAAAATATTAACTTTGAAAGTTAGGGTGAAAAATGCAACAAGTATAAGTTAAAGGACTAATATGGCAACTTTGGAAGTTGAGGGACTAAAATAAATATTTTGGAAACTATTAGTCCAAAAACACAATAATGGAAAGATTGGTGTCAAAAGTGTAAGTAATAATTTTACAAGGTTGATTTGGTAAATACTAGTAACATACTTGGGCATTTTATGTAAAAAGTATATTTTTATAAAATGGAAGTTTTATAAAAATAAAAGGAGTAACGCAAGTATTTTATAAAATAAGATTTTATAAAATAAAGACTTGGGAAGACTTGTACAAAAATAGGATATTTTTATATAAATGGGAATATAAAAGTATCGGAAACATTTTTGGGTAACAAGTTGGGCTAAAACGTACAAAGTATATTTTTCCAAGAAATGAACGTTCGGAATCGGAAGTAGGAACAATATTTCCATGAGGACGCGCAATGGAAATAAATATGAAAAACACTAACTAACGAACTTAGTTACACGAACCAATGTAAACGGTCATATAAGAAAAATGCCATTACGACAAGATAAAAAAATATACATATATATTTTAAGGAAATAAAATATATATAACAAGGGTGAAACGTGCGAAACACTTTCCTAAGTGTAGAAAGAATATTCGTGGGAAAGGAAAAACACAACGTAACGAATTAAAAACGCTAAACGACACATGAACTTAACAAGTAGTATCCACGCGAGGGTATATGTACATATGCTCGTTTTCGACGGAATTCTAGTATATCTATTTGAATGGGAAAATAGATATGCGAGAAGGAAAACCGAGACGAGTAGGTGAAATATATCTACAAACGTGTGAATACCGACAAGATCCTAGTACATTTATTTAAATGGGAAAATAAATGTATGGTGTGGTGAGTCTAGTCGGGCGTTAAGAATATATTACCAAACGACAAGAACTTAGCATATTTATTTAAATGGGAAAATAAATATGTGGCAAAGTGAGTCGGGTCGGATAAGAAGAAATCACATTATATCGAGCGAAACGATCCTAAGTATAATTATTTAAATGGGAAAATAATTATACGTTGGGTAGAGACGTGTCGAGTATAATATTGTACAAGTCATAAAGAATATTAATAAGAATAATATATGACTTGTAAGGAAAGGGTAATCCATCGCCATTGAACCTAGGATACGAAACTATTAAACGGGAATTGGGATAAAGACGTGGTCGGGAAGTTGGGTGTACAACTTGCCAAGGCACATACACCATAGGTGTAGTGACTTATACGCCTAGAACAATTGTAGGTGCGGGATCACAAACTTCACTATTTTCTTCTTTGAGCCGAGCACAGTTACAGGTGAGTCCCACGGCCCCATTTCTAAACTATTTAACGTTTTTGCGGGGGAAAGATATGTTGGGATTGTATGACGGGTTGGATACTTGAGTAAAGATCGCCACTCGGGGTTAAGACCTCCCCACTATAATCATTAATTCAGGAAAGAGAAACCAAAGGAATATTTGGATAGTACTATTGGTGCCTGACAAGGCCCACCCCTAATCGATAGCGTCGATTATGCATCGGCGTATGCCTGGGGTGCACGTATTCTGAAATCAAGTCGTAGAAATACCGAGTAACGACTTGGGGCGGGGGCATTATTAATTGTCTTGGTTTGGTTATAGGCTCAAGTAAATTGTAGGACTTTGCAACTCCTATAAATGTCATAACAAGGATATTCCCACTTAATAAAGTTTTATTAAATCAAAACCTGTGAACTCACCAATATTTATATATTGACGATTTTCAAACATATCTTTCAGGTAATTGAATGATGGAGGTTAGCATGGCGAGCAGGGTCGGGGGTATCTCCAAGTTGGGCGTTGGGAATGTCGTAAAAGGGTCTCATCTCTTTATTCCATGGACTTAGGGATAAAGGGAGGAGCCTCCTTATTAATTTCAAAAACAATTTACAATTATGTACGGATAATTTGACATGATTATTGGCATTGAATAAATGCCCGTTTGTTTAATTACTATTGTGGTTTGCATTAATCTTGGCTTAATACTTTTGAACCGTCGCGCCACGTGTTTCCGCCATAGGCGTGGTGTGACAATTTTCTCCCCCTTTTTGGCTTTATCACCTTTGGAAGTTGAAGCTTGGGAGAAATGACCTTGAAGATGAGCAATCTGTTTGCTGTTGTGATCAATCTTGTTGGATAGATCATTCATCTTCGTCTGTATCACTCCAAATTGATTCTTCATGGACAGCTCCAAGTCAGCTGTGTATGTTTGGATGTGATTTTTGATGAGGGTGTTCATCATGTGATACAAGGGACCATCTGGGCTGCATAGTTGGTTCAAGTCTATGCTTGGTTGCCCAGGGAATTGGGTAGGCATTTGTAGTGAGGGGTGTGTTTTTGGTTGATCTCCTTGTTGTACAGGAGATGCCACTCTAGGGGAATCATGGATTGAGTGGGCTTTAACCTGAGATGGTGTGACTAGCTTCTTGAGCTTAGAGACACCAGGTGCAGGACCTTCACTTATAGCCGTTAATTCAGTAGTTTTGAGTGTTGAAACATCATCCAAATTAATGGAATCATCTGAATCCCTGATTACATCCTCAATGAGGACTGTATCAGTTACATCATGAGCTGAGCCCAACTCAGTTGTCTCATGTACCTCTTGTTCTTGGTACAGAGGATTTCCTACCTCAGGCATTAAGCCTTCATCAGTAGTTGCCACAGTTGAGGTCTTAGCTGTTTTACTTCTGTCCTCAGGTCCACCACTGGGTGGTAAATGAGTAGTAGCAGCCTCAAAAGTACCAAAGGTTTCTAAGTTTGGGCTTAGAGACCCTGGTTCATCCTCATCTCTTTGGTTAGGGCTATGAGTATCCACATCCATGTCACTGTCTGAGTCTATGTCCCCTGTTTGATGTGGTTGATGGAGACTGACATGTGTTGATGGGACTTTCTCTTTTAGCCCGGAGAGAAGTTTGGCTATTTCAATGTCTGGTTCAGAAATTTGGGGTGCTGGTTCAGTAGTTTGGGCAGTGGGTTCAGCAGTTTCAAAAGAAGAATCTATTGGAATAGTTTTTCTAAGTCTTTTTCTTTTGAAAAGGATAGTTATTGGTGCTCTTGGTGGGGTTTGAGATGGATGAGACTGAGAGGATGTTTCAGTCACATCTTTAAGAAGTGCAGATTGCACAGTAGTTTGTTCAGGCATCTCAACCTCCTGAACAGCTTTTCTTTTGGGTTTGGTGGGTTTTTGTTTTGTTATCTTGGGTTTCTTGGCCTTTGGTGGAGTAGGTTTGGAAGATGAGGGTTCCATGGGGACTGGTTCTTGTTCCCCTTGGTCATCTTCTAGCCAGGCAGCCTGTTTGTTGTGCCTTGAGTATGCTTGTGAGGTTAAGGGTTTTAAAATTTCAATTTTACCCACAAGCACCTCATTACCCAGTTCAGATATTATGCACTGCATAATGAACCTTGGATATAACAAAAACTTTTTCTTAGTGTTATTGTGATGTAACACCAACTCATTAAAGAAAAGTTTTGATGCCCTGAAATTTGTTTCATTCACAATGGAATGAAATATTGGTTGAAAGGTTGAGGGCATCTGGTCATAAGACCCAGTTTTAGGACTCAAGCACATAATAATATAATGAAACAAAAGTTTATATTTTGGTTCAAAATACTTTTTAAAGATTGTAGCTTGTGAGAGAGTACCTTGATAACCACACTCAGTCATGGTTAGGTGGATAGCAGAGTTGTCAAACTTCTCAGGGGTATTCACATCATTCAACCCCAGTCTGTTTGAGAGTATGGCCTGTGTTATGGCCATTTGTCTTCCTCTAATTGTTGAGTTGAGGGAGATAACTTCATCATCCACCATCACTGTCTCAGCATTAGCCCAGAACTCATTTAGAGTTTCAGGATGAATTGGTGGGTCTATGGTGAGAGCGGTGAAATATTGGGATTTGACGACGAGATCAATGATCTCATCGTATTGGGACCAGCCTTCTTGTTTTTCTAAGTAGGCTCTGAGATTGTGTCCCTGTTTGAGAACTAAAGCCATGTGGTTTGTGTGTGTTGATGAATCGAACAGTGATTTTGTGTTGCATGTTCAGGGGTTTGAGAGCTTTCTTGAGAGAGAAGGAGGGAATTTTTGTGTTTGAAAGGATAAGTGTTGAAAAAATATATTTAGCAGAAGTTTTTAACCGCTTGGATCTTCTTTATTAGAAGTTTTTAAACCGCCTAGGTTAAAAATCTCTTTATCAAAAGTTTTAAACCGACTAGGTCAAACTTCTGATGATGGGAAAAGTCAGATTTGCCCTTTTTGACTAAACTGCTGATGAAGGATTATCTTCATCAGTAGTTCCCATTTCCTCTTCAGTAGTTTTAACAGCTGATGAGAAATAGTTTATAAATACTTTTATTCATAACTTTTGAAGGTTATTTTATCAGAAGTTAATCACTTTTCAGAAATTATCCCCATACTGATGTTTTGTTCATCAGTAGTTTCTCTCTTTTCAGAAGTTTTTCAAGTGTTTGAAAACAGATGTAAGTGAAAAACAAAAAATGTGCAGAAAAATAAATAGAAACACTTACAAATTTAGCATCCCTAGCATGGATACTAACTTCTGAAATGTTGATGTGTCAAGGGGTTTAGTGAAAATGTCAGCTATTTGATTAGCTGTTGCTACATGTTTCACTTCAATCTTGCCTTTTTCATAGCAATCTCTTATGAAATGATACCTGATTTCAATGTGTTTAGTTTTTGAGAACTGAACAGGATTTTGAATGATGCTAATGGCAGATTTGCTGTCTACAAGCAATGGTGTCTTGGTTTCTTTGATTCCATAATCAAGAAGTTGATATTGGAGCCATTGTATCTGTGATGTACAACTTGCAGCTGCAATGTATTCAGCTTCAGCAGTTGAAGTTGCAACAGATGTTTGCTTCTTTGATTGCCAGGACACTAGACAGTTTCCCAAGAATTGACAACCACCAGATGTTGATTTTCTTGACATTTTACACCCTGCATAGTCACTATCTGAAAAAGCTGATAACTTGGTATTGCTTGAAGCAGGATACCAAATTCCAAGTGTGGGAGTTCCTTTCAGATATCTGAAAATTCTTTTAACTGCAATAAGGAGTGATTCCCTAGGAGCTGATTGATATCTAGCACAGACACATGTTGAAAACATAATATCTGGTCTAGAAGCAGTTAGATATAAAAGGGAACCTATCATACATCTATACATGGTTTGATCAACCTGTTTTCCTTGATCATCTGGTTCAACTTGTGTGGTTGGTGTCATGGGAGTGGAACATGATTTACAGTCTTGTAAAGAAAATTTGTTTAATAATTCGTTAACATATTTTGATTGATGTATAAAAGTTCCATTTGTTTGTTGTTTAATCTGCAGTCCCAAAAAGTACTGCAGTTCTCCCATTGTACTCATCTCAAATTTTGATTGCATGAGTTTCTTAAATTCATCACACAATTTTGTGTTTGTTGAACCAAAAATGATATCATCAACATATATTTGAACAAGTAAGATATGATTTCCAACATGTTTTATGAAAAGTGTTTTATCAATGGCACCTCTTGTGAAGTTATTTTTGAGTAAAAAGGTTGAAAGTGTATCATACCAGGCTCTAGGAGCCTGTTTGAGCCCATAAAGAGCTTTGTCTAGTTTGTACACCCACTCAGGATGAGAAGGATCCTCTAACCCAGGTGGCTGACAAACATACACTTCCTCTTTTATCTTTCCATACAAAAATGCACTCTTGACATCCATTTGATAAACTTTTATTTTGTTGGAAATGGCATAGGCCAGAAATAACCTGATGGCTTCAAGCCTTGCAACTGGAGCAAAGGTTTCATCATAGTCAATGCCTTCTTCTTGAGAGTAACCTTGTACTACCAGTCTTGCATTGTTTTTTATTATAATACCAGCTTCATCTTGTTTGTTCCTGAAAACCCATCTTGTGCCAATTGGTTGCTTGTTTGGTGGTAAGGGACAGATTTCCCAAACCTGTTGCTTGTTGAATTGAAGCAATTCATCTTGCATTTCCTGCACCCAATTGTTGTCTTTGAGGGCTTCCTGGTACTTCTTTGGTTCCAACTGTGAAATAAATGCTGAGAATAAACAAAAGTTGGAAAGCTGGTTTCTTGTAAGAACACCTGATGCAATATCACCCATGATTTGATCAAGTGGATGATCTTTGTGTTCGATTAGTTGTTGTAAACCACTGATAGGTGTTGGTGGCTCATGTTCTTCAAACAAACTACTGAGGTCTATTATATCTGGTTCAGCAGTTTCAGTGTCTTCAGTAGTTGCAGTTGCTGAAGCAGATGTGTGAGTTTGGCCTTCAGTATTTGTTGAATCAGAAGTTTGTGAAACTTCTGATGGTTTTGAAGTTGACTTAATGACTGTTTAAGAGTCCATGGTGCTGGATCCTCATCATCAAACCTTTGATCACCATAATAAGTAGGTTTGGATGAAGTGACAGTCTTTTCAGGTTCAAAATGAAAGTTGTCAAGGTCAAAGAGTTCAGCAGGATGTGCTGGAATGAGAGTGTGTTTTGACTCATTGAACTTGACATTCAGTGTTTCTTCTACTATCCTGGTTTTTGAGTTAAAAACCTTGTAGGCTTTTCTAGTTGATGAATAACCAAGAAAGTAACCTGAGTCAACTTTGGCAGCAAACTTTGAAATAGATTCCTTGATGTTCAAGATGAAACATTGACATCCAAAAGCCCTGAAAAAGGAGATAAGGGGCTTCATGCCATGAAGAACTTCATAGGCAGTTTTTGAATGTCTCTTGACAACAAGAACTCTATTTTGAACATAACATGATGTGTTAACTGCTTCTACCCAGAAGTATAAAGGTAGGCCAGAATCAGCTAACATTGTTCTTGCTCCTTCTATTAAAGTTCTGTTCTTCCTTTCTACCACACCATTTTGTTCAGGAGTTCTGGCAACACTGAATTGTCTAATAATCCCTTTAGACAAACAGAAGTCATTCAGAGTTTTGTTCCTGAACTCTGTACCATTATCACTTCTAATGGTTTTGACAGGTAGAGAGTATTGCTTCTCTACTTGTAGAATGAAGAACTTGATGATTTCAGCAGCCTCATCCTTGGAAAATAAGAAGAATACCCATGTAAATCTTGAGTAGTCATCAATGATGACTAAGCAGTACTTCTTTTTACCAAGGCTCATGATCTTTACAGGCCCAAATAAGTCCATATGGAGTAGTTGAAGACATGCAGTTGTTTTTTATTCTTCAATAGACTTATAGGAGGACTTATGCTGTTTACCCTTTAAACAGGATACACAGTGTTCTTGACACTGGTATACTTTTAAGGGTAGACCTCTGACCAAGCCCATTTTTGTGACTTTATTTATGGTTTTAAAGTTCACATGGCCAAGTCTCCTGTGCCAGAGATCAGTTTCTGAAGTTGATGCCCTTGAGAAGAAACAGGCAGTGTTGTTCAGTACTTTGTCTTTTTCAATGTCCACTGCATAGACATTGCCACATCTTTTGGCAATTAACAAAGTATGATCTTCAATGATCTTCTCTATCAACTTCTGGCCTTCTGGTGATATGATCTTGCATGCTGTCTTTGTGAAAAAGGAAGAATATCCTTTATCACACATTTGTGACACACTAAGCAAGTTGTACTCAAGGTTTTCAACCAGATTGACCTTGTCAAACTGTATTTTGCCAGAGGAGACATTGCCATGTGCTAGCACATATCCCTTAGCATTGTTCCCAAAGGACACAGATCCATCTCTTTGACTGATAAAATTGTTTATCAGGTATCTGCATCCTGTCATGTGCATTGAGCCTCCACTGTCTACATACCAAATGCTATTCAAGCCTCTGGAAACTCTCTGCACAATATAGCAAATTAGTTAGATTTAGGAACCCAAGCCAGTTTGGCTTTGGGTTTGCTCTTGAGAACATTTACAGTTTGTTCTTGACCAAGTTTAGAAATCCATGTCTTTTTGGCAATGGATTTTGCATTAAGCACAATGGTGGTATCCTTTTGAGGACCACTGTCAACTTTGGTCATCAGTAGTTGTACCATGTTCATAAGATCTTTAATCTCAGCAGTTTGTGAAACTGCTGATGATTTAGGTCTAACTACTGAAAGAGAATTTTGAGAAAAAGACTTTTGTTGAGATTTTGTCTTTTTCTGAGAAAGGGTTTTTGCTGGTTGTTGTTTCTTGGGAGAAAAGGTTTTTGCATAATCATTTTTGATTTGTTCCCCCACAACCAGTTGTTGATTTTTCTTATTAAACTGAATGCCCTTTCTATATCTGCAAAATTCTGTTTTGTGGTTGAACAGACCACAAATTTCACATTCTTTTGTCTTTTCTTTTAAAGACAAATCTCTGACAGTTTTGATTGGTTTTAGGTCATCAGTAGTTTTCAGGTTCTCAACTCCTAATGTAGTTGAAACTGCTGATGACTTAAAGTCAGATTTAATCAATACTTCTGAAGAACTTTCTTTGTGTGTTTTTAGAAAGTTTTCATGGAAAGATGTGCATTCTTCCTCTTCAGAAGTTTCACCTGAAATAATTTTTCTCCCATCTTCAGTAGTTTTGGGAGAGAAATCTGTTGGTGTTTCAGTGTGATTGTACCCTATGCCAAACCTAACATTTGAAGCACTTTGTTTGTTTAGCAATAGTTGGTACCCTTTACAAGATTCCACCCATTTTTCACATGTGACCTTGGTGTCAGCAAGCTCTTGTCTGACATTTCCTAGGTCATTGATCATTATTTTGATTTGTGCTTGGGTTTCAATAGCAGAGTTAGTCAATTTAGAAACTTGTTTTGTTTTTGCAGAAAGTGTTCTTTCTAAATCACATTTGATCTGAGTGAGTTTTCTCTCAGAATCATTAGCTTTTCCTTGTAAGTGCACACTTGTCTCTCTTATGAGAGCAAAAGATTCTTTGCATGAGTTTGAACATAATTTTGTCAAAGATTCTTTTGATACCTATGACAAGGCAGATTTTGAGAAGCATCCCTCAAATGCCATTAAGGCAAAGTTCTTTCTGCCATTGTCAGGCTCTCCCCAGTTGATGTCAAACATTTTGTTGTCTGCATCAGGATTGCACTCTGTGGTGTCAAAAGAAAGACTGCTCCAGTCAACATACCCTGAGGTAAATAAACTTTGTTGAGAGGGTTGATGTTGCTGTGGAGGTTGTTGAGCAGCTGGAAAGGGAGGGATTGATTGTTGGCTCTGCATCTGTTGAGCAGGCATCTGTACGTATTGTACTTGTGGCACATATTGGTGTTGTGGAGCTTGTGCCTGTACAAAATGTGCACTCCCTTGTGTTCCATTATTCCTGTTATAATTGGGGTTAAAATTGTTTCCAGACTGAGATTGGTTAAAGCCAGAGCTTCTACATTCTCTAGCAAAGTGTCCCAACTTCTGACACTTATGACATCTAAGTTTAGATTTGTCAAAACCAATTTTTGTAGAACTGTTAAGTCCTGGAAACTTCCTTCCTGACCTTTTGTAAAATTTATTTGTTTTTAAACTTAACATGGCCAGTTGGTGCAAAATATCCATTTCTTCAAGGTCATCACTGCTGAAACTATTTAAGTCATCCATGATAAAACACATGTTATCAGCAGTTTGACCAAAGTCATTATTGTCATAACCTGGGAATGATCTTTCAGATGAGATCCCAGCAGTTATGTCAATGTGGTCAAAAGATCCAAAACTATTTGAACAAGTTGGTGAGTCTTGTCCCAATAGTGCTGTACTACCAGGTAGATAGTCATCAGCAGTTTTACCAGAATTTTGTAACTTTTTCTTTTGATCAATTTCTCTCTCAAAAGTAAGTAATCTCCCATGAAGTTTTGTAAGAGTGAGGGAGCTAAAATCTGGTGAAGATCTTAAGACTATTGAGTATGTTTCCCATTTATCAGGTAAAGACCTTAAAAATCTATGAAGCATAGATACAGTTGTATAGGTCTGACCATTTAGTTTTAGCTCAGATATTAATGAGGAAAATCTTTCAAATTGCTGAGTTAAAGTTTCCCCATTAATGTGAGCAAAAGTTTCATATTGTTGAGCCAAGATTTCTCTGGTGTTGGCAATCACCTCTTCAGTTCCTCCAAACTGTTCTTTTAGGCAGTCCCAAAGCTCTTTGGCACTATCACAATGTAATAGGCCAGAATAGATTTCATTTGGGAGTGCCATTGCCAACATAGAAAAAGCTTTTGCATCAAGCTCAAGTTTTAGGAAATCATCATCAGTATAGTCTTTTGGTTCTTTTGGAATTTCTTCCTTAGTTTCAAGATTTATGTTTACTGGTTTATGAGGACCATATATCACAGATCTCCAACAACCTGTGTTGGTTTGTGACAAGGTATGTGCCATTCTCTTTTGCCATATGTTATATTCATTTCTTACAAGCATGGCAGGTTTAGTGGCAGAACCAGTATTATGAGGATCCATTTTAAAGAGTATTGATTTGTCAAATATCTCTTAAAATGATGGATGTTGAAAAAAAAATGAGCTTATAATCCTTTATTGAATATCAACAAGAGCCTGTGTCTGATTCTCAATTTGTTAGATTGATATGTGATCAGATAAACCAGTGCTCTGATACCAATTGTTGGATCAGTATTAGCTGCTCTTTTAGTTGAACTTGCTGGTTGACACTTAAGTGTTTAGCAAGTTCTTGGTGAGTGTTAGCACAGCGGAATGTTTATAAGTTTATAGCTACACTTTGTCAACAGGAGTTATTACTCCCCCTGGAATCAAGAACTAATAAATGAGAAGTGTTTATTGAGAATCTAAGTATTGAATGAGAATGAAACACTTTGACAGATTCTCAGTAAACACGAAATGGAAATAACAATAATAAGAGTTGAAGGATTTCTTGTATTAAAATCAATGTATAAAACAAGGATGAATCCTTCTATTTATAGACTTTACAAATACATGAACCTTGCCAAAAAGCAAGTTCAGAAACAAGTTGCAACAAGTTGCAGTCTTGGAACTTGTACATAAAGCAAAAAGAAATACTAAAGTATTAAACTACTGATATACAAGGGCGGTGGAAAAGATCTTCTTTAAGTACTGATGAATGACAAACTACTGATGAGTAGTTTGTCTTCAGTAGTTCTTCAGTAGAAGTGTCTGGTTTGAACTTCAGAACTTCTGATGACTTCTTCTTCAGTACTTCTGAATCTCTTCTTCAGCAGTTTGATTCCTTGTCTTCAGCAGTTCCATACTTAGAGTATTTTGACAGAAAGTGAATTAGACTAAGGTTTGCAAAAGTGGTTTCACCAATCCTTTTTGTCCTAACATTTTCACATACCGACAAGTCATATAATGATTATAAGTATATAATGCATGATAACTAACACGTTCTCATCCGATCACCAATTCCCGGGACTCAAGACTTGCGTGTGTGCAATAACCCGATGATTCTACGAATCGCCAATCCTTGTACACATGGTTATGGACCGACACCCAATGATCCCTCGGACCATTGTAACGACTCCCGATGATTCTCGAATCATCGACACGACTCAACCGACCCGGTCAAGTACGGTACTAAGTAGTTGTTTTCAATGTTTTCGTTGAGGTAGCCTCGTATGTGTGCAAAGTATGAAACGTATGTATGTAAAGTATGAAAAGTATTAACCTGAATATGCCGGGTGTCACGGTTAGTGGGGTACCAGTGACCAATTTTGGTAGCGCCCCGCCCCCTTAAGCGTGGCTTGAGTTGAAAGATGGCACTAGTGAGCTCTCAAACTCAAGCTTAAAGGGGACGGGGCACTATCAGATTTGGTCACGGGTACCCAACTACCAGCACGGTAACACCATTGCCGGTGATGCTGGTAATGGATTCGTGAACCATTTTCTGGTTCTAGTTAACGTACGGTAACCTAATTTCTCTCCCCCCTCTCCTTATATATCATCATCATCATCATCATACTCAGTTAATCCCACCTATAGCAAAGCTAAGGTAGGGTCTGAGGAGGGTAAGATGTAGACAGCCTTACCTCTACCCCTAAGGATAGAGAGGCTGCTTCCAGTGAGACCCCCCCTCTCCCTATATATATATATATATATATATATGATTTCCCCCAAATTTATACTATTATAGGTGTGAAAATAATTGATTGTTGGGTAAAGAATCAGTGAAGTGTTGTCTCTAAAAAAATATTTCAGTGAAGTGATGTGGCAGTGTAAGATTGATTGAAATCAGGGAAGTTTAAAAAACCCATGGGTAGAGCCCCTCCCCGCTTATAGGGTAGTGGACCGGAGGAGCTTGGATTTGAAAATAACCAACCAATCAATGGTCTCTACATCCTTCCACCTCAAGCCCCTATCCACTCCCTTCACTTTAAGACTAAAGGGAATGTGTTCAGGGAGCCTAGGTGGCATCCTCCCCCGACAGGGAACACCCCCTCCCCCCCACATAGATAGGTGTAACCGGGGAAAATCCTCGTCAGTCCCTGGTCTAAAACTTGAATGCTATTATGGCTACTTTTCTTAATCAGATCGATGGAAGGGAGAAGAATGGGAACCACACCCTTGTTTAGGGGAATGAGATGGTGACGTGGCGCTGAGGTGGATAATGTGAAAGAAATGGGAAGGGAGAACCACACCTCATAGCTTAAGGGGGGGGGGGGTGAAATAAAGCCAGGGCTTTAGGCCCCCACTTTAAATATATGGTGGTAGGCAACAATTAGAAATTTAATTTTTCATTCAAAACCATAGCCACCACCAACGATTACTTTTGTGAGTAAATAGTAATAAAAAGCCTATTATATACACACATCGTGGGGTGATTTACATCTTCACTCTTAACCCACGGGTACACACTTCAAACTCAAAAAATGACGCGTTGAAACAAGAAGGAAGAAATTGCCTTGGTAGTGTGCTACCGTGCTACCAAAACGTAAGGAACGACGCTACCCTACAACAACAACCACCTGGTCATCGCCACTCGATGGGGGACTCCTTTTGGGACCGTGTATTGGCGGACTTCAAGCGCCAATTTGGTGACAACGATCGCACGATCGAAGGTCTGCAACGTAAGTGGACCAATCTCAACAACAAATGTGATCAGTGGAACACCCTCTACGCAAACACCTTGGGGAGAACTTGGGTATTGAGGAGGAGTTGGCAATCGAGTTTACTCATGTCGACTGTGCGGCTCGATACTACAACAATTTCAACCATGTCGAGGCATAACAATTGTTGCGTAATGTTTTAGTTTTTTTAATTATGTTTTAATATTTTGTATTTAATTATGTTTATTATTAATATATTTATGTTTTGTGTGCTTTATTTAATTATGTGTTATGTGTTTGGACAATTGAAATAAATATAAATTAATTAAAACAATTGAAAATAAATGAAAATAATAAACTCACACGGTTTCAAAACCATGGTCAAACCAATGGTTTGTCTTCACGAATCCCCTACCAGCATCATTGACGGTCCTATTGCCATGCTGGTTATGGGTTACTGTGAGGTATCCGTGACCTACACAGGAAGTGCCTTGTCCCCCTTAAGACTTGAAGATTAAACCTATTATTAACAATTTAAAACGTAAAAGAGAATAATGGGAGCTAGGGTGTGGCTTTCGAATCCATCTTTTTAGTGAACAAGTATAAGGTAGTCAAGAGTTAGATTATTTAGTTGTACTTTTGAATTTTCTTTTATGATGGCCAAAACAATAGACATAAAATGGATGGACGAGGGAGTTATTTCTAGGGCATGTTTAGGTGTTTATCTCTTTAGGGGAAGGTTCAATTGAGAACTCATAGTTAGGGAGAGAACTTGAGAACTCCTACTTAAATTAAAAAAAAATCATAACTCAAAATTTAAGTCAAAAACCAAAAATCTGGTTCGGAGCTTCTCTTTCCCACGTCATCCCGGTTCAGAAAAAAAAATAAAAAAAATAAAAAAAAATAAAAAATAGGCGACTTCTAATGCACCTGTGTAGTAAATGTCCGGTTAGCTTTAGGGTTTAGTTTTTGGGTTTAGTTTAGCTTTTAGGGTTAGTTTTTTTTTAGTTTAGTTTGTAAGGTTTAGGTTTTTGGGGGTGGGGTGGGGGTGGGTAGGGTGGGTTTAGGTTTTTGGGTAGGGGGTTAGGTTTTTTGTTGTGACGGGTGGGGCTTAGGTTTTTGGTAGGCGGTGGGTGGGGTGGGTTTAGGTTTTTGGGTGGGGGGTGGATGGGTGGTTTAGGTTTTTGGGTAAGCGATTTAGGTTTTTTAGTGAGGGTGGGGGTGGGTGGGTGGAATTAGGTTTTTGGGTGGGGGTAAGTTGGGGGGTATGTGGTTTAGGCTTTTTGGTTATACTACACATGTGCAGTAACGTTTTTTAGGTGTGTTTTTTTTTATTTATTTTTTATTTTTTTCCGAACGGATATGACGTGGGAAAGAGAAGATCCGAACTAGTTTTCTATTTTTTTACTTAAATTTTGAGTTATGATTTTTTATTATATTTTTTTGTATTTAATTAGAAGTTCTCGAGTTCTCTCAATAAAATGAGTTCTCTATTGAACCATCCCCTATCTCTTTATGTCCTAATCTTCTTTTACCTTTTTTTTCTTCTTAATCCAAAAGTAACAATTTCTAAGTTTTGGCTTATTTTCTTTTCAAAGTACAAAAACTTCTAAAAACTCATTTTCAAATCATTACCCAAACACTTTTTTTTTTATCTTATTGACTTCTTAGAGAAGTTATATGTCAAAAATAGGTGAAAAAATGGAGAGCAAAACATGCTCTACATCATAATTATCACTTGCATATTATATTTATAGAGTAAAGATCAATACAAAGTGTTTTTTTTTTTTTGTAAGAACTGTGAGAATCAAAAGGGGGGGGGGGGGGATTTTTTTTTTTAATTTTTTCTCATGTGCTTAAACATACTTTCTAGATGAATAATACAAAAAAATTATTTCATAGTGTAATTACGTCATTAAAGTAAATACATTAGTTCACACTAAAGTAATTATGTAATTACTCTACACCAAAATTTATTTATTTTTTGTTTTTTTAGATTTCAATACTATAATACATGTTTAACAATATGGGTAAAATTTAAAAAAAAAATTAAAAAATACCCTCCTTTGATTCTCACAGTTTTACCAAAAAAAAAACACTGTATACATGATCTTTCCCCTATATTTATATGAGCCTTGGGGAGCAAAGGTAAAATTGAACTAATTTTAACGTGATTTTACTAGTTTCGTGAAAATAACGTTAAAAACAACGATTAATCATGCATCATGTGATGTCATAGATAACCAAAATACAAGGGGGTACATGCACACCTGATTTCTTGGTGTTATGGTCTTATGTCCAAGGTTTAATGTAGAACTACTATATCGAGCTAAGGGTCTCAAATGGAAGCAACTTCTCTATTCCTACGGGGTAGAGGTAAACTAAGGGTCTCAAATAGAAGCAACTTCTCTATTCCTACGAAGTAGAGGTAAGATTGTCTACATCTTACCCTTCCTAAACCCTACTTTAACGTTGATATAAGGGAGATTTACAAATATTATACTTATTTCCAGGTTTGTGTGGGCAAAAGAATCATACGATTGCCAAAATAAAATTAGAAAGGTAGCCGGAGATATTTCAACCTTTTAGTGGCAGTTTAGTACACATATTTTTTTTTTTTTAACAATCAACTAAAGTATTGCCGGGTACTCTGTACGCGGCCCCCAATGGTCGAAAGGGGCCCCAGACGGCCTCTAGTCCGTACGGACAGAGCCCTTCGGCCCACCCGTCTCCTGTTCCAGGGAAAACCCGGCCTACAAACCCGCCCAAAGGCACGACGGAAGTGAACCGGTAAAACCTGGAGAGATCAGCAGTCGAACCCATGACCACAAGGGTCAAGGGTCTCTCCATCACTTCCCAACCACCTACCCCACCACAAGGGTGGGGGTATCCATCACATGCCTCTCGTGGGAATCGAACCCGGCTCCCCAAAAAAAAGAACCAACCCTTTTACCACTAGACCACGTGATCAGGATAATTTAGTACATATTAAAAGACAAGAAAAAAGAAGAAAAGTCACGTGTGTGGAAGAGCAATTAGCCAATTAGACAGGGTCAACGTGTTTATGGTCTTCAAGCTAAGGTCGATGATTTAAACTGTTCAGTGGCATTTTTATTCCACATGTTGCAACAAGAACATAGATCCTCTAAAAAGTCTTCACCAAAGCTTTCAAAAACATATTCAAGTTATTAGACGGTGGGGTGTGGTTTGAGGAAGGGTTTCGGTGGGCTTAGGGCACCCCTCCCCCTCAGGTAACCCCCCCCCCCCCCCCCCCCCCCCCTAATCGAGCTTCGGCACAAACGGTGAGAAATCACTGTTCTCCCCGTCCCATTTCCCAAAAAAAAGTGAATTGATTTTGCTTTGGACCGTTGATGATGACTAGGAGGGTGTTTGGGATTGCGTTTGGAATCTGATTTTCAGATTATTGCGTTTTGATTGCGTTTTGAAAACGCAAATAATCAGTTTTTTAGGCTACCAAAACGCAATAATCTATAAGCAGTTTCACCCCTACTTTTTCAAAACGCATAATCTGTTTTGAATAATCAATCCCAAACATCCCCTAGAGAAATAATAAAAAAAAATAGAAGGGGAAGGGGGGGGGGGGGGGGGGAGGAGGAAGGGAGAACCATTTCTCTTAAAATAGGAATGAGAGAAATGATGTGGCGCTGATGTGGACAAGAGAAAGGAAAAAAGGGAAGGGTTCCACACCCCATAGCCTTATTGTGCATCCCTGATTGAGTTTTGTCCTCACAACAAAAAGGGGGCCAAAATTGACTCCCTCCTCACATATTTCTTTTTTCCATCTCCCCTCAACACTAGCCTCTCCTTCATGTAAATCACCTAAGACTATGTGTAGTGGTCTGCGAGCGAGGAACCGCGAGCCACAACTTGATCCATGTGGCTAGCCTGATCCATAACATTCACATTTGATAGTTGGTGCAAGCGATGGCAAGTGAGCATTCTCGCGTGTGCTAGCGAGAGAAAAATGACCGTTGATAGCCAACTAGCCGTTAGCCAACGGCTAGTTTGGCTATTTATATATAAAAAAAAACTTTTTCTATTTACCCACAACAAACAAATACACTCTTCAACCTACAAACACTTAAAAAATCACAAAGCAACTTTCGATCTTTAAAAAAATGGATCTGTCAAAATGGCAAGGATGTTATAAACCCGCTATGGAGTTCTTTGATGAAGACGAGTATGGTACGAATAACGAACTCGAAGTTAATGTTAGCCAAATGTCACCACCGTCTCCGGATTTTGTAATTCCAGATTCGCAACTACCACCCCCAAAGCGAGGTGGCAGAAGTGGTGGTAGGGGTGGTGGTCCGACGGCTAGAGGTGATGGCCGAGGACGGACGACCGGCAGAAGTGGTGGTGGAGGTGGTGAACCGCCCAAACAAGATGTACGACCAAAGCGTCAAGTGACGCCTTGGACGAAAGAGGATAAAATAGCCCTTTGTCGGGCTTGGGTGGAAGTATCAGAAGATCGAAAAGCCGATATAACTAATTTTTAACTATATATATATATATATATATATATATATATATATATATTTGTTGCAAATAAGGACAAGGCGAAAGCTAACCAAACTTCTAATGAAGCCGATAACGAGTTCTCGGGGGGAAATTAGCAAAATAAGGACTACAATGGAGATGACAGCGAAAGGTAAAGCCGATAAAGTAAGATTGAGGAACATGGATTTTTTAACTAAAGACTTTAGCAACCTACCAATGCCTCGTCGGGACGATGCTTCAACAAGAATAGGACTGTCTCGTGAAGGAATTCGAACAAGACGACTAAGAGGAGTAGTTTACTAGTTTTTTTATTAATTATGTTTTTTTTTAATTTTTTTATTAATGAATATTTTATGTTTATTATATAATAAGTGTTACAAATTTAAATATTGTATAAATTTAAAATAACAAATTTTAAAAAATAATAATTTAAAAAGAATGGATAAAGCTGTTGCTCACCTCTACCCACAGCAGGATCAGGCTAGTGAGCTGTAGCTTCATCACCCTGCCATCTCAGCGCCTACGTGGCTTAATATTAGAGGATAAAGCCATCAATCACATCTACCCACATCACATAGTCTAAGACTATCCGTTGTGGCTAGAGGTGAGCAACGACTTTATCCTCTTATATTTAGCCACGTAGGTGGTGACATGACAGAGTGATAAAGCTGCTGCTCACTCGCCTGATGCTATTGTGGCTAGAGGTGAGCAGCATCTTTATCCAACTTTTTGTTTTTTATTATTATTTTTTAAACTTTTTTATTTTTAAACTTATATAATATTTATATTTATAACACAGAATAAATAATAAGCATAAAATATTCATTAATTAAAAAAATTTAAAAGACATAATTAATAAAAAAACATAAAAAAACTAGTAAACTACTCGTCGTTCATGTTGAGCTATTTTTCGAATTCCTTCACGATACGCTCTTGTTCTTGTTCAAGTATCCTCCGACGATGCATTGATAGGTTGCTAAAGTCTTTCGATACTTCAACCCAAGCCCGACAAAGGGCTATTTTCTCCTCTTTGGTCCAAGACATCACTTGACGCCTTAGTCGAATATCTTGCTCGGGCGGTTCACCTCTACCACCTCTTCCTCGGCCACCACCTCTACCACCTCGCCTTTGGGTTGTTGGTGGTTGTGTATCCGGGATTACTAAATCCGGTGAAAGTGGTGGCATTTGGCTAAGGTTAACTTCGATTTCGTTCGTTGGACTAACATCATACTCCTCTTCATCAAAGAATTCCATAGCGGGTTGGTAGCATCCTTGCCATTGTGAAGAATCAATTTTTTGTTTGCTTGAATTTTCAAGTGTAGTTTGAAAAATGTATGTTGTATTGGATTGTTTTGTGAATAAAAAAGGTAATTTTTTTTAATTTAAATAGGTCAACTAGCCGTTGGCTAACGGCTAGTGGCTGCCAACGGTCGACTTTTGTCTCGCTAATACACGCGAGTGCGCTAATGGCTACTCGCTCGCGCCTTGTCTCGCTGAAGGGTGTTATGATTCGAGCCGGCCACGTGTAATGTTTTGTGGCTCGCGGGCCACAATGGATAGTCTAAAAAGACATGAGTTGGGTTTTCATTGGTTGCAAAAAGAAATCCACAACCCAACGCCCACCACACACACACACATTCAAATGCTTCTTCCCTTCACGCTCATTATACTATTAACGACATATGCCATAGTGTGCAAAAAGATCTGAATCTGAAACCGAACACGAGTTATTCGAAACTTCGACCCAAAATACCCATAAATTCGTAATCTAACTTTACGGATTCTAATAGTGTTTTTGAAAGAAAAAAAAAACTTCTAAAAATCCATCAAATATAAATTTTAATTAGAAATTTCGGATATATTTTTATAAGAAATTTTAGATATTCGAAACAGTGTTTTTAAATTATCAAATTCATTAAAAAACAATTAATATTTAATAATTTTTCATAATTCGGATATTTGTTTCAATATCTGAAATTTCGGATACAAATTTGGATAACAAAATGCCCTACCCGAAATTTTCAAATATTTGAAATTCGAATATCCTAAACTCCGTATATCCGAATTTGAAGAACCCCTAACTCCCACCCAAGCCTTTTTAGTGCTCCTCTCTGGCACTCGGAAACAGTGTTTAGCGCTCTTCCATGCTGAGGCGTACGTGAGCATAGCCCACTTCACCCGATCGTAAAGTATGTGATACATTCAATTAGTCTAGTGATTAAGATAACTAAAGTTAAATGAAATAATAATAGTATATCTCACTATTCATTTCGTTTGTTCTATGTATACTTTCATTGATTTCTATAAAAATTCGTCGTTGGAGGAATATGTTGGTAATACAATGGTAGGGATATGAGAACAACTTGATAATTACATAGCATATTATCGTAAGTTAACTTTGTTGTAATTATACCTCTATGTTTAACGGCAATTTTATGTATGTACTAATAACGATTTATGTTGAACATGTTAACGGCCACATCTTCATTGTATGTTAAATTGATATTGAGTAAAAGTTCTTTCGGCCTTATTAGTTTTGCAAACGGATAACGTAAGACCTTGGTAGTATAACATGGCTCGAAAGTAATGTGCGTTCTATTAAGTATTAAGAGAAAATAACACCTTAAGTAAGCACTTTACTAGGAGTTTTTACTAATATAAACTTCTACTAGAGTGATTATTTTTAACCCTATGGGTCCCGAAAAAGGTTGGAGTTGTCGCTTGAAGGGCTTTTCTTGATCGCCTCCCAACAATGGATGCTCTACGTAGACGCAATATTTAGACGGGGTCTTCTACTTGTAGGTTGTGCGAGCTAAACGTGGAGTCTGTAGATCATTTGTTTACCGGGTGTCCGATCTTCATCGAGGTGTGGCAGGTTGTTTTCGCTTGGTGTCACGTTCCTTCTTTCTTTGCCTTCCATGCTCGTGATTTACTTTCTTTCCATTTGACGGCAAGAAGTGGCGTTCGGGCTAGGAAAGCGTTTTATGGAGTTATCTTGACGACCATTTGGAGCATTTGGAGGGCTAGGAATGCTTTCATTTTTGCTCAAAAGGAGATTTCAATCCGGAAAATCATTGATGAGATTAAAGTGATGAATTATATATGGATAATCAAACGGAGTAGGATGACGGGTATGACTTGGGATGATTGGGGTAGGTTTGATTCGTCAAAGATGAGATAGTTTCGGATTATGTATGTTTGTATGTATGTTTTTGTTTTTCTTTAGTGTACCCTGGATTGTTGCTAATCTCTTGCTAGTTTTTTTGAATAAAATTTGTTTGGCAGTTAAAAAAAAAGCCTACAAAAGCCTGCCTTTGATAAAGTCACTATTTATATGTTGAAATATTCTCAAAGTGGGTTGCCGACTATATTCTATGTTAGATAGGTATAACATCATTTATGAATTTTGTGAAAGAGAACTTTATTTAAAAGTATCGTCATGAATTCAAGATTTTTTTTTTTTTTTTTTTTTTTTTTTTTTTTTTTTTTTTTTTTTTTTGAAAATGACGAAAGGCTTAATGAGGACGGTCATAATCTTTTGTTTATAAATTACACTATTTTCTAATCTTTTGTTTATAAATTACACTAATTTCTAAAACAGGCCCCCTTAGCTCCATCCCTGCTTATTATATGAAGCTTTTATTAGAGATGCACCAAATTCTTCATATTATTAATTGTATATTTTAAATATGTATTTCAAGTCAAAGTCCAAGTCATAGTCATAGTCATGGTCATAGTCAAAATGTTTTATTACTTTTAATTATAGACTAGAATATGTCTTTTCTTCATTGTATATATATCTTGTATGAATTATGAATAAAATGTGGTTGATCATTCTCTTATATGGTATCAGAGCATTATCTCCAACGAGAAAGCTCTTGATTCTATCAACATGGGAACCATCGCCCATCACCTCTAAATTTCTTTTTAGGCTACTGTGATCCCCACCATGTCTACCTAAAGATCTCTTTCTTCAACTATTCCGTGATCACCACCACTCTAAATTTCTTTAAAACATCTCCTACCATTTTTATCACATTTCCAACATCTCTAAAACTCACATGACTACCAACATCTTCAAAACTCCGATCTCATCCCCTCAAAAGGCTCTATCTACCTCATACTATTACACTTTGTTACTTCTTCAAAGTTCAAGCGTAACCTATTCTTCTGCTGCATGGTTTTGCAAAACCTAAAATCCTTTTGTGCCACAACCTTTGTTCTGGACAAACTGTACATCTAATCACCTATTCCGTTTACCCTCTGATCATTCATCTCTATTTCTCTTTTATGGCTTTTAACCATCTCTATTTCATCCATATAAAAGATGCACCAAATTATCAATGATTCATGTTCTTCACCTGCAATATTAAAAAAAAAAAACACAAATGTATTTTCTCTTGATTCATCTACTTAATCAACTTCATCTTTCCTTACATCTTCAACTTCATCAACTTCTTCTCTTGCTCAAACAACGACATCATCTATTTCTATACAAGATTTGACTTGATCCAAGGTCGTCCATCTTGCGGGGACATATTAGATATGCACCAAATTCTCCATATTATTAATTGTATATTTTGAATATGTATTTCAAGTCAAAGTCTAAGTCATAGGCATAGTCATGGTCATAGTCAAAGTGTTTTATTACTTTTAATTATAGGCTAGATTATGTCTTTTCTTCATTGTATATATATCTTGTATGAATTATGAATAAAATGTGGTTGATATTTTTTTATAGCTTTTGATTCTAAAGTAAAAAAAGAGATTCAAACATAAAAGTGAGAAAGCAAGACATCAAGGAAATACGATTATGACATTTCTTCTTCGTAATAAATAAATACCATAATAAATTCAAATTTTGTTTTGAAGAAAAGGGTTTTAAACGAGGAAATTTGCCAAATGAAGATTGACTTGGTCTCTTCAACAAATCACATACAATTTAATAGATATTATAAATGTTCTCGTTGACGAAAAAAATAGATAACCTCATTGTCAACACTACACATCACGTCAAAAATTATTTTTATCACAATATTTTACAATTTTAAAATATACTATTAAGATTCCATAATAATTAGAATATTAACTAACTTGTGGCACACAAACAACAACCCGCAACCTATCTATGATGAGGAACGATTCAAGAATAATTATTCATTCTTGAAACACAAATACGCCTAAAGAAAGAAACCAATTTAAATATCACGATGAGTAGGAGGGGAGACACGTGGGACGTGAGGGCGTGAGGCATCTCACAGGTGCAGTGGGTGTGAAATGTGAAACCCATACTGTCTATCTACATAACACCTATGTATTGCATTTTTTTTACGTGTCACATTCACCACAACAACATATGGTCTTACAAACAAAATTAACTAAACTATTTGTATAAAATTACGCGCATTGCGCGTTTTACAATTCAGATTCAAATGAAGGGTTCATCATCAAAAATTATACAATCAAGATTCCATTTTGGTTATAAACGAAAAAAAAAAAAGGAAACCTACACATAATTCGGTTAACACACCAAATAAGATATATGAAATAATTTGGTTTCACAGACGTGCGTTTTGCGTTTTGAAATGTGTAGAAACATGAGATAGAAAGTCGGATTAGCTAGAAATGAACATTGGTGATCACATGTTTAAATAGTAAGCAAAAGTTTTTCATTGTCACGCGTCAGCCGATTACAATACGACCTGTCTCTGTTTGGTAGAGTTTATAACATATTTTTTACGTCGTTACTTCTTTGCTGTTTTATGTCGTCATCTTGGTTTGCGAAATTCGAATGACCTGTCATGTTTTGGTACATCGTGCTAATAAACCAGAGCCTAGAGGATAAAGTGTACCATCAACATCTAACAGTCCAACACAACACAAGAAGATTTAAAAAAAATGGTAATTAAGTATGAAATATTTAAAAAAAATGGTTATTGAAATGTATAGCTAAATATTTGATAAAAACGGACGGTTTTGATTTACCACTTCATGCATTGCGTGGGGTAAAAAAAATAAGAAACTTAATAAATGAAAAAATTAAAGGGCCAAAAAACCACAAAATAGAGACTCGAATCCGGGTGATTTGTGTAGAAAATAGAGATTCCACTGCTATACCATACAAACATATTGAAACCAAATTCAATATAATATGTATTTAACAAAACAAAACGACAAAAAAAAAAAAAAACTACTGTTCAAATAAGTTTGTCAAATAAATTTAAAATACATTAAACATGTTGGTTAAGAGTCACATAGATAATAATAATAATAATAATATTCTCAGCCTAGCTTCACACAAAGATGACAATTTGAAAAATTGAAAAAAAAAACACACACACACACAGCATGGCTCGAACCGGTGACTTCCCTCTTGCATACCAACCTAAACACCACTACACCAACTATCACTATTGAACTTATAATGAAAACAATAAAATTTAACAACAATGAAGAAATAAAAAATAATAAAATTTTTATTCAAAGTCATTGCTTCTTTAATAGTATATAATATTTAAACTATTTGCACTTATCCTCTTCAACTACGAGAAACACACTAATTTCAACTAAATTAACTTTCGACTTCTGTAATAGAGTTTTACCATTAGTTAAATAACTACAATTTGAACTTGAAGAGCTAAAACAGAGAGACATAGGGGATGTTTGTTTTTCTACTAGAAGTGCTTCTGGCCACTTATGTCTGCGTCGTGTAGACGCGGGCAGACATTTGAAGCGGGAAGCTTGTTTGTTTTTCGGAAGACAAAACTCTTCAGAAGCTCTTCCTCACCTTTTCCTCAAACAGACTTGTACCCACATCTTCTCAATTCTCCAAACCCCTTCTCTCACAAAACAATAAACATCCTCCTCCTCCTCCTCTTTCTTCTTCACCTTCTTCTCCTCCTCCTCCCTCCTCTCCCCTCCGCCGCCACCGCCCTCCTCCTCTCCCCTTTGCCACCGCCGCCCCGCCCTTCTCCTCCTCCCCACAATCGACCGCCGCCCTCCTACTCCTTCCTCCCCACCGTGCCTTTTTCCTCCTTCCTCCTCCCGCCGTCGACCCCTCCCTCCTCCTCCTTTCGTCAACCGCCGGCCTCGTCTGAAGAACAACTGATATTAACCTAATTATTCTGCAACACAAAGTCGCTGCAACACAAACACACAGGAAAATCCCACTGCTTCTCTTTAAAATTTGTCGGTGCTAAATTATTACAATATTGTGAATTGATTGTAGTTAAAAGTCTACTAAAGACTACAAAAGTCAAAATATGAGTTGTTTTGAACAAAGTTCTTTTGAACAAAGTTCTTTTGATCTGTGTATTATTATTTGGATTTTTGAGGAAAGTTTTGTACAGGTAATAATAATATTATTATTTGGATTTTTAAGAAAGTTTTGATCTGATCTTTACGTAATAATAATAATATTTGGGTTTTGATTTCTAGATAGACACAGGGAGAGAGAAAGATAAGGGAGGAATGGTGATGATGTGTGTGGGTTGTGGTTGGTTATGGTTAGGATGAGTTGTGGAGGGTTATGGTTTTAGGTTATGGTGCAGACGTTAATAAAGAAACAATCTTTTTCTTGCAGATTGCAGACCTTTGGTCCACCACTTTTCCTGCAAATATCTCTAGATGTGGTCCGCAGACTGCAAACCTTTTGACTCAGAAAAAGCAAACATCACCATAGTGAGCCTTGAGGTTCAGACAATTGAGGATCTAAACTCTAAAGTCTATCAATTTGTCCTTTCCGTGCAATTGACATTAAACTTGGAAAATTCAAGATATGACTCTAGAAACCATAAAGGGACCATATTACTATTAGTAATCTATGGGTTCATGGAATATGTTACTAACTTAGAGGGTGTTTGGGATTGAGTTTCAAAACAACTTATTGACTTTTTGGCTTTTTCAAAAAGCTAATAAGTCAATAAGCTGTTTGTGTAACCTAAAATCACTTTCTGTTTTGACTTTTGGCTTTTAAAGGTGAGAAAACTGTTTTTGAAAAGTTAGAAATCCTGGCTTTTAGCTTTTGGCTTTTGACTTTTGCAAAAAAATTAAAAATTTACCACCCATACAACTAATATTCACAATAACTTAAGCGAAACACATAAAAAAAGACAATCTATTGACTTTTTGACGTTCCTCATCTCAAAAGCTAATCCAAACACTTTTTTTTAAAACCCCTTTTCAAAAAGTCATTAATCAATAAACACTTTTGATCAAAAGCACTTTTACATTTCCAAACTCAATCCCAAACACCCTCTTACTATCTATTAAATGGACAATTGATTAATTTGTCGCTGTTAAGATGTCTAGGAATGATTAAATTACAACTACACAAAGATGAGCCTAGAAAATGCCACGTGGAAAAATATAAAATTTGAAGAACACAACTTTAAAATAATAACTATTGCTTATACAAAAACTAGCTGATTATTCTGAGAGGGTCCCAGGGTTGAAAAGCGTTCCGGGGTTGAAAAATATAACCATTCTAATAATACTAATACTAATAGTAATAATTATTACTCTTGTAATTAAATAAATAAAAAAATGACCTTGCTATAAGGTGATATCATGTGTTGCAGTGTTGCGCGATTCTTTCTCTTAACTTCTGTTGACGAAGTATACCTAGTAAAATTCCAATGATAACATGGCGATTGGGCTGATTTTCAACATCGTAGATAAGAACCTGGTTTAAAAGAAAAAACATGATTAATGAATAACATGAACACTTTGTGTGTTTTTTTTCCTGTATAAACGAAACCCCACAAAAAATAGTCGATTTTTTCTCCGTTTTTTATATAGCACAATGGTACTCGTTGGAAAGATAATAAAACGCTCGTTAATTTGGTGTAATTTTTTTCTTTAAAAATCTCGTATATAAAAGATATAAACGTTTAAAAATTATGGAAAGAAACATGACAGAGAAAATTTTAAATTTATTTTTAAATTCTTTTCTCCTAAAATAACTCAATTTAATTTTAGTTATTGAGAATTTAAGGTTTTATGTTTATCTTTTTTTAATTAAAAAATAAAATAATTCAAAAACACTAAAATATTTCAATTATGATGTCACGTGACACTCTCAAGGGGAGGTTGAGGTCTCCATTGCACGCCACGTCGGCATATACGTTTCTATCTATATATATAAAAGAAAACGTATATGCTGACGTGGCGTGTAATGGAGACCTCAACCTTCCTTTGAGAGTGCCACGTGGCATCATAATGGAGAGTTTTTGGTGTTTTTGAATTGTTTCCTTTTTTAATTAAATTGAGTTATTTTAGGAAAAAAGAATTTAAAAATAAATTTAAAATTTTCTCTCTCATATTTCCTCCCATAATTTTTAAACGTTTATATTTTTTATATACGGGATTTTTTAAAGAAAAAAATTACACCAAATTAACGAGCGTTTTATTATCTTTCCAACGAGTACCATAGTGCTATATAAAAAACGGAGAAAAAATCGACTATTTTTGTGGGTTTCGTTCATACAGGAAAAAAACACACAAAGTGGGGAATATGAGTTATTACTGATTAGAATACTATGAACATGCAATGATTGAGAGATTTTGTGGTTAGTTAATTTGAGCCATTTGCAATAGGTTATCACGTAAAATTAGATTTTTCAACCCCGGGACCCTCCCGGGATAATCAGCTAGTTCTTTTATATATATAGATATTATTCTGAATTTGTTACACTTGAACAAAAGATATACGTATACGAAAGAGACATTGACCAAACATAATATTGTGAGTTGACTTAATAATAGTCTACTAATCATTGATGTAAAACAAGAAAACCGAAGCTTACTTGTACTAGAGCATTTTGGCTTTCCTATTATGCCGATTCTCCACGCCATGTTTGTGTATTGAGTAGATCCTTAAATGAAAATGCAAAAATTGATTCACTGTTACACCGTTGTGAAACAAATAGCTAGATCCCATTCACAATCTCACAATCGATAAATAAGAGTTGAGTTCTGCTGTTTCAAGCAGGGCCGACATAAGGGAGGATATTTTGAAGCTATAGCTTTAGGCCCCTAATTTAATAGGGCCCCTAAATCTTAAAAATATTTTTTTATATATATGGTATTTTTTTTGTAATAAAAAGCTTTCAGCTTAATATCTATTGTTTTTATGCCTTATTTGCTGTATTTATCATGCAAATAGTTATAATCCTGATCAACTATTGTTATCTTTACATTTTAATTTGTTTTTTTAGTTTCGCAAAAATGTGCCTATTTTATTATTTGCTTTAGGCTCCCACAAAAATTGAGCCCGCCTTGGTTTCAAGAAAATCTAGGCATAGCTTACAATTGCACGAGCCCACATTTATATTTCTTCTAGCTATTAAGAGTAGTGTAGGAATTTTTTCCATCTCAGCCCTCCATGCATTTATGTTGGAAGACACCATCATTTCCTATTCAAGAAGGATATGCAGCTAGCTGAGAAGGTAGTTAATTTTTTTTAATGGCAAATTTCTACTCCTTGTGAGACTTGAACCCATAACCTCCCCTTAGGCGTTCCTAGAAGCTTTGCTTCTACCATTGGGTCACCAACCCCAATGGCGAAAAAGTACTTAATCCTGCAATTCTTTCGAGATATCTTCTGAAACAATCCTAGAAACCGATCCCAAAACTTATTTATCTAATCAGATTTTCGATCATGCTAATAAATATTCTTGAATCCACATCGGGTCACGACAAATGATGTTTTAATCACACATATAGTTGCAAGTATATAAACATCTTACTAATTTATATGATAAAATCAACTTTTTACACTAGAAAGTGTCCAAATTTTTTGACCAATCTATCTACACTTAAAAGTATTATCTAGTTTATAATCATATATATTTTTTAATATGCCCAATAATAATAATATATAGATTTTGATTAATCTGTTAAAATTAAGTTTTCCAAAGTGTAACATAACAAATATAAGAATTAATGAAATTGTTGTATGATCATGAATTAATTGTTAAACTACTTTGTAGATTATCAGATTAAACGGTTGATCACCTTTCTAGGAATGAAAGCGAGACAACTTTACCCAACTTATCGGGTTCAACCATATTAAAAAAGGTTAAGTTGAGCTTTTAAACATTTAAATAACCATTTAAACGTTTTTTAGACTATCGTTTGAAATACAATTACAAACAAAGATGTCATGCCTACCACTTTAATTGACTATTACTAACTTTCTTGCTCTATCTTTTAAACTATACTAGCATGAAGCCCGCGCGTTATCACGGGAGCGATAATATAAAATGTGATATTCTATATTTAGTTTTATCAAGATGCGAACATCTGGTGTGATGGGTATGGAAGCACTTATAGTTTCAAGAAGATGGAGTTATGGAACTCGAAGAGACGGTTTCGAATTTCTGAATTAAATTTTTGGTTAAAGTGAATTTGTTCTTTATAACAATGTTATGTGAATGATGATTGGAATGTGAACTAATCACCTTTTGTGTAGTTAATATTGTATTCATTATGATGAACCACCAAGGAAAATGAAAGGTTAGTATGAATTGAATTGACTAAGATGACCTTAAAGTGTCTTAAAAGTTTGATGAATGTCCAACTTTAATCTCTCTAAATTGGTTTTAAGTGTATTGTAAATTATGCTTAAATATTTGCATACAATAAAAAATTACAATGGTGTACATCTTTGAACATAATATTTATCAAACTCTTTGAAAGACACTTAAATTCTATTTACAATGTATACAACTTCCTAATAATCGAATATGCTATATTGGACACTATATCAAGGTAAAACTTGGACCAAAAACAAATTGTATGCAAGGCAACCAAATCCTGAATCGGCCTGTTTCAACAAAACAAACTGTATTAAAGCAGCAGTGAAATAAAACGACGGGAAGATATTACCGATCCATTCTCGATCTCCAAGAACATTTTCAGTTTAGCCTTGTGATTCTTATTGGAAACTTCCCTCAATTACCCAACCTGTAGTTCCAATTTCAGTTTTGAGTTTAGCTTGTTAATAAAACCAATAGCAACATGATAAATATTGATCTCAACTCTATAGATAAAACACATTAACATTTATAAAAGATATTAGCAATTAAAGAAAAAAAAATTCCGATTGGGTTTCCTACAAAGCTGTTAAAGGTCGATTAGGACGATGTGTGTGGTTCTGCCTCTTTGGCCATACAAGAAGTGTTGAAATTGAATAGGCACGCCAATTCCTTAGCAACCTCATCCTGTACACCATAAATATTTGATGAATATAAGTAAGTGTATGTTTCCAACAACTAAAGGTATATTATTAACAACGTAAAAGGACAAAAATTACAAATCAACAGTAAAACAAATCGAGCAATGAAAAATACCTCGAATTGGTTAAATGACGTTTCTTTCTGTATGCGAAATCTATGAACTTTGTCATGGTTTGCATCATGAGTAACCTAGACACGTCAAGTAATGATATTAGTAAGATGAGTTTCTTGAAAAGTAAAACAAGTATAGAAGACAAGAAAGCAATGACTATAAATGAGTATTCAAGAGTAAGGAAATGGGTTTTATTTGGTGTTATGAATGTAGGTTACATCTTGAGAGATATATAAAGTGTGTATTACACACATATACAATGTGCATAATATGTTATACATGAGAGGCAAAAAGGGTAGGAAATGACAAAAATATGGAGATTTGTAAAGAGGCTTTTCATATGCCCTCTTAAAATTGAGAGGAAATTACTTTAATGGACATGCTTCCTCCTTAATAAGGTAATCTAGATATATATATATATATATATATATATATATATATATATATATATATATATATATATATATATATATATATATATATATATAGGGAAGGGTTATCTTGAGAACCTCAATTTTTGTGAGAACCTTGAGAACACTTTTTATCCATTGATCAATTTTAATCAAAGGCTAAGATTAAGTAGGGGTATAATTGTAAGGTGGGTAATAAAATCTCATTAACATAACCAAAAAAGGGTAGCCTTGTAAAATCACATATCATCTCCTTCCTACAGTTCGTCCCCTGCGATCAAAACCCAGCTCATCAATAACCGATTTCCGACCAGCAATCAGATTATCAATGTTCATCAATTACCAACCATATCTGCAACATAACCAATTTTGTCGCTTAAACGCTTGTGGGATGATTATTTCTGGCTAGCAACACAACCAATTTTGATCGCTATCTTTGGTTGAACAACCAACACCACTACCAACATCTCTGTTACTGTTAATATCGGCTACTGCATTTGATGGTGCTTAAAATTTTTCTCAGCCTCTCTGTAATTTTCAAAAAAAATTATATGTACAATATCTATGTGAAAACAATTGCATCGATTTCGTATTCGTCGTTTATTATATAAATCAAATCTATGTGAAAACAATTGCATCGATTTCGTATTCGTCGAACCATACATCTAACAGGAACTACTTGCAGAAACCAATAATTAGACGTCCTCTATTACTGATGTTTACCGTTTCGTGTTCCAATCAACAAAATGACATTTGATTCACTGTTTCGCCTAATGGACTTGTCTATTTCAATATGGAATGTTGGGGAAAAGAAAGTGTTATGAAGCCAAAACAAGTTTCCATATGTTATTACACATGTGTAAATCATGTATGTGAAGGTTTATACTTATGTTTATCATAAAATCTATCAATAATAAGCATAGCTATGAAGGTTTACAAATGTGTAAATAATAATATTTAAATGAGCATATATATATACATGAAAATTACACATGTGTAAATCACACAATTGTTTTTTAAATAAGCATAGATTTCAAGGTTTAAATATGATCTACACATATGTAAATCATACAAATTAAAAAGATAGGCATAGATTTCAAGGTTTACACATGTATAAATTGTAATAGTTAAACAAAATAACCATATATATGAAGGTTTACACAAATGTAAATCATAGAAAAAATTATTAAGCATAAATATCAATGTTTACACATGTGTAAATCATAATAAATAAACAAATAAGCATAGACATACGCGGATGATGTTATTCATGGGGGAGTGGTCTCAAATCAATATTGAGAAAACAGCCCGGTTCCTTAGAATCGTTGTTAACTAAGTGGGCTTGGCATTTTTATCATATGCGAAATTCTATGTGGTGTATGGTGATTGAAGCAATTCTTGGCGGTAGATGGCGATGGACTTTCCTGCCAGTCGATCGTTCCAATTATAGTTGTTGCAAGAGTATTGTTGATTTTCTTGGAAAGCTAACATTAATGGGAATGACCATTCAAAGCTGCATTAGGGCTGATATGGGTCAAGGAATAAGGCGCGTTTTTGGCTTGATTTATGGTTTGGAGACACGTTGCTAAAGGACCGTTGGCCTAGATTGTTTAAATTAGAGAAAGACAAGCTGTGCGCGATCAGCGACCGATTATGCAGGTCCACAGATCACTGTAGCTTCGTGCAGAACTGGTCTCGATCGCCTCAGTTAGTTTCTGAGATATCGGAGATGCAGGAAATTTATCACGTTTTCAAATAGGATTGATCGATGGGTCTGGGTGGATGCGATTAATGGTGAGTTATCAGTTGCTTAAGTAAAAAATTTGTTGCGCGCTGATAGGGATGTTAAAAGACAGCGACTTGCAATTGACATACAGTAAATCAGTCGCAGATATGTAAAATATACACAAATAAGTGATAGAGAACATATTACACATGTGTAAGTTAACAACACATACGCGACAATGAACAAAAACATATACGCGATAGTGAACAGTTTAAACATGTATAATTTAGCTGCACGTATGTAAAAGAAACAAATACATGTGATAGTAAGAGTTTACACACATGTAATTCAGTTGCACGTCTGCAAAACAAACATAGATGTGAAGGTTTACACGTGAAACGGATCACGACATAAAAATAAGCATAGATACGAAGATTTACACGTGTAAATTGTACAGTAAAAAAACTTAACATAAGTATGAACGCTTGCACATGTGTAAATCATAATATTTTAAAAAGAATAAGCTTAAAGATGAAGGTTTACATATGTCATATGTGTAAATCATAATAGTTAAAAAAAGCATAAATATGAATGTTTACACATGGTAAATCGTAATAGTAAAAAAAACTAATGATATACAGGAAGAGTTACACATGTGAAGATTGTAATAGTTAAAAAACAGTAAACATAAATATGAAGGTTTACACATGTGATAGTGAGAGTTTACACACGTGCAATTCAGCTGCACATCTATAAAACAAACACAAGTGCGAAGGTTTACACGTGAAAATAGGTAAAACAAATTGTTAAAAAAGCATAGATACGAAGGTTTTCACGTGTAGCTTATAACAGTAAACAAAAACTTAACATAAGTATGAAGGTTTACACACGTGTAAATCATAATAGTTAAAAAAAATAAGCATAAAGATGAAGATTTACACATATGTAAATCATAATAGTTAAAAAAACAAGCATAAAGATGAAGGTTTACACATATGTAAGTCATAATAGTTAAAAAAATAAGCATAAATACGAAGGTTTACACATGGGTAAATCGTAATAGTAAAAAATAAAGAGATATATGAAGGTTTACACATGCGTAGATTCTAATAGTTAAATAACAATAAACATAAATATGAAGGTTTACACATGTGTAAATCCTGATAATTAAAAAAATCATAGATATAAAGGTTTACACATGTGTAAATAAAAATATTTAAACTGAATAAGCATATATATGAAGGTTTACACAAGTGTAAACCATTAGAAAAAGACATATGATGATGTCTCGTACACATAAGATTACATAACACTTGCACATATGTAAATTAGGCACTTACACATATGTACTCTAGTGATGTACACATGTGTATAATCAGTCGTTACATGTGTGTAAATATGATGGACACATTATAATACAAATTTGTATATATAACAATATTGGAATAGTTACATGAAAACAGATAAAAGTATAAAATCCACAAATTGAACAGACATAAAACACAAGTAGTGATAGGCTTGATTGATATGGTGGTAGTGATAGGCTTCATCTTCTTCCTTGTCGCCATCGGACTAGTAGTACTGAAGCTTAGAACCACATATTTCACCATGTAACACTTGTAGCTAGTGATACTACTGCAGCCATCATACTTCCTCTTTTTTCTTTACGTTGGCGGTTATGTAAGAAAGGGAACATATATAGTATCTCCAAGTTGGTCCTAGCTTTTGACCTAGCCGCCTTCCCGTAGCTTAGTAAGCACAAGCCGCCTCCTTGCAGTATGAAACATCCCTAGTCAGTTCTACATATCAATAATACATTGCATCAAGAATCAAATTGACTTCTACATTGTTATGATCAATTACTTAAATTGTTGGTAGTGATAGGTTTCATCTCCTTATCGCCATCGAACTAGTAATACTGAAGCGTAGAACCACAGATGTCACCGTCTGACACTTGTAGCAAGAGATACCAATGCAGCCGTCATACTTCCTCTTGTTTTTCCGTTGTCGGTTATGTAGATTACGAGAACACAAATAGTATCTCAAAATTGGTCCTTGCTTTTGACCCTCTAATCGCCTTCCTGTAGCATGGTAAACATGATCAGCCTCCTTTGCAATATCAAACATCCCTAGCCAGTGCTACACATCCATATCCTGTTTGTGTCACATAACCTTCATTCTTAAAAGTTTCACACGTTTACTTATAAAGTCAAACCTATAAATAACATTGACTCCTACTGTACTAATTGATTAAAAATCTAAAACTCTTGCTTGAAAATTTAAAAATCTTGAACAGAGTATCAATTTTAAAAGTAAAAAGGAAAAAAAAGTATGATTCTTGACATCCCAAACAAGGTAATTGAATATTTTTCAAGTTCATATACAAATACCAAAATCGATTCATATATCCAGTGAGGCAATTATTGCACACTAAACTATGATTATCCATCAATTGAATGATCATTAGGCAAAAAAAGAAAAAAAAAAAACAAAAACGATCAAAAGTGAGGGTAAATTATGGATTTTGAAGATGCTACAATTTATAATTGCATCATCTCCCCCTCAGCCTCTTTCTCACCCCCTACGTAATTTTTACACTAAATAGTTTAAGATCAATTAATCTAAACTATAATCGATTGAATAAGATTATTGATTAAAGATCGTGTGTGTGATTGAAGATAGAACATGCAGTAGAGATTGAAATTGGGTGATAATGAAAACAGGAGAGTATGTATGGTATTGTTTAATTACCAAAATAACCTTTTTAAGTTAAAATACAAGGGAAGTAAATGAGTGGCTGAGATTTGTTCTCATGGTTCTCACAAAAGATGGGTGTTCTCATTTAAACCTTCCCCTATATATATATATATATATATATATATATATATATATATATATATATATATATATATATATATATAAGGTAAGGATAATGTGGAAACCCACTCTTATAGTGAAAACTCTGGAAACTCTGACTTCCAAATTTTTTTTAATTTTGAAAAAATTAGGGCATGTAATATACATGATTTTAAGCATTTTGGGCCAAAAAAATCAAAAAAGCGCCGAGCACTTTTTTTTAAAAAAAATAAATAAATTTTCGACTAACACATGTTAAGCCAAACTAACACGTGTTACCCATTTTTTACCCGAAAACGGTTTTTATTTTTTTAAAAAAAAACGGCTCGGCGATTTTTCGATTTTTTTGGCCCAAAATGCTTAAAATCATGTATGTTACATACCCTAAAATTTTCATAGAAAAAAAAAGTCGGGAAGTTAGAGTTTGATAGAGTTTCCAAGGTTTTCACTATAACAAGGGTTTCCAATATAACCTTATACTATATATATATATATATATATATATATATATATATATAGAGTAAAGATCCGGTACAAATAACTTTTTTGGTAAGAACTGTGAGAATCAAAGGAGGGTATTTTTTTTTTACTTTTTTTTCAAATTTTTTTCCCCATATTGTTAAACATGTATTATAGTATTGAAAACTAAAAAAAAAATAAAAATAAAATTTGGTGTAGAGTAATTACGTGTAGAGTAATTACATAATTACTCTAGTGTAAACTAATGTATTTACCTTAATGACGTAATTACACTAAAAAAAATTTTTTTTTTAATTTTTTTTTGTTTCTACCTCTCGGGGTATAATGACAGACCGAGAGATATTTAAATTCAATAGAGATGAAATTGGATTATTCATCTAGAAAGAATGTTTAAGCACATGGGAAAAAAAATTCTAAAAAAAAATATAAATTTTTTTTACCCCCTTTGATTCTCACAGTTCTTACAAAAAAACTATATGTATTTGATCTTTACTCTATATATATATATAGGTTTAGGATCCTGTACAAAGTACATTTTTCGTGAGAAGTGTGAGAAGGACTAAGAATTGACATGTAGACATCATTTTTTGGATTTAGGAATGATTTTTTAGGTTGTTTAAACTTGAAAAACACCAAACACAAAAATCTAAAACACAATACAATGTATTATAGTCATTAAATGAAAAAAATAGCTAAAACACACTACTTAACGCTTAAAACACACTGCTAATGTTCTTAACATGGTGTTTTAAGTTTTAAGCCTAAAATACATTGTTTTCGGTTTTTAATTGTTATGTTTGGTGTTTGTATAGGCAAAACAATCCAAAACATCACGACTAAGTTCAAAAAATGATGCCTAAGTATCAATTTTTAATACTTCTCACACTTCTCACAAAAAAGCACTTTGTACATGATCTTGACCCTCTCTCTCTCTCTCTCTCTATATATATATATATATATATATATATATATAATAATTGAGGTCACTTGGGTTGAATCAAGACCTTAGAGAGGGTTTGAGGTATCCAACAACTAATATGGAGCTCCAAATTATGACTATAAAAACCTTTTTTTTTTTCATTCTCCATATCAAAACTCTCATATTCTTCCTAATTCCTAACAATTCTTTCAATCTTTCTTCTTCACCTTGTATCATTTGTTGATTATCCACAGCTGATTAAAGGTAAACATCCAAACTACTCTTCTAATGTTGATTCCTATTATTATTTTGACTTTTTTTATTGTTAACATTATTAAGAACAAATCAAACCGAATGAAATTTCTTATTCTTTTACGTGGAAATCATTCTTCTTAAACACATGTTCTAATGAAACGGATTTGTGAGAAACGGATTTGTGATAAACACATATTCAATCGGATTTATTATAAAGTGATAACAAAGATACTATCAATTCCTATTGTTATTTTTTTATTCTTTTTAAGATTTCCCAATCTAATAACCATTTGAAATCAGTCTGGTGTTTATCACATGTTCTAATGAAACGGATTTGTGATAAACAAAATATTCAATCGAATTTGTGATAAAGGGATAACAAAGATACTATCGATTCCTATTGTTACTTTTTTTTTATTCTTTTTAATATTTCATAATCTAATTACCATTTGAAATCATTCTTGTGTTTATCACATGTTCTAATGAAATGGATTTGTGATGAACGTATTTGTGATAAACACATATTCAATCGGATTTGTGATAAAGGGATAATAAGGATTGCGCTCAATCAGATTTATGTTAATTTTATTATTGTCATCACGGTTTTTTTAGACATATATTGAATCGGATTTACTATTCGATCGGATTTAGTAATGCTATGTTTTAACATTTGAAAAACAGGATTTGATCCGAAGACACAAACGCTATTATGTGTTATCATAATGGTTCTCAATTTTCATGTACATATGCCTATTTAATTTTCAAAAATGATTCTTTATTTTTTAATGTTGTTTTTTAATGTGTCAATTCAGAATGTGCTGAAAGCCATGAACAAATTTCTGTTGTTTAAAAACATACACAACAGGAACGTTACAGTTGCCACATACGAAGGACAATCTTGGTTGGTACGATTTTTAATGTTTTTAATGTAATTTATTTGAATTACTGTTTTTCGAATTTATGTTTGATATTATTGTAATAATTGACTGTTTTTCGAAATTTTGTTTAATCACTTTTATTTATATTACTGTTTTTCGAAATTATGCTTAATATTATTGTAATATTAGACCGAATTTAATATCATTAATTCTGAATTATTGTTATTTATTTACATTAATAATAATTGACCGAATTTAATGTCATTTAATCTGAAATTTGAATCTGAATTATTTTTCTTTAATTACATTAATAATAATTGACTAAATTTAACGTTATTTATTACTATCTTTTAATAATTGACTGAATTTATATTAATATTAATATGAATTTCAGTTTACCATAATAAGCCTCATTTATTTTTGATTATGAATGATTGATTATTAATCAATTTAACCTTTATTTATGAAAGAAATAACTCTTATTTATTTTTAATATTACGATTTTAGTTTTACTATTCGTAAAAATAGTATTGTTGACCGAATATATTAATAATACTAATTGACATTAATAATAATTGACCGAATTTAAATGTTATTTATTACGATTTTTTAATCACATTTATTTATATTAATATTACTACGAAATTATGTTTAAACCATCTTTATGAATTATTATTGGTCTTGCCTGCAATTAATAGGATTTATTTTATTTTTTAATATTATTTACTATGAGTTTTAATGACATTAATAATTATTGACCAAATTTAGTGTTATATGTTACGATTTTTAAGCTTATTTATTCATTATTGACTGAATTAAATTACGAATATACTACTAATACTAAAACTAATATTACGAATTATTATTGGTCTTGCCTGAAATTAATAGAATTTATTCATTTTTTAATGTTATCCAGTATGAGTTTTAATGACATTAATAATACTTGACCGAATTTAGTGTTATATATTACAATTTTTAATTTTAATCTGACTTATTTAATATTGACCGAATTAATTTACGAATATATTACTAATACTAATACTAATATTATGATTTTTAATTTTAATCTGATTTATTTATTATTGACCGAATTAAATTATGAATATATTACTAATACTAAAACTAATATTACGATTTTTAATTTTAATCTCATTTATATCTTATTGACCGAATTAAAATTTTCTATTACTATTTTTACGAATATATTACTAATTACTAATACTAACTAATACTAATACTAATATTACGATTTTAGTTTGCTTCAATTAGAAGATATTTCCATTGGCGAATATTGTGCCTTTAAATGGTGTTCAATCCAGCACAGACTATTTGTTACAAAGGTTCCACAGCAAGAAATAATTGATTTTCAAATTAAAATTACGATTTTTTATGTTTGTAATGTAATTTATTTGAATTATTGATTACGATTTTGAGTTTATTTATTAAGATTTATAATCTCATTTATTTATATTACTATGTTTACGAATTATTATTAGTTTTGATTGCAATTAATAAGATTTATTCATTTTTACTGTTATTTATTAAGATGTTTAATATTATTTATTGACATTATTAATAATTGACCGAATTTAATGTTATTTATTAAAATTATTAATCTCATTTATTTATATTACTTTTTTCGAATTTATGTTTAATAAGATTTAATTATTTTTAATGTAATTTTAGTATGTTAGAACTAATGTTATTTATTGACATTAATAATAATTGACCGAGTTGAATGTTATTTATTATTATTTTTTAATCTCATTTATTTATATTAATATTACTATGAAATTATGTTTAATCCATCTTTATGAAATTATGTTTAATATTATTTATATTACTATTCATTCGAATTATTATTGATCTTGCCTGCAATTAATAGGATTTATTTATTTTTTAATGATATTTATTATGAGTTTTAATGACATTAATAATAGTTGACCGAATTTAATGTTATATATTACGATTTTAAGCTCATTTATTTATTATTGACCGAATTTAACGAACTAATTTACGAATATATAATATTAATACTAATACTAATATTACGATTTTTAATAGTAATCTGATTTATTTATTATTGACCGAATTAAATTATGAATATATTACTAATACTAAAACTAATATTACGATTTTTAATTTTAATCTCATTTATATCTTATTGACCGAATTAAAATTTTCTATTACTATTTTTACAAATATATTATTAATTATTAATACTAATTAATACTAATACTAATATTATGATTTTAGTTTGCTTCAATTAGAAGACATTTCCATTGACGAATATTGTGTCTTTAAATGGTGTTCAATCCAGCACAGGCTGTTTGTTACAAAGGTTCCACCACAAGAAGTCATTGATTTTCAAATTAAAATTACGATTTTTTATGTTTGTAATGTAATTTATTTGAATTAATGATTACGATTTTCAGTTTATTTATTAAGATTTATAATCTCATTTATTATATTACTATGTTTATGAATTATGATTAGTCTTTATTGCAATTAATAAGATTTATTCATTTTTACTGTTATTTATTAAGATGTTTAACATTATTTATTGACATTAATAATAATTGACTAAATTTAATGTTATTTATTAAAATTATTAATCTCATTTATTTATATTACTTTTTTCGAATTTATGTTTAATAAGATTTAATTATTTTTAATGTATTTTTAGTATGTTAGAATTAATATTATTTATTGACATTAATAATAATTGACCGAGTTGAATGTTATTTATTAGGATTTTTTAATCTCATTTATTTATATTAATATTACTACGAAATTATGTTTAATCTATCTTTATGAAATTATGTTTAATATTAATTATATTACTATTCATTCGAATTATTATTGGGCTTGCCTGTAATTAATAGGATTTATTTATTTTTTAATGATATTTATTATGAGTTTTAATGACATTAATAATAGTTGACCGAATTTAATATTATATATAATTAATAGGATTTATTTATTTTTTAATGATATTTATTATGAGTTTTAATGACATTAATAATAGTTGACCGAATTTAATATTATATATTACGATTTTTAGCTCATTTATTAATATTGACCGAATTAATTTACGAATATATTACTAATACAAATACTAATATTACGATTTTTAATTTTAATCTGATTTATTTATTATTGACCGAATTAAATTAGGAATATATTACTAATACTAAAACTAATATTACGATTTTTAATTTTAATCCCATTTATATCTTATTGACCGAAATAAAATTTTTTATTACTATTTTTACGAATATATTACTAATTACTAATAATTACTAATATTAACTAATACTAATATTACGATTTTAGTTTTACTATTCGTAAAAATAGTATTGTTGACTGAATATATTACTAATACTAATTGACATTAATAATAATTGACCGAATTGAATGTTATTTATTACGATTTTTTAATCTCATTTATTTATATTAATATTAATATGAAATTATATTTAATCTATCTTTATGAATTATTATTGGTCTTGCCTGCAATTAATAGGATTTATTCATTTTTTAATGTTATTTATTATGAGTTTGAATGCGAATTGACAAAATTAAATTACGAATATATTACTAATACTAAAACTGATATTACGATTTTTAATTTTAATCCCATTTATATCTTATTGACCAAATTAAATTTGTTTATTACTGTTTTTACGAATATATTACTAATTACTAATAATTACTAATATTAACTAATACTAATACTAATATTACGTGCAGAAATTGTTTCACAAGTCGCTAGGTTTGTTATTTGCATATTCAACATTTATGTTTATAATATTCTTATTTTATAATTAGTTACACATTCTAAATTTTCTATACATAATTTTTTTTGTAAAGGTTTACTGTGATTGGATGACCTGATTTGCTTCAATCAAAAGATACTTCCATTGGCGAATATTGTGTCTTCAAATAGTGTTCAATCGAGCACAAAATGTTTGTTACTAAGGTTGTACCACAAGATGTCATTGATTTTGAAATTTAAATTATCATTTTGTTGTTATTTATGAAGAGTTTCAATGTTATTTATGATAATTTTAATGTCATTGATTTGAATGATTGATTATGATTTGGTTGTTATTTATTAACATTTTTAATCTTAATTATTGATATTACTAATATTACGAAATTCATTTTAATATTGTTGACCGACTTTAATTTTGATAATACAACTTTCCTTTAATCAATTGTGATGAAACAATATTTTTTTTAAAACATATACGACTTTCTTTCAAACATTTATTTAAATCTATTTAACAATGTTAAATCTATTTAAGAGTTTATAATTTAAATATAATCCGAAGATAACAATGTACATTTATTTTCCTACACTTTTATTATTCTTTTAATAATAAATATAATTTAAATATAATTAACAGTTTCCTAAAATATATATAATGTATTCAAAATAATTTTCAATGCTATTACTAATATTACGAACTTAATGTTAATATTGTTGACCGAATCTGAGTAAAAACTTTTTACGTTTTTGTTAAATTGATGGAGGTCAATTCTTTAACTATATGTTTTTGAATTTGATTGTGCTAATTTTAAGCGTTGTTGACCAATTCACGTCAATTACCAATCCTTCCTTTTTTTTTTATAATTCAAAGACTTTCCTTTAATCAATTGTCATGAAACGGTACTCTTTTAAACATATACGACTTTCCTTTAAACATTTATTTAAATCTATTTAACAATGTTATATCTATTTAACAGTTTATAATTTAAATGTAATCTGAAGATGGGAGTGTACATTTATTTTCCTACACTTTTATTATTCTTTTAATAATAAATATAATTTAAATCTATTTAATAGTTTCCTAAAATATATAATGTATTCACGATAATTTTCATTGCTATTACTAAGATTACGACTTTAATTTTAATATTGTTGACTAAATCTGAGTAAAAACTTTTTACGTTTTTGTTAATTTGATGGAGGTCAATTCTTTGACTTTATGTCTTTAAGTTTGATTGTGCTAATTTTAAGCGTTGTTGACCAATTCACGTCAATTACCAAACCTTCCATTTTTATAATTCAAATATATAAATAAATATTCCTACTCGATCATGTCAATCGAGGCACTGTATTTCCAATTTTGCAGAATTGTTCGAGACACAACAATACTATATAAACCTTAACAAATAAAAAATCATTTAATCGTCATACCAAATTTAACAACGAAATTAAATGATAATATAAATTTTCAAAATGTTACTTTCTGTACAACTAATAATGATTACTGAAGATGTCAATAATAAATTGTATATAATGAGTAAGGCAATTTGAGACGCGGATGATTTTAATGTCATTTATTTGAATGATTGATTACGATTTTGATGTTATTTATTAAGATTTTTAATCTTATTTATTGATGTTACTAATATTTCGAATTTCATTTTAACATTGTTGACCGACTTTCATTTTGATATTACGACTTTCCTTTAATTAATTGTAACTAAACGATAATCATCATCTTGATTTCAATAAGTGTGCTAATTTTAAGATGTTAATAATAATTTATATATAATGGGTAAGTCAATTTCAGACACGGATTATTTTAATGTCATTGATTTGAATGATTGATTATGATTTTGATGTTATTTATTAAGATTTTTAATTGTTAAGTACTATATTTACACAGTTTAAATAATGACGCTTTTTTGGCGGCTTTTTGTAACATGTCAAAAGTTGCCTAAAGTGTGTGTACAATGGGTCCTTTTGGCTACATGTTGAAATGGGTCTGGGTTGATCCTTTTGGTGTCTATTTTTGTAATAAAATATAGGAAATTTATATTACAGCATGTGACATTGGACCCATTTTCTTATTAGTTGTTTTTTAGCTATGTAATCGGTTTGAACCATTGGAGAGATAACATGAAAATTTAAGCTACCCATTCAAGTAAGTGGGTTAAGGATTGTTTCTTGATTTACTTATCACCGTATCCATATCTTTACAACTATATTTTATGTATAACACAAATATGGAATACAATAGTGGAGGTTTTCATAAATTATTGAAAATGAGCTGCACTCCGAGGATCGTGATGACAATGATAACAACTTCAAAGGTGAAAAATCAGCTATCAATGAGCAAGAGTTGGAAGATTTTGATTGAAATAATGAAAATGGACCATTGGTTGAAGTTCGTTAAGCCCCAACTAAATGATAAGTGTTTTATGCTTAAGCTTAGTTATGATTATAATATAGATATTACCCTTACCCAAATGATGTAATGTGTGATATTGGTTGAGGTTTGTTAAGCCCCAACTAAATGATAAGTGTTCTATGCTTAAGCTTAATTATGATTAGAATATAGATATTATCCAAATGATGTAATGTGTGATATTGTGATAGTATGCTATGTAGTTTGCAGTTGTCAAATTAAACTTTAGTTACTCGATATATCCATCATTTCGTTACATTAAACTGTTAGATGACATTTTGCATTTAACATCAAAATTCATACATATTGCATTATCAAACATTTAGTAACCAAAACAAATTGCATAATACAATTCTTATTTTCCTACTTTTTTTTCATTTTACTTTCGGGTGAACCGTGGGTCCCCACGGGACTCTAACCTAGTGTGTGTGTGTATATATATATATATATATATATATATATATATATATATATATATATATATAGGGTGTGGTTCAAATAGGAACCATGAGTTGTTTAAGAACCATAGGAACAAATCTAAGCCATTAATTTTTAAAGGTAAGATTGTAAATAAGTAGGATTTAAATTTAATTTTTATTACACAAAAGGGGCATTATGGTAATTAGTCTTTAAACATAGATTTAATTAGTTTCCTTTAATTTAATTTTAATTAAAATTCCATTATTATAGGAAAGGCAGTTATTGTTTTCTTCATTAATGATTCAAAATTCATAAGACCAGTCTCTGGCGAAAAATAAAGCATAAATGTAGGTTATATATATGTTCACTAATGTACATTCAAAAATATATTTTAATGTTAGTGTATATTTAAAAGTACATTGGTGCATATAAAAGAAATACACATGTATACAAAGTACACCAGTTTCTTTTTTTTACATTCATCATCATCGACACATATATACAATGATGTACATTAGTTTCTTTTTTGTTTTTTCATTTATCATCATCATCGTTGACACATATATACATTGGTGTATATCAGTTTTTTTTTCTTTCATTCATCATCATCAACACAAATATACATTGGTGTATATCCGTTTTTTCCAGCTTACATTACTATAATTTAGACACACATATACATTGGTGTATGTTAGTTACTTTTTTTCTTTCATTCATCATCATCAACACAGATATACATTGGTGTATATCCGTTTTTTCAAGCTTACATAACTCACAAATAACTCACTCGTTTGCAATTCAAGCTTTTTTCAAAGAATAACTTTTTAGAAAATATGAACTCCTCAAAATTCAAAAAACAATAACTTTTTAGAATTGTACGTTCCACAAAAATTCTAGTCTTGTATAAATCTGATCCTTGAATTACCATCACCGTTATTTTGAACCAATTCTTACATTGCAAGAGGATATAAAATTTTCAAACTTATATCAGATCAAACAAGTAATACTCAAAGAAAAATCAACAAACTTTATATCCAATCAAAAGTCCTTAATCTCTAAACATGTATTCTTTTCTGATATGGATTTTTAAATTGTTTGGAATTCAAACATTACAGATAACATACGTGTATAACTTCTTCAAGTAAGAATTACCATGGATATGTATTTCAAATGAATTTTGATTGCACTTCCAGTAAATTTTATTTATATGAATTCAACATTTTATTTATATATATATATATACAAAATGTTAGAATTAACTAATTTACTGCCTGTGTATATATATTGAAAATGTCACACCCCGAAAATCCTTGTGGGTTAATCTCTTTAATACTACGCAGCGGAATATATACTTCTAAGACTCTTTGAACTCCAAACGCCATTTCTAAGACTCTTGGGTTTCCAGTTCCAAGATGTTTGCCTATTCCAACCATGCTATTGCCAAAATCTAAACCTGAAAGACATACTTAAAGACGTCAACATAAAGTTGGTGAGTTCATGGTTTTATATTTGTACTTTGTAAACCCATATTCAATGACGTGATTTCTTCCCATAAATCACCCAACCTGAACCATCCTGTTCAATAATGAGATTTCTTCCCATAGTTTAAAATGTATTTAAAAGCAGAAGTAGTAAAACAAAACATTCGATGCCAACATGTTTTTATAAAATAAAAAGCGATTGTCGCATTTACAGGTTTTAAGGCAACTACTCATATTTCTTTAGCTTTTAAAACAAAAGGCGTATGATTTCCATATTACTAGAATATAACTATGTAGACTAGCTAGGTCTTACAAGCATATGATGTATCCTAAGGCTCCTAACCAATCCATAACTGCTGTTACACTCACCATGAGAGGAACATTTGGAGTTTATGTTCATTCTTTCAAGCAGATTTCGACCCAGACAAATCATGAAAACGGGGGAGTCAACCCAATAGTACTACAACATAAACAACGGCCTTTTCTGAAGATTAATGATTAGATGTGCTGAGAGTGTGTGGCAACCCGTCAGTTGACAACCCGTCGGTACACACTGATGTCACGTTATTCGAACGTATCCACTGGTGCACAAACCAAAGGGCATCATATATTCTATATTTCTAGTTTATTCATCATACCCGCATGTTAATCTCCCCGATTGTTAAGATGTCCGAAAAACATTTAAATGAAAAGGGTTCGAGAAAAACATATAATACCATTTATCCATTTAATACCAATTTGTATCTTCCCGTACAAATAATCCATTTAATACCAATTTGTATCTTCCCGTACAAATTATCCATTTAATACCAATTTGTATCTTCCCGTACAAATTATCCATTTAATACCGATTTTGTATCTTCCAATCTTTGTTACGTTTTATAGCAAACAGGTTTTCATAAAACCAGTATTGATTTCACAGAACAAGTATGTCTTCCACCCCGAAAACAGTTATAAAACAGTAAAAAGTGGGGGCATGAACTCACCTAAACATTCCTGCTAAGTTAGCTATCAACGCTCGAATCATTATTCACATCTTTGTGTCCTAATTACCAACAAAGACACCTTAAGATCTAACACGAAAAGCATATTATTCAGCTATCTAGATTTGTATGTACGAATCCGAGTCTAGAAAGTGGTGTGACTCAATGAACCAATCACGACTTATTTAGGTGTTAACATACGACGTAGTACTCAAGTTGCGCACTTGTTACCACTCGTGTGTGACCTACGTTGGACTTAGTGCTACGAAACGTATAGCTCATCTTTAATCATAGAATCAGATAAATATATTTGTTTTGTATATTTGTTTCTAGGAAAGCATATTGCACTTGTTGTGCTCTGGATCTTATAAAAATTCGGCAGAGTTTCCTCTGTTTTTATACCATCCAGACAACACAAGTTGTCTATAGTTTACTCAAAAATCAGTTACAAATACATAATATTCAATATATTTATCCATATTTCCATCGCACGAGACTTTCTACATTTCGCCATTTTATATAAATAATACTTGTATAATTATGTACATCATAACATATATATAAGTATATATAGATATAATTATATAATATAGTCCAACGGTCCAGTCCGATATACAATATTATCAAATCCGTCTTTAATATTCAATATAGCTTATTATATAATCAATGTCGGTTCGTTTCGTGAGTCACCATAGTTTCGTATCGATAATATATATATATATACACTTATATATATAATAATAATAATAATAACAACAAATCAAGATAATATACTGTATATTATACGCATGCATGTCCGATGTTAACCAGATCTGACCAAACTCGCTTCTAACCGGGCTCCAAACCACAACTTAAACCATCTTTTAATCCTTTACACTCGGGACCCGAACCCGAGCACCAAACTGAACCCGAACATCCTTATCATCATCATCAAGCAACATGCAGACCAAGATCTATTAACATAATCAAGATCTGGCCCGAACCCGAGCCTTATCAGACCCGGATCTGACTGAGCACCACTCGAAACCAACATGCAGCCCCGATCCAACCCGAACACCCATCAGATCTGACAACCAATGAACCGCAACCATCTCCAAAAGCTGACCCGAGCTGAAAACAACCATAACCAAAACCCGACCCAGACCCGAACACCCATCGGACCCGAGCCAGAGCACTGCCGCCCTGTTTCTGAACCCCAACGATGCCACCACTGCAGCCCACACTCGGACTTCATTACCTGAACCGTACTAAGCCCCACCAAGCACCACCACGTCGCCACCTACCTCTGCCCGTTTTTGGGCTTTGCCGGACCACTACGTCGCCTCCTCCGCCCCTTTTTGGGCCTGAAACAGTGCGCCGCCACCAGAGAGAGAGAGAGAGAGGGACGAGCGGGAGTTAGAGAGAGTAGAGAGAGAAAACGTGAGAGATGAGAGAGAGAGAGAGAGATTGAGAGTGTTTGAGGGTTTTCTTTTTGTTGTAGGTTAGGAATGAAGAAGAAGATGGAAGATAAAGGGTTTTTATAGATAGGGTTAGGATTAGGTAGGTAAATACCGCGTTTCGAACTCGTTACAACATAAACGTCTCGGTTTATATTTAGGTTCCATGTTTAATTATAAAAATTAGTCGGTTTTATTCGAAATCTTAAATAACGTTAAACCGAGCAAAAATATAATTAATATCGGCATCCTACGCGTTCTTTCGGAGCGTCCGTTAGAATCGCGTTATCCTAACCGGTTACTGTTGGATCAGTTAGCTCTTTTTGCTAAGTAAGAACTTGCTATCTTGACACTTAAGTGTTTAGCAAGTCCTTGTAAATCAGATTCTAAGCACAGCGGAATGTATAAGTGAAAGCAACACTTTTTATACTAAGGAAGAGTTATTACTCCCCCTTGATGTTTGAAACTAATAAATGACAAGTATTTATTATGAATCTAAGCAGTAAATGAGAATTAGATACTTAGACAGATTCACAATAAATACAGAAATGGAATAGAACAATGATAGTGTTTGAAGGATTTTTCTATTAAAATCAATGTCAAAAATAGAAGGTTGAAGCCTCCTATTTATAGACGTTTACATGCATGTATCTTGCCCAAAAAGCAAGTACAGACACAACAGAAACAAGTTGCACAAGTTGCAACATTGAAACAAACAAATACAGCTAAAAGTAATAATAAACAATAAACTACTGATGCAAAAGGCGGTGGGAAATATCTGATGCTAAGTGCTGATGAAGGACAAACTACTGATGAGTAGTTTTGTCTTCAGTACTTCTGAAGTGAACTTGTCTGGTTTGGACTTCAGAACTTCTGATGAAGTTTCTTCTTCAGCACTTCTCATATCTTCTAATCAGCAGTTTTTTGTCTTCTCTTCAGTACTTCTATACTTAGCCAAAATGACAGAAGTGAATTAGACTAAGGTTTACAAAAGTGGTTTCACCAATCCTCTTTGTCCTAACAATCTCCCCCTGGATTGATGAAGCCAAAACCTTACTAATTCCTTATGTTTTTCTTCTGTCTTGAACAATCTTCCATATCTCTTTGTACATGGTGTTCTTGAGCTGGTTTAACTGACCATCAGATAGAGATCCTCTCTGTGGTTCTAGATGTTGAATTGTGAGCAGGTCTTGTGTTGACAGTTTCTTCAGATCACTGATCTTCTTGTAAGCCTTGCTTGAGAGGTCTCTTCTTGTCAACAATACTGAGTTGTTATCAGTAAGTGACCATCTGATGATAGGGATCTTTGACTTGTTAAAGTCAGAAGAATAGGGAACCAGACTTGTCCCTTGGGTTGATGGTCCTGAGTGCTGGATGTTTTCAGTTTCAGATAGCCTCAGGTGGGATTCTCTTCCTTGTTGTTGTTGCATATCAGGCATCTGAACAGTTGGGAGATGGTGTTCAGTCACTACTCTGGTATGCAGCTTTTCTTTGATGGTCTTTTGTATTTGATAAGCAAAAGTGGAAGGATCCCTGAATTGTGTTAACAGAGGTTTCTCCTCAATGTCAAAATCTGAATGGACTATTGAACTTCCTTCAAGTAGTACCATTTTGAAGTTAGTTTTGACATTGTCCTCTGCCTTCTTCTTCTGAGTAGCAGTTCTTCTAGATACACCAGAAGTTCTAACTACTGATCTTGAAGGATCAGCAGTTTGAAACTTCTCTGGATTTGCAGCCTTGGCAGCCAAGTATTTTCTGTAAGTATCCATCAGTCTTTCTTCTTTCCATCTGGATACTGAGGCTTTTGAACCATATCCTTCTGCTACTAACTCTTCTATTATCTGGGCTCTCTTGGCCTTTCCTTCTTTGCTTGTGGCCACTTTGTCTGCAAGCAGTTGTGCTCTTCTTGTCAGCTCTTGCATAGAGAGTCCTTTGAGTGTAAAGGCTTTAGTCTTGCTGTTCTTGGTAATGTAAGACACCAGTTGTTGTCTTTTATCTTGTTCAGCAATCTCATCAAGGCTAGCCTGCCTTTGTAGTTCAGCTTCATAAGCCTGAAGTTTTCTTCATGGCTTAAATCCAAATCATCCCTTTCTTCCAGAGATTCCCAGATCTGATCTTCTCTGGCCTTCTTGTTGGCTGCAATTAAGCTCTTCTCTAATAGTTCAGCTGATTGAGAGATAGGAGAAGGGTTTAGTACAGTCATTGTTGTAACAGTTGTAGGCCTGATGGGATCAGATGTTGGTTGAATGGGAGCAGTGGTTCTGGAAGTGTTAGTTGTTTGAGGTTTGGAAGTGTTAACCTCTGATGTGTTGACAACTGCTGATGGTTTGTCAACTACTGAAGGATTGTCTTCAGTACTTTCTGATTCTTCATCAGAAGTTTTGTCATCAGAAGTTTCTTCATTGTGCCTTAGGGATTCATCAGATGTTTGGGTCTCATCTTCTTTCTCTGCTGCTTCAATTTCTTCTATTGAGACACCAAACTGTTTGGCCAATTTTTCTTTCCTGGCCTGATCTTTTTGATCTCTTTCAAGGATGGCCACTCTTGCCCTTATCCTGGCTTGGAATGACTCCTTAGGTTCCCTGATCTTCTCCCCCTTTTTGGATTCATCAATTTTAACCCTTGAAGCAGAGGGTTGGGAGAATTGTCTTTGAAGATGAGCAATCTGTTTGCTGTTGAAGTCTATTTTGTTGGACAGATCATTCATCTTGGTCTTGATCACTCCAAATTGATTCTTGATGGACAGCTCCAAGTCAGCTGTGTATGTTTGGAAGTGATTTCTGATGAGTGTATTCATCATGTGGTACAGGGGACCCTCTGGGCTGCATAGCTGGTTCAGGTCTATGCTTGTTTGCCCAGGGAATTGGGTAGGCATTTGTTGTGAAGGGGGTGTTTTTGGGAGATCCTCATGTTGTACAGAGGATGCCACTCTAGGGGTTTTAGGGATTGAGTGGGCTTTAACCTGTGCAGAGGTGACTGGCTTCTTGAGCCTGGATACCCCTGAAACAGGACCTTCAGAAAGTGCCGTCAATTCAGTGGTTTGAGTGTGTGAAACATCATCCAAATTAATGGAATCATCTGAATCCCTGATGTTGCCCTCAATGAGGACTGTCTCAGTTAAATCATGAGCTGAGCCCAACTCAGTTCTCTCATGAACCTCTTGTTCTTGGTACTGAGGATTTCCTACTTCAGGCATTAAGCCTTCATCAGTAGTTGCCACATCTGAGGTCTTAGCTATGTTACTTCTATCCTCAGATCCACCACTGGGTGGTAACTGAGTAGTAGCAGCCTCAGATGCCCCAAGAGTCTCTAAAATTGGGCTTAAAGACTCTGGTCCACCCTCATCTCTTGGGATAGGGCTAGAGATGTCCACATCCATGTCTGATGTAGTAGTTATGTCCCCTGTTTGTTGTGGTTGTAGGGGACTGACATGATCAGATGGGACCTTCTCTTTTAGCCCAGAGAGAAGTTTGGCAATTTCTATTGCCTCTTGTTCAGAAATTTGTGGGGTTGGTTCAGTAGTTTGGGCAATAGGTGGTGAAAGTTGTTGTTCAGCAGTTTCAAAAGAAGAGTGTGTTTCATATGTTTTTCTAAGTCTTTTTCTTTTGAATAAAATGGTTATGGGTGCTCTTGGTGGGGTTTGAGATGGATGAGACTGAGAGGGTGTTTCAGTCTCACCTATTTGAAGAGCAGAATGCTCATGAGCATGTTCAGGCATCTCAACCTCCTGAACAGCTTTTCTTTTGGGTTTGTGGGGTGCAGTTTTTGTTGGCTTGGGCTTTTTGGCTTTTGGTGGGGTGAGTTTGGAAGATGTGGGCTTCAGGGGGACTTGTTGTTGTTCTCCCTGATCATCTTCTGGCCAGGCTGCCGGTTTGTTATGCCTTGAGTATGCTTGTGATGTTAAAGGATTTAAAGTTGAAATTTTTCCCACAAGCACCTCATTACCCAGTTCCCCTATTATGCATTGCATAATGAACCTTGGGTATAACAAAAACTTTTTCTTGGTATTATTGTGATGTAACACCAACTCATTGAAAAATAGTTTTGATGCCCTGAATTTAGTTTCATTCACAATGGAATGAAATATTGGTTGAAAAGTGGAGGGCATCTGGTCATAAGACCCTGTTTTTGGACTCAAACACATAATAATATAATGAAACAAAAGCTTGTATTTTGGTTCAAAATATTTTTTAAAGATTGTAGCATGGGAGAGAGTACCTTGATAACCACACTCAGTCATGGTTAGATGAATATCAGCATTAGCAACATGGTCAGGGGCAGTTACATCATCCAGACCCAGTCTTGTTGCCAGTGTGGCCGGTGTGATGGTCAGTTGTTTCCCTTTTATTCTTGAGTTGAGGGAAATGACCTCATCATCCATTGTCACCGTCTCAGCATTTGCCCAGAACTCATTCAGAGTTTCAGTGTGAATTGGTGGGTTTATTGTGAGAGCAGTAAAGTATTGGGATTTTACGACAAGATCAATGATCTCATCGTATTGGGACCAGCCTTCTTGTTTTTCAAGGAAGGCCCTTTGATTGTGTCCCTGTTTTAGAACTAGAGCCATGTGGTTTGGGTTTTGATCGAACAGTGGATTTGCAGGTATAGGTTATTGAGAGAGTTTTTGAGAGAGAAGGAGGGATATTTTGAGTTTGAAAGGATAAGTGTGGAGAAAAGGTATTTATTAGAAGTTTTAACCGCTTGAATCTTCTTTATTAGAAGTTTTTAAACCGCCTTTGGTCAAAAATCCTTTTATCAGAGGTTTTTAACTGATTAGGTCAAACCTCTGATGATGGGAAAAGTCAGATTTGCCCTTTTGACTTAAACTGCTGATGAAGGATTACTTCCCATTTTCTCTTCAGTAGTTTTAACAGCTGATGAGAAATGTTTTTATAAATACTTTATTCATAACTTCTGAAGGTTATTTTATCAGAAGTTTACACACTTTTTCAGAAAATTATCCCCATACTGATGATTTTTGTTCATCAGTAGTTCTCTCTTTGTTTTTCAGAAGTTTTGTTTCAGACTTTTGTCTTTTGTAAGTGAAAACCAGAAAAAAAAGGAAAAGGTAAACAGGATGGAATCAGGGGTGGAAGGAGAAATTTTTTTTTTTTGAGATGTTTTATGCATAACAGTAGTAGATAGAAGTGATTGATGTAGAAGTTTGATGTAGAGTTGGGTAGAATCAAGTGTTAACTTGGATTCTAACTGATATGCATATATGTTAAAAAAAATAAAGTAAACACCTACAAATTTAGCATTCCAAGCATGGATACTAACTTCTGAAATGTTGATGTGTCAAGGGGCTTAGTGAAGATGTCAGCTATTTGATTAGCTGTTGCTACATGCTTCACCTCAATCTTGCCTTTTTCATAGCAATCTCTTATGAAATGGTACCTGATCTCAATATGTTTGGTTTTTGAGAACTGTACCGGATTTTGAATGATGCTAATGGCAGATTTGCTGTCTACAAACAAAGGTGTCTTGGTCTCTTTGATTCCATAATCAAGAAGTTGATATTGGAGCCATTGTATCTGTGATGTACAACTTGCAGCTGCAATGTATTCAGCTTCAGCAGTTGAAGTTGCAACAGATGTTTGCTTCTTTGATTGCCATGACACTAGACAGTTACCCAGGAATTGACAACCACCAGATGTTGACTTTCTTGTCATCTTACACCCTGCATAGTCACTATCTGAAAAAGCTGATAACTTGGTATTGCTTGAAGCAGGATACCAAATTCCCAGTGTTGGAGTTCCTTTCAGATATCTGAAAATTCTTTTGACTGCTATAAGGTGTGATTCCCTTGGTGCTGATTGATATCTAGCACAGACACATGTTGAAAACATAATATCTGGTCTAGAAGCAGTCAAGTATAAAAGGGAACCTATCATGCATCTGTACATGGTTTGATCAACCTGTTTTCCTTGATCATCAGGTTCAACTTGTGTGATTGGTGTCATGGGAGTGGAACATGATTTACAGTCATTTAAAGAAAATTTGTTCAATAATTCTTTAACATATTTTGATTGATGTATAAAAGTTCCATTTGTTTGTTGCTTGATCTGCAGTCCTAGAAAGTACTGCAGTTCTCCTATGGTACTCATCTCAAATTTTGATTGCATGAGTTTCTTAAAATCATCACACAGTTTTGTGTTTGTTGAACCAAAAATGATATCATCAACATAAATTTGAACAAGTAAGACATGATTTCCAACATGTTTAATGAAAAGAGTTTTATCAATGGCACCTCTTGTAAAGTTATTTTTGAGTAAAAAGGTGGAGAGTGTATCATACCAGGCTCTTGGAGCCTGTTTGAGCCCATAAAGAGCTTTGTCCAGTCTGTACACCCACTCAGGATGAGAAGGATCCTCAAACCCAGGTGGCTGACAGACATACACCTCCTCTTTGATTTTGCCATACAAAAATGCACTTTTCACATCCATTTGATAAACTTTAATTTTGTTGGAAATGGCATAGGCCAGAAATAACCTGATGGCCTCAAGCCTTGCAACTGGAGCAAAGGTTTCATCATAGTCAATTCCCTCTTCTTGAGAGTACCCTTGAACTACTAGTCTTGCCTTGTTCTTGATTATCATACCAGCTTCATCTTGTTTGTTCCTGAAAACCCATCTTGTACCAATTGGTTGCTTGTTTTGAGGTAAGGGACAGATTTCCCAGACCTGTTGCTTGTTGAACTGAAGCAGTTCATCTTGCATAGCTTGCACCCAATTATTATCTTTGAGGGCTTCCTGGTACTTCTTTGGTTCCAACTGTGAAATAAAGGCTGAAAATAGGCAAAAGTTGGAGAGCTGGTTTCTGGTAAGAACACCTGAAGCTATATCACCCATGATTTGATCAAGTGGATGATCTCTGTGTTCAATCAGTTGTTGTAAACCACTGACAGGTGTAGGTGGCTCTTGTTCTTCAAACAAACTACTGAGGTCTATAATATCTGGTTCAGCAGTTTTAGCTTCTTCAGTAGTTGCAGGTGCTGAAGCAGATGTTTGAGTTTGGCCTTCAGTATTTGTTTGATCAGAAGTTTGAGAAACTTCTGATGGTGTTGTAGTTGACTTAATGACTGTTTGAGGAGTCCATGGTGTAGGATCCTCATCTTCAAACCTTTGATCACCATAATAAGTAGGTTTGGAAGAAGTAACAGTCTTTTCAGGTCCAAAGTGAAAGTTGTCAAGGTCAAAGAGTTCAGCAGGATGTGCTGGAATAAGAGTGTGTTTTGACTCATTGAACTTGACATTTAATGTTTCTTCTACTATCCTGGTGTGAGAATTAAAAACCTTGTAGGCTTTTCTAGTTGAAGAGTAACCAAGAAAGTAACCCGAGTCAACTTTGGCAGCAAACTTTGAAATAGATTCCTTGATGTTCAAGATGAAACATTGACACCCAAAAGCCCTGAAAAAGGAGATAAGGGGCTTCATGCCATGAAGAACTTCATAGGCAGTCTTGGAATGTCTCTTGACCACAAGAACTCTATTCTGAACATAACATGATGTGTTAACTGCTTCTGCCCAAAAGTACAATGGCAGTCCAGAATCAGCTAACATTGTTCTTGCTCCTTCTATCAATGTTCTGTTCTTCCTTTCTACTACACCATTTTGTTCAGGAGTTCTGGGAACACTGTATTGTCTAATAATCCCTTTAGACAAACAGAATTCATCCAGAGTTTTGTTCCTGAACTCTGTCCCATTGTCACTTCTAATGGTTTTGACAGATAGAGAATATTGTTTCTCTACTTTTAGAATGAAGAACTTGATGATTTCAGCAGCCTCATCTTTGGAAAATAAGAAGAATACCCATGTGAATCTTGAGTAGTCATCAATGATGACTAAGCAGTACTTCTTTTTACCAAGGCTCATAATCTTGACAGGTCCAAATAAGTCCATATGGAGTAGTTGAAGACATGCAGTTGTTTTTGATTCTTCAATAGACTTATAGGAGGACTTATGCTGTTTTCCCTTTAAACAGGATACACAGTGTTCTTGACACTGGTATACTTTCAAAGGTAGACCTCTGACCAAGCCCATTTTTGTGACTTTATTTATGGTTTTAAAGTTCACATGGCCAAGTCTCCTGTGCCAGAGATCTGTTTCTGAAGTTGATGCCCTTGAGAAGAAACAGGCAGTGTTGTTCAATACTTTGTCTTTCTCAATGTCCACTGCATAGACATTGCCACATCTTTTGGCAATCAGCAAAGTATGATCTTCTATAATCTTCTCTATCAACTTCTGGCCTTCTGGTGAGATGATCTTGCATGCTGTCTTTGTGAAAAAGGAAGAATATCCTTTATCACACATTTGTGACACACTCAGCAAGTTGTATTCAAGGTTTTCCACCAGATTGACCTTGTCAAACTGTATTTTGCCAGAGGAGACATTGCCATGTCCTAGCACATATCCCTTAGCATTGTTCCCAAAGGATACAGATCCTTCTCTTTGGCTGATAAAGTTGTTTATCAGGTATCTGCATCCAGTCATGTGCATAGAGCCTCCACTATCAACATACCATATGCTGTTTAAGCCCCTGGAAACTCTCTGCACATAAAAGCAAATTAGTTAGATTTAGGAACCCAAGCCTGTTTGGCTTTGGGTTTGCTCTTGAGAACAGTTACAGTTTGTTCTTGACCAGGTTGAGAAATCCATGTCTTTTTGGCAATGGATTTTTCATTAAGAACCATGGTGGTATCCTTTTTAGGACCACCATCAACCTTGGTCATCAGTAGTTCTACCATGTTCATTAGATTTTGTATCTCAGCAGTTTGTGAAACTACTGATGATTCTGGTCTAACTACTGACAAGGAATTTTGAGAAAAAGATTTTGGTTGAGATTTTATCTTTTTCTGAGAAAAGGTGTTTTCAGGTTGTTGTTTCTTGGGTTTAAAGATTCTTTCATAATCATTTCTGATTTGATTTCCCACAACCTGTTGTTTAAATTTTTGATTGAACTGAATTCCTTTTCTGTATCTACAAAATTCAGTTTTGTGGTTGAACAGGCCACAAATTTCACATTCTTTTGCCTTTTGTTTTTGATCTAAAGGCAAATTTCTGACATTTGTGAAAAGATTTTGCTCATCAGTAGTTTTCAGGGTCTCAACTCCTGATGTAGATGAAGCTACTGATGGCTTATTGTCAGATTTTGTTAATACTTCTGAAGTACTTTCTTTAAAAATGCCAGGATTTCTGTTTAGAAAGTTTTCATGGAAAGATGTGCATTCTTTCCCTTCAGAAGTTTCATTTGAAACAATTCTTCTCCCATCTTCAGTAGTTTTGGGAGAAAAATCTGTTGGTGTTTCAACATGATGGTATCCTATGCCAAACTTAACATTTGAAGCACTTTGTTTGTTTAGCAATAATTGATACCCCTTACAAGATTCCACCCATTTTTCACAAGTGATCCTGGTGTCAGCAAGCTCTTGTCTGACATCTCCCAGGTCATTTAGCATGATTTTAATTTGTGCTTGGGTTTCAATAGCAGAGTCAGTTAATTTAGAAACTTCTTTTGTTTTAGCACACAGTTTTCTTTCTAAATCACATTTTATCTGTGTGTATTTTCTTTCTAAATCATTGGCTTTACCTTGTAAGTGCAGATTTGTCTCTCTTATGATAGCAAAAGTTTCTTTGCAAGAATTTGAGCAAAGTTTTGTCAAAGATTCTTTTGATACCTGTGACAATGCAGATTTTGAAGTACAGCCTTCAAATGCCATTAAGGCAAAGTTCTTTCTGCCATTGTCTGGTTCTCCCCAGTTGATGTCAAACACTTTGTTGTCTGCATCAGGATTGCACTCTGTGGTGTCAAAAGGGAGACTGCTCCAGTCAACATACCCTGAGGTGAAAAGGCTTTGTTGAGAGGGTTGTTGAGGCTGTGGAGGATGTTGAGCAGCTGGAAAGGGAGGGATTGATTGTTGGCTCTGCATCTGTTGAGCAGGCACTTGAACATATTGTACTTGTGGCATATATTGCTGTTGAGGAGCTTGTGCCTGTACAAAATGAGCACTCCCTTGAGTTCCATTATTCCTATTATAATTGGGGTTATAGTTATTTCCAGATTGTGATTGGTTAAAGCTAGAGCTTCTACACTCTCTAGCAAAGTGTCCCAACTTCTGACACTTGTGACATCTCAGTTTAGATTTGTCAAAACCAATTTTTGTATTACTGGTCAATCCTGGAAATTTCCTTCCTGACCTTTTATAAAACTTGTTAGTTTTAATGCTTAGCATGGCCAGTTGGTGTAATATGTCCATTTCTTCCAAGTCATCACTGCTAAAGTTTTTCAAATCATCCATGATAAAACATAGATTATCAGCAGTTTGACTTTGGTCATTATTGTCATAACCTGGGAAAGATCTTTCTGATGAGATCCCAGTGGTTATGTCAATATTGTCATAAGATCCATAGGAACAAGTTGGTGAATCTTGTCCCAAAAGTGCTGTACTACCTGGTAGGTAGTCATCAGCAGTTTTACCAGATGATTGTAATTTCTTCTTTTGATCAATTTCTCTCTCAAAAGTAAGTAATCTCCCATGGAGTTTTGTAAGAGTGAGGGAGCTAAAATCTGGTGAGGATCTTAAAACAATGGAGTATGTTTCCCATTTGTCAGGTAAAGACCTTAAAAATCTATGTAGCATAGACACTGTTGTATAGGTCTGACCATTTAACTTTAGCTCAGATATTAATGAGGAGAATCTTTCAAATTGTTGAGTCAAAGTTTCCCCATTAATATAAGCAAATGTTTCATATTGTTGAGCTAAAATCTCTCTGGTGTTGGCAATCACCTCTTCAGTTCCTCCAAACTGTTCTTTAAGACAGTCCCAAAGTTCTTTGGCACTTTCACAATGTAAAAGGCCAGAGTATATCTCATTTGGGAGAGCCATTGCCAACATAGAGAATGCTTTTGCATCTAGCTCAAGTTTTAGGAAATCCTCATCTGTATATTCTTTAGGGTCCTTAGGGACCTTAACATTAGTTTCAAGATTAACATTTACTGGTTTGTGAGGACCATATATCACAGATCTCCAACAACCTGTGTTGGTTTGTGACAAGGTATGTGCCATTCTCTTTTGCCATATGTTGTACTCATTTCTCACAAGCATGGCAGGTTTAGTGGCAGAACCAGTATTATGTGGATCCATTTTAAAGAGTATAGATTTGTCAGATGACTCTTTTAAGTGATGGATATTGATAAAAAGTGAACTTTTGATCTTTTTATTGAATATCAATAAGAGCTTTGTGTCTGATTCTCAATTTGTTAGATTGATATGTGATCAGATAAACCAATGCTCTGATACCAATTGTTGGATCAGTTAGCTCTTTTTGCTAAGTAAGAACTTGCTATCTTGACACTTAAGTGTTTAGCAAGTCCTTGTAAATCAGATTATAAGCACAGCGGAATGTATAAGTGAAAGCAACACTTTTTATACTAAGGAAGAGTTATTACTCCCCCTTGATGTTTGAAACTAATAAATGACAAGTATTTATTATGAATTTAAGCAGTAAATGAGAATTAGATACTTAGACAGATTCACAATAAATACAGAAATGGAATAGAACAATGATAGTGTTTGAAGGATTTTTCTATTAAAATCAATGTCAAAAATAGATGGTTGAAGCCTCCTATTTATAGACGTTTACATGCATGTATCTTGCCCAAAAAGCAAGTACAGAAACAACAGAAACAAGTTGCACAAGTTGCAACATTGAAACAAACAAATACAGCTAAAAGTAATAATAAACAATAAACTACTGATGCAAAAGGCGGTGGGAAATATCTGATGCTAAGTGCTGATGAAGGACAAACTACTGATGAGTAGTTTTGTCTTCAGTACTTCTGAAGTGAACTTGTCTGGTTTGGACTTCAGAACTTCTGATGAAGTTTCTTCTTCAGCACTTCTCATATCTTCTAATCAGCAGTTTCTTGTCTTCTCTTCAGTACTTCTATACTTAGCCAAAATGACAGAAGTGAATTAGACTAAGGTTTACAAAAGTGGTTTCACCAATCCTCTTTGTCCTAACAGTTACCGTTTCCTCCATCTAAACGACCTGATAGCTTTCGATATTAAATAAATAACATTATTTAAAATAAATAATTATTTCGAAAGCATAAATGCGGTTAAAACCACACATTTCGATGTCTGGTTCTCATATCAGTTACTCTCCACGTTCACCAAATGCTGCGTTTTAATCCATTCTTCAAGCCGATTCCACATCTGATCGCTTCAACAACAAATACGTGCCGTATATATACGCAATAACTCTAAGTTTGTCCATTTTGACGAATTCTTATCGATGTCAGTTCGTTAGCGCTAAAATGCGCAATCTTTCTTTAGAACATCTAGACGTCCACGAACTTCACGAAAGAAATTGTTGGACTTGTAACAACTCAACTTAATCAAAATCAACCTTAGTATATGCGAAGCATATAGGGATCATGATCAAGATCCAGTCAACGGTTGACCGAATTTTGCCGGTTGTCACAGAAAATAAGCATGAATAGAAGCAAAAAAAAATACGAACATTTTAATTATTTTATATATAATTTCATGTGTTTTTGAAGTGGGTGACATTTTTAAGGAAACCAAATCATGTTGATAAGTAACTGCCTTGATTAGAAAATATAATTAAAAAAAATGATAAATATTTAATTGTATAATTACAATCATACCCTTTAGATAAAAAAAATGGAAGGCTAAGATTGGTTCTTAAGTTCCTACCTACCCCAATGGTTCCTATTTGATCCCAATCCTATATATATATATATATATATATATATATATATATATATATAGGGTAAGGATCATACGAGAACCAACTTTATTGTGAGAACCATGAGAACCAATGTGAACATGTGGCATTATTGTAAATAACTCTCAACCCAAAATAAAACAACCCTATCTTCATCCTCTACCTCCCTTCTCTTTCCACCTTTCTTCTCTGTAAAAAAAATCCATCTCCATCCTCTAACTACATCGATCTAACTTCCTTCATCGGAGATTCCATCGATTTGTCACCATCATAAACTGAAAGGTGAAACAGGAACTATCACCAGCATAAGTACAACGACCAGATGAGTAGTTTAAACCCAAACAGAGGATCGACCAGATCCATTAGCTACCTTGCTGCATCAAGTACAACGGACCGTCTCCTGTGTCTCACTACTTTAAACCCAAACAGAGGGTGAAGGAGTCGTGGGTTAAGGATGGTGTCGAGTGTCGGAGAAGAGGGATTGGGTTGTCGAAGGTGGTTAGGGTTTGTGAAGGTGAGTAGTTCTCTCGTGTGTCCTCTCTTCCGATGCCTCGATACTGCATTCAAGTTCGCTGAGATGGACTATGTTGCCAAAGTATGATCACTGATTTATAAATTGTTGGATTGGATCTAGTATATGTGTGTTATATGTTATCTAGATTTTGTCTGTGAGTGCAGGTGTGAATTGCCCGAATCAATCGTATGAAGCTTACAGGAAGCAACAACACAGATGGCATTCTCATAAAGGTTAAAGGTGTAATTAAAGCAACAAAATAAAAGGTCCATATCTTATCTCATGTTTGCTTCAATTTTGCTTTATAAATTAAGTTGAATTTGATTGGTTGTGGACCTAGGTGAATGATCTGTGTAAGATTGTAGTATTTTAATGATTTAGGACTTATGTGGTTCTTATTGAGATAGGATAGGAAGTTATGTTCAGGTTGTTTATTAAATGAAATAAATGATCCTGCAGCACTCGGTTAGGAGGATAATTTGTGTTTTGAACGAGTTGCCATTTTCTAATATGCACATGTGCAAAACGTAGTTTATATTGTTAAAAGTAATATTAAAACACATACTGGTATAATTAGGCCATTAACAATAATGCACGTGTGCATTTGTTTTGTTGTATTTAACAAAGTAATGGTGTTGCACATGTGCAATCAGGTTGAAAAATCGGTTTTCTTATGCATTTTTATTGATTGTATCTAAGAGATGGGGAAAAACATCAAAGAAAGTAACATTTGTATTACAATCGAGGGATAAAGGAACAAAAAGTTTACCGGATGCAAGTGAAGATAATGACACGATTGTTGATCAGAAAGTTGATTCAGGTTGGCATTATTTATTTAGTCTGAATGTACTTGGTATTCCCTTGTTCTCTGTATTAGTTATGTTCTTTATTTATTTTATAATCGAGCTCCATTTGATATCCCAGACGTGAAAGCTGATAATGTCACGAATGTTTATTAGGAAGTTGAATCAGGTTGTTATTATTTATTTAGTACATTTATATAGAAATGCACATGTGCATAGCGCAGTTTTTCTTGTGAAATATTAAATGTTGATTATTTAAACACACAAATTATCCTATATGCAGATATAGATTTAAGAAGAAAGGTTCAAACGAGGTCAAATAAGCGGAAACATATTGTGACAGTGAAGAATGACGGTTAAAACGGTGGTAGTGAAGACAAATCAAAAGAATGTTATGAAAAAAGCAAATTGGCGCCCGATACGAACACGCGTTACACCACGTCAACTTTGGTTGGGTATAAGGAAATTGTCAAACAAACAAAGAAGTTTGTATAACATTTTGTGTAATTTATGTTTGGTTTAACATTTTGTTATGTTGGTGAACGTGAGGTTGTGAGATAATTAGAATTTTGTATGTAGGTGGTTAACATAGTTGGTTTGTAATATGGATATTTTTTTGTTATTGTTTGTTTTATTGAGTTAATACGTTTAGTAGAGACTACATGTAGTTGTATGATAAAGACAAATTGGTATAAAAACTGTGTTATTTGAAGAATGATGCATGCATATATGTATGCCCGAAAGTTAAACCACTAAAAAAATCTAACAATATTAGTGAAATGCACATATGCATGCAGTACACGTTTCTTATTTTATAGATCTTATATAGAGGTGTTTCAAGTTTATTTATGTTTGTTGTCATACACGTGTTTTATTTTCAATTTATGTTATAATATGCATGACTAAACACTTGACGAGTTCGAGTGTATTTTTTATCTCACTTTGCATCCATTTAATGATCATTGAATAGAATTTGTGACCCCTTATATATCTGTATTGCGTCCATTTTATAATCAGTTAAGTATAGTAATTGACCATTCATTCAAAAGTGTGATTTAATAGTGAAATGCACATGTGCATACGGTGTATTTCTGTATATATAGCAACGAAATGCACATGTGCATGAGGGATGACGTCATATGACGTCACAACAGCCATTTTTTTATTTTTTTATTTTTTAACTTATTTAGGTTATATAATTTTTTTTATTTTTTTTTATTTTTTTTTATTTTTTGATGGACGGGTTTTTGTAGACACCCTTCATATTTACAAAAATGCCACCTGTTCACAATGGTTCTTTGGTTCTCTCCCTATATATATATATATATATATATATATATATATATATATATATATATATAGGGGAAAGGGATACCGGAAACCCTCTAAAACGAAGAAACTCGGGAAACTCTAACTTCCCAAGCTTTTTATCATCTGAAAAAATTAGGGTATGTAATATACATGATTTTAAGAGTTTTGAGCCAGAAAAAATTAGTGTATGTAATATACATGATTTTAAGAGTTTTGAGCAAAAAAAAAAAAAAAAAAAATCAAAAAAGCGCTGAGTGGATATTTTTAAAAAAAATAAATAAGTGTAACACAAAAAACAGACATGTTACATATGTAACACAAAAAACTTATTTATTTTTTTTAAAAATATCCACTCGGCGCTTTTTTGTTTTTTTTTTTGGCTCAAAACTCTTAAAAACATGTATATTACATACTCTAATTTTTTTAGATGATAAAAAGTTCGGGAAGTTAGAGTTTCCCGAGTTTCTTCGTTTTAGAGGGTTTTTATTTTAACCACCCCCTATATATATATATATATATGCCACAATCTGGTTTTAAAAATGGAATCACCAAGCTAAACCACACAACACGACAGTGTACCTGTCTTAGTGTAGTAAAGTCGATAAGACCGAGTATCAATCCGTGGACACTGATATGCAGCCCTCGATACTAAACCTCTATCGAGTCCTAATCTAGATAAAAGGGCATGATTTTTTTTCAACTAAAACGATAAACAAGTAACCAAATAAAATAAGACAAGAAATAAACAAGAAGGAAGGACGAGAGATCAGAGAGTAAACGCTCACGTAAGGAAAATCAGAATTGGGAAGATGGTTGCCTAGACTAGGATTCCTAATGATAAAGTTGAAAGCTAACGGGAAATGGATACTCAAATGACTACCGGGATCTACGGGTATAACCGACTCGGGACACACTATAGTATCTAGATCTCCTCTCGGTCTCACTAGAACACCAAATGAAATCCTAAGCAGTGTGAAGCTCACCGGGTAAAGAATGGACCACCTCTCGGTCTCACCAAACATAAAAGTTTACACACCCAATGATTAGATCTCCTCTCGGTCTCACTAATCACGAAACACCTAACAGTATCAAGGGGTGAATCTATTCCTAAAGGTAAATGTTTGGGAAACCGGATAAAAAGGATACCGGGAAAGAAATTCACTCTCGTGCAATATCCAACCAAATAAATCAATAATTCCTAACAAACCCACAACCTATCTCCTCTCGGTCTCAAGGTAGGTGACAAACCCAAAACGATGTTAAATACGCAATTTCCATATCCTAAGTGAACAAGTCAACCCATTAAATCATCACACAAAGCAAATGATAAAAATATGCGACTTTTAATTTAAAAACACCAAGTCAATAAATTATAGCCACATATGAATCTAAAAATATAACGCAAACATCATCCGGGTAATTAATCACAACAAAAACCAATAAAGTTTAGATTTTTATACATAAACGAGTAGCCAAATACCAAAAGAAATCAACTAAAATCAAGATACATCCCAAGTCTAGACAACCAAGTAAAATCTAGCTAACCATAGTAACGAAAGAAATAAAAAAATAAATAAAAGGTTCACAAACAAAAATCATAGCGAGACCAAAAAAAAATACCAAACCGATAAGCACCGTAGTCGTCACCCTTCTTTATGACCCTTCACCTTCCAAATATATATATTATTTTCTTTCTTTCGAGAGCCACTAACACCTTTGCTATTATTATTATTATTTTTTTTTGTTTTTTTCCGAGATGTGATAATGATGATGGGTTACAGGATTCATACACCCCGTGACGTCACATTCTGAGGGTGTGACATCACATTCTCGGGTATGTGGCAGTCTCCTATTGGTATGTGATGTGGGCCAGGGTGCATAAATCCTAAATAGGAGGTGTATGAATCCTAATTACCAATTATGATATACTCAAAATGATTTGGAGCAAACAACCTCCTCAAACCTTGTACAACTACCCCTCTGTCTCTCGTAGCTCTTACATTTTTGTGTCTTTTTCTGCGCCCCCTCCCTCCAACGTATAGCTTCCCTTTTTTTATTTTATAAACATGCAACCACCATATGCCCTAATTTCTTTAGTGGGCTGGCCCAACTCGTTTTTTCCATAACATTTTTGTTGGCCTTCTTGAGATCAAGCCCAAAAGATGTGTGATTCATTTAGTCTGGGTTGTAGCCCAATGTCCATCTTGTTTGGGCACAGGCCCAATAGTTCATACAACACAAAAATTTAGATAAGAATCTAGTCCAAATTATATATTTAATTAGATGACCTATTAAAATATTAAAAATTTAAAGAGTCTCAAGTTTAACTCAAATGCGCCATTTAAGCTCATTTCCTCATAAAACCTTTAAATAACTAAAAGGAACTAATAAAAAGTAATATTTAATAAAAACTAACCCAAATACTATTTAAAATGTAGAGAATATTGATATAAATATATGTATATTTTAGAGCGTATCATGGGTTTCACGGGCAATTCTGGGCTCTTGTTTACTTTTGGGATCCTGGGTTTTTCGATCTCAAGTTTCAAGCTAAGGAGCGGTATTTTCTGTTCTTGGGAGAATTCCTGAAGAGAGGAAAAATTCGAGCTTCAAACCTTTGTGTGCAAGGAACTTCAACTTCTTTATTTTTAATGATGGTCTTTTGGAATACAATATGATCGGGAGGAGTTTACTTGTATCAAGGATAACGGTAGGAAGCTGAGCAAGATCGATAGGTTATTCGTTAACTCTGAGTTCTTTAACAAGTGGCATGAGGCATGTTTTAGGTCCCTTCCCAGCGGCTATCCAGATCATTGTCTGATAATGTTATCCACCTCCAACAGCAACTTTGGGCCTTGTCCTTTATGAGTTTTTAATTCTTGGCTAGACAAACCTGGTTATAAGGAGGCGGTTAAGAGGGCGCTGGATTCTTTTTCTTTTGATGGCCATCCGGATTTGGTCCTGTCTAAGAAATTCGCCCACACAGGGATGAAATGATGAGGAATGATGATGAGGAGCGTGATTTGGCTGTTTCAGAACTAGAGCTTTTAGAAGAGGCTTTGGAATCTAGAAAGTTGTCGGGGGAGGAGGAATGGACTTATTTGGAAAGCAAAAGGATTCTGAAAGATCTAGAGGTGAAAAGATTTTCGAATTTGAAACAAAGATCGCGTGTGAGATGGGCGGTGGACGGGGATGAAAACTCAAAAATTTTCATGGTTTGGTTAACAATAGAAAGGCCTCAAATTTGATACCGGGCTTAAGCCTTGGGGGAAATGGGTCAATAAAATAAGTTTAGTTAAGAGGGAAATTTTCAATTTCTTTCGGAAAAGATTTGTCGAGAAGGTTCCAACTAGGTCGGGTCTAGTTTGTCATAATGTGAAAACTCTTTCGGTTGAGGAAAGGGATCTGCTAGTTCAAGCTAATCAGATGGGGGAAATTAAGGCCGTTGTATTCGAATGTGGGGATGATCGAGCGCCGGGACCAGATGGTTTTAACATGAGGTTTATCACACGCTTATGTATTTTTTTTTTACAGAGATTTCTTTAAGATTTGGAGTTCTTTCATAAGGAAGGGGTTATCAATAGAGGGTGTGGCTCATCGTTTATAGCTCTTATTGTAACACCCCAAAATCATCCTTTCGCCTAATTACACCATTAGGCGTGATTAGCAAAATAATAAAGTGATACTCGAATAATGAGAACTTGGGTCATGTCCTATTATGGGAATAACACTAGTTTTGCTAAATGAGTTTTAACAACAAAAGACTTTGGAAAAACTTGAGGGGCCATAGTTGCCAATATGATAAAGTGGGGTTTATTAATAAAAATAAAACAAATAAAGCATACAGAATTTGCGTGTGTGTGTGTGTTCGTATGATCTTCAGGAGACCCCAAGAAGGGCTCCAACCCTAACTCATCTACCAAGCACAAATCTGCTCAAATCAAGGGGGTTTCTTGATACATGATGAAATTCTTGTTTATCTAGTGAAGAAACAAATGTTCACACCTCTAGTCTGTATGAACTATCTATCTCTGCAAGTAAGATCCTTCACTAAGATGGATGGCTCCCTGACGATGATGACCTGAAAAACACAATATCCGGTGTGGGGCGACCGCCTCGAATCCAAAGGATTCTACTTAGCAGACACAAAAACGTGGTTAGCCTTAGTGTGTTCTTCAGGGATTTCTGAATGGCCTACTCAAGGAGACGAAGTGCTCCTTAAATAGGTTCCACACGGGCCTCGACATTCACCCTTAACTTACCCAATGGGCTGAGGCCCAGTTAAGGGTTTGCCTCCACACCGGCCCACAATTAGGCGCAACAAAAGATATTATATAACGAGTGGGAAATCGTAGAGAATGATCGTACCTTTTCTTGTGACGTGTCGTCACGTGATTGGTCGCAGGTCTGGGCCAATATGATTGGCCCTCGGGTGTACTGTTGTCCCCTCTGTAGGCCTTCGTTGGTGGAGATCCTTGCTAAGTGGTCCCGTGTATTCTGATTGGCCGATCAGCACAGGAGAAGTACTTTTGTCTCCCGCGGGTCTGGTGTTGGACACGTGTACGTCCCCTGCTGGTTGATCGTGTAGCATGCTCTTTGTCACACGTCGCTGGGCCTTCATTGGTTCGTACCTTGTTGTACGATCATACGTGTGATTGCCACATGTCTGGTCAGAGTGTTATCCCGCAACCCTTGGCGGGTCGCGGGCCGCCACTCTCTTGGTTGGCCCGCGTCCGTATCTAGTAGACTTCATTCGCCCCTAGTTGGGCTCGTTGGTGTTGTTTGGGCTTGGATTCCTCGTTCTCGTCTTTGGGCCTTGGCTTTTGGGTAGGGGCCCACGTGAATTTGGGTCCCTACCCCTTCATCTAGTGTTCTACACATCACAAGGTATCTTTAGACCCATTTGATTTCACCTAAAACACTTGTATGTGGAAGATGATAAATTAGAGTTCACATTAAAAACATGAATTCCTAGCTTCTATGGATTTCTATGTGTTAGTAGACATCAAGGAAGCTATAAAACGTGATGAATTGTTATATGATGTTGATCATTCATATGAATTTGCGAATTCTCATTATGTATAAGTAGTGGGTTTTTACCCTAAACATGAATTACCCTACTATGTGGTAAATCTTGCAACTATATGTGATTTGTATCATGTATGTATGCTAATTGGGGAATTGATCATGTGCAAATGGTTAGCTAAGCCATGGTGGAATCTAGAAAGTCTTGAACACCTAGAACTAACATGATGAAATTAGTGCATATAAGGTGTAACACCCCAACCGATGGCGGAATCATCGAGGTGCCACGTAGTGACGATTGTTCAAAAGCTCATGGTACTAAAATGTAAATATTTGATTATTGAATATTGTTTTACAACATGTGAAATTAAATACAAGACAACAACAATAAAGATAATTGATTGATTTAATCTAAGTCCAAAGTCCTATGTGAAGCGTCAAGCAGCTTATCCTGAAACATGCACGAAAATAATTTTGTCAACATATGATGTTGGTGAGTACTACTTAGTTTTGTACATATAGTATAAGTTTTGAAAAGGTAGTACAATTCATGTGTCTAGCATCACCAAGGCATTATGTAAACACGCAAGTAACCAAACAAGACAAAGATCAAATGTAAAGTTTGTACCATGAAATTGATAATGAGCACCTCAACACGTGTGAGTCTAAAAGAGCACCATAACACAAAGTTATGTCTAAATGAGCACCGTAACATATGTTACGTCTATGTGTAAAGAGCACCATAACATAAGTTATGTCTAGATGTATGATTTTGTATGTAAGCTACGTTCATGTTCAAACATAAGCACAAAGATAATCAAGACACGTATATGAATTGTAAATGAATAAAAATGTATGAGTAAATGAATATGAAAGTTTTGTATACTTGTGCATGAATCACCCCAAAAGTTGTAAAAGCGAAAAAGGGGATAAGTAATACTCACCTTAGCAAGGTGGTAAGTCTTGTGGAATTGAACAAGTGTAATCCAATGTTGTCAAGTATTACCCTATGTATAAAGTAACAAATAAGTCTAAGTCTATCTAGTCTATAAGTATTTCCTAGGGCTTCGAATTGGGGATAAGTATTCGTTTTGATTAATAAATAAAATGTTTAATAAATAAGAGAAATTTGGTAAATATATAAACAAAAGTCTTTTTGTAAATTTTAAATCAAATATGGTCACAATATAAAGTTTTAAGTGTGAAAATAATTTTTATAAAATTATTTTCTTGAAAATAGAATATTTAATCTATTTATTTCAAATTGTCAAAATATAACTTTAATATTTAAACATATTAAAATTAAAGAATTTCTGAATTAAAAATTGTATTTCAGTTCCAAATGAATAGAAATTATTATGTAAAATTTTGGTACAAAAATGTTGAAAAATGAATTTATTATGAATTATTTATGATTAAAACTAACAAAAGTTAATTAAAAATATAAAATGGCTGGTTTTTCTGGAATAAAAATAATTTCTGAAATGTTTATTGTTGTACAAGTTTAGGATAATTTTTGTGAGATTTAATAAAATCTTTTAGATATTTTAATAGAATTTTATAAATATAACAGAATAAACTTGATTTATTTATTAAATATATTAAATAAATTTTTGAAAACTAAAAATTGTATGTTAAACTTTTTCACTAGATTAACATAAAATAATTTTTGTAGAGTTTTTAAAAGAGTTTTAGTATTTTAAAACTAATTTTAAAATACTAGTAATTCTATATATATAACAAAGCTTGAATGTTTCAAAAAGAAAAACCCTTGCTGATGCCAGGGGTCGAACCCGTGTGGGCCTGTTCAAAGACACCAGGCACAAACACTAGGTCTAGACCAGTGGTTGTGTTTGGTTTCTGTTCGATTAAAATTTATAACTACACTCAAGATCATGTTCTTCCCCAATTACATATATCGAACCCTAGGTTTTTAAATTAAGCGATTGATTAGACAATAACCCTGAATTGTATGGGGTTATTGTTTGACATAAGCATATGAATCAAGATCAAAGCAGAAATCAAACTTACAAACCCAAGAATGAAGCAGAAAGGTCGGTCAACCAAAAAGTCAATGGATGCGAGGCATATACTTGATTAGGAAAAATTATCAGGAATTGAAAGTATAGGTGTGTTAATCGGCCCCTTTAGTGTTTGTGTGTGGGTTTAATTGCGTTAAAACGTTCGTTATATATATAGATTGATAATTGGGTTTGGAAGCTTTAAAAACGAATTTGAATTGACAAATTTTGGCCGCTAATCAAGCATATTAGCGTGAATAGGACGCGTTAATGATGTGTAAATCGTTAGTGAGGTTAATTAGTCAATGGTTACCATATTTAGGCTCAATCAAAGTCAAACATGGAGGATTTTGGCGTGGGTCTTCTGCAGCGTTCAAGAAGGAAAGAAACAAGGAGTTTTATTGTGGGTTTAAGTACTTATTGAGTCAGAATTAAATCAGATGTGAGCCTTGGCTCAGTTGGTGTGGTCGCGTGTGGAAATCTGCTTAGCCGGCTCCTGCTCAGGTTCGATTCCAGGCTGAATCAAAGTTTTTTTTTTTTTTTTAAAACAGATGAAGAGCAGGGGGGTTTGGGCCTGGGTGATGGGCTAGATTCTTGGGCTCGTTGATGGGCTGTAAACAAGGTAAGAAAACGTGGGTTTGGCTTGGTTTGGGTTATGTGTGGTTTAGTTTAGTCTACAACATAAAAAAAATCTTATTATTATTATTATTATTACAAAAATAAAAATATAATGAAAAGAAAAGTGACGGATGTCACATAAGGTGTTTAATGAAATGCTTGAATGAGAAAATAAATGTGTAGAACATGTATGAACATGAAAACTAGAAATGCAAATGTTGAGCTTGAGGAAAAATGGATACATGATGCCCTGGATTATGAAAGAAATCCATATTATGTGTTCTAACAAAAAAAAAAAGGGTTGACACGTCCCTAAGTTAGGTACAAGGACTAGGGAGCAAACGGGTCAAACGGATGCAAGCTCAATGCGCACGGAAGCGAAACAGATATGAGGTAAATAATACTTTCACTACTAGTCTACAAATACAACTCTTGTATTGATATAAGTGTTTAAACTTTGAAGTGCAAAAAAAAGGTATGACCTCAAGGGGTGAAACTTACTAATCGAGTGATTGATGCGATTTCATGTCAAAACAAAATTCATAGTCATAAATGAGTCATATGGTGTTGATCAAATGATGGAAATCATCAATTGGATCAACCAATAAAGCCATATGGTATACAAGAGTCTAAACTCAGATTTTGGATGAAAATCACATGAATAAGGAAGTTAAGTAATCATGAGTCTTAATGGGTCGAAGGGGTGATTCCCTCACCATTCAAACCCGACATTAAAATCCAGTTATCTAAGCTTTAAGAAACTTGTGGATAATGGGTCAAATGGTAAATGCAATACCATTGAGTCCCAAGAGACTAATGTGGTTAATCTAGAGTGTATGCAGGAGAACACTTGGAAAATTGGGCACTCGTTGCCTAAGTAATCCATATGGGTGCAAGGTATGGGTCAACGTGTAACACCCCAACCGATGGCGGAAACATCGGGATGTCACGTATTGAGGATTGTTCAGTAGCTCATGGTGAATAATAAATTTCAATAAATGATTTAAATAAATTACATACAATTGTTCTACAATAATTCGTACATCAAAATGAATAATACTATGCACACATCTTCAAGCATTAACTCAAATCTTCAAGCAAGTAGAACCTGAAACATGTTAAATTTGAAAATATTTTGGGTCAACAATAGTTGGTGAGAATACATAGGTTTTTGAATATAATTGATAACAATAGTTGGTACAACATTCACAGTTGTATGATGATAGAGTATGATTCCGACATGTAACAATGCGTCTTTGTACAACCAAACCTTGTGTCGACTGATGACTAACTCGCAAGTTAGTTAAATGTTGTTACTGTTATCGATCATCCCTGAATTTATGCGGGGGGATGGGTTTGTCAGACCTATAGCGCTATAATCTAAACAGGCGGCTTGATCAATGTTAATGATTGTACTGTGTCTTTTTGTTACAGTCAAATGATAGAATGATGATGTACTTGAATCACAAGTAAATATGAGTAAATGATAGTATAAAATGTTTAAACATGTTTCACCCCAAAAATAGTGAAAATAAGGAAAAGAGGCTATGTAAACTCACCTTAACAAAATGTTAAGTCTCGTGAAATAGAATATGCGTTGCCCAACGATGCCAAGTATTACCGTATAATTAAGGTAATAAATATGTCTAAGTCTTTCTAGTTTACAAATATATTCTAAGGTTTCGAATTGGGGATAAATGTTCGTTTGATTAATAAATAATATGTTTAAATAAATAAGAGAAATTTGATAAATAAATAAACAAAAGTCTTTTTGTAAATTTCAAATTAAAGATGGTCACAAACTAAAGTTTTAAGTGTGAAAATAATTTTTATAAAATTATTTTCTTAGAAATAGAATATTAAATCTATTTATTACAAATTGTCAAAATATAACTTTAATATTTAAAAATATTAAAATTACAGAATTATTAATTTAAAAATTGTATTTCTGATCTAAATAAATAGAAGTAATTTATATAAAATTTTGGTGCAAAAATATTGAAAAACGAATTTCTTATGATTTATTTATGATTAAAACTAACAAAAATTGATTAAAATATTAAATAAATGATTTTTCAGAAATAAAAATCATTTCAGAAAAGTTTATTGTTATAAAAACTTAGAATAATTTTTGTGGAAATTTACAAGATTGTTTTGATATTTTAATAGAATTTTATAAATATAATAGAATAAACTTGATTTAATTATTATATATATTAAATAAATAAAATTTTGAAAACTAAAAATTGTAAGTTAAACTTTTTCATCAGATTAATACAAAATAATTTTTTGTAGAATTTTTAAAAGTGTTTTAGTATTTAAAAATGAATTTTTAAAATACTAGTAATTATATTTAAAGTTGATTATTTAACAAAACAAAACACAAAAAAAAAAATGTTGTTGCAGGGGCTCGAACCCGCGACCGTTGGGTAAGAAGGCAACAACACAACCATCTGATCTAAATCAGATGGTTGTTCAGATGTGTGACAGAAATGATATTATACGCGTTTTGAAATGTTATCATCTTCCCCAATATAATACATAAGAACCCTATATTTTAGATCAGATTAAACACGCGATCAAAACCTAATTAAAGATAGGGTTAATGTTAACAAAGTGCCGATTAACATAAGTAATCAAGGAATTGGATCATACCAAAACGCAAGCTTCCTATTTGTGAGTCAAACGTAAAGACAACCTCTTCCAAAATTCACGAACACAGCGATCAGAATGAAAAAAAATAAGAGTGAGGGAAGGTTTATCGGTCCTATTAGGTGTCATACGAAGTCTGAATTTATATTGCCATGCACGATTTGATTGACCAAGGTGTTGATGAATGCGCGTCAATCATGCTCTTTGTGAGCCGTAAATGAGCAATTGATGGGTTGAATGGATGCGAGATAATTAGGAAAACAAGTCAACAGCAATTAATTGATTTATAACTTTCCAGAATTATGCAAAATCAATGGTCAAAGATGGAGTTCTTGGTCAACCTGCTGCTGCTGTTGGTCGCGCAGAAGGAAAAGAAAAAAAAGAAAAGGGAAGGTTTTAAGTATATTAAGATCTGATAATATTCACAATAAAGGCCCCAACACAGATGGTGTATTCTTGTTGTGTTCATGGAAGTGCCCCGGTTCGAGCCTCAGCAGAGGCACCCCCCTTTTTTTAAAACAGCGAAGGAGGGGGGGGGGGAGGCTAGTGGGCCGGGTTTGGTGGGCTTAGAGGTTTGGGCTGGGATGATGGGCCAGAAAAAGAAAGACAAAAATGGTTTGGGTTGGGTTATGTTGAGTTGTTGGATAGTAGGTTTGGTTACTAGTCTAATAAATATTGTTATTATTATTATTATTATTATTATTATTATTATTATTATTATTATTATAAAGTGGTAAAAAAAATGTAAAAGAAATATATATTATTTTTCAAATTCATATAAGGAGTACATTTGGGTAAAGTGGTGATTTTAAAATACGTGATGTTACAGTCTCCCCTACTTTTGAAAACTTCGTCCCGAAGTTTATTGAAAACACAAGGTAGAAGGTGATTGGGTAAAAAATAAAAATAGTTGTGATTTGGGTTATAGCATGACATGGATAGAATAAACTGTCTCGTGTTTTGTGTGGGTTGATGAACTACCAGACAACTAGAGTTTATAACCTTGATAGAATTTCACACTACCTTAATGTACCTGTAAATTCATGATTACGTTCCGGACCGCAATCGCCAATTTACCTTACATTAAAGTTTTGCATCCTTCTATGACTCCACCGATTGTTGAGCAGGTTCGATAGCCTCCACCAGTCGTGGAGCAGGTTGTAGGGCCTCTCCCGACTGTTGAAAAGGCATGATAACCTCTACCAATCGTTGAGTAGGTTCGATAGCCTCCACCAGTCGTGAAGCAGGTTGTAGGGCCTCTCCCGACTGTTGAAAAGGCATGATGACCTTTATTAAATGCAGCACATAGATTGCAAATTGATAGCATGTTTATGCAAGCAAGTATAACAAGCACGGTATACGAGTTGTAGTTGTCTAGATTTAGATAATTAGTTCACAAGCATGCATTCAAGTATTATGATTATACCATGTAAACAACTCTCAGACAAAAATCTCAATACTAGAATTTATTACTTGAATCAAATAACGTCAATACATAGAATAAAAGCAAACAAAGTTTGAATGGTGGAACATGTTGTTAAGTAGCTGGAGGGTCTTGATCTCTGTTTAGTTTAGGGCATCGGTTACGGAAGTGATTTGGGTCTCCACATTCATAGCATTGACCATAGTTGTATCGATTAGGATTAGTAGCCTGAGCAGGGTTGGTGGGTTGGTTGGCATTAGGATTTGGGGTCTCACGACACGTGTTGACCAGATGGCCATACTTTCCACAATTGGTGCACAAGCGACACGCTGAAGCAGTGGGATGATGTCGGTTGCATGTGTTACACAATGGATAGTTTCCTATATAGGGTTTCTTGTTAGGAGCTTGTGTAGTGAGGTTGACATCAGGATCCCTGGCCTTACGCTTCTGGTTCTCAGTAGTTACCGCGGCTACAATACTTGCTTTATTGCCTTTCCGAACTAAGGTCCCGTTCTTTACGTGATTGTCAGTTAAGGTGGCTGCTAGACGTTTGGCCTCTTCGAGGGTAGCAGGATTCCTTCCCCATACCGTGTCCTGAATCTGCATGGTCAAACCACCGATATACTTCTCGATGGCTACAGGTAGGGGAGTGACCTTATGGGGTAACAAAAGGCTGAGCTCATGGAAGCGGGTATTATAAGCAAGGTTTTCCCCACTATCCTGAGCAAGGGTGTGGAACTCGTCCTCTAATTTCTTGACCTCGTTACGTGGGCAAAATTCATCTCTCATTATTTCCTTGACTTGATCCCAGGTCATAGTAAGTGCAACTTCAGCTCCTCGGGTGCGCTTTTCTTCATTCCACCAAGTGAGTGCTCGTTTGTGAAGAACACTCATAGCATAACGGACCTTAAAGTTATCGGGACACTCACTGTTAATGAAGGTATTCTCAATACCCTCGAACCATTGCAGAAGACTAGTAGCTCCTTCATCTCCACTGAACTTAGGGGGATTACAGGTATTAAAGTGCTTGAGGGTGCAGGCTGGGAGACCATTCCCGTTCCCATTGTGGTTTCCATTGCCGTTTCCGTTGCCGTTCATCTGAATGACTTAAGCCAGTAAGTTAGGAACCATAGTCGCGATCTGCTGTGCCATTTGTTGGGAAATGATCGCAGCCAGTTGGGCATCAACACCATTGTTGTTGTTGTTATTGCTGTTGTTGTTGTGGTTTGTGTCGTGGTTGTTGTTGTTGCTATTTCCTTCCTCATGATTACCACCATTGTTATTGCGAGTGCTGCGACGTGGAGGCATGATCTGTAAGAGACACAATGAAATGAATGTGGTTATATAATGAATGTAATCATTTATTCATTAATTAAAACGAATAAACGAAAACGTTGACTTATCAAAGATTCTAGATTCTAATAACATATGAAGACATGCTTTAGCCTATAAGTGAACACTCATCCCGAGAATTCCCAGGTAGGCATCCGGGTCCCTTGTCTGATTGGGATATATGCGCAATGCCAGCCTAGACAGAAGACTCAGAATACAGGTGTTCACCCTTCCAGATTGCACGTGTTCGTTATTAAAATCTAGAACTTCGACGAGATCTCAAGGTGGTTCAGGCTAAGCCTGAGGAAGTTGTCCTATTTAGTCTAAGAGTAGATCCAGTGATGGAGAGCAACCTTCTTGTAAGGGTGAAAGTAGGGATAAGAAGTAGGAGGGAGATAGAGAATAACAAGTAAAAGAAGCAAGTACTGGTTAAATCCTATGGTTATAGACTAGATTATTTTTCTAATAACCTAATTCCCTATAACCATGTCTCTGATACCAATCTGTAACACCCCAACCGATGGCGGAAACATCGGGATGTCACGTATTGAGGATTGTTCAGTAGCTCATGGTGAATAATAAATTTCAATAAATGATTTAAATAAATTACATACAATTGTTCTACAATAATTCGTACATCAAAATGAATAATACTATGCACACATCTTCAAGCATTAACTCAAATCTTCAAGCAAGTAGAACCTGAAACATGTTAAATTTGAAAATATTTTGGGTCAACAAAAGTTGGTGAGAATACATAGGTTTTTGAATATAATTGATAACAATAGTTGGTACAACATTCACAGTTGTATGATGATAGAGTATGATTCCGACATGTAACAATGCGTCTTTGTACAACCAAACCTTGTGTCGACTGATGACTAACTCGCAAGTTAGTTAAATGTTGTTACTGTTATCGATCATCCCTGAATTTATGCGGGGGGATGGGTTTGTCAGACCTATAGCGCTATAATCTAAACAAGCGGCTTGATCAATGTTAATGATTGTACTGTGTCTTTTTGTTACAGTCAAATGATAGAATGATGATGTACTTGAATCACAAGTAAATATGAGTAAATGATAGTATAAAATGTTTAAACATGTTTCACCCCAAAAATAGTGAAAATAGGGAAAAGGGGCTATGTAAACTCACCTTAGCAAAATGTTAAGTCTCGTGAAATAGAATATGCGTTGCCCAACGATGCCAAGTATTACCGTATAATTAAGGTAATAAATATGTCTAAGTCTTTCTTGTTTACAAATATATTCTAGGGTTTCGAATTGGGGATAAATGTTCGTTTGATTAATAAATAATATGTTTAAATAAATAAGAGAAATTTGATAAATAAATAAACAAAAGTCTTTTTGTAAATTTCAAATTAAAGATGGTCACAAACTAAAGTTTTAAGTGTGAAAATAATTTTTATAAAATTATTTTCTTAGAAATAGAATATTAAATCTATTTATTACAAATTGTCAAAATATAACTTTAATATTTAAAAATATTAAAATTACAGAATTATTAATTTAAAAATTGTATTTCTGATATAAATAAATAGAAGTAATTTATATAAAATTTTGGTGTAAAAATATTGAAAAACGAATTTCTTATGATTTATTTATGATTAAAACTAAAAAAAATTGATTAAAATATTAAATAAATGATTTTTCAGAAATAAAAACCATTTCAGAAAAGTTTATTGTTATAAAAACTTAGAATAATTTTTATGGAAATTTACAAGATTGTTTTGATATTTTAATAGAATTTTATAAATATAATAGAATAAACTTGATTTAATTATTATATATATTAAATAAATAAATTTTTGAAAACTAAAAATTGTAAGTTAAACTTTTTCATCAGATTAATACAAAATAATTTTTTGTAGAATTTTTAAAAGTGTTTTAGTATTTAAAAATGAATTTTTAAAATACTAGTAATTATATTTAAAGTTGATTATTTAACAAAACAAAACACAAAAAAAAAATGTTGTTGCAGGGGCTCGAACCCGCGACCGTTGGGTAAGAAGGCAACAGCACAACCATCTGATCTAAATCAGATGGTTGTTCAGATGTGTGACAGAAATGATATTATACGCGTTTTGAAATGTTATCATCTTCCCCAATATAATACATAAGAACCCTAGATTTTAGATCAGATTAAACACGCGATCAAAACCTAATTAAAGATAGGGTTAATGTTAACAAAGTGCTGATTAACATAAGTAATCAAGGAATTGGATCATACCAAAACGCAAGCTTCCTATTTGTGAGTCAAACGTAAAGTCAACCTCTTCCAAAATTCACGAACACAGCGATCAGAATGAAAAAAAATAAGAGTGAGGGAAGGTTTATCGGTCCTATTAGGTGTCATTCGAAGTCTGAATTTATATTGCCATGCACGATTTGATTAAAAGGAAATGTTGACCAAGGTGTTGATGAATGCGCGTCAATCATGCTCTTTGTGAGCCGTAAATGAGCAATTGATGGGTTGAATGGATGCGAGATAATTAGGAAAACAAGTCAACAGCAATTAATTGATTTATAACTTTCCAGAATTATGCAAAATCAATGGTCAAAGATGGAGTTCTTGGTCAACCTGCTGCTGCTGTTGGTCGCGCAGAAGGAAAAGAAAAAAAAAGAAAATGGAAGGTTTTAAGTATATTAAGATCTGATAATATTCACAATAAAGGCCCCAACACAGATGGTGTATTCTTGTTGTGTTCATGGAAGTGCCCCGGTTCGAGCCTCAGCAGAGGCACCCCCCCTTTTTTTTAAAACAGCGAAGGAGGGGGGGGGGGGGGAAGGCTAGTGGGCCGGGTTTGGTGGGCTTAGAGGTTTGGGCTGGGATGATGGGCCAGAAAATGAAAGACAAAAATGGTTTGGGTTAGGTTATGTTGAGTTGTTGGATAGTAGGTTTGGTTACTAGTCTAATAAATATTGTTATTATTATTATTATTATTATTATTATTATTATTATTATTATTATTATTATTATTATTATTATTATAAAGTGGTAAAAAAAATGTAAAAGAAATATATATTATTTTTCAAATTCCTATAAGGAGTACATTTGGGTAAAGTGGTGATTTTAAAATACGTGATGTTACACAACGCCACCCGGTAAGTCCATAGCTAAATAAACACCTTTGGGCAAAGCAATGTGGGTACTAAAGCTACTAACATAAAGTGTGGGTGTCAACCAAGTAAGTTATTTCCATCACCATGTCTAATGCGCGCTAACGCGCTTAGAATTTACTAAATAAGAGAAAACTTGAGAAAAGGTGAAAATCTAAGTCCGGAAGGACTTAGAGGTTTTTAAACAAGTGAATGAGTTAAAACAATGGGTTGAATCAAAAGTATCACCATGGATGGCTAAACTCAGAATACAGGCGTTCACCCTTCCAGATTGCACGTGTTCGTTATTAAAATCTAGAACTTTGACGAGATCTCAAGGTGGTTCAGGCTAAACCTGAGGATTGTCCTATTAGTCTAAGAGTAGATCTTGTGATGGAGAGCAATCTTCTTGTAGGGGTTGAAGTAGGGATAAGAAGTAGGAGTGAGATAGAGAATAGCAAGTAAAAGTTGCAAGTAAAAGGAGCAAGTACTGATTAAAATCCTATGGTTATAGACTAGATTTTTTTTTTTCTAATAACCTAATTCCCTATAACCATGGCTCTGATACCAATCTGTAACACCCCAACCGATGGCGGAAACATCGGGATGTCACGTATTGATGATTGTTCAGTAGCTCATGATAATACATATGTTTAAATAATCCTTTATTACATTACAATATTGAATTACATTAAAGTCTACATCAAATAATCAAACAAAGCTTAAAACTTCAAATATCTCCTCATGCTAGCTCTAGACTTCATGCATCAGTATTTCCTGTTGAGTTTGGAAAAATGGGGGGGTCAACTAGAAGTTGGTGAGAATACATAATCCATGTTAAGCATATAGTTTAAGTATAAAAGTTTAGCAATTCGTATGTCTATCGTAAATTTAAGTCTACATGAATAGTATAATATGTTGACATAATCAAACCTCCGACTAGTTTAGGTCCATCCCGTCATCTACGGTTCACCTTAGTAATATGTTGAACGATAACAATCACCCACGTTACCTATGTAGGAGGTACACGTATCCGGGTGGGGTTGTCAATCCAATAGATCTATTATTGAGTATCGCCGGCTTGGCCATAGCTAATGATTATGTAAATGTTGAAACTCGTTGAAACTCGTTGAAACTGTTGACTAATTCATGAGGCAATAAAGTTTACTACTAGACATGCATGTTGAATTGCTTAAATAATTGTTGCAAGTATAAAGAATCGCATAAACATGGTTACGTAAACTCACCTTAGCAAAGTATTAAGTCTCGAGAAATAGAATATGTGTAGCCCCAAAGTTGCCAATTACAAGAGCTTATAATCAAAGCTTCAATTGTAGAAGTAATAGACTATAGAAGAAAGGTATGAGGGAAAGTTTAATCGGATTGAAACAATCGATTTAGAGGTGCAAAGTATAATGGGTCATAGGTGGGTTTTTATACTAGTTTTGGATTCAATTAGCCATTAAAATTGGTCAACACCATAAAGTAAGGTTTTATGATGAATTGACTATTTGACTAAGACTTTGACTGTTTGACTAAGACTTTGACTAGGACTTTGACTATTTGACTCAAGGCTTTATTTAAATAAAAAAAAAAATCTTGTATGTGAAAAAAAAAATTTAGAATCATATTATTATTATATTATTTATATACATTTATGTATGTATATAAGTTGTGAGTTAGGATAAATAAAGACTTAGGCACATTTGTATAATATTAATGATAAAGGTGTAATAATAAAATATATATATATATATATAAGGGTTTTTTTATGTATTAAAATTTTGGGGAAAATTTTGTGATGTTACAGTCTCCCCTACTTTTGGAAACTTCGTCCCGAAGTTTATTGAAAACACAGGGTTGAAGGTGATTGGGTAGAAATTAGGACAAGGGTGGTTTGGGAAGTTTCGAGTTAAGGCATGACATAAATTTATAGGTAATAGAATAAACTGTTTCGAATAATTTGGGTAAGAGTTTTGATATGTGTGAGTTTTAAGGGTTGGATTAGGTTCATCTGAAATAGCAAGGAGAATAAGAATCTTAAGTTTTAGGAGTCCTAAAAGGAATGAGTTGATGGACTATTGAAAGACTAAATGAACTACCAGATAACTAAGGTTTATAATTGGTCAACTACCGAAAACCTTGATAGAATTTCACACTACCTTAACGTATCTGTAAATTCATGATTACGTTCCGGACCGCAATCACCCATTTACCTTACATTAGGGTTTTGTGTCCTTCTATAACTCTAGACACACATGTAAAATAATATGATTAACCATGTATCCAAAAATGAGTCCAACTGTTGAGCAGGAAAAAGACTTCTACCAGTCAGTGAGTAGGAACCTCTACCGATTGTTGAGCAGGTATGATAGCCTCTACCAGTCGTTGAGCAGGTTGTAGGGCCTCTACCGACTGTTGAGCAGGCATGATGACCTCTACCAATCGTTGAGTAGGTTATTTTGTACTCTACTAACTGTTGAGCAAGTACTTCATCCTCTATCAGTTGTTTGATTAAGTGTACCAATTATTACACACATGAATTGCAAATTGATAATATGTACATGTAAGCAATCAAGTATCAAGTATAGCATACAAGTTGTAATAGAGTTGCCCTAGATAAGGTTAATGACTCTAGGTGTGTCTATAGTAAATAGTTTATATTCCATGAATTCTAGTTTCAAATGTTCAAATAAGGCAAATAGTCGAATCCTCATGTATAACTAAGGATTATGTTTGATGCAACACACAATCAAGTTTCAATAGTTTGGTTATCATGGGTAACTAGCTCATGTGTGAGAAGGTGAAGGATATGAATTTAGTTCTTGAGAGGATGATGAAAAATTCTTGAAGCAGAATCAAAGTTGTGAGAGATAGTGAATGTGAAGATAGTTGATAAAGAGTTTATTTTATAGTATGGAGATTATATGATTTGAGTAGGGTGTTGAATATTTAAAAAGTGGCTAAGATGGTAAGGTGAAGTGTGATTGTGAAATCCATGGATGGTTATGAAATGAGATTGATTTAAGCTGTAAAATTTTGAGATTTTTGAGCTTAGTTTAAGGAAGGTGAGTGTAATCATTTATTCATTAATTAAAACGAATAAACGAAAACGTTGACTTATCAAAACTTCTAGATTCTAATAACATAGTGAAGACATGCTTTAGCCTATAAGTGAACACTCATCCCGATAATTCCCAGGTAGGCATCCGGGTCCCTCGTCTGATTGGGATATATGCGCAATGCCAGTCCTAGACAGAAAACTCAGAATACAGGCGTTCACCCTTCCAGATTGCACGTGTTCGTTATTAAAATCTAGAACTTTGACGAGATCTCAAGGTGGTTCAGGCTAAACCTGAGGATTGTCCTATTAGTCTAAGAGTAGATCTTGTGATGGAGAGCAATCTTCTTGTAGGGGTTGAAGTAGGGATAAGAAGTAGGAGTGAGATAGAGAATAGCAAGTAAAAGGAGCAAGTACTGATTAAAATCCTATGGTTATAGACTAGATTATTTTTTTTTTCTAATAACCTAATTCCCTATAACCATGGCTCTGATACCAATCTGTAACACCCCAACCGATGGCGGAAACATCGGGATGTCACGTATTGATGATTGTTCAGTAGCTCATGATAATACATATGTTTAAATAATCCTTTATTACATTACAATATTGAATTACATTAAAGTCTACATCAAATAATCAAACAAAGCTTAAAACTTCAAATATCTCCTCATGCTAGCTCTAGACTTCATGCATCAGTATTTCCTGTTGAGTTTGGAAAAATGGGGGGGTCAACTAGAAGTTGGTGAGAATACATAATCCATGTTAAGCATATAGTTTAAGTATAAAAGTTTAGCAATTCGTATGTCTATCGTAAATTTAAGTCTACATGAATAGTATAATATGTTGACATAATCAAACCTCCGACTAGTTTAGGTCCATCCCGTCATCTACGGTTCACCTTAGTAATATGTTGAACGATAACAATCACCCACGTTACCTATGTAGGAGGTACACGTATCCGGGTGGGGTTGTCAATCCAATAGATCTATTATTGAGTATCGCCGGCTTGGCCATAGCTAATGATTATGTAAATGTTGAAACTCGTTGAAACTGTTGACTAATTCATGAGGCAATAAAGTTTACTACTAGACATGCATGTTGAATTGCTTAAATAATTGTTGCAAGTATAAAGAATCGCATAAACATGGTTACGTAAACTCACCTTAGCAAAGTATTAAGTCTCGAGAAATAGAATATGTGTAGCCCCAAAGTTGCCAATTACAAGAGCTTATAATCAAAGCTTCAATTGTAGAAGTAATAGACTATAGAAGAAAGGTATGAGGGAAAGTTTAATCGGATTGAAACAATCGATTTAGAGGTGCAAAGTATAATGGGTCATAGGTGGGTTTTTATACTAGTTTTGGATTCAATTAGCCATTAAAATTGGTCAACACCATAAAGTAAGGTTTTATGATGAATTGACTATTTGACTAAGACTTTGACTGTTTGACTAAGACTTTGACTAGGACTTTGACTATTTGACTCAAGGCTTTATTTAAATAAAAAAAAAATCTTGTATGTGAAAAAAAAAAATTTAGAATCATATTATTATTATTATTATTTATATACATTTATGTATGTATATAAGTTGTGAGTTAGGATAAATAAAGACTTAGGCACATTTGTATAATATTAATGATAAAGGTGTAATAATAAAATATATATATATATATATATATATATATATATATATATAAGGTTTTTTTATGTATTAAAATTTTGGGGAAAATTTTGCGATGTTAGAAGAACTATCCAAACACTTGAAGACATGTTGAGGGCGTGTATCATTGATTTTGGTGGCAGTTGGGATAATCATCTACCATTGGTGGAATTTTCTTATAACAACAGTTACCATGCTAGTATTGGGATGCCACCTTATGAGATGTTGTATGGGAGAAGGTGTAGAACTCCTATTTGTTGGGGTTCTATTAGACAGAAACAGTTGGGAAGTTTGGAAGTTGTGGAGGCAACAACTGAGAAACTAGATAAGATTAAAGCCTTTATGAAAGCAGCTCAAGATAGACATAAGGCCTATGTAGATAAATGACGAAGACCGATTGAATTTGAGGTTGGTGATAGAGTGTTGTTGAAAGTTTCTCTGTGGAAGGGTATCATACATTTCCGTAAGCGAGGAAAGTTAAGTCCAAGATTCATTGGACCTTTCAAGATAGTAGCTCGTGTGGGTGCAGTTGCTTATAGGTTGGAGTTGCCTGATGAACTTAGTGTGTAACAACCGGCAAAAATAAGGTAATTCCGTACAAATTAATTAATATATGATTAACGTAATTAAATGCCATTATGTGTGATTTAATTATCAAGGCCTTAGGAGATAGCAATTTCCAAATAGTGCATAGGAATGCATACGTTTAATGGTAAAACATGATTGGATCATGTGCGAATAAGCTATCCGGTATGGACGTTGGCAGTTACCCGGTAATAATTAAATAAACGAAAAGGATCCCGGACACCCAGGATATAAAATAAAGGGTATTTTCACAAAATATAATGAGTTTTGGGAACTCCAAAACCATAAGTGGAAACGTCTTATACAAATCTCCCGGTAACGAATAAAGTGCGCGTACCGCACCCGATACGCGCATAACTCATAATTTCACCCGGTAAAAGCCTAAATAACCAATCAACGCTTAAATTAAGCTATATTTAAGGGTTATTAAAGGTATTTTTAATGTCCGAATAACGCGCGGTTAAAACCCGAAAAATACCCGAACGACACCCGAACGACGGGGGATTAAACATAACAAATATTGGGTAAATGTTTGAAGTTGTGGACCCCACCTAGACCCACACATGGGCCGGCCTAAAGGGGCCATAATATAACCATGCAAGTGGTCTTAATAATAATCACCTACTAACCTAGAAAGATAAGCATGCATGGACAAAAAAAGGAGTAAGTACACAAAGCATGCAATAATATTGCTTTTGTGTAAGAACTTGCGGCCCTATGGCCAAGAAAATCCAAGACACATAGCTTCCATGTTATCACCTAAACATACACACTTGAGTACCTAATCTAGTAGTATAATCTCAAGCATGATCTTGGAAGGATTATAAGGGATAGTCTAGAGATTACTTAACCATTTTAACACACAAAATCTCTCCTATTCTCTCTCTAATCCACGGCACACACACAAGAGAATAATCCATTTGAAGATCACCAAGTACAAGCATGCATATCCTACTAGATTATATCTAAGATTGTGTGATATCTTAGCAAATCATAACCTCCTCTTCCTCCTTATATCTCACGGCCAAACACCCTATTAATATCCATCCAAGAATCAATTTTTGTACAACACAATCTCTTGAATCTTTGATAAGATCACATGCAATCTAGGAAAGATATTGGAAGGATATTATAAAGCAACATGTGTTAGAGACTTAAACATTCAAGTTTTCTTCTCTTTCTCTTCCTTGTAGCCGTGGGCTTCTTCTCACCCACACACATTCTCCTTTCAAGTTTATACATCTCCAAAACACTCAAAACATCCATCCATCAAAACCCCTATTGTGTGTTTCAAGAGCTTGGAGCTAAACCACTTGGAAGAACACACTAAACCCCTCTCAAATCCAAGGTGTTTGTCTTCCCTAGCCTTGTGCTAGTAGTAAGCATTCTTAATCTTGTTTTTGATTGTTATTATTCATGTATGTGTTCCTAGTAGCAAGTTGTACATGAAGGGTTTAAAAAGTGGTTTTGAACATAATCTTTAATAGGTTTTACATGTGTAAAATGGAGGATTAAAGATATGAAAATAAACCATGGATTTGTTGATGATGATGTATTAGTCTTGAAAATATATAAAGTTTACATGTAAGACTAAGTAGGATGATGTTTTGGTTAAAATTATGGAATGAACTTGAATATGTTAAAAGTAACTTTAAATCATCTTATTATGATCATCTAAGTTATAATATGTGGTAAAACATGTTAGAAGTTCATAAATGAAGAAAATGGAAAATCTAAGTTAGCTTACTTAGATGAATGATATTTTGATACAATGGACAAATACATAAAACACACATATAATTAGTCTTCCATATGAAATACAAGACTAACATAAGTGTTTTGATACAAAAATAACTTACCAATAAAAAGTTGAATCTTCAAAGTTTACTATTTTGAGTGAAAAATGTTAACTTTGAAAGTTAGAATGGAAAAATGCAACTTTTGGAAGTTAAGGGACTAAAGTTGTAACTTTGAAAGTTAGAGGACTAAAATGGATATTTTAGAAACTATTAGTCCAAAAATACAAGTATGGAAAGTTTGGTGTCAAAAACGTAAGTAATAAAGTCTAAGGATGATTTTTGTAAATACTAGTAGAAATACTTGGGTATTTTGTATAAAAGTGTATTTTTGAAAGTTATAAAAATACAAAGGGTTTTAAAATAAGGATTTTTATAAAATAGAGATTTTATAAAAATGTTAAGCAAACTTGAGAAACTTATACAAAAATGAATACTTTTATATAAATGGGAATATAAAAGTATTGGAAGCATTTTTGTATCTAAGTTAACAAGTTGGGCTAAAATACAAACCTTCCAAGTAACATGGGTTGGAAATATGGATAATATTTCTATAAAACACATGTTGGGAAAAACTTGGAAAAAGTAACTAATCGAGTTAAGATATCAAACTAAGACGCGTTAACGAACCGTACACGGACGAATCATGAGAAAAATGCCATTGCGGCGAGATAAGAAAAATATATATTTTAAGAAGTAAAATATATATATATACATTATGGGTGAAAACTAATAAACACTTTCCTAAGTGTTAAGGAATTATTCGTGGGAGAAACACATGACATAAACAAATAAGACGTTAAACAAACGTATATACTTAACAAGAAAAATTACACATTTATATATATGTACGCTCGTCTCGGCAAAATTCTAGTATATCTACTTAATGGGAAAGTAGATATGTGGGAAGGAAAACGAGACGAGTAGACGAGGATATATACATGTGTATGCCGTACCAACAAGAACCTAGTATACTTATTTGAATGGGAAAATAAATATACGGTATGGTGAGTTGAATCGGGTGTTAAGAATATACAATCGAACGACAAGATCTTAGCATATTTGTTTAAATGGGAAAAACAAATGTGTGGCAAAGTGAGTCGGGTCGAACGTTGAAATATATATTATATCGAGCGATGCGATCTTAAGTATAATTATTTAAATGGGAAAATAATTATATGTTAAGTGAAGTCGAGTCGATGATAATAAGATACAAGTTAAGGAAATATTAACAAGAGTAATATATAACTTGTAACACAAAGGGTAATGTAACGCCAACGAAACCTAGGATACGCGCTTAATTAAACGGGATTTGGAATAACTTATGGTCGGGAGTTGGGTGTACAGCTTGCCAAGGCACATGCACTATAGGAATAGTGACTTATACGTCTAGGACGTTTGTAGGTGCGAGACCCTCTATGCTATCTACCTAGTGAGCCAGACAGTGTTCAGGTGAGTTTCACGGCCCCATTTTACTGTTTTAACTGGGGGAAAGATATGTTTGTCAAACGTTGTCACATGTTGAAATATTTTCAAAGGTTAAAATGTGATAAGTGGTATGATGAGTACTTGAGTAGTGATCGCCACTCGGGGTTGAGTCCTCTCTTCCGTAATCATTAATTCAGGGAAATGAAACCGAAAGAATATTTGGATAGTACTATTGGTGCCTGACAAGGCCCACCCCTAATCGATAGCGTCGATTATGCATTAGGTTATGCCTGGGGTGCATATATTCTGAACTTAAGTCGTGGGAAACCGAGTAACGACTTGGAGCGGGGCATTATTATCAGTCTTGGTTTGGTTATGGGGCTCAAGGGATTGCTCATCATTATAGTTTGTAGGAGCTAGCTACTCCTTGCAAAGGCCACAAGTTGTGCAGGTTTCGCACATGTTGTAAAAACGGAATATCGATCGACAAGATCCTAGTATAATTACTTAATGGGAAAGTAATTATACGGTAAAGTGAGTCGAGTCGATGGTTGTGAAAATGTTATTGTTATGTAACTAAAACCTGTGAACTCACCAATATTTTATATATTGACGTCTTTTTAAACATATCTTTCAGGTAACTAAGTGCTGAATAGATATGGGGCTAGTGCGGTGGAATTCGGAATGTCGGATACTGGTCGGGATTTCATTCACTGTTACCTTCGGATTGGAACATAAACGGAAATACCCACATTGAAACTTAATGCTCATCGTTTTAAGTAATGCCTTGTGCAATATTGTAACGAGATACTCATTTCCGACATTCTAATAAATTGATCTTTTCTAATTAAATACAGTTTGTGTTAATCTTGACTTTGATATGCTTTCGAGCGTTGCGCCACGTGTTTCCGCCATTGGCGTGGTGTGACATAGTGGCATCCACCCTACATTTCATGTATCTCATATCAAAAAGTGTTTAGCAGACGAGGGGGCTCATGTGCCTTTGAATGACATAGAAGTTGATGAACAGTTGAATTACATTGAGGAGCCTGTCGCTATAATTGATCGGAAAGAGAAGCAATTAAGGAATAAAGTTATTAAACAAGTAAAAGTTCAATGGAGGCATAGGAAAGGTTCCGAAGCTACATGGGAATCCGAGGATGATATGATGAGACTATATCCTCAGTTGTGTTCGAGACTCAAGGATTCGAGGACGAATCCTAATGTGAGGGGGAAAGACTTGTAACGCCCCAAATTAAAAGTCATCATTGTACCCCATGTATAAATGTAACAAGAATGGTTTTGAGGGACCTATGTTGCTAATTACAAGAAGTTAATTAGTTTCTAGAAGTTAATTAGTGTCTATGAATGAAGAACCCGATGGCTTCTGTCCACTCTTTATAGCAACGCTTTCAGAAACTCAAAAGCTTGAAACGGCGAACAATCATGAGGGCAATAAAGATAGGTCGTTTTAACTCTTGTTTGGTATTATATGGATTCAAATGCATGAGTATCATCTTCCGCAAACTATCTAGTGTCGTTGTTCTGCGAAGTATTGAATTGAGGATTGCCGTCAAGCTTCGATCGCCTCATCGGTATGTGTCCTTGTCTGTCTTCAATAGGATAGGATATGTGCTAGATTTTGAGAGTTTACATCTGTTATAGGTTGTCGAAAGCAGGTGTAGCAGGCTTAAGAAGCAACCGAACGAATTGAGCATCCGACTAAGTTTTGGTGAAGGAAGAGATCTACATTCTGGTTCTTGTTGTACCATTTCTAAGCGTGCGATACTCTACCAGGTACTCTTTTCGATCATGAGTTCTTGGTTTAAATGCCGGTACCGACGTTTGTCGAAACCAGGTCACGAGTTTAAAGCGGTGTTCGTATGCGACCACATATAGGTATATGCATACAAATGCATGAGTGTGTGTGTGTGATATATGCGACTAACACAGGTTGCGTGTATATTTTATATGCAAGTGGTTGTGCTTGAATATGAAAGTAAAAGGATTTATATAAATGTAAAGGAATGTGTGTGTTATACATTCTGTTTGTATGGATGCAATTATAGAAAATGCATGCAAAATATATTTTTCTACGTGGTTTTATGAAATGGTGTAATATACATCAATACATATTTTTACATACAAATGAATTTATATGATTATAAGGTGGCGAGAACTTATAGTTATATTATGCTCGACTCGCTCATCTCGTTTAGGATTTTATTAGGTGGGAGGCTAGAAACTGATGCTTTTAATTAATTATATATATTAGGCTATTAAGCTCGTGCTCGGAATCGTATGTTTTAAAGGGAACGAAGGCTACTTAAAGCATTACGTTAAGGTGAGTTCCACTCGCCCTCTCTTTTAAACGTTTTCAATCTTTTAGGGCTGTTATATGTGCCAAATATTATTATTAAATGAAACCATATTTATTTATATCTATCTAAACAAATAAATATAATGATAACGAATAATATGTGTTGAACGACTTTAATGTTTTTAGTGGTTATGTCAAATGGTCGAGTTAACTTATGGAGGATGTCTTTGATTAGGGATATGTAAACCTAGTCTTGGCGAATTCGTAAGGAGCCCTATTTATGAGACTAGGGATATGGAAACCTAATCTCACACTAGGGATATGGACACCTAGTGTAGGCAATTAATATTTAATGAAGTCCCTAACAGTTCGGTACATTATTGGGCATAACGATGAATGATGGACCTTAGAGACCATGCGCATCCACCACGTATGCATGCTGATTTGTATATTTCTAATCTATGTCATGAAATATTATAGATATGATAAACGTACCATTAATTATTTTATAAAAATAGAACTCACTCAGCCTTGCTGACTTTTGCACGTAGATCAGATTGATTTTCAGGTTTGGATGGTGCCTATGGATCTCTTGGCTTGTTTACAAAGTACCCGTACCTCAAAGACTAGCATTCTTGATTATGAATTTTACTTTTGAACTAGATGTGTTTCGTTGGGTGTTTTATTTTGAATGGTTATATACTCTATAATTTTCCGCTGCGTTATTCTAAGGAATTTACAGTACTTGAACTGTTATGCTAATGAATGACCAACTGTAGGACCTCTCTCGAGTTTGGGGTCTTACATTTCGGCTTTGAATTGGAGTTGGAAAAGGTCGCTATAGGCTTCTTGGGAGTTGACTAATCTTGACAACTTTGTTGGTTTGTTTGGCTCAGTGGTGCTGTCGGAGTCGAGGGATCGGTGAGCTTGGATCGGGGAGGCGTCAGGTTTTTTTAGTGTGGGGGCTGTTAAAAGATCACCTTTAAAAGATATTGATTTTAGTAGCACTTATGTTGTGGAATGGTTACCTCTCAAATGTAATGTTTTTGCTTGGCATGCAGAGATGTGCAGGATTCCGATTGCTGTCGCGTTTAAGAAAAGGAACATAACATAATGGACTCGACTTGCCCTTTTGTGGTGACTAGGAGGAAAGAGTTGATCACTTGTTTACTTCCTGCTTTGTGGCTTCCATATTGTGGCAATTTGTTAGTTCGTGGTGTCGCATTCAAAGTTTCTTTGCCTTCTCATTTAGATATCTCTTGGAGTCACATAATTTCATGGGGTTAGAGGAACTGGAAAAAGAGGTGGTTCATGGTATAATCATTCTAGTTTGTTGGTGCATTTGGTGAGCAAGAAATGGTTTAAAATTTTCTAACAAGCCGTTCCGTATTGAAGATATCATTGGTGAGGTGAAGTCATTGGGGGGTTTTTGTGGTATAGAAGTAGATCTAAAAACAAGTCTTTATCTTGGGGAAATCGGTGTAAATTTGTAATTATGTAGTTGCTTTTTGTTCCGCCGCTCTGTCTCGGGACTTTGGCTCATTTGTTGATTTTAATGAAGTTTGTCTCTGAAAAGAAAAAAAAAAAACCTATAGTGTCACCTTGTATCTCCTCCTTAGGCCAAAAGGGGTGCTACTAGAATTTTTTTTTTCCTTAACTGATTTTAACCAATCCTGCTTTGCCACATCACTTTACTGATTTACTTCACTGAAACACCTTTTTGTAGGTAACACTCCACTGATTCTTTTATTTATTTTTTTTATAATTTCATTAAACCTATTATTATTATTATTATTATTATCATTATTATTATTATTATTATTATTATTATTATTATTATTATTTCACACGGTTTAAAATTAATTACCATACTATTTCAACCGTCTCAACCTCACGGTCAGAATTCCGTATGGAAACCGTTCAATTGAATTGAATGGCATTGATACCGTTCCACCAAACCGTTCGAAAGTTTTTATATATAAACTTAGCATACGGTTGGGTTAAAACACACTTTTACCACCGTTTATACAAAGAAACACACACGAAGATGACTCGTTGGAACACCGAAGAAGAGATTGCATTGGTGATATGCTACCAAGACGCCTCGAACGACCCGACACTTCAACAATGTCGTTCGCAGGTTTTTTGGGTACGTGTACTGGCCGATTTCAACCGCCAAGTTGGCACCAATGATCGCACAACCGTCAGTCTGCAGCGGAAGTGGACCGATCTCACCAATAAGTGTGATCGGTGGACCAACATGTACCTAAACACGTTGAGGGAGGAGCCGGGCATTGACCCGGAGTTGGCTATCGAGCTCACGCATGTGGAGTATGCGGCTCGATACGATAGCAGCTTTGACCATGTCGAGGCATGGCAACTGTTGCGCCAACTCTAGGTTTTTTTTATTTCTTTTAATGTATTTTATTTTTAGTTTTTTATGTTTAATAGTTATGAATTTTAGTTTTTTATGTTTTTTTATCTTTAATGTTCCTATTAAACAAACCGTTTAAAAAAAAGGTAGAGATATACATAAAACAAATGGTAAAAATAAAAGAAATCATAAAAAAGGTAATTAAAAAAGTCAAAAATAAAAGAAATCAACGGTACCAGCACGGTAAACAGCACCAGCAAAGCGGTCCACGGGACCACTACCAGCGTGTATGACGGCGGTAATACCGTGTTGATAGTTGGTACCCGTGACCAATTCAGATGGCGCCCCGTTCCCCTTATAAGGTATAAGGAGGAACTTGCATTCCGAAACAATCATCCACAAAATTAATCCATTCTCCTCCTAATTCTTCCTAGATTTCTCTCTTAATTTCTATACGGTCCACATCAAAGAAATTATTTTATAGTATTAAAATAGTATTAAGTATTTTATTCAGTTACACTACTAGGAGGAAAAGAATATATTGGTTGATAAACCCAACATTACCAATCACAAACCAGTCAAATGTAAATGAAATTAATTTTATTTGAAATATCACACAACCCTCTTATCCACTCGATTTGAACACCTTTAATCACTATATGACATGAGATGAAGAATGTCGACCAAACTACTCGAATATATTTATGATTGATGTTTGAGAAAAAGGAAATGACTTATTGATTGGATATACGTGTTTTAATTCATATTTATATTAAGACCCAATGTAGTGGGGGCGTCACTTGGCGCTATATTGAAAAACAAAGCCCTCCACACCGTTATGGGGGGCTTTATATTGCAAAAATCACTTCGGGCTTTATATATATAACGCCACAACCCAAAGTGCCTTTTATTTCTCCATGCTGACTTAACTGCCACATGGACCAATTAAAAACAGAAGCTTTATAAATAAAGCCCGTACTTCTTATAGAAAATTTGAATTGACAAGTTGGTGGAACCATGTTTGTTGACCCATTCTCGTTGACGAAAATATCTTTGTATATTGGCGGGCTTTGGAGTATTACCGGCCCCACCACCGGTTACGTTGCAAGATTTCATTGGTTGCACATTGTATCACGCAAAGCATAAACTTTGTCTTATAAACCATATCACTATACCAACCGAACCTACCGACATTAATTTAGGGGCTATTTAGTTAATTAAAGGACTGTTTAGTTGATTAAGTGTTTAGTCATTAAGAGGTCTGAATAGTTAAGAAGCTCTGAATGATTAAGTGTTAAATGGTTCAGCTATTTATCAAGTGTTAATGATTAAGCTCTTAACCATTCCATTCAGAACTTTTTTTTAGGTTGAAATAAACAGTTTGAATGCTAAACCATTTAGAGCTGAATGGTTCAGAGCCTCATTAAGAGTATACCAAACAGGTCCTAAGTGCTCAATGGTTAAGATATCTGAATGGTTAAGATATCTGAATGGTTAAGAGGTCTGAATGGTTAAGTACTGAATCATTAGTTAGATCTCTTAATGGTTAATTTTGTTGTCCCACATTGGTAGGAGAGCCTCATTAAGATTCAGCCTAGCTCAGTGCTTAATGGTTCAGCAACATCCCAAATCTTAATGGTTCAGCCCAGTGTTGTAAAAGTCGGCCTACTCGGCCTTGTACTCGGCGACTACTCGGACCTTGGAACCCCCCCGAGGCGACTTTCTCCTACTCGGCCAAACTAGTCAGCGGCGGCCAACTCGGCCCTGTACTCGGGCTACTCGGCCAACTCGGCTTTGTACTCGGCCAACTCGGCCCTGTACTCAGTGGTCAAAATCAGTCATCTTCATCCTACTCAGCCCTATACTCGGCCTACTCGGCCTTGTACTCGGAAAAAATTGAATTTTAAACATGTATCTTTAAAAAAACATGCGTATTTGACATGACTTATGCTTATTTTGATACATATATTATATCCAATAAATAATTTTCTTTATATTTACCATATCCGAGTACTCCCCGAGTACTCCGAGTACACCCAACTCCCCAGTCAGCCGACTAGGGGCCGCCTAGCAACTCTTGCAACATTGGTTCAGCTTTAACCATTCCATTCAGAAGCTGAAATAAACATGCTGAATGCTGAATCATTCAGCGCTAAATGGTTAAGAGCCTCATTAAGAGGCTTACCAAACAGCCTCTTAGTTTATAAATCTATAAACCAACCGAACCTACCAACATTTAGTTTATAAATCTTACAACATTAAGATTTTCTAACAGGAATACAAAAGGGTCTCTCGTCTATAGGAGAAGTTTTGGACTAGAACAGAATTCCAGATTTCTGAAATATAGATGTATTTTCTTTCAAGGGATTTCCAAAAAGGTGGGTCCAGTTCCCAGTCTAACTGGCCGGTCCAATAAAGTCCATAAAGACATGCTTATAACTAGAAATCGAGTTAAAAATCTATGATTGACCAGGACGAGGATACGACAATGCAAGTGCAAAAAGGTTAAAAATATTGAGTTTGTTTGAAAGAATTATACACTATACTATGACAACAAAAAGTAGATACAAATATCAGGTTTTAATGTTAAGCATGAGATCAATATCATGTAATTACATGAGGAGGTTTCATCATAAGAAATACGTAGAGGTCGTGTTACACACACATTTTTGTTTGCCTGTGAATGTTTCAAGATGAGTAAGTCAAATTATGTTATAATGATCACTATAACGAATGTTGGGACCGTGTGATATGACAACTGTTTTGACCTAAAGGAAAACTTAATTGGATGTTATCACAAAATGATCAGTAATCACGGTTAACGGTTGTTAGTTTCTAACATGGGCCAAGAAGATAAATTTTGTATACACAAGTTTATAAACTGGGCTTAGTAGCAAGTAGCCGCCTAGAATGCCTAAATTTGGGCTTTAAACGTATAGTTAAGCCCATACATATCTTTCATTGCTTCTTATATCATCATCTCGGTCAAGTAAAGGTGTTGTGTTCAAAATAATTTACGATCAAACACGATTTTTTATTCTGTGCAGTAATAGAGTTACATCGGTCAAGTAAAGGTGATTTGTTTTGTATTTACTAAAAGATCAAGTGTAATAGTGAATGGTTTGGTCTACTTAGGCTTGGAGTTAAAAATACACCTTTTTAAAAAAATAACCTTGCAAAACTAAACTGATGAGCAGTTCGATGGTTTCATTGGTTTAAATCGCACAATGACCAGACCTAATTGGTGAAGGCAAACTTTTTGAAAATGAGTACATATATGATATATCTCATGATTGATCGATCTATTATGGTGAAGCCAGGAATCGTCGATTCCCATGTCTAGAGAAACTTTGTGATATGAAAGTTATATATATTGATAGTGTTTAGTCAAAATACTATTGGGATATATATTTTGTTAAGTGGAATGTCACAAAGACAAATAACTCAACTAAGAACTAGACAATAATGAATAAAACCATAACCTACTTTCCGATGATGACATTTGGGAGACACGCTAGATTTATCCTAGAAATGACTCATTCGAGGGATTCAAATGAAGAAGTACCATTGAGCGGGTATGATTATTGTAACAAAAGTTACCTGTCAGACACTATCAATCACATAAGGGGAATCGTATCACCTATCTTATATAACAATGATTTAGACTTAAGAAAGTCTGGTTATGAAAAACATCCATTGAACGGGTCTTGTTACAGTTACATTAACAAAAGTTACTTGTCACAATAGTAATGTGAATTAATCTTCTATTAACACCATCCATTGAAAAAAAAAAACAACAACATGTGATATTGCCATTATCTAACACCAACAATACATCTTGCTTCTTTATTGGATGAATTAGAACGCTAAACATATATTTTCCATCATTCCACATAAAATACAAGAGAAAACACACAAGGGAAGAGGGACACTTAATTTTTTCTTATCTGCAAATGATAAGCATAATGCAAATTCATTTCTTTTTGTTGTGCTGTCCTTGGACTTCTCCGGTTTTGTAGTTTGGCAGCGGAATTTCACCTGCCTCAATAGCATTCACATCATGGACAAGGTTTTGGTAGTGAACCTTCACTTCCTCCACAGTCTTACCTATGATTTTAGCGATCTTTTGAAATCGATCAGGGTCGTTATTGTACCTAACTAACGAGTTCTCGAACAACTTGTTTTGTTCCCACGTCCAGACGTTAGAACTTGAAGCCATTTCTTCAGTTAATGCAGAGAATTGAAGCTAAAACACACAAGGTATTTATTTATTTAAGATGATAAAATATGTTGAAAAGGATGTGTGCTTTTTGCCTATATTTATAGAAAAATCGAGTTTCATATGAATAATGCATGATGATCAGTGGTGTTCAACAAATCATTTTGTAACGGTTTAAGAGTGTTGGATTCTTCCGAAAAAGCAGTGGAAAAGGCCTTGTGACTCGCTAGGTTTAAGGGAAAAGAAATAGATTGAGTGGCTGAGTCAAATTTGATTGTAAGGTAAAAACAACTATTGTTAATCAGTGGGCCGGCTCCATATACTCTTATTTGGCAAAAACGAGGCTGAATCACACTTGCCATGCAGTGGCTCCAATTTGCCATATAGTCACGGGTATGCAACATGTTGAAGAATTCTATAAAATTCTTGCATGTACATAGATATAGGTGAAGGGGTCATCAACTGAACCGTTAATTGAAAAATGAAATGCAAATCGATAAAATAGAGCCAAATTTACCGAAAATTAGCTATCGTTTTTTTACACTTGGCTAACTGAACTGAACTGAACCGAACCATTTATTTTCTCATATGTTTCTAGCTTTTATACATATATATTTAGCATAAGCTCCCTGTATTATACATAAAAAAATTGTCGGTGTAGTTGAGAAAATCATTGAAGGATAATGTTGGGGTCTCAAGGTATAAATTTTTTCAAGTCATTGCTCTAGCACTAAGCTATGGTTTTTTTTTTCTTAATTCCCCCTTCACTATTAAGACATTGGGTCACTTTACAACAATCAGTATAACATATTTGATCATTAGCCCAGTTTTTTTTTTATCTTGCTCGATCCCCAAAATTTTTTTAGGGTTCTCAAAGATGGCTCTGATACAATATTTCAAATAATTACTGGTTAATTTTTTTTATACATAAATATACATGATTTATCAATATTTTTGGTTGTATAGTATGTTTATCAATGCAAATAATCTTTCAGTAGAATTAGGGGCGTTTAAGGTCCGGTTAAGCCTGTTTTGACAAAAAAAAAAAAAAAAAAAAAAAATGGTACCAACTGGCAACTACAGTTTTAGAAAATTCAAATTGAACCCAATGGGTTGGTTGGGTCGGCCCGGCCGAAGCGACGATTGTCACAGTTTTACAGTTTGCTGGTTTGGTTTTGCCAGTTTTGCGGCATTGACAAAGAATATTTTTATGTTAAAGCATAAACTTGTATTGTTGCTACAACAAATATGTGTCCGGAGAGGGTCTGAACGTTCCAAGGTCGTCAAGCTTCTGACCTCGTCTGCTGGGTTAGACCAGCAGCATGGAAGAACTCGTCAGAAGGGGTAAAAGGGTTAAAGGGTTTCGGTTCACCAAACGTAAGTCGTGGTGTCCCTCTACGTTGTAAACGTAGATGGGAGGTTCAAGAGTTTTGATATTTTAGTTGTTATGATTCTGATTTGGGATCAACCCAAAGTCAGAATGTTGTTATTATTGGTTAACTTAAGAAGAGATAAAGAATAAGAGTATGATGTTGAAGAAAAGAACTCTTGATCCCAAGTTACAACTAGGGACCAACCACGTAAGCCTGATGAAGGCTGAGACTTGCGAGTAACAGAGCGCGATTCCGCATGTAGTGGCTGTTGGAGCCGGCTTGGATGTGGAATCAGCATGGTTGTAGATTGTTAAGAATGCATATCAGCAGCTCAAAGGCTTCAAGGCTTCAGCCTGCTGCTGTTGAAAGTCTTATTAGAGAGAATAACTCTAGAGAGAGTTTTAGAGAGAGAGAGAGAGAGAGAGTGAGAGAGGTCTTGTACTCAGACCAATCTGAGTTGTTTGTGTGGTTTGCCCCTCTATTTATAGAGGGGGGATGGGTTAAACCCTAATGGGCTTCCTTGTTGGGCTTGGGCTTGACCCAATATTATATTTAATGATTTTGGCTTACTTGGGCTATTAGGCTTGGCCCAATTGAGTACCCTACATCATCAGCCCCCCCAGTCTAGTTTAATGTATATATGCATGTACATTACACTAGACTCAAACTATTCATTATCTTTGCGCTTTTTTCCAACCTTTGTTATTTGTAGATACCTTCGTGTAAGTGGGATAAATATCAACAAACAAACCTTAGCATAATGAGTTTTGGAATGTGTTAGGGTTTAAACCGATAAAATTTGAAACTTGTTTAAGTTGATGATCTTGAAAGCTTATTAGGGGGTTTAAGCTGATAAGCCCTTAGTTTGGTGGAAGCAGCTGACGAGCTTGAAAGCTTATTGGCATTGAAGCTGATAGGCCCTTAGTTTGGTGGAAGCAGCTGATGAGCTTGAAAGCTTATAAGGATTTAAGTTGATAAGCTTTGCAGCTTGCTAAGCCCTTATTTGAATGGAAGCTATGGAGCTGGATATTTCTCCATTACTTGCTTCTTTCCTTGTTAGCTTGTATTAGCTTCAGCATATCGGCTATTGACCTTTTAAGTTTTCGCCTTTTGAGCTTAATTTTCTAAGCTTGTTGGTTGTATTGGCGCAGTTATCTCGAGTTGTGTGATTAAAACCATCTATATCCCACATGTATGCTCCTTTGGACGATATTCCCATAATTTTGTAAAATATTTTTTGGAAATATCTTTGTTTTGGGCACAAGCCTTTAGAAGATGGTTCATTTATCAAATGACTATGGCAGTTTAAATGCTTGTAAGTATCAACAAAGTAGCTAAGTATCACTAAATGATTGTATCTAGGTGCACTTACAGAGGTTTTTAGCAAGTCACGTTTTTGAACAAATGTTGGGAAGTTAATCCGATATATAGTGGATTATTATATTGACCGAATGGTCGATTTCTGAGCAAGATAGCAAATGAGTTTCATATGACAGAAGGAAAGTTGCATGTGTATGAAGGAAGGCCTCTTGCACATGAAGGTGAAGCACATTGCCTTGAAGGCTGACTTGATATGACCTGACTTGATAAAAAGCTTGTACGCGTTCTAAACTTTGAAGGCTTTAAGCAAAGTTATTGTTTTTGTTGACTAAAGCCTATAGATTTCATCCTTTAAGCTTATGGATGAAATCCATTACTAGCATAATTTTTGTGCTATCAAGGTTTTGTGATAAATTCTTTCTTATGGTACAAACGATGGAATCAAGTAGACGGAAGCAAACAAGGTTAAATAGCGGATTTCTTTGTTTACGAACGTTCGCTTTTTATTCTCATTCAGGAACCTTGTTCATAAGACGTTGAGTGTGTGACCTTGCTAGCGAGCTTCTTTGATGCGAAACTTGACGTATGACTTATGCTTGTAAGCTTCTTTTGTTTGGAGATTGATATGAGCTTCCTTTGCTCAAAGCTTGATATATAGAGCATGTCTATAAGCTTCGTTCGTATGAAGTTGAGCTTCTTTTGTTGACATGACTAAGTGTCCAAATCTATTGATTTGTTTCTTTTTGCATTAGTTGCAACAATATTTCTTTGTGATAATGGACGATGTTCGACACGAGAACGTTTAGCACCATTTTGGTAAAGTATCAATCGTTGTGTTGTTTGGGAAACCTTGTAGGGTTCCATTTGGTGTTAGCCTTGTATGGCTAGAATATTAACATGTGGTTGTGGTATTATGAACCTTTCAAGCCGTTGGGCTTGACATGTTATGATTGTCGATCATGGCCTTTTATGTTAGCTTTCATATATTTTGTTGTATGTATGGCCTTGTGAGATTGTTTCACTTTTGAATTGTACCTTGTTGTATTTTTGTGATCGTGTTTGGATGCTTGCATGTTTGCATGTTTGGATGCTTGCATGTTTGGATGTTTTGTCTTTGTATTTGTTGGGAAATGTTTTACCGGTAGCACCTTCAAAGGTTGAATGCTGCAGTCATTCATCCTTAAGGTAGTCTAGGCAAACATGTCACCATCTATCCTATATACACTTACATAAGTGTTTTAATATGTTTTCGTAAGTTTGTTTTCTAAACTTAAGGAACGTTTGGTGTAGGTTGTTCAAGCCTGTCAATGAGATTTATAAAAGTGTTTTTTGTTTATCTCATGGAGTTGGATTGATTTAGGAACTCACCCCTTATATAGGTCCGTTTATCCCTCGAACCTATTGAGCGAAATGGCCTGGGAGCTCATCCCCTTACATGGCCCTTGCCATGGAGTTTCTTGCTAGGTTCTCAACCTGGTTATAGGATAGAAAGACAAATCTTGATGGAAAATGCTATGATTCATTCATTTCATGATAACTAAATGTTTACACAAAGAAGTGGTAGAAATCTCTTGGCCGTTTGTGGTTACGTTGAACCTTTTAAGGTGATTGTCATCCCAATGTCTTGGTCCTTTCTTTCCTTCTTGGTTGATTGAGCTTGTAGGAATCACCGTTGTGAGTTTCGAGCACAATGTGTCGTCCTTCCTATTTTGGACCAAGCTTTCCAAGGTTTTGTTTTTGTGACATGTAAGCTGTCTTTTAGGAAGACACTCATGTGTTGTAGTAAAGTTCTTTGGCAAGGTGTTGGTGTTTTAACAAATCTACTTTGGTTGCTAAGTAGCTTGCTTTGTTATTTTGCCAACAACTTCAACGCCTTAGCATTGCGGTTTGATTCGTCCTTAATCTTCTTTTATGTATAGCAGGATGCTTCAATGCTTCTACGTTTCTAGTTTTATGCTTCTATGGGGCTTGATCCTTTTTACTACGGCTATTTCGTAGCCTTGCTTCTCAGGTTGGTTTGGGTTAGCTTGTCTTGACTTTGTAGTCTTTGTAGTTGCTAAATCTCCAGAGATGGTTGAAGGCTTAGAAGCTTCAAAATTTGTATTCATGTTTAGCTTAGGTAACATTCTTTTGATGGAGATTTTTTTGGGCAAGCGTTTGCGCTTAGTGTGAGTGAGAAGCATTGATGTTTTAGCAAGAGCTTCGACGATTGAGCAAGTTGCTTTGGATAATCTTTGTTGGTATATTTTTTGTTCATGCTAGAGCCTTAGTAGAAGACAAGTGTTATTATAGGTGGTTCACCTAGTTGGGAGCTCTTAGAATAGGACTTGTTTGTTACAAGGACACTTTCACTTATAGCTAGTTTGATAGCTTCTTCCTTTAGTTAAGTCATTCTTTTGCTTTTTAAATTGCGAGAAGTGGTGTTCATACTGGAGGCGGGCGTATGCCTTGTTCTAACCGTGGTTTTGTTCAAGGATTGATAAGTTGTTGCATATTAGCAAGATGTTTGTATCCGTTTCAGCTTTAGAGCAGAAGTCATGACATGTATAGCTTATTTGTCCTCCTATGTTTATTGTATAGCCTTCAAGCTTGTAAGCCTCAGTTTTTGTATCTGAAATTTCTAAATTTCTGAGCTTCAGTTGTTGTATTTGAAGCTTGCAAGCTTTTAAGCATGTGGTAGTTGAAGCGTTTAAGCTTTTGAGCTTCTTTTAATGTCTTTTGAAGCTTTTAAGCTTGTTTTGTTTATTTTGAAGCTTTTGAGCTGTTTTTGAAACTTCTAAGTATTTGAAGCTTTTAATGACATGTTCGGAGGAGTTTATGTAAGAATCATGTCAAGTCTACCAATGTTATCATGGACATGTGATGTATTTTGACTTTTGTCATCCTTTAGGTATAAAACTTGTGTTGGTAACGAGTTTGACTTGTTGTCGAGCTTTTGTAGTCAAAAGAGGCGATACGTTGTGAAGCTCATAATCTTCCTGGCTTCCGGGGTGATAACCTTTGAAGTCCATAACCTTCTAAGCATTGGAGGTTATGGCTTATGAAGACCTGTGAGGCTTAAACCTTCTAAGCATTGGAGGTCATCGCTTATGGAGACGAGTGAGGTTTAAACCTTCTAAGCTTCTGAGGTTATAGTTTGTGAGGACCTATAAAGCTTAAAACTTCTTGTGTTTGTTAGAGTTTTTAATGACCTTTGCGGTTTATAGCCTTTTGGATGAACAATTCTAACTTTGTTCACTAATTGAAGAAAGTGGTTACCTTTGTTGACTCATTGTAGCTAAAGCGGTGTTAAAGGAGGATGTATGGGAGGTGTTGATTTGTGTACACAACGACCTTTTCGTTCATTCCTTTGAAGTGACCTTGTTGGCATGGGGAGGCTTTTTCTTCCTTGAGTTGTTTATCTTTTCAAGGGGAGAAAAGCATATGCTTTAGGTGGCATGCGTGTCCCATTGAGACGTTAGGTTGTTTGAACACAAGGTTAGTCTTGATAAGAGGTTCGCCTTTCCTTGAATAATGTTGACCCAATATAGTAAGCCTTTAAGCTTCTTAACTTCTGCGAAAGAAAGTAGCTAGGTTGTTGTTTTGAGTTACCGTGTTTCTTTGCTATGGTAAGATGCTTGAAGGCATCTCAGCATTTGAGTAAATAAGTTGACGTGTGTAACTGTTTTGCTTCTTTGCTTCTCAACTTCTTTTAAATGTAGGTTTGTCCACACGAGCCACCATCCCCCCAGTCAGAAGTAGTCATGACATGGTGATGAGTGATTCTGACTGATATCGAAGTGTTGTTTAACCTCTTTGTTCCTCATTTGAAGGTTTGTTGCTATATAGGTTGCTGTTAGGGGAAGCCTTTTGCCCTGTTATCCTTTAACCCTCTGAGCTGATATGCTTATTTGCTTCGGGGGTTACTTGCTTTATTTAAGCATGTCAACTTATTCATATCAGCCCTTGGTAAAAGGTGTTCATGGCTAGAGGCGCGTTTTACTAGTTTATTTGATTCTTTTGCTTGTAAGATGTGTATAACTCTTTGATTGAAGTTGCTTTTATTTTGGATCTATGAGGTCATTCATAGAATAAAAGCTTGTTTGAAAGCTTGCGACGTTGGCGATTTAAAGATCCATAGGTTGATGTGTTGAACCATATGTTTATTTTGACATTTCCTTATGTTAGCCTTAAAATAATGTTACAATGTTTGCATCATGAATGTATTTGTGGCTATTGGTTAGGAAATGTGTTTGCTTTGTTGACTTGGTCGTTAGTTTAAATGGTTTATGTGTAGCTTTTGAAGCTGTTTAGAAGTTGAAGCTGGTAATAGCAAAGCTTCGCGAATGATTGATTTGAACGTTGTGAAGCTAAATTGTTGTGAAGCTTCAACGCACGGTGGTCTAAAAAGCTATAAGGCTTTAATGAATCCCGTAGCCTAAAAGGTTGTAAACCTTTTATGAGTATCGACTTTTTAAGGCTGTAAAGTTTCAAGAGTTAGTGGTCAGAATTGATATAAAACTTCCATGAAAATAGCCTAAATAGGTTAAACACTTCATTGGATACTTGGCCAAAAGGCTGTGAAGCTTTGATGAATGATAGCTTAACGTCTTTGGAGCTTCCGCTGGAGTAGCCTTAAAGGCTGTAAGGTATTAGAAACCTTTAATAGACAATGGTTTAAATGGCTTTAAAGCTTGAATAGCCTAAAAGGTTATAAGGCATTAGGGAATAGTAGTTTGGAAGGCTTTAAAGCTTCCATGGTTAGTAGCCGAAATGACTTTAAAGCTTGAGTGAGCAATAGCCTGGAAGGCTTTAGAGAACAGTAGCCCGAAAGGCTTGAAGGCTTCGATGGGCAATAACCTGAAAGGATTTAGGGCTTCGATGGTCACTAGCCTGAAAGGGTTTAAGGCTTCGATGGTCACCAGCCTGAAAGGGTTTAAGGCTTCGATGGTCACCAGCCTGAAAGGGTTTAAGGCTTCGATGGTCACCAGCCTGAAAGGATTTAAGGCTTTGATGGTCACCAGCCTGAAAGGATTTAAGGCTTCGATGAGTAGTAATCTAAAAGGCTTGAAGGCTTTGATGAGTAGTAACCTACAAGGCTCGAAGGCTTTGATGAGTAGTAACCTACAAGGCTTGAAGGCTTTGATGGTCAATAGCCTAAAAGGCTTAAAGGCTTTGATGATCAGTAGCCTAAAAGGCTTGAAAGCTTTGATGAGTAGTAGCCTAAAAGGGTTAAAGGCTTTGATGATCAGTAGCCTACAAGTTCTGTAAAATTTTGACGAATAATAGCCCAAAAGGCTTTAAAGCTTCATAGAACAGTAGCTTAAAAGGTTGTGGAGATTTTGTGACCAGTAGCCTTGAAGGCTAGAAAACTTCGTTGGACATTGTGTTAAACGTCTATAAAGCTTCAAGGAGCAATGTATGGTATGCATAATCTGAAAACGTTAAAAAGTTTTGATGTATAGTAGATCTATGCACCTGCAAAGCTGAACAGTAGCTTGAAAGCTTAAAAGGTTGTAGTAGGTCAGTAAGCTATAAAGCTGTTGCGAACAGTGAAGTATAGAGTTGTAGTGAATAATAGCTTAAAAGCTGAAAAGCTTCTGTGTACAGTAGACCTATAAACCTACTCTGAAAAGCTGAAAGATGCTCTGTGCACAGTAAGGTTGAAAGGTTCAGACGTTTATCCGCTGGGTAAAAGCAAGATGCTCTGTGCACAGTACGTTTAAAGGGTTCAGACGTTTATCCGCTGGGTAAAAGCAAGATGCTCTGTGCACAGTAAGTTTAAAGGGTTCAGACGTTTATCTGCTGGATAAAAGCAAGATGCTCTGTGCACAGTAAGGTAACAGGGTTCCATGCTTTTGTTCATTGGATAAAAACATGTATTTTTGTCTTTTTGTGTATTTTTCCAAGATGAGTGACTTAGTATGAAGTCTTTAGGAAATTTAAAGAGTATTGGGTAGTGTATGCATTTATTTATAAATAATGGGTAGAAATTTTACTCTTTATTTATCTATAAATATTTGTACTTTATGCATACATGTGTGAATATACACAAAAAAATATTTCTTTGTTGTTAAGAATCTTTGACTTTCAAAAAGTGGTAAAAAAAATTATCAAAGATACTTTACTTTGACATAAAGTGAAAAACACTTTATTTTGACATGAAGTGAAAACACTTTAAAAAAAATTGTCAAAGAACATAGTGCAAAAACAACTTTGTACATCTCCTATTTACTAGAAACAGCTCATATTTATTCCATTTCTCATGTAAGTCATGGAATATGTTGGATAGTAAAAGTGTCTTTGGAGCCTATAATAGGAGTTTTAGTGTAGATGTGATATCGTTTTTAGGAGCATAATAGGAGGTATAGAAGTGACTTTTTCGAAATCGTTCTCTCCAAATATAAAAAGAACATAGAAAATAGATCGACGGAGCCGAACTACCAAGAGTTTATGTTCTTAGTAGCACGGCCCCACGGTGGGCGCCAACTTGTTGCTACAACAAATATGTGTCCGGAGAGGGTCTGAACGTTCCAAGGTCGTCAAGCTTCTGACCTCGTCTGCTGCTTAAAGGGTTAGACCAGCAGCATGGAAGAACTCGTTAGAAGGGGTAAAAGGGTTAAAGGGTTTCGGTTCACCAAACGCAAGTCGTGGTGTCCCTCTACGTTGTAAACGTAGATGGGAGGTTCAAGAGTTTTGATATTTTAGTTGTTATGATTCTGATTTGGGATCAACCCAAAGTCAGAATGTTGTTATTATTGGTTAACTTAAGAAGAGATAAAGAATAAGAGTATGATGTTGAAAAAAAGAACTCTTGATCCCAAGTTACAACTAGGGACCAACCACGTAAGCCGGATGAAGGCTGAGACTTGCGAGTAACAGAGCGTGATTCCGCATGTAGTGGCTGTTGGAGCCGGCTTGGATGTGGAATCAGCATGGTTGTAGATTGTTAAGAATGCATATCAGCAGCTCGAAGGCTTCAAGGCTTCAGCCTGCTGCTGCTGAAAGTCTTATTAGAGAGAATAACTCTAGAGAGAGTTTTAGAGAGAGAGAGAGAGAGAGAGAGAGAGAGAGAGAGAGAGAGGTCTTGTACTTAGACCAATCTGAGTTGTTTGTGTGGTTTGCCCCTCTATTTATAGAGGGGTGATGGGTTAAACCCTAATGTGCTTCCTTGTTGGGCTTGGGCTTGACCCAATATTATATTTAATGATGTTGGCTTACTTGGGCTATTAGGCTTGGCCCAATTGAGTACCCTACATCATCATGTATTAAGACCTGATGCAAAAGTTCTTGGCACGTAGGAAATTGGGTTTTTCTAAACTATACATTTACAAGGTAGGTTGTAGCGGTTTAATTAAAAAAATGGGTGATGAGCCTTGACATGACTGGCTAAAATAACAACGCATCAAAGCTTTGGCGCTACCCTCCTTGGTGCCCCCTCTCGATGAGGTGCATGGAAGATGGTTAACGTCTACCACTCTTAGTCTAAATTTAAAATGATTGATTTGTTTTGCAAGTAGTTTCAACTTACAAACATTACATCATCAAACTGTTAAAAATAACCATAAACTACATATTTTAAAAAACGCCAAACTAAAAATAAACAATTAAACATATTTTTTAAAATTATTTACAAATTACCTACAATTATAAATAAACAAACATAAAATGTTATAACAACTTTTACATACACGAAACTTGTTAGAGTTTCATCTTGCGTTGATCTTATCCCAACTATTAGCTATTGGCCGCCAGCAGTTCCAACTTCAAAAATCACCGATGACAGTCCCACTTTTTAACTTATTTTCCCTCAACATACTAACTAAAAGTTAACCCAATTAGTGTTGATTGTTGAAGTGGACCGGGTTAACAAAAAGTATTTTTTGGTGCACAAAACATGACAAAAAGGTTCTATATGAGAACGTGATCGATGTTCGGTTCTTTGAATTTCATAGTGTTAACTTGGTATATGAATAAGACCGGATGAATCCCTTATATATGGGGTCGAATCATCATCAAATTTGCAATGAAACGTCACAACCATAGTTAGGGTGTAACCATACGATTAAATTACTAGACAATTTTAAATTCCATAGAAAGTTAATACTAATGAACATATTTGATACTGATGTTCAGCGTTGATATTGTTGTACAAATTTGATACGTATGGAATAGTAACCCTAAATAGCTTGATGACACTAAAATAACCAACAATATAAATTAGGAGTTATATATCAATTTGTTGAACATCGACGAGGGAGTCCAATATTGGGAATGGGAGAGGTTGAGAACCTTCAATATGTTGGGGATTTAAAGTAAAACAAATGAACAACCGGATAACAAAAATCTCTGAAAGCATGTAATCGCTTTTAGATTGAATCAATTCAACGGTTCAATCGAATATTCAATCGGATACAACCAGAGATTGAGAATTTTCTGTATGTGTATGATTGAGAGAAGAAGAACCAGAGAATTCAAATAGGCATGCACTCCGCACCACCATACCTATATGATGCATTATTATGAAGATATTGGTCAAACAGTCAATCTAATTACACTAAAATATTGAACAATCCTCCCCTATTTTAGTGTAATCCTTGATTAACTAAAACAAGTAATCTCAAACATTCAAACTTTTGCTTAAATGAAATGTCGTGACGATTGAATTTCACATTAGTACATTACACATTCTGAATATTCGTTACACATTCTAAATATTCGAATACCAAGGTGTCCCTTAGGATTGAACCTTGGGAACTCATCTTGAATACACAAAGATAATGTACACAAAAGTTTACATACATAGTAGTTCTATCTTGACATAATGTTTAACTAGCCTATGTCCTTATCCTTCATAAGCATATCAAAGCCAAGTCCCAATTTCTTGAAGTGGCTAAACTTCATACTTACATAGGTAGCTCTTTTATTCTTGCACCTGCAATGCAATTTGTCAAAAGAACTATTAAGAATATATACATTCAACCTCCTTAACTTGCAGGTCTGAACACATACCTTGAGATAAATCTTCTAATATGTTCCAATCTTTACATATTAAGCTTTCCGTATTGATTATTGAATTCTGCATCAAGTGTCGTACTAGATGGGAATTGGGTATCTTATCATCAGAGATTTCTAGTGGACTTTAATCCCATCCCTATAGCCGACTTTTTCATGAGATATCTACTTAACCCTTTGGTTAAATGATCGGCTAAATTGTTTTGAGTTCTCACAAACACCACAGATATCACACTGTTCGTGATAAGCCCACGTATCATGTTGTGTCTAACACCTAAGTGTCTAGACTTTCCATATTACACTTGACTATATGACTTAGCCAAGGTAGATTCACTATCACATCTGATAGATAATGGTGATATCGGTTTCGGCCACAATGGAATTTCATAAATTAAATTTCTTAACCATTCAGCTTCTTTACTAGCTGTTGCTAATGCCACAAACTCAGCTTCCATTGTTGAATTAGTTATGCAAGTTTGTTTCTTTAATGCCCAGCATATAGCACCACCTCCAAGAAGGAATACCCAACCACTTGTGGAAGAATGATCTTCCAAATTAGTAATCCAACTTGCAACCGAATAACCTTCATGGACAGAAGGAAATCCAGTATAAGTCAAACCAAAATCCATGGTCCCTTTCAAGTACCAAAATACTCGATTTATCGCTTGCCAATGAATCAAACTTGGATTGTGAGTATATCTACTCAGTTTTCCAACAACAAAGGCTATATCAGGTCTAGTACTAATCATGGCATACATGAGAGATCCAATAGCCTTTGAATATTCAACTTGATTCACAACAACTCCTTTATTAGGCACGCGTTTTACAATATGATCTATAGGAATACCCATTGGAGAACTATCTTTATGATTAAACTTTTCCAACATCTTCTCAATATAATGTGATTGAGTGATAGTAATACCATGTTTTCCACGTATGATCTTAATACAAAGAATCATGTCTGCCTTCCCATGTCTTTCATATCAAACTTAGATGACAAAAATTTCTTAGTTTTATTAACTTCATTTTGGTTAGTACCAAAAATCAACATGTCATCAACATGTAAGCAAATAATTACTCATTTTCCAGAAGTATCAAATTTGCTATAAACACACTTGTCCGCTTGGTTTAATGCAAAACCATTAGACAACACTACATCATCAAACTTCTAATGCCATTGCTTAGGGGCTTGTTTCAGGCCATAAAGAGCTTTTACCAATTTACAAACCTTATGTTTATTTCCAGGCATGATAAAACCTTTAGGTTGTTTCATGTAAATCTCTTCATCCAATTCACCATTCAAAAAGGCAGTTTTAATATCCATTTGGTGAATTACAAGATTATGTATAACTGGAAATGCCAACAATAATCTAATGGTGGCTATCCTAGCAACAGGAGCATAGGTATCAAAGTAGTCAATGCCTTCCTTTTGCCTAAAGCCTTGGATGACCAATCTGGCTTTATATTTGTCTATGCTACCATCCACCTTCATCTTCCTTTTGAAGATCCATTTACTACCCAAAGGTTTACACCCAGGTGGTAAATTGTCCCATAGGTGGAGACCTAATTGCAGGTCGTTGATTGGCCAGACGTCGCTTTCGGGATGTACTATTGTTTCCTCTACTGGCAGTCGTTAGTAGAATTTAAGGATGATGTGCATCCGAAATGTCTGAATGGCTAAGCCGCTCTGTTGCTGTACTTGTTGTCTCGCCTGCGCCGTGCGTGATCATGGGGTGATGTATAGCACAAGCGCTGGCGGGCCTTGATTGGCCAGACTTTGCTGTCAGGTGTACCTCTTGTCAACTCCCACGTTTTTAGTACGAGGAATGACACCCAACAGACTTGCTGGCGGAGTCTGATTGGCCAGTCGTCGTTGTCACGTTTGCCTCCCACCTCATCTTTGAAGAGGCACCTGATTGCACGTCCCTTGGCTGTGATTGTCCTGTCAGATATCGTCCTTTAAACCGTTTGTCCCCTTAGTGCTTTCGCCATGGCTTTCCCTTCGGAGAGGTGTCCGCGGGCAGCTTGCCTATCTAGGTGAATACTAGAGGCTGTGCGGCTTATGGCATCAATTGTGGCATAGGTGTTGCGTGCAGAGGCCCATTGGTCGTTTTTGGGCCTTCTTGGAGTGCGCTTGGCTTGGTCAAATTCGTAGCCTTGAGACATATCCTTTGAAATATAAATTATATAAATATTATAGTAGTAAAAAAATGTATTTGGAAATCTCAATTGGTATCTTATAATAAACTAACGGGCATACCGGATGCCTGCTAGTATACCCGAAACTTGAGGGATAATTAGCTGGAAAATACCCACGGGTATTGGCCCGGGTATGAGACACGATTTTATAACCGGTATGGGTATGGGATTACAAATACCCGACCTGAACCTGACCCATTACCATCCCTACGTGCTTGATATTATCCATCTCTTTCTGCAAGAATCCAGAGGCGTCATCATCTTTGTCCATAGGTGCGGTAACAGTTTATTTTTGCTTTCTGAAATTCCTCTAAAGCTTTGAGAGCCGATTTCCCTTATATTCTTAATTAGTGGCTGATCTTAATAATGTTGATCACATTTTGATGCTTCTTTTAGTAGAATAATAATATCCATACACCATGATAGTGGCTGATGATAATATGATGGTATATACTACCTGATTTGTGAACAAATGGTAGTTAAAATACATTTGAGTACTAATTCTATACCGAATACTTATATTCTTGTTCTACCTAGTGTTGCAAGTTAATCAACTTGTAAAAATATATGTTATATAATATTTGTCCTTAGTTATAAATATCTATACGTTGTTCATATATATATATAGTTCAATCAAGTATAATAACCCAGAAAAGCTTCATGTGTAAAATATTACCTGGTTGTTGCCCTCCTTATCCTAGGGGCCTACTGGCTCGCAGTTAAAAACAAAATGTGAAGAAAATATGAAAAAAAAAAAATATTAACTTTTAATTTGTTAAGTGATTCTTTCTTTCATCACCAGCATCAATATGTTAGATGCAGATTCGATTATCTTGCCAATGATAAAAAATAAGAATATAAATAAATGCCCGAATCTGTAATCTTTGCACATAGTACTACACACTTACAAATCTTCATTTATTAAATTAATTTATGAAAACAAAAATATTCGTACCCCTTATTGAGGATTCATATCTTATTAGGGAATATGAACGTTTGGAACACTAAAAGAGGTAAAACAAGATTTATTTATCATTTCCACTTAGTGATAGATCGAACAATGGTAGAACAGAAGTAGGACCAAACATGCAACAACCAAGTGGGTTCAAGCTCCATTGAAGAAAAAATATGTATTATTTATTAAAAGTATATACTATTAACTAGCTACACACTTGGTGAAGTCCTCAAAAGTATTGTAATGTTTATACATGTCATAATTAGCGATGCATTTTTATAAGACCATGTGTACAGGGGCACATCTTTTATGGGGCGGTCGACCCTCCCGAATTTTTGCTCAGAAGTTTCGATTATATATCATTCGTATAGAAATTTTTTGGTATATAAGGTTTCGACCCCCCGAAACTAGTGACTTCTGACCCCCCGGTGATTTCCGACCCCCAAAGTTTCGGGTCAAGCTTCGCCACTGCATGTGTAATGGGCATTATATGGACATGAATAAGCATGATAATACCCCAAACACCATCCCCTTTGGTATTATATGAGCATTAAGAGGGTGGGACATTTCTAGTATAATGCCCAAATATGATAAAAAATATAGAAAGTAATAACTAAAAATGGCATTAAGTGGCTTTAACCATTACACATTTTTTTGAGGGGACTTATGATAATAATGTGACGGAAAATGCCCCCTAAAAGGCATAAACCATTACTTGGTCTAACGATGCAATTTGCAACATTAAGGAAACATTCAAGAGGGGGAACAAAAGTCATGCTTGTTTCCATATTTGTGTAGTTCCTCCATTTATAGTTCACCCAAGAAAACGCAAATTAAATTTGTCCTCAAAAGACATGATGCGTAATGATAAAACTTGAACATTTAAAAAGATGGGTAGAACATATTGAACATAAAGAAACCAAAATTTTCATCAAATAAAGACAAAAACCCAAAACAAAACCAAGTTTTTTATTTTTTATTTATTTTGAAGTTTTAACTCTATAATGCATTGCATTGTATTTTTTATTGCTGAATTTACTATTTTTCTATGATATAATGCCAAAACAAGTCAAAACATCATGCCTAAATTCAAAATTTTATGCTTACGTGTCAATTTTTATGCCTCTTTAGCATTTTTCGAATTTCCACCATTGGTAGACGAACATTTACATACATATAGATATAGATATATTCTACAAGATTTATATGTTTTGAACCACTCTAAAGGATTTCAAAGGTTTACATTTTTAGAAACAATATTTAATTGTGCCCCCCCCCCCCCCCCTCCTCATTGTTCATTTACACAGAATTTTCATCACCTTTCATTATTTATCACACTATCACACCTGATCACCATTTGACACTTCACTCCATTACATTTCACTCAATCCACTTGCAATACCCATTGCATTCCATCACCAACGTTCTCTGTTTTTTATTTTTTAATTAAAATAAATATGAAAGACAAATAAATAAAAAATGCATTAAAGTTAAAAAAAAGTGTAATGAAATTTAAACTTCATAAAAATTGCGACTTGAATTGGCATGTTCGGTTGGGAGAAGTGTTGTGGACATTGTAGAAACGGTTGATTGGGAAATGGTTGTGTGAGTATAGGTATCGGTTCGTCTTGTAAATGAAACCTATCGGGTTCATCTAGATTAGAACGAACCTTCGGCCTAAAAAGTTTCCTTCGTAGCTGATTTTTATTTTGTTTGAGCCTGCCTTATTTTTTGGTTGAAAATCGGGTGTCATGGTTTGCTTTTTAAGATATTATATTGTATAAAAATTCTTTAGGTTGTATGTATCAATAGGGTATAAAATTAGTATTTTTTGGTCCCCTTCTCCTTTCCTTCCAACAGTCACATTGAGCAACATCATCAGTGTGATGTGCATCACAAAATGTTCAGTCACCTTGGTGATACACCCTCTTGCGGTGGTGTATCACACCATCAACCAAGGTGATAGTGGTGCATCACAAGACCACTCCGACCCCTTATAAGCCACGATTTTATTTGCCAAAATAGTGTAACAGTCCGAAACTTTTGTGCAACAAGCGTGTGTCAGGTGGATAATTACGTTTTTGGTGAACCCACAAGTTGAACTTGCAAGTTATGTTTAGTTGGACAAACAAATCGCTGACTAGGAAGGAGATGGAGGGACTCATGAGCTGACTAGGAGGGAGATTGAGGGATGTGTGGACGTGGCATATAAACTGCAACTTCAACTTGTGGTTTACAAGAAATTTTGAATAAAGAGATGATGATTCAACCTTATTTTCTTCATTCCAGTAAGTGAATCGAAAACCGAAATACCGTTACTCTCTCCTTCTCTCATCCACGTTGCGGTGGTGTAAAGGTGAGCGGTGACCGTGGTGGTGAACCTCCAGTTACCACCCATCTGTATTCTCTCTTTGTCTTTGGCATCTCTCTCTTTAAACTTTATCTTTCTGTTCATATTTCATTGTTTTTTCTCTATACATATACACAGAAAAACAGAGAAATGGTGCAAACAAGTTTGCAACATTGTTACACAACAACACAAACATGATCATTGTTCTCTTAGATCTCTCCCTCTTTAGCTACACAGACCACAACAACCGCCACACTGAATGACTGCCAATCACAACGACAGAGAAGTCCAATATACCCTTGAATTAGCCTCAAATTACATATTTGCAGAGGTGCAGTAAACCCGCAAGTTCAACTTGCGAGTATGTCCTCTCACATCCACGTAGCATTATTATAATATGATAGTCCAAGTCATGGTGTCACGTTTAGAGGTTTTTCCAGGTCACCTTAATCTGCAACTTGAAGTTGCGGGTTTATGTCCATGTCACCCAAAACCGCAAGTTCAACTTGCGGTTTCACCTATTTCACAATCTTCCAACTGACACCCATTTGTTACACAAAGAATTCTAAATGTAACACTAATTTTGCAAAAAAAAAAAAAAAAATCTATAAGCCACAAACGCACATTGTCATGATCGACCTATGCAGCCTCCCGTCCTTCAGTATATGCAGCATTTATTGTGATCAGCACCCACCTCTTCCACGGATTTTATTTTCAGATCCTTTTTCATAAAAAGTTTGGATATAATATATTCTTTTTAATATTTTCGTAATCTTTTCATAAAAAGCAAAAAAAATAAACATCAAAGATTTTCCCTAAAATTCTTCCATGCCGAATTTTGTGACAAATAAAAAGGTTTAAAAAACTAAAAAATAGTATTTATGCAACATTGCCGTTAAAAAAGAAAGGCCCCGTAAACTTTCTTATGCACCTCTGTGGAAGGGAGATCTACTCTGAGGCCAGCAAATTTGCTTGTCTTTGGCTGGGCCGGGGGGAAACACGTTTGTGTGAACGTCACAGGGGTGTTTCCTCTGGCTGGTTTGAGAGATAATGGTTTCATTGCTGGGCAAACAATGAGGAGGGCGCGAAGAAGGTGGAAAAACATGCTAAAGCTTGCGAAGAAAACCAACATGTTTTTGTCCCTTGGCTTTTGATACCTTTGGTTCCCAAGCACCGGAAGCTCTTCGTTTTTTGACCAGGTTCAGCAGATTGTCCATAGCAATGTCTCGATGCCCGGAGAAGGGGGGTGTGTTTAGTAGATTAGGTTTTGCTATCCAGAAAAGGGTGACGACGCAGCTTGTACATCATATGAAAAGTTCACTATTATTTTAAATAATTGATATCCATTCATCACATTCTAAATTTCCAACCAGTTTTTGTTTGGTGTTAGGCTAACGTAAAAAGGAGGCTAGCGTAAAAAGTATAAGAAAGATTATTAGCCATAGATTAAATTAGATAATCAGAGGCACGATGATTATTTCTTTGCGTCATTAAAGTTTCACTCCCAATTTTTAAAATGGCTATAATTTTTCATACGACATTATTTTTTAAAAAAAAAACTATACCATAAAAATAAGCTTTTTCATCCTCTTTCATTTACAGATCATATTGCTATACTTTAAAAAAATGTTGGGTTGATAACTTGCGTTTTATTGAGGGTATACTTACGTTTTAGAAACGCAAATTATAAAACTCCTAAAGGGTTTCACTAGAATGCCAATCGTTATAAAGAATTAGACATTAAGATCATGAATACTAATCCGATTACCAGAGGTCAGATGATATAAATAACATAGAGTGATGTTAAACGACAAAATCAAACTTCCATAAAGTCTAAATCTTTGATCTTATAAGCATCAAGAACCTCATGGCATGATGAATATGATATATGTACATAAATCAATCCTTCCATGGAAGAAACAGAGCTAAATTAAGCACTATAATACTCAGATCAATGCAATGCAGGGCTAAAGATCAACTTGCGTTTTATTGAGGGTATACTTGCGTTTTAGAAACGCAAGTTATACCTGATAACACGACCTGATAAAATGATCTAAAGAAATGCAAGTTATAAATGATAAAGCACAAGTTATACATGATAAAACAAAAGTTATATCTGATAAAAAGATACAAGTTATATATGATTAAACGCAAGTTATATATAAAAACGCAAGTCGTATCATGATAAAACGCAAGTTATCAACCCAACAATTTTTTTTTAAAATAAAAGTATAGCAATAGTGTATGCAAATGAAAAGGGATAAAAAAAACTTGTTTTTATGGTATATATTTTTTTTTTAGAAAATAATGTCGTATGAAAAAGTTATGGACGTTTAAAAAATGAGGGTGAAACTCACCAATTGTGGGTTATACCTATTTTGCCAATCTCCTTCTATTTTAGAAACTCAACGTATACTTTTCCCATTTTAATCTCATCCATTGATTTATTTTGATCCAAAGCCCCAAATGCTTGTTATCCTTTTTACGCTAAACTTCTTTTTACAATAAACTTTCTCTTGTTTGAGGAATGCTATTTTTTAAAAGACCCGTTGAGGACCCCTTCTTACTCGTGGAAACTTAAAAACATGCTTTAAAGCTCTCGGTCTTCCATTACATAGTGTCTGACAAAATTTTTGATAGCTTAGCTACCATGCCATAACAAATATGCTTAATTCCCATTGCGGTGGCAAATTGGTTGCTAATTTTGCTACGGTTTTTTTCCGGTGGCAAATTCTGGTGACAATTGCCCAGTTTACTAGTAGTGTATAACATCGAGTATTGATGACCATTTACTGACTAGATTTTTCAAACAAAAGACACTTTGCTGGAAACGAAAACCTTGGTCGGAAATTGGCGAGTTTTTTAGTAGTGGTATGTCGCTAATCACCGAAGGTTCAACAATGGATAACAATAAAAAGTAGCTAACAATAAAAAATAAGCATATATAACCTTAGTAATCTAGAACCAACAAATAGCACAACCTAGGAAGTAGATATAATTACACTAATTCACAATAACTAGTCTCCATACTTAACTAGCTAGCTAGACAATCACACAATAGTCGTCGTTCTTATACCATATGTAATCGTGGGGAAATTTGGGCGTTTTGGGGCAAAAAAACGCTTCCACTCAATTTGCACACCGCTCCCCTCCACCGGATTTGGGGCGTTTTGAAGTCCATCCCAAAAAACTTCACGGCGTTTTGTTATATGTTTGGGCCAATCACATTCAAACTAGCTTTCTTTATTATTTATTTTTATAAATAAATAATCTCTACTCCATTATAAAGAGTGAGCAATGGGCAAAGATGTCCAAGTTGACAAAGTTAAGATGGTATATGAAGAGACACAAGTGTAAACCTATCATTTTTAGTTCTTTTCTTCCACTTATGCCCTTATGTATAACTTTAGATGACAATGGGGTAGATAATGGATCATATGTTATCTCTTAAGTGTTCAAATGAGTAAGGTTAAAAAACTTTGCTAAAGTGGAAACAGGTTGTGGGCTCAAAATCGCCCATAAGTATACTCTCAATGTCAGAGGCGAGGCGAGTTCGGGTTGAGTCCGGCCCCCGCCGATTTCCGCTACCGATCGAAAAAAAATTGAGTCCCCTGATTGGCAAACTAAGCTTCGCCCCTGCTAAACTCATTTAAAATATATTAGCTTAATAATATAGTTTTTGAAATTATATATACTATCACTAGGTTAGAGTCCCGTGTGTACACACGGTAAATACCCGAGTCAAATGAAAAAATTTCTATAAAGATTGTGTTATACGTTAAAAAAACAATATATTGAAGTTTTTAGATTTAACAAAAAATTCAAATGTGGAAAGCAAAATAGGCTAAAAATCTTAAACAATATATTACGAAAGGCATATGAACATCGAAAATTGAGATTTTAACGACAATTAATTAATTACGAAAGTTATTATATAAAAATTAAATTAGCAAACTAATTATATTACGAAAATCAATGAATAATGCATAAAATTAGCAAAACTAATTGCAATCATTTGAATTATAAAAATGAAAAATTGAAATGATTTTAATGACAATTAATTATATTACGAAAGTCATAATATAATAATTAAATTAGCAAACTAATTATACTACGAAAATCAATGAATAATGTTTAAAATTAGCAAACTAATTGCAATCATTTAAATTATAAAAATGAAAAATTGAAATGATTTTAATGACAATTAATTATATTACGAAAGTCATAATATAACAATTAAATTAGCAAATTAATTATATTTCGGAAATCAATGAATAATGCTTAAAATTAACAAACTAATTGCAATCATTTGAGTTATAAAAATGGAAAATTGAAATGATTTTAAAAAAAGAATTGTCTTTTAAAAACAAATAGGCATATGAACTTTTGAAAATTGAAATGAAATGATTTTAATGACAATTAATTATATTACGAAAGTCATTATATAATAATTAAATTAGCAAATTAATTGTATTATGGAAATGAATGTATAATGCTTAAAAAGAGCAAACTAATTGAAATCATTTGAATTTTAAAAATAGAAAATTGAAATGACTTTAATGACAATTATTTATATTACGAAAGTCATAATATAATAATTAAATTAGCAAACTAATTATATTATAGAAATCAATGAATAATGCTTAAAATTAGCAAACTAATTGCAATAATTTGCGTTATAAAAATGGAAATTTGAAATGATTTTAATGACAATTTATTATATTACGAAAGTCATAATATAATAATTAAATTAGCAAACTAATTATATTATGAAAATCAATGAATAATACTTAAAATTAGCAAACTAATTGCAATTATTTGAATTATAAAAATGGAAAATTGAAATGATTTTAATGACAATTAATTATATTACGAAAGTCATAATATAATAATTAAATTAACAAACTAATTATATTACAGAAATAAATTAATAATACTTAAAATTAGCAAACTAATTACAATCATTTGAATTATAAAAATGGAAAATTGAAATTATTTTAATGACAATTAATTATATTACGAAAGTCATAACATAATATTTAAATTAGCAAACTAATTATATTACGGAAATCAATGAATAATGCTTAAAATTAGCAAACTAATTACAATAATTTGAATTATAAAAATGGAAAATTGAAATGAGTTTAATGACAATTAATTATATTACGAAAGTCATAGTATAGTAATTTAATTAGCAAATTAATTATATTGCAGAAATCAATGAATAATGCTTAAAATTAGCAAACTAATTGCAACCATTTGAATTATTAAAATGGAAAATTGAAATGATTTTAATGACAATTTATTATATTACGAAAGTCATAATATAATACTTAAATTCGGTCTACATCAAAATTAGCGAAGTAATGTCCTAAATTAACCGACACATTAGTAGGAGATGATGTCGTTTTACCATTAGCGTTTGAATGTAATGATTTACATTATTAGGCATTTCCATTCGTATAATGATGGCGTTAAATTAGAAAAATTTGTATTTAAGTAGACTAATTTAAATCAATGATGATTGCTTAAAATTAGCAAAGTAATGTATAGCAAATAGTACTATACATTATTACTGAATTTATTAAAAGAGTATAATACGAATGGTAACTTTCCATTCTGTATTTGTATTAATAGTGGCGTTAATTTAGGAGATTTATTGTAGGATCGACGAACGGGTCACCCGACAATCACGAGGTTTATATTCAGAGTGCGGAATCCTCTAACTATGTTCTAATAACAAAAACAACCAAGAAACAATGATATGCGAGTAATTAACACACACAAATGGGTCAAAAGATTGAAGATTTATCATTAAAACAGAGCTTGAGTGTTTACAATTAGGGGTGAGCAATAAACGGTCCCGAACCGCGAAAACCGTGAAACCGACCCGGAACCGCTAGAACCGAACCGAATTAATGTTATAGGTTCCGGTTACGGTTCTCATATTTTGGCATAATCGGTTCCCGGTTCGGTTCCGGTTAGAACCGACAGGTCTGGTTAAGAACCGTTAGAACCGTTTTGAATTAAATTAAATATTTAAATATTCTATTATTAGTTTGAAATAGAATGTGTTGTTTCATTCTTTATACTTCTTAACACTTTTAAATTGTTTTACTTGGTAGGAATGTAGAGTATTGCCTTATGTGATGCTCAACAGTCAGCACAGCTTGTTCTGACCCATTTAATCTGTATAAAAAGAATGATCTGATCCGAACAAAACATATTTTGATACGTAAACTGCTATACTTTTAGTAACCATGGTTAACACAAACTGTTGATAATTTTTTTAAGAAAAATCATTGTTTTTGTTTATTTTTTTTATTTAATTATTAATGTTAATTTTAGGATTTTATTGACAACCGGTTCCGGTCTAGAACCGTTTCATGAGAACCGTTTCACCCGGTTCCGAAACCGAACCGTTTGGAATAAACGGTTTGTGGTTCGGGTTCTCATATTTTGGAATAAACGGTTCGCGGTTCGGTCCGGTTCGGTTCGGTTCGGTCCGGTCCTGAACCGTTGCACAACCCTATTTACAATGATCAAACCAGACCTTTCAGACCAGGGGAGGGTGTTTGGAGAGTGTGTGTGGCAAGAACTAATGATTAGGGCAATGATTGGGCCTATTTATACCTCCAGTACACGTACAGACCAGTATTGGCGATTGGATGGCTATACTACATGCAGTATAGGCGATTGGCCTAATCGCCTGCATAAACCACGCGAATGATGCCCAATCGCATGTAATAACATGCGATTGGACAGTCTAATCGCCTGACACAATCCCTAATCGCCTGATAGTACCAAACAAGCCCAAAACGCTTATAAACATCTCCAAACACCCCGAAACACGTCCAAACAACATATATACTAGCCTAGGGACATCATGCACTAACATTTATTACTGTCTAGACTAAATTATGGGGTGAAGAGTAATTGTTTAATATGGTAAGTCGTTAAATTCGTATAATGTTGACGATAAATTAACAGATTTTGTATTTGAAATTTGAATATTGGCGTTTAATTAATGAAAATATAAATGTAAGGCTAATTGTTTACTTCAATTGTTTTCCTAAATTACTGGTTTAATTGATTGGTAATCAGTAATTAATACCAAAGAAAAAGCGCAAAGTATTATGGTAAGTCTAAATTTGCATATATTTGGGTATGAGTAAGAGATTAATATTTGAAAACCTTAAAAAATTTAAATAGAATCATAATTTAAAGCTGGTGGATTTTTTTTAATAATATTGCCGTTAAATTAGGAGACTTATTATGGTTTATCATAAAATATGGAATTTCAAATAATAACTTATAAAATTGAATATAAACAATAAATTAATGGTTTAATTGATTGATAATCAATCATCAATGCAACAAAAGAAATGCAAACTATTATGATAATCAAGACGAATCATAATTAATGAACAAAAGTTATAATTTATTATTTATTAATATATATAAATGAGGTTACAAATGTTATTAAATTACGTCAAAATCCTACTGAAGCATTCAAATAAATTACATAAAAAAACATAGAAAAACAAAATTTAAATTTATAAATTAATAATTTACCATTCTTAGTAAGAATATTTTTTTATATATTTGAATTATAAAAATGAAAAATTGAAATGATTTTAATGATTAAATGATTTTAATGACATTTAATATTCATAATATAATAAGTAAATTCGGTCAACAACAAAAAACCAAAATTCGTAAAAATATTGAAGAACAGAGAACCAGAAACATACCAAAACGGTTACCGAATGGTCATGCAAAACCTTGAAAAATAGAGACCATTGTGATAAGACATGATTTTGTTGGTGTGTTTGGATGAAATCATGTATTTAAATCCGCATGAATATTAAATCCGATCAAGTGTATATAAATACTCTTCTATTTAAACAAAATCGGTATTAAGAAAAGAATAATCAAAACCGAATAAATCGGTTTGATAAACTTATTGAAAATACAAATGTATAAATCAGATTGATTTACTTGTTTTGATAAAAAAAAATCGGATTCAAATGCTTATTATCACCTGCAGCCTATTTAAAAAAAAGATTAAATATTCTTTGTAAATGAGTATCACCGATCAAGTATATATCTAAATACTCTTCTAATTAAAAAAGTCGGTATTAAGAAAAGAATAATCAAACAGAATAAATAGGTTTGATCAATTTCTTAAAAATACGAATGAATAAATCAGATTGATTTATTTGTTTTGAAAAAAAAAATCGGATTCAAATAAATCAATTTCTGAATGAAAAAAATAGAAAACTGTTTATATACTTGATTACATATTTTAGATCCAGTTTATAAATCAGAAAAGATGATAGAGACCTCGAAGAAAGAATGCAAAAGAAGAATGTTGAATGTTGGTTGGAAGAATTGTTAATGAAAATTGGAGAGTGATGGAAGAATGGAGCAAATAAAAAAATACAAAAGGTTATTTATAGGAAAAAAGTTGGAGCTCCATATACAAATGTGGATACCTCAGACTCTCTCTAAGGGCTTCATTCGACCAGAGATGTATTCAATTATTATATAGATAGATTTATGTATGAAATTTAACAAAAGAAAGATGAATAGGATGTGGGTTGGCCCTAAACTCGCCTGTTTAGCTATTGTTACTATTAACAGAAGAAAGTAAAGTTGCATGAAAGATGACAAACTTGCATATGGATCTAACATTATTCTGCGTCTATCACGAAGTCCTTAGTTTCTTAATCCTCGCTTCTGCTAAAACTTAGCCAATGCTTCTCGCAGGGACGAAGCATCTTGACGTCCTGAGGGCCCCCCCGGTCCCCACCGTTTTTTGGCGCAGTGGTGGAATTTCACGATTTTCGTAGGTAAATTGAGTCCGGGTTGAGTTTGGCCCCACCGATTTGATCTTCTGGTCACTACCGATCGAAAAAAATTGAGTCCAGCCCCACCGATTCGAGAACCAAGCTTCGCCACTGGCTTCTCGGATCTCAGTTTTTTTATTAGGTGTTACTTTTTTTTAATTTCAATAATTGTTTGCTAATGTGTGTACACTTTTTGCTATTTTGTAATAGTACTAAAGTTTTTCCAACAATGGGCTTAAGGAACGTGAATATTCTTTGATTTGATGAAAGTCATCGGGTACTTTGTTGTGTATTTTGCAGGGAGTACGCTGGAACAAATATCTACACGATGATACAAAAAGAGTGCAACTATTCTAGATAGCCAAAAGTTATGTAACAAATGTGACCCCCGCAGCAATGCGCGGGTTCCCCACTATTAATATTAAATGATTGGATGCTCCATGAAAATTTTCACCTTACCACTACACCCTTGTCTTAATTTGAATCCTTTAATGGTCCCACATGCCACGTGTCGATTAATGCCTCATGATCCATGAAAATTTCACCTTCCCATGGTCTTAATGTTTTGGGGATTTCACAAGAGTGTCCTTGGCTTAATGTCATGTCCTGTTTTTAAGTTTTGGCATGTTGTGCCAACGATTTGACATGATAGACCAAAACATATATTCAGGATAGTCTTCCTATTTTGTTATCTGGTGTAGAATAGATTCTAAACTTATATACTTATATTCATCAGGATAGCTAGTCTCTCTAATTTGTTGTTTGGTGTAGTGCTAAAGATGTCTATTTTGTTTGTATGGATGACGAGCAAGATATGCTGAACTAAAAGAGAATGAACATGAAGATATGGCTATATAAAATTTGTGGAACCTTTATCGATGTTTATTTAATTATTTTCCAAGAGAATTTGGAACCTTTATTTTGTTGAAAGAAGAAAAACCTTTTAATGACGTAGTATACAGCTCCATTGTTTCATTTTGATGCGAGCTAAAAACTTATGTTCTCTTTGTACGGAATCTGTCGGATTTATACTCGAGCCAACTCAGATTTCAAATGTCCATGCAACAAAAATTAAGATATTGATATCATGCTTCAAACAACACCTAGCATAAATGCTTTAGACCATGTGTGTAACTGAATTTCAAACCCTTCTTTGGGCATAGTGTAACATGTTTCTTCCTAGTTAGCAATGAAGCAATGATAGGGCTTGAGTTATAAAAATAGGTGTAGTTGTATAATGTGCCATAAGGCTATTGGGTACCGGGACAATCCAAATGGGATGTCCTTCATGCCGCTACCTTATTAGGATGGGTTGTCTTCTTTTTGGGGATTAACCAATGGTGTGGAGACAACCATTCCCTTATTATTATTATTATTATTATTATTATTATTATTATTATTATTATTATTATTATTATTATTATTATTATTATTATTATTATTATTATTATAAATCAACACACACAAAACCTCCTTCTCATAGAAACAGAAACAGAAACAGATAAAGAGAGAGAGAGAGAGAGAGAAAGAGAAAGAGAGGCGGAGCACCACCGTCATCACACACACACACATACAGAGAGAGAGAGAGAGAGAGAGAGAGAGAGAGAGAGAGAGAGAGAGAGAGAGAGAGAGAGAGAGAGAGAGCACCAACACCATCACCGGCGACAACCACCACCAGAACGACGACGACGACCACCACCTCCTCCCTCGTCTGTTTTTTTATTATACAACGTTAAAAAAAATCAAGTGGTGCCAGTCCTGATCGTCCCATATAGGACGTTGGAGACGAGGACGTCCTAGTGGGGGCGGTGTAGCCATCTTGGACGGTCCGGAATGACCATGGGGACGGTCCTCATACCCATTAGTCTAAGGCTAATGAGTGTGGAGACAACCCAAATGGGTTGTTCTCCCCGCCACATAAGCTGACACCTAAGCAAAATGGGTTGTTTTCCTTTTTAAGACAACCCGAAGGTGTGAAGACAACCCCCTCCATTTTGTTATTATTATTATTATTATTATTATTATTATTATTATTATTATTATTATTATTATTATTATTATAATTATTATTATTACCAAAACCACCAGAACCATTACATGGTTTTGTAAAACCATTTGAGAATCATAAAAACCCCAAACCGCATCTTCTCATAAAAACACACACACAAACAGAAAGATAGAGAGAGACCGGATAAAGTGAAAGGGGAGGAATAGCGGCGGAGCACCCCCGCACACTGCGGCGGAGCCATGGCTCATCCTACCTAAAACCCTAAACCACATTTTCATCATCTTCAACCTCAACATCATCCCAACTAACCCCATTTTCGAATTCACTGAATCCAACATCTGGAACCTCACCACCACCAAATAACCGGGTCATGAAGAAATAACGCCGGCAACGGTGGGTTGGGCCTTCTCTCGGCCCGAGATGTAGCCACTTATGCCTTTGTGGCGTCCAGATCTCAATCCTGGGGGTTGCAAGACCATATTTTACGTAACAGCGGGGTTGATAACACGGATCTGGATTATGTTTGCGCTTTGGAACGCCTGCATGAATATCTCCCTGACTTTGATCTTGGCGGTTTCTCCAATAAAGACACCGCCCCCAAAAAGCCACAAAAAACCTTGGCGAATGCTCTTTATTGTCGAATTGCACAAAGTCTGAGGGAAGATTTTTGCTTGACCCCACGCCAGAAAGCCGTCATGGAATGCTTACAGAGGCCCCACGCCCAAGATTTCCTAACAGTTATCCCTATCGAAGGACTGGGGCAACGAATGTCAGCGGTGGAATATAGAGCAATCCTTAAATACCGTTTGATGATTCCCATTTTCCCGGATGATGAAACATGTCCAGTTTGTCTTAAAGCGTGTTTGGATAAATATGGGGAACATACCCTCCATTGTAGAGAGTTACCGGGGTTTAAGTACAGGCACGATTTCGTTCGGGACGTTTTAATGGATATTCTTAGACGAGCATGGATCTCGGCAAAGAAAGAGGCCCCGGTTAACTTTCTTACAGACCCGACCGAAGGGAGGTCCACTTTACGTCCGGCTGACCTGCTAGTGTTTGGTTGGGAAGGTGGGAAACACGCATGCGTGGACCTTACCGGTGTGTCACCTTTAGCGGGATTCAGGGAGAGTGGGTTCGTGGCGGGGCAAGCGGTACTTAGAGCAGAGTCGAACAAGGTGGCAAAGCACGCTAAAGCGTGCGAGGATAACCAACATGCTTTTGTCCCTCTGGCTTTTGACACTTTTGGCTCATTGGCACCGGAAGCGATCAGGTTTCTGACGAGAGTCCAGCGGGTGGTCCACAACAACTTCTCGACTCCCCAGGGGCAAGGATTTGTATTCTCTAGATTAGGGTTCTCTATTCAGAAGGGGGTGGCGGCGCAGCTTGTTGCCCGACTACCTTCTATTCTTATGTAATTTGCCTCTTTTGTTGAAATAAAAAAGGAAAAGAAAGTTTAGAAACGCAGAATGGTTCGTCTCCATTGTCCATTCTAGAACGTTTGGGACGAGGACGGTAGAGGAGGCGGTGTTTGCCGTTCGAGACGTCCCGGGACGAGGTGGGACGACCCACCACATCGTCCAAGGTTGATAGTCCCTTCTCGTAGCACGGAAACTACTTATTTTTTACGCAATGTCTTCCACGTTGAGAGCTCTCGAGTTCGCGCTCGGGTTGTGTCTCCGGCACGTGTTCAATCTCGGGTTCTTCTTGAGAACCATGCATACCACCTATGCTAATATTCATATTTGATGCGAAACCAAAGTATTGTTGGGGCATGCTTTGTAGTTGCCAACCCCATCGTATTCGGGTCACAATCTTGGTAATTAATGATTGGAAACAGTTGGGTAGTGTTTGGGCGATACGCATTTGGGTTGGTTGGGCAAGATGGAACACCAAAGGGAAGGGGGCGGAATGGATGCATGATAATTTTTTTTTCTAAAGATAGCAGTTTATAAAAAATTGAGAGAGAGTATAAGATACGAGGAGTTAGTGTATAAAAAATGGGTTGAGTTGAGGTTTAAATAGATAAATAAATTGAATTAAAAAAAAAACTGAAAATGATTTTTTTTTTTGTAATGGTAATATTACCGTTTAACGATAATATATATATATATATATAAATATTTTTATCCAAAGCGAAATCCACGGCGCATTTTATAACACCATCACCATTTTTTGTTCGAAAACGCCCAGGGGGGGGGGGGGGGTTGGTTCAAAGCGTGGTGGGGCGTTTTTGGCAGGAATCACGCACAATTCACTCCACACTACAGGTGGTCTTAGCAGAGCTGTTACTTTTTTTTTATAGCAACGAGTTTACATCGATCCGTAGCAATTTATTTGTGTACATCTTATCCTTAACATTTATGCATTTACAAGCAATGAATTATGTTTGTGTCTCTAATTCACAAATAACCACTATCTAAATTTCTAGCGAGTTGCTACATTACACAAGCTTGTATGAGAATGTAGGATCAAAGAATTTATGTACTGATTAATAAAGATATGATTGTAAGTATTATTAAAATCCAGGCTGGGTTATCCTTTTATTTCGCGATTTCGTGTAATCAAGTAATTTTAGCTTGTTTGGATTTACTTAAATGCCATAGGAAATTAGGATAAACATCGTTATAAGTTAAGAAGTGCAGAACACATGCTCATAAAAGACTCTCATTCTAGCTAGTGCATTCTACCCCAACCCCCCCCCCCCCCCCCCCCCCTCCAGGGCCCAGGGTCAAAAGGACTAAGCTCCTAGTGACCAAGAAGTTGATAGGGGCTGGGCATCGCCCCAGTGGGCTCCAAGTGGCAAAACCACCACGATGATGTCCTTGGTGAGGGTTGTGCATTGATGGGAAGTTACATGAAAATTAATCATCAGTGGTGTGGTAACTAGTCACCGGTAACAATTATGGATTGACACAACTAAGAGTTGTACCAATTGCAATAGTAGTATATAAATTTCTATAAAAGTAGTTTCTATTACAACAATTACATCGCTGACTGACATATATGTCGTTTTAAAACAAAAATAGGAGTTTATATACAAAAGGAAGGTCTCTGGTCTGGTTTATATATCGTTTTAATATAAAAACTTCCTTATATTGAGAAAGTATATGATACAAAGTATCCTTAACATAGGAAGTGTAGGAAGCCACCACAGTTGGACACGTGTAAACCCTAGTTAACTCTAACCAACTCACTCCTGGTTGATTAAAATGGTATTCTAGACTTTTATAAAACACCCAAACCCACCCTTCTCTGTCACACAAACCAGAGAACAGAGAGAGAGAGAGAGAGAGAGAGCGGGGAGGAGCCGGAGACCTCTCCACCGCCATCGACGGCGGAGCTCTGGTCAGCAACCACCCCATCATACCTACAATGATAAATCTTACTCAACGGAATCCGCTTCTCCTTTAACATCATCAACAACTTCCTAACAACTTCAACTCTCTCCTCCTCCATTTCCTTAACAACCCTCTCTTCCTCCTCCAAAAATCTCTCCATAAACTCACTAAGCCCAAGCCAAATCTTATCATTCAAATGTCTATACGTCTGAAACACAAGTGGATGCCTTTCAATAAACTTAACCACCTTCTGTGCACGCGGAAAACCCATCAAAAGTATCGGGTCAACATCACGTCATCGCCGGAGCTCCTCCGGTTACCGAAACACCACCATTTTTCCACCCAATTGAACGTGCGTTTAAACAAAACCTCAATCGAACGTGCGTTTAAACAAAACACACTCAATCACAAACCCATGCGTTTAAATACGGTGCGTTTATATTGAAGTCGCCGAAAGAAGATATATGTGCGTTTTGTTGTATTTCTTTTGTATTTTATACAAAGAAACGGTGCGTACATTCGGATATAGAAACGATAAATCACCTTGAATGAAATCTGGAAGGGTTTGAAGTAATGAAAGTGTAGAGAGATGGAGACGATGGGGTTGGGTAATGTTAGGTTCGGAGTAGAAGATTAATAAAGAAAGGGACAGGTTTGGGTAGAAGGTAATAAATGACGAAAGTAAGCCTGATAAAGGTGCGTTTGAAGTTTTTTTTTTTATTTTTCAAAGGTGTGTTTGTTTTTTTTACAACGTGCGTTTAAAGAATATACAACATGCGTTTATAATAATGAACGTGCATTTGTTTGTCACACCCAAATATACAACGTGCGTTTAAAAAAATATACAAGTACGTTTAAAAAAATTATAACGTGTATTTAAATATATGAGTGTGCGTTTAAAAAGCCCTTTTATCAGCAACTTCGTCTTATTCGTCTGCAACTTTTTTTTAACCCATTTCTTATCTTTAATTCTTCTTCTTGAATCAAAATCGAAAGCTTCTGATAAATAATATTGGCGTTTTTATTCACAATACATATGATTTCGAATGATTTATCGTCCCATTTATTATACTCTGTTTTCTGATTATTTAATTTCAAATAGTGATATTACGTTTTGGTTCAATGTAATCGACTTTTGTTTTTTGTTATTTTGATTGTGTAATCATTCATAATGTTTAATCTTCAAACGTTGAAAAAATTGGTTTCGATTGACTCTGTTGTTACGATTTGAAAAATATTTAAACGCTTTTTCCTAATTTAGCCTTGGTTAGATTAACCCATATATGATTAGGGTCGTTAATTACCATCTTGCCACCGTCTAATCTAATGGTTGAGAATGCTTCCTACGCTTCTCACGTTAAGAAGCTTTGACGTTATCTCTTCCCAAATATCTTGGTACACAGTTTCATACATAAATGCATACTCGTTCTTGTTTTCATCTTGAATTATCTCATTAAAGATTTAGAAAATACCATGACTTTAATATGACATTGATTGTTACATGATTCAAAAAGATTATTCAAGGTATTCCAAAATTATAAAACCTACACTTTTCATCATAATGGAGATCAATGCCATATACTGTGCGGACACACACGGTTAGACAGGATAAGAAATGGGGTTTTTAGAGATGGATTGGGGGTAACCAGTATCTCGGATAAGATAAAAGAGGGGAAGTTGAGATGGGTTGGACATGTAAAGAAGAGACAGTCGACTGACCAAGTTAGATTGGTAGAATGTCTCACTGTGGAAGGGAGGAGTAGAGGCAGGCCAAAATTGACTTGGTACGAGCGGGTCAAACAAGATTTACTGGGGTTGCATCTCTCTGAGGACATGATCCATGATAGGGGTTTATGGAGGCATAGGAACAAGGTTAAGGACTATTAGGATATGTGAAAATGCATTTTTAGGTGTATCGTAGAGTCTTAATGGTCCTTACATGTTATGTGGATTTTTTATTTGTTTGTCTCCCTGTATGTTTGTTTATAGGTTGTTTATGGTGGTATCGTAGGGTCTTAATTGTCCTTTCATGTTATGTGGATTTTACATTTGTTTGTCTTCCTGTATGTTTGTTTATAGGTTGTTTATGGTGGTAAAACTGTATATTCTCTCAATGCAATTAATGTTCTATGTTTTTTTAGCAGAGGGTCTATCTGGAAGCAGCCTCTCTACCCCTATCGGTAGACCTAGGGGTAGAGGTAAGGCTTGCATACATCCAACCCTTCACGGACCCTATAAATAGCTTTGCTATTTGTGGGATTTACAGGGCTTGGTTTGTTGTTGTTGTTGTTGTTGTATACTAGTGTTGTTTGCAACTTTGCATGCATGTCTTTCTTGAGTTATGAGAGCATTCACTACAACAAACTTCGTCTAATACATCAAACTTTTAGCAACGACAAGGCACCATAAGTTGTCGCTACCAAGTGGTGCAATAGCAATGACAAGGTGTCATCGGTAGAGGGTCATCGTATCAGACGACATTTCTTGTAATGATGTGCCATGCCTTTATATCATATCGTATAATATCAAATACTATATGAAGTAAATAGTTCAACGCTAAGTATAAAGAACAACATAAGATACAAACATACACTTCTTGATTTCACATAATTGAACAAGGCGATTCCATGTTTGACGGAAAATGACAAAAATATGTAACAGGGAAGGTGGAAGAAGCTTTATTCATCAGCATTCTTTGTAGCTGTTATTTCTATTGCATCTTCAGGTACTTGAACGTCCTGCTTCAGAGAAGCCCATAGATAAGATAAACCGTTAGATATCAACTTTAGAGATATACTATACAATGGAAAATGCATATCTTCAGATTTCAGAGTTGTCAAATACAAATAATGATTGGTCTTAGTTAGCATATAACAAACTTCTACATGCATGAAATCAGTTTAAAGGACTTTATACCTTTGCTAAAGCTTGTAGAATGATTTGGCTCCACCGGTTTTATATTTCGGAATAGGAACTTTGCCAGACTCTATCTGTTCTACATCTTCAACCAACAACCGGTACTGTCTCTTAACTTCATTCACTGTCATCCCCGTGGCCTTTGCGACATTTTGCCATCGGTCAGGGGTGTCCTTGTCATAGATAGCCAGTGCATTCTCAAACAGCTTTTGTTGCCTTAGATTCAATGTAGAATCTGAAGCCATTTCTTGAATCTAGAAAAAATTGTTACACAAGAAGATGGAAATATATAGAGCTGATGATCTATGTCACAAGAAGAGCAAGTGCCAGCATCTCTATTTATAGGGAGTGAGAGTTTAGTAGTGTTAAAAGGTTCTTGTAAAAAGAACTTCATAGTGGACATGATCAGGAACTTTATGTTATTCCTTTTAATTTTAATTCTAAATTTGAGCAAATTGCTAGTTTGGCAAATGTTAAAAAAGGTGCTGACCCTTAAATGGAAAATTTCAAGGAAAAGGCGTTGTAACTTGGCTAAACTTTGTACATGAATGAATATCTTATGGTTGAAAATTTGTTCCCTTGTATGCCATAAATCCAGACTTTATTAATTTATTCGTACTTAACCATCCGCTTCAGTGGAGTGGTAAGGCGATGAAGAATAGTACGTGGAGACTGAAAAGTCATGAGCTCGATCCCGAGCCAAAGCTGGTTTGAGTCCCGCCTTGTGTTACGCCATAGAGTTAAATCTCGTAGCGGCACAACGTCTGTCTGCATGTAGCAGACGGCGGTATAGGTTTCCCTGGGAAAGCCGTAAGCCACATTATAATATCAGCGTAGATCCAGTTAAAACAACATAGTTTGGTCAGAATGGGGTGAGCGCCCTTAGGGGTGTGCGTATCTCACACACTATTAAGAAAACTCACGTTTCAGAAAACAAAAAAAAAATTTGTACCTGAGTTTTATTACTTTTAGTTAATTAGTTTTTCATTGAATGCAACACACATAAAATCAGACTCTAGCCGTGATATAATGTATATAAATAGCTATGCATACATAACCAATATACTTTTTGTTAATAATAATAACTCAAACTAAGTCAAACAAGTTCATGCACGTGCATGGCTTTGATGGTCACTTATCAGATTGTATGCACGTGTGCAGATTTGAAGGCTTTTCAGTTGAAGTAACGTTCACTTTTCAAGTTTGAATAAAGTTATTGAAGATCCTCATTTTCAGCAAGTAGTTTGGCCATTCAGTTGTGTTTCTTCTCTTTAAATAGCAATGTAACTCGTTGTTTGTTTTTGTACCTTTCTTTGATATTAATAACAGAAGTGAATCTTTGGCCTTCAATTCTTTCTTGTTTCATTCATGTTTTTGACTTCTATCATGGCTGATAAGTCTCAATCCACTCTAAGCAATCAAGTGATTTCAGTGTTCAAAGGTGAAGGGTATGAACACTGGAGTATTCGTATGAAAACAATCCTGAAATCACAAGATCTATGGGAACTTGTGGATGCTGAGATAACTAGGGTTGGAAATGATTAGGATGGACTTCGTGAGGCTCAGAAGAGGGATGCAAGGGCAATGGCTGTGATTCAACAAGGGATCCATGAGCTCTTGTTCTCTAGAATTGCAGGAGCCAGTACTTCAAAGGAAACATGGGAGATACTCATGATGGAGTATCAAGGAGACACTCAAGTCCAAGGTGTGAAACTACAAGGACTTAGAAGGGAAATCAAAAATCTGTCAATGAATGATGGTGAATCTGTTAGGGACTATTTCTCACGTGTTATGGGGATATTCAGCCAACAGAGAGCCTTTGGTGAGGAAGTGACAGATCAAAAGGTGGTTGAGAAGATCTTGAGAAGCTAAGCACCAAAGTTTGATTATGTTGTGCCTTCTATTGAAGTGGCATTTGACTTGACAAGTTTAACACCTGTCAAACTCATGGGCTCACTTCAATCTTAGGAGGCAAGGATGAATGGTAGGAGTGTTGGATTGAAGACACCAGAAAAGAGTGATGAGCAGGCTCTATAGGTGATGCAACCACAGGCTAGAAGGTCTCTGAATGATCAGTTCAACAGTAGAGGGCGAGGAAGAGGATCATTGAGAGGTAGAGAAAGAAGTCGTGGAATAGACAGGATTAGAGGCCCTCAGTGTTTTCGATGCCAAAGATATGGGCATATGAAAAAGGACTGCTGGTATGCAGATGAAGCCTAAGTAAACATTGCTGCTGATCAAGAAGATGATGAACAAAGTGATGATCAACATTTATTTCTGGCATGTGTTGATGACAGTGCTGCTGATGAACAAAACTTTGCATTAATGGCAAATTCTGGTGATGGTTTTAACTCTTTATGGTTCATAGACTCAGGCTGCTCTAACCGTATGACAGGTTCTAAGGAGATTTTCACTACTCTTGATGAGTCTTACAAGTTGAATGTCAAACTTGGAGATAAGAAAGACATTGTTGTAGAAAGAAGAGGAGAGATCAAAATACCCACTGGTAATGGTCAGTTTAAATACTTAGCTGATGTCTACCATGCTCCTAAGTTAGAATATAATTTATTAAGTGTGGGTCAACTGATGAGAAAGGGGTATGCTTTGTATTTTGAAGATGAGGCATGTACCATAAAGAATAAAGTGTCTAATACTGTTTTGATGAAAGTTGAATTAGCCAGGAACAATATGTTTCTGCTTGATGCTTCACAGGCCTCCAATTCTGGTGAAAAGAAAGATAAGGAGACCATACTATGGCATGAAAGGTATGGTCACCTAAATTATAAAGGACTTCAACAATTTACTGACAAAAGAATGGTACTTGGTTTACCAAACATAAAGAAAGTTGAAGTTGTGAAAGCTGCATTTTGGGGAAACAAACCAGACCAACTTTTCAGTCTAAAACATGGAGGGCATCAAAAAGGCTGGAGCTAGTGCATTCTGATGTGTGTGGCCCCATCAAGTAAGTAGTCTTGGTGGTAGTGGGATACTATTTACTTTTCATTGATGATTTTTCTCGTATGTGTTGGATATATTTTCTTGAAAGAAAATCAGAAGTGTTGTAGAAGTTCAAAGCTTTCAAGGCCATAATTGAAAAAACAAAGTGATTGTTATATCAAGACCTTAGGAACAGATAGAGGAGGTGAGTATTGCTCTAAGGAATTTGATTTATTTTTTAAAGAGCAGGGTATCAAGAAGAAATTGACAGCTCCCTACTCACCTGAGCATAATGAGGTAGCTGAGAGGAAGCATAGAACCATTATGGGGCTGGTTAGAAGCATGTTGAAAGCCAATAATCCGCCAAATTACTTTTAGGCATAAGCAGCAGCTACTGCTGTTACCATTCTTAATATGGGACCTACCAAGGCTCTTATTAATCAAACTCCTTTAGAAGTTTGGACATCCAAAAGGCTATCAGTTCATCACTTGAGGGTATTTGGATGTGTTGTTTCTGCAACAACTCAAACCCCTTCAAGAAGAAAGTTGGATGATTAAGGTGAGAAGTGTATAATGGTTGGTTATTCTGGTCTTGACAACTACAGACTTTATAATCCTACCACAAAGAAGATCATCATAAGAAAAGATCCTAAGTTTTTGGAAGAAGAGTAGTGGACATGGAATCATACTTCAACTGATGTCAATTATCAGTTGATGTATGAAGAAGATGTTGGCAAACAAGTTACTGAAGAAGTTACTAATGATAATGTTGATAATTCTTCTTTTGATAATGCAGGTAGTTCACAAGGTCCTAGTAGTTCTCATGGTCCAAGTGAACCTGTTGCTCCAAGTTCTCAGCAATCAAGTACTACTTCTTCAAGAGGTATATGTTGCATGTTAATTTTCTTTATCTGATTGTCCTAAGAAGTACAAGAGTTTGGAAGGAGTGTATACTGATTGTCCTAAGAAGTACAAGAGTTTGCAAGAGGTATATGTTGCATGTCAATTTGCTTTATCTGCTGCTGATCCTGCTACTTATGATGAAGCTGTGTCCAAGTATGAGTGGCAGCAGGCTATGGATGAAGATATAAGTGAAATTAACAAGAATCAAACATGGAGTCTTGTAGATCTTCTTGAGAACAAGAACATTGTTGATCTCAAGTGGTTATACAAGACTAAAGTGGGACCTAATGGGAATGTGTTGAAGCATAAAGCAAGATTAGTGGCCAGAGGTTTTTCACAAAAGAAGGGTATAGATTATGAAGAAACCTTTGCTCCTGTAGCAAGGTTTGAAACCTTTAGACTAATTATTGCTGTTGCAGCTCATCTTGGGTGGATTGTGCACCAACTTGATGTTAAATCAGCTTTTCTGAATGGTGATCTTGAAGAAGAAATATATGTTTGTCAACCTGAGGGTTACACTTGTTCTGACCAAGAGAACAAAGTGTACAAGCTGCATAAAGCCCTCTATGGTTTGAAGCAGGCTCCACGAGCCTGGTATGCTAAAATAGATTCTTATTTTGCAGATCAATGGTACACAAGAAGTATTAATGAACCTACTCTCTATGTTAAAAAGGTGAAGACTGATTTGATATATGTTTGCTTGTATGTAGATGACATTATCTATACAAGTTCAAACATAGCTTTGATGAGTGAGTTCAAGGCTGGTATGATGAAGATGTTTGAGATGACTGACTTGGGCATGTTAACCTTATTCTTGGGTCTAGAAGTGCATCAAACAATGAATGGTGTATTTCTGGGACAAGAAAGGTATGCATAAAACTTGATTGATAAATTTGAATGAAGGGGTGCAAAGTTGAAGATACTCCTATGAACACCAATCAGAAGCTGCAGTTAGATGATGGTGCCAAGACAGTGGATGGATTCATGTATAGAAGTCTCATTGGTGGTCTCTTGTACTTATGTAATTCAAGGCCTGATATTCTATATGCAGTTAGTGTTTTGTCTCGTTTTATGCAGAAGCCATCAGTTTTACATTTTGGTGCAGCCAAAAGAGTGCTAAGGTATGTTGTTGGTACAATTAATTATGGCATGTGGTATGGCAGAGATAAAAAAGAACATGGGGATTGTGTTGGTTGGGCACTCTGATAGTGACTGGGTCAATTCTATAGATGACAGGAAGAGTGTGTCTACTCACACTTTTACTTTGGGTTGTGGTGCTATAACATGGAGTTTTAAGAAACAAAATATAGTAGCTCTGTCAAGTACTGAAGCAGAGTATGTTGCAGCTACTGATGCTACTTGTCATGCAGCTTGGTTAAGAAGAATGTTGGCTGATATGGAGTTAATTCAAGAGGATGCTACTATGATCAATTGTGACAATAGTTCAGCTATTTGCCTCACCAAGAATCCTGCATTGCATAGTCGTTCAAAGCATATTGAACTAAGGTTTCATTTTATTAGAGATCTAGTTATGAAGGAGCAAGTCAAGCTAGTGTTTTGCAGTACTCATGATCAAACTGCAGATGTGTAAACTAAAGCACTTCCAAAAGATAAGTTCAAGATGTTCAGAAGGAAGTTGGGAGTGCATAAGTTTGAGTTATGGGAGGGTGTTAATAATAATAACTCAAACTAAGTCAAACAAGTTCATGCACGTGCATGGCTTTGATGGTCACTTATCAGATTGTATGCACGTGTGCAGATTTGAAGGCTTTTCAGTTGAAGTAACGCTCACTTTTCAAGTTTGAATAAAGTTGTTGAAGATCCTCATTTTCAGCAAGTAGTTTGGCCATTCAGTTGTGTTTCTTCTCTTTAAATAGCAATGTAACTCGTTGTTTGTTTTTGTACCTCTCTTTGATATTAATAACAGAAGTGAATCTTTAGCGTTCAATTCTTTCTTGTTTCATTCTTGTTTTTTGTGTTATGATATCCAACACTTTTTCCATTATAGTCAACAAAAACATTGATGCCAATGACATAATCTGTCATCTTTAATTTACAAAAGCTTAGCCTCTCTAAAAAATTTCTATAAAATTCGAGAAGATAAATTTTAGTGGATCGTGAGGTTTGGCATCTTAATATCTTATTATGGAATATGTATATTAGATTACCCCTCGTTTCTTATATATGGGGATCTATATAGCATATAGATTTAAAATAGCTAATTGATCGAAGGGTACAACAATACGATATAGGGATGGTGGAGTGTGGTGTTAGAGTGCCATATGTGACGTGAACCGTGGGATACACCGCCCCTCACGGGCCTAAAGCGTGGAGACCATACATGGCCATGCCCACGTCTTCCACGCACATCTCTTTCTCTCTTTATTAATTGTAGTGTGTTGATGGAGATTGGTGATATGCATGATGGTGGAGTGATAAAGAATGATTACCATACCCAATAGCCTAATGGTAACGATAATTTCATAAGTATTTTTAGAAAATTTGTCAAAAACTAAAGTACATTGGTAAAGCATATGAGGTTGACTATGACTTTCACACATTATCACATAGTTAAGGCTCATGTATGTTTCAATTTCCATCAGGATTAAGAGCATCCACAATACATAGACTGATTCAAATCATTTCAAATCATAACAATTTCAAACCACTTTTTTCTTCGATACTAAACCAGTCCAAACATCCACCTCATTAATCATCACCTATTTTTTTTTTTTTATTTAAGTAGCAAACGGTTGGATTAGGGCTCACCCCAATGAACCGGACGAGTACGGTGGAACGGACCACACCTCATGGACTTGGACACTCTATCGCTGATTCCAAAATGTTGTTGGGGTCCGGAATTTTGGACGCGTCCAGAATGGGAGCAATGTTATGCTCTAAAGCTCGACTTGTTATTTAGAATGACTAATATTTCTGGGCCTTTTTACCTATGTATTTAGGATTTATAATTATAAGTTTTCCTTAATAAAAGCTTTTTAATTTCTTTTAAACACTACACGTTCATAGATTTTTTTATATAGCTTTTGATAAAATAGATAGTTTCTAACTTCAGTGGGGCTGAAATGCTACAGGCAAACAATATAGATACAACTTTTGAAATATACGGTGCAATTAGAGTCGTAAACAAATCGAAAGCTCAACAAATAGTTTGTAAACCGTTGGGCTGGAGGTCTGTTTACATTCATTTAATAAATGAACGAACAATGACATGAATTTTTTATTTGATTAGTTAAATGAACAAACATGAACAATGGTCTCATTCGTTTAATTGTGTTCGTGAACGTAATGTGTTTGTAAACGTTCGTTTATGTACGTTTGTTTATATTGTTTATCAAAGATATTTTTACATTTATTTATTTTATCTAAACTTTTTATGTTCTTTAGTTTTTTTGTTAGCCTAAGGGTGGACGGGGTGGTCCGTGATGGCCACCCCGTGAGCGTCGTGAACACCGGCCCTCTCGCTGAATCACAGCCACAATAGGATTAGTTTGTGATGACTATCACAATGTTATTCTTTCTCATCCTCTCTCACAATAGCTAATAGCTATCACTTTGTTTAATTTTTTTTAAAATAAAACATAAAATATTACATAAACACAATTAAAACATTACACAATCCTAAATTACTTACTAAAATCTAATTAAATTACTTAATTAAACATTACATAATTAAACCTAAATTACTTTTACGGAGAGCAGTTATCCCAATCCTCCGGTGTATACTCCAGTGACGATAATATGGTTCATCATCCATACTCACATACTCCTCACCAGTGTCCGCTTCGTACCCTTCCTCATTTGGAACCGGAGTAGCACTACGCCAAAATAGACCTTTAGCCACACTTTTGTCAAAATCGCGCTGCCACACTTTTGATTAAATGTGTGACTAAAGGTTATTAATCACATTTCAAAACCTTCTAATCTATTTTTCGCCACACGTTTTACTTATTTATGTGACAATTTTACAACAGCTCAAAACTTTTAGCCACACTTTAAGAAAAAAACGTGACATTTAGTAGCCACACTAGAATAAATGTGGCTAAATGTGATCTACGGCCATAGTTTTTGTCTAACCTCTGATTCATGTGACCAAAATACATATGTTTTCGAACATTTAGCCACACTTTAAGAAAAAAATTATGACGTTTAGTAGCCACATTAGAAAAGTGTAGCCAAATGCAATTTACGACCACAACATTTGTTTCATGTGACAAAACACATCATTTCAAAACCTTTAGCCACACTTTAAGAAAAAAACTGTGACATTTAATAGTCACGCTAGAAAAGTGTGACTAATTTTGATCTACGGTCATAATATTTTTTTTAATGAAGTGGCTAAAAGCAAACACATATTGCCACTTATGCTATTTTGTGTGACCAAAATGTAGCGGTTATAAACTTGTAAGTTGTAATGTGTGAGTGCAAGTTATCTAACGATGAAAAAAAAAAATACATACACCTAAAAAGATCAATTCCATACTGATCAATCCAGCTACCTCTACATCCCAATCGGAACCCTATTCTATCATGTACTACCATAGCTTTATCTTCACTGTTTTATCCAATTATTATATATATATACAAATGGCAAATTTTGATGTGAGTGTGTGGTACTGTTTCGCTCAATGCAAGTCCATAAAGCATTCCTTACGTCACTGCTTACGTCACGTACAACCCTCTACAGCTGCTGGCTACGTCAGCTTTACCTGTGTAGCGGTTTCAAGTTGCCGGTTGCTGGTTGCCGGTTTCAGGTTTTAAAGCCTCTCTCTGTAACAGCTCTGTCTTCTGTGAAACAAGCATCGTGACCCTTTTTTTGATGCCAGATTCGCCGCTGCTACCACCGCCCTCCGCAACGTCGCCAACCCCATATGTTACCTACGGATGGTGGTACCGGTAACAGTCTAGCACCTGCGGCCACATCCGTTGCCAACACATCTACCGTCGCCGGTGTTTCTCACCGGCCGGATCTTCGTAACCACCGTTCTTACCGTCGCCGCCGCTTGAAAAAAACCCACACCTAGCCGCTCAGATCTTCGTGTTTTCCGGAGGGTGAAGAGAGAGGAGGATGATGATAGTGGTGGTGAGATGGTGGAGAAGGTGGTGGTGGCGGTCGCGGTCGCGGTGGCAGAGATGGAGGCCATTGGACGGTAAGGGGAGAGGAGGGGGTATAAAGCGTATGAAATTGCTTATTATTATTATTATTATTATTATTATTATTATTATTATTATTATTATTATTATTATTATTATTATTCAGTTCTTCAGTGGGAAGATAAACAAAACAAATGGTGTGCATCCTTTGTTTTTTATAATGATTATAAGGGGTAGGTCAAGCTTTATTGCTCATTTACAGGAGTGTGAAAATGGTGAGAATGTGTGTGGGCATGGGCTTGGTTTTTATTTGAAAGTGAGTAGAGATATGAAGTCCTTTTGGTCTCAGAATTTTTATGCAAAGTTGCTTTTGGTCCCTCTTTTTTTGGTTTCTTACTATATACATATTTTATTTATTTTTCAACTAAAAACTGATAAATGAACTATAAGTGGATTAATACTAATGGTGAAATGAAGTATTTATGATTGGGGTTTTTAGGGTTTAGGCTTTCTCTTTGCCACATACCCCTCTCTCTCTCTCTAGGTAATATGCTCTCAGTTGTTACTAAAATAATTTGGTGATGTACAGCTATTGAATCCCTTTTATATTTTTTTTCCTACATACTAAATCTTTGTTAATTTTAGTTTCTACGGCGTAACATTGTGTCTACATTAACTGTGTTTTCTTTAAAATTGGCTCCGTCCGTTATCACGTCACGTTTTGTCATATCCTGTCGCTGCAACGTGCGGTCGCTATGTATGACGCACTAACCCGTTTGCCCCCGCCGCGGCAACGCGCGGCGGGTATAAAACTAGTATATATACAATTTGCAAAATTTGATGTGAGGGAGGAGTACTGTTTCGCTTAATACAAGTTCATGAAGCGACTTTTTCCTTGCGTACAACCATGTGAAGCCTTCAGTGAACCACTCTCTCTCCTCCTTCTCTAGAGTTTTCGTTCATCTCCTCTGCTTCCTCTTTGTGTCTCATATATACTACCTGATCTCTATCTTTCATTACCCTTATCTCCACCTACCTACCTTTCATCTATATCACTCTGTCAGTATGAACAAATCAAAACCCTCAACTTTTGCTCGGTTGTGGAAACACTTATGGCGAAGGTGACGGAGGTTGTGGTAGTGGTGGTCGTGTCCTTCTTGCTGTCGACAGGTGGGTTTCAAAGTACTATCGTCTGCTGCGACGGTTGAGATGCTTCTTCTTAGGTCACCGACGTGGCCCGTGACGATTGCGACGGCTCCGATCGTTGTTTAGATGCCTCTTTCCGGCTGAAATCATGTCTTCCATAGATAAGTTTCTTTCCGACTGAAGTCAGGTCTTTTGCCATCAAACTCAATAATAGCGCTGCAACTTTGATTGTTTATTGTAGTGATGAGGATGTAAATTGGTGGCTTTCTCGCAAGTATAATAATTGTCCTTCATTGCTTTCACGAAGGTTTGACAATTGCGTTGCTTCTTTCTTGCCCATCTTCGTTCTATGATGTGTAATATTGATCAGTCCGGTGTTTACTCATATCATTTAGTTGGCTACGCCATCATCTGTTCCAGGTACTGTCCTTTTGATTGTGTATTGGGATTGAAATTTTATAGTGACTCTAGGACTTTATTATATATGTTTACAAACTCATGTTTTACCGAAGCTTCTTGGGATTATTTACCATTATCATTCAGGATAGTTAAATAGTCCTTTAAAATTAGCTTCACAGGAATCCCACCTCTGTGCGCGGTGCTCTGCAGTTAGCGTTAGGGCGGTGATTCTGCAACTTAGTTTTCAAAGGTTACCTATCTAACATCTACCGCTCAGTTTTATAAAACAATAATCAAGTAACCATACATCGAATGATTCCATGTAAAACCGGATATCAAACACACAAACAAAGAAGAGACCCATTATTTTCTTGAAAATTTCAAAAACAAGTACTAACAATTACAAACCAAAACCATTAATCAACCAACTGTTACATATTAACATAAATCTCTTCATCCAATCGTCTAAACTCACCAAGAAGAGACCCATTATCATCAACAATCATCCAACCGTTCTTCTCAAACCATTCTTCATCCATTGACAACTCTGTCATTTGTGATCCATCATTAATCTTATTGGAACATGGAGACACAACCTCGTCATCATCATCATCATCGGATATATTTATTACTTCGTGTATTGTATTGTTGGACCCCACTGAACTCGTTCTCATGCACTCTTCATCGTTGTATCCTATGTTGTGGGATACATAGATCTCGTTGACCTGTGTTAACATAATTCTAATATCAAAATATTATTCATTGGCTAATGTTGCTCAAGTATTACAAACAACATTTAAAATTCTAACTAAATTAACTAAACGTATATGTTTTGAGTCGCTGGAACAAGTCAACCCACATGATAGTCATAATTGAGTAGCATAATGAATACAGTTATTTAACGCTAGCTCATGATTGTTATCTATAACAGTCAAACATAAGTGACTCAGAAAGTGAGAGAGATGTGTGACGGTGGCTGAACAGAAGCGGATGTCGGTAAAGGTTGCGGTGGTGTGCAACGGTGGGTTTAAATAGCAGAAATAATGGCGGTGATTTAATGGAACAAGTGATTTAATGGAATAGGAGGAAGGGTAGCGATGGAGTAACTCGGTTGCTATGGTGGTTTACGACGGCGTCGGTGAGTGTGGCAGGAGATCTGAACCAACTTGGATGGTGCTCGAAAAAGGTTAACGAACAAATGATCTAAGATTGCTTAGGATTTTATAACCATGTTCCGATCAGTTGATGACGATGTAACTGTAATGTTAATATTGATCAGTTTCATGACTCAATGATTAATTCCATTCATTGTTTTTTTTAATGTGCAAGGGTTGTAGTTTCCAATCGGTTACTAATTGAAATAATATTAGTGAATCATTGAAATTTATTAGTTTGTCGGCTACGGAATCGATGGTGCCGTTTCTCTTGGTCGATGCTGCAGAAGGAATGCATGAGGAAGTTGAAAAAAGCTTAAATGATTTATAAGTATTATCAGTATTATTAATTATTATTTATAACTCTTGAGCTTGCCCATTGTTAATAACCATTAACCTCAATATAGATGAGTAAAAGACTAACTTACCCTTTTACAAATGCATCAAGTGTTTGTACTTTAGGCAATAAAATTGTAATTACTTAAATTTTTACCGGTATCCTTCCCTCATGCTTTATAATATATTATAGATATATTAATGAAAACTAAAAGTGATATGAAAACCAGCAGTTGGGTTATCGACCCATCATCTTGAAACCCGGTTTGTGGTTCCAGGTTATTCATCGGGTTAGTCACGTATCCAACCGTGTGTTCTAAATACCAAGTCATGTAATCTAGTGACACGGAAGGAACCGTGGTTTGTTCCCTGTCCACTCTATTATGCTCGCTATTGTTCCAGGAAGAAACATATGCTGCATGTTCATCTAGCCAGTTAGTATCTCTTCATCCGGTACGCTTCATTGCATGCAATTTACGGTGGACTTCAAGGGTAAAGGGTGGATCATGAGGTCTCCTTTGACGGAACCCGAACTATCTAAGGACCCTTGATGGTGAGTGGTATTCCACCACAAGATAAAACACTCGCAGCACCATGAATCCACCCTATCTTTGCACGAGTCCGGCAAAGATTCCTTGTAATCTTCATATGGTCGCCAAATAAACTAGTGCACAAAAATAAATTAATATTAAAACATCGTTTCACATATTAACTGGTAATTTAATGTAAATAAATCAGCTCTTACCGACTCCTCTTGAAGATTTTGGAGCTGTGAACAAACTTGCCTTAAGGAGTGTGACGACGCCACTTCCGTAAGGTCGTGTTTAACACACCAACTATAAATATAATTATAAAAACAATCATTAGTTAAATTAACAAGTTTAATAAATAGTATGTAGCATAACATAGTACTTACATGACACCAAATTGTTTTCTACGTGGCAACTGACGTTCAATTCTGGGGGATAATACCCGGATCCTGGTCCAGGCCTACAACTGTAACAAATACATAGGACCTGCATATGTTTTATCGGTACCTAATGCTACTTTGCACAAGTTGCGATACAGACATGCCAACACGGCACTCCCCCAACTCAAAGTCCCACATTCATTGAGATCAAATAAATGTGATAAAAAGGACAAAGAAACATAACCGTTGTTGGTGTCGCTAAAGAGAGAACATCCCAAAATAATTAATATCACACAACGTGCACGTTGTGTGACCTCCACCTCGCTCGCGTCAGCGGGAAACGGCTCCGATATTTGGTCTTAAAGTTTCGATGTTAGGATAGTTGTGACAACTCGGGTAAATCTCTCTCTTTTGGTTTCTACCTTTTGCTTGTTTCCTTCGTTATTTCTTTTGTTCTTTCTGTACTTGTACAAATTTTCGGGACGAAAATTCTTTTAACGTGGGGATGATGTGACACCTGGCAAATTCTGGTTAACAACGTTGTCTAGATGAAAGTCTACCTTAGCGAGTCACGCGTATATTGTACTTAACTGGGTTAGTTAAGTCGGGATATGGTTCGGGAACTATTGGTTAGTCTAGAAGATCATTGGATGTTGGTCTAGAGGTTCGTTAGATGTCGGTCCTTAACCAAGTGTACAAACGGTGACGATTTGTAGGATCGTCAGGGCATACGGAACGTACGAGTCTCGAGTCCCGGGAATTGGTGAACGAGTGTAAATATGTGTATTTACTTGTGTTATGTGTTTACAATCATTATGTGACTTGTCGGTACATGAATATGCATTAACATATGTTAAAACGGGGTTTAACGCGCAAAACACACAAGGCCAAACCCTATAGGCGAGTAGGAGGTCTACTCCCCTATAGGGGAGGCGAGTAGGGAGCCCTTAAGGGCGAGTAGGCCCTACTCGTGTATACATAAGGGCGAGTAGGCCCTAATCACTAGAACTTTCAGGCGATTACAAGCCCTAATCGCCTGAACTGCTGCACAATCGCATGTAACGTGCTGGAACGACTAGAAACGCCTATAAATACAATACTTAACCTCCTAAACTCCCTAATATCAACCCTAGTCGTCCCATAACCGCCCCAAACACTTAAACAACCTCTGGAAGGCGATTTTGATCAAAAACACAAGGTTTCAAGGTCTAACCATCATTCTTTTACAATTCCAAGGTTTGATTCTCATCCATAACACTTTGTAAACGTTTTTAATCAATCCCTAATGGTCCAGACCTGTTCATAAACGAAAAAGCTTTCTGAAAATCGTCAATAAGGGTTGTTAATCGGATTATAACTAATAAACATGCGTTATGGGTATGTATGATTAGAAAGATAGGATTTTTATGAATCTTGATGATGTTTTGATGTGTTATCATGCTAGGTCAGAATTAATATTGTTAGTATGATGATAGAAATCTCAGTAATTGGATAATAGGGTTATGATTACATGCGTTAATTGAATGTTGCATGCTATGTGAATGGTGTTTGGATTGCTTTGGTTGCATGCAGGACTGATTTTACGAGGTTGAACGAAGGGTTTTGGGTTAAACATGTTTAGGATAGTGTTTGGGATGATATTGGGTAGTTACACACGCTCTGGATCTGATTTGGAGCGTTAAACGCGCGAAAAAACCGGAACAGCATGACTACAGGCGAGTAGCAATGCTAATCGCCCATAGTCATGCGAATAGAGGTGCTAATCGCCTATAAAGTGGCGAGTAGAAGGCTAATCACTAGTAAGTTTAGGCGAGTAGCCCTAATCACTAGTAAGTTCAGGTGATTAGCCCTAATCACTAGTAAGTTCAGGGGAGTAGCCCCTAATCGCATGAAATAAAGGGGAGTAGCCCCTACTCGCCTATAGTAGGGGCGAATAGGGCTTCTAATCACTAGTTGACTTTCCTAATCACTAGTTGACTTTTCCTAATCGCGTGTACTGCTGCTGTAAGTGTAAATTAGCATTCCGAGACCCGATTTAACATGTAGTAACATGCTAGGAACCCCGTAACATGTCTAATAACTTGGTAACATATATTTGGATATAATTCGGTGATACGTGAACTATGTGCCATGACTGGTTGTGTGTTAACGTATGTTATGTTTTGGAGCATAAACATAACACGGGAAGTCTCGGGTCACCAATGGGATGTCGAGTCTTGTGAATTGGGTCGGTTAAACAGTCACGGTGTTTTCAAACGAACTTGGTTATGGTCTGGACATCTAGGGACTAATTAACCTGCGGGTTATTAGTCTAAGTACTTGTAACTGTCGTATGATAGGTCGCCACTTTACGGGACTAGCATAGCAGCTGAGTTTACTCGGGTTTAGGAGTAACGGAACTTAAGGTGAGTTTACGGCCCCTCTTTTAACTGGTTTCACGTTTTCGGGGGAGAAAACATGTGTTAAAACAACTATTTGGTAACTACTGTCATACTATGGGTTTATACTGTGTACTACACGATCTTTGGAAGTCCCGGGGGGAACCATGAATGTGCGGGTCTGCACAACGGGGAAATGTGAATAGCGCTATTGGGAGTGACCAACCCCGCTCGTCGACTTGGAGGGTCGGCGGGTGCATATTGTCTCAAACAGGAACAACAGGAACAACAGGAACTTACATCGGGCATACTTTTGGTATTCGAGTTAGTAATGGTTTTCCAATCGTGGTAGTAACAAAACGTACGCCTAGCTAGCGTATACTGGTTTTCTATTTGTTATAGTATGGACAGGTGGACTTGGTACTTGGATACAAAACCTGTAAACTCACCAGCATTTTTGTGCTGACGTAAACTTTTACATGTTTTCTCAGGTCGCTAAGGTAGCACGACTGGACTAGGGCGCACGCGTCTGCACGGCGTCTTACTAGGGTTGCATGGTCTTTTGAACATTGAACTATTATTTCATTGTTGAGTACTGTTTTTGAATAAGCTTCCGCTGTAAACGGGATTTTAAACTATGTTTTGAAATTGCATTTTAATTCATTTAGACTTGTTTATTGTGATCGTTGGTTTGGATCCTGGTTTGTCATGCGCCTCGCGGTAAAACTCCGCAAGTGGATTTTGAGGGTGTGACAGATTGGTATCAGAGCCAATGGTTATAGTGAACTAGGACTGCATGTAGAGTCTAGTCTATAGCCGAGTCGCACACACTAGACGATCACATGGTACTAAACGTTATAGTGGTTTACGTAAGGTCTTGTCGGGGTGTCTCTAAATCGTTGGTATTTCTACGTTACATCATCCGTTCTATCTTAGGTTGGGTTACTTGTTTTCTAGGCAGTGTGGTCTATTGGAGTAACTCGTGTGCTCTTGAGATTTGTCCAAGGCTCGGACATCTCCCTTTCGCACTCCAATAGAAACACTTGTCATGAACTACCGTAGTATTACGGTGTGTAGCTAAGAGTCTATGTTCGGTGATTTGATCTTTGAACTAGGAGAACACTTGGAGGACCATGTAGAGCGTTTTATCATTTTGGGTGCACACAAAATCATAAAACGAAATGCATGGAAGCCCTAGTGAGCTCTGGGTTTGAGGGGATAGTCCTGGATTGGATCTGGCTTTGATCTTGTGAACATTAGTAGTTATCTGTAACTGCGAAACTAAATTTTCTCGTTCTTTCTGCCAGAATCATGTCTGGAGTGCGTGGAGGACGAGGAGGTGGTCGCAATGGTGGACGTGGTGGTGGTCGCGGTGGTGCCGGTGGTCGTGGTGGAGGTATTAACCTATCACAGGCTGATCTGAACAACTTGCTCCAGGCTGCCTTTCAGTTAGGGCACAACGGTGGTGGTAAGATGTTTTATCCATTTTCCTTGCCTCATTGGTGAGCCTTGTTTACGTTATTCGTGGTTTCTCATACGTTTCATTTCAGGTGGTCCTGTTGACCCACCCCCACCCATGTGCACCTACAAGATGTTCCGGGACTGCAAGCCCCAGGAATTCTCTGGCACTGAGGGTGCGGTCAGTTTGCTTAGGTGGTTGGAGAAAGTGGAGTCGGTATTTCTGATGTGTAACTGTCTCCCAGAAGATCGGGTAAAGTATTCTGCTGCGTTATTTCAGGACGTGGCATTGACTTGGTGGAATGGTATCACCCAGAACATGGGTATTGGGGAGGCATATGCTATGCCATGGGAGAACTTTGTGCAGTTGCTGAAGCGGGAGTATTGCCCGAGAGAAGAGGTACAGAAGCTGGAACATGAGGTGTGGAACCTCAAGATGACTGGATCGGAAATCGAGAAGTATACTGTGAGGAGGAATGAGTTGGCGGTGCTGTGTCCCGATTTGCACGTGCCAGAGTATCGTAAGATTGAACATTATGTCTCAGGGTTAGTGCCGGAAATTGCAGGGTTGGTGGCTGCTGGAAATCATCCTACTTATGCGGAGGTAGTTCGATCGGCCCATAGGATGACTAACTTAAAAGTGAATGAGGGGATTTTGCCTGCGAAAGGTTCGACTGCGAAGACTCCAGAGAACAATAAGCGCAAGTGGGAGAACGACGGGAAAGGATCTGGGTCTACACAGCAGGGTAAAAGGTTTGATAATGGGGGTTCATCGTCTTCGGGTAACAAGCAGGGTGGTTATGCGGGAAAACTGCCCAAATGCAACAAGTGTGGACGCCATCACCAAGGGAACTGCGACAGTAACCGTTGTCACCGCTGCCAGCGAACTGGGCACTATGCTAAGGATTGTCGGGCTACACTTCCATCGACTCAGGCTCCGACTAACAGCTCAGCTCCGACTACTCAGGGGACTACAGGGAAACAAGGATGCTACAACTGTGGTGACACTGGGCATTACAAGAAGGATTGCCCAAAACTGAAACAGGGTGGGAACAACGGGAATGGTAACAACGGGGGCGGCGGCAGAAATGCACGTGCCTTCGTCATTGGAGCCGCTGAGGCTAGACAGGACCCTGATACAGTCACCGGTACGTTTCTTCTCAATAATCATTCTGTTAGCGTGTTATTTGATTCTGGTGCCGACAAGAGTTTTGTATCCATGGGTGTTAGTCGACTGCTAGATGTAGTACCTGTACCATTAGAGACCAAGTATATTATTGAGTTGGCTGACGGTAAAACGATTGAAGCTACTAGTGTTCTTCGGGAGTGTCAGTTAGAGTTGTCGGGTTTATCGTTTCCCATCGACCTTATGCCGGTACCGTTGGGTAGTTTTGACGTTGTGGTAGGAATGGATTGGTTATCTTTGTATCGCGCGGAGATTGTTTGTTACGATAAGGTTATTTGGATTCCTCTCCCTGATGGAGAATTCCTTTCTGTGTACGGTATCAAGGGTGGTGTTCCGCTAAACATCATCTCTAGCATGAAAGCCCTTAAGTGTCTTCGAAAGGGTTATCCAGCCGTTTTGGCGCTTTTATCTGTTTCCACTAGTGATGAGAAGAAGGTTGACGACATTCCGGTGGTACGCGAGTTTCCTGATGTTTTTCCCGATGATCTATCTGGTCTTCCTCCTCATCGTCAAGTCGAGTTCGGTATTGATCTTGTACCAGGGGCTGCTCCTATTGCTCGGGCCCCCTACCGTCTTGCACCTCCCGAGATGCAGGAATTGTCTAGCCAGTTACAGGAACTCTTGGACAAGGGTTTCATCCGACCAAGTTCTTCCCCTTGGGGAGCCCCGATTTTATTTGTCAAGAAGAAGGATGGGAGTTTCCGATTGTGTGTAGACTACAGAGAGCTGAACAAGTTGACCATCAAGAACCGTTATCCTCTTCCACGTATTGATGATCTGTTCGACCAGCTCCAGGGTTCTAGTTATTATTCCAAGATCGACTTGAGGTCCGGTTACCACCAGCTGCGCGTCAGGGAGACTGACGTTGCAAAGACTGCTTTTCGAACACGTTATGGCCATTTCGAATTCTTGGTCATGCCTTTCGGTCTCACGAACGCACCAGCGGTTTTCATGGACTTGATGAACCGCGTCTGTAAACCATATTTGGACAAGTTCGTCATTGTGTTTATTGATGACATTCTGATCTACTCCAAGAACGAGACCGAACACGGGGAACATCTGCGGTTAGTTTTGGAACTCTTGCGACGGGAGCAACTTTACGCCAAGTTCTCAAAGTGTGACTTTTGGTTACGCGAAGTTCAATTCCTAGGACATGTGGTTAATGAACTAGGAATTCATGTCGATCCAGCTAAAATCGAAGCGATCAAGGACTGGGGAGCACCAAAGACGCCAACTGAGGTGCGGCAATTCCTAGGCCTTGCGGGCTACTATCGTCGTTTCATTCAGGGGTTCTCGAAGATTGCTCAACCCCTCACCACTCTCACTCAGAAGGATAGGAAGTTCGACTGGGGTGAATCACAAGAGTCCGCGTTTGAAGAACTGAAGTCTAAACTGTGTTCTGCTCCTATTTTGTCTTTACCTGAGGGTTCTGATGATTTTGTCGTTTACTGTGATGCTTCCATTCATGGACTCGGTTGCGTGTTGATGCAACGCGAGAAAGTGATTGCGTATGCTTCTCGTCAACTCAAAGTGCACGAGAAGAACTACACAACTCATGACTTGGAGTTGGGTGCCGTGGTATTCGCGTTGAAAATTTGGAGACATTACTTGTACGGTACCAAATGCACCATCTACACCGATCACAAGAGTCTCCAACACATTTTCGACCAACAACACTTGAACATACGGCAGCGTCGCTGGATTGAACTTTTGAACGATTATGATTGTGCTATTAAGTACCATCCTGGCAAGGCGAATGTTGTAGCAGACGCCTTGAGCAGGAAGGAATCTTCTAAACCTCGTCGCGTTCGGGCGTTGCAGCTCACTATCCATTCGTCGTTACCTGATCAACTCCGTTCTGCCCAATTGGAAGCTTTGAAGGAGGAAAACCTTAAAGCTGAAACTATGCACGGTGCCGACAAGCACCTAGAGCGAAGGCCTGATGGCCTGCACTATTTCGCAGAACGTATATGGGTTCCTTTATTCGGGGGACTACGGGAGCTTGTTCTTGATGAGGCTCATAAGTCCCGGTATTCTATTCATCCTGGTTCGGATAAGATGTATCAAGATCTGAAGGTACTTTATTGGTGGCCAAACATGAGGTCGGACATAGCCTCATACGTGAGCAAATGCTTGACCTGTGCTAAGGTCAAGGTGGAATACCAGAAACCGTCGGGTCTCCTGCAACAACCTGAAATTCCGGAATGGAAATGGGAACGAATTACTATGGATTTTGTCACACAACTTCCTAAGTCACCAAGCGGAAATGACAAGATATGGGTGATTGTTGATCGGTTGACAAAATCAGCCCATTTTCTTGCTATTAAGGAGACCGACACCATGGATCGTTTGGCTCGTCTTTACTTGAAAGAAGTTGTTTCTAAGCACGGGGTACCAGTTTCTATTATCTCGGATCGTGACTCCCATTTTACTTCTCACTTCTGGAAGTCTTTGCACAAAGCTTTGGGTACACAATTAGACATGAGTACGGCTTACCATCCACAGACTGACGGTCAGAGTGAGCGTACGATTCAAACTTTAGAAGACATGCTGCGGGCATGTGTGATCGATTTTGGCAAGGGTTGGGAAGCTCATCTGCCGTTGGTAGAATTCTCGTACAACAACAGTTATCACACGAGCATCAAGGCTGCTCCGTTCGAAGCACTATACGGACGGAAATGCCGTTCTCCTCTTTGTTGGGCTGAAGTGGGTGAGAGTCAACTCACTGGGCCTGAACTAGTGTACGAAACTTCGGAAAAGATCGTACAGATTCGAAATCGGTTGGCGGCGGCATGGGACCGGCAAAAGAGTTATGCTGATCAGCGTCGCAAACCACTGGAATTCCAAGTCAATGACAAGGTACTTCTAAAAGTCTCACCGTGGAAGGGCGTCATACGCTTTGGGAAGCGTGGCAAACTCAATCCGCGATATGTCGGCCCATTTACGATCCTGGAACGGATTGGGCCGGTGGAATATCGACTTGATCTACCGACGGAGCTCGGTAACGTACATAACGTCTTTCACGTGTCAAACTTGAAGAAGTGTCTGGCTGACGAGTCTCTCATCGTTCCACTAGAAGAGATCAAGGTTGATGATCGTCTTCGGATTGTGGAAGAACCTGTGGAGATCCTTGATTACAAGATTCGTAGCCTACGTCACAGCAAGATTCGTATCGTTAAGGTTCGGTGGAACTCGAACCGGGGACCGGAATATACGTGGGAACGGGAGGATCAGATGAAGTCTAAGTATCCTCATCTCTTTCCTAAGGAAGCGTTCGAGTCGAGACATGTCTCTTCGGCAGCTGAATGAATCTCGGGTCGAGATTCCTTTTAACGTGGGGATGATGTGACAACTCGGGTAAATCTCTCTCTTTTGGTTTCTACCTTTTGCTTGTTTCCTTCGTTATTTCTTTTGTTCTTTCTGTACTTGTACAAATTTTCGGGACGAAAATTCTTTTAACGTGGGGATGATGTGACACCTGGCAAATTCTGGTTAACAACGTTGTCTAGATGAAAGTCTACCTTAGCGAGTCACGCGTATATTGTACTTAACTGGGTTAGTTAAGTCGGGATATGGTTCGGGAACTATTGGTTAGTCTAGAAGATCATTGGATGTTGGTCTAGAGGTTCGTTAGATGTCGGTCCTTAACCAAGTGTACAAACGGTGACGATTTGTAGGATCGTCAGGGCATACGGAACGTACGAGTCTCGAGTCCCGGGAATTGGTGAACGAGTGTAAATATGTGTATTTACTTGTGTTATGTGTTTACAATCATTATGTGACTTGTCGGTACATGAATATGCATTAACATATGTTAAAACGGGGTTTAACGCGCAAAACACACAAGGCCAAACCCTATAGGCGAGTAGGAGGTCTACTCCCCTATAGGGGAGGCGAGTAGGGAGCCCTTAAGGGCGAGTAGGCCCTACTCGTGTATACATAAGGGCGAGTAGGCCCTAATCACTAGAACTTTCAGGCGATTACAAGCCCTAATCGCCTGAACTGCTGCACAATCGCATGTAACGTGCTGGAACGACTAGAAACGCCTATAAATACAATACTTAACCTCCTAAACTCCCTAATATCAACCCTAGTCGTCCCATAACCGCCCCAAACACTTAAACAACCTCTGGAAGGCGATTTTGATCAAAAACACAAGGTTTCAAGGTCTAACCATCATTCTTTTACAATTCCAAGGTTTGATTCTCATCCATAACACTTTGTAAACGTTTTTAATCAATCCCTAATGGTCCAGACCTGTTCATAAACGAAAAAGCTTTCTGAAAATCGTCAATAAGGGTTGTTAATCGGATTATAACTAATAAACATGCGTTATGGGTATGTATGATTAGAAAGATAGGATTTTTATGAATCTTGATGATGTTTTGATGTGTTATCATGCTAGGTCAGAATTAATATTGTTAGTATGATGATAGAAATCTCAGTAATTGGATAATAGGGTTATGATTACATGCGTTAATTGAATGTTGCATGCTATGTGAATGGTGTTTGGATTGCTTTGGTTGCATGCAGGACTGATTTTACGAGGTTGAACGAAGGGTTTTGGGTTAAACATGTTTAGGATAGTGTTTGGGATGATATTGGGTAGTTACACACGCTCTGGATCTGATTTGGAGCGTTAAACGCGCGAAAAAACCGGAACAGCATGACTACAGGCGAGTAGCAATGCTAATCGCCCATAGTCATGCGAATAGAGGTGCTAATCGCCTATAAAGTGGCGAGTAGAAGGCTAATCACTAGTAAGTTTAGGCGAGTAGCCCTAATCACTAGTAAGTTCAGGTGATTAGCCCTAATCACTAGTAAGTTCAGGGGAGTAGCCCCTAATCGCATGAAATAAAGGGGAGTAGCCCCTACTCGCCTATAGTAGGGGCGAATAGGGCTTCTAATCACTAGTTGACTTTCCTAATCACTAGTTGACTTTTCCTAATCGCGTGTACTGCTGCTGTAAGTGTAAATTAGCATTCCGAGACCCGATTTAACATGTAGTAACATGCTAGGAACCCCGTAACATGTCTAATAACTTGGTAACATATATTTGGATATAATTCGGTGATACGTGAACTATGTGCCATGACTGGTTGTGTGTTAACGTATGTTATGTTTTGGAGCATAAACATAACACGGGAAGTCTCGGGTCACCAATGGGATGTCGAGTCTTGTGAATTGGGTCGGTTAAACAGTCACGGTGTTTTCAAACGAACTTGGTTATGGTCTGGACATCTAGGGACTAATTAACCTGCGGGTTATTAGTCTAAGTACTTGTAACTGTCGTATGATAGGTCGCCACTTTACGGGACTAGCATAGCAGCTGAGTTTACTCGGGTTTAGGAGTAACGGAACTTAAGGTGAGTTTACGGCCCCTCTTTTAACTGGTTTCACGTTTTCGGGGGAGAAAACATGTGTTAAAACAACTATTTGGTAACTACTGTCATACTATGGGTTTATACTGTGTACTACACGATCTTTGGAAGTCCCGGGGGGAACCATGAATGTGCGGGTCTGCACAACGGGGAAATGTGAATAGCGCTATTGGGAGTGACCAACCCCGCTCGTCGACTTGGAGGGTCGGCGGGTGCATATTGTCTCAAACAGGAACAACAGGAACAACAGGAACTTACATCGGGCATACTTTTGGTATTCGAGTTAGTAATGGTTTTCCAATCGTGGTAGTAACAAAACGTACGCCTAGCTAGCGTATACTGGTTTTCTATTTGTTATAGTATGGACAGGTGGACTTGGTACTTGGATACAAAACCTGTAAACTCACCAGCATTTTTGTGCTGACGTAAACTTTTACATGTTTTCTCAGGTCGCTAAGGTAGCACGACTGGACTAGGGCGCACGCGTCTGCACGGCGTCTTACTAGGGTTGCATGGTCTTTTGAACATTGAACTATTATTTCATTGTTGAGTACTGTTTTTGAATAAGCTTCCGCTGTAAACGGGATTTTAAACTATGTTTTGAAATTGCATTTTAATTCATTTAGACTTGTTTATTGTGATCGTTGGTTTGGATCCTGGTTTGTCATGCGCCTCGCGGTAAAACTCCGCAAGTGGATTTTGAGGGTGTGACAATAGTGTTTCCGCGCAAATTGCCCAGCTCACCTATACCCAACATGGACGCCACAAACTGTAACCGTTCCTCATAGTTGAGCTTGAATTCCAGCCCTATGACTGCTCCAACATTAACACAAAGACCCATTAGGACGTTAACATCCACTAACGTCACTGTCGCCTCACCAAATCGTAGGTGAAACGTGTGGGTCTCTGGACGCCATCTTTCAATTAGGGCCGTTATCAACCTGTGGTCAATTTGGCGGCAACCACAGTCAAAAACTCCACTAAAACCCGCCCTCAGCACAAAAAATTTGACCCTTTGATCTAACGGATTCGTCGTGTGAACTATCCACCAGAATGCTTGGTCACCCCGTCTAAAATCTTGTAAACTCCCCTGGGGGTCGTTTCCTTCAAATAACATCGCAGAACAATGTTGTGGTTGACACCATAGTAGTGCGTTGTTTCGAGGACGAGGATTTAGTATGCCATTTTTTTAGGATGAAGGTTTTTAATAATTTGAGGAGGAGAAGGTTTTAAATGTTTAGATGGTTGCTTCGACTTGCAAATTTTTGCTTCAACATGCAAGTGATCAGTAGTGTTGTAGGTTAGACGCGTTGTTGGATGCTTTTATAAAACTTTATGGTTGCATGGTTGATTAGACGTTGCATAGGGTGTAGACATTTGCATGCAATTCAATTGTGAATGCATGAATTGATTACTGTAAGTGAGATTCTTGATGGTACGGGGTGGTGATACATGGCCATAAACCTGCAAGATGAACTTGCGGTTTCCACATACTTCCATTTTTCCACTGCCCTCGAATCAATTCACTGCATACCTGCTGACTGCATTCACGGGTTACACTATTGAACCAGAAATTAGCAAGTTGAACTTACGAATTTATCAGTCTCTCTCTTATTCATCAAACGAGCATGTGCATCGTGTCCACATAAGCAGAAACCACAATTTGAAGTTGCGGATTCACCAAATGTACAAAAAATGAGGCTGACACACACTACTTGCATAAAAAATGTGCACTATAGCACCATTTTGATTAAAAAAAATCGCTTAGCTTCAGCACAAGCACAAGCCCGGAGTTGTTAAAATATGTGAGTGATGATATGTGATTCAAATATTGGATTTTAGTTTTATGCAGGTTTAAAAGTCTTGGGCTTATACTTGGATATGGGTTCGAGTCTTGTGGGCCAAATGGAGAGTTATGGGCTATTGGTTTTATCATCAGTTATGAGTTGGGCCCGATTGTTATCTCGTGTTTTATCTTGGCCGTTCATTTCAGTGATCCGTGTGATATTCTAATCCTATGGCTCAGATTGAAGGGTTTTGTGTTTGTTTCCAGAAGCTTCGATGGACGAGTATAAATTGTTGTCTATCTCATTGTATCGGGACTTTAGCTCAGATTTTTTTCTTATTCGTCTTGTATCCTCTCTAGCTAGGGTTTGTGGTCTGTACTTTGTTATCTCTTTGTATTGTTTCCTTAGTTAGATGATCTTCTGATATTATTAATCAGAAGATCTCTAACCTTGTATCGTATTAAAGATCTCTACAATTGTAGAGATCTAGGGTTTGGTTGGGTAAAGTTTTGGGTTGGTAATAATAAGATTATGTCACCGTTTTCTGTCGCTACATCTCTGTTTGAGTTCTTGTTCTTGATATTGAGATTGTTGGTTCATGTTAGTATAGATTCGTATATTTTTACAGGAGTTAAACGAGCATAACAACGAGCCGAATAGCTGAGCAAAGAGCCGAGTCGAGCCAGATACAAAATGGCTTGGCTCAGCTCAGCTCAGGTTGATTCAAATAAAGTTTATTTTAGCTAGTTTTTTCTCGAGCGAGCTACAAGCCGAACCACGAGTCGCGGGATTTTTAAACATCACTTGATCGTGTTATAAATTTAATTATCAACTTTAATCTCGTTTTATACAATTACCCAGGGATATAATTAACGTCTTCGTAAGATTTGCCGCCTTGGAGCATGCGACATTAACATTACGACGAGGATTCACACTCATATGTGGATATTCTTGAAGAATATTATTTAATAAATTATTAAAATTTAATAGATGGAGTAATATTCTGATGTCAAGGTCGGACATTTTTTTCTTATTACTTTTTTTTTTGTTTGTTTATGTGCATGTTGTCTTTTACATGTGCTTATCCATGAAACCGTTTAATCTTGATATATATATAGTTACTGTTCGGCTCTTTACTTTTGCCTAATTGTTTTTTGTACCCTTGACAAAAATGTTTATATAAGTGTTTAAATATGGAGTGTTACGATTTGTAGTGGCGAAGCTTGAAAATTCGGACCGGGGATCGGAAGTCATCGGTCACGGGACTGGACCTAAAATTTGTTTTTCTATAGTTATGTTTCTAGGGAAAAAATGGCAAAATAAAATAAAATAAAATAAAATAAATAAAGCAAAATGATAAACTCGATTAAACAGCCGATATTCGAGAAACTTGTATCATGCGATGTATTGTTAGTTTTAGCTTATATAATATAATTAATTTTCCGTATATACCAATATAACAATCTTCACAGTAGACCTAGTGACAACCTTGGTTTTTTTACCTTTACAGACTTTACATAAGACCACTTCCTTGTGTATATTAAAGAGTGTCAATGAAACTTTATAATTAACTATATTAATCGGTTTTCTTCATTTTTATCACAAATTAACCCCTTAGTATTGTGAATGTTTAAAATCTCTTAAGATTCTAGCACGAGAGGGTGGTTGAGAAAATATAATATAAACTCTTTAAGAGTTCAAATGATATTGGACCATACTAAGAGGTCCTAAGGTATAAAATTACCCTTTCAGTTTCTATATAACAGCTGCCATAACAAACACTTTCATGCACTATAACTAACAAGAAAAACTATGAGCTTCGAGAATTATGACCCATGTTTCCCGGACCAGCCTGTAGTTGATCAATACCTCCCGGTCTGGGCTAACCTTCCCTCCTTTCGGTCCAAGCCGGCTTTCATCTGGGCCGAAGATGGTTTGTCCGGTTCGCTAAAATGCTCAAGTCTCACCTACGAGGGCCTAAACAACTCGGCTCACTTGATTTCATCCCAACTTTCACAATCATTTCAGAGGGGTGACACCCTGATTATTTTATGCTCCCCCGGGCTAGAGCTCGTTGAGATACTGTTTGGATGTCAACGAGCTGGACTCAGGGGAGTTCCCATCATCCCTCCCAACCCAACTTTTTCAAACGATGATCACCACCACCTTATTCGTGTTTTGTCTCAAACACGACCAAAAGCAGCTGTTGCGGATCGTAGTTATGTCCAAAAAGTTCAACAATATATTAAAATTTCTTGTCCTGAAAACCCCCTTTATAACATATTGTGCAATCTCATGTGGATACCTATGGAAGATCTTAAAGAAAATAATGTAACCTCAAACACTATATTACTTCATTCATCGTATCCAGGTTGCAAGCCAGATGAAGTGTACTTGGTCCAGTACACTTCTGGTGCAACCGGGATACCAAAGCCAGTCTTGGTGACAGCAGGAGCAGCTGCTCACAACGTCAGACTGGCTAGAAAATCCTACGATCTCCACCCAAACAGCATCATCACGTCGTGGCTACCCCAATACCACGATTGTGGACTTATGTTTCTCTTATTGACCATTGTTTCCGGTGCGACTTGCGTGTTAACCTCTCCACACGCTTTCATAAACCGGCCTCGCCTTTGGCTCGAGTTGATAACCAAGTTTAAGGCAACTTGCACTCCGGTACCCTCTTTCACATTGCCATTGGTCATAAAACGCGGTCAAGTGTTCGACAAAACACACATGCCTATCAACCTAACCACCATGAAAAACCTAATAATCATCAACGAACCAATATACCAAGAAGCAATTAAACAATTTGTGCAAGTTCTTGGCCCATTTGGCTTAAACCCTTCATCGATTTCGCCCTCTTATGGGCTAGCCGAAAATTGCACCTTTGTCTCCACAGCATGGAGATCAAAGGTTCAAGATACCAATTTCCCTATCCACAATAAGCTATTACCAAGTGCCCGCCTCAATTACGACAATACAGACGATGAAGAAGATGAAATCAACATTGTAATCGTCAATGAAGATACAAATGAGCTATTGGAAGATGGGTTTGAGGGTGAGATATGGATTGCTTCTTCTCCAAGCAACGCTTCAGGCTACTTGAGCCACCCATCTTTAACACAAGAAATCTTCCATAGCAGATTAAGAGGACAATTCAGCCACGAACGCTTTATTCGAACCGGTGATCGAGGGATCATCAAAGGTGTTGAAAGATTTCTATTTGTCACCGGTCGATGCTTGGACGTTATAAAACACGAAAATGGAGTTGAAACACATGCGCATTATCTCGAAACCGCAGCGTACGAATCGTGTACAAGGTTTCTACGAGGAGGGTGCATTGCAGCATTTCAGATAGATGGGAGTATGACAGCAATTGTTGCAGAGATGCAGAAGAGTGGTGAGAGAGAAGAAAGTATGTTGAGGGGCATATGTGAAGGAATAAGACAGTTTGTGATGAAAGAACATGATGTTCAGGTGGATATTGTTGCACTAGTGAAGTGCGGAAGTATACCCAAAACGACGTCAGGCAAGATACAACGATGGCTTGCTAAAGATAGATTCTTGAAGGGTGATATGGAGGTGGTGATGAAGATGAAGTTTGATAAAGAAGATGATAACAGTTTCAAAAAATATGTTGGGAAAAATATGATGAAAAATGATAGTGAAAATAGAAAGACAATATTATATAGTAATTTATGAATGTATGAAATGAGCATGGTGTATATCTTGTACGCCAATGAATCATCATGAATTTATCGATGTATCAATAAAATAATAGTGTAATGTTTACATCTTTATATTTTGTGTTAGATGTTTGTTTGTAAATGAGATGCTCACTGCCAAAGATTATAGCATAGAAATTGCTGTTATAGAAGACAAATTTGAACAAGTATCTATATAGTAACAAAAAGAAGAAGACATGTCATACAACTGGATCGACTAGAATAATTAATGATTGTTTAGCATGAAAGACATTGGAAAGCCTTTGATTTTGTACAAGGTGTAACACTCAGATTTGATATCAACCAATGGGATTTAGAAAAGTTTAAGCGGAAAATTGGGTCCAAGCTTTTTCATTTGAAAACAACCATTTGTTTTATTTATAAAATCCAGCTACTTGGTTAAATCTTACTCTTTATAAGATGTTATGTATTTAAAACTACTACTGAATAACAAAATTTATTTATTTTCTTAATTTAATATACAAAACAAGATCGATCTACGACATGTGTCTTTCATGTCGCTGTAAGAACTTGATAAGAACTTGACCATCAAACGCCAAATCATAAAGCTTGACCTCCAATATTGATTCGTCACTCCAGAGCCGGCTTAAGAGTGAGTATTTTGAAGATATCGTTTTAGGCCCCCCAATCCAATAAAGCCCCCAAATTTTAAAAGATTTATTTAATATTTATGGTATATGCTTGTAATCAAAATGACAAACGTTTAGCTTAATACATTTACGATCTGCAAGTCTTTTTTACTGTATTTACCGTATAAATAGTTTTAATCCTACAATTAGTGTTATCTTCACGTTTTATGCTTCTTTTTTTAGTTTAGGAAAAAGGCCTCCATTTTAGTATTTGTTTTAGACCTTCACAAAGGTTAAGCCGGCCCTGGCCACTCCCGTGAGTTCTATCTAAAGTGTTTACAATATAAACAAAGTTGTTTTTGTATTGAAATTGTGTGTTGTGTACAATGATTTACATTACAATATATAGGGAATACAAATGAAAAGCTACAAAGTAAATACAAAGGCATGAATCATGGGCATGAGTCATGGGCAAGTATTATGAGGTCAATAATCTTGACTTGACTTGACTTAGTCAATAATCTTGACTTGACTAGGTAAATGAGAGGAGAGTAATCTTCAATTATTGATTGCTTGATTTATGTTGTTAATATGCCCCCGCAAAATGGAGGATCCGTTGGAGACTCCAATCTTGGACCGAAAATATAGGAAGGGTGCACGTGTAAGCGGTTTGGTGAGCACATCTGCGAGTTGATCCTTGGAGCTGACATGAAGAACTTTGAGTTGCCCGGAATTGACTTGTTCCCGCACAAAGTGATAGTCCAGAGCAATGTGTTTCATGCGGGAATGGTAAACAGGATTTGCGCATACATAAGTAGCTCCGGTGTTGTCACAGTAAAGCGATGGGGTGCTCTTAATTGGGAGCCCGAGCTCATCAAGTAAATTTTTAACCCATGAGAGTTCAGCCGCAACATTAGCGAGTTCTTTGTACTCAGCTTCGGTAGATGATCTAGAGACAAAGCACTCGCTAATGCTGTAGTTAACCGTCCCCCATTATTAATACTGCCACAGTCTGAGTCCGAAAAGGCCTGCAAGTTTAGGTTAGTTTGCGTTTCAAGAACAACCCATGATGGACCGTTCCTTTCAAATAGTGGAGTACCCGTTTGATAGCTTGTCAGTGTGATTGTTTAGGTGAGTGCATGAATTGAGATAATTTATTGACGGCAAAGGAGATGTCGGGACGTGTGAAGGCAAGATACTGCAAAGTGCCTACAAGTTGGCGGTAGGGAGTGGGATCGACTGGGGGAGTGGAGTCAAAGGAAGAAAGAGAGTCAGAAGTGCTTAAAGGAGTGAGAACCTCTTTTGCACCATCCATTTTAAAGGTGGTAAGAATATCTTGAAAGTGGCGATGTTGGGAAAGAAATAGACCATGAGGCGTAGGAATGACTTCGATTCCTAGAAAATGATGGAGAGGGCCTAAGTCTTTGATAGAGAATTGGTTGCTTAGGGCTTGAACAAAGGAATCCATAAATGGATTGTGATTGTTGGTGAGGATAATGTCGTCAACGTACACAAGGAGGTAGCAAGTGATGTTGTTGAGATTGTATACAAAGAGAGAGGGGTCAGAAATGCATTTTTTAAAGCCAAAACGAGTGAGAAAGTTGGTTAGTTCGATGTACCAAGCACGTGGTACTTGCTTAAGCCCATAGAGGGATTTTTTGAGTTTGCAAATGTGACGTGGGAATTCCGTATTGGTGAACCCGGGAGGTTGTACCATAAAGACATCTTCGTAAAGAGTCCCATGAAATAACGTATTATTAACATCTAGTTGACGTAAAGACCATCCTTTTGAAAGAGCAATAGAGAGAACGGTGCGAATGGTAACGGGTTTAGTAACAGGACTAAATGTTTCATGATAGTCTTTTTCATATTGTTGGTGAAACCCTTTGGCAACTAGACGGGCTTTGTACTTGTCAATCGTGCCGTCGGGTTTGCGTTTGATTCGGAATACCCATTTGCAACCAATGGGAGTTTGGGTGAGGGACAAGTTCCCAAGTGTTGTTATGAAGGAGAGCATTATACTCAAGGTCCATGGCATGGCGCCAATCCGGATCTTTCAAGGCTTGAGTATAAGTGGATGGTTCAAGAGAAACGGGTAGATGGTGAATGGTGGTAGAGTTGACAAAGTTGGGGTTGTAATACTTTGAGTTGGGTTTTGGTTGTCGACGAGGTGGTTGAGGGTTATGTGGAGGTGAGTTTGTGGGATCATCGGATGTGTTGGATGAAGACATTAGTGAGGTGGGGTCGGTGGAGTGGGAATCGGTTGGGGTAGGGGTGGTGCTATCGGGTGGAGTTGGTGGGCCAATTGGTGTGGGTGTCTCGATGGGCTGGGGTATATGGCCTGTTGTATGGGAGGTTGGGCTGTTTGGGCCTGTATTGTGTGCAGGAGGTAGAGGAGGTGGGCCGTGGGTTTGTGGAGGGATAGGGGTTTGAGCTTTGGGTGATGTGGGCTGTGGAGTAGGGGTTGGATGATGCAAGATGTTTGGGTCTGGAGTGGGTTGGTTAGAAGAGGTGGTTGATTGGGCCGATTGGTATGTGGATAGGAAGGAGTCAAATGACATGTGTTTGGGTTGGGGGTTGGTGATTTGAGATGGAAAAATATGTGGGATAAATTCAACGTGGCGATAGTGGTATAGTTTGTGACTAGTAGGGTCATAGCATTTGAATGCCGATTTGGAGGATGAGTACCCAAGAAATATGCACGCCGTTGAACGGGAGTGGAGTTTGGAAGTAGCATAGGGTCGTAACCATGGGTAGCAAAGACAATCAAACGGTTTGAGTTTAGAATAACTAGGAGTAGTTTTGAACAACATATCGTAGGGAGATTTGTTGTTAAGGATGGGTGTAGGCAAACGATTGATTAGGTGGGTTGCGGTTTGAAAGGCATGGGACCAAAAATATTGTGGTAAGTGGGAGTAGTGGAGTAATGCGAGGCCGGTTTTCACGACGTGTCGGTGACATCGTTCGGCAATACCGTTTTGTTCCGGTGTGTGAGGTGGTGTTGTGTAATGGGAGATACCTTGAGAGGCAAGATAAGGTGAAAGACCCACATATTCACCCCCATTATCAGTGAACAACGCAACAATGTTGGTTTTGAAAAAGTTTTCAACAAGAGATTTAAATTGTGGAAAAAGAATTTTAACATCGGATTTTTGTTTGATTGGGTATAACCAAATGTATTTGGAAAAATAGTCAACAAAAATGACATAGTATGTAAAGCCATCGATTGACGTTTTTACGGGACCCCATACGTCGGAGTAGAGAAGTTGTAGAGGTTGATTGGCAACAAAAGAGTTTTTGCCAAAAGGTAGTTTGTGGCTTTTATTTAGGGAACATGAAGTACAATGAAAAGACTCATGGGTCACCTTATTAAAACGAAGTCCCAATTTAGAAATTAAAGACTTGAACACTTGAAACGATGGATGTCCAAGTATGTGATGCCACATGAGAAGAGAGTTTGTTTGGGTGTTGTTGACTTGAGGAGACAATGAGATTGGTCCATAGTAGACATCATTGATGTTTACTCCCCGCATGAGGCGCGCCCCCGTGCGTAGATCCTTTACAAAAAAATGATAGGGAAAAAATTCAACGGAAATAAGATTATTTCGAAGATTAGGAGAAATTAAAATGTTATTTAAAAGAAGTGGGCGAGAATTTGTTGAATAGTTGTTTGAGCAATATGAGTTATAGGGAGAGTTTTACCATCACCTAGCACGATCTTATCGGGTCCTCCGTATTCGAAAATAACGGAAAATTGTTGGTTGTTGTTGTTCGCGGTGTTCTTAGACGCACCAGTGTCCCACATCCAAGATGAGGTTGTAGCCTTTGGTTGAGGGGTGGTGTAGTTAACCACCGGGGTGTTGGTATTTTGAGGTGAGACATTGTGTTCTCTTAGAAAGCGACTAAGTTTGCGACAATCTTTAGTGTCATGTCCGGAAATGTTACAATAGTAGCAATATGTATTATTGTTGCGAGTCGGGCGAGTATTGGTATTGGTAGTTCGAGGTGGCCCTTGGTTTCGGGTTGTGGCGGCGGTAATGTGGGTGAATTGTTTGGCCATGGTGAGTCGAAAAAAAGGTAGAATGCGGACAGAATGTGTCTGTCGAGTAGGTTGGGATCGAAGATGGCTCAAGGGAGCTTTTAGGCTCTTGATACCATATAAACAAAGTTGTTTTTGTATTGAAATTGTGTGTTGTGTACAATGATTTACATTACAATATATAGGGAATACAAGTTGAATGAAAAACTACAAAGTAAATACAAAGGCATGAATCATGGGCATGAGTCATGGGCAAGTATTATGAGGTCAATAATCTTGACTTGACTTAGTTAATAATCTTGACTTGACTAAGTAAATGAGAGGAGAGTAATCTTCAATTATTGATTGCTTGATTTATGTTGTTAATATACAACACCACAAATGTATTAGCATTAACCAAGTTAAAATGGCAAACAAAACATATTTGAGATTCAAGAAAACCGACAAGCACTTTTCTATGCGGCTGCAGCAATAGACTGTTTTGACCCTTTTACAATCCGAATTGATTCAACATGTTCAAAGGTGGATTGTAATAGACTCTTATATCTTTTCAACCCAAGAAAGAATCACCTTAATCGGGTCAACGGTTGTTTTTATACAAATTTTAGAAAAAGAGAACAACTAATTTATTACAAACCAGCTTTGTTCATCTTTACTTATTTTAACTAAACTTCATTCATACCCGATTTTCTTCTGATTACAAACCAATTTAAGCATTCCTAATATTGTTAGGCACATAATATGCTAAGTCTTGACATTTTCTACCATATATGACGTTTTAGACCACACGAAACCTTTATGCATGCACCATTTACAACATTATTCGAGGTATTCTTGTGATCTATAAGGTTATGGGGTGTGGAACCCTTCCCCCTTCCCTCCCCCTTGTTCACATCATGTCACGTCATTTCCCCCCTTCCTTTCTCCCTTCTAGGGAAAATGGTTCCCCCTTCCCTCTTCCCCCTTCTTTTTTTTTATTATTTTTCTTTTTTATTTATTTATACATTTTATATTTCATTAAAACCTTTTTTCATTAAAATTAAAAAAGAAATGCGAATAATACATATAAAAATTTCGAATAATACATTAAATAAAAAAAAAATCTGATTTAAAAAAAAATTACAAACCTAAATAAACTAAAAAAATTACAAACCTAAAGAAACTAAAACAAGATACAAACTACTCGTTAGCAATATTTTCGACACGGAAATTGTTCCAAATATAGTCGATTAAATCGATGCAAAGGTTGTCGTGCACAGTACTATCCTCTAATGCCCACATGTTCGATTGTTGTTGTCCCTCGTCAACCGGCTTGATATTCTCTTCAACGTCATTCGGGTCATACTCACATATAGCGCGACCTTCATCTTCGATTATCATGTTATGTAGTATCCTACAAGCGTACATAATATATCTCAAGTTTTCTGGATGCACGTGCGAGCCGCTCAATTACATGCCATTTCCCCTTTAAAACATCGAATAACCGTTCCACGTCTTTTCTTGCCGATTCTTGGCACTTCGCAAACCTTTTCCTTTTCTCATCCGTGGGAATTTGTATCGTTTTCACAAGAGATGCATAACTTGGGTATATACCGTCCGCTAGATAATACCCATGCTTATATTCTACCCCGTTGAGCACGAAAGAATCATCAGGATCGGTACCTCTAATAATGGGGTCGAAAACCATGGATCTAGCTAGAACATTTAAATCGTTGCATGAACCAGCAACTCCAAAGAATGCATGCCAAATCCATAGGTCTTGTGAGCAAACAGATTCTAGAATAATTGACGGCTCTCCAATGTCACCCCGTGTAAACTGCCCTTTCCATGCAGTGGGGCAATTACGCCATGGCCAATGCGTGCAATCGATGCTTCCAAGCATGCCAGGAAAGCCGTGTTTCTCTACATGGTGTGCGTAGATCTTTTCGATGTCCTTCTTCGTTGGCCTGCGCAAGTAAACTTTCCTATATAACTTCATGACATTTTTGCAAAACTGATACAAGCACTCCCGACTCATTCTAGCAGACATCCTCAAGTATTCATCCCATGAATCACTAGCAGTCCCGTACGCCAACTGACGAAGCGCAGGAGTGCATTTCTGTAGTGTTGTAAAACCTCGTTTTCCTCTAGCATTATAACGTAGTGTGAAAAACTCATCATAATTAGCCAAGTCATTGGCAATTCGTTAGAACACTCGGCGACTCATTCGAAAGCGTCACTTAAATAGTTCGTCTGTGTATACGCAGTCCTCAGCAAAGTAGTCAGCCACCAAACGATCATGTGCACCTTAAAATATATTAACATAAATCAATGTTAAAAATATAAGATATGAAATACAATAACAAATTTAACAAAAAAATTTAGAAAATATAACAAAATAATAGTAACAAATTTAAAAAGTATAAGAAATAAAATGTACCCTCACGATCTCTGTTTAATGCGGCGCTCCTTGTTCTTGGTTCCGAAGTTGTTTCGTCGTCACTGTCGTCTACAAACTCTAAAAGAATTTTTGCCGTTTCAACCATCGCGCCCGCGAAAAAATTGACAACATTTGCCTCTTCTGACGACGAACTCATGATTGTATAAAATTATAGAGGTGAAAAGGTTTGAGATTGGTTGTGGTGTGGTATGAAATTTGAAGTTTATAAATATTATGGCTAAAGTTTATAAAAAAATATTGTTGTGAAGGTTTGGTGTGGGTTTAGAATGAAGGAAAGGTTATATAAATAAAAGGTTAAAGTTAATTTTTTTTAAATGTAACCGTTGCATAACGTATAGGGCCCAACGGCTCTTTTTTTTCTTGAATTTTGGGACGGGGCGAGCGGGCAAAATCCACCGATCTCACCGAAGATGGAGCGGGGGGGGGGGGGGGGGGTGTGCCCCTTCGGTGAAGGTGTCCAGGTCATCTCCCCGATCATTCGTACCGAACCACACCCCAAGATCTAACATCATGTGATTTATTTTTCAACATATAACATATTATAAGTGGGTTAAACTACATTCAAGTCAAAAGTCAACAATTTAAATCAAAATCTTCTTTGTGGCATTTCATTAAACATTTGGGGTGTTCCAATTTGTGTTCTTAGAGCATTCACAATAGCTCCCCCATTTTTATGTGAGAGTAACCTCTAAATTATATGGGTTGGTTTTGAGGGTTTGTGAGTGAAGAAAAATGGGGAATCTACTATTGATTGGTATATTTGGGGTTATTTGGGAATCTTTTAAGGAAAACTGGAAAGTATATTTAATTTTTTAATATTTGTTGAAAGTGGTTGTGAGTGGAGGAGAGAGAAACTGTAATGATTTTTAATGTAATATGTGGTTGTAATTGGTTGTGAGTAAATGGGGGATGGGGAAGCTACCGTGAATATTTATATGCTTTATGTTAAAAACATTATACCCATCAAGGGCTATATAAAATTGAAAATAAAGCATCCATTTCATTAATATTAAAAAATTAATTTGATTAGTTACTTTTATAGTTTTTTTTTTGTTTGACCGAATTGCAACCAAAACCATGAGGTCGCAAAATCTTGGTCGGTTGCTAACTTTTTGACCGTTAGACTGAATGGTGTGAAAGCGGAGAGAAGAATCGGGGATTCGAGGTGCTGACATGGAGCTTTCCCCCAAGGGAAACAACCCCCCCCCCCCCCCCCCTAATTTTCGGTGAGTTAGGGGTGAACTCCCCCTTCTCCCCTTGTATTGTGATTGGTTGATTGTATTATTATTTTTTTAATTAAACTTTATATAATAAAAAAACGAAGGGGATTGGGGGAATTAAGGGAATGCTATTTCCAAACTTTGGGGGAGGAAAAGGGAAAAATGAGATGGCGCTGATGTGGCATTTGAGGGAGTTTGTATCCACACCATATAGTCTTATGATCTCGGTCACAATTACCTAGTTCTCTGGAAGTATTGGGTGTAGCTTATGGGAACAGTTAATACATTGTTACTTTGTTAGCAAGCTTGTTTGAATTAGTATTTTTGAAATTTAAATATTTTTGGCCATCTACATGCATACTAACCTAGGTTTTTGAAATAAAATAAACAAGAGAAGCCAATAGAGAGCATTCACCGCCACAACCGTTCAATCAAAGATAAAAAGTCACTATTCATGAACTTCAAACATTAATAGATAGGATAATAAATGATAAAAAATAAAAACATCCTACAATAAAGCTAGGAATTGAGCCTAATTTGATGCGGTAAGCCTATCGGATTAACTTTTGGGATTAGACCATGTGTAGTGGGGGGCTTTATTTATAAAGCTCCCCTTTCTGATTGGTCCACGTGGCAGTTGAGTCAGCATGGAGAGATAAAGTGAAAAAGGAGTGTAGTGGTAGGGGCTTTATTTATAAAGCCCCTATTTCTGATTGGTTGTTTATTTTATTATTTTTTGGAAAAATTGCAGAAATCGTCATTTATGTTTATCTATTTTTGCAGTAGATGTTCTTAAACTTCAAAAGTGATGAGAATCTTCCTATATATTCTAAAATCTTTCAAGTCTCGTCCTTTAGCACTAACGTGGTTAGATTTTCCTGTTAAGTCAAGTCATGTGAAGGGCACATGAGGGTATTATTGACATTTCACCTCCTCTTTTGATTTCCCCCCTTTTAAAACCCTTCCCTGATACACCTTTTACCCTATTCGACCAAATTAGGGTTCCATCCTCAAACGATCAAATGACGAGGCCAGTGTTCTGTGAATGTGGTAAACAAGCAATCATTCTCACATGCTGGACTGATAGAAACCCAGGTCGCTGGTTCTATGCATGTCCTGATCAGGTAATTGGGTGGTGTTGTATGTTTAAATTAGGGTTCCATCTACATCGATTTCTGATACAATGTTGTATGTTTAAATTGGGGTTCCAGATGTAGATTTATTGGGTGGTGTGAAGACAACTGCCAAATATGTGTGGACATCATACCTGGTTTATTAAGATCCAAAAACAACTTGGAAGTGAGTAACACCAATCTGATGGTTGCAAACATCCAGCTTCAACAGAAGGTCAAAGCTACCAAGGATCAGGCTATCAAACTGAAAAGGCTCCTGATTATTAGTTGGATAGGATCTCTGGTGTATGTGTTAATGTATTAGCAGTGTATATGTTAGTAATAGTATATGAAGCAGTTAATGGAATGATAAGCCATGTTAATGTAACAGCAGACCTGTTTTGTAACAATCTTTTGTGGAAATGAAAGTGCATATAATGCACATTTTAGTATTAATATGTAGATGTACATGAGTTGATAATGGGTTAATGGACATGTTTTGATAATGGGTCAAATGTACATGAGTTGATAATGGGTTAATGGACATGTTTTCATAATGGGTCAAATGGTCAGGTTTTGATAATGGGTCAAATGGGTCAGGATTGATAATGGACAGTTTTGACAAGCATATTAAACTACCAAATGGGTCAACTGGTTTTGATATTTGGACCGTTTTGACAAAACATATTAAACAACCAAATGGGTCAAATGGTTTTGATAATTTGACAGTTTTGACAAACCTGCACAACCATATTAAACAACCAAATGGGTTAAATGGACAGTTTTGACAAACCACACCTATAATGGGTCAAATGGACAAACCATATTAAAAAACCAAATGCAGATTATCTAGAATATCATTCAGTACATACCATAAAACAGTTAGTTCATACATAAACATCCAAAAACCATAGATTCAGTACACACCATAACTATCATCCAAAACACATCCAAAAACACATAAAAGACCATAAGACCATACATAATGTCTGAAAACATCCTAAACACATTAAATACCATAAACATTGTCTAAAACACTTCCAAAATTAAAAATTAACCCTGCCCCTTGTCATTGTTACCCTGCACTCCCACATCAGCCTTCTTTTTTCTTCCCCTTTTCCCAGCCTTCTTACCCTAAAACTTTTGCACCTTCTCAGTCTGGCCCTTACAAGTCCTTTGGTTATGACCTGGGTTTCCACATTGCCACAAGTTGTCTTGGTGTTCTTCTTTGTTAGTTTTCCTCCTCTTGCAACATCTTCCATTTCAAATGTTGACCTCTTCCTTACTTTCTTTGGTCTACCCACCTGGGTGTGATGATTAGGTGGCAATAATGTTGTTGGAACTTCACACTTAGGCCACAGAGCCCTGTCATTAATGGGGTTGATCTTGAAGGAGTAGACTTGTCTCCACCTCTCCATTGTGTACACTACATTAACCCAGCTTTCCAATGCACCAACTCTGCCACCATTAGTAGATTTGAACCATAAAGCAACCACTACATGTGTACATGGCATCCCTATGCATACATACACAATCAGAATTGTGGACATTATAAAACATTAGTAAACAGAATTATAAAAACTTCTTACCTGTTATTTTCCAACCTCTACATGCACAAGTTTTCTGTTTCAAATCAACAACTCTTGTGTGACCTGGTTTACCACTAACCCCATATTTACCCCCCCCCCCCCCCCATTCCACTGCACACTGTAAAAGGTGGCATCTTTTTTAATTGTCTCAAACACTTCTGTTGCCCTAGGTGTCAAAAGTCCTTAACTGGTTTCTATATCTTCCAACACAGCAACAATTCTCCTCATACAATACTCCCTAATGTACTCTAGGGCATGGATAATTGGCTTGTCTCTACCTTCCACAATTTTTCCATTGAATGATTCACACATATTGTTAAGTAACATGTCAGTTTGTCCCCTACCTGTGGTTTCAATGTATATTATTCTAATGGACTTATCAATCAAAACAAATACTTAATATAGATTGTAAAGTTCATACCAGTAAAATGAGACCTACTCCAGTGCAGAGGTGGGATTTTGGACAACCACAAATGTGCTGCCTTGTTCACAAACTTTAACTCATTCATGGCAGTAGTAAACTCTGGTATAGTTGTTGCACTAGAACATTTCGACAGTAAATCTTAATAAAGTTTTCCCCTGAATGTTGGCTTCATATTCTCATGAATGTGCCTAAGACAGTACATGTGCTCAGCACAAGGATACAACCTTGAAAGTGCAGGAAGTAGGCCCTAGTAAACATGTAACCAAGTGTTTTGCCTATCACTGATGAAAGTGAAGTTTGAGTTTCTACCCAAGCCTAAGTCATCACCCAAAAGATCCAAAAACCATAACCAAGCATTGTAATTTTCTGCTTCTACTATTGCATAACAAACTGGATATATACCATTGTTAGGGTCAACACCCAATGCACTTAAGATCTGGCCAGGATAAGGCCCTTTCATGAAAACACCATCTAGACCAAGAAAATCCCTACCTATTGCCTTAAAACCCTCTTTCAAAGCACCCAAACAAACATATATCCTTCTGAACTTTCTTGTGTTTTCAGTTGTATCAGTATCTCTTTCAACTTCTATTTTAACAGTAGTACTTGGGTTTTTATCTTTCAACTCCAACACATAATCCCTCAACATAGCATACTGAGATGTGTAATCCCCTTCCACCATCTTCTTTGCTTGTGACTTAGCCCTATATGCTTTCATCCTAGAGATCCCAAGTTCGTATTTCCTTTGAAACTGTTCTTAAACAGCGTTAACAGGAATATCTGGATTTTCCTCAATCTGATCTAAGAGTTGTTGAGATAGAAATGTAGATGTGCAAGTTGTAATCTTTCTGGTCTGAACGCATTTATGTTCCTCAACTAAAGTCTTGACCACCCATGATTCATCCTTTTTAACTTTAGACACTAAAAGCTGCCAAGGGCATTGAAACTCTGATGGATTTGTCTTATTCCCCCTCCCACCAACATTTTTATCAGAAGACCCTTTAACTTTACCCTTGTTAACAGGAGGACCCTTGTGAAACCGTTTTTTAACAGCATCCCCCTTAACTTTGTTTTTGTTCACAACAGACCCCTTAACACCAACCCCCCCCCCCCCCTTTTGATTTTTTAGCACTTTTCCCTTTGTCTGGTGCTTGACTAGCAACATGAACTCCAAAGTCATCAACCTCAAATTCTGGTAAACATCCATGACACTCTACCCTAAGCCTTTGTTTATCATTTTTAATAACCACAATTTGCCTTATACTCTCAACAGCATTTTTTTTATCAATTTCTTAACTTTATCTTTAGTTCCAAAGACTTGTGACACAAAAAAACAGCTCTATTCTCACTTGCTTTTGCCTTTCTAAGTCTGTTTAGTTGTCTTCTCCTAACACTTGTTTCATTGTCATCAGATTCTGACCCACTTGGAAAGAAATCATTTTGTAACCCTACATTATCATCCATATCATAGTCAACATGCATTCTGTAATCACTCATATCTACTTCATGATCAGGCATCAAATTGTTTTCATCAACTATGTAGTCTGAGTCACTGTCTTCATTATCATGTGCTTCTTCCTTATCACTCCCATCACCTACTATAACTTCTTCATCAACTACAGGTCCATTATCATATAAAAACATATCCTGATCAACCACCAATTCAGTTACACTACACCTACCAACCTTAACAGAATCTCCACCATCAGCATTTTGAGTAACACCACTAAACTGCCCACCATCAACCTTAGAAGATTGGCCTACATTAAGGTTTCTTATAACCTTTAACTTTGCAGGGACTATTGCATAAGGTCCAGTTTCATCTATATCTTCAATGGTAACAGCCCTAGGTTTACTAGGTGACAACAAAAAGTCTTTAATGTTTTCTAAACCATGAATACTATAGACATTGATTATCTTATGCATTTCCACATATTTGGCTAAGTTCAAAACATCTTGATCAGAACTTAAATCTTCTAATCCATTGTCTAAATTCTTCTGAGGATTTTGGAAATAGTAGTATATAGCATCAACACTAGAATAACCTAACAGATTTACCATGTCTGAAATTTCATGCATTGATAGAAGATCGATGTCAATGTAGTCCACAAAGTCGATCCTACCCCTTTCATAAGTACGTCCTGGACTCTTGGTTAACTTTCCACCATGATGAAGTCGTATGGTGAACAGATTAGGCATATCATCTGCAAACAACAAAAAAATTCAAGTTTTTTTAAAAATTTGATCTTTTCAGGTAAAAAAAAAACCAGAGTTTACCAGGGTCAGAGACTTACAATAGGGTTCGTAATCATCATCATCTTGATCACGAATATACCATCCTAGTATTCTCTCTTGATCATTCGCCATAGATTCAGTGTTTTTCGAGTGGAATTGAGGGATGAAAGTTTAGGGTTTATTTTGTTTAGAGGGAATTTGATTGAGGTGAATGTTGATCTCAGGTTTATAAGGGAAGGGTTTTAAAAGGGGGAAAATCAAAAGAGGGGGTGAAATGTCAATAATACCCTCATGTTCCCTTCACGTGACTTGACTTAACCAGATAATCTGACCACGTTAGTGCTAAAGGACGAGACTTGAAAGATTTTAAAACATATAGGACGATTCTCATCACTTTTGAAATTTAAGGACATCTACTGAAAAAATAGGTAAACATAAAGGACGATTTCTGTAATTTTTCCTTATTTTTTTAATCTTTTAACTCAAAATAATTAAAATAAAAGACAAATAAATATAAAAAAATTACAAATAATATTAAAAACACACAACTAATATTAATTAAATTAAAAAAAAACAAACAACTAAAAAATACAATAGCAAATTAAAAAAAAACGCATCATAAAAAAAACTAAACACACTAGAGACGATATTTTGCAAGAATTTCTTGCCTATGAAGTTGTGCAAGGCGTAGGGCTTCTCCGTCGAGGTGGTTGATCGATTTGGACAAAAACTCAATGTCCTTTTCCCTTTGCCTCGCCTCTTGAATGTCGACGAACCTTTTATTCTCAGCCACTCTCTGGTGCATAGTTTGCAAACATCTTTGGCCAAGGTCGCGAATATCCTATAGTCGTCGATTCATTTACTCAAAATCCTCCTTCAATTCACCACCTCCTATCGAAGACGACTCTGCCTTGCCACCCTTTTTTGATCTTCTACTGGGTGGTCTTGGAATATCCTCCTCCTCCTCCTCCTCCTACTCCTCCTCCTCATCCTCCAAATCAATAAGATCATCTAAACTCACAAAGCGAGCATCGGATGACGGTGTATCCGGATCTCGCGACGTGGAGGTGGTTTTGCTTCGTTTTGATGGTCCTCCTCCTGATCCTCCTCCTCTTCCTCTCCTGATCTTGCGCCCACTACCCGACCCCATAAGCGGTACATTAGCCCACTTAGGACTTTTTCTCAACATCTCCCAAATCCTCAAATACGGGAACGACCCGCGGGTATCTCTCATCTCGTCCAACGCTCTTGCCAACAAACCATCATCACCTTCCCCACTGCCCCTGTTGTCCTTACAACGTTGGTAAACCTCCGAAAACGAATGACATCTATTATTTATGTCCGACCACTTTCCCGATATCGAATCATTGTCTTGATACTCCCCTCTACCCATGACGCCAAAAAACAGGTCTCGAATCCGGGTCCAAAACAACGGGCTATTTTGATAGTTCGCTACAAAAAAATATTATACGATTAGAAAGTATATAAATACAAAAAAAATACTAACCAACATTATATATATATATATATATATACAAAAAACAAATACTATATATATACACACGATTAATTATATATAAATACAAAAAAAAAATACTAACCAACTTCGGCATCCTCCGATATGTCGAGCCAGGCCCGCGCTAAAGCATACTCCTCGTCTTTTTCCCAACATTCTTGTTTCTTTTTTTGACGAGGAGCAGTGAGATCTTTCTTTATATGCGAGCGTCTCCCGCGCCCCCCTCCCCCGTTGAGAACCCTCGTGTTGACGTGGTTGGTTGGTCTCGACTTGAGTTTCTGGCACGAGCTCGGGCTCCTCTTGAGAACCTTGGACATAGTTTGATGGAGGAAAAAATTGACCCGCCATGTTTGGTGGAGGAAAAAATTGACCGGGCATGCTAAGAAGTTGTGCGTATTGCATCGTGTTCACGTCAAAGTCGCCCCAATTGGGTGGCAGCTAAGTAGTAGTGTTTGGCCTCGCAGTGTTTGGCCTCGTACCCGGGCGACTCGGGGCCCCAAACGGTAAACCATATGGAAACATATTTGTGTTTTAGTAGGTTTGTTTGTGTTGTGGTGTGTGTGTGTGTGTTTTTAGTTTAGTTTGTGTTGTATGTGTATATTGTGTGTATATATATAAAATCTTAAAAAAAATAAAGTTACCGTTCAAAAGATTAATGGTCCCAACGGTCAAATTTTTTTTGACCGTTTTTTTCTTTCCCTCGGCCACGTGTCACGAGTTGATTGGAGCTTTCAATTTTGGTTTGGCGTTATATATATATATATATATATATATAACGCTTGGGTTGGTTTGGCACGTATAGCGCCCCTATGTTTTGGTGTGGGGGCGCTATTTTTCAAAAAATTGCAAAAGTAACGCCCCACTACGGTGGGTCTTAGAGGCAGGCCCACTTCATAAGTCGGTTTCCCATGTTTGTATGTTCTGCTATATAGGTGGTACACGCCCAGTGACGGATGCAGAAATTTTTTTGATGAGGGGGCACAAATTGTTTTGGTTAAACGAAACGGGTTAAAAAAAGTAAGGTCAAAAGTAGTAAAACCAATTCATTAAAAAACCAAATGGATTCTACTATAAATGTTTTGATATTTGGTATAATTTTCTTTTGTTGAGTTAAAAAATAAGAAACTAATAAAAAACTGTAGAAGTCGGCTAACTTAAATCACAAAAAATAATACAAACCTTGCTTAAATTTTATTATTATTATTATTATTATTATTATTATTATTATTATTATTATTATTATTATTATTATTATTATTATTATTTGATAGAAAAATAGCCTGTTTGAAACAACTAAAAAGTAAAAGATAGACTGAATTACAAGTTTTGTCCTTTAAGTTTATACCATTTTTCAACGACTGTCCTTTAACTTTAAAATTGATTGGTTTTGTCCTTTATGTTTCAAAATCTTGCACGTTTTGTCCTTTGGTGCTAACCCAGTTAATTTTTTTTTTTTGTTAAGTGGAGGGTAAATTTGTCTTTTTACTCTTAATACCTGCCAACACCATAACCTACCATCACCACCTACCGCCGACCACCACCACCGCCTGCCTCAACTTCGTTTTGTCAATCCCAACCCAACCTGACCATCAATTGACCACCATAACCTGACCATCAATCGACCACAACCACCTGACCACCAATCGACCACCATAACCAATCACACAGAGAGAGAGAAAGGGAGAGAGAGAGAGAGGGAGAGAGAGAGAGAGAGAGAGAGACCACACCACCACTATAACCAATCGACCACACCATAACCTGACCATCTCCTACCTCTTCCGTCTGACCACCAATGAACCACCATCAACCTCAACCAATGAACCCCTGCCGCTTCCTGTGACCACCGTAAACCTCCACAACAACCATTCATCAACAAACACTAATAGGAAGAGGGGTTTTTACCTCGGTTGGATTTGGGAACAGGGGCGCCGCCCCTTCTCCTTCTTCCTCTTCTCTCGATTACCGTCTTTCTCTCCTCTGTTCTCTCTTTCGTTCTGCCTCTCTCTCTCTCTCTCTCTCCCTCTCTTCCTCTCTTCCTCTCTTCCTCTCAGATCTCTCTCTCTCTCTCTCTCTCTCTAACAATAATAATAATAATCGGGTGGTGGGTTGTGGGGTTCGACCGCCGGAGAACCACCTTCAGCGGTGGTGGGAGCCTCCGGCTCCTCCTCCTCTGGAGATCCTCTCTCTCTCTAACATATTATGTGTGTGTTTATGTATAAAAGAATACACAGACCTGTGTATGTGTGTGTATACAGAGAAGAGTGTGGGTGTGGTGGTGTTGGTAAATAGCAGAGAAAGAGAGAAGAGAAGAGAGAGAGAGAGAGAGGTATTAATATATAAAATTCTTTTTTTGTTTTAATTTTAAAATGTTTTTTTTAAATAAATGGGTAAAAAGACAATTTTACCCTCCACTTGACGAAAAAAATTAACTGGGTTAGCACCAAAGGACAAAACGTGCAAGATTTTGAAACATAAAGGACAAAACCAATCAATTTTAAAGTTAAAGGACAGTCGTTGAAAAATGGTATAAACTTAAAAGACAAAACTTGTAATTCAGTCTAAAAGATAAGTGCACAACTTTTTAGATGCTCAGAACCTTAGTCAACCACCAAAATAATACTATCTTCTTTCTAAACATAATCATCTTTTAAACTTCTCACCGCTACAACAACATAACACGCCGGAAAAAATGGCAATGAGATTTTTTCACATTCTGATCCTATTTTAGTGCTCCTCACTTCACCTACTCTTTGATTAGTAATTTGCAGGTGAGTTTTTTTTTTTTTTTTTTAAATTTGAAGGCACCCAATTTCGAATGAAGTCGTGAGTGTACGGTGGGCATAGGCCCACCGTCCCAATACAGTAAATCCGCCCCTGTACACGCGTAAATGTATTTAGTTATTAATTTACATATGTTGTCGTAATTTGTAAGATATGATAATGCAATGTAGTTTATATGTAAGATTTGGAATTATAATGTAGTTTATTTGTATACTAGTTTTTATCCCGGGAGCGTCCCGGGTTGAAATATCTAATATAACATAATCAAATATATTATTATTATTATTATTTTAAACAAATCTCTGTCATAAGTTATCATATTCAAATTTAAAAAAAAAAAACGAATCTCTGCGCCGGGGTATAAATCTAGTGCCATTACAAATGAATTCGGAAGTTTGTAATCGATCATTCTAAAAAGATCTAACATGAAATAAGAAAAAAAAAATTAATTATTGAAATATAGAACGCATTAGTCTAAGGGTTATGTGATGCGTTAAAAAATTCATGGGTATATGATCTGGTATGTAGTTCGGGTATTTTGGTATGTTATTTCGGGTAATCGGGTCGGGTATCACCTAATCCCAGACCCAACCCAAACCCACAAATTTTTTTAAACTAATCCTAAACCCGACACAATGCCTGTCGGGTTACAAAAAATAGTCATTTTTTTCTCCGATTTTTATATAGCACTATGGTACTCGTTGGAAAGATAATAAAACGCTCGTTAATTTGGTGTAATTTTTTTCTTTAAAAAATCTCGTATATAAAAGATATTAACGTTTAAAAGTTATGGGAGAAAATACGAGAGATAAAATAATAAAGGTTTAGTATTTAGATTTAATAGATTAGGTATTTAATAGATTAGGTTAAAGATTATAATAGATTAGGTTAAATCATATTTATTTCTTTTTTTTAATTGGTTTAGAGTTGCCACATCACATCCTATGTGGCATCTTTCAAAGGAGAGATTGCATAAGAGTATGACATGTAGGATTAATCCTTTGCAATATATATATACTAGCTGATTACCCCGGGACGGTCCCGGGGTTGAAAAATCTTATTTTACGTGATAACCTATTGCAAATGGCTTAAGTTAACTAACCACAAAATCTCTCAATCATTGCATGTTCATAGTATTCTAATCAATAATAACTCATATTCCTTAATCTAAAACCTAATCAGTAATCATCTAAAGAATCACTTATGTAAGCTACAACTATTCAAAAACTCATCACATCTCTTTAATTTCTCACATTCTAATGACTCTTATAATTCCTAACCTAATCAACTAAACAAACACTTAAGTTGGAAGTTGTAACCATTGCATCTCATTATGCCACGTGGCATAATCAAGAGATGGTTGAGACCACCATTGAACGCCACGTCAGCAACTATCAAGTCATCCTGAGAGCGTCCCAGGGTTGAAAAATATAATCATTCTTATAATACTAATACTAATAGTAATAATTATTACTCTTGTAATTAAATAAATAAAAAAAATAACCTTGCTATAAGGTGACACCATGTGTTGCAATGTTGCGCGATTTTTTCTCATAGCCTCTCTTGATGAAGTATACCTAGTAAAATTCCAATGATAACATGGCGATTGGGTTGATTTTCAACATCGTAGATAAGAACCTGGTTTAAAAGAAAAAACATGATTAATGAATAACATGAACACTTTGTGTGTTTTTTTCCTGTATGAACGAAACCCCACAAAAAATAGTTGATTTTTTCTCCGTTTTTTATATAGCCCTATGGTACTCGTTGGAAAGATAATAAAACGCTCGTTAATTTGGTGTAATTTTTTTCTTTAAAAAATCTCGTATATAAAAGATATAAACGTTTAAAAATTATGGGAGGAAACATGAGAGAGAAAATTTTAAATTTATTTTTAAATTATTTTTTCCTAAAATAACTCAATTTAATTAAAAAGGGAAATAATTCAAAAACACTAAAATATTTCAATTATGATGCCACGTGGCAGTTTCATGGAGAGGTTGAAGGCACCATTGCACGCCACATCAGCAATGTTCAATTCTTTTATATATATTAATAGATTAATAGATAATAGATAATAGATTAATAGATATATATATATATATATATATATATATATATATATATATATATATATATATATAGATAGATATAGATATTGCCCACGTCTAGCCATTGGTGCGTACACATGAAAATGCAATGTAACTAATTATTAGTAAAATCAGGAAATATAATGTATTTTTTTTTTTTCGAAAGATTGGTTGCTACTCCGACAGGAGCTTTACCTCCTTCTAATTTAGGTATAGGATATATGTTGGTTTGATTATATGTTAGTTTAATGATCTTGTGTTGGTTTGATTATATTATAGTTTAATGTTGTGTTGGTTTTATTATGTGTATGCATTGGTATGATTATGTATTGGTATGATAATGTTTTGGTTTGATTTATGTCTTTGTCTGTATTGATTCGACTATATGTTGGTCTGATTATGAGTTAGTTTGATTGTGTGTTGGTATGACATCAGTTCTAACGTGATTATGATTTGTATATGGCATTGAGTATATTTGTGACACCCGGCAAATTCAAGTTAATACTTTTAAAAACATATAAGTCTACCTTAGCGAAAACATTTATTTGACGTACTTAACTGGGTCAGTTGAGTCAGTTTACACTTACGTATTGTCCACGGTTCAATGATTCGGAGGATCATTGGGGGTAACATACGCACATACGAGTCTTGAGTCCCGTTGTTGGTGAAATTATATGGTTGGATTAAGTATTAAGCATGAACTGTTCTATATATGATATGCAACGTGGAAATACGTGTTTATGTGTTAGAATGTGTAAACATGGGTTAAAAAGGGTTAAATGGCAAAATCATAGAAAATTGGATTCTGGAAAAACTGGTTCGACCTTATGATGATTGGTTCGACCATCATGAAGGTCGAATGAGACCTGGTTCGACCCTGTGAGGGTGCGAACCAACACTAACTATAAATACCATACTTTGCAACTTTTTCATCATTTCACAACCCTAATTCGCCTCCAAGTGCTCTCTCTCAACCCTAAATCTGTAAGGAGGATTTTTTTACCTCGTTTTTCAAATCCTAACCTAAAAGCACATTCTACAACATAAACAAGAGAAGATTCAATGTGTGTTCTTCATCCAAAACCTTTTTAATCGATTTTCATTCGTTTTTATCAAACCCTAAGTGTCCAGATCTGATTTAAACAAGTTTTTATGAATAAAAACGTTTCTAACATCTTTCTAAATCAAATCTATTCATTAATAATGAGTTTTCATACAAAAATCCTTGTGTTAATGATGTTAAATGAGATGTTATGTGTTATATGATGTTTGAATGATGAATAGATGATATATTAATGATCTAGGACTATTTTAGATGATGATTGATGGTTATTATAGAGCGTAATTGATGATTGATGAAGTTTCACCCTTTGGGGGGGGGGGGGGGGGTTGTGCAGGATCTAGGGTTTGATCTTGTTAATATTGATGATAACATGATTGGGGGTTTGCTATACATGATTAATCTGTGTGCATAATAATGTGTTGATAAGATAATATTGATAAGTTTCTATTTTTGGTAAAGATTACATGCATTGATGTAACATTTCCATAATTTGCCATTTTGGGTAAGTTCTGACTTCTTCATGAAATAGACGGATTTCGGGGCATAAATGGTAGGGTTTTATGGGGATAGATTAGATGAAATCAACTGCTGTGATTTATGATGTTTCGTGATGTTTTCGAATTGTTTTGATGCGATTTTGTTTGTTTATTGAGTATTTGCAGCAGTTGGGACGATCCAATAATTGGTTTGCCCTAACGGGAGGTCGAACCAATCTTTAGGAAGTCGAACCAACTTTTAAACATCCCATTTGACCCTCATATAGGTCGAACCAACTGGGTTCTGGCCTGGTTCGACCCCACGACTTCAGAAATGTGATTTTTATGCAAACTAAGTGTTTTTTGCCTGATTCTTGTGTGTAAACTATATGTACTTGATCAAATTGTGTAGCGGGTCACCAACGGGATGTCGGGTCTGTCTAGTGTGTCGATTCAACGTTTAAACACATTTTCAAACATACGTAGCCATGATCTGGACAATCGGGGACTAGTTAACCTACAGGTTATTAGTCGAAACACTTATACAAACTTTATGATAGGTTGCCGGTATTTGGGACTATCTATTCATGTCGGTAATTCTATTCTAGAAGACGCAAACTAAGGTGAGTGTCACAGCCCCATTCTTTACTGTTTTCATATCTGGGGGAGAAGCGTGCGGTACAAACTTTACGAACTTTTAGACCAACATATTACATTATATCACATGGATACTTAGTGACCTTACAGATCATTGTAGTTTGCAAGATATAGACGTTGGATATCTTCCTTAACTCACCACACACCCATTTGGTTCGGGATGGCCTCAATATTAAGATAGGATATTCCCAGGCATTATAACACCATACCATCATTAGGTCAATATGCATAGATCAGAACAAAGTATATTTCATAGTCAATAATCACAAAGAAATAAAAAGGTAATGTTTTAATTGTTTAACTCAATCTAACTTCCAAAGGGAATGTCATGTCAAAGTACACACAATAATGATGTTATTTGTGTAAATGAGTAGTTACTTATGTTTGCGCGTTTTGACGGTTTGGTGTTGAATAAAATTTACATCAAAACGTAATTAAATAAAGTGTGATAATGGTATATTACACACAACTCGGTTTTGATTAAAGTTTACATCTATGATGGTTTGTACGTTTGTGCTTCGATAACCTGTCTATACTATATTATAATGCGAAGGGTATTTTAAGACACACAAAAGTAAAGAATTATTTTTAGTTTAATGCATATGGTACGACACTAAAATGAGAGTTAATTAGTCTTTCAAAAACTAATTACATTTTAATCTCCTCATCATAATTACACTTTGATCCCCTCATCTTTAACCAAATTCTGAACAATTAATTAGTTTTTACACTTTATCCCATTATAAAAATCAATCCACCCCACGATTTTTCAACTGCCACAACTTGTCGTGTATATATATTGTAGGATCAACTAACGGGTCACCCGACAATCACGAGTTTGATATTCAGAGTGCGGAATCCTCTGAATATGTTCTAATAACAGAAACAACTAAGAAACAATGATATATGAGTAATCAACACACACAAATGGGTCAAAAGCTTTAAGATTTATCACTTAAACAGAGCACGAGTGTTTACAATGATCAAATCAGACTTTCAGACCTGTGGGAGGGTGTTTGGAGAATGTGTGATGTGACAACTAATGATTAGGGTAATGATTAGGCCTATTTATACCCCTTATACTCGTCCAGACTGCTACACGCGATTACGAGCCTATCCACTATGTCCAGCAGGCGAGTAGGAGTGTACTCGCATGTGTTAACATGCGAGTGGGATGCTGTAACACCCCAACCGATGGCGGAAACATCGAGGTGTCACGAGGTGACGATTGCTCAATAGCTCATGGTACTAAAGTGTAAATTTTAAATAGATTGTATTGAACAGATTATTACATTGAAAGAAATTACAAGATACAAAATTCTAAAGCGAAAACTAAAACTGAAATACAATGAACTCAACATATAAGTAAAAATTCCAAAAGCTAAAAAGTCATCTCATAAATAACCTGAAACATGTACGAAAATAATTTTGTCAATACAAAATGTATTGGTGAACAAACCCTGTTTTGAATACATATAGTAGAAAAAGAGTTTTGCAATTCACGTGTTATACTGTCTACAATTTAGTGTTCAAGCTATGTACAAATGTCACCCAAAATCAAACCTTTAAAGTAGAAATAATATCCAAGAATAATGGGATATCTAGTATATATGTATAGTAGTCGCCCAATAGTATGATTATATATAGTATGCGACAAAGCAAGTAGTTTACATATAACAATAGTCAAGTACTATTTATTGCTATGCTAGGCCCACACCGGGTTAATGATTAAGGTCATAAGTACACACTATCAGCGAATCAACAAGTAAAACACATACAAGAATTGTGATTGTGAATATAGATTAAAGCATGATTAAGTGTGTGAAGTAATAAGCGTACATGAGTCAACCCAAAAGTGTAAAACCTGAAAAAGGGGAAAGATATACTCACATTCGCAAAGCTGAATTATCCTCTAAGCATTGTGAATGTATGTGAGGCGAATCTCAAAGACTCAACAACGTAGCTAGTCCAATTTGAAGTAATAAAAACCAAAAAAGAAAGAATATCAAGCTTTCAATTCGCCAATTACAAGAGCTTATAATCAAAGCTTCAATTGTAGAAGTAATAGACTATAGAAGAAAGGTATGAGGGAAAGTTTAATCAGATTGAAACAATCGATTTAGAGGTGCCCAGTGTAATGGGTCATAGGTGGGTTTGTATACTAGTTTTGGATTCAATTAGCACATAAAATTGGTCAACACCATATAGTAAGGTTTCATGATGAATTGACTATTTGACTAGGACTTTGACTGTTTGACTAAGACTTTGACTAGGACTTTGACCGGGACTTTGACTCGGACTTTGACTAGGACTTTTACTGTTTGACTGTCTTCGCGGACCGCGAGAACTAAAAAAATCAAATTTTCTAATTTAATCAATTTTAAGTTCCGGACTTGTTTCCTTCGGTTTCTAAGTTGTTTTAGGACCGAAAATTAAGGGTTTTGAGTATCAAGGTCTGAAACATACGTGCTCGGGTGTAGATGTGAGTATAAAACGTGTAATACTTTTTTACTTATAAAAATTATAAGTTTTATTAAATTGTGACTTTTGGTCCTATTAAAATAGGAGGGTTAAAAATGAAAATTTTGAAATAGTTAAGGGACCAATTATGCACATTTATGAAAAGGGAAGGGTGCAGGTTGTCACAGATGCCAATTGCTTGTTTGACCCGGCTACTCGCATGTTGACTTGCCCTAATCGCCTGTATAGCCCAAACACTCCCAAAACGCTTACAAACACTTCCAAACACCCTGAAACGCGTCCAACCATCTAATATACTAGCCTAGGGACATCATGCACTAATATATATATATATATATATATATATATATATATATATATGAGGTAGGTTCAATTGAGAACTCATAGTTAGGGAGAGAACTCGAGAACTCCCACTTAAATTAAGAAAAATATTTAAAAAAAAATCATAACTCAAAATTTAAGTCAAAACCCAAAAATCTGGTTCGGAGCTTCTCTTTCCCACGTCATCCCCGTTCTAAAAAAATAAAAAAATAGGCGACTTCTAATGCACACGCGTAGTAAATGACTAAATGCCCGGTTAGCTTTAGGGTTTAGTTTAGCTTTTAGGGTTAGTTTTTTTAAGTTTAGATTGTAAGGTTTAGGTTTTAAGGGGGTAGGTGGAGGTGGGTAGGGTTGGTTTAGGTTTTTGGGTTGGGGTTAGGTTTTTTGTTGTGGTGGTGGTGGGTGGGGCTTAGGTTTTTTGGTGGGGGTTGGATGGGTGGTCCAGGTTTTTGGGTAAATGATTTAAGTTTTTGGGTGAGGGTGGGGGTGGGTGGGGTGGAATTAGGTTTTTGGGTGGGGGTAAGTTGGGGGTAGGAGGTTTATGTTTTTGGGTTATACTACACATGTGCAGAAGCAGGTTTTTTTTTTTTTTTTTTTTTTTCCTAAATGGGGTTGATGTGAAAAAGAGAAGCTCCAAGCTAGTTTTCTATTTTTCTACTTAAATTTTGAGTTATGATTTATTTATTTATTTTTTTTTTGCATTTAGTTATGAATTCTTAAGTTTATCTCCCTAAAATGAGTTCTCTATTGAACTATCCTCATATATATAATATGAGGCCGGCTAATGTACAAAGGCGTCTTAACCTACAAAGTGTGAGAAGTGATCCTGGCCCTCCATCTTCCCCTTCTGCGTTTGAACCTCGTACATTAATTACACATGTTTCTCATTAATGGCAGTTATCAATTGAGGGTATATCAGACAATTTACAACCCTAAATAATTTGAATTTTTTTTGCAATTAGCGCCCAATCACCCTCATTCATTGACGGTTACAAACTCATCCAAATTAAATCACACGATTCAAGTAGAACTCACCCAAAATTCAGAAAAAAAAAAACAGAGCACTCAAACTCATCTCTGAACATCGCTGATTATAGAAGAATCATGACTCCAAAACGCAAAACAGGTAACGAATTAATCATGTTTTTAACCTATTTTTGATCGTATACCAATAATGGTTGCTAATCGTTGTTTTTTAAACCCTAAAACAGGTGAAGGACGAGAAAAAAGAAGCAAGTTGTGTCATGACAGGCCTTCGAAACCAACGATTACAGGTATGATTCAAATGAAGATAACACGTTTTATGTTATTGTTGAAAGCGTTTTTTGCTAAATTGAATGATGATTTGAGAGATGAACATTTTGGATCTGATTATTGATGCATGACTTTATGAACGCGTTTTAGAGTTTCAGATTGAATTAGTAAAGGCGTTTTGCTATATTCATTGAAATGGTAAAAAATGTAACTAAGATACTGATGAGAGATTATTATGAAGGCATTTTAGAGGTTTTGATTGAATTAGTATATGCGTTTTGCTTGAAATCTGTAAAAAATATAACTAACATACTGATGAGTTTATGAAGGCGTTTTAGTGGTTTTGATTGAATATTAATGAATGCGTTTTGCTGATGATGTGTATGGTTGATGAAATAAGTAAAGGCGTTTTAATAGTTTTACTTATGACTATGAAGTTTTGGTGATCTATATAGGTAGATGCGTTTTGAAGTTTTAGTAGAGGCGTTTTACTAATGAAGAACTATCATACTGATGACAATCAAGGGTATCTCAAAACGCATCTGCTAATAGTAGTAAAGGCGTTTTACTGATGTAGAACTATGATTTTGATGTCAAGTAAGGGTATCTCAAAACGCATATAGTAAAAATAGTAAAGGCGTTTTATTGTGTGATTTGTTGTGTGCAACATGGTTTAACCCTAATGTATGTTGTTCATTGTTGTGTTTGTCTTAATCAGAACAACCAGTGGATCCAGGGTCTGATGATGATTTCCAGACTCCTATAAAAGATTTGAGAAAAGTAAAGAAAGTTATCCAGAAACCAGACAAGGTTGTTGAAAAGAAAACTGTAATCGAAAAGAAAAATGCAAATACAGATAAAAAGAGAAAGAAACAAAATAAAAAAGATTCAAATAGTGATTCCGATGATGATTTTGTTAAACAAGCAAAGAAAATAAAAATAAAAGTAGGGAAAGAAAAAGAAGCAAGGGTTTTCGTTGAATACCGGGATACAAAATTGAAACTAAGGTGTTCTCCCGGGAAATTTGTAAGGGATATGAAAGAGTTCACGAATGAACAAAAAGAGGCAGTAAGGAGTATGGGGTTTGGATCAGTGTTAGAAATCGATATAGATTCAATTCAAACTGGTCTAGGTTTCTGGTTGCTTTCGAATTATGACGAAACAACATGAACAGTAAATGTTGGGAGCTGGAAAATAAAGATAACAAGTTCTTTGGTGCAAGAATGTTTTGGAATCCCGATTGGGACAATTCCTGTGTTGGAGCACGGAAGGCCAAAAAAAGGATCGGGTTCAACGATAGATGAATTCAAATCTCAATTCAACACATCTACTCCAAGTGTTGGGCAAGTATTAAATGTGGTTAAAACACCCGTAAATGGTGGGAGAATGTTTAAGCTAAATTTCTTGGTACTGTGGAACACAGTTTTTGGCGAGATAACAAAATCAACAAAAGTTAACCAGAGATTTTTGATTAGTGTGGATAAAGAAGATGATATACCAAACATGAAGTGGTGTTCATACCTACTAGAGTGCCTAAACAGAACAAAAGCAGGCTGGAAGCAAGATCAGTACAATGGGCCGATAGCAATGCTAACAGTAAGTTTGTGTTATACCTATAGTAAAACACATTTGTTATTTACCAAAACGCATGCATTGTTTATACCTATAGTAGGTTTCTGTTCATACCTATAGTAAAACGCATGTGTTATTTACCAAAACGCATGCATTGTTTATACCTATAGTAAGTTTCTGTTCATACCTATAGTAAAACGCATGTGGTATTTAACAAAACGCATGCATTGTTTATAAGTTTTTTTAATAATTTAAAACTTAAGTTGTTACTATGTGCAGGTTATTTACACCCATGAATACAACAAAAGGCATAATCCAACAATTGTGAAGAATCCTGCAATTAGTTACATTACATCTTCATCGTTGCAGGATATGGAAAGTTATATATACGATAATGGGCCTTTAACAGATATCGAAGAAGATGATGATGATAATGTTGTAGGGAATGAAGAGAGTGAAAAAAGAAGTTCTGAAAAAGGTGTAAGCGAAACGGTGAAGGACGCTGTGGATGTTTTGGTGGGTCTGCATGAAAAAGAACCCGCTGTTGATGAGGATGAGCTAGATTATGACAACCTAGACTGGAGAGATTTTGACATGGGGACACAAATCCAGCAAATGTTTGAGTATTGTGCAACGCCTATTCAGTTGAGTGGGGTTGAGTGTGATAAAGAAGAATTCGACGCAGCTATGAAAGCTAAAAAGGTAAATATGTCATGACAGTTTTTTTTGTAGTAAAGGTGTATAGTTATTTGTAAAACGCACTTGGAAAATACTAAAACTCCTTTGATGTTTTCATGGCAGGTTTGGATGAAAAAAATGGACAGAAACATGAAGAAGTATCTAGTCATCCAAGAGGAAATGGATGATATGGTTTCACAAGCAAGAGAGAAGTATTTCTGGTCTAGGGAATTGATCGATAGATGCCAGAAATGGGACGGCATTAGAGGTAAGTCATCGAAAGATGGCGATGAACATGTGGTCGGTCTAGGAGATGATCAAGGTTTAGAAGACTTGGGAGCGCAATTAGGTGTTGAGGATGATAGGGTTGTTGAAGAAGAACAAGCGGTGGGGATGGTCCAACCCGAGACGACAAAAACATTGGTGGGATACAAACGATATGGGCATGGTAGGAAGAAGAAGGCTGGAGAGCAAAGTGGACAGAATGAAAAAGTGGCTGAACAGGTAAAACGCATATGTTTTAATCCTAAAACGCAAGTATTGTTATACTGAATTTTTTACAATTATAAGTAAAACGCATTTGAATAATGTCTAAAACGCATGTGTTGTTTATTTTGTGATAGCTTGTAAATATTGAAGACAACACAGGAGTGGGGCCTGATGAAACAGTTTCAATTGTTAAGGATGTTGATGAAAATGTTGTCGGGGAGTCAGCGAAGGTGGTGGAAGATAATGTTGATGAGGCAAATGTTGATGAAGACTATGGTATAAGTGATACAGCACTTGCTATGATACAAACAATAGAGCCAGGCGTATTTGGTATAAGGGATGCAAGCATTAGGGATGAACAACAAGATCAAGTCGAAGAACAGGCGAATTTGGAAGAAGTTATAACCAATGTGCCTTTGCTACAAGTAGAGCCGGAAAAGGATCAAATTATTGAGAAAAAAAAGGAAAAGCGAAGGTTGATGATGTTAATGCTGGTAGGCCAGTCAGAAAGAAGAATCCGTCTTGGGCTTTAAAATCTCCTTACATCGGGAGAAAGGTTTCATTGTTTGAGCCTCTAACAAAAGATGAACAGATGATGGCAGAGTACATGATGGCGCCAACAAGGGATAAAATGTAAGTGATATGTATGAGCTTAGATTATAGTTTGTAAATAACTAATATTTCGTTTGTAACTTTCAGGAAAGTGGTCTACAAATCGGATGGGGGGGGTATCGATATATAAGGCTGTCTTGGAAAGTTTCTACCCCGGTATATGGTTGCACACTAACGCAGTGGATGCATATATAGAGGTACTCAATTATGAGGAGAAAAAAGTGAAAGAAGATGGAGTGTACAAGCTTTATTGCACCATTACAATGATGGTAAAAAAAATAATTATGATTAGTTAAAACAGACAGTAAAACGCATGCTTGAATATAGTAAAACACATGTGTTTATTTGACTGGTTGTTTTTGATATACAGCCACCAGACTACTACAAGCAAGGGGTTGGTGAACATGATAGGGTGAAGGTTTTTAAAAGCAATATGGAACATCTGATGCAGAAGTACAAAGTCAAATCTGTGCATGAATTTGACATCATTATATTACCATTGCTAATAAAGAGTCATTTCTATCTTATGTGCTTTGATATAAAGAGTGGCTTCATTGAGTTGATTGACAACTTAAAGAATGAACCAGATTTTCAGGCAAGATATGAAGGGGTGCCCGAAGTCCTGGTATGTAAAATTACTAATTAATTAATAACAAAAAATATGTTATTGTGAATAACTTAACTTTGTCTTGTTTTATTGCGTGCAGAGACACACTTTCTACTTAACTTTGAGAACATTGTCTGAGAGCAGAATAGGAATCGAGAGGATTGAAGGGGGGACAATACTGTGACATCCGTCACCTTCGTCTTTTGTCAAATAGACAATAATAGTCCTTCAAATATTTCTATTATAGTCCCTATACGTTTCGTCGTTTTCAAATTTAATGTTAGAGCGAACTAAAATTTTACCATTTATAATTATTATGGCTCGGGTATAAGTTTTAATCAAATGCGTATCTGAAACGTATTCGTAAAGGATTTTATAAAAAAAATAAGTTTTATAAAGTTATAAAAACTTTTAAGTTAAGTTAAGTTAACTTAGTTAAAATTTTATAAGAGAAACTTAATCAAACTTGAATTTAACTAACTATACTAACTACAAGGGCCTGTTCTGCCAAACAATGAAACTTCAAAAAATTTGAATTGTGAATGCTCCTCTGCACGTTTTTTTTTCTCCTTTTTGTTTCTTTTCCGGTCGGAATTCCGGCCACCGGAATTCACTCCGGCGAAGCACATAACTATCATTTTAAACCCATTTAATCCTTCCATTTAGTTGTGAACGTTTCCCCATGTATTGTAACGTATTTTCCCTCAATAAAAACGCACTATAACGCACCTTTAAACATGTTTAATTCGGGTTTAGTTTTTATACCCGATCGGAATTAATGAAGCTTTCAATATGCGCGTTTAATTCACCTATTATATAAATTGTTCCTACCTAAATGATTCTGCACATACATACATCATAAACCCACCTAAAAATTCGTCCAGATCGCGTCCAAGAAGCCTTATAATTGAACCAAAACCATCGGCCTATTCAAGCTCGTGTTCGTCCTTAATACGCGATGTAAGTTCGTTTTTTATGATGTCGTTTTGATTAGAATCGTTCCAGGAACAAAACCCCTTTATTACAGATCATTCATAGTGCCGAAATCGTATTATTGAGGTTCTAGGGTTAGGGTTCATGTCTTGGTTAATTTGGGGAAGAAGATGGGTTAGAAACTAATATATTTATATTTCTTTTTCTAAATAAATTCATAAGACTTATAGTGGTGTAGTGGTTGGTGTGTTGTTGATGCATCCATATCACCTGGGTTCGAACCCAGGCATAATCAGTTGTGTTTTTTTTATACAGATTCATTTCCTTCTTATTTATTTGTTTTTTTTTAAGTATTATAATACATGCAAACTTAGAATATTCATAATAAATCCATCTTTGCTCCAAAAATTATGAAAATTTAAGTGTAGCATCTTGACACAATAAAGAAAATTGTCACACTTTTACTTTATGAAAATTATTTAATTTTCGTTATTTTATTAATTTAAATTGTTTTAATCATAATTAATTGATTAAAAATTCGTTTTTAATGATTTTAATCTCAAACTTTTTAGGTAATTATTTCTCATCATCATGAACTGATATAAAAATTATTGGTTCAGAAAACATTTAATTTTATTGACTTTCCTATTTTTAATCATTTAAACATAATTTAATCTCGTTAAATCAGTTTTAAATATAAATAAGTTTATATAAATTATGGAAAAAATTATAACTTGTTTACGTCAGAAATCATCCATTTTTTTATAAAACTAGTATTTTTTGGATCATGTATGGTATTATTAGTCTTATTTACATTTAATTAGACATAATAAAACATTTATTTAGTTATACAATTTAAACATCTATTTTATAAATATTTTTCTTATAAAATAGAAAGTACTCATATGGTTTAATGTCTTTATTATATTTTGTTGGATCATTGTGTAACTCAAAATTATTTATTTATATATATATATATATGATTATTGTATTTATTTTAATTTAGTTAAAATAACTAACTAAATTATTTTGTCTTAATTATTCAAACATATTTTTATTCAATAGGTAATAATTATATTATTTAAACCACATTTACAACCTTTAATATATTATTTGTGATATACAACTTTTACATTAACGCGACATGTCATAAAAACTCTAATCCCCCAAATCGACTTAGCAAACCCTAATGCCTTAGACCCTAGATACCTTAGATTTTTAGACATTTCCTTAATAGTACTCTTATACCTTATAGGTTGAATTCCTCGGAATTCCCATTACTTAGCTCACGGTCGCTTAAGTTGGATTTTGATTGCTTTCGCAAACTGTGAGTATATCTTTCCCCTTTTTTACTGTTTTACTACTTTGGGGTGACTCATGTACCTATATATTAATCAAGTTTCAATTTCTTATACTTAATGCAATTCTCATGTGTGTTTGCTTTATGTTAATTGGTGTGTCTATGACTTGTCAAAATCATTAACCGCTGGGCTGCCTAGCTTTTCAATGAATAGTACTATGGTATACCCCCTTGAAACTCTGTTGAGAGAATCTTGGTCATTGTCTTGTTAATTCATTATTCAGTTGGTTAGTCATGTGTTAGTCATTATTCTCAGGTTTGGTTTTGAACGGATATTACTTATTACATAATTGCAAATGGTACCGCACATGAATTGCTAAACGCTTTTCTACTATATTTATTTAAACAGGGTATGCTCACCAATACATTTTTGTATTGACCAAATTATTTTGTACATGTTTCAGGTTGTTTTGAGATGCATTCTTTAAGCTTTCGGATTTATATTTAGATTTTGATTCATTGTATTTCAATTTAGTTGGTAGTTAGAAGCGTTGTATTTCATTTCAATGTAATAAATTATTTAATCAATGTATTCAAAAATTTACACTTTAGTCCATGAGCTATTGAACAATCGTCACTACGTGACACCTCGATGTTTCCGCCATCGGTTGGGGTGTTACAGATTGGTATCAGAGCCATGGTTATAGGGAATTAGGTTATTAGAGTGCATTTTAGCCTAGACTATAACTAAGTTTACTTTCACGAGTCCTCTTGTGTATATTTCTCTTGTTTCTTATATTTTCTTTCAAGATATTTTCGTTATGATTATTCCTCGTTATTCTTTCGATATTTTGCTTAGAAAAGAATACGCTTGTATTTCACAAACGAAACGATAGCGCCAAGTTAGGAGTGACACCCATACCTTGGTGATTAGTTTCACTCCTCCATAAGTTATTTATCTTAGGAATATACCTTTGAGATAGGAGTGACATCCACACCTCAAAGAGTATTTCCTTCAAAAGAGAAACTTAACCACTAAGCTGGGGGTGATATCCTTAACTTAGTGATTGGTTTCATTCCTCAATTGTTTTCAATTTTGAAATACATCTTTGAGTTAGGAGTGAAATCCACATCTCAGGGATCTGTTTCTACATCTCGTTTTAAAGTCTCGCTAAAGGTTTTGAAATTTACCAGTGACGGGGTATGTGCAATCGGGAAAAATGACCATTCACTCATAGGGTCAAGTACGCTCCCCACAAGTCACTAATAATATTTCAACCTCTTTGGCTAGTCACCAGTTTCATTAGAAATATTTTCAGTATCACATTTTTGATATATTTTTTTCATTTGTTGTTTGAAACTCTTATCATAATTTTTTTTTTTAAATGAAGTTATTATGCCTTTTGAGTTTCCTCTATTAATAGCTATCACTATTTGTGCATTTTTTCCGTTTTCCATTATTGACTCTTAAGTCTTGTTTAACATTTAGATTTTAAGTTTCATCTCTTGATGTTTTATATACCCATTGATCATTCACTTTTGAAATTTTTTTTTTTTCATCATCATTATTAAAACTTTTATCCGCTTTAAAACTTACACTATTTTTATTTATGATTTGTGACTTCTACACTATTGTCGCATTTACTTTTATCATTCACGTCATCTTAAATCTTGGTCTTTTGAAACACATTAGATTTACACATACCTCATGAAATGGTTTCACCTTGCATTTCATAAACTTGCATTTCATATTTTACCAGTCAAATGTAAACCTTTTGTTTTCATATAACATATCCAATGTATGTTTTCGGGAGAAATATGCAGCTAATAATAAGCTTTATAACACTTTTCAAACTTGACATCTCGTAATTATGAAGATTTTTTCAAATGAACCTGTTTTGAATCTAAAACACTCTTCGATTCCTAAAAAGTTATCCTCATACATTACCACTATCCTTTCAACTATATCACAAAGTTTGAGCAAACTACGTTTTTGATAAACGGAAATTTATCTTATTACACTCGCACTTTTTCAATCGCAAAACTTTTGGTCTAACAAAATGTTGTACATATCCTATCAGAATGTTACTAATTGTCCTTTATCATATAGTGTATATATGAAAAACTAACTAAATTTAAACCCTTATGTCAGTAGACTATACGACTGTTTGCGTACTCTCACTTATCGTAAATTTCATTATTTTATTCTTACACCATTTTATTCATAGTTATTTCTAACACGTTATTTGTGATTTTTTTTATTTCACCCTACTCGTTGCAAAAGTTCAACTCATTTACCTTCATTTTGAGCAACTGTGCGATTTACTCGATTTATATTATACTATTCTTTCAATCGAACTTTTATGTTATACTTATATACTTACATGAACGCATATTTTGTATGCATATGTTTCCTGTTTTGAGCAAAACCCTGTTATACTTACATTATTTTGTTCATCATCAAGGTCAATGAACATACTAATTGACAACTCGTATGAGATTTAAGCCAGTGCCCACGTACGACTCGGACAAGAGTATTTCTTTAATCCGAGGGGAACGGTGTAAATCTCGGAGTTTATGAATATAAGTGTTTAGAGCCCAACGATGTGAAACAGAAGTTACCGGTTAAGGGTGAACCCGAAAGGGAAGAACCTCTAACCATGTCTATTACTTACACAGTACTCATATTACAGTTAAAGGGTAAACCCGAAAGGGAAGGACCTCAAACCATGACATGATTGAACATTATTTCATTACAGTAGCTTTTACATACTGGTTGCACGCATTTGTTCCTGGTATTATTTATGTTAGGGTTATGGAAAAGCATAACACCCTAGTGTAAGGTAAATCGATGATTACGGTCTGGAACGCAATCATGGGCTTACAGGTACATGAGGGTGGTGTGTGATTCTACTTAGGCTATTGGTAGACAATTAGTACGAATCCAAAGTATCGGGAGTGTGGTGGGTCAGCTGCGGTACACCCTATATATAAGCATAAACGATACTGCGGGAGCGGATTAGGAGTCTGACCAAGAACCTATCCATTACTTTATACTTATCTCTTCATTAGAACAGTGGGCTAATAGCTAGCATTTTCGATAGGAATGTTCTTACGCGAGCTTCAACTCGTCTTCCTAGAGTCTTTCTCTTGACCACCCACACAGGAAACACAAACCTTGTATACTCTTGCACTCTCAGTTATTTGGATTCTTGTTGCATACTCGTAAACGTTCAGTCAGAAATCTTTCTAAAGTAGGGGAGATTGCTTCATTAGTACCTTTGCCCTCACCAGTTACACATTCCTAAAGTTTTTAACATTTAAATTATCAAAATTGTTTTTAATCACGGGTCAACTGTCAAAGATTTTGAAACTTTTACTTGGGTATTAGAAAACTATTTTAAATTTTGTCGATTCATAAATAATGAAATTTTCTTTTAAAAATCTAGCTGACTTTTACAACGCTTTTTGTTTCATAGTAACCTCCACTTGAAGGAAATTTCGAGACGAAATTTTCTAAAGTAGGGGAGACTGTGACATCCGTCACCTTCGTCTTTTGTCAAATAGACAATAATAGTCCTTCAAATATTTCTATTATAGTCCCTATACGTTTCGTCGTTTTCAAATTTAATGTTAGAGCGAACTAAAATTTTACCATTTATAATTATTATGGCTCGGGTATAAGTTTTAATCAAATGCGTATCTGAAACGTATTCGTAAAGGATTTTATAAAAAAAATAAGTTTTATAAAGTTTTAAAAACTTTTAAGTTAAGTTAAGTTAACTTAGTTAAAATTTTATAAGAGAAACTTAATCAAACTTGAATTTAACTAACTATACTAACTACAAGGGCCTGTTCTGCCAAACAATGAAACTTCAAAAAATTTGAATTGTGAATGCTCCTCTGCACGTTTTGTTTTTCTTCTTTTTGTTTCTTTTCCGGTCGGAATTCCGGCCACCGAAATTCACTCCGGCGAAGCACATAACTATCATTTTAAACCCATTTAATCCTTCCATTTAGTTGTGAACGTTTCCCCGTGTATTGTAACGTATTTTCCCTCAATAAAAACGCACTATAACGCACCTTTAAACATGTTTAATTTGGGTTTAGTTTTTATACCCGATCGGAATTAATGAAGCTTTCAATATGCGCGTTTAATTCACCTATTATATAAATTGTTCCTACCTAAATGATTCTGCACATACATACATCATAAACCCACCTAAAAATTCGTCCAGATCGCGTCCAAGAAGCCTTATAATTGAACCAAAACCATCGGCCTATTCAAACTCGTGTTCGTCCTTAATACGCGATGTAAGTTCGTTTTTTATGATGTCGTTTTGCTTAGAATCGTTCCAGGAACAAAACCCCTTTATTACAGATCATTCATAGTGCCGAAATCGTATTATTGAGGTTCTAGGGTTAGGGTTCATGTCTTGGTTAATTTGGGGAAGAAGATGGGTTAGAAACTAATATATTTATATTTCTTTTTCTAAATAAATTCATAAGACTTATAGTGGTGTAGTGGTTGGTGTGTTGTTGATGCATCCATATCACCTGGGTTCGAACCCAGGCATAATCAGTTGTGTTTTTTTTATACAGATTCATTTCCTTCTTATTTATTTGTTTTTTTTTAAGTATTATAATACATGCAAACTTAGAATATTCATAATAAATCCATCTTTGCTCCAAAAATTATGAAAATTTAAGTGTAGCATCTTGACACAATAAAGAAAATTGTCACACTTTTACTTTATGAAAATTATTTAATTTTCGTTATTTTATTAATTTAAATTGTTTTAATCATAATTAATTGATTAAAAATTCGTTTTTAATGATTTTAATCTCAAACTTTTTAGGTAATTATTTCTCATCATCATGAACTGATATAAAAATTATTGGTTCAGAAAACATTTAATTTTATTGACTTTCCTATTTTTAATCATTTAAACATAATTTAATCTCGTTAAATCAGTTTTAAATATAAATAAGTTTATATAAATTATGGAAAAAATTATAACTTGTTTACGTCAGAAATCATCCATTTTTTTATAAAACTAGTATTTTTTGGATCATGTATGGTATTATTAGTCTTATTTACATTTAATTAGACATAATAAAACATTTATTTAGTTATACAATTTAAACATCTATTTTATAAATATTTTTCTTATAAAATAGAAAGTACTCATATGGTTTAATGTCTTTATTATATTTTGTTGGATCATTGTGTAACTCAAAATTATTTATTTATATATATATATATATGATTATTGTATTTATTTTAATTTAGTTAAAATAACTAACTAAATTATTTTGTCTTAATTATTCAAACATATTTTTATTCAATAGGTAATAATTATATTATTTAAACCACATTTACAACCTTTAATATATTATTTGTGATATACAACTTTTACATTAACGCGACATGTCATAAAAACTCTAATCCCCCAAATCGACTTAGCAAACCCTAATGCCTTAGACCCTAGATACCTTAGATTTTTAGACATTTCCTTAATAGTACTCTTATACCTTATAGGTTGAATTCCTCGGAATTCCCATTACTTAGCTCACGGTCGCTTAAGTTGGATTTTGATTGCTTTCGCAAACTGTGAGTATATCTTTCCCCTTTTTTACTGTTTTACTACTTTGGGGTGACTCATGTACCTATATATTAATCAAGTTTCAATTTCTTATACTTAATGCAATTCTCATGTGTGTTTGCTTTATGTTAATTGGTGTGTCTATGACTTGTCAAAATCATTAACCGCTGGGCTGCCTAGCTTTTCAATGAATAGTACTATGGTATACCCCCTTGAAACTCTGTTGAGAGAATCTTGGTCATTGTCTTGTTAATTCATTATTCAGTTGGTTAGTCATGTGTTAGTCATTATTCTCAGGTTTGGTTTTGAACGGATATTACTTATTACATAATTGCAAATGGTACCGCACATGAATTGCTAAACGCTTTTCTACTATATTTATTTAAACAGGGTATGCTCACCAATACATTTTTGTATTGACCAAATTATTTTGTACATGTTTCAGGTTGTTTTGAGATGCATTCTTTAAGCTTTCGGATTTATATTTAGATTTTGATTCATTGTATTTCAATTTAGTTGGTAGTTAGAAGCGTTGTATTTCATTTCAATGTAATAAATTATTTAATCAATGTATTCAAAAATTTACACTTTAGTCCATGAGCTATTGAACAATCGTCACTACGTGACACCTCGATGTTTCCGCCATCGGTTGGGGTGTTACAAATACATAGGAGAGAAATGCCATGGAGGACTGAGAATAACATAGAAGACTGCGGTATATTCGCAATACGGCACATGGAAACGTATAAAAGGAATAATGTATGGAGCGCCGGATTTGTTAATGAGTCGCCACTACAAATCAAGCAGCTAAATGCGTTGAGGTTCAAGTATGTTGCAAAATTGATACTAAGCGAGCACAACATGGCAAGGGATGACGCTATTGAAGAAGCGCGCAAGTTTAGCAAAAGACCTTACAAGACTAAGATGCTTCAAAATGCTAAAAAGAAAATGAAGAATCGAGTAGATAGTGTTAGCTAAATGTTTTTAAAATTTGTTATGTTAGACATGAACATCTGTTTGTTCCTTTTGTTAAAAATGAATGTTTCTGTTTATTTTAGCAGTTTTGTTAAAACGCATGTGATGATGACTAAAACGCATCAAGGTTATCAAATCACTATACAAATAATAAAAAGGTAAATTTATTAAAACGCCTGCATTATTTTATAAAACGCAAGTACATTTTTTATTCAACACATTTTACATAGCAACACATACAAAACACATGGGGTTCAAAGTTGGAGATAGGTAAACATAGAAGCAAGGTTTAAAGTGATTTGAGAAATTTGATCTTCATTTCCATTGAACACCTCAAAAGTGCAATGGATTTAGTAAGCTCTTCGACAAGATTCGTATCTCTTTGTTTTGCATCAATCATGAACATCAATGCCAGTTCATGAAGACTAGAATCTGGCATCGCCTTGAGAATGTTGCAAACTTCATCTTTTCTGGAAATGCGTTCATGGACATTATTCAAATCATCCATCAAAACACTCTCACAAGAATGATCCTTGATGATTTGTTCTTCAATCCTCTTAATAAAAAGGGATCTTGCAGATGATGATGATGGAGAAGAAGACATTGTTGTTGTAAAAATATGTTTATGGTGTAAAATCAAAATGTACATATTGATGATAATATAGAAAAAATAATATACAAAATGACAAAATAGAATCACATGGGTTACTATACAAAAGGCAGTTCATTGTTGACTGAATAAAACGCATTCAGTAATATGCTAAAACGCATGTACAAGTTTCAAAAAAAAAAAATAATTGGTATGGACAAACACTAAATGACATTACATATTCACATGCTTTACTGTTCTTTGCATTCTTGATAATAAAAATATTAAATTTTGTGAAAAATTATAAAAAAAGGTATGAAAATTTATAACACTGACAAACCTCTGTATTTTCATTTTATACGAATAAATGAAAAAAAAATTATTTTATTTTGCAAATTGTTAGTAAAAATTAAATACTTGTTATAGTGTTCAACAACCAAAAAAATGATTGTATTTTGCAAGTTGGTATGATGTGATTGAGTATGAATCAAAATTAAATACAGTTTATAGTATTTATTAAACTCTGTACACAAAAAGCATATAGTTAGGATAACAAAACGCATTGGTTCGATTGTAACCAGTATGAAATGCATATTGTATTGATGTGATTGATATCTAAATAGAATTAAATGAACCATTAGTATCTTCAACTACCATATCATCAATTTATTAACCTCAAAAATTCTCTATATAATGATCGAACAAAAAACAGAGCATCACAAAACAAAAAACAAAAAACTCGTTTAAAAGAAAGAACCCAGTATAGCAACAATGGATAATAACATCGAGAATGCGATCAACAATATCCAGGTGAAAACAGTGATCATGGTTGATTCTTCAACTGAGGTAAGGAATGATATCAAAGCATCTTCTTCGGTGATGTGTGTTCAGCAGGAGGTGCTCAGGCAGTCTAAAAAAAACTTAGATGCCCATGAAATGCTACTAGGTGAACCACCATCCAACTTCCGAGATCAAGCTTTAGAAATCATCAAACAACAAGAATCTTTTGATGAGTTGATCTATCACAGTCTGAAGAACACAGAAGAAATCATCTGGTCAAACATGGAAATTAAGAGGAAGGAGAGGGATGAAATCTTAAACAACAAAGACTGAATGGGTTGGTGTTTTTGATCAGATGGTAGTTTTTTGGTGGTTTGTGAATGTGGTGGGTGGTTTGTTGGTAATTTTTTTGGGTTTTAAGTTAGTATGTTTTCTTGGATGTTTTTTGGGTTTTTTTGGTGATGTATGCCATATGTAAGGAAGTATAATCTGTCTAAGGAAGTATAATCTGTGTGTAATGAATGATTATATAAAAGTGTTTGTTAGTAAAACGCATCTAATAAATAATAAAACGCCTTCAGTAAATATGATATAAAAAATGTATAATCTGTATAAAAATTTACTAAAACGCCTTCACAAATCACAAAACGCATTCATTAAAAACAGTATAATTCTCCAAATGTTTAAAGTATACTAAAACGCATTCATTAATATTAAAACACAGGCATTAAAAAATACTAAAGATCAGTCCTCATCCACTTGGTCTTCAACTCCGTGATGATCAACTCCTTGGTCTTCTGCATTTTCATCTTCCTCATTCTCATCTTGTAGCATTGTGGTTTTTAACTTGTGTTTCCGACGATCATGTCCTACCTCCCCACAAATGTTACATGTTCTTTTCCTTTTACCCATACGACTTATAGCTTTTTCTTTGTTTGATTTAATTCTCTTGTGTGAACCCCGGCCTTTATTTTTGATACCATTTGGCAAACGGACAATAGTATCTGTCGGCTTGTCATACCCAAGCAAACTAGAGTACCGATCATACTTCTTTTGAGTTGGTCTACTAAACCGACGTTCATCCACCTTGTTGATCATTTCTTTCATTTGCTCGTTGACTAGCTTTAATTCCTCTAAGTCTGTGATCAAATTATTTGCAAGGTATTCACCGGCGAAAACAACTTCCCTAGCAATATTTCTAGCTTCTTTTCTTTTGTCATCACCAAACTCATGTAACTCAAATGAATGGTTTATCTCATTCGGGACAACATCTTTTGTCCACCTCTTCAAAATGTATTTCTTCGGGAATCTTTGAATTCTAAATGACCGAAGAACTAGAAAAATATGCCTACATAGTAAACCATATTGTTCAAACCTTTTACACGTGCATAATGTAGTGACATCATCACCATCCTTCTTGAAAAGCACCTGTAAAAAAAATTTATACTGATCTATTAAAACGCATTTGAAACATTGTAAAAAGCATGTATGTATATATATTGGATCATTAAAATGGGTAAAAATGGAAAATACTAAAACGCATGTATAAAATTGGTAAAACGCACTTACTTCTAGAAAACCTTGCCCATATGCTTTCGGGTCATCCACAAAAAGTTTCAAAAATTCACCACACCTTTGTGTCTGAACAGGTACCAAACTATCAAAGGCAGCATAAATCTCCTCTTGTATATCAAGGAATATAGACCTCGTGAAAATTTGAGATGCTTCCTTCTCGATGGGAAAACTAGTCCAAAAATCAGGAATAGTGTACCTTGAATCATGGTCGTTTTTCCTATGATTAAACCTCTGAGCTTCCATTGAAGTCTCAAAATGGTTCAAAAACTCGACAAGCATCAGCTGGGAATTCGCCGCTTGACAAAAAAAATGATTCTCACTCTCTGATCTAGATGTTGTCCGCATTAGACCAGACATCGGTTCATCACGGTAATATGCGGGGATCCACATTGTTCTCAAGTTAAACATATCCGTCAACCAAGTATTATCCGTAAGCTTGAAATCATTCATCACGAGATCCCATTCAAAATCAAATTTCTCGGGACCAATTGAGTCTGTCCAAACGATGTTACAAATTCGCCGCTTGAACTCATCATCACTGCATAATGTGCCACCAACCTAAAAATAAAAAAACATCATGAAAGAATATAAGACTTTATAAACACAAATTTTATGAAGAGAAACAAAAAGTAACAATTGACAGTAAAACGCAAGCATAAAGTGACAAAACGCCTTTATATAAATGATGAGTAAACAAAATCTTAACACAGACAGTAAAACGCATGCATATAGGTAGTAAAACGCATTAAGAACTTTTAGATTACTTGCCTTATCAGACACCTTTTTCATAATGTGCCACATGCACAACCTATGCCTGCTTGTATCAAATACCTTCTGAATTGCATTCTTCATTGCTGGATCTTGATCAGTGACTACAACTTTTGGTTTCTTACCAAATGATTTTACAAAAACTCCCAATAACCAGGTATACGATTCTGTTGTCTCCGAAGACAACAATCCAGCCCCGAGAGTTACATTTCTACAATGATTGTCAATTCCTGTAAAAGGAACAAAAACCATTTTGTAACTGTAAAAAAGAAAACACGTGACAGTTTAGCATTCAAAAAATGATGATAAAGGTTATTAAAATAGGTTAAAAAATGGACATACTTGTTTGTGTTAAAAGTTGCATCGAAAGATATGACATCGCCAAACTCCATGTAGTTCCTTTTACACAAAGCATCATCCCAAAACAGACCAGTGAGGGCATTCTTATCATCAACCGAGTACTCAAATGAATAATCAGGAAGATACTTTTTCTTATCCTTCAACCTCGAAACTATCATGTCGGCGTCATGCTCACCAATAAAAGGGTTCAAGCCACCCTTGAAGTTCTTACAATCAACTACAGTTGCACCAACGTTCTCGAACCCGCCATATTTTGTCCTCATCACATTAAAAGCTTTAACAGGTCCCATGTTTAATGAAGACATTTCACATATCATTTCTTCCTGAATATGTGTAAGCTTTCTATTACCTGCTAACAGGTGAATATCCTTAGACGAAACCAACGGATGATTATGTCCTTCTACAAATTCACACACCTTAAACTCTTTTCCATTTTCTGATCCAAATCTAATAAAAGCCTTACATCCTGTACGGATTGAAGGTCTTTTCCTTTGTTTAACTTTTTTATTGTCATTCACCGAACCTAATTTTTGTGGTTTCCCACCCTCTTTGTAGCAAACAACATATTTTATACGAAGAACATTCATATGAACATATGATGTGCTCTTCCTAGCTGTAAATCCAGAAGCCTTGGCATACTCACTACTAGAAAAAAGCCCTTTCTTGACACGCATTGCGTGTCAAGAAAGGGGTCTGATGACAGGGAAAAGAATGTCAAGGATGGCGGTGTCATAAATTTAACATGACATATTTTTGCGTGTCATCTGTTTATGACACACATTTATGACAACATTTATTGACACACGTTATGACACTTTTTAATGACACATTTTTATGACTGTTTTTAACGACACATTTTATGACAGAATTTTATGACGTTCTTTGCGTGTCATAATTTTTTAATCTAAAAAAAAATCTTGTAAAATTACAGATTTATCCTCCTGGATTTATTGTCATTTTATTATATGCAAAATAATTATCAAACTAATAACAAAACATCATTTTATTATATAATCCATATTTATCTAATTACAAACTAATCCGAGACAACGTTTAACGTTTACAAAAATATATTGTATCGACATTACATTGCCTTCAAACAAGTTTCGATCATTTAAAAATAAATGTCACGGCGTAGCCTGGCCATTCTTCGCGAACGACATCCATGTCCTCATCCCCGTAATGATCCACTCCTCCCCAACCTGTGACAACAATAAAATTAATACATTAGTCGAGGCCGGCCAATTATTTTACATAAATCATAACACATCGCTACGTTTATTTTGCCTTAACTTAAAAAACCATGATGTTAGTATGCTACCTTTCTGTGAAGAGCCTCGCGCATGCCACCTGGATATAGAAGAATATGGGATTTTGATTTCAACAATTTAAAGAGGCTAGTTGGTGACATGGGAACAGCTCCCATAAGTCTCTGTGTATCATAAGTCTATGTGCCAATTTTTTTTTTAAAAAACCATGATGTTAGTATGCTACCTTTCGGAAACTCGACTCTTCTAATCGATTCAATCCCAGTAGCCGAGTTCCAAGGCCGCCCGCTAGCCGACCATCCAACAGTCAAAAACGGGCGACCCCCAGGCGCTCTAACCATTCCTCGCGAGATTCTTGACGCATCCACCGTCGCTGAAGCCATAAGCGTCATCTCTTGCTGGTACCAAAACCGAGTGGGGCCAACGGGTCAGCTGGACACCTACTATTGTGTTTGTGTGGTCTGGGCTTATTGCTATTACTATTTCTCTTCTGTGGGTTGCTATTAATCCTCTCCAAAACTGTTCTACTCAAATATTGAGATAATTACTGTAATAGTATTGTTTTGTAATAATAAGTAAGCCATTGATTAGTTATAAAATGGTCAAAAAAAAAGTCTCTGTGGGTCAACCCGAGCTGACACGTACTACAAGTGAACCAGTACCCAACCAGCCCATCTTGCCATGTCTTAAACATCCCGAATGCAGTTTCTGATGATTATTTTCTTCATCTATTATGAAGATAATCCTATTAAACACGTCAATTATTTTCTTTATATATACATATCCACACACAAAAAAAAAACCTTACCTCCACTTCCTCTTTTCCTTAGCAGGTTTTCCAAATGAAAGAGTTGTGTTTTGGTTTCAAAAGAAGCATGCTTCATGTGCAAAAACTTGCTTCCAAATCTGTTCATGAATTAAGAAAAAGATACTCAATAAATCAACTTTTTTTTTTGCAAAGGATGATTATATAAGTCAATAATCACTAATCAGAACTCATGAAGACCAAAAACCTGCACATCAGCATAGTGGTTAACATAGGTAGTTCCTTCTACAGTCACTAATCCTTAGAAATCATGAAGATCAAAACCTGCACATCATTCATATTAGACGCTTTTTAAATGCCATCATCACTAAAATAGAGTATAACACAATCCTTGATAAGGGAAATTAAACAACTTACCTTCGATATCGTCGCCGTTATCATTTCTTGAGTATGCTTTACGTTTGATATCGCCGCCTTTACAACCAACTACAACCACCATCGCCTCCTAGAAAGTTAGAAAGGATGTTCAATATAGGCAATAAATGAAGTAGTTAAGCATCAAACCTTAACTTGTAAGTGAATCAGAGAAGACACACGCATGACATGGAGCAATTGAATGACATATATAAAAACCAGTTTCAGACTTCTATGGATACACAGACGGTGCACACCACAACTCCACCCACTCGAAACCCATCACACACCACCAGTCAACACTACCACCATCTCCACTGCCTAAGATCCTGCAGGGTTAAAGAAAACAACTAAGAAAAGTAAGAAACACTAAAATGAAATAATATATGAAAGTGTAAAAATGAGTTAATTGGTCTTTCTCACACTCTGTATCAACAACAAATAATATTATATAAACAAACCAATCTTTGTTGCAATGTAATTATAATAATAACTAAGATTTGTTACCACCCTTACAATAAAAAATGTCTCTATTGATAAACCCCATATACCACATAATAAAAGGATACTTATAATATGTATTAATCATAATCGTAAATAGTAAAAGCATACAAATGAGAACCTCCATTTTTTACATTTCAACACATAAACTGAACTCTAAACAAAACAATGCAGTACACAAAACTCGATGTTTAAAACTGCAGCAATCAATAATAGCATACAAATGAGAATCTCCATTTTTCTGCTTCAACTCATTCATATACTTCAACTCATTTCATAAAACCTACTAATCTGCAACAAATCTAAAACCTACGACGTATTTAAAAAAAGTTCTGAAAACCCCAAATCAAAAACCCTAAGTTCAGTTCAATGTCGGTTTTATAAAAAAATTTGAAAACCCCAAATTAAAAACCCTACGTTCAGTTCAGTTCAATCGTAACTGTTATCCATCATCTATAGTTCCTACAATAACATTAATCTATGCCATTTTGTTCTTTACTCTGTCCCCAACAGCAACCGCTGATGGATCTTATCGAGGGTCAGATTCAAAATCGAGGGTTTATTATGAGAGAGATGAGAGATTTATCGAGGGTTTGGTACATACCTTAGATACAAACGTTAGTCTGCAAGAATGAACGATAATATTGAGGGTCGTGGGACGGTCAGAATGTGGAGGGATCAGATGCTGAGTGTTTTGTTATGAGAGAGAGAGAGAAAGAGAGATAGATAGAGAGAAAGGGGGAAGGTTTATCGAGAGGAGTGCCAGAGAGTGTGAAGGGAGTTTTGTGACACAAAATCATGACATGCAAGAGTTTTTACCGTCATGCTTTTTAACCTTTGACGGAAAATTATTGACATGCAGAAAAAGATGTCAAGAATTTATTAGTTTTTAACAAAGATGACATTTTTTTATAACATACACTTTTGCATGTCATTAAATTAGGGTGTGTCATAAAAAGAATGTCATTAAAGGGTATTTTTCTAGTAGTGACTTCTGATAAAACTCAAATGCATGATCTATACTTGGGAAGACCATATCAACTTCTGGTTTCAATGAAGATGGAACATCAGGTATGTATATTTGAGTTTGATAATCAATTGGAACATCTTTAGTACATAGATCTGGCATACAAAGAAGATGATAAAACACAATAAAAATAATATCACCAGATACATCAAAACGCATGTTAAAACATATTAAAACGCATTTGAATTATATCCTAAACATAATATCACCAAATACATCAAAACACATGTTAAAAACATATTAAAACGCATTTGAATGTTATCCTAAAACATAATATCAACAAATACATCAAAACGCATGTTACTAATCCTAAAACGCATTCAGAAATGTTATCAAATACGATCATACAACCAGTTACATTAAAACGCATGTTACTAATCCTAAAACGCAAATGATTATCTTCAAATCCACAAAAAACCAAAAAATACCTTGCATCCTTCTGTGTTCAACCATAAAATCAAATCTCTCACCAATGTGTTCATCAGTGTTGTTTACATCTTCATGTATAATATCTACATAAAAGTTTTTAATGGAATGCTCAACCTCTGTTTTCATCACTGATCTAAAAAAGCTTCAAAACAGTAGAAACTAACCTTCAAAATTGAGATTATGAGGATCAACAACTTCATGTTCTTCATCGACGTTCAATTCAGGTTCATTGTTTAGATCTGAAAATACAAATTAAAAGTAAGATCACGATTAATTGAAAATAATAAAAACAGAGTACATACCGAACATGGTGGAGAACTCGGCAACTGATTATAATTTTCGTAAAAAATTGAAAACAGTGATCGACTATGATTGTATGATTTTTGAATATGGTAACAATTGATAATCGTATATTATGGAATCAGTTATGAAATTTGAAATATTGATGAACGATAAAACAGGGATTTGATATTAAACGTGATTAATTGATATGTCCAATTGACTATACTGCCCCTCTAATCTGTTATAGAGTTATAATGGACAAGTTCCACGTGGCATCATTTTGTAGCTTCTCACACTTTGTAGGATAGGAGACTTTGTACCCTACACTTTCTCATATAATATTACCATAAAAGCAAACATTTATTCTATTTTATTTAAGTATATTATTTTTATCGTTTTTTAATTAAAAAAAGTGATATGTTACCTAATTAACAAATGTCCGTGACGTGTTATATGGGTTCGATATCGGGACTTGCTTAAATTATACGACAATAATAGATACATTTGTATATCTTGTGGTATAGTTTAGAGAGTCTAGAATTACTTCTATTGTGTTAGGTTATTTCATATTTTATAGACCATATTTAGTACATCACCCCTACATATATAACACATAGATAACTTACCACCCCGTCCGCTTCACCCATTAACATCCACCATCCCTTGCCATCACCCCCACCCCATCCCATCACTCACCACCCCTTCCACCATCACCCACCACCATCTACCCCTCCGCCAATATGACCCGCCACTTCTTTTACCTTCACATGGCCACCATTCACCCATCTGCCTTCCCTGCTACTATCTTCACCCATATGTATATATATTGTGTATTTTTATGTAAATTATAATTTTTGTCCATGGACATCTTAATTTTTATGGCCACAAACGTTATTAGGTGTACAAACTTGATTTATTTTTCATTTCTAATGACATCTTAATTTTATTGCTTGTTTTCTAATGTTTTTGTATTTTTATTATAACTTCTTTTTATTTTTTGTGTTTTTTTACCCATGCCAAAATTCTAGGTTTGTTGTCAAAAATCATCCACTGAAAAAAACGAACTCTTAAGAAAAAAATTCATTTGGTCCGTCATTGGCAAACATGCCGCCATTGCTTTAACATAAATGAATAGAAAGAGCAATTCATATTAGTTGAGTACGTGTAAAATACAAAGTCTTAACATACTAAAAATGAAAGGGTATTTTTTTCCCTATTTCAAGCAAGAAGGAAATTTTTTTTTTTTGTTTTTGTATAATTACTCTAGAATACTTTCTTTTAGATTTTAGGACTAAAAGTCGTGCTTAACAAGATATGAATTTTAAAAAAATAATCCTACAAACTTATCGTGTTAAAATTCATTTGTAAAATGCCAATGAACTTGTAGCCGAATGGTTGCAAGTGAGGTGGTCAGGTTTTCACCCCTTAGGGTTTTCTCCCCAGGGTTCCGGGTTCGAATCCCATGGTTAGCGTAGCACTCATTTATGGTATGCGAGTGGTAGGTATTAGTACGTCCAGCTCATTTTAAACTCGGGTGGCTTGTCTAACCACTAAAAAGGGGATGTTAGCAAGTTAACGGGGAACCACTTGATCTATACTTTTAAAAAAAATCATATGTAAAATAACTTTTGTTGTATATTAGTTTTTATGATTATGATATTACCACAAAATAATTAGTGTATTATTTTTTAAAAGTTAATGATTGGTGGGTGTTAAGGAGCATCTCTGCGGCAAACTACAGCTAGCAGGGCGATAGTAATTACCAATTACTGTATATATGTTGCAGGTGATTTGTTCACAGAATCACAGGCTACAGGTTACTGCATGTATTTTGTCACTTTGTGTGAGGCCATCCTTTGTTAAATTCGAATAACTATTGTGTAAAAATTACTCGTATTTATTGTTTCTTAACAACAATATAACAAATCATCGTATGAATCAAAAGTAGATTGGGAAAAGGAAAATAAAAATACAAATTTGAGATTAGTTTACCCGTTTGAACATATAATTCAACGTTAGATTTTTTTTTTTTTTTTTTTTTTTTTTTTTTTTGAACGGCCTAGTGGTACAACTACGCTCACCAAATGCGTTGGTACTGCATCCACGCAGGATCGATCCTGGCCCCCCAGGGTCCAACCCCTCCACTTTTTACCACGGAGTCGGAGTTAAACCTGTAACCACCCGGACAGAAACCCTCTTAGAAGGAGGTAAATTTTTTCACCTTAAAACAGCTGAGCTGGAGATCGTTAAATAATAAAGAGTTATCGTGAGAAATTTGAAAATTAAAAGTAAAATTAAAAGTTGTTCAAAACAAATCGTAGAACATATAAAGTTGAAAAGGGATAATTATTCTGAAGATAATGTAAAAGAATGGTGGGGTCACATCAACTGTGTAAAAGATAATCAAATAATGAATAGATTTTTCATCATTATATTATATTTGGAATTAATAGCCAAAATCGTCCTTGAGGTTTGTTCACTTTTCCTACTTCAGTCCAAAATTCAAACATTTTACATTTAGTCCTTCAGTTTTATTTTTCTTGTCAAATTCGTCTCTGACAACGTCTGGGTTGTGGACTGAAGTGGCAAAAGTGACCAAACCTCAGGGACGAATTTAGCAAAACCCAAACCTTTTCAGGGACGAATTTGGCAAAAAAAAAAAAAAAAAAAACTAAAGGACCCAGATGTAAAAGTCTTGGGTTTTGGACTGAAGTGGCAAAAGTGACCAAACCTCAGGGACGATTTTGGCTATTAACTCTTATATTTTCTATTGAGTAAATTACCAAAACCGTCCTTGCGGTTTGGCCCAATATGCATGTCCCGTCCAATCTTTTAAAAATTGCATGAACACTCCTTGATCTTTCAGAAAATAGGCCTAAACAGTCAAACTACTTAACCTAGTTAACTTTTCTCCGTTAACTCAGGGGCATTTTCGTCTAATCGTGTATAAATTCATCTTCTTCCCTAATCTTCACCACCACTACCCACCATCTCCTCCACCTTTCACCACCACCACCACCACTACCCATCAACAAATAACTCTTACAGATCCTACCCAATAGGTCAATAACCCTAACAATATCTTCAACACACAATTGTCCAATCCTTCAAACCAATCACACGTATCACACACACATCGAATCTGTCCAATCATAACCTACACACTACACACGAACATCACAAAAACACAACAGATCTCAAAAGTGTCTTTTCTTTAACACAAACATTAATCGATTCGATCAAGGCCTCATGTGCAGCTCCGTTCCTACAATAACCAGGAGGAGGGTACGGAAAGCACCGAGACATCCTCAATTTCAGATAATATTATTGTTTGTTCGAGATCGAATCGAAACAATTCAAGAAACCCAACAAAAAAAATTGAGATAAAATTGGTGGGTTTATTAGACCTGTTAAAGGAACTCATGGATCGGTGAAGTCGGTGATGCGTGTAAGCAGGTTACCGATTCAGTCGATTTATGACCGAAGCGTCCACGTAAGCAAATACCTCGCTCTCTATTGCACTTGCAAAGTTTGAAACTTATTGGATTATTCATCTAGTTACTTTTGTGTGTTATATATAATAATAATAATAATAATAATAATATTAATATTACTAATATATAGGGTTAAGAGAGGACTTAACTGTTAAGGAAATGACGGATATGGAGAAACTGTTGTACATAGTAGTGGAAGAAAATGAAATTTTGTTTTAGGGTTTCGACGACGAGAGCTTTAGGAATAAGGTATCGTGACTGAATGTGTTGCGTAATGCGATTTTGTAAGGGGCGAGGGGATATAATAATGAATTTATATGAGAAATCGCCATTGTTGTTGAAGGTTGTTGTTCTGTGACGAAAATGGAGGTTTATTACAGAAGGAAGATGGAGGTGAAAGGTGGGTTTATTACACAGGAGGTTGCGTTTACGTTGTTGGGTGGATGGTGGTGGTGATGAAAGGTGGAGGAGATGGTGGGTAGTGGTGGTCGTGGTGAAGATCAGGGAAGAAGATGAATTTATACATGATTGGACGAAAATGCCCCTGAGTTAACGGAGAAAAGTTAACTGGGTTAAGTCGTTGGATTGTTTAGGCATAATTTCTAAAAGATCAAGGAGTTTTCATGCAATTTTTAAAAGATTGAACTGGATAGGCATATTGACCCAAACCACATGAACGGTTTTAGTAATTTACTCTTTGCTATTTTGCTGTCAAATAAACATTCCACTCTATAAAGTAATTCGCAAGTGAATAATTTACAGTTTTATGTTGGTTATTTTAGTATAATTAGGATTGAGTTAGTGATTAAAGTGAATTGTAATACACATCAAGCAAGTTAGGTGGTGCGGGAATGCACGCTTGTGTTGACAATCAAATCATTCTCTGTTTTTATTTTCTCAATTTGAGTTGTATCTGATTGAATTTTTCGAGAAAACCACCAAAATAATTTGATCTGATAGTAATTACACGCTTTTTAGATTATCTGCTGTTTATATAACTTCCCCAACATTTTATACCACAATAAAAAATAAATGTGATCCAAAATCAAAAGGCCGGTTTAGTGTAAAAATGGATAGTCAAAGGGTTTGAGGAGAGCCGTAGAGGGGTTTAAACTTAGAAGGCACCAATAATGAAGTTTATTTGTTGGAATGGGACCAAATTTGCAGGGTTGTGGGGAAGACCCTTAACGCAATTTTGTCATCTTCAATGATACCATTCTTAATAAATTCGTTTTTAGGTTATTCGAGTTTAGAATTTTTAAAACTAACAATTTACTCTTAACGCAATGAAAGATAATTCGTTCACCTTACATTCCAACAAAATTTAAATTATAATCCAAAAAAATTGATTTCGAATGTGTAATAGCAATTCAAAAAAAATTCTTAATTTGTTGATCCGAAATTAAAAAACCGAATTCTGTTGATTTCCAAGGTTTTCAAGTTATATTTAGGGGTCGTTTGGTTTATTAAGTGCTGAATCATTAAAAGGTCTGAATGGTTAATAGGTCTGAATGGTTAAGTGCGAATCATTAAATTGAACATCTTGATTGTTAGTTTTTTTTATCCCACATTGGTAGAAGAGTCTCCTTAAGGTTCAGCTTAGTTCAGTGCTTAATGGTTCAGCTACATCCCAAGTCTTAATGGTTCAGCCTTAACCATTCCATTAAGAAGCTGAAACAAATGCGTTGAATGCTGAATCATTTAACACTGAATGGTTCATAGCATCATTAAGAGGCTTACCAAACAGCCTTTTAAAATAACCCATAAATGATGATGCATATTCTACAATGTATGTTTCATACATATTAATTGGTTTTGTTATCAAACGCAATGCTTATGGAACTCGAACTCAAAATATAGAACTTGAACAAGTTTTGTTATTGCACAAGTTACATATGTGTAGCTAAGGGGGTGTTTGTGTTTTGTTAAAACCTCTTCCTGACATCTTTTGTCTGCGTAAGGAACAGGGCGGGCAGACATTTGGGTCTGCAGCTTGTTTATTTTCTAGAAGGCCTATCCTTAAAAAATGTTTGTGCGTCCTCTTTTTGAGGCAGACATGGTTCAAGCTCTTCTCCCCTCTTCTCAATCTCTTCTCTTATTGTTTTTTTTTTTTCATTTTCATTTGTCAGTGTTGCATCTCTCCTCTCATACCTCTCAAACCCTATAGCAACCTTCTCTTCCTCCCTCCACCCCACTAGCCGCCTGCAGGCTGCAACCACCTTCCTCCCCAGCCTGCCGCCGCCAACCACCCTCCTCTCTTCTTCCCTCCCACCGCTGTCAGCCCTCTTCTTCCCTCCAGCCGCCGTCAGCCCTCTTTCCTTCCCCACCGCCCTCCTCTCTCCTTCCCTTCCCCAACAGCTCACCGATACCCTCCTTGCTCAGGTAATTGTGGTTATTGTTTAATTTAAAATTACAACTTTATTTTCGTTAATAATATTATCTTTCTTGTAGTTGTTAGTTTTTATATTATTAAGCATAAGTTTGTTTTAATTTTATGTTTAGAAGTTGTCACTGTAATATCCTAAGTTGAACATTTAGGTTCATGTGATGTTAGATGAATGATAAGTTGTTTTATTACTTTGTTTAGGTGTTTAGGTTGATGAAATTATATTGTGATGTTTGATGAAATTATATTGATTGTTTTAAAATTTTGGTTTATTTCAGCAGCCTAAACAAATAGTCTTCTTCTTGCAGACTGTAGAGGTTTGATCCACATCTTCTTCTGCATATGTGGTCCGCAGATCGCAGACGTTTTGCCTTGTGTAAAATGAAGCTCATTTCATAACACTTAATCATTGTGAGAACAAAAGAATAAACCTAACTTTATTTACATACAAGTGTGTACGTTATTTACATGAAAAACATCAAACTAATTTATTATTACGTTTTTCTAATTTAACTTCTAAACATTTAGGTGTTGTTTGTTTTTTCTGAGGTAAAACGTCTGCGATATATGGAATCTATGAATTAATTTAGGATGGAGGGGATACCCATCTTGCAACCCTTGCACCTAGCCAATAGGATAATGTCATCTCATTTGACCTCATCAAGGTTTAGCGCCCATCTAGCTGAACCCATCTCATTTTGGGAGATTTCTTAATAGATATATATATATATAGAGAGAGAGAGAGAGAGAGATAGAGAGAGAGAGAATGAAGGCGTAAGGGCTAAATCCCAGGTTCGTAAACCAGCAAACTAACCCGATAGGGGAACCCACCATTCTTGCGGTAGTGTTCCCTGTCCAACCATGGCTTACCAGCATCCCCCCTATAAGTCCTAAAATTGTTAGAAGTTGAGAGATAATCTCAACCCTTATATAATTAGATTAATTCAACATCTCAAAATGAAAACGACATCATGTAAGATGTAAAGGAAGTAACTTTGAGCTATAAAAGGAGTAACCTTAGCAGTTAAAAACTACTTAGAAGTTTGATTATAACTTACTAGATAAAAAGGGTAGCTTGGGAAAATTAAAAACACAAAAGCTATAAACCTCCCCTAATTTTGCCATGTCCAATCTATACATCCTCTTTTTTTATCATATAAGCATGAACGGCAGTGGTTAAGGATTCTTGGGCGTTCTTCACCAGCAGCGACATCTTCTCACAACCAATACCTTTGGCCGACGCTGCATAACCTGCCTTCACCCCAACATTGAAGCCAGCCCCATGCATGGCATTATTTACACTTTCTTCAACATTCTGCATAGCTGGATATTTGTGAACATACCGGGCCACCAACTGGATGACCTCAGACAAAACAAACATTTTGAAGTTGAGTAAATCCTCCACCTCCTTGAGCAGCTGGGCCTTTTCAACCTTCCAACCCTCTGAATCCTCCGATATTTTCTTCTTTTCCTCTTCCATAGCCTCCCTAACCTCCTTCTCCTTGGACCGAGCCTCATCACGCTCTGCAAATTTACAAGAAAAAACAATTACAGTCACAATTCATAAGTATGCAAAAATGTTCAGGGAAAGTCACGAACCTGCAATCAAACCATCCATGGCTAATCGAAGCTTGGTCAGGACACCCTCCAACTCATTGATTGACTGAATATATTGTTGCTTGGAGTTGGCATGATCGACCATAGACTGGTTCAGCTTCTGCTTCAATCTATCAACCTCTTGGATCAACTGGTCTTGAGGCTCAGTTTCTTCTTTAAACAAATGAACATAAACAAACATGCTTGTTTAGAGAATCAACATGTGTTCCTGCCGTTTGTTTTTGACACATTTGGATCCCTGGCCCCTGAGGCAGTACTGTTTCTGAAACGAGTGCAGAAGGTGGTCCTTAGTGACTCGCAGAGTCCTAAGAACTAAGGGTTTGTGTTTAGCAGTATAGGCTTTGCGATTCAAAAGGGGATACAGGTGCAGCTTGTTGCCCGCTTACCCACCATCTAAATGTAATGTTTTAACCAGTTATTCAATAATAATAATAATAATAATAATAATAATAATAATAATAATAATAACATGCTCATTTTCTTAATGAACAAACATGAACAAGAAAATGTGTTCGATTATATGTTCATGTTTATTTAAAGTTAAATGAACATGGCCCGGCCAAATGCACGAGTCCAACCCCACTCCGACCATCGGTGACCCACCAACCTTCAAAAACATGCACCACCGACCATCACCATCTGCAAGCTTCGACAAGTGGCGGCGTTACGGAGGTGACAAGTCGCCGCTATTGTCCTTAAAGCAAGACCAACGACTCTACCTTTAGCGACGATATTTGGAGCTGTAGTGACAAGTCAATAGTTGCGACAAGACACCGCTATTGCTTTTCGCGGCTAGATATGAGTTTATTGTCACCGCTAAAACTGGCATTCCTTGTAGTGGAACTCCACTTACTAACGATTGAGGTCACTAATCAGACATTAAGGATGATTGTATGAATGGAGAAAATGAGTGTGAAAATGCAAAAGTTTATAAGGATAGAGAGAAAATAATTGGTAGTCCTCATTTGCTACCTATTTGCTCATGTTGGCATGAAATATGTTTTTAAGCAAGGTCTTTTGGTGGTAAGAAAGTAAGCATGAGGAACTTAAAGCACCAAAGGTGACACCATCATAGACAACAACTATTTTTTCTATTCAAAGATATATAGTAAAATTTGTAAAACAAAAATAATAACTAAACCAATTTTAAATTTCTCTTAAGATAAAGTAGAACATGAATGGAAACCGTTTAACATTTGTGTTACTTACAAAAAACATGAACCCTACATAATGAGCTAAGCTTAACCCAAACACGTACGATTTTTTAGAAAGTCTAAAGAAAACATAACACCAAAAACTCATGTTCAAGTGTCATGTTATGTCATCTCTTGGTCTTGAGTTGGTTCCCACTCTCTCTCTCCCTCAACTCACAATCTTTACTTTTTAGCCTCATTTCAGGCAACCAAGCTGTCCCTTGTTGGAACCTCTGAAACACACACACTGTGTATATTATCCTCTAATACTACGTAAACCCTAATTCTTCCATTAACTAGCTTAATCGCTTCTCTTCCACCTATGCTACTTTACTGAGGTATGTCTTCTTCTTTATATTTAGGGCACCGCTAAACACTTAACTAGTTGTTGAACAAATCCAAATTAAATTAATTTCTTTGCTAAATTAAGTTTCATTAATTTCTGAGTTTGCATTTATAAACTGGCTTTTGAGTTATGTTCACCTGTATCATACTAAATTTTCATAATTTTCTTTGTGAATTTATGTTGTATCCTTCTTTTATGAAGAGTTCAATTCAAATGATTGTTGTTCATTAATAACTAGATTCAGCTATCTAATATCTCTTGTATATTGTTTTATGACATTTCAAAAACTTCACACAACAGAAAACCTTTTCCATGTGTTTATTGGTAAACATTTATTGGAAATTAACAAAAAATTAACTTGAAAATATTGAACAAGTTCTCACCTTTGAGTGAGCAAACTTAGGGGTGTAAACCGCTCCTGAGCTAATCAAGGTCGGCTCGGTTGAAAGCTCGTCGGTCAAGTTAAATCCTGTGTAATTTGTATGAGATGTATAAATAGATGGATGACCTAAATTTTTATAATTTAGTATTAATTTATGAAGCATGTTTTTTAGGGTCTAATCAAGAAGCATTAATAGAGATGAGTGGCGCAGACAAAGACACAAGAGAGCAGACTTCTTCACTCCCATACAACAACCATCACTTGGAACCCATGGAACAAGGATCCGACCCAGATAGGTTTACAGGATCTGGAGCTTCGGTTACACCCATATCAGTCGGATCTAGGCTGTTAAACTCACCAACAGTACCGGTAACAAGGTATCGAGAGTGTTTGAAGAACTACGCCGCCAACACAGGTGGTAATGTTACTGATGGTTGCTGCGAGTTCATGCCGTCAGGCAACGACGGAACCCTAGAAGCATTCATATGTGCTGCTTGTAATTGCCACCGTAACTTCCACCGCAAAGAAACCGCTACCGTCATCGCTACCGCCGGACATCACTTTCTTCAGCTCCCTCCTACTTTACCACCATCCGCTTCACCGTCGTTTAACTACCACCGCCATCACCACCACCACCACCACCACCAACGCAACTGGTCATCCTCCGTCAATGCTCCTGCAGGTGGATCTATAGGTAAAGTAATTAATATCTAGTCATGTTTGTAAGTTTATTGGTAAACATGTTTGTTGAGTTTAAATGTTATTAATTTTGGAAATTCAGATTTAACTGTATAAAGCTAGTTACAATTGTTTTTAAGTTTGCTAAAAAAATCAAATTGCATTTGTTTTAAACAAATACAAGATTAATAAAGAATTTAGAGGGCCTATGATAAAATATATGCATACAAAATACATTGTTGCTAATTTTATTTTATTTAAATTTAATTTTTTTGTTCTTAAGATCACCAACAAATTATAACCTTTATACATATTTTTTGTTTTATTTACAAACTAATTTCCACAAGAAATCTCATATGTCAATTAATGTTGGACATCTCATCAAAGATGTTTAATCTATACAAAATTCTAAAAAAAATTATGTATGATACGTAGGATTTTATAAAAATTTGAATACTTAGTATCTTTAGATACCTTAATTAATAAGGTGTGATAATATAATATTTTATGATATCATGTGAATTTTTTTTACAGATCCGCCAGTGAATGCATCCCCGGTAAAAATTGCTTTAGGGGGAACTGAGTCTTCTAGTGAGGAGCTGCAATTCACGGTGGGGGCACACGCATCGTATGGGGCGGCGAAAAAGCGGTTTAGATCAAAATTTACGCAGGATCAAAAGGAGAAAATGCTTGAATTTGCAGAAAAGGTGGGGTGGAGGATACCAAGAGAAGATGATCCAGAGGTGCAAAGATTTTGTGAAGTGGTAGGAGTTAAACGACAAGTGCTAAAGGTCTGGATGCATAATAATAAAGCCATTTCTGGGAAGAAGCATAATGTTCAAGATTCCAATGAAACTATCGAATGATTGAACTGTACAATCCAGCTATGCACTAGATGTCGTGATGCATGCTATGGTTTTTGTTTTTATTTTTAGTTCTCTTTTTTATTTTATTATTTGGGAGTTCGATTTGAATTCTAGGAATATTTTGTTTGATTAAGGTAATTCAAGAGCATGAATAATATATAAATATATAGACGTGTACAAAATTCTATCTTGTAACGATTTTGTGAAATCTTGTTGTAATATTTTGTGGTCCCGTATTTCAGAACTTGCCACCTAGCTAAGCTAGTGCATTGAGTGACATCGTGATTTTTAAAACTAGTGGTTAAGATTTTGTACAAACTTTTTTTACGTACAAGTGCTGTAGCATAATTAATTATAAATAGATCAACATTTATGTATTACAATCTTGACACGTATAATTCAATCTCATCTTTTTCAGACTTTTAATGTGAATGTATATATTAATAAACGTAGTAACAATGCTAAGTGATAGCACAATAAAAGAGATAAAAAAACAAATTGAGTCGAAATCCAAAATCACCAACAATCTGATCATAACCACTGGCGCATGGGTGGCGTATGCCCAATGTATATGTCTAAGGTAGGACATGGCAGATTTCAAGCCCAATGTATGCATACATTGGATGGCATATTGCTATACTTTACAATATATCCTACTTCCTCATGCAAACTTTATTTCTTTGGTTTAGAAAATCTTTTGACTTTCTTTGGTTTACATGCTTCTCAGTCGTATCATTTTATATACTGTGCCACATTTGTGTTTGAAACATAGTTACATAAAACACGGTTCGCTCCGGTATGGATACGCAATTCGCTAGATGTAACGTATTCGGTACAAAGTGGGTATGTTCATTTCGATACGAACCGGTACGATGTACCATGGAGTCCGGGATGGTGTAGCGATAAAGTAGTATAAAATTTTAAAAATATTAAAAATAGCTATTGTAATTTATACTATATATAGTGGTATAATGTTAATTTTATACTTTTTATATATAAGTTTATAAGTATAAGGACCAAATGTAAACTAGTGAACATAGTGTGGGAAAAAATGTTTAAATACAGAAACTAATTTTACACTTTTATGTTAAACTTACAAATTTATGGACTAAATGTAAATTATTAAAAGATAGAGGGGTAAAATATTAAAAGTCCAAAACCTTTTAACCCTAAAACACAGTCGCTTCTCCCTTCTTCATCATAGACACACGTACCATTTCACATCTCCCTCAATTCTCTTTCTTCTTCATCCTAGTTTCCAACAGAAAGAAGCACAGCAACGGAGTTAGAAGTCGTCTTTCGATATATTCTTATCAATCCAATTATCATACCCAACAACGACCGGAACGATTGGAAGTTTAAACGGGAGCACTGCTCTGTTCGATTCAGTCACGTAACAAAAGCAACTAGGTACGACAACAAATTCCGTTTGGGTACAACGCGATCCAATACGGAATTCGCGACTGTTTGAGTGAATTTGGTAAATATGATTTTAAAGTCTTTTCACACATTGTTAACTTTCTGTAAGTTAACTTATCATTAGTGTGCTTTTACAATTTATATGTATATGTGTAAAAATTTTACAACATCAAGCAGGGAAACTTTAACGATAATGATTTTTTTTTCTCAACGTTCCAACATAAATGTTATTAAAAACGGATTTGGTAGTCAAAATATAACTATTTCTTTGTAACGCATATGCCTTTCGCACATATGCATTGATAAGTCAGATTGTATATATGCATGTACAGGTTTACGTTGATGATATTATTTTTGGGTCTACTAATGATGAACGGTGCAGGGAATTTGAAAAGTTAATGCAGGAGAAGTTCGAGATGAGCTCGATGGGGGAGATGCAATTCTTTCTTGGACTACAAGTAGAACAACAAGAGTCGGGGATCTTCATCCACCAGACCAAATACGTTGCTGACATCTTGAGCCGGTTCCAGATGGAAAACTCTACTCCAGTGTCCACCCCCATTCAAACCAATCACGGGATTAGTGTTGACGAGAAAGGACAAGCCGTTGATCCTTTCATCTATCAAGCGATGATTGGCTCATTGATATATCTCACTGCTTCTAGACCCGACATAATGTTCGCAGCGTGTCTCTTATCCCGTTACCAGTCAAGGCCGAAACAATCCCACCTGATTGCTGTGAAGAGGATCCTACGTTATCTAAAGAGTTGTCCGATCAAAGGTCTATGTTACCCTAATGACAATAAGTTCGACCTCATCGCTTTTAGTGATGTTGACTATGGCGGATGAAAGACAGATCTCAAATCCACATCGGTTGGATGCCAGTTTTTGAGTGTAAGACTAGTCTCATGGCAATGCAAGAAGCAAGCCTCGGTGTTCGTATCAACTTGTGAGTCGGAATACGTAGCTGTGTCCAATTGTTGCTCCCAGGTTTTATGGATACAACAGCAAATGAGAGACTACGGTTTGAAATTTCTTAATACTCCCATCTACTATGACAATGAGTCCATTATAGCACTTGCTAAAGACTCAGTTAATCATTCCAAGGCGAAACACATACTCGTTCGGTATCATTTCATACATGATTGCTATGAAAAGAAACTAATCGATGTGGTTAAAATCCACAATTATTACCAACGTGCCGATTTATTCACCAAAGCATTTGACAGACCTCGATTCGAGTATCTGTTAATTTTAAACGACGTTAAAGAAAAGTGGGATTAAGTTCCTCATCGGTGATCGTTTTTGTAAATATTTTTCTTCAAAAACTTGAAAAATCCAAAAATATTGTCTTTTTGTAAATTTTTAGATTTTTAGGGGGAGAAAAATCAGAAATATACAAAAACATCCAAAAATAAAAAAAATGAGAAAAGCAAGAATCGAGTTTTCATTTGGTGACAAAGGGAAAATGATATGATCTCATCAGATGTCCATCTGAATCCTTTTAAAATTTTAAAGAAATTAGAAACAATAAGCAGCCTCTACAATGATGTGCCAGTAGGCTCTAAACCATTTCCATGTTCAGCACGGTGATATAAACTAAATCGACTGAAAAATTATGTGGATTAATGTCGCGTTGGCGTATGGTCTTAGTACCAAAATCTCGTTTGATAGAATGCCAAAATCCGAGCTTTCTAGTCTTTAAGAGGTTGGTACATCTGGGGTGAACTGGACGTCTCTCGGAATAAAGGAGTGGCACATGTGTCGTATGTTGGGTTCGCAGCCAAATTGAGGCACCTCTATGTTAAGTCCATTCAAAAGAAAAGAAAAAGAAAAAGAAAAATAGAATAAATTATGATTATGAGACGTCTGGAAATCCTTTAAGAGCAAAAAGATTCGAAATGCCAAAACCCTAATTCTCATTGAGAATTCGCTCGAAGGTATCAAAGCAAGTGCCTAAAGCATCATACTGATAAATACTTTAATGGTATCTGACTTGAACCCTGGTCTGGATCTCACTTCTCTCTTTGTTGCATCATTTATGCAGACCTAATCACCACTGAGTCCATTCCTTGTAAATACGTATGACAACAGCTTATTCACCGGTTATGAGGAAGCTTTGTGCATTCCTTGATACGGAAATGTGTCGCGTGTGCGGGGAACACCATTTAATCGGTATTAATCATTACCTTAACGTGTCTAAAGTGCCTAGCGATAAAACTTGATTTTGAGTTTAGGTGGACAACAATATTGGCAGTTGTTGTAGGATGCTTATTGGTAAATGTGTTATAAACTGAGCAAAATGAGAGTCCTAATTTAATCTGTGCACTGATATGATTCCCTAACTACTCACAAAAATATGTTTGTGAATAGAAATTTCAATTCCTGCATTTTGGTTTATGTTAATTATCTTTAAAAAATACAAAAAGATTTTATCTTTGTTTTGTTTTTTTTATTACCGATGTTGGAATTTTAATCCATTGTAATCTTAATTTTTCAGAAAGCGAAGTTGGAAAATCAACAAATTGATACTTGAAATTGTCGGGTTAAAACCGTACTATCTCAAGTATCAGGGAGAAAAGTTGAAAATAATAAATTTTTGAGTTGGAAAATAAATCACATTCATGAATCAAAGTAAAAAATACATGTTTTAACGGTTCACGGGTTAAAAATGTAGTTTTGAAAAATTCAGGGGCATTTTTAGTAATTCAGGGGTGAAACATGACTAGCTAAGCCAGTCGTCTCTCACAAGAGGCGACTAGTTTGCTAATCGTGTGAAATATAGATAATCGTGTGTAGAACAACACGACTAGCTCTTGATAAAGAAAAAACCTAACTGTGTTTGTGGAAAGGCGACTAGGGTAGCTAGTTGGGTGGTAAACGAGACGGCTAGATCCTTAGTCGTGTGCCAAAGGCACGACTAGCTTTGCTAGTCGTACAGTGACATGAGTAGGGTTGAGTATATCAGGGGAAACTTAGAAAGTTTTCTCTCATTTTTCCAACTCAGTCACTATTTATTCTCTGTTCCCCTATCAACGATTACTAAACACTATTTTGCTCTTGAATTTATGACTATAGAATCTTGTTAAGGACCATATAGGTATGCCACGTCTTGATTTATAGACTCTAACAACAAGATTTGACTGGTTAAATCTATGGTTTTCAATTCGAACCCTAGCCGACTCTATAACAATTAATAAACCCTCTAAACTTGTTTGTTAACTAAAAATTGACATTGGGGGTTTGTTAATTAATGCATTTAGATCACAATGGTATAATAATCATCACCAAAATCGACCAGTTACAAATTTGACCCATTTGAATATGAACAGACATTGTTCAGGCGACTAGCATGCTAGTCGTGTGAAAAAGAGGTGACTAACCTAAGTTGGTCGCCTGTTGCAGGCTGCAAGCCAAACATGTGTCGTTTTTGTTTGATTTTGCATCGTTTTTGCATTCCTAATGTTTTTCCTTGAATTTCAGCAAGATTAATAGGGAAAGTTCAACCAGGAACAACGTGTGTGCATTTCTCAGACCCATAAAGAAGGACAAGAACCAAGTATTCCCCGAGATGTTAGAGTTCCTTCGCCGCTCAAGGATCGCCTATGTAGTGATCAAGCAGCATGCTACCTATAGAGACATTCTGCGAGAATTCTACAATCATGCAACTACAGATTGTACAATGGTGCCGGCAGTTATTCGCAACAAGGTTCAAGGCAAGGAAGTTGTTGGGTCCGAACAACTACTTCGTGAATAGCTTCGCTTCAATGACTCATCCGATGATCCTATCACTTTCGACTCGATTCTAATTCAAGGATGCCTTTTGAGGATGAAATACGCACAATCGTTCTGTGACTAAAGAGAAGATGCTGCACAAGGCGCACGTGTGTCCACCGTTTAAGTATCTGATACACGTGGGTTTTTGAAAGACGGCTTTTGATGACATCAGAGATACACGTGCTTCAGCCGTAGTTGCATTGATTTTGAACAAGCCATTCAATTTCTATGGGATGATTATGCACCACTTGAAGGAAGTAATCAATAAAAAGACAAGTGATACTCCATTTCTGGTATATCCTCGCTTCTTGCAAATGGTGATTGATCGTCAAATACCTGATCTTGAGAAGAATGAATTGGAGAGCTTTAATCTAAATCATATGAACGAGGATGCAATGGAAAGGATGCTCTCGTTTAGGGGGCAAGCGAAAGATTAGTGGCCCAAGAACACAAGACTATTCAGACATCTGAGCAATCCTGGTTACATAACTCCCAAGGGAAACAAATGGAGGAATGATAACAGTGATTCGGAAGACGATTTTGAGATTTAAAGGAGAACATTTAGAGATGATGATGATGTGGGTCGGGATACGGTGGAACTAGGAAAGAATGTGCCTGGCAGCAGCTTAGCAACTGTCACACATGATGACTTATTAGATACAGGTGTTCTTGATTCCTAGGATCCCCTTACAGCAGCTGGCGATCAGAGATCGTCATAGGGTGATAAAGGTAAATCCGCTGCTGTAGAATGTGAAGAAGACTACGTGAGTATTGTGGGAGCCTCAAATGAAACCGACTCTGATGATTCCCCTGATACTATGGCTGCCAAAGCAGCAAAGAGAAAGGGAAAATGGTTAGAGAAAAAGCGTCATGAAGCAGATACTGACTTTACAGTTGATCTTGATGAACAGATCGCGGATCTAAATGCTGAGTTAGAAACTCCACCATCAGAGATGGAAAAGGCAAAGGGTGGACGGCTCAAGAGAAAATCCCAAAGAACTACAGAGAAGCCAAAGAAAAGATCTGGATTTGGGAGACTATCTGATGCTATCAACATCACCTCGCCTGAAACTTCAGCAACAACAATAGCCACAACATCATCTAGTGCAGCCATGTCTGTAGGTGTTACTCGGTCAATGCCTGCATCGGTAATCTTCACTAAGCCTGTCTCAGTTACCGGTGCAACGACCTTATCTCAGCTTGTTTCCAATCTAGTGAGTGGTATGATAAAGAATCTTCGAGAACAATTGCACTCATCAGACTCAGCTTCTCAATCCACATCGATATCAACTCCTGCTGGTTCGAATGATCAACTTCAGCGCCAGGTAAATGAGCTGACTATCATGGTGAGTGATCTGGCGCGTGAAAATGCAGGATTGAGAGGTAAGATTGCTACTGTAGAAGAGAATGAGAAAGCGATGTTGGAACTCTTGGCTCAAACCATTCGCATCAACAAGGAACTGCATGCGTCGAACAGGATGCTACAATTGTCAAATCAGCAGCTTGTTGAATCTAATTAGGGGCTTGTGCAGTCAAATGAAGATACTGTGAGAAGACTAACTAATGTGGAGTCTCAGTACAACCAGCTGCAGCTTGCAAATGTTAATAATGAAAAGAGGATTGAGGAATACAAGTCTGAGAACCAGGAACTTAGAGAATGGGTCGACAAACAGTTTGAAGACCATCCAAGACTCACAGGTGCATCTGGTTCTGGTTATGAAGAAGAAGAAGAAGATAAGGATGATGAGGAAGATGATGATGATGATGATGATGATGATGATGATGATGATGATGGGAATGAAGACAATGATGATAATGATGGTAAGGGTAATGGTGACAATCCAGGGAATGCAGGTGCAGGTTCGTCGTTTGGCATGGAAGAACGCCGTGGCAAGCGCGAACATGACACCTAGGGCAAGGATCCCAAAGGTGGTTCATCCACTCAGAGGGAGTCCACTGCGGAGGCTCTCCAAAGACTGAAAGATTACATAAAAACTGGATCGGTTCTTCTAGGTGTGGCAGAACCGTTAAGGAATCTGTTTTTGTATGATGATGATGGCAACCCGAGGACCATCCCTAATCATGACGATCTGGAGGGGATGGAGATTCATGGCAAATATCTATGGCTTGACACTTGGAGAATCTTCTAGTGCAAGCCACACTCCTCTAGAACTGGATCCCAGGCACAACGAGGTCAAAATATAAGATATAGCTCATGAAGTCTATTCAGAATATTGCTTCAACAATAATTCCACCAGGATTCCAGATATTGATGATGAGATAATCAACTAAGCAGAAGATAAGGTTCGTTCTGAGCCAACTCCTATTCTTGATGAGGTATTATCCCGAACTGAACATATTATGAGACTGTGCTCTCAATGGTATCCATCAGTGGCAGAAAAGAATAGCGAAGAAAGGGCAAGAACAAGCTTTAGTGTTCAAGAAGAAGATATCAAAGATGAGTGGAAACGTGATTGCATGGGCGTACATTGAACATGCAAAGGTTTTCAGCATCAAGTGGAAGGAATGGCTACTGTACTTCAATTGGTATACCAAAATTAAAAGCCTTCCTATCTCGTATGTTCGAGATCTGGTACGTCTACATCCCCTATATTATGAGAAGTGTTCAGGTTTTGATTGTTTAAACATTCTGAAGAGGGAGAGCCGAGATCAATGGAAGACATTCATGCCTCAGTATCCCAAGTATTACAAGACCAAGGAACTGCACCCCATCACCTTGCATCCCATCTGGCAACATAAGATCAAGCCCCCAGACTGCATGTCAAAAATTCCAATCGCTCCAATGGAACAGAACTTTCATCCAAAGTTCTGGTTCTGGCATTATGAATCGATCACGACGGAAGCAGTGATTGTCATTGACAATGCACCGAAGTTATGCAGAAAGATCAGAGTATGGGATCCAATATTGGTGATTAATCTTTCAGAAGCTGACATTGCCACTCTATATTAGTATCCGATTCAGCATCTCCAATCAGAAGCCGATCAAGCCCTTAAGTTTCAATGGGTAATTCGTTTTTGTTATGCGTACAAGATTCATGTTGGCTGTGACTGGACAAAGCTGAGAAGGATTCGGACTACGAAGCCTCAGTAGATCAAAAGTTGTTGCTTGATGTTTTGTAGTTTTGAAGACATATTGGCTAGGTCCAAGGGGGAGTTTGTTAGTACATGTATGTTAGATGTCCCTAGCCTAGTATATGTGTTTATTTAACGTTTTGTACGTGTTTGGATGTGTTTAGAATGATAAAGGGAATTTTTGTAATATCACACACAACTAGGTCTTGAATTTGCTAGTCGTGTGGGTAACAAGACGACTAGCAAGCTAGTCACCCCACCTAGTCGTGTGGTTGAAGCCTAGTCGCCCCGCGGGCCCTAGACGACTAGCAGCAGGTATAAATACTTGCAATGATTGCCCTAATCATTTCAGTTGTCATTTCACACATTTCAAAGTCATATGTCATAGGTTTTCAGGTCTGGGATTGTATTGTACACTTGTGCTCTGTTAAAATAGAAAAACATAATAATAAATTAGTTTGATGTTTTCTATGTAAATAACGTACATTAAACCATCTTGCGTGTGTGTTTTTGATAACTCGTTCTTGTGTTTGTTGGCGTTTTTGTTATCCAAACGTCGTCTAGAGGATTCCGCACTCTAGACGACCCAGCTCATGATAGTCGGGTTGTCCGAAAACGATCCTACAAATATCTCATTGCATTGCGATAGAACTATAGAGACACTTACCTTTCAATAATTTTTTTATTTGATTTTTCTTGCTAAAAGATAATTTTATATTTAGCTTTATTCATTCAAATATTCACATTATGATTACATCTTAACTCAAATGACTAAGGCCATGCACTATGGCATAGTGAGAGGGGCATTGCCACTTAAGCACCACGTCTATGGAACATCACGCTCTAGTGATACGAGTGAGGCGTGGCCTTCCCTTATATGAGCCTGGTAACGAACGTTGGATGCATGCAATATATAACTTATTTTGTCCAATAAATAATTAGAAGTATCTATTACCACCTTTCACCCATAACTAAATTATTACACGTAGGGTTGCAAACGAATAGAACATTTAGTGAACAACTGTTAACCGTTAATAAATGAACAACAATAAATTTTATTAGTTTAGTTATAGAGCTGCATTCGATTCGATCATTGAAGATAGCTACCTTTGGATTACTCATAAAAAATGTTCGGCCAATATCTCCTGGGAAGATAGGAAGAATTTTAATGTTTTGTGTCTTTCGTAACAGTGGGGTTTCTTCCTAGTTTGTAGCCTTGTTCCCGTTTCTTTTTCGGTTCCGTTGTATGTTTTCCTCCAGCTCCTTGCTGGGTGTGTATATATATATATATATATATATATATATATATATATATATATATATAGGCTAAGTATACACAAGAAACCCAAAATTTTGAAGAAACTCCTAGAAACCCAACTAGTGGTTCTCATGGTTCCACATCACCCACTAGTGAAAATATTATTTTATTGTCTTAAGGGGTATATTAGACATTTTCCTTTCCCCCATTTAATAATTTGAATTTTTTTTATTCTCCCTGCTATATAAACTAAATTCCTCTCACACACACAACCATTCTCTCTTCTCTCTCTCACACACAATCAGATTTCATCCTAACAACATTCAAAAATTGATTCCTTCTCCTTACTTCCTGGTGAAATAATTGATTACAAACATAACTAAGAAAGATGCACTGGCAGTTTCAACATCAAACGTTATTAGTCAACAGAATCAGTTCGAGTAAAACAGAGAAGGTGGGTTCGAAGATGCTTATGGTGGGTTAGAACTAGAGGTGTTAATCGGTGATGGCAAGTTCGATTGTAATGGTTACAGGTTGGATTGTAATGGTTTGGTTATGAAGATGACGATATGAGAGACAGAACAAAGGAGGTTCTTCCACCTCTCGACTGTAATGGTTAGGGGGTTCATATGCAACAACATAACAAAAGGAATAAAACAAGACTTACTGGTAGGTTCTTCCACCTCTCGACTGCCAAAAACCCTAAGTGATGTTAGATATCTTTCATTAGGCCTCTCTTTCATTAATATTAATATTAATATTAATATTAATATTATTATCTAGACTTGTAGTAACAGGTTCATTATACAAGTGTATTTGGATTTTAAATCATCTAAAACCTTTGAAACTAGATCTACGGAGACCTCCGTGTTCATATTCTTCAAGGGTTTTTTTTTTTTTTTTTTTTTTTTTTTTTTTTTTTTTTTTTTTTTACAGATCTATTGTTTTGTAAAGTGTTCAATTAGTATAAGGTCCACAAAGACAAAAGATGGAACTACCTTATGAATGAACTGTAAATTTTTGTCCTTTCTAGATTTGGCCCTACCAATGCCACTATAGTTTACCTTTAATGGTGGTGGATAATCTTATCTCTATTTTATTTTATTTTATTTATTCCTTTTCTTTTGATGTTATTACCTATATAGATCTGTTTTAACTAAAGTTCAAGAAAGTATGTGAAAATATTTGAAAATAATAAAGATGGTTGAGAGCTTAATAAAGTAGTTAAATAAGTGGTATTAATATGATTTTGAAAGGGGTTAGAAACATTTAATAAAGATTGTTGAGAGCTTGATAAACTAGTTAAAATCACCAAGTTTTGATTTTTAATATGATTTTGAAAGGGGTTAGAAACATTTAATGGTTAGAGTTTGAATTTGAGCTAATTAGCGTTTGGTAATAAGTTGTTTTTGATGGTTTTGAAAATGTATGTTTGCATCTGTTTCGTATGTAACACCATAACTAATCATGTTTACACGTAGGTTTACATATTAATTAACCTTTTTTATATGTTATTATTATTAATATGTTTTTTTAATCAAAATTGGTGAATTTTAATGTCTCTTAACATATGCAATAATATGTCTGATTTGTTTTTTACCAGTATGTGCATGTTTGTATGAGTATTATAATGTGTGGAATGCATGTTTGCATTTGTTTCCTATACTGCGCCTGTTTCGTATGTAACAACAAAACTAAGTTGATATAAATTAGTTACCGATTCTTTTACCAGATACAAAGGTTTGATTTTTTTTGCATATTATAGAGGAAGAATTGGGAAAAAACTCTTGATTGGAATGTCATTGATCATGGGATGAAATCTATGTTTGCGTCTGTTTCGTATGTAACAGCACCACTAAGTTGGTATAAATTAGTTTATGTTTTTTTACCAGATACAAAGTTTTGATTTTTTAAGTTTGATAATCTTTGATAACTAAATGTATAAAACAATGCTTTTTTGTATCAGTTTCTTATGTTTTTTTTTGTAATCCAGTTGGTTAACAAACGTTAAGCGCGCGCACACGGGGGGGGGGGGGGGGGGGGTTACATGTAAATTGATGATTTTTGTTTTATTTTTGCAGGTGAGCATTTTTTTTGCATTAAAGATGAAGATAATTATCAAGAATGAAGTGTTGACAATTTTTTTTTTATTTATGATAGTTTTTTTAGCATTTGTTGATTTGTAATGACCGTTTTGTTTGTTTTTAGCACTTTGTAAGAAACAATTCTTGTGTACATTTGAATGTTTTTTATCTATAAAGTTTTTAGCACTTTGTAATGACCGTTTTGTTTGTTTTTAGCACTTTGTAAGTAACAAAATGCCTATAACCATGTCAATTCTCGTTACGTATGCAACAATTCTGGTGCTGGTACAATAAAACGAAAAAAAATATGGTCTAATAAAAAAAAAATAATTCAGCAGTTTTATATAATATAAACTAGCAACTCAGTTTTAACCTATGTAATACAACACATGTTACATATGTAACACGGGCATCTGACAGCTTATATAACAATGTGAAAAAAGTAAGAGAGAGATGATGTGATGGGATGTCATATCAGCTTTTGTCATTCTCTTTTTCAGAAAAACCAAATTACCCTATTACCCTTTCTTGTCCTTTATGACATATTTAATTAAATCAATATTTTAGAAAAAATGGTGACCATAGATTAAATGGATGGATGGCTAGGATTCAGTTTGCAAGGTTTCTTCATTTTGAGTGGGTTTTTATTTAATCCTCCCCCTATATATATATATATATAGGGTAGGGATAATACGAGAACCAACTTTAGGGAGAGAACCAGAGAACCATTGTCAACACAAACAAAAAAACCTAAAAACCCCACCTTCACCCCCTAAAAACCTAAACCCACCCACCTCACTCCCTAAAACCTAAACCCCCCATCCCCCACCCGCCCCAACCCCCCCCCCCCCCCCCAATTGTGAAATGCACATGTGCAGCTAACCCCACACCCCCCAAAAACCAAAACGCTCCATCCCATCCCCCCCAAAAAGATATCCCCTCTTCCACCATACCAAAAAACTAAACCCTAAAGCTAAACTCATTTAAAAACTTAACTATAATAGTGAAATGCACATGTGCATGTAGTACAATTATCTTATTTTATAGTTTTATATAGGGGTTTTTTTAAGTTTATTCACCAACAACCCCAAAAAACCTAACCTCATTCTCATCATACCTAAAAACTAAACCCTAAAGCTAAACCCATGAAAAAAAAAAACCTAACTATAATAGTGAAATGCACTTCGCGTTTATTTAAAGATCATTGAATAAATTTTTTTCCACCTTATATATCATATCACGTCCATTTAAATGATCATTTCATTATGGCAATTGATAATTTATTCAAAAGTGTGCTCTAATAGTGAAATGCACATGTGCATACGGTATATGACGTAATTATGACGTAAAAAGGCCATTTTTGTTTTTTTTTTTATTCTTTTTGTATTTTTTTTTCAGAAAGATTAACCTTAAAAAAACATTTTGGTGTTTTTACTTTTTTATTTTTTTATTTTTTTAGGTTATATAATTTTTTTTAATTTTTTGGTGGAGGGTTTTTGTGTTCACACTTGGTTCTTTGGTTCTCTCCCTAAATAGTGGTTCACAAATGATCCAAATCCTATATATATATATATATATATATATATATATATATATATATATATATATATATATATAGTAGGGTTCAAATAGGAACCAACCCTTAAGTAGGAACTATAGGAACCAATCTGAGTCATCCATCTTCAATGGCATGATTGTAAATAAGTAAAACTTTAATGAAATGTTATTTTAGTAAAGGGGTATTAATGTCTTTTGTTCAATATCATTTATTAGGTAATTAATAAGAAACTCATGTATATTTGGAAACAACAAATTAGTGTTTATGGTATACCCAAACGTATTTATTGTATATACTATTAAAATTATATCTCGGTATATATACAACAGTGTACATTGGTGTATATTCGTTTTTCATTCATCATCATCACCAACACAAGATATACATTGGTGTATATTCGTTTTTTCATTCAACATCATCAACACAGATATACATTGGTGTATATTCGTTTTTTCATTCATCATCAACACAGATATACATTGGTGTATATTCGTTTTTGAAGTGTACATTGGCATGATTCAATCGAATTCAATCGAACGTGATTTTTTTTTATTTGGGATTAGAGATGATAATAGGTTGAGAGATTTAAGAAAAGTAAAAAAAAACTTGCATATTAATTGCAGGAAGATAATTAAATGCCATATATAAAACTTTTAATTAAATTAAAATATAATATTTAATTGTCTAATTACATAACTACCCCCTAGATCAAGATCAAAGATGAATGGCTCAGATTAGTTCCTAAGTTCCTAACTAGGCTCTTGGTTCCTATTTGATCTTTTTCCTATATATATATATATATATAGCTTTTGGCCGTTAAAAAAAAGTTATAGATGCATAATCATGCCTATAGCCGGTCATTGTTCGAGTCCTAGGTGTTTGGATTCATGTTTGTCTAGAATTAGCTTGTTAGTGATGGTTTAATTCAGTCGCTGAGTATCTAGTAATTGATCAGAGCCTTTGAAATCCTAGTGATTGAGTTCAATTACCAAGACAGCTCGATCTTAGTGATTGGAGCAATCACTTATATAAGCCTCAATGTTTCAGTAAGTAATGGGGGAAAGGGCGCTCCATTGAAGAAGTTTTCACTTTACTGATTTCTACCAATCCTGCACTGTCACATCACTTCACCGATTTCCTTCACTAAAACACTTTTTTAGAGGCAGCACTCCACTGATTTTTACCTAACAATCAATTATTTTCATATAATAATAATAATAATAATAATAATAATAATAATAATATAAAACCCCTGTACACCCATAATATACTCAACAGTGCTTAAATAATAATATAATCAAAAAGTAATGTTATAATATAATAATATCACCTTTAAGCTAATAATTAATATTATAATAATAATATACCCCCAACAGGTCGTCTTCTTCAAAAGAAAACATATAAAACCTGCAACTTGCTACTTCATGCCTTCAGTCGCCACCGTGGTCTGTCTCATCTCCTATACTTTCGTCACTGAGTGGTGGTGATGATGATAGTTGGGAAAAGGTGGCATAGAAAGAAATAATATTTTATTTAGATTCGCGGGTTCACATCCGTTAACTACAACCAGGATTTAGTTCACGGATCTACTACCAGCACAGGTGACGGCGGTGTTACCGTGCTGGTAGTGGGGTACCCGTGACCAAATCTAGTAGTGCCCCGTCCCCTTGATTCATCTCTTCCATAACTTTCCCAAAATTCTAGAGAATCACTCGTACTCTCCTTTTTGGATCATTCTCTTCTTAAAGTCAAATTCTTAGATCCATATGGTAAACTTGTTTTGTTTAATCAATGAATGATTAAATATTTATTTACTTGATTTTGTGATTGTTCTATTGCGTGATTTGAATCCCACACTTAACTCACAAAGTATATGAAGAAGTAAGAACCTGGTTGGGGGTGCTCTGAATCTTCTATCTGATACAGAAAAGGGAATTCCTTCCAACTCGTCTCAAAACAATGGGTACGAAGCCTGCAAAACAGAACACCGTTAGGACTCGCCACAGGATTGGGGGTAATCCTATGACCACCCTCCGGCGTGAGAATAAGTATCTGTTCTGTTTGAGAGATAATATTTATGTGAGTTGAGTGTAGAGATTGTGTGTGTTCCTTCTTTACCTTTACCACTCCTTTTATAGTTGTTCTTTTACCCATCGAGGGGAGACAATCCTTGCATGATTGTTTCCTCGCTGATTTAGCCTTTTGACCAGCTCCTTATTTATTACGTTTGACCTGTGTTGACCGGTTTGACTTTGTAGAGTTGGTGGGCTTTCTATTGTTTGGGCTTATGGTTTTGAGGTTTGGGCCAGGTTTGTCTGGGCCATACCTCGTCATGTCCCCCCAGTCTAGTGATAAGAACGTGTGATTGTTACTAGACTTAAAAATAAAATAAAAAAGTTTTGGGTTTGTTTTGTATTCCCGATATAGTGGTTAATAGCATGTGATGTAATAATGGCTATAACCGTCACATCAATCTCCTGTTTAATAGGTTTTGAGTGTGTAGGGAGTTGACATGTGGCGTTTCTTTATATTTGAATTTTAAACTTCCCTCAACTTTACCCAATCGTTATTTCCTTCATCAATTCAGCGGTTATACTTTTCATTTTCCTCTCATTCCTCTGTTGATCCTACCATGGCTCCCAAAGCAAGTACTTCACACGTTTCCTCAAGTGTATCCGACATTTCTTGCCACTGGCCATCTTTCTCTTCTTTCCTCAGTGATTACCAGATTCCGTTGGAATGGGGACCCGTGCTTCCTGGTAAGGATGATCGGGCCTTTCCACTCAAGGAGGGGAAAATAACTTTGTACGGCGAGTTTTTTACTTTTTCTCACATTCGTTTGCCGGTTACCAATTTCCTTCTTGCTATCCTGTCCTATTATAAGGTAAACCCCTCCCAATTGCATCCCCTAGGTTTAATTAAAATTCGTCATTTTGAATTTTGTGCCCTAGGTTTGGGTAGGGCACCCCATTTGGAGATTTTCCGTGTGTTGTATGTATTGAAATTCAAAGGAGAATACTTTACTTTTGATCGTCGTCCTTAATCTTTGCCATGTATTGAAAACTTCCCTCAGAGTGTTCGGGATAAGGATTGGAGGAAGAAATTCTTTTTTATTGACGAACGTGTTTTTCCTATTCCTATTCCAATTAGATTTCCAGAGGCTAAGTCTAAGTTAGCTGATGAGTGCCCCCTGCCTTCTGTTTATGAGAAAGATCCATTATATCTTGCCCTGACAAACAATCCCACAGAATGTACTTTTATTCCGGAACGGGCTTTGGTTGCTGTTGGTATGAGCTGGCTATGGGTGGATGAAACTGTATTCCCGGAGTACAAACGTGAAGATCAGGGAGCCTGGCAATACTTTGACGTCCTGGACGCGGAGGTTTCTTCCCAATTGGTTGAATATGACCGTCCTCTGGGTCCTGATGAGCTTGATGTTCTTAGCCAGACTATTTCTAATTTTCTTGTCCCGGGTCCAATTGTTTCTGCTTCCGAGCAGATAGTTGGCCGGTCCGTATCCACCGTGGAGACCGTGTCTGTGGATGTTGATGGAAATATCCCTGATCCCCTTGATGCTGATCCCATTAATGTTGCTCCCCCTCAAGGTGAGGGAAGCGTGGAGAAGAAAAAAGACAAATCTAAGAAAAGGAAAGTCACAGCGGCCTTGGATGCTGAAGCCCTTTTGGCCAAGCGGCAGCAGCTACTTGAGATGAAACAAAAGTCTCTTGGTAAGCATGTTTTATTTGTTTGTATTGTCAGTTCTTTCCTTGAACCCAGTCGTTATATGCAGGTGAGAGGATTTTTGTTAGCACCTCTGCTTCTGCTTCCGGGGGTCCCTCTACATCTGAAGTTTCCAAGGTTATTCCTATTACTGAGAGTAGCTCTGAGGAGGTTATTTCTGCTTCCTCGTGTGTTCAAAGTAGCACTGTTCCGGCATCTGCTGTTGCTGTCACTTCTGTTCCGTTGTCTACGTTGGTCCCAGCTTCAGTGACTCCTGTGGCATCTTCTCTGCCCTCTACTACTGTTCCAGTCTCTATTCCCTTGATGCCAGTATTCTCTTTTGCAGGTCCATCTGTGACTTGTGGCTTTCCTGCTGGTCAGAGTTTTTCCCAGCTCCTTCGGGATGTACAAAAGAACCCTATCCAGTTTCCTGGTGGTGTTACGACCGATGGTTCACCGTCTGATGGTGCAGGTGGTATCCCAAGCAATGTCTATGCTCCCGGGATTAATTGGCGGCCGTCCCTGAAAGATGTCCGTTATGTGCCTAAATGGCATATTGCTGAATCCAGCCGCCTTATCCATCCGGAGGTCATTCGTCATTGGTCTGAGCATGCCTTCCCCCCAGCTGAAAGATCTTATTTGCAGGGTTTGGATAATGCTCAACTTGCCGAGAATGTTCTTGGTGCTGGTGCCAGTTATACTGCTGCGTCATATGAAGTCCTTCGCCGGTGGCGATCAGACCTTGTTCACCTTCTAGAGGCTCAGGATAGACAAGGACCACTTTTGTCTCAGAATGACAGGCTTGCCAAACAATTGTCCGAGGCTGAGGTTCAGTTGGTCTCCCGTCAGGTTGCTATGGAGAAGCTTGAGGCGGATAAAGCTCGTATGGTTACAGGGCACATGGAGGAAAAACTGGAAATTCTTCGTGCCAATGAGTCCCAGGCCGGTATTATTTCTCGTCTTGAAGGACAGGTTGATGTTTTGACCAAAGAGCTTGCTACTGAGAAAGAATTCAATTCTCGGAACCAGGCGGAGATGGAGAGATGTAAGCATTTGGCTACCGAGCCGGTGGCGATCAGACCTTGTTCACCTTCTAGAGGCTCAGGATAGACAAGGACCACTTTTGTCTCAGAATGACAGGCTTGCCAAACAATTGTCCGAGGCTGAGGTTCAGTTGGTCTCCCGTCAGGTTGCTATGGAGAAGCTTGAGGCGGATAAAGCTCGTATGGTTACAGGGCACATGGAGGAAAAACTGGAAATTCTTCGTGCCAATGAGTCCCAGGCCGGTATTATTTCTCGTCTTGAAGGACAGGTTGATGTTTTGACCAAAGAGCTTGCTACTGAGAAAGAATTCAATTCTCGGAACCAGGCGGAGATGGAGAGATGTAAGAATTTGGCTACCGAGCTCAGTACCTTCGAGTCCCGGATCAAACGTCTCGAGGAAGAGAGGGATGCTATGGCTGAGAAGCTTAATGAGTGTCAAAGGCAGCTGAATTTATCTAATGACCGTGCTGATCAAGCAAAGGATGCCACCGAAGTTGCCAAGAATCTTGCCATTTCTCTCCAATCTCAGCTGGATCGTTCCCGGGATGACCGTGACTGGTTGATATCCCAGGGTATACCCGCTGCCTGGCGTTTTATCCGGACTAGTCAAACCTACCAAGATCGTATTAACACTTTTTACGAGGTTGCTATGGAATCTGGGTATCTTGGCGGGCTCACATATGGGAACGGTCTTGGTCTTGTTGGTCAGAAAGTGCCTCCTCCAACTGAGCAGGAGAAAGAGGTCGGGACCCGGGTTGCTGATTCTATGCAGGCACTGAGCAGTGATTCTCTAGAGCCCATATCCCAGCTGAGCAGCCAGGTAGGTGATGATGGGTTTTCTTCTCTTCGTACTTTGCTCGAGCCTTTTGTCAAAGGTTCGTCTGATGTTGAAACTTCTTCCCCTAGTCAAGACTAAAGAACTATTTTTTGTTTGTTTGAACATGACTATTTTGTATGTTACATGTGTTATGAATATGTGGTGTGTGTGTGCGCCACTTGTCATGGATATCATTACTTATGCTGACAACGAAGTGACGGTTATTAATTACCTTTTGCATGTCATGATTATATGTCGAATCGAGTCGCCTTTTGCACTATTGCACAGATATTTGTGTCAGTTGCATTAAAAGCGTATCTTTTGATCTTCCCAAAAAAGGATCTATATAAGTCACTTGACTTATCAAACCATTCACCTTTTTTACCATTTTCGTTTAGAAAGAAAAAATTTGTTTCTTGCTTCTTTTCTTCTCCATGGCACGCCGTTCAGTTTCTGTTACACAGTTATCAAGAGAGCTTGATGCTGTCGAAGCTCTTCAGATGTTGTATCAACAATCCCGTGAGATGGATGCTCGTGTAGCTGCCATTGAGGAGTTTAATATTAGGTATGCTGACTATGTTCCAGCTCGTAGATATGGGAAAGTATATTCTCGTGGTCCACGGAAGTTATTTTTTGACGTGGATGGTGAGAATGACCAAGCTCCCCTGCCTGTTCATGATCTTGATGTGGCTGGGGAGATCCCTGAAGTTCCTGGCCCTGAGGGGGTTGTTCATGTGCCGGAAGCTCCTGTTCCTGCAGGTCCTGTCATTTTGGTAGGCGATGACAGTCGTGCTAATGACCATGGAGATCTTCTTGTTGAAGACGTTGGAAACTCTCCTGACCTTCCAGTTCCCCAGCCTTTTCAGGAGGAGGAGTTGCTGTACTCCCCTTGGGAGGTGTTAGCTATCCTGGATGGTAGGCTTTGAAGATTACGTGTGCCTGTGAGGCTATTTTTGTGTTTTAACATTTTTGTAGGGAAGTGGCGTGTGGATTTTTGTCCTGCCCCCTATCTTTGTCAATGTCATGCTTATGACTTTTTGAATATCATAGTTGGATGTAAAAAAGAATATGTAACTAATGTATGCCGTAAAAGGCGTTTTATTAACACGGTGTTCCGTGATTATGATGGTGTTTACATAGAGTGTGTTTTGTCATGAAACACAAGTTTCTTGTACATTGTCTGTATCTGTTTAGACATAACATTTTTTTAGCTGTGCTGCGTTCCATGTCCGGGGGATTGGTTCCCCGTCTAACTGCTTCAGAGAATATGCTCCCTTTCCCAGCACTTCTGCTATCTGGTACGGACCTTCCCAGTTGGGTCCCAACTTCCCTTGTGTCTCGAACCTGCTTGCCTCGTTATCTCTCATTACTAATTCTCCGATTTTGAATGTTTTTTCCTGCACCCTCTTGTTATAGTACTTTTCCAAGAGCCGCTTGTATCGTGCTTCATTGATGCATGCTATCTCCCGGCGCTCTTCTAGGATCTCCAAGTTTTGCCGGATCAGTCCTTCGTTAGCCTCTTCGTTTCTATTTCTTCTTAGGGAAGGGATCCCGATCTCCGCCGGGATCATTGCTTCTGAGCCATACGTTAGGCTAAAAGGCGTTTCTCCGTTACTTGTCTTTGGCATTGTTCTATGAGCCCATAACACGTGAGGCAGTTGCTCGACCCAGGACTTTCCTTCCGCGTCCAATCTCTTCTTTAGACCGTCCAGGAGACTCCTGTTTGCTCTTTCTACCTGGCCATTTCCTTGTGGGTGTGCTATAGAAGTAAAGACCTGCTGGATGTGTAGTTTTTTACACCACTCTTTGACTGTCTTGTCCGTGAACTGTGTTCCATTATCGCTTACGAGGTATAACGGGACACCGAAACGGCATACTATATGCTCCCATAAGAATTTTTTGATGTTTACAGCCTCGATCTTTGCCAGTGGCTTTGCTTCCACCCACTTGGTGAAATAGTCTACCGCAACCACCAAGTATTTCAACTTCCCTGGGGCTAAAGGGAAAGGCCCCACCAAGTCGACCCCCCACTTCTGGAATGGCCAGGCAGCCGTGACTGGAATTAAGTTGTTTTTGGGCCGTATTGTTTGTGGTGCGTATTTCTGGCAACTGATGCATTTTTGTAATTCTTCTACTGCCATGTTGTGCATTCCTGGCCAGAAATATCCTGCATTGGTTATTTTGGCAACCACCGCCCGAGGGCCGGCATGTATGCCACATATCCGTGCGTGGATGTCCTGTATCAGGAACCTTGCCTCGGACGGGGTTACGCACCGTAATGCCGGTCCTAAGTATGATTTTCTGTATAGCACTCCCCCGTGCGTCTCGTACTGTAGGGCCTTGGTACGCACCTTCATTGCTTCTCCCCTGTTTTCCGGGAGAATTCCCCTTTCTAAGTACTCCTGGATTGGTGTCATCCATGATGTTTCCTGCACGTGAACTGTATGCACTTCTGCTTCCCGGGTTGCCGGATGTTGCAAGGTTTCAATGTGGACGTTCTCTTCCGTCCCCGAGGATGCCAGTTTGCTGAAGGCGTCTGCAATGTCATTCTTGTGCCGCCGTACATGAGTTAACGTCACTTTTTCAAATTTTGTCATCAACTCTTTTGTCATTTTTAAGTACTTTGCCATGATCTCATCCTTAGCTTCATATGATTCGTTCACTTGGTTGTTTACTAACAACGAATCAACGTGGGCATCCACTTTCTTGGCCCCCATTGATAACGCTAACCGCATGCCGGCCAGGAGTGCTTCGTATTCTGATTGGTTGTTCGAGCAATCGAACTCAAACCGCAGTGCGTGTAAGGATCTCGCACCTTCCGGGTTAACCAATACGAGTCCGGCGCCTGATCCTTTGCTGTTAGACGACCCATCAGTGTACAATTGCCATGCTAGGCCGTTATCATCCGTCGCGGTCGCGTTGCTGTCCTTTGGTACCTGCACCTCTTCTCCTTCCAGGATTTCTGCCATGAAATTCGCGATTACCTGCCCCTTGATGGCTGTTTTCTTTTTAAATGAGATATCAAGGGCCCCCAGTTCAATAGCCCAGTTTGCCAGCCTTCCTGAAACATCGGGCCGGTTTAGAACCTGTGCCAAAGGATAGCCGGTCAGGACCTCAATCTTGTGCCCCTGGAAGTACCGGCGTAGGCGCCGGGATGCGTGAACCAGGGCCAGGACCAGCTTTTCCAACATGGGGTATCTTCCTTCAGGATCCGAGAGGACCCGGCTGATGTAGTATACTGGTGTCTGAATTTTCTCTCGTTCCACCAAAAGGACCGCACTGACCGCGTGGTGCCCGGCTGCTAGGTACATTTTTAATGTTTCGTTGGGTCTCGGGGCTGTGAGGGCCGGTAAGTTGCTGACAAATAGCTTCATTTCCTGGAACGCTTTTTCCGCTTCTTCCGTCCATCTGAATCTGTTCTTGCTTAGGCATTCTTTTAGGGTTGATATGAAAGGAAGGGATCTTTCCGCGTGTCTTGCTAGAAATCGGTTAATGGCAGCTAACCTCCCATTCAACGTCTGGGCTTCTTTCAGCGTCTTCGGGGACGGCATGCTGGTTATAGCCGTGATCTTCTCGGGATGTACCCGGAACCCGTCTTTTGTGACCACCACCCCGAGGAATTTCCCTTCCTCCATCCCAAAAGAGCATTTCTCCGGGTTGAGCTTGATATTGTACTCTCGTAGGGTCTTGAAGGTTTCCTCGATATCGGCCATGATCTTTTCCTCGATGGAACTTTTGATGACGAGGTCGTCAACATAAACCTCCAGATTTCGACCAATTTGTTTTTCAAACGCCTGATCCACCAGCCTCTGGTATGTGGCTCCTGCATTCTTCAGCCCAAAAGGCATCTTTGTGTAGCAATATATACCGGCGTCAGTGTGGAACGCCGTTTTCTCCTCATCTTCTCGTGCCATTTTAATTTGGTGGTAACCCTTGTACGCGTCCAAAAAACACTTGAACTTGTACGGTGCTACTGTGTCCACCTTGAGGTCTATTTCTGGTAGTGGATATGCGTCCTTCGGACATGCTTTATTCAGATCTTTATAATCTACGCACATTCTCCACGTCCCATCATGTTTCTTGACCATAACCGGGTTTGCCACCCAGGTATGGTATCTCGTCTTCCTCAGAATTCCTGCTTCCTCTAGCTTTTTCACCTCTTGGACCACTGCTGCTCTTCTTTCAGGAGCCATGCTCCGTCTTTTTTGTGTGACAAGTTTAACGGATGGATAGGTGGACAGCCTATGTTCCGCCCTTGATCTTGCTATACCTGTCATGTCTGCATGCTTGAAAGCAAATATGTCTATGTTGTTTCTCAGTACCTGCTTGAGCTTTTCACGTGCAGCCGCGGATAGGGTATCCCCTATCGTTACTGTTTGCTCCGGGTATTCTGTGTTCAACACCCACCTTTCCGGTCCGACTAGTCCCGTGGGTGCTTGGCGGAATGATTTGCAATCTGTCGTTGCACAGGCTTTATCTCCGGATACTGTTACTACCCCCTGAGGAGTGGGAAACGTCATGAAACCTCTGGCCGTAGAAACCAACGCGTCAATTTTCCCCAGAGTATACCGCCCCATGATCACATTGTATTGGGAGTTAGTCGGGATGACCAGGAAAGTTACTAACACGGTTCGTTCCTTCCGTTTGTCCCCTATCGTGAGGGGGAACGTTAGTTGCCCTAAAGGTTCGATGCTCTCTCCGGTGAACCCTCGGACAGGTCCTCGGGCAGGCTCAAGCATCCTCTGGTCCTCCGGGCGCATGCGCCGGAAGCATGGTTCGTATATAATATCCTCCGAGCTTCCCGTGTCTACGAGGATCCTTCTCATGCTGTAGTCGCCGACTGCCGCTGAGATAACTAAAGCTTCCATGCTTAACATCCGATAATGAGGTGGGATGGTTATGGTTGCTTCCATCCATGGCTCGATTTTTTCAAACGATCTCTTTCGATCGTTCCTTGTTTCGAATCTAACCATGTTTATTTCCCATGGTCTTTTCCCCGCGGCTGTGTCTGTCCCGGCCGAAGACGGGCCCGGCTTGATATCTCTTACTAGGTGGGCGAGCTTTCCGGTCCTGACGAAGTACTCGATCTGCTTCTTCAGCTGAAAACAATCGTTTGTCTCGTGGCCATTTCCTTTGTGATAAGCACAATATTTGGATTTGTCCTGGGACGGTGAGTCTTTCATCGGGCGAGGAGTGTTAAACTTCAAGTCTTCAGACTCCAGTATCTGGAGTGGTGTCTTTGTCAGGTCGGGGTATTCGAATTTAGGTCTAGACGAGCTCTCTCCCTTCCCTGCAAAAGTATCTTGTGACCTTTCAGACCTTCGCCTATCGTCCCTCCGATCCTCCCGCGTATCATTGCGAGAATATGGGTGCCTTTCCGAGCGTCCTCTGTTTTTGTGGCCCTGGTGATCCCTGGGAGCTTCCTGGCTCTTCGCTACCTCTTGCTTTTTTCGTACAGCGTGATTCATAGCTATGGACTTTTCTTGCTTCACGTAGGCTTTCGCGATAGTCATCATTTCGTCCATGGTCTGCGGATAGCCTGTGGGGCCGTGTAACTTTCGCAAAAGGCCGTCATCATTTACTCCCATGGTGAAAGCCGTGCATGCCAATTCCTCCGTCAGACCGGGGATCTGCAGTCTTTCTTTGTTAAACCGGATTATGAAATGCTCCATTGATTCATTATCCCTCTGTCGGATGTGCATCACTTCATCCCTGTATTTCGTATGTCTTCTCTGTTGGCTGAATTGTTGGGAGAAACCCTTTACGACCTCCTTCCAATTGGATATCGACCCCGTCGGCAGGCTGTCCCACCAGACCCGGGCTGCCCCAATGAGAGTTTGAACAAACATATGGCACCAAGCTGGCATGGGCCAATCTTTCGATCGTCCGGCTGATTCAAAAATGCTCAGATGATCGTCAGGATCACCTGTCCCGTCGTATTTTCCAACGGTCGATGGCAGCTTCAGGTTTTGAGGGAGTGGTGCGTTAGCTATCCGGGCAGTAAACTTAGAGTACGTGACCATTGCCGGGGGACGATAGGGGCGAGTAAGATCTTCATCATCTCCCTCTTCTCGATGGTCAGGGGTTCGTGCACGCGTCGTGTCTACCCGGCCAGGTTGTGTCGTATGAGACAACGGTTGGCTGTGGGCTGGCGTGTCCTCGTATGATAGCCTTGTTCCCGTCCCCCCGTAAGACGCTCCTCTATCCTGTCTGGTCATCTGAGTGACATTCCCTAAACCCAAGGGCATGGATTGTGCTGGCGGGTGCATGTAGGGAAAGCCATACGGGTAGGGACTTCCTGCTACTGGAGGATACATGTACCCGTAAGGTGGTATAGGGAACTGCGGGAAGTATGGTTGGTTTCCGGGAGTTACTGGGGAATACATCGGCATTGAAACGGACGCCAGGGACGCGTTCATAGCAGCCGAGAAAAGCGGTAAAGTTGACGCAGCCATCATCCATGAAGTGGTTCCCGGAACGGAAGAAGCCCCCATCATTGCCACAGACGTCGTGGTTGGTCGCGAGTATGTGTTAGTTGGGATTGGTCCGATGAAAGGTGGTGTGGAGGGGACCGGTGTCACGGAAGGTGTGGGCCGGAAACCGCTTTGTGCCACCGGGGGAGATGTGAATCCCGGGGGTTGTTCCATCAGAATCTCTTCGTCGACATGTTCCGGCGATTGACGGTCCTCTCCCGGCCTTTCCCGAACTCCAGACGTGATTCCGCGTAGTGATGCATTGTTGGTCATCATTTTGTGTGAGTAGAAAGAATGCCTTTCTGCCTTGTTTCCGTCCCACGGATGGCGCCAATGAAGAAGTAAGAACCTGGTTGGGGTTGCTCTGAATCTTCTATCTGATACAGAAAAGGGAATTCCTTCCAACTCGTCTCAAAACAATGGGTACGAAGCCTGCAAAACAGAACACCGTTAGGACTCGCCACAGGATTGGGGGTAATCCTGTGACCACCCTCCGGCGTGAGAATAAGTATCTGTTCTGTTTGAGAGATAATATTTATGTGAGTTGAGTGTAGAGATTGTGTGTGTTCCTTCTTTACCTTTACCACTCCTTTTATAGTTGTTCTTTTACCCATCGAGGGGAGACAATCCTTACATGATTGTTTCCTCGCTGATTTAGCCTTTTGACCAGCTCCTTATTTATTACGTTTGACCTGTGCTGACCGGTTTGACTTTGTAGAGTCGGTGGGCTTTCTATTGTTTGGGCTTATGGTTTTGAGGTTTGGGCCAGGTTTGTCTGGGCCATACCTCGTCAGTATACACATGGTAGATTCGTAGATCTGATCACATAGACCTATAGCTTGTTCGTTTATGTTTGTTTTTTGTTCGAAGATTCATTAGGATATATGCTAAATTTTATATTTTATTGGAATACTTAAAAAGTCCTACCAGAGCTAGTGAAGTGGTTGAAAGTATTAAAATGATGTCGTACTTTTGGTATAAACATAGAGGTAGAATGAAAGTGTTAGATTGGAATGTTTGGTGTAAATACCCGTTGATTACATATCTTTAATCTTTAATGAAAAAAAAAAAAAAAAACCTGTCACGTGGCTGGCCCTCACTAGTCGATGTATTACTCTTCACTACCTCTACTCTCAAGACTTGTCCATTCATATTACAATCAATAGAAATATAGAATGGTAGAACTTAATTTAGGGGGGAAAAAATACTCTATATTTTATATTTGTTATATTCGTTTCTTTTGTTTTTGTTTTGTTTTCCTCCAAAGCTTCATATGTGGAGCCGGGAAGTCACCTTTCTTACCTTTTCATCTTATGTCCATTGGTTGTATCTAATTCATTTTGTATTGTCATTTCACGCTGACCTTGTCTCTGTCGCAATAATGTCTTAGCGATGTCCTTAAACATTTAATATAATTTACCATATTAACTACATACGGACTTATTGTATATATTGTTTAGGAGGCTATCGATAATAGCTTAAAACCCCAAAATCCGGGGAGGTGTGAATATATGAGGGATTAGGACTATTGTTAAAAGCATTATATTTAGTATACAACCAGAAAGTAGCTACAGCCTTGTTAGGTATCAGTCGGTGCAGCGGAATCAAACACACAAACGGCACACACGATTATCACGCGATTAACAGAAAATAATAAACACGACACAAGAATTTTACATGGTTCGGTCCCAGTGGGGGACCTACGTCCACGTGCTGCAACTAGGTTATTTCATTAAGCTCAATGCACACGGATTACAATACATGACTAGGGTATATATAGAGAACAATTAGGTTAAACAACTTAGGGACCAAAAAAACTTAGGGACCAAGAAAACTAAACCGGGCCTGGCCCATGTCTTCTAATGTCAACCCTAAAGATTAATAAACCAAGGACTTCGCCAACCCAACAATCTCCCACTTGAAGGCCTTGCGAGAAACTCCAGCCTGCCAACAAGTAAATAACAACCCAATCATCTAATACTCAGTAATCTCTAAACATATAGGAACAGAAGTCTTCCAGGTCCAGCTCCCAAAGAACAAACCAAACTCCAAACCCGCCCATGTATCCACCTAGCTGCAGCGGCCCTTCTCATCAGTAACCTGAAAGGCCCATTGAAGCTCCCAACAACTCCAATATGGTCATCAACGACTCAGCCATGGTAAAACCCTCCATAGACACATCCTCAATCTCAACCGACCCCTACTTACTCAAATCGCCGGCTCCAGAGACTCCAGAGGAAAGAACACTCTCCACTAACAGCAACCTCCCAGGAGAGATTTCATTCGAATCCTTGGTCTTCCAAACCTAACGTCGATTTACAGACTGTGTCAGAACACCCCATGTGCTCCCACTGTTACAAAAATCCCGTCCATGCTCAGACCTCCGAATAAGCTCAAGCGGATTACCTGGAGTCCCAGAGTCCTTTGCTGTAAACTAGACTCGTTTAACTCTCGAATCAGCGAGCCAAGACTTTACTACACGGAAGTTAGTTCTCTTCCTCCGGTTGCGCAACAATCTGCACACTTCAAAAGTCTTCAACAATAGATTCACTAATACTTCATTGAGGTAGGTAACAAGAAATGAAGCCAAATAGAATCTCGAACCCAAGAGTCTCACTACTTTCCACTGAGTCCCAATGTATCAAACCTCGACACATTCTCAGAAGTAGAATTTCCTATCTATGACATCGACTCTAAAAAATGTCCACACCTCCATGCAGCCCCAACAAGTCAACTACACTCAGCTCCCACTGTCCCTGTTATCCCAACCCATGCCAAACCGACACTCATGAGTCGAACCTCCACGCGTACTTCCCTAGCGAAAACCTTCACCTAGTACCAGTACAAAGATCCCCTCAAATGTCAAACCACTGATCACCACCGTATAAGAATTAACATCACAGTTCCAGACCAGCTAACAGGAAAATGGTTATAACAGCAGTCGAGCTTTCATGGAAAGCAAGCAGTACCAAGGGTTCTATGACCGTACACACGACCAGTTAACGCAAACCCTAACCGAAAGATCATCCAACTAGCTAGCAATAGTTCACATGACTTGACACTAACCATTTTTTCACTTATGTCATCACGAGCACGCCCGAGCAACAATACCTTAAACCCAGAGTATTCCAGACCAGCTGGTTCCATTTTCTCCAGGTTTTACCCATTGTCAGTACCACATCCAAGTTCCCTTGACAAACCAATCAATCGACACTCAAAACCGTCTAACATTCCGATTACTACCATCTCGTCTTCAGTTATAACAATAACAAACGAGAACAAATCGGAAACAGTGACCAAACACAGCAACGGCACGAGCCCGAACTTGGCGACTGTTCTATTGAACACTGCCAATCAAACCGATTTGCTCCTACAACAACTTTTGCAGACAAACCAAAACACCCGAATGATGAATTCACAAAACACGGTCTAAAAATAATAATAATCACGGTTGATAAATGTCAAAGAACCGAACTCTAAAAAAAACAAATCCTACTTAGCCCGCAACCCAAACTCGACCAACAACTGAATAAATTTAATCAGTGGGCTCCAATCGAATTCAACAAACTAAACATGCGGCCAAGGATTAAAATAAATCGGTACTCACCTTCCTCGGATTACGAACACCAATATCCGACCAAATCTCCACCGCAATCGTTCATGCCAATCTCAGTATCTTAACGAGCCAAAGCTCTGATACCACTTGTTAGGTATCAGTCGGCGCGGCGGAATCAAACACACAAACGGCACACACGATTATCACGCTATGAACAAAAAATAATAAACACGACACAAGAATTTTACGTGGTTCGGTCCCAGTGGGGGACCTACGTCCACGGGCTGCAACTAGGTTATTTCATTAAGCTCAAGGCACACGGATTACAATACATGACTAGGGTATATATAGAGAACAATTAGGTTAAACAACTTAGGGACCAAGAAAACTAAACCGGGTCTGGCCCATGTCTTCTAATGTCAACCCTAAAGCCTAATAAACCAAGGACTTCACCAACCCAAGACAGCCTACATGTCCTCACCATAGGGTGGAGTGGCATGGGAAAATAAAGATAATGGTCTCAAGTTTGAATTCGATTCATAGAGGTTTTACTGTAGTGGGCCTTAGGGCGGCGGGTTTCCCCCCAAATTGTTGGCTTTGTGGATTTGGGTTGCCCAGTAGGCAGCCATTTGTCTAGTGCTAACCCACTGGCAGCTCAGATAATATTTAGTTGGTCGTTAAAAAAAGTGGCTACATAATTTGTCGGTTAAATCCATTGCACGAGCCGCACTGGACGAACCAGAGAACCAGATCAGGTGTTTGGACTGAATTAAAAAATCTCTCCCAAAACTCTCATTTAATTCTTTATTATGGGGACGGGAACTCCCTACAAAGTTGTCGAGCCCCACCCAACTTAACTTTGCCATGTCAAAATCACATCCAAAATGTGGTTATCGATCGGTAAGTTTTTTTAAGTTAGCCGAGGGAGTGGCGCCCATTATCGTGGAATGCCCCAACCCCCTTACTACTTCAAACTCCATATTTTGCTTAATTAAGGTTTTATATTTTAATAACATCCTAAATAGACAAAATAAAAAGAAGTAGTATCGTATTCTATAAATTTTGTAATATGTTATTGTAGGAGATTATGGCCAAAACCAACATGTCACAATGTTATAATATGGTATTAAGACTCAAATAAAGTAGAGAGGCTAATTGGTCATTTCTAGTAAAGATAATATGTGATAAGGAATAAGGTTCAGACTTGATGTTCACAACTTGTGAATCTTCAAGGACCAATGTTTCACATATGAAACTCATTTCGTTAAGACTCTTCTCAAGTCGTTATAAGGCATGATGATCATATTTCTAGGGCTAGTTAATTCTCTTTGATTTCTCAATCATTTTCGTTCATTCTTGTTTCTTTCTTTTCGTTTGGTCTCACTTAATAAACGTCCTAATCATTTGAGTCAAATTGTTATGTTGTTCATGTTCTTTCGTTTGATCTGTAGTATTTTTTTGTCTTTGTTGTGTTGATTGAATTGTTATTATTCCATGTTATTTTCTCAACAAGTGGTATTAGAGCCTCGTTGCTCAAGATTCTTGAAGACGGTGTAACAGTAGCGTTTCAATAGTCAGAAGAATGGTGGCCATGAAGTATGCTTTGGAAAAGTTTGATGGTAAGAATGATTTTGGGCTGTGGAAAGTAAAGATGAGAGCCTTGTTGGTACATCAAGGTGTTGTAAATGCATTGCTGGGTGAAGCCAATTTACCAGCAACATTGACTGATAAAGAAAAGAAGAACATATTGGAGAAGGCACATAGTGCAATAATTCTGAGTTTGGGAGATAAAGTTCTTAGAGAAGCATCCGATGCTGGTGTGTGGGCTAGTTGGAGTCATTGTATATGACTAAATCGTTCGCCAACATATTATACCTCGAGAAAAGATTGTACACATATCAAATGAGTCCTGGAAAGTCCCTAGAAGATCACACTGATGAACTCAATAAGTTGGTGATTGGTCTTGAGAACATTGAAGTGGTTCTTGATGATGAAGACCAGGCAATAATCTTTTTGTCATCCTTACATGTTTCCTATGAACATTTTGTTGATACTTTAATGTATGGAAGGGAAGCCTTGTCTATGGAAGAAGTATTAGTAGCTTTGAATTCCAAAGAATTGAAGAAGAGAAATGATTCTAAAGAAGAAGGTGGAGAAGGGTTTATAGTAAGAGGAAGGCATGTTCAGAGGAATTTCAAGCAGAAAAATCAATCAAGATCTAATTCAAAGTTCAAGAGAAGGTGTTTTATTTGTAATTCTGAAAAACACTTCAAGAAAGGCTGCCCTGAATGGAAAAAGAAAAAGGGAGAAGGGGGAAACTATAAGGCTCATGGTCATAAGTCAGGAGATGAATCTCCTGATGAATATGACAATTCTGATGTGTTGATAGTGACAAGTAAAGATGGAAAAAGATCATTGGTGGTGACAACAAAAGATGGAATAATAATAGCAGAATGGGTCATGGACTCAGGATGTTCTGTCCATATGTGTCCACACAAGAAATTTTTCAAGAACCTAGTGATGAAGGATCTTGGAAGTGTGCAGATGGGAGATGATAGACCATGTCAGATTCTTGGAGAAGGTTCAATAGTTCTAAAGTTGGAAGATGGTTCAGTTTTAGTTGAACAATGTGAGGTATATTCCTGGTTTAAGAAGAAACTTAATATATTTGGGAACTTTTGAAAGTGCTGGCTATAAAATGAGTCTTAAGAATAGTAAAGCCAAGATTATTAATGGATCAAGAGTGGTGTTATATGGAACAAGAAGAAGCAACAACATCTATGTGTTAGATGGTCAAATGATGGAATGTGCAGTTTCTGTGGCAAAAGGTAATTCTGTTTTGTTGTGGCACAACAGAATGGGCCACATAAGTAACCAAGGCTTGGCTGAGTTGAAGAAACAGCAGGTAATTCCTGATTTGAAAATATGTGACTTAGATAAATGTGAACATTGCATTATTAGGAAGTCACATAGGGTGAAATTTGGGAAAGGTGTACATAGTACCAGGGGTATTTTGGACTATGTACATGCTAATTTATGGGGTCCATCCAGAACTCAGTCTCTAGGTGGAGCTAGATACTTCTTGAGAATAGTTGATGATTACTCAAGAAGGGTATGGGTGCACATTCTGAAAAGTAAAGATGAGGCATATGAGAAGTTTAAAGACTGGTTGAATCTGGTAGAGAACCAGACTGAAAAGAAGGTGAAAAAGTTAAGAACAGACAATGGCCTGGAATTTTGTAGCAGTAGGTTTGACAGATTGTGCAAAGATAGAGGTATTACAAGGCATTTAACTATACCAGACACACCACAACAAAATGAGTTAGTTGAGAGAATGAATAGAACTATCCTGAATAAGGTGAGATGTATGTTGTCAAGTTCTGGTTTACCAAAAACCTTATGGGCAGAAGCAGTGTCAACTTCTGTGTATTTGATAAATATGACACCCTCATCAGCAATACAAATGAAGACCCCAATTGAAATGTGGCCAGGAGTTCCAGCTGAGTATGAAGAGTTGAGGGTATTTGGGTCATTATGTTATGCACATATTGACCAAGGAATGTTGGAGCTAAGAGCTGAGAGGTATGTAATTCTGGGAAATTCAGAAGGGATAGAGGGGTATATAGTTTGGAGGATGGAAAATGTTAGCCCTAAAGTAAAACTCAGTAGGGATGTGATTGCATTTTTTGAAGATGTGATGTACAAATATCTAATTAATAGTCAAATATCACATGTCCCAATCCCATAATGTAATGAAAGGCAGGTTGAGGTGGAGTTGAATCATGACAATGGTGAAAAGAAGGATGATTCTACACCAACAAATGAAGAAGGGTCATCAAGTGAAGAGACCAGTTACAACCTGGCCAGAGACAGACCAAGAAGGGAGATTGTTAAGCCATTAAGGTTCAGAAATGATGTAAATCTGACCTCATATGTCTTTAATGTTGCTAAACAAGAGTCAATCTTTAAACCATTGACCTATGATAAAGTTGTCAATTCAGTTAATCATGGTTAGTGGAAGTTAGCCATGGTTGATGAAATGAATTTTAAAGAAGAATGGAACTTGGGTATTGGTAGACAAACCTGAGAACCATAAGTTCGTGGACTGTAATGGATTTTCAAGCTCAAAGAGGGAATCAAAGGAGTTGAAGCACCAAGGTTTAAAGCAAGATTGGTGGCTAAGTGATTCACTCAAAAGGAAGGTATTGATTACAATGAAATATTTTCCCCTGTAGTTAAGCATACATCTATAAGGGTAATATTGTCATTAGTTGCTGCAAATGATCTAGAGCTTGAGCAGTTAGATGTTAAAACTGCGTTTTTACATGTAAACCTAGAAGAGGAAATCTATATGAAACAACCATTGGGTTATGAAAAACTAGGACAGGAAGGGAAGGTCTGTTTGTTGAAAAAGTCCTTATATGGTTTGAAGCAGTCCCCAAGGCAATGGTATAAAAGATTTGATGAGTATATGTTAAACATTAGGTTCAACAGAAGTAGTTATGACAGTTGTGTGTACTTGAAAGAATAAAGTGAGCGTAAATATGTCTATTTACTCTTATATGTTGTTGATATGCTAGTTGCTTGTAAAAACAAAGAGCAAATCAAGGCTTCAAAGAATATGCTTATGCAAAAATTTGAAATGAAAGAATTAGGGAATGCTACTAAGATTCTTGGAATGGAAATTACAAGGGATATGGAAGCTAGTGTTGTGAAGCTGTCTCAAAAGTCTTATCTTGGGAAGATTCTGTGTAATTACAGAATGGATCAAAGTAAGGTGGTGACTACCCCTATGGGTCAGCATTTCAAGTTGTCTAGACTTGATTCACCAAAGACAGATGCTGAGATTGAAAAGATGGCAAAGGTTCCTTATTCAAATATTATGGGTAGTCTGATGTATCTCATGGTGTGCAATAGACCTGATTTGGGGTATGCAGTAGGTCTTGTGAGCAAGTTTCTGAGTAATTCTGGGAAATCACACTGGGAAACTGTGAAATGGATACTATGGTATCTAAATGGTACAAGAAATGTGGGGTTATTGTTTGGAAAAAGTGTTGGTTCTGATAATATGGTTCAAGGCTTTACAGATGTTGATTTTGCAAAGGGCTTGGACAGGGGTAGATCTATCACAGGGTATGCATTTAAGATAAATGGAAGTTTGGTCAGTTGGAAGTCAACTTTGCAGCACATTGTGGCCTTATCTTGAACTAAGTTAGAATACATTGCTCTGACAGAAGCAGTTAAAGAAGCATTATGGCTCAAAGGTTTTGTGACTGAGCTTGGTTTGAAAGATGATGACACTTTGGTGATGTGTGATAATCAAAGTGCCATTCAGTTGTCAAAGAATCCTATTTTTCATGAAAGGACCAAGCATATATGTGTGAAGATGCATTTTATCAGAGAGGTTATAAGTTCCAAGCAAGTAGCAGTTGAGTATGTTGATACAAGTCTAAATGATGTTGATTTTCTTACTAAAGTGGTACCAGGATCAAAGTTTAAAGTGTGTATGGATTTGCTGGATATTGGTGCAGGTTGAAGGGATATTGGTTTATGGCATAAAGGTGGAGATTGTTGGAGATTATGGCCAAAACCGACATGTCACAATGTTATAATATGGTATTAAGACTCAAATAAAGTAGAGGGGTTGATTAGTCATTTCAGTAAATATAATATATGAGAAGGAATAAGGTTCAGACTTGATGTTCACAACTTATGAATCTTTAGGGACCAATGTTGCACATTTGAAACTCAGTTCATTAAGACTCTTCTCAGGTCGTTATAAGGCATGATGATCAGATTTCTAGGGCTAGTTAATTCTCTTTGATTTCTCAATCATTTTCGTTCATTCTTGTTTCTTTCTTTTCGTTCGGTCTCACTTAATAAAAGTCCTAATCAATTGAGTCGAATTGTTATCTTGTTCATGTTCTTTCGTTTGATCTGTAATACTCTGTTTTATCTTTGTTGTGTTGATTGAATTGTGATTATTCCGTGTTATTTTCTTAACAATTATGTAAATTAAATTTAATAGAATTATTTATGATATAGTTATCCACTTTTTTTGAAACCAATACGACCAGTAGACTAGTAAGACAATTGGTTCAACGATAATCAATTTGGTTATTGAAATATATTAAAAGGTTTAAGATCCATAAACATCATTTAAACACATAAGATGTTTAAGTTATGTCTATTATACTCAAAGTATCTGTCATCCTCTGATAATCGTGTTTAAGATATATTTTTCTAATCTATGCTATGGCTTTTTTCTTCTGATCAATTGATGAGCTCTTAATCTGTGTAAACAACGGAATCGTTGGCAATTATTAATTTAGAGTGCATGGGCAAATAGTTTGATAATTTTCTATCAACTTTGCAGTCGAGGTTTGTGTTCATCTTAAACTACTAATTTGAGGTTTCTGCAATTTTTATAGATTAAACCACACAATATTATACATTCCCAAACTTGAGACTACAGTGCAATACTTATACATGTCATTTGTTTTCTGCAGATTTAAATTCCACTTCGAGTTAAATTGCAACAAAAACATGACCGAATTAGGAACATAATTATATAATTATAATGCATGAACACAAGCACATTTAATCCACACCTCTTAATTTCTTCCAATATATATATATATATATATATATATATATATGACCCTTTTGCTATTCCTTTATGAACCTGTTATTGTTGTAATAGGCTAATAGCAGCCCATAGCTTCATTGTAGCTTCAGATTCTTAGAAGCCTGTTGACAATTTAAGAGTCGAGTAAGAAAAGGCAATACGTTTACAAATGTTGGTATGCTTTTCTAGAACTGTCATGCTAATGTCACATATGTAAAGTTGCATATTCAAAGCATTTAAACATATGACCTTGCTTCTAGAAGGTTAATTATCAAGCTTAATCGAGCACATGCATATATGAGATGGCAAATGATCTAGTTACCTTATAAATATGTTATCTTTTACTTATATACAAATCTTGTTTGCTAAAAATATATTCGTCAGTTTGAAAATCTTATAACTTGTGAGACAAATCGTAAACATATTAAAGTAAGCGAAATGTCACCGCATAAACATCTTATTAAGGATTCTCACTCTTCTATGATAAGAAGATTGCCATTACAACTTATCATGGGAGTCTCTTAAGGCCGGTGTTCAGGGAGGACCTATAGCTATGGCCAATTTTATTTGGGGACACATTTTTTTATAAAATTTCTATATGCACATGTTATGTATATTTATGTGTGAAATTCCTATATGCACATATTATGTATATTTGTGTGTGTGCGAGCACGTATAATTTTTTAATAAAAACCTCATTTTAAATTTAAAACTCAAAAAGCTTATTGGCCCATTTATAAGCCCAATATTTATTTAAAACTCAAAACTTAATGGCTAACTGCCATATTTTTTAATGGTTTGGATATTACACCTAATTTTTTTATGGACGCCTCTACAACTTATCTCTAATCTTGTTATGGGTTCACAAAGAGCTTTTAAGAGCTTCAAGCTTCAAGCTTTTAAGAAAAAAACTCCTACTTAATAAAAAGACTTGTTTGGTTAAAGGGGCTGGAAGCTTTTAGGTTAGAGAAAAAGCTCTACAGTGAAAAGCTACTAGTAGTAGCTTTTAAGAAAAAGTCTACTAGCTACAAGCTTTTAGTTAGTAAATGACACAAATACCCATTCTATTTTAAAAATAAAATAAAAACCTTCTTTACAATCTTTCAATTATGAACATTTTGGTCATTTTATACATTTTATTAAAAGCTCCAGCTACTCTGCCAAACACCAAAATATATTTAAAAAGCTTTCAGCTAACAGTTTCCAGCTACCAGCCTCCAGCTAGTTTTGCCAAACATACTGTGTGAATTAATATTAATTCACCTCATACAAAACTTCTAATGTAATGATCACACCTCGAATATAGAAAGTTTCCAACTTAGAAATGTATTAAAAAGTTAAGTATTGAGTCGCAAGAAGGTAATGGAAATATAGGTGGAATGATTACCACATAAACAAATGAAGCAACATTGAAAAAGGTGTTCTCAGGACGCACAATCGATCATAGCAGTTTATCAAATGTTATTCATTTGGAGCCATTTTGGTCTATCTAAATTATCGGTTTGTAACTTGACCAAATTTACACACAAACTTTGTTTTAACTTTTAGAAAACTGAATTAAATCTTGTATAGTTTGCTCTTGTCAAAATGTATGAATTTAAACATGAGTTAGTTGCCTGGCCAAGAAAAAAAAGAATCTTCAGTGCTTTGTAAAAGTATCTTTCACTTTTGGTTTAAAAATACCTTTCAAAAAAGGATCATGTTGGGTTAATTAATCTTTAGAAAGATAGCCAACAACCATATATCTTGGTCATGATTCATGAACAAATTAATCTATATAAGGTTTAAGTTGTTTACAAGAATCACGTTGGTTATGCTTAAATAAGTATTTATAAGATTCATAAAGATGTACTTATTTTTAAGTGATTTAAAATTAAATTTAAACAAAATTTACTTTTTCGATAAAAATTACCATACTTAGTTAAAAGATTTGTTTATAAAATTCTTAAAACTATTTATTTTTAAGTGGTCTAGATTTCATTTAAAAGATAACTATCTTTTTTTTAACGGTAAAAGAAATCTAATGTGTGTTGAATATCTACGGACATCACTCTTGAGTTTTTTTTTTTTTTTTTACCGGCCAAACACCTACTGAGCGCCCCCAGTGGCCATAGACAAGGGCTCAACTGGCCCACTCCAGACCCAGAGGGCATTTGGAAAATCCCAGTGCGGGAAATCCCAAGACTCGAACCCGAGACCTTGAGGGAAAACCCTCACACCTCCACCACTCCGCTGTGGCTTCATTGGCGACATCACTCTTGAGTTAAACACCAAAGTTTGACTTTCTATGACCCATACTTGATATTGGTCTTGCTTTTCTCCTCTTTTCTCGATCTTTCATGTTTCTTGGGCATTCTGTCTATGAATTACAGCCTAGCTAGTTTGAGGTATGGTGAGTTTTTCTTTAAGGGTTTCTATTTTGGGGGTAGGTCACAGATTCGATCCATGCACACCACAAAAAAATTCCCCGTGACGATTTGAGCTTAGGCAAATAGGACACCGGTGTGTAGGTAGGGATTCGAACTTAGGACCGCTAGGTTAGGGTTGTACAATGATTTTACTGAACTAAACCTTTAAAACAAAATGAACATTCTATATTTAATATATACAATTTTATTTTTAATAAAAGTGCATTTTTCTATATGTAAGGGTGGGCGTAGGGCTGTTCAAATCGCGCGCCACTCGTGGATCGTTCGTCGCTCGTTTGGAAAATGCTTGAAAAATGCTTGCTCGATCTTCTGCTCGATTGTATATGAGCCGATCGGCTCGGTTCAATTTATAAATGAGCCAAGCGCGAGCAAAGATACACTCGGCTCGGTTCGGCTCGAATAAATTTTTATTTAATTAATAATAAATATACACACAATTTATAGATAAATTTATGGCTTATATATAAGATTCTATTGGATTTTACTCAGTATATGCAAACAAAATATAACCAGCCCACTTAATTCAATAAAAAAATTAATAACACTAATAGTAAAACAATAAGTCATGAGTTGACAGTCTTGACTTCTTTATGTTATTAGTCGTCCATTGCTAATTGTCGCTTGATATCACACCTACGTCACAATGTAACAACTGTTCTATGACGTATGCTCATCACCTCACCAGCCTCATCCTTGGACACTTGGATCTTAATATTAGTGTTATCATTGGACATTTTGACCTTAGTTGTCACCCGGCAATGAAAACATCGAAGGAAACATCCCAATTTTATGATCGTTCATATTATTCTCCGCTCGATTCTCGCTCGGAAAATTTTCGCTCGAAGATTGCTCGTTCGATTTTCGGCTCGATTGTGAACGAGCCGCTCCGGTCGGTTCGGTTTGTAAACGAGCCAAGCACGAACAAAGCTACGCTCGGATCGGCTCGGCTCGTGAACAGCCGTAGGTGGGCGGGGTAGTCCGTGATGGCTGTTGTAATTACCCCCAGTATAAATACACATATTTACCCCGTTTTTTACAAACATTCAAAAAAATTTCTTCCCATCTTCACAAAAAAATCATACAATTCTTCTCATCTTCACAAAAAAAATCACACACAAAGGTTACGTGGACAGAAGAGGAGGAAATTGTGCTCGTGATCGTGTACAACACCGTACACCCCAACGATGGCACATCAACGAGCAGTGGTCGTAGCCGTGGCCAGAGCGCCCCATGTTGGAAAAAAGTTTTAGCCAAGTTTGGTGCATTTGTCTGGAGGATCACAATGTACGTGTGATTCAATCCCTCACAAATACGCGGACCTTGAATCCAAGTGTCAAAAGTACGAAAAAACTTTTTTAGGCAACGAAGCTAAACTACCCAACGAGAAAGAAGATATGCAGGAAGACTTCGTTAAAATCGACTATGCCACCGATGTCGGCGTGGATTTTACGCATGTTTCGGCGTGACGAATGCTACGCAACAAATTTTAGGTTTTATATTTTATAGTATGGTTTTATCTAATTTATAGTATTTTTTTTATTTAGTGTAGCTTTTTTTATTTAACGATGTAAGTTTTTTTTATTTTTTTTATGTAATTTGTTTTTATTTTTTTATTTAATGTAATGTTTTATTTTTTATTTAAAAAAAAAGAGTGTGATTGTATCATTACACTACATGAGTTTAGTGATGAATGTGATGAAAATGAGGTGACAAAATGATATTGGGTGTGAAAGTGTAATGGTGTGATAGAATCACCCACCACCCCATCCACCCTAAGACCATATGCAATGGTGAGGGAATTGGGGCGTTTTTGCCCTAATCCACGCCCCCATCAAAATTAAACACCACCCCCTCCAAGTTTTTGGGGGAGTTTTTTGAGCTCCAGGAAAAAAACAACGGCGTGAAAATAAAAATAGAGGGCCAGTCATATTGCATTAATCCCATCTAGAGAGAGACTGGTGAGAGGTTTAGAGAGAGGGGGCTTGAAATTTTTCACCTTACCACTACACCCATTTTTCATTTCAAGCCCCATATAGAACTCACATGCCACGTATCGTTTAATGTCCCATAAGACTTGAAAATTTTCACTTACCATTACACATGCTCTAACCATGAATTACTTGTACTATCACGCTAACTATAACCATTGGAAAAAAAAATGTTTAACGAATAGAGCTAAGTGGGGACTGCCGCCCAAATTAATAGTCGGATCCAAGGAGAACTGTCATGATTTAAAGATTGAAAGTTATAAAAACACTTTGGAGGATTGTGATAAAATTATAAACTATACACTATTTTGGCCATCATGCATATGTGTCCACCCTTATCAAGACAATATAATTTTATAATTAACATGCACTTAAAGTATAAGTTTGTAGCATCTGCATGTGACCAAAACGTTGTGTTAAACTCTACTCACACATCAAAACGTTCTTAATATGTGGCATGATCATTATGCTGACTTGTCTCTCTCTATGTGTGTATATATAAAAACAACATATAGTTATTGACACATAAATAGAAAGACAGTAAACTAAGTTACTAAACTACCTCTGATCATTTTCATATCCCCGGCCGTTTCTTCCAATATCCCGATAATTAGGTAAAGGCACTTGATCCGCTTCGATTCGCATGATATCCCTTACAAGGATATCATAATGCCTCTTCACCTCCTCAACTGATTTTCCACCTACAGCCCTAGCAATGTTATGCCATCTGTCAGGACTGTCCTTATTGTAATAGGCTAAAGCGTCTTCAAATTGCTTGTTTTGTCGCGGTGTCCATGATGCCATTATAGAAATGGTAAGCAAAATAAATTGATAAAATTAAAAGTAAAAAATGCCTCACCCAAAGGAGAAGACTGAAGTAAAGGGAATACATTAGATTGACATGCTTCCTCTCTATAAATAAGAACAGAAAGATGCAAGTTGGAGAAAAAATTTTAAAAAAAATATATATCCTTAATTATTAAATGTAAAATATTATGATATTTGGTAAGTTAGAATTAAAGAGTGGTAATTAACAAAATGTGTATATTGTTTGAATCGGAGATCGAATTCGGTAGGCTAATTATCATAAAATTGATCATTAACTGGCTTACTGAATTCGATCCCCAATTCAAAGGTTACACATTATAGATTTTTTAACGGTAAATGTTACTCCTATTCTAATTTACACAATAAATCTATAATACCTTATTGTTAATTAGGTTTGAACCTATAATCTGCATTCTAAAAGACATTAGTCTCTACCAAGTATATGCTAGTTTTTATTGGATATTTTTTACTGTTGTTGTTTATACATACCAACTCTCTAATATATGCTAAAATAGTAAAACCTTACATAATCATTTAATATCCGTTTGAAGTGACAACCATGAGCAATAACGGATCTTGAACATAAAACCTGGTAGGGTCGGGCTTAATCTGTTAGGGCCGGACTCAATACCTATAAAAAAAATTTAAAATTTTTGATAAAATTTACACTACGAAGCGAAAAGGTTAGGTGGGCCGGGGCTCAGTTGGGCCCGGATGTATGAAGATCCGCTCTTGACCATGAGGTTAGTGAAATATATGATACTTTATAAGGTAAAATTTTTTTAATGGATTCCTTACGTTTTCCCTAAAATGGTTATCTAACATTTTTCTTAACTAAGTCCGAGAATCGTATTATTCATATGCTAGCTAGCTGTAGGATATATACCAATTGATGCCCTCTTAAGAGTGGCTAACATTATATATGCTCTTATGATAATGATATATGAAAACAGGGTGGGTTCATGTACAAAATGTATTTTTCGTATAAAGTGTGAAAAGTCTATATAAGTATTGTGTTTTAAATTTTAGGCATGATGTTTTATGTTCCTTTGGCATAGTATTATTTAGAAAACCACAAAAATTAACAATTTAAAACACTAATTAATGTATTCTCGACATGCAATCGAAACCACTCTACGAAGAAAGTAATCAGTGTGTTTTAAAACACAACGCCTATATAGACTTCTCACACTTTGTACGAAAAATGCACTTTGTACAGAAACTGTGACAACCGCTACCCTCATCCTTTATCAAGTTGACAATTTTAGTCCTTCGTCCATTTTGAAGTTTCACCGCTAGTCCTCGTCAAATATTATTTATTTTATTTTAATTTTTCTTTTAAAATGGTGTATGTATACATTTTATATATGCATGTTTTGACATATGAATGTACCATACTCGTATAATCATGTTAGCTTATGAAAGTTCCATTTCGTTTATTTAAGTTAAAAAAGTTTCTAATTTATGTTTCTTTTGGCACCATTAAGTTATCTCCATCATTACTAACATGTTACAACTTCCAAAACGTGTTTATTACGCGAGTTAATGGGGTTTTAATCTTGTAACCGACGATTTATTACATAGAGGTCTAACACTTGTTTTTTTTTTTTTTTTTTTGAACAACCATATAAGCCAATCTTGCCATTCCTTTTTTTGCACCTCTAAAGGTTCCAAACGAATATTAAAACACCGAAAATTGTCCAAAATTTAGGCTAAAATTTCAATGCATGGCTCGGCTTTTTCACCTCCTTTTTCGGGTCCTTTTCGTATTTGTAAGCTTCTTATCTCAATGTCATTTTGCTTAGTATTGTTCTAGGATCAAAAGCCCTCTATTACAGGGTTCTAATCTTATCTAAATCGTATGATTGAAGTTCTAGGGTTAGGGTTTATGTGTAAGGTAGATTGGGGAAGAAGATGAGTTGATCATAAATTGTTAAATATATTTTCCTTTCATTATCTTCAATAAAATCTAATTTGGTGTAATGGTTTGTCAGTTGGTTTGTTACAACACAGATCCGGGTTCGAACCCTGTCACCCGAGATCTGATCCATGTTTTATTTATTTATTTATTTTTTGCTTCATTGATATATTTATATATATATATATACACACACATTAAACTTAGAATATTCATAATAAATCCATTTTTGCTCCAAAAATTATAAAAATTTAGGAGTAGCATCTTGACACCATAAAGAAAATTACTACACTTTTATTTTGTAGAAAATGTCATATTTTTATATTTTTATTGAATTTATTTGTTTTAATCGTATTTAATTGATTAAAAATTCATTTTTAATGATTTTAATCTCAAACTTTTTGGTAAATTATTTCTAATCATTATATACTGAAATAAAAAATATTTGGTTCAGAAAACATTTATTTTTATTAATTTTCCTATTTTTAATCATTTAAACATGATTTAATCTCATTAAATCAGTTTTAAATATAAATAACTTTATAAAAATTGTGAGAAAACTATTTTCATTAATTTACATCAGAAATAATTCATTTTCTATAAAAATAACATTTTTGGATCATGTCTTGTATTTTTAATCTTATTTATGTTTAATTAGACATAATTGAACATTTATTTATTCACACTATTTAAATATCTATTTTATAAATACTTTTCTTATAGAATAGAAATGTTTTATGTTTGAAAATCTTAATTACCATTTATTAGATCATTGTGAAACACATAATTATTTATTTATACATTTATGATTATTGTATTTATTTTAATTTAGTAAAGTAATTAACTAAATTATTTTGTCTTAATTATTCAAACATATTTTTATCTAAATATTCAATTGGCAATAATTATATATTACCTAAACCATATTTATAAACTTTGGTATATTATTTTTTTTAAATATATAACTTCTATAATAATTCGATTGATCATAAAAAAACTGTAATTCCCCAATTCGACTTAGCAAACCCTAATGCCTTAAACCCTAGATACCTTAGACTTTGTAGACTTTTCCTTACTAGTATTCATATACATTATAGGTTGAATTCCTCAGAATTCCAATTACTTAGCTCACGACTGCTTAAGTTGGATTTTGAACGCTTTCGTAAACTGTGAGTATATCTTCCCCTTTTTCATGTTTTACACTTTTGGGGTGACTCATGTACGCTTATTATCACTCACTTAATCATGTTTTATCATATATTCACAATCGCAATTCTTGTATGTGTTTTACTTGTTGATTCGCTGATAGTGTGTACTTATGACCTTAATCATTAACCGCTGGGCGGCCTAGCATAGCAATAAATAGTACTTAATTATTGTTATGTGTGAACGATTATTCTCATCGCCTAATCTGAGCGAATACTATATATATGTGACTCTTGATTCATTAAACAAAGGTTTGATTTTGGGTAGCATTTGTACATAGCTTGAACACTAAATTGTAGACAGTATAACACGTGAATTGTGAAACTCTTTTTCTACTATATGTATTCAAACAGGGTATGCTCACCAATACATTTTTGTATTGACATATACTATTTTCGTACATGTTTCAGGTTATTTATGAGATGACTTTTAAGCTTTTGGAATTTTTACATAGATTTTGGATTCATTGTATTTCAGTTTTAGTTGTCACTTTAGAATTATTGTATCTTGTATTTTTCTTTCAATGTAATAAACTACTTAATCAATATATCAAAATTTACACTTTTAGTCCATGAGCTATTGAACAATCGTCACTACGTGACACCTCGATGTTTCCGCCATCGGTTGGGGTGTTACAAGAACCCCACCCAAGGTTCAAATACAAAGTAATGAAAACTTGCGAAGTGTGCGAAGGAATCTCCACCATCTATTTTGACATGGTTAATTTTCACATGGGAGGGCATTTTTATCTTTTTTACTTCTTGACTCATAAACCTACTTCCCTCATGATTTTTAAACGGTTATAACTTTTTCATAAGATAATATTTTTTTTTAAATTACACCGTATTAATTGTAACACCCCAACCGATGGCAGAATCATCGAGGTGCCACGTAGTGACGATTGTTCAAAAGCACATGGTACTAAAATGTAAATATTATTGAATAAACCAATAACTGTCTTACATTGAAATGGAAATACAAAGTCTTAAATGAAATGTAACTGTTGGAATAACTGAATTAAAATAAAGCACTAAATGTCTCTTGTTAAAGCATTAGATCAAGCTGCACCTGAAACATGTACAAAATAGGTTTGGTCAACATATGAAATGTTGGTGAGCATTCCTAGTTTTGATATATATAGTAGGTTAAAAAGTTATACAATTCAAGTGCAAGCTACAGTGCAATTATGTAAACTATGTATCATACAAATGAGCGAAATCAACCCTGTGACTGTATAATGTACTGTATGAACTGTAGTGTACTCAACCAATAAATGGATGATAACTTAACACTGGCCACGGATTCTCCGATGAAAAAGGGGGAGAATCAATCTAGGCGGGTTGTCAATCCAAATAGCGCTATCCAATGTTAAGGTCGGCTTGTACCATGTTAATGATTTCACTAAGTACAAATGTAATCCACATGTATTGTCTAAGCATAAAACACGTTGTAAGCAATGCACATAGTACTAGAATTGTATTTGTAAAAATGTAAACTTGTATTTGAAATTGTAATAGTGTACATGTAACACCCCAAAAATGTATAAAAGCAAAAAGGGGTAGGAATACTCACAGTTCACGTAGTAATTTGAGATTTAACTGGACAACGAGATATGAATTGAGATTTCTCCCAAATGATCAACCTAAAGTATTTGATAATGTGTAAGGGAAATAACTCTAAGATATATGTATTTCTAGGGCTTCGAATTGGGGATAAACGTTTAATTGATTAATAAACAAATTGTTTATTAAAATATAAGAAATTAAATAAATAAATAAATAAAAGTCTTTTTGTAAAATTTTAAGTTAAATATAGTCACAACATAAGATTTTGATTATGAAAATAATTTTTATAAAATTATTTTCTTGAAAATAGAATATTTACATTAATTATTTCAAATTGTCAAAATATGACTTTAATATCTAAAAATATTAAAATCAAAGAATTTCTGAATTAAAAATTGTATTTCAGTTCTAGATGGATAGAAATAATTTATGTAAAATTTTGGTACAAAAATATTGTAAGATGAATTTATTATGAATTGTTTATGATTAAAACTAACAAAAATTAATTAAAAATACAAAATAAACGGTTTTTCTGAAAAAAAAATATTTTCTGGAATGTTTAAGAATATATAAGTTTAGGATAATTTTTGTGAGATTTAATAAAATCGTTTAGATATTTTTATAGAATTTAATAAATATAAATGAATAAACTTGTATTATTAATAATATATATAAAATAATTTATTTTTGAAAAACTAAAAATTGGATGATGAACTTTATCATGTGAAAATCATACGATAATTTTTATAGAATTTATAAAAATATTTTAGTATTTTAAAATGAATTTATAAGATATAAATGGTATATATATAAAGTGTTGTAATAAAAAAAATGAAAGAAAAGATGTTGCTGATGGGATTCGAACCCTGGCCTACTGGCCAGTTCGGGTTTGAGATAAAATGGTCACACCAACTGATCTATAGATCAATTGGTGATGTTTTATGTACTGAAATATATAAATATATATACTTGACGCGTGTTCTTCCCCAAATCCTACACATTCGAGCCCTAATTTTCCAATAGATTGATTCACACAACAATAACCCAATTAATCATAGGGTTATTGTTGTGTGATTGCCGAAGATCAAAACCCACTAATAAAATAGGACTTACAAACACGAAATTGTATATATTGCCCAGTCAACAGAAAAGTCAACACGTGCACGATTGTTTTGAATGATGATTCAGTAATAGAAATTGGAGGCTGAGGGATGTTTATCGGTGCAATTAGGACAAGGAGAAGTGTTCAATTTATAGGGTGAAGCTCGGGTGGATGTTTTGGTAAGGTTTGACTCGTTCATAAATTATTCGCGTGATTAGGCTTGAAATCGTGTGATTGATGAGCTTGTTTCGTGCGAAATTATTGTGCCATTAACATGAATCAATCGTGAATTGGTTTCCAAAATCAAGTCCTATAACTCGGTCAACGGTTGGGTTTGACTTTGGTTAAATGTTGGTATTCTCTGCTGCTGCTCGTAACAGCCAAGGGGAAGAAAGGAAACTGCGATTAAGAGGGGATAAATATAAAGAGTTTTGGGTTTAGATCAAGAAACGAGCTATGGCTCAGTGGTTGTGCACGCGTGGTTGGGTCTGGCACGTCTCAGGTTCGATACCCGGCTAGAGCAGGGTTTTATTTATTTTTTTTAAACAGATACAAGGGGAGGGGGTTTGGGCTTGAGCTGTTGGGCCTGCTGTCTGGTGGGCCGAATTATTAAAGGGTTTGGATTGGGTTTGGGTTAGTTATGGTTTGGTTTGGTGTTGGGTTGGTTTAGAGATGGATGGTTAATGTAATGTCCAAAACCAACTCTAATATATATATTTTTTTTTCATTATTATTATTATTATTATTATTATTATTACAAAAATAAAATAAGGAAAAGTGACGGATGTCACATTAATGAGCGTTTTGTTCTCATAATTTGAGTAGCCTAGTTCTATAGTTTTCTAAATTTTCAAAAACAGATACGTAATTTCATATTCAAGTATCTGGTACGTGATTTTAGGCATAGGCCCAACTATGTGAATCTGGTACGTGATTTTAGCTATATGGTATCTGATACATGATTTTAAGTGTATTGTCGAATGTGGGCATCTGATACGTGATTATAGGTATAGTACGTAATTTTAGTTATAAGACTAATCTTGGCATATGGTGCGTGATTCTAGTTGTATAACCAATTATGTACCATATGCCAAGATTAGTCTTATAACTAAAACTACGTACCATATACAGTATAAACATAGAAAGGTACATTGTATTTTGTATTTTAAATTCACATACAAAATAACCACATTAGTCATAAACATAGAGATAAAATATCAGATGCCCACAGTTGGCTATACACCTAATATGGTACGTATCTTCACATTAAAGTATCTGGTATGTAATTGGTCATACAGCTAGAATCAAGAATCATATGCCAAGCTTAGTCTTATAACTAAACTTACATACCATACCCAAAATCATGTACAAGATTATATATAGGGGAAGGATTGATAGAAAATCTCAAAATTTTGAGAAAACCCTACTTCCCAAGCTTTTTATTTTTGAAAATTTTAGGGCTAGTAATATACATGTTTTTAAGAGTTTTGAGGCAAAAAAATCAAAACAAATACCGAGCGGTTGTTTAAAAAAATACATAAGGTTTTGCAGTGTTACATATGTTACACGTATTACATATGTAATACTGCAAAACTTATTTATTTATTAAAAAAATCAAAAAATTGTCGAGCGGTTTGTTGGGAAACAATTCTCACCTCGAGATCAATGTTTGGGTTAACGTGTGTTGGTGGTCGTAGCTACGTAATCCGTCAGTGATAATCTCAATTTCATGGGTTAGGGTATATGTCGTTATTTACTAACAGCTAATTAACCTTCCATATATTTTTTACATACTCAAATAATTTTTGGTGGGATGCATCAGGAGATGATGTATCTCGGTAATCAATCTTCGGTGATACTGGTTGATTCTTTGATATGATAGTAATAGTTCAGGGGCATAAACATAATAAATGAAAGTTGTATTGTGGTAGTTATAGTTAGTTAGAAGTATGATGTGTCTGAATTGTAATAGATAATAGTAGAGGGACCATTTCTGTAAGAAAGATAATATTGAAAGTTTGTTAATAAAAAGGGCTGGAAGCTAACTACCCTGGTTAGCTTGTTGTTGGAAAACTCTCTCTCTCTCTCTCTCTCTCTCTCTCTCTCTCTCTCTCTCTCTCTCTCTCTCTCTCTCTTTAGTTTCTCTCTCTAAACAATTGAGCTCTATCATTATCAGAGCCACTGACCCTCGTCGGAGCTCCTAAAACCGTCACGTATCACCACCACCAACCATCTATCACCACCATTCAACCATCGTCAACCACCATCGTTTTTGTTGTTTTAGTTCCGATCATTCTTTCCTTCGTTCTGTGTTCTCGTGTTCCTTTGTTCAAATTCCTCTTTTCAATTCTTGAATCTGTTGTGATTCATTCAATTGATTGTTCAATCTTTCATTTATTTCTGTTCTTAGTTTCTTTCAATTGTTTGATCTTGTTCAATTGTGGTTAATTCGTTCTTTGATTTGATCAATTCGTGATTAAATCAATCTTTTGTAATCAATAATTCATCCAATTCAAACCCTAATCATGTCAACTGGTACTAGACAACAAGATATGGAGAAACAGATTAAAGAAAACCAAATGACTATTGGGAAGATAGAGATCATTGTCCAAGATCTTCAAGCTAATTCCCAATTGATCAATGAAAACATGCAAACAGTGGCTACCAGTGCAAAAGAAAATAAGGTTGCAGTCATGCAGATACAGTTACAATTGCAATCGATTTTGGACAAAATCACAAGTTTAGAGACCAACAGGGGGTGGTTTCTAATGCAGGCCATGAAGAACCAAGGTTATCAAGATTGGGAAGGTTAGACTTTCCTAAATTTAATGGTGATGATGTAGAAGGTTGGATTTATAAATGTAATCACTTCTTCGAAGTAGATCATACCCCTGAGAATATGAAACTGGGATATGCAGTGGTGAATTTGGAAGGCAAGGCCTTACAAAGGCATCAGGGGTATTTGAAGAGTAATAACCTAACTATTGATACCATTAGTTGGGATGACTATAGAAGATCTGTTGAAGTGAGATTTTCTACCAACCTGTTTGAAGATGCTCTAGAAGAACTGAAGAATTTACAGCAGACAGGTAGTATTCAAGATTATTGTGATGCTTTTGATGCTCTTCTTAATAAGACAGATCTGTCAGCAGACCAAGCTGTTAGCCTTTTGTGGGTGGATTAAAAATGGAAATAAGATGTTTGGTTAAAGCTTTTAAACCAAGAACCCTAAGAGAAGCCTATGCTGTTGCAAAACAGCAAGAAAACATACACAACACCTTATTTGGAAACACTTATAAGAAATTTTCTAACCAAACCAACACTTCTTCCTATACCAAACCTAATACCAATTCTTTAAAACCACCAACTGCTATGAATGCCAATTCATTACCATTGTTACCCAAACCAACCAATTTACAACCAACAAAGACCATAAGAAGACTGACCACTAAAGAAATGGTTGAAAAGGGGGGGAAAGGGGAGTGTTTCTGGTGTAATGAAAAGTTTACACCCTCCCATAATTGTAAGAATAAGCAATTTTTTTGTATTGAGTTAATTAATGAAGAAGAACAAATTGATGATGGGGAGGAAATTGTGGTCAATAAAGAAATACCATAGATTTCAATCCATGCAATCACAACGGTGACCGCTTATTCAACAATGAAGATTGTGGGCTATATAGGTACTAGAAGATTGTTCATTCTGGTGGACTCTGGTTCTACCCATAATTTCATCAGCCTTAAATTGCTAGCCAAGCTACAATGCCTCTTACAACCAGTTAATTCCATGAAGGTAACAATGGCTAATGGAAATCAATTGGAATGTGGTCAAAGATGTATTAGGTTCAAATGGATGATGCATGGGGTTTGGTTTAAGGCAGATATGCTAGTCATTCCTTTAGACAATTATGATATGGTATTGGGAATTGAGTGGTTGTCCTTATTAGGGGATATTGTGTGGAATTTTGCAGACATGACTATGCAATTTGTGGTTCAAGACAAAACTTATACCTTAAAGGGTACTGAAACCAATGGGGTCTAGCTTTGTTCTACTGAAAAGATGTCCAATCTGCTCAGTGGAGGACCAGGGGTAATTCAGTCTCAAATGTTTAACTTGCAGCTCAAACAAAATGAAGACCATGACACTTTTGGGTCAAATTTTCTGAACCAGTGCAGAATGACAAGTTAAAACAGCTGCTGGAAGATTATGATGATGTATTCCAAGTTCCTTCCACATTACCACCTAAGAGGCCATGTGATCACCAAATTGTTCTTAACAATGGTGATAAACCAATCAACCTGAGATCCTATAGATACCAAGCTATACAAAACGATGTGATTGTAATGACCCAAAAATTATTGGATGCTGTGGTGATAAGAAGAAACAAGAGCTCATTTGTAGCACCGGTGGTATTAGTAAAGAAGAAGGATGGTTCTTGGAGATTATGCATTGATTACAGGCAGCTCAATGAGGCAACAGTAAAGAACAGGTTCCCTATTCCCTTAATAGATGAGCTTTTAGAAGAACTGGGTGGGGCTACAATCTTTTCAAAGCTGGATTTGAGGTCTGGTTACCATCAAATCAGAATGTTTGAGCCTGACATTCATAAAACAGCTTTCAGAACTCACCAGGACCTATTAAAGTTCTTAGTCATGCCTTTTGGCTTGACTAATGCACCAGCCACATTCCAAGCATTGATTGTAACACCCCAACCGATGGCGGAATCATCGAGGTGCCACGTAGTGACGATTGTTCAAAAGCTCATGGTACTAAAATGTAAATGTATAATTATTGAATATTTTTTTACATCATGTGAAATTAAATACAAGACAACAAAATAAAGATAATTGATTGATTTAATCTAAGTCCAAAGTCCTATGTGAAGCGTCAAGCAGCTTATCCTGAAACATGCACGAAAATAATTTTGTCAACATATGATGTTGGTGAGTACTACTTAGTTTTGTACATATAGTATAAGTTTTTGAAAAGTAGTACAATTCATGTGTCTAGCATCACCAAGGCATTATGTAAACACGCAAGTAACCAAACAAGAGAAAGATCACATGTAAAGTTGTACAATGAAATTGATAATGAGCACCTCAACACGTGTGAGTCTAAAAGAGAACCATAACACAAAGTTATGTCTAAATGAGCACCGTAACATAAGTTACGTCTGAGTGTAAAGAGCATCATAACATAAGTTATGTCTGTATGTATGATTTTGTATGTAAGCTACGTTCATGTTCAAGCATAAGCACAAAGTTAATCAAGACACGTATATGAATTGTAAATGAATAAAAATGTATGTGTAAATGTATGTGCAAGTTTTGTATAGTTGTGCATGAATCACCCCAAAAGTTGTAAAAGCGAAAAGGGGATAAGTAATACTCACCTTAGCAAGGTGGTAAGTCTTGTGTAATTGAATAGGTATAATCCAACGTTGTCAAGTATCACCCTATGTATAATGTAACAAATAAGTCTAAGTCTATTTGGTCTATGAGTATTTTCTAGGGCTTCGAATTGGGGATAAACGTTTATTTGATTAATAAACAAATTGTTTATTAAATATAAGAAATTTAATAATTAAATGAATAAAAATCTTTTTGTAAAATTTAAGTCAAATATGGTCACAATATAAAGTCTTTAGTATGAAAATAATTTTTATAAAATTATTTTCTTGAAAATAGAATATTTAATCTATTTATTTCAAATTGTCAAAAAAAAATATTAAAATTAACGAATTTTTAAGTTAAAAATTGTATTTCTGTTCCAAATGAATAGAAATAATTTATGTAAAATTTTGGTGCAAAAATATTGAAAAATGAATTTATTATGATTTATTTATGATTAAAACTAACAAAAATTAATTAAAAATATAAAATAGCGGTTTTTCTGAAATATAAATATTTTCTGGAATGTTTAAAGATATACAAGTTTAGGATAATTTTTGTGAGATTTAATAAAATTGTTTAGATATTTTTATTGAATTTTATAATTTTAAATGAATAAACTTGTAATATTTATAATATATATTAAATAAATTATTTTTGAAAAACTAAAAATTGTAAAATGAACTTTATCATTTGAAGATCATATAATAATTTTTATAGAATTTATAAAACACGTTTAGTATTTAAAACTGATTTTAAAAGATTTAATGTATTAAGTATATATAAAAAATGTAAAAAAAATGTTTGTTGGTTATGGGAATCGAACCCGGGCCTCTGGCCGGTTCGGGTTTTATCACAAGCGTGGCCACCAACTGAGCCACACCCTGAGAACGAGTTATATTGGATTTGAATTTATTATATAGGTTTATTGGATTAATTAGTTTGTTTTTTAGAAAAATAAAAGGTTGATACGGGGCTCGAACCTAAGGCTGTGACCGGCCCGCGTTTACAACATGGTTAAACCAACTGATCTAGATCAGTTGGTTGTTTATTTCCTGTTCTGAAAAAAATATATACGTTATAAGCTTCAAGTGTTCTTCCCCAATTACTATAAATTTGTGCCCTAATTTTCAAATCATCATAATTGTTGATCAATAGCCCCTAAATCTTTGGGGCTATTGATCACATAGCGCCGATGTACATAACCCAACAAAAAAAACAGGACTTACTAAACCGAAATCGGACTCGAGGCTTGGTCAAGGAAGAACGTCAAACGCGATTCAATAAGCTTCGATTAACAGGTTTAAACAGAAATTGAGGGTATAGAAATGATTATCGGCGATTTGGGATGGTCTAGGCACGTCCAATTTATAGTGATAGGGCCTGGTTCATCAAATTGGAAAGCTTGATCACGAATTGAATGTATACGCGTAATTGGTTATAATTGCAATGAATTGGTGATGACTGCTCGTGCATTTTGACGCGTGATTGCCATAACTCAGTCAAGCATACCATGTATAGATCAATCATGTGTGCAATTGCTTGGATTGTGGGTTTCGATCACCACAGTTGACTTTCCAAGTCAACTGTGGGTTTATTAATACATAATAAGAATAATACGTGCGGAGATTTGTCAAATGTGTTTGTGTAGATCAGATGGTGTAAGGGTGTGTGTGTTGTGCTGCTGACCCGGGTTCGAGGCCGGGCAGCAGCAGGTATGTTTTTTTTTTTTTTTTTTTTTTTGTTAAAGCAGGTAAGGGGGAAAGCTGTTGGGCTTGGGCTGCTTTGGTATTGGGCTTGATAATGGGTTCCAAAATAGTTAAAGGGTTTGGTTATGGTTTGGGCTCAAGGCTTAGACTAACATTATTATTATTATTATTATATAAAAATAAAAAGTGACGGATGTCACATTGATGAATCACACCTTTAAACCATTTTTGAGGAAGTTTGTCCTTGTATTTTTTGATGATATCTTGGTTTACAGTTAAGATGTTAGTCAACATGTACAACACTTACAACAAGTTTTAGAAACATTGAGGAAGGCTCAGTTGTTTTCTAAGCTCTCAAAATGTATCTTTGGATGGGCAAAAGTGGAATATTTGGGTCACATAATAAACAAAGAAGGGGTAGCTACCGATCCCTCTAAAATTGAAGCAGTGGTTTCCTGGCCAGTTCCTATAAATGTCAAACAACTGAGGGGTTTTTTGGGTCTGTCAGGTTATTACAGAAGGTTTATTAGATCCTATGGGGTTGTTGCCAAACCACTCACTGACCTTTTAAAGAAAGATGCCTTTAAATGGTTTGATATTGCACAGAATTCTTTTGAACAACTTAAGAAGGCTTTGAGTTCAAGACCTTCATAGTAGACACTGATGCTTCTGCTATGGGTATTGGAGCAGTTTTAATGCAAGATCACCATCCTCTAGCTTTCATCAGCAAGGCACTATCACCAAGGCAACAGGTATTATCTGTCTATGATAGAGAATTGCTAGCTATTCTGTTAGCTGTTAAACAGTGGCATTATTATCTCATCAGTGGTCATTTCATAATCAAAACTGATCAAAAAAAGCCTCAAACACTTATTAGACCAGAAAATCACTACACCATTACAAACTCTTGGATGGTGAAGCTGATGCATTATGATTTTGAAATTCAGTATAAAAAGGCATAGAAAATGTAGCTGTTGATGCCTTATCTAGACTGCAGAGTTCTTCAACTTTATTTGAATTGGTTGTATCATCTTTTGAACCATTGTTGCTTCAAAAGATTAAGAACTCTTGGCAAAATGATATCAACTTACAACAGTTGATTCAAAAGTGTGGGACTCAAGGGCAAGATGGTCATTTTAGTTGGGATGGGTCTCTTTTGAAAAGAAAGAATATTTTGGTAGTGGGCAATGATCCTCAGTTAAGAAAAGAGATTATTCAATTTTGTCATGATTCATATATGGGTGGTCACTCTGGAATACAAGCTACTTTACAAAGACTAAAAGGGTTATTCTATTGGAAGGGGCAAGCCAAAGGGGTCAGAAACTTTATCAGAAACTGCCATGTATGCTTACAAGCCAAATATGAGACTGCAGCCTACCCTGGGTTGCTACAACCTCTCCCTATCCCTACTTGTATTTTTTTCTGATATAAGTATGGATTTCATCACAGGGTTACCCACTTCCAAGGGCAAAAATGGCATCTTTGTTGTTGTTGATAGATTGACAAAATATGCTCATTTTATTGGCATGACCCATCCTATTTCAGCCACTTCAGTTGCACAAGCTTTTATTGACAATGTCTACAAGTTACATGTGTGGCCTACTACCATTGTGTCTGATAGAGACTCTATCTTTCTAAGAAGATTCTGGCAAGAATTTACTAGACTGTAGGGCATTGAACTGGCTATGTCCACTGCATACCATCCACAGAGTGATGTACAGACAGAAGTAGTTAACAGGTGCTTAGAAACTTATCTAAGATGTATGGTTTTACACTATGCCAATTCCTGGTATCATTGGCTATCTTTGGCAGAGTGGTGGTATAATACCAACTACCACTCATCCATCAAGAAGACTCCTTTTGAAGCCCTCTATGGTTTTGCCCCACCATTGCATGTTATAAAGACGCTTCTGTGGCCAGTTTGGATGATGAGATGTGTTCTAGAGAGGAGGCATTGACCATATTAAGAACAACTTTACAGATGTCTCAGAATAGAATGAAGCAACAGGCTGACAAGCACAGGTCAAAAAGATCTTTTACTCCTGGTGCTTGGGTATATTTGAAATTAAGGCCATATGTGCAGACTTCCTTAAGGGGTGCAACATTCAATAAAATCTCTCCAAAGTATTATGGCCCATTCTTAGTTGTCCAAAATATAGGAGAGGCTGCTTATAACTTGGATTTGCCTGAAGAGTCTCAATTACATCCAATCTTTCATGTATCTTTGCTTAAATCTGCTTAAGGACCTCCTACAAAGGTTAGTCCTCTACCAAAGGCTGCAAGATTCTCTTTTAAACCTTTGAAGGTGTTGGATCACAGGATGGTTTGGCAAGGTAAGAAAGTTGTAGCTCAAGTATTGGTTCATTGGGAAGGGCAAACTGCTTTGCAAGCTACTTGGGAAAACAGACAAGATTTTTTACTTCGGTTTCCTGACTTTGATCTTTAATGATACCTTGAGGACAAGGTATATCTTGGGAAGGGGAGTATTGATATGATAATAATAGTTTAGGGTCATAAATGTAATAAATGAAAGTTGTATTGTGGTAGTTATAGTTAGTTAGAAGTATGATGTGTCTAAATTGTAATAGATAATAGTAGAGAGACCATTTTTGTAAGAAAGATAATATTGAAAGTTTGTTAATAAAAAGGGCGGGAAGCTAACTACCCTGGTTAGCTTGTTGTTGGAAAACTCACTCTCTCTCTTTAGTTTCTCTCTCTAAACAATTGAGCTCTATCATTCTTCTAGTAGTGTTACGCAAAAATGGAGGGGCCTCTTATGCAGAACAAAATACTTTATTCTTTTGATATTGTAGAATCCTTATCATCTCGATCGATCAAGGGATTTCAGGTATAAAGCTTCCCTAAAAGGTGGAATCATTTTCGTATTGTGACCAAGTGGTCCATGCAAACCATGGATTTGTCAATCCGCTTATGTCCATTTCCTGAAGCCCGTAGTTTTGTAAGATAATGAACCTGCATACGGTGACTTGTCATGGACCGAAGGATTCCCTCACCACTAAGTATATTTGAAAGCCAACAACATATCTTCTAACCACACCGAAAAAGGAATTTAAGACAAAAGGGTCTCTAAAGATTGAAGTGACTTGGATAAAAAGAGAATTTTCCCCAAAGATAAGGAAACAGACCGCATAAGGCATGGACACCAACCAATGAGATCGAATTCCGCTGCGAATTAATGACAGTTGGGAAATGTAGGCCCATCATTAGTAATTTGGCATATGACTTCTGTGAAGAGTGTTAAGTTGAGGTATTCATTAAAGATCCATCAACTTTGTGTGATCCTTTATTCTATGTGATCAGATATGTTTCATTTTTTTTAGTGCTAACTATTATGGTCATGATGTTGGCTTACTTTTTTCTTTAAACTGTTATTTTTTGGAATAGATTCTAAAAATCCTTTAGTTGATAATTCTCATTAACTCCTCAAATATGTATATTTTGTTTTCCCTTATGAAGGATGGTTATTGGTGTGTTCTTCATCAAAGCTTAACTGCTCAACGGATATAGAGCTCATGGATCGCGTATCACACATGCATGCAATATTCTGCAAAATATAAGGATAGCAAAGTTGGTAGTATTTGTTTAGTTCTTAAAAGAGAGTTAAATTAGAGGGTGTTTGGGATTGCTTTTGGAACTCTAAAAGTGATTTTTAGTAGAAGTACTTATTAAGATTTTTTCAAAAAAAAGGTTTGTATAGACACCAACCAGTTAGATCGAATTCCACTGTGAAGGAGCGTCGAAATGTACGCCCATGAGCAAGAATAAATTGACATATGACTTACGTCAAGAGTGTTAAGTGAGGTCCTTGTTAAAACATGATAAGGAAAACCCTATGAGGTATTAGGTGTAGGTTCCTGTATAATGTATATTTTTCGTACAAAGTGTGAGAAGTCTATGTAGTTATTGTGTTTTAAATTTTGGTTATGATGTTTTCGATTCCTTTTGCATTGTATTATATTGAAAAACACCAAATGCAACAATTTAAAACACAATCAAATGTATTCTAGACATGAAATTTAAAACTCACTGATTACTTTCCTCGCATGGTGTTTTAGATTGCATGTCGAGAAATACATTAGTTAGTTTTTTTAAATTATTATGTTTTGTGTTTTTCTATATAATACCATGCCAGAAGAATATAAAGCATCATGCCTAAAATTTAAAATACAATGCCTATATAGACTTCTCACACTTTATAAGAAAAATACACTTTGTATAGGAATCACACCCGATACTATTTATAAGATTAGGAGTGTTATGGAGATAGTTACAAAGGAAATCTAAATAAATCATAATAAACTCTAGGAAAAATTACAGAAATCGTCATTTATGATTACAGCATTTTTCAGTGATTGTTCTTTAACTTGCAAACACAAAGGACGATTTCTGTAATTTTTCGTAAACTCTAACTTTTATTATGTTCTCTATAATAAATAGAAGTAAGCCAACTCTAACTTGTATATTCTCTCGAATACATATCGCTGACAGACTCCGTGTCACATATACATGAATTTTCTGCAAACAAAATATGAAGGTAGAAATGATTGGTGGTATTTATTATTTATTGAGAGTTATTTACAAGAGGGTTAAGAAGGATATCATTATTGGTAGTGTTTGTATTTTATTATAATGAGAGTCATGTCGGCTACATGTTCTTGGAGTTAGTTTCTTTTTTTTTTTTACAACAAGAAACGACTTGTCAATCACCGTGACACCGGACGTTGTGGCCAAGGTCGACTATGCGACCGCCGCCAGCCCCTTGGCTCTCCCAGATGCGTGGAAACCCGACCTCCGCTCGAAGGCACGATAGTGGAATAATCAGTAAAACTTTGCCTCGTATCCGAGTCGAACCGACGCCACCCGTATTCTCTCTTCACCTCGATGCCGCAGAAAATAATAGAGTGTGGGAATTGAATCTAGGTCACAAGAAACACCTAGTTTTTCTCCAACCACTCCACCAGCTCAGTGTTCTTGCAGTTAGTTACCTTGCAAAATAAGAAGAGTATTAATGTTGGAACTCTTCATTTTAGCTGTCAAAGTTGGTAGTTTTTGTATTCTTACAAAGACAAGAGTCAAATGACTTGTATTTTCCACTTTGTGCCAAAACTAAAATGATATGTCATCTCCTACTTATATAACATTATCTTAGCCGATGAAGTAGGTAAAACTAACCGATATAACCATGAAAAACCGTGGTTCTAGGTGGTGATCACTTGTTGTTTGGTGTGTACAAAGATTAATCTTGAATAAGTATTAAAGTTGAAGGGTTAAAGTGAAAAGTTTAATTAGTTAATATTTAATTAATTATTTAAATGTTTTGAATTATCTACTTTGGTTAATTAATATAGATAATGATGTTTGGTTAATGTTAGATTATGAAGTATTTGAGTATGATTAGTATGGTTATTTTAGTATAAATAGAGGTCTAGGGTATTGATTTTATTTGTCCCTTGCTTTGTAAATTTGTTTGTTCATTTGGTTGAATAGAAAGAGTCGTAGATTCGTCTCCCCAAATATCTTGTGTTTGTGTTTGATCTGATTGTCTGGGCCAATAATTGGTATCAGAGCTTTGGCTCGTTGAATACACGTTTTGTTCTACCACGAGGATTATATTGCCAATTTGGTTTTCCGTTCTCATTAAATGTCTATTGAGCATAAGAAAAAGAGGTTTGTTTGTTGGAATCGCAATTAGGTCATCACAGTGTTTGCATGTTGGTTATTGGGATAAGAAAGGATATTGCTTTGTTGAGCATTTAGATTCTCTTTTTTTTAAGGTATAGATTAATTGATTCCCCATTAGCTTGCTAACATCCCTGTTGAGTGGTTAGACAAGCCACCCGAGTTTGAAACGAGCAGGACTAATGCCTACCACTCGCATACCATAAGTGAGTGTTATGCTCACCATGGGATTTGAACCCGGAACCCCGTGCAGGAAACCCCAAGGGGTGATAACACCTGCCCACCTCACTTGAAAAGGAGGAACAAAGGCAAGAAGAAATACAATTCAAAATTAAGGGGGTGAATGAAGATTAATCATGAATAAGTAGTAAAGTTAAAGGGACTAAAGTGGAAAGTTTAATTAATTATTTGAATGTTTAGAATTATCTAAGTTTGTTTAATTACTATAAATAATGATGTTTGGTTAGTATTAGATTATTATTGCTAGAAGTATTTGAGTATGATTAGTATACTAATTTTAGTATAAATAGGGGGTCTAGGTTATTGATTTTATTTGTCCTTTGCTTTGTAAGTTTGTTTGTTCGTTTACTTGAATGGAAAAAGTTGTAGATTCGTCTTCCCAAATATCTTATGTTTGTATTTGATCTTATTGTAAAGAATCAAGAGATATGGGTTAGGTGGGGTATTTTCTTAAAGATAAGAATTTAACTAGGCCCAAGCAACTATTTTTAGATGGTTTTGCTTGTCCGATCCATCCGTCTCTAACAAGTCCATGTTCTTGATTAACGAACTTGGCATTTCTCTTATATCTGTTTTGATCACATAAAAATAATCTATCTGTTTGGGCACAAATCAGGCCATAATCGAGTTCTTCAATAAGATTCTGTACACCTTTTGTTTTTTGAACTAAGATATTGATGTTCAAAACATGTCATGGTCTAATCCTATGGCTTGGGTGAACCTATGTGCATAGACCTCACCCAGTACCAGTCGCTTGTTTGGTTCGATTTTTCTTCTCGCGTCTGCTTTATCCACGGCTAGGCTATTAGCCAGAGTTTATCTCATTTCAACGCCGTCTCAAAACTTCAAACCCACAACTAATGAGATTAATAAGCTTTATTTCATTTGAACATAACTTATAGAAAAACTCACTATGAGAACAAGTACCTAGCAAGCATGAAACAATAGTTTTTTGGTCCTAACCTCTTTAGGAGCTAGCTAAACTAAAACCCAAGATTGCTTCTTGCATTGAACCCTTGTAACAACAGAGCAGAATTCAATACAACAACCTCAATTGGCTTATTATACAGAAATAAGGACGACAATTACAAACACGATCAGCATGAAGGGGCGCCAAGATTTGAGGCAAGCCGCAACAGGTCACTGAAAACACCGCCAGCTGTTACTTCTGCTCCGGCTCCCGGACCACGAACAATTAGAGGTTGTTTATTGTATCTTTCTGTTGTAAAAGCAATAATATTGTCAGAACCCGACAGCTGGGCAAACGGGTGTTGCTTATTGTATCGTTGCAGCTCCACAACTCCCTTTTGGTTTTTAACATCCACAACCCCAACATATCTTAAAACCTAAAAAAAAATAAGAAATATTAGATGACATATAAAACGCAGGGATCGTATATTCGTATGCACATTAAAAAATCAAGAAAACCAGGGCTTGTAAGTCTATTGGGTGCATAGCACATTAGCACCCACTGTTTGTCATATTTTTTAAAACTCTTTTTATAAATATATAGTGAGTAGATTAAAACCAGAGAATATCTTTAAGTAAAAGTTGCTCACTTCTCCGGCATCCTCTGCAGCTTTTCGCTTGGTAGCTATATCTGAGTCAAAGGATGGTAGTTGTTGAATAAAATCATCCACTGATGCAGTTTCCTGAAATTAAAAAAAAAAATTAATTAATTTGAACGTCCAATATACAGTGACAGATACATAATACAGAATGCAAGTATCCCATCTGCATTTGTTAAGACAAATACGTATTTGTAACAATGCATTTAGTCAATGTTTCTTGATTTTAAGTAAAAAAAAAATCCATAGGCTTGATTAAATACAAGATAATAAAAATGACCATAATTTCACCTTTAAAGGATCTGGCACAAGACTTTGGACAGGGATATCTGAAAGTTCGAGGTTTAAACCACATTCTCTAGCAAGAATTATCACCTGCAATATTGTTCCAAATTAAAACAGCGCATTGCATATTTATAGCTGTCCTTGTAAAAGATAAACTGTATTTATAGATTATAATATTTCCAATTAGAAATACCTTTCTGGCTACATCTGTTCCAGAAAGATCATCCCTAGGGTCGGGTTCAGTGTAACCTGCTGCTTTTGCCTCCATCACTACTTCACTGAAGGATCGCGTGTCAACAAAACTGTTGAATATATAACTCAATGTCCCACTGCAAAGACACAAAACTAATGTTACTATCCAATTCATCAGCTTCAAAATTTCTTACGTTGAAAAGAGAAAAACCTCGACACTTGCAAGTACAACTCGCGACTAACATTAAAAAAAATTATATTATATTATATTACAAACCTTCTCGCTCTAGGTTTTATTTTAATATTTCCCTAACATATTGTGGATGTATTAGCAGCTAGCAATTATATAGTAAGTCCTTCAAAATAAAATCAAAGAATACACATCAACCCTCATGTAAGATGGATTGGGTACAACATGTTCCCATGATCTTTGTGTGTACTCAAAATGGACACCTTGTATTTTTTTAATAATTAGTCAATGAACAATATGTATCTTCAAAATCACTCTTCACTATTTTTTACTGAGTTTCGTATCAAGTGCTGGATAAGACTTTTAACAAATGCGCAACATGGTTGTTTGAGTAACCTGAAAATTCCTTCAATTTTTATAATCTTATCCCCTGTTTGAAGAAGATCTCTTAAAGTATGCATGATTGGTAGACCGGCTCCAACAGTAGCTTCATAAAAGTAATGAGTGAATGATTGCCTTTGACGAGCTCTCAGCTTCAAATACTACATCAAATATAAGTCTTCATCAAGAACTAGAAACAAGTCAAATTATACGTGTTTCCATTGCAGATTACATCAAATGTGTTACCTTATCAAGTGGTCCAGAATTTGCTTTCTTATTTGGGGTAATCACATGAATTCCTGTGTGTAACCAATCATGATAGTGATCTGCAACTTCAGTGCTTGATGTACAGTCTACTAATACTGTATTAGGAATAAAATGATTCCCATGGACATGATGAACAAATTTTTCCAGGTCGGCTTTTTCTCCTTTCTCGTTCTGGAGTTCTTTCCAATTAGTAAGATCAATACCCCTACAACAGGTTAAAAAAAATTACCAAAGGGTGTATTTGACTTTCTAGCAAAATGCATTTCAGTCTTTCACTGTTTTCATTTACCTAAGTAGCATCAAATTTTTGTTCAATGTAAACAACTATGTGATCTTCAAATTTCATGGTGGAAAATAATTTTTATAGAATTTCATTAGAGCTCTTCACAAAACATCGTGGGAACATTTGTATAATAATTTTTAGATGTTCTTAACACAAAAGGATGCACTTTTATTAGTTATGAAACAGGTGAATACCAGGAACAGATGCAACTTGATGTGATATTTCTATACATATTGATCAATAATACGTAAGATATATAAGACATGAAACTTACGTGTCACTCAGTAGCATTTTCTTTGATCCAATGATACCCATAACACGTAAATCAGTTTTAGACTTTTCCTTCAGGACTGCTGCCTACAACACAAAACATATTCATGTATTCAGAAGAATTACAATGTAACCGATGATCTTGTACCAGAAAAAGGTATATATATTTGTTTGGATGGAAGCAAGCAAGCTAATTACGAAGAAAGCAATTTTTTTTAGAAAATGATGCAAAATTTACCTGATCCCTAAGCTGATTAAGTAACGTGGCACCAATCAGCCCAGGCCCAATTATGCCCACTGCTATAGATGTTTTAGAAAGATAGAATCTTGAATGGACTGCCCTTAGGGCTCTCACACAATCTTCCCTTTTGACAACTACTGTGATATTGTACTCTGAGCATCCTTGTGCTATAGCTCGGATGTTAATATTAGCCTGCATTGCGAGAATGTTGCATGAATCATGAATAACAAAAAAGTTAAAAAATTAACATATAGAAAGGCAGATGTAGCAGTAAGGATTTGATTAGAATAAGAACTTAGCATGCAGACCATATTATATTATATTATATGTATGCGAATCATGGTGTACATAACTCACCTTTGCAAGTGCATTAAATAGTGTGGCACTAACACCTGGAGTGCTAGCCATTTTCTGACCAACTGCTGCAAGAATGCTACAGTTTGGGATTATTGCAACCTGGAAGGAGACAAAAAAAGTAAAGGATAGGTATAGATGCATTAGTCCATGTGGGCCCCCAAAATGTAAATAGCTAAATAGTTTTCAGATTGTTAGACCAAGAAAACTGTCAACATACAACCCAAAGACGCAAAGAGCAATATATATGTGTGTGTGTGTGTGTGCATATGTATCAGAGTTCTTTGGATTTAAATTAAAGCTCGTTACCTGAGAAAGGCGCCCAGCACTCAAAGCTTGACGGAATCTAGCTTCTAACGCCTTTGCAACCGCTTTCACTTCCTTCTCAGGCACAGCAAAGCACACAGAATGTTCACTGCTAGCCTGTAATCAAACCACACTTAACGTAAGAAATCAACTATTACATGATGTATAAAACAGTAGAGGAACATACCTGAGAAATCATGATGACATTAGCTCCAACATCTTTGACAGCAGCAAAAATGGAACTTGCTGTACCCGGAACACCAGCCATTCCAGTTCTGCGAAAGCATTAGATAAACACAAATTACAACCAAAAAATTAGGTGAAAGACGATAAGGTGACCTGCCAATGGCACAAAATGCAAGAAAGCTCACCCCTCAACATTTACAAGGGCCAAATTGTCTATGGTTGCAAAGCCTTTTACATAAGCTACCGATTTCTGTTTATCTTCTTCAACTTCAATGACAGGTGCCCTGCAAATTTTTGTTCCGGGTGCAGAGAGGTTGAAGATATTTCTTATAACAATGGGAATGTCATATTGCATCACTGGAATGATAGTTCGAGGGTGTAAAACATTTGCCCCAAAATATGACTGCATTAAGCAATTTATATTAGTTACAAACAGAACTACAAGTTTTTCAGGGTATAAGCAGGAAGAGATGAATGACTTTACCATTTCCCATGCCTCTTGATAAGATAACGAATTCAGTACAACTGCCTCACTAACTGCAAAACATTTGGTGCTTTAGAAAGCTAGTGACGCTTAAAATGCGTTCCAAACATATATCTACAGATTTTAGAATTTCGATAAAATTTTTGTTACATCTCCTAGATGGCGAAACTAACCTTTTCTAGGGTCTGCACTATACACACCATCGACATCTGTCCAAATTGTCACTTGGCGAGCCCTGAACAGAGCGCCCATGATAGCAGCAGAGAAATCGCTCCCGTCCCTTTTCAAAGTTGTGGGTATATTTTGAGGGGTGCTAGCTATAAAACCAGTAGCAACAACTACCTTAGAAGGATTGTTCGAGAGCCAATTGTTAAGTCTTTGCTCTGATTCCTCATAATCAGGATCGACTTGATTAGAGCCAGCAGGTGTCACAATCAAGACATCCCTTGTGTCCATCCAGGTACAATCTACCCCACCCTGATAATTAACAATAAATAAAAATTTAAAATAATAGAAAGAACCTATAATTCACTCATATTTGAAGTATATTCAGTAGCAAAGTAATAACCTTTCTGAGGACAGCTGATAATATCTGAGCCGACCATAACTCTCCATGTCCCGCGACAAAAGCTGAAAAAGATTCTGTACCATGTCCAGCTGAACATGAAGACATTATCATTATTATTCAATCTCATAAAATAGTAGAGGCACAAGTAGGAAACGAAAAACAGAGGAGATAAAAACCTATATAAATTGCACGTAGCATCGCTTTTAAGTTATTGACATCACGAGTGAGAATAGACAAGAAGCTATCGAGTTCATCCCCATCAAGCAAGTTAACAGCAGTCAACTTGTGTTTTTCAAATACAGCATCAAGCGCCAATTCATACGAATCATCTCGTGACTGTGCTTTCTCAATAAGATCATACATCATATCCGTAACTTTCGACATAGCAGAAACAACCACCAGCTTTCTCTCAGAACTATCTTCAATAACAATGTTCGCAACATTTTGGATTCTTTGCGCAGTTCCCACACACGTCCCACCAAACTTATGAATAGACCAAGTGTCACCCTTCACTATCGGAGACTTCACAGACACTTCAGCCGTTGAAACATCTAACAAACAGATAAAGGCAAACAAAACATGCATAAATATTAAATATAAACAGACTTAAATTCAGAATTATAAACAGACTTACTGTCTTACTGTCATACATACATATAACCTGTAATCAATAACAAAATTATTAACAGACTTAAATTCAGACCTGCGGTAACCGAAGCCGAAACTTTAAAGCTATATGGCTCTCTTTTATCCAAATGACAAGGCAAACCTGCTCTGTTTTTCAATTCAATGTGTTATGAGTTTAAAACATTAATTAACAAAGTCAAAGTGATAAATCAAATCTTACTTATAAGTCAACGCGCGTTGAAGGTGAGACGAAGCACTCGATAAGCAAACCCTAGACTTAGTGTCAGCAGCTGCATCATGCGCTGCTAATTGAGAGCATAATCTCGGCAAATATGATGATGATGAAACAGGAGTCAACAATGCCATATGTTCTAAACTGTTAACTACAGTCAATGTAACAAAAACACATATAATTATTATTAATTAGAGTGTACAATTGTATCAGTATCAGCTTTATACTAAACTTAGCACCAGTCCAAATGCAACAGACAAATTAGATTGAATTGAAATTTATATACATTAATAATAAAGGACTAAAGTGATATAAATCAATCATAAAACATATAAACAGATTAGTTGAAATGTGCTTACAGTGACAGAAAAGGAAGAAGACGGCGAGAGAGAAGCGGATGGTGGATTTTGTTGTTGTGTTAAACCCTACTGGTGACTGATGAGTAGGATATGACTACCACCAATTGGCCAATCAATGTGTGTTTTCTGGCAATAAATAAGAGGGTCATATATGTAAAATGATGAAAGAGACCAGTGTTGAAATAATTTAATATCCACAAGTTTTTGCTTTTATGGCATGAATGGTGTTTCATGTCATTAGATGGCACAATTATTAATTTTTCCAATTTATTTTACGTTTACGTGTCTATACAAAAAGACTTTTGGTCCAACAAAAGGTCATTTATCTATAGAATCATAGCCGGCGTTGGTGACCTAACGTGTCATCAATTTTATAAAAAGCTCACAACATGATTACACACTGTGAGAAAATCACTAACTTAACTTGCGCAGGGATCATTATGTCACATACGACTCTAACCAATAACGTCCCTTACGTTGTGTTCCCGAGTTAACTTAACAGGGAAAAGAAAGGAAAGAAGAAGGTGATGGGTGTTCCCGAGTTTTTGTCAAAGGAAAGGAAATGAAGGGAAAGAAGAAAATAGTGTTTCAAAGTTCATTTGTAACAGGAAAAGAAGAGAAAAACACACCAATTATCATCCTCCCAAATTAGGAGGAAATCAAAGGAAAGGAAGAAGAAGTGAAAAGGAAAAGAAAAGAAAACCCTCACTTTCTTTTCTTTTCCCTCCATTAATAAACTCGAGAACATAGCGTTAGGGGGAAGGGGTGCTCCTAGAGTAATCTTTTCACTTAACTGATTTTGTCCAATCTTGCATTGTTACATCACTTCACTGATTGACTTCACTGAAACACTTGTTTGGAGACAGCACTTAGCTGATTCACTTCACTGAAATCTTTATTTTCTAGTTTCTTTTAAGAAACATTAATTAAACATAGTATTAAACTAATGAAATAAACTTACAATATTAAAAGTAAATTAAAAATAAACTAAATAAAAGAAAAACTATTTGGAGGCATCCGCTTTGAGGTGCGGTAGATCAAGTGCTTCTAGATGTTTCACGAGATCATTTTGAAGTCGGGAATGCGTATCGGAGTCTGTCAACTCCGCAAGGGCTTGGTCCTCGAAGAACGGTTGGATTAGGGGATCGCGTATGTGGACCGGTGATATCGCACGCTCCTCGTCTTTAATAATCATGTTGTGCAATATCATGCACTTATAGACGATGACGCTACACCTAGCAACGGTCGTCGGCCTCAAGAGTCGTGCGGTAATTCCCCATTTCCCCTTTAATGCTCCGGACGCTTGCTCAACATCCTTTTTTGCCGCCTCTTGCGCCTTAACGAATTTCTTTTCCTTAGGATCGGTCGGATATCGAAACGCTTTCACAAACGTTGACCAGGTTGGGTAGATGCCATCGGTAAGATAATATTCACGTTTATATATATATATATATATATATATATATATATATATATATGGTAGGGTTCAAATAGGAACCAACCCTTAAGTAGAAACTATAGGAACCAATCTGAGTCATCCATCTTCAATGGCATGATTGTAAATAAGTAAAACTTTAATTAATTGTTATTTTAATAAAGGGGTATTAATGTCTTTTGTTCAATATCATTTATTAGGTAATTAATAAGAAACTCATGTATATTTGGAAACAGCAAATTAGTGTTTATGGTATACCCAAACGTATTTATTGTATATACTATTAAAATTATATCTCGGTATATATACAACAGTGTACATTAGTGTATATTCGTTTTTTCATTCATCATCATTCAACATCATCAACACAGATATACATTGGTGTATAACAACTAAGAAACTAAGAACAAATCTTATTGTATCTGTACAACCCCAATAACTATATATGATACACCAGTGTATAACTCTTTACTCATTCCAATTCTGTGCGTAAAATATGACTTACAAAATACAAAACAACTATTTTGCAAATCAATAATAAACCACACTATAAGGCTAATTGTGACATCCGTCACTTTTCGTTTTATATAATAATAATAATAATAATAATAATAAAAAAAAAAAAAAAAAAAAATTTCAGCTTAGATATATACATATATTTTTTTCTTACCATCCATAAACCATAACTAACCCATTAACCATAGCCCAAAACCCATTTACTCTTTTGGATTTCGGAGCCCACAAAATGAACTGAAACCCAATAAACTCGGCCCAATACACTCCCCCTCTTAGCTGGCCCAACCCCACCTCCCTTTTCCCATTTTAATCAAAAACAAAAAGGTCCAGCCGGGTTTCGAACCGGTGACCTTCCAGACACAAACACCCCACCTCAACCACTACTCCATGTTACCTTTTGTGTTTAGATTAGGAACTCTAAATATTTAACACCTTTTTAATCTGGCCCTTCTTCTTCCTGATACAGACGCGAACAGCAGCAGATAAATATAACTTTTTTTTTTTTCTTCTTTTTTTTTTTAACCAACTTTATTATCACAATTAATTCGTAATTTTTTTCATATATGGCAACGATTCGTGATTACCGGCCTTGTTTGACCATAATGCACGATTAAAATCAATCAATTTATACCCAATTTAAACAATACGCGCTTGGCATTTAAACGAGGGTCAACCTTCCAATTAATCATAACCAACGACCCTCAGTATAAATAGATGCATTCCGAACCTTGTCAACTCGCTCACAACTCTCCCTCAATCTCCCATTCTCTCTGTAACACACTAATTTTTATAATTGAATTCGTTGTTTGACTTTTGCCTTGACCCGGCTATCATCATCAAATCAACACTGTGAGTATAATTATTCTTGTGGGTTTTGATCATCGGCCTCTATACAGTATTTACCCTATGTTTAATTTGATTAACATTGGGTAAATCACTCGATTGAATAATCTAGGGCTTGTTCTTATTAAATTTGGGGAAGATAACAACTTTTCACGTCTGTTTATATAAAAAAACGAAACAAAACCCATAACAAATTGATCCTCAGATCAGTTGGTTGTGTCTGGTTTCCCACAGCCGAGTCACGCGGGTTCGAGTCCCGGGCGTGACATTCTTTTTCTTTTTTTTTCATTTTTCAAACAAACAAATCAATTAATGTATATATTAAATCCTTTTAAATCTTTTAAATTCATTTTAAAATATCAAAACTATTTTATAAATTCTAAAAAAATTACATTTGTTTAATCTGATATAAAAGTTTCATTTATAATTTTTATTTTTCAGAAATTCATTTATTTAATATTTATAATAATTAAATCATTTTTATACTCTTAGATTTATAAAAATCCATTTATATATCAAAACAACTTTATTAAATTCTCCAAAAATTATCCTGACTTTTTATAAAGATAAACTTTACTGAAATAATTTTTAATTCAGTAAAATCATTTATTTTATATTTTTAATCAATTTTTGTTAGATTTAATCATAATTAAATCATAATAAATCCAATTTTCATCATTTTTGCACCAAAATTTTATACAAATTATTTTTAATCATTTAGGACAGAAATATGATTTTTAAAATAAGAATTCTTTAATTTTAGTATTTTTAAATATTAAAGTTAAATAGTAGCTATTTATAAATAAATAGATTTAAAAATCTATTTTAAATGAAATAATTTTATAAAAATTATTTCTATACTTCAAACACTTTATTGTGTATATTCTAAATTCAAATTTCATTAAGAGACTTTTTATTTTATTATTTATTTAATTTCTCATAATTAATAGACAATTTGTTTATTAAACAAATAGACGTTATCCCCAATTCGAAGCCCTAGAAAATACATATATCCTAGAGTTATTTCACTCACACATTATCAATTACTTTAGGTTAATTATTTGGGAGTAATCTCAAATCCATATTTCGTTGTCCAAGTCCAAATTCAAGTTATTACGTGAACTGTGAGTATTCCTATCCCCTTTTTGCTTTTATACATTTTTGGGGTGTTACATGTACACTATTACAATTTCAAATACAAGTTCACATTTTTACAATACAATTCTAGTACTATGTGCATTGCTTACAACGTGCTTTATGCTTAGACAATACATGTGGATTACATTTGTACTTAGTGAAATCATTAACATGGTACAAGCCGACCTTAACATTGGATAGCGCTATTTGGATTGACAACCCGCCTAGGTTGATTCTCCCCCTTTTTCATCGGAGAATCCGTGGCCATTGTTAAGTTATTATCCACTTGTTGGATAAGTACACTACAGTTCATACAGTACATTATACAGTCACAGGGTTGATTTCGCTCATTTGTATGATACATAGTTTACATATTGCATTGTAGCTTGCACTTGAATTGTATAACTTTTTAACCTACTATATATATCAAATCTAGGAATGCTCACCAACATTTCATATGTTGACCAAACCTATTTTTGTACATGTTTCAGGTGCAGTTTGATCTAGTGCTTTAGCAAGAGACATTTAGTGCTTTATTTCAATTCAGTTATTTCAATATTTACATTTCATTTAGACAATGTAATTTCCATTTCCATGTAAGACAATTTTGGATTATTCAATAATATTTACATTTTAGTACCATGAGCTTTTGAACAATCGTCACTACGTGGCACCTCGATGATTCCGCCATCGGTTGGGGTGTTACAGATTGGTATCAGAGCCATGGTTATAGAGAACTAGGTTATTAGATAAAAAGGCCTAGACTATAACCGAACTACAACTTGCATGCATAATATTTCCTGAATTACCCTACTCCTCATTTCTCCCTACTTTCCTCCTTCTATCTTTCCCTTCTTCTCTCTCTCTATTCTTCTTACCTTTCATCATAGTGTATAGAGATGGAGTCCTACAGGGAGTGGAAATGTCTACATCATCATGGAACAGGGACAGTACCTTTCATGAAGACACTCTTAGGCATAATGCCTACTCTTACTGTTGTTCCTTCAAAGTTGTTGAACTTTAATGAGTGTGATAAGGACACGTGCAATCTGGAAGGGTGGACGCCTGTACACTGGGTTTTCTGGCATAGGCAAGCATAGCGCATAAATCCATTTACGGACCTGTTATGCTTACCTGGGGATTCCTGGAGTGAGTGTCCACTTATAGGCTAAAGCATGTCTTCTTTGATCACCATTGGGTTCAATTTCTTTGAAAAGTCAGCGTCCTTGTTGAGCTTTACAGCTAGACAAGGGCACTCCAAGCATTTTGTACAAATTTTTCCAATACTACCCTCTCGTTTCATATACAATACTTTGCATATCATGAGTACTTACAAGATCATATCTTCATAATTATCAGTACGATTATACACTTACATTTCCTAATCTCATGATTATTATTTGACTACCTCATAGATGTCTGCTCGCCGTATGCTCCGTGATGCCAGCCAACGCCCTGTTCGTGTTTCTGGACGACGTTCTGATCGTCGCCTCGCATCTTTAGTCGCCGAACAAATTGCTGCAGTGATCCCAAACCTAGTCAGTGAGATAACCCAGAATAGTAACAGTGCCAACACAGGGACTACGACTCAATTTCGGTGCACTTTCAAACACTTTAACTCCTGCAACCCCACAAAATTCACTGGTGAGGAGGGTGCTACTGGCCTCCTCCAATGGTTTGAAAGCATGGAGAGTACTTTTGTGAACAGTGAATGTCCTGATGAACTCCGCGTTCGCTATGCTACCAGTGTCCTTCAAAAGGGAGCGTTAACCTGGTGGAATGGCGAAAAACGCAATCGAGGAGCTGATGTTGCTTTATCTTTATCTTGGGCTGAAGTTAAGGAACTCATGATCGCCAAATTTTGCCCTAGGAACGAAATCAGGAAACTGGAAGAAGAATTCCATGGACTGAAACAAGACAGTGGTGAGAATCTAGCGTATAATACTCGATATCACGAACTTAGCATATTGGTTCCACACATGGTCACCCCGGTCTCTCGAGCAATCGAAAAATATATCGAGGGATTACCTGACCTGATTCAAGACGTTGTCACTGGAGGCAAAGCCACTACGGTAGAAGAAGCCATCCAACTTGCAGCTATATTAACAGACAAACACGTACGGAAAGGAAACTTGGTTAGGAAGGGCACCAAGACACCTACTGAGAAAACCACCAATACTGTTTTTGTAAAGGCCGCCACTACTGCTTCGAACTCTAAGAAACGAATGGGCGATAACCTGAACCATACTGTTGTGGATCCTGTGACTCAGCCTCCTATCAAGAAAGCCTACACGGGAATCCATCCTCAATGCAACACCTGCAAATATCATCACCCTGCAAATCTTCCATGCCGTCAATGCACTAGATGTGGGAGGTTTGGACACCTTATTACCACTTGTCGAGTAATGGTTGGAACACAGAGTAATCATCAAACAGCTGCCCAGGGACCACTACAGATTACTAACGGTCGGGCATGTTATCATTGTAGAGACCCTAATCACATGCTACCCCAATGTCCCAAATTGAACAATGTAAACCTGGTGGCACATGGACGAGCTTTCAATAACAATATCAACGAAGCAGACGATCAGGATGACGTTAATCCCACTGGTTAAGCCATGGATGAAATCTTCCCAAGACTCGAGAAATCCAATACCCGTGTTTTCATTCTATTATCATTTTATACCCAACTTTGTCGCACTCATTAGCATACAACATCTAGAAATTTCCTTACGTATTATTGTGTATTAACACCGATTGGAAATTTATTATATTGATTACGTTTATTTTAATCATACAAGACTCTACCTTGCATTTATTTGAAACGTTTGGACTTGATACTTGATCTTACAGATGCTTTTCTAAGAAAACATCATTGGTTATTACATGAAACTAGATTTTTCTCTTAAATTGACTACGCATTGAACACCTAATTATTCATGATACTCGTAAATATTTAATTATTCATGATAACACTTACACTTAATGGTTACAAACTTGCTTGCATAAACATGCTATCAATTTGCAATCTATGTGAATAATAATTGCTGCACTTAATAGAGGTCATCATGCCTTTTTCAACAGTCGGGAGAGGCCCTACAACCTGCTCCACGACTGGTGGGGGCTATCGAACATACTCAACGATTGGTAGAGGTCACTATGCCTTTTCAAACAGTCAGGAGAGGCCCTACAACCTACTCCACGGCTGGTGGAGGCTATCGAACCTGCTCAACAATCGGTGGGGTCATAGAAGGACACAAAACCCTAAAGTAAGGTAAATTGATGATTCCGGTCCGGAACGTAATCATGAATTTACAGGTACATTAGGGTAGTGTGAAATTCTATTAGAGTTTTTGGTAGGCATCCAGTACGTTTTCAAGGTATCAAAGGTGTGGTGGGTTAGCTGCGGTACACCCTGTATACAAACACTAATGATGCATTGAAAGTGAGACTGGAAGTCGGACCAGGAACAAACTCTGTTTACTTGGTAGTTCATTTATAGTCAATCAACTCGTACATTTATTTTAGGATTCCTGAACTTGCAATTTAAGTGTCTTACTACATTCTTATTTTTCTTATTATTCGAGACAAACCTGATCCAATTCCTTAACCAACACCTATCAAACCTACCATCCAAATCATTTGAAACAGTTTACTTTGTTACCTATAAATTCACGTCGTACCTTAACTCTGATTTTTTTTTTAAACCACAGTTATCTTAACTTTTACCCTAAGCATCCATAACCCTATGTTACTATTAACTTCGGGACGAAGTTTCTAAAAGTAGGGGATGCTGTGACATCCGTCACTTTTCGTTTTATATAATAATAATAATAATAATAAAAAAAAAAAAAAAAAAAAAAATTTCAGCTTAGATATATACATATATTTTTTTCTTACCATCCATAAACCATAACTAACCCATTAACCATAGCCCAAAACCCATTTACTCTTTTGGATTTCGGAGCCCACAAAATGAACTGAAACCCAATAAACTCGGCCCAATACACTCCCCCTCTTAGCTGGCCCAACCCCACCTCCCTTTTCCCATTTTAATCAAAAACAAAAAGGTCCAGCCGGGTTTCGAACCGGTGACCTTCCAGACACAAACACCCCACCTCAACCACTACTCCATGTTACCTTTTGTGTTTAGATTAGGAACTCTAAATATTTAACACCTTTTTAATCTGGCCCTTCTTCTTCCTGATACAGACGCGAACAGCAGCAGATAAATATAACTTTTTTTTTTTTCTTCTTTTTGTTTTTAACCAACTTTATTATCACAATTAATTCGTAATTTTTTTCATATATGGCAACGATTCGTGATTACCGGCCTTGTTTGACCATAATGCACGATTAAAATCAATCAATTTATACCCAATTTAAACAATACGCGCTTGGCATTTAAACGAGGGTCAACCTTCCAATTAATCATAACCAACGACCCTCAGTATAAATAGATGCATTCCGAACCTTGTCAACTCGCTCACAACTCTCCCTCAATCTCCCATTCTCTCTGTAACACACTAATTTTTATAATTGAATTCGTTGTTTGACTTTTGCCTTGACCCGGCTATCATCATCAAATCAACACTGTGAGTATAATTATTCTTGTGGGTTTTGATCATCGGCCTCTATACAGTATTTACCCTATGTTTAATTTGATTAACATTGGGTAAATCACTCGATTGAATAATCTAGGGCTTGTTCTTATTAAATTTGGGGAAGATAACAACTTTTCACGTCTGTTTATATAAAAAAACGAAACAAAACCCATAACAAATTGATCCTCAGATCAGTTGGTTGTGTCTGGTTTCCCACAGCCGAGTCACGCGGGTTCGAGTCCCGGGCGTGACATTCTTTTTCTTTTTTTTTTCATTTTTCAAACAAACAAATCAATTAATGTATATATTAAATCCTTTTAAATCTTTTAAATTCATTTTAAAATATCAAAACTATTTTATAAATTCTAAAAAAATTACATTTGTTTAATCTGATATAAAAGTTTCATTTATAATTTTTATTTTTCAGAAATTCATTTATTTAATATTTATAATAATTAAATCATTTTTATACTCTTAGATTTATAAAAATCCATTTATATATCAAAACAACTTTATTAAATTCTCCAAAAATTATCCTGACTTTTTATAAAGATAAACTTTACTGAAATAATTTTTAATTCAGTAAAATCATTTATTTTATATTTTTAATCAATTTTTGTTAGATTTAATCATAATTAAATCATAATAAATCCAATTTTCATCATTTTTGCACCAAAATTTTATACAAATTATTTTTAATCATTTAGGACAGAAATATGATTTTTAAAATAAGAATTCTTTAATTTTAGTATTTTTAAATATTAAAGTTAAATAGTAGCTATTTATAAATAAATAGATTTAAAAATCTATTTTAAATGAAATAATTTTATAAAAATTATTTCTATACTTCAAACACTTTATTGTGTATATTCTAAATTCAAATTTCATTAAGAGACTTTTTATTTTATTATTTATTTAATTTCTCATAATTAATAGACAATTTGTTTATTAAACAAATAGACGTTATCCCCAATTCGAAGCCCTAGAAAATACATATATCCTAGAGTTATTTCACTCACACATTATCAATTACTTTAGGTTAATTATTTGGGAGTAATCTCAAATCCATATTTCGTTGTCCAAGTCCAAATTCAAGTTATTACGTGAACTGTGAGTATTCCTATCCCCTTTTTGCTTTTATACATTTTTGGGGTGTTACATGTACACTATTACAATTTCAAATACAAGTTCACATTTTTACAATACAATTCTAGTACTATGTGCATTGCTTACAACGTGCTTTATGCTTAGACAATACATGTGGATTACATTTGTACTTAGTGAAATCATTAACATGGTACAAGCCGACCTTAACATTGGATAGCGCTATTTGGATTGACAACCCGCCTAGGTTGATTCTCCCCCTTTTTCATCGGAGAATCCGTGGCCATTGTTAAGTTATTATCCACTTGTTGGATAAGTACACTACAGTTCATACAGTACATTATACAGTCACAGGGTTGATTTCGCTCATTTGTATGATACATAGTTTACATATTGCATCTAGGAATGCTCACCAACATTTCATATGTTGACCAAACCTATTTTTGTACATGTTTCAGGTGCAGTTTGATCTAGTGCTTTAGCAAGAGACATTTAGTGCTTTATTTCAATTCAGTTATTTCAATATTTACATTTCATTTAGACAATGTAATTTCCATTTCCATGTAAGACAATTTTGGATTATTCAATAATATTTACATTTTAGTACCATGAGCTTTTGAACAATCGTCACTACGTGGCACCTCGATGATTCCGCCATCGGTTGGGGTGTTACACTAATCCAAATAGAAATCACAAAAAAAAAACGTGATTCTCGCACGAAAAACAATTAAAAAAAATAAAAACAATACATAAATACCTTGCTTTTCAACACTATTTAGAAACAAAGCTTGTGATTGTGTTTCATGATCTTCTATCACATGAGATTGTGATTCAATGTTTTCATGTATAGAATTATTATCCATAACATGGAAATCTGAATCGTTGGCCGATTTTAGATTATTTTAAATCGAAAGTTTTTTCAATTCAATCAATTTAAATCTTCTGAATTCGACTGGAAGTTATTTCGATTCAATCGAACGTGTTTTTTTATTTGGGATTAGAGATGATAATAGGTTGAGAGATTTAAGGAAAATAAAAAAAAACTTGCATATTAATTGCAGGAAGATAATTAACTGCCATATATAAAACTTTTAATTAAATTAAAATATAATATTTAATTGTCTAATTACATAACTACCCCCTAGATTAAGATCAAAGATGAATGGCTCAGATTGGTTCCTAAGTTCCTAACTAGGCTCTTGGTTCCTATTTGATTTTTTTCCTATATATATAAAAGTGGCCATTTAAAGTAAATGGACACTGCGGCGCCATTTCGTTTCGTTAGGTAAGAAAAACTGGGGATTGTTGGAAAACATTTTATGTCGTTGAATGAACCGGGGGGCAAAAAATCCATGCCAAAACCACATATCTTGCGAAGCAACCGCTTCTAGCATGATCGTAGGGTATTGGTGATCGCCTCACATATATTGTCCTCGTAATTCCCTAGGACATGCTCGCCATACTAAATGAGTGCAAACAATGCTACCGGTCATGCCGGGAAGGTGATGTCTTTCTTCGTGTGCTTCGTACAAACATGCAATGTCGTGACTTGTTGGTCTTCGTAAAAACTCAGTCCCGTATAACCTAATGACGGCATTGCAAAAAAATTGTAAACATTCGCGCGACGTCCTCTCAGACATACATAAATACTCATTGTATTCGTCTGGAGGATTACCGGTTGCGAGTTGTTTCACTGCTGAAATACTTTTTGCATGGGCGTAAAACTTTTTCTAAACCGACCGTCCATGCCCTCTCTGAGCCATTCGAAGTTTGCTTCAACATCTGCTACAATTTTAAAAAATATACATCTCGACATGCAATACCTTAGTTTAAACTGTGCGTCAGTGTATTTTGGTACGTCAACAAAATAGTCATCTATTAACCGAGCATTATCTCCCTCGCGATCACGTGGCACGTATCTTTTTTTAGATGTTGTTGTGTCTTGCTCTGCAGCCCGCTTGGCAATGTCCATTAGAAACTCAAGGCTACTATCGTCTGAGTGTAAAATCGGGTGCACTTCGAGCGGGGGAATGATAACTTGATCATCTTCTACGTCAACGTCACTCATTTTTTTAAAAGTATGAATATAATTTCTATTTTTTTGATACTAAACCGTGGGATTGTTTTATGTTTTTATAGACCTTTGATAAAAACAATCATAAAATATAAAAACACAAAACTTGACCATTTGAACAATTATAAAAATTCACAAATTACATTCAACGATCAAAAAGGAATTAAAAAACATAAAAATTTGACCGTTGCAATTAAGATACCAAATTACCAGCCCGTTAGATAGAACCAGAAAACGATTCACGGAACCCCTACCAGGACTGATGGCGACGGTATTACCGTGCTGGTATTAAGATACCTGTGACTTTTTCCGGTGACACCCCGTCCCCGTTACAAAAGTCACCAGATGACAAATACTAATGGATTTCCTTTTTGTAAGAAATTTTAAGCTTTTGAAGAGTTTTTTTTTAACAAATTATAAAACAAGATATATGAATGTAACAGCCACTCAAATTAACTTGGCATTTTCCTATTATTACAACTTAGGAGGTTATGGAGTCGCAATAATCTATTTTGAAAAAAACTTTAGTTGAATTTGTTTATTTTAGATGTAAAATTAATCTTTACATATATGCAGTATTAATAAAAATAATAATAAAACACACATGGTAATACTCTGGTGAAATTTGTATGTATTTTATGAAAAAAATAATATTAAAGGGGTGTAGTTTGGGACACACTCTTGTCAAGCCTGTGAATAAGAAATTTTAGAGCAAATTCAATGCTGAAAATGGACGAGCATGGACGAGCATGTTTGTGAGCGAATGCATTGGATAGTGACGGATTCAAGATTTTTTTTTCAGAGGTTCCTTTTTTATGCTCTAATATCATATGACCGAACATAAAAAAGTCGGATCGGTTTAACGGTTCGGGTAAAGTTCATCACATAATAAAAATACAATAGAATATATGTAAGCAAGTTGGTGGTTACCTCGCTAAAACGGTTTTCAAGTTCTTGAATTTCCAAATCTATTTTCAAAGGTTTACTTGTTGAAGATGATTCAAGGTTTGATGGTCATTGTATAATAGAAACTTAAAATATTTATCTGCGTACTACCTAAATACCAAATTAAAGTTTCAACATATTAAAAATTAACAACACTAAATAATAAGTGATTATTGACAATGAAGAATGGTGGACACATTCCGTTTATAATGATACTATTGACAATGAAGAAGAACTTATTGTTTCACCAGACAATATCACGGTCACAAAAAATCCACAAGTAATTATAACCCATCTGACTCTTTTAATAGGGATATTGGATTTTATTAATCCGAACTTTGACAAATTAGCCAATATTAATCCCAACTTTAAAAATTGTTTGTGCCAGTCCCAACTTGTAAAATATTTTTCTTCACTGGTCCTTTACAAATTCATATCAATATCACCACCGCCGCCTATATCCGGCCACCACCATAATACCACTAACACCTCTTCCCGGCCACCACCACAGCACAACTACCACCTCTTCCCGGCCACCACCACCTGAATCTCCAGCGCCGAATAGAAATGAGCAACCACTGGCAGCGACGGAGCTGAAGTCGACCACATATTATCAGTGAACGAAAGTTCTCTTCATGTGAATTTCGCTTGTCTTAACGTAAAGAGCATCAAAGAACACCCAAAGGCCAAATCAGTCATAGTATTCTAGTAAAAAAATCAACAATTTAACATCTTCCTCATAAAATTGAATTGTTTTGTGGTGTAGGTTTAAGAAATTAGACGAATACGAAACTAGGACTTCAATTTCTATCTAAACCACATTTAATGATAGAATTGTACAAATTCTTCACTGAACCAAATTAAATCTTACAGCTTCTTGATTTATGATGTTCTTACCATTGCAAAGAGGAAGGATATTAGATACAATAACAGGTTAGTGGATGTTGGTGGAGATGGGTGGTGGTGAAAGGTGGAGATGGGTGGTGGGTGTGTTAGAGTGGAGAAGATGAAATGAGTGGGGTAGGGAAACACCGCCCCCTAGGGCCCGGCATCAGCATGACCATCACCATTTTGCCGGGCTTGGCAGACCTTTCTTCCAAAAAAGTTGACTATTCAACGGCCATTTTACCGTTAAAAAAAATTTCTTATTATTATAAATACACAACCCTTCCATTCACATTTTTTTATACAACCTTTCGATTCACATTTTTTTATACAATCTCTCAATATTTATAAAATTTCCAAACCATCAAACAACTATGTCAATATCATCTTCTTCGTCTTCGTCTTCTTCGGGTTCATCATCTACAAACGAAGCCGTAAATTTTGTTATAAATGTCGTGGAACAAGCGGCGCAGATTGTTGCCGAGGAGGAAGGAGATGAAGTCGACTCGGTACCTCGAACTAGGCAAGCGGCTATAAACAGAGACCAAGAAGGTTCGTTTTATATATTTTTTTTTAGATTATTTATGTATATTATATTTTTTTAAGATTGTAGTTGTTTATTATATTTAATTTTTTTAAGATTGTAGATGTTTATTGTGTTTATATTTTTTTAAATATGTGTAGGTGCCCATGATAGATTGGTAGCCGATTATTTTGCCGACGAACCATTGTACTCGGCAGCCTTATTTAAGCGTAGGTTTCGAATGAGTAGGAGATTGGTCTTACGTATAGCCGATGACGTGTCGAATTTCCACCCATTTTTTACCTTACGATACGATGCTAGAAAGAAAAGGGGGTTCACCACCCTACAAAAATGCACAGCGGCACTTCGGCAACTAGTGTACGGGACTACAGCGGATGCATGGCACGAGTATTTAAAGATGTCGGAAAAAACTACACGAGAATGTCTGTACAGGTTTAGCAAGTGTGTGGTGAAGCTTTACAGCAAGAGATATTTGCAAAAACCAAACTCCAGTGAGGTCCAACAATTTTATAAGTTCCACCACCAAAGACATGGTTTTCCATGCATACTCGGAAGCATTGATTACATGCATTGGCCTTGGAGAAACTGCCTAAATGCATGGCGCGGAATGTTCACACGAGGGGATCAAGGACATCCATCAATAATCTTGGAGGCTGTGTGTTCACAAGATCTATGGGTTTGGCATGCTTTCTTTGGCATTCCTGGATCGAACAATGACATTAATGTCATTAACCAATCAGAGGTTTTTGACGATGTTATAAAAGGAACCTGTCCGGATACCAGGTTTATAGTATCAGGGGTGGAATACAGGCGCGATATTATCTTGCTGATGGGATCTACTTACACTACTCTACAATCGTTAAAACTATTCCACACCCGTACGACAAAAAAAAAAAAATTTTTTTGCCAAGTTTCAAGAGGCGACAAGAAAGGACATTGAATGGTTATTTGGGGTTTTACAAGCAAGATAGCACATCATTGAAAACCCAGCACATATGTTCAACCCAAAAAAGTTGCGCTACTGTATGTATGCTTGTATCTTGTTGCATAACATGATACTCGAAGACGAAGGCTCGACCATCTGTGAGTATGACGAGAATGCCCCAGCGGAGAATACTATGCCTGTTGACCCACATCAACAAGATTTAAACGAGTTCTCATTACATAACGAGTTCACGCTAGGGGTGTTCAGAATTCGATTCGGATTCGAAAATTTTGAAATTCGACTTAATTCGATTCGATTACCAAGAATTCGATTCGATTATTAAGAATTGGAATTCGATTCAATTCGAATTCGAATCCAGTAATACGAATCGAATACGAATTTATGATTTTAAATTCGATTCGAAATTCGAATAAAAATTGTACATGTATATTTTTTTAAATATATATACACACATACACATTATTATATACACAAATATACACATTGAGAAAAAAAAAGAACTTCTAAATTTCAGTCAAAATCTAAGAATCCATAGTTTCTACAACTTTTACCATAACCATATTTACCTGATACATCATAAAACTTTAACAAACTATAGTCTCTACTATTTTTACTACTCTCGTTTTTGACATATTGTTGTTTATCAATTTTGTAGATTTGTATTTTATATGTTAAAAATAATGAGTTTATATTAGTTTTAAAACTAAAATTAAAACAATTTATTATTTATTGTAATTTTGAACTAAATCGAATTTATTCGAATTCGATTCGAATTCGAGATTCTTATTCGAATCGAATACGAATCGAATAAATTGAATTTTAAGCGAATACGAATCAAATACGAATTCAGGTAAAAATATTAAAAATTCGAAAAATTCGATTCGAATAATTCGAAAATTCGTTATTCGTTATTCGATTCGTTGAACACCCCTAGTTTACGCATCAAAATTTTCAAGCGGACTTGGTTGAATATATTTGGAACAACGGACAAGAGTAGATTATTTGTAATTTTTTATGTCGAATAGTTTAATATAATTTTAGTTGTGTTTTTTAGTAATGTTTTTTAATGTAATATTAACCTTTTAATATTAATATTAGAATATTAATTAATTTAAAAAAAAAGAATATGGTGATGATGCTCCCCCTCCACATTCAATAGCCTTAGTGCTTAGAATTTAAAAATATGTCCTTAAGATAGTCCAGAGTGGTGGGATGGGGGGGGGGGGGGGGGGGGAGCTTCTTCAAGCCCTCTACACCATCCCCCATGGCATGGATCGATGTGGAGCAAGGTGATTGGCCTCTTTTTTCTTTTTTTTTTTTTCTTAACTTTAACACACAAACAACTTTAAATAATATTATTCTCTTCAACCTATTTCCTCCCCTTCTACTCCATACAATTTTCACCTTTCAAACATGGGTCCTATAAGTGTCACACGACGCTTTATGCCCCTCTTTCTCCCTCCACTCTTATGGTCTAAGAATAAATTCTAAAAGCTAGCGCTATAAGTGATAACCCTATATACCTTGGACCACTTTGGAAAGGAACGTTTGTGGACTTCACACTTCTATATCCACTAGCGAAAAAGATAATTAAGAAAAGAAATCTGCTGTTGTAACTTCTTGGCCCCCAACGCACCTTGACAGGTATAAACATGAGTGTTTAAATTTTAAACCAGATAAAGAGGGTGTTTGGGATTGTTTATTACTTGTGACTTTTCTTTCTTTTATGAACGGCAAACAACTTTTTCATTCATCACTCATATGTACATTAATTTACACTAACAAGCTAGACGATAATGTAAATCAAGATACAACACCACACAAAGTACAAGGGAGAAGAAACTTATATCATCTATCACAAAACGTAAACATGGAATGTTTGTTAAAAATCAAACCGAACCCGCTTGTCCCAGTCTAGATGACTCCATTTCATTCGATGCTTCACCCACATAAATGTCATAGCTTGTACGTCACCAAAGATCTTTTCAATGGAAAGACATCTACCGTTGAAAATAAGTTCGTTTCGAGCCTTCCAACTTGTGACTTTTCTACATGAAGTTTTTAAAGGGAAAATTACCAAAATGAACATTGACTAAAATAAAAATAAAAATTTAACAAGTGTAAATTTAGTGAAGTCGCGCAAAAAAATAGCGTTCAAGCGATGTCATGTGTCTTAAACGTCTAAGGTTAACAATATGAGGGTAGTTCGGTCATTTTACATGACTTAACTAAGAAATTTAACCATATGAGCTTGTAAGACAAAACGGAATGGGGGGGGGGGGGGGGGGGCTTGGGCGGGAGAACCTCTACCGGCGTGGGAGGGGGGTGTTGATGGCCACATGGCCTTTTTTGATTGATCCTCCACATTTGACCGTTGAATATTATAAAAATAAAATAAAATTATAACCGTTGTATGTGTAACGGTTAAAAAAATTAATATATAAACCCACTTTATATAAAAAAACACACCCACTTCACATACCTACAACCTCACATATTCACCCCATTTTTATACATTTCTTCATCTATTTTTATACATCTCTTCATATATATATTTTTTTAATGAACCCATACAACCGAGGCTTTGACTCGAACAACCCATACAACTACATCCGGAACCCGAATACACCACAGGTTCGCCCCACACCAAACTGTCCACCCCAATTTCAGACACTGTGTCCCGAATACGCCGCTTTCGCGAGTTACATTAGTGGGCAAATGTATCCCAATTTTCCATTTAACGATTCATCCATTCCTTCACACCCGCAAACCCCTTTAACGCTACCCGAAAGCGTACCCGAAACTCAACCACAAAATATTGTGGGATCATCGTCGGGTAAACAACCAAATGTATGAAGAAACCACAAGAAGAAGATGGCGGAGGAGGAGAAAGCGTTGGCCGTCGCCAACCGCCAAGCGATTAACTGGACAACCACCGAAGAGGTTGCCTTAACGCAAGCTTGGATAAGTGAGTCGGAATCCTCAACTCATGGTATTTCTAATACTCTTTTAAACATAATATATCTTGTTAAAAATATATATTTTTACGTATGACTAACGGCTATTTTTTTGTAGGAAATAATCGCCACAAAATAAACTATTGGATCGAGATAAACAGTTCGTTCCATAAGTTGATGGATCGACAGTTCTATCGAGCAAACGATAGTCTCTCGTCAAAGTGGACCGAGATAATCAAGGCGATGAATGCGTTCAAGGCGCATTATTATTACGCTAGAAACAATCCAATGAGCGGTGAAACAGACGGCGACTACCTCACCAACGCACTAAAAGCTTATCGCGATGAGAAGGGTATGGACTTCAAGTTTTTGCATTGTTGGGAAGTCACGAAAAACCATTCAAAATGGGCGAATGTCCCTTCTGCAACTAATTCGCCAAAAAAGACGAAAACAAATTTATCTCATAACCGTTCGATTGGTCGTGAAAACTTGGAGGAAATTAACTTGGATGATGGCGAGTTCGACGAGGAATTGAGTCGCCCAACCGGTCGAGATAAATAAAAAAAGAGGGCACAAAAATCCCCTGCTTCGGGTTCGGGTTCTGGATCGGGCAAAGGTGCTTACAGCGGTGACTTGGCTGATCTAAATGTCAACATCGCTCAATTCAATACAATTCAACAAGAAAGGCTCAAGGAGAAAAGAATCATTCGCAAAGCCTTTGAAAGAAAATTGAGTATGAAAGAATAGCGCGAAAAGTGTAAAGATATGAAATTTCTCGCCATGCCCGTCGATCACCTAAGCGGTCAAAAGTTTGAGATGACCTTAAAAATGAAGCACGAGATCATGGAAAAATATAACATATTTTTTTTAGGTGTATTTTTTATGTTTTTTTATTTTCTAGGTTTTTTATTTAATTTTATTATTAATTATTATGATTTTTAATTAGTTTATTTGAAAAAAGGTGTAAATTGAAGGTATATGTGAAATTCTTGCAAACCACATATATCATCAGTGAACTTTTCTCTTGTTTTTATGAGTGATTTCTAATCTATATCTATACATATAATAAACCAAAGTCATTTTAATGACATGGCATTTAAGGAGACATTCTCTTCCTTGAGTGTGCCATGTGTCATCCCATGTGGCATTAAGATATTTTAGGGAAAAAAAAGAATTTAAAAACAAAATTGGATTTTTCACCCTCATGTTTCCTCCCATAATTTTTAAACGTTAATATCTTTAATATACGATATTTTTTAAAGAAAAACAATACACCAAATTAATGAGCATTTTATTATCTTTCCAACGAGTACCATAGTGCTATATAAAAAACGGAGAAATTTTTTTGTGGGGTTTTGTTCATACAGGAAAAAAAAAACACAAAGTGTTCAGGTAGATCATTAATCATGTATAGGCAATTCACTAATTATGTTCAATTCAGTAAATATGATTTTTTTTTTCAACCAGAGCCGAATAGGTTAATAGAGTTATATGTTGTTTTAAGTTAGGTATCAATATTAGTATGTTAGAGTTGTACATTTGTTTAGTCTTTAGGATGGGTGTTAATATTAGAGTTACATTAAAGTTCTACATTCTTTTAGATTAGGTGTTAGCATTGGAGTTGTACATTGTTTTAGGTTAGATATTAATATTAGAGTTATACATCAGTCTATTTCATATATAAAATTAATGTATCATATTAAATTTCTCAACCCGGGACGCTCCCGGGGTATAATCTATATACATATAATAAACCAAAGCCATTTTAATGACATGGCACTCAAAGAGGCATTCTCTTCCTTGAGTGTGCCATGTGTCATCCCATGTGGCATTGAGATATTTTAGGAAAAAAATAATTTAAAAACAAAATTGGATTTTTCACCCTCATGTTTTCTCCCATAATTTTTAAACGTTAATATTTTTAATATACGAGATTTTTTAAAGAAAAAAATTACACCAAATTAACGAGCGTTTTATTATCTTTCCAACGAGTACCATAGTGCTATATAAAAAACGGAAAAAAAAATTTGTGGGGTTTTATTCATACAGGAAAAAAAACACAAAGTGTTCAGGTAAATCATTAATCATGTATAGACAAGTCACTAATTATGTTTAAATCAGTAAATATGAATTTTTTTTAAACCAGAGCCGAATAGGTTAATAGAGTTTTACGTTGTTTTAAGTTAGGTATCAATATTAGTATGTTAGAGTTGTACATTTGTTTAGTCTTTAGGATAGGTGTTAATATTAGAGTTACATTAAAGTTCTACATTCTTTTAGGTTAGGTGTTAGCATTGGAGTTGTACATTGTTAATTTGTTTTATGTTAGATATTAATATTAATATTAAAGTTATACATAAGTCTATTTCATATGTAAAATTGATGTATCATATTAAATTTCTCAACCCGAGACGCTCCCGGGGTATAATCTAGTAATATATATAAAAGAATTGATAGTCGGTGACGTGGCATTCAATGGTGGCCTCAACCCCCCTTTGAATGTGTCACGTGGCATAATAAGGTGAAGACTTTATTATTTTTGAATTATTTCGTTTTTATCTATTAATAAAAAGAAAAAAGATGTCATGTGGCATTGAGATATTTTAGGGAAAAAAAAGAATTTAAAAACGAAATTGAATTTTTTTCTCTCATGTTTCTTCCTATAATTTTTAAACGTTAATATCTTTTATATACGAGATTTTTTAAAGAAAAAAAGTTACATAAAATTAATGAGCTTTTTATTATTTTTCCAACGAGTACCATAGTGTTATATAAAAAACGGAGAAAAAAACGATTATTTTTTGTGGGGTTTTGTTTATACAGGAAAAAAAACATAAAGTGTTCATGTTATTCATTAATCACGTATAGGCAAGTCATTAATTATGTTCAAACCAGTAAATATGAATTCTATTACAACAGGTGTAAGCATTGGAGTTGTACATTGTTTTAGGTTAAGTTTTAATATTAGAGTTATACATTTTAAGGTTAGGCGTTAACATTGAGGATACATTGTTAAAATTGATATTTCATATTAGATTTCTCAACCCCGGGACACTCCCGGGATATAAATCTAGTCTAGTATATATATATTGCAAAGGGATTAATCATACATGTCATACTCTTATGCAATCTCTCATTTAAGAGATGCCACATAGGATGTGATATGGCAAGTGTAAACCAATTAAAAAAAAATATGATTTAACTTAATCTATTATAATCTTTAACCTAATCTATTAAATACCTAATCTACTAAATTTAAATATTAAAACTTTATTATTTTTACTCTCATGTTTCCTCTCATAACTTTTAAACGTTAATATCTTTTATATACGAGATTCTTTAAAGAAAAAAATTACACCAAATTAATGAGCGTTTAATTATCTTTCCAACGAGTACCAAAGTGTTATATAAAAAACGGAGAAAAAAATGACTATTTTTTTGTAACCCAACAGACATTGTGTCGGGTTTGGGATTAGTTTCAAAAAAATTGTGGGTTTGGGTCGGGTCTGGGATTAGGTGATACCCGACCCGATTACCCAAAACAACATACCCAAATACCCGAACTATATACCCGATCATATACCCATGAATTTTTTAACGCATCACATAACCCTTAGACTAATGCGTTCGATATTTCAATAATTAACTTTTTTTTTTCTTATTTCATGTTAGTTCTTTTTAGAATGATCGATTACAAACTTCCGAATTCATTTGTAATGTCACTAGATTTATACCCCGGCGTAGAGATTCGTTTTTTTATATTTGAATATGATAACTTATGGCAGAGATTTGTTTATAATAATAATAATAATAATAATAATAATATATTTTGTTATGTCATATTAGATATTTCAACCCGAAACGCTTCCGGGATAAAAACTAGTATTTAAATATTTAATATGGTTGCATAGTAAGAATGGTAAAAATACAATATAGTAAATAATAATAATAAAAAAGGTGGTAATAAAAATCTACGTAATACCTAGTTGAAAAAAATATTTCTTTTAAGAATTAACTTAAAAAAATTTATATTCTCGTTATAAAGTGAGCAACTCCACGACCTTGGACACTAGACATGTAACCCAACATTTATTTTAGAAGCATTGTTTCTCACAAACATTTTTTTATTATTTCGTATAAGCATAAGAATATGAATTGAATGATGCAATGAACAAAAACAGATGTAGATATACTAAGAGGGTGTTTGGGATTGAGTTTGGAGATGCAAAAGTGCTTATTGACGTATGACTTTTTGAAAAAGAGTTTTAAAAAAAGTGTTTAGATTAGCTTTTGGGATGAGAAACGTCAAAAAGTCAATAAATTGCTTTTTTTTAAGTGTTTCGCTTAACTTATTGTGAATATTGGTTGTATGGGTGATATATTTGTAATTTTTTTTCTAAAAGTCAAAAGCCAAAAGCTAAAAGCCAGAATTTCTAACTTTTCAAAAACAACTTTTCCACCCTTAAAAGCCAAAAGCCAAAAGTCAAAACAGAACGTGCTTTTGGGTTACACAAACAGCTTATTGACTTATTGGTTTTTTGGAAAAGCCAATAAGTCAATAAGTTGTTTTGAAACACAATCCCAAGCACCCTCTAAACATATTTGGATCTAAACAGTTAATTAATAGAAACTATTTTTTTTTTTCAAATTTAAACGGAAATTCAATATGAGTAGACATAATTACTATTAGTCAGGTGCCCGCGCGTTGCAGCGATAAACAACATTTAGTTAACATGTGCATTGTGTGTCATATTTTAAACAATTATACTGTAAAACTTAAATTTAAGAAATCAATAAGAAATGTATTATAATAGTATAGATGATTTCGGTTCATTTTTGTTTGTTTCGTTTCGGTTATTACTTTACCATAATATATCATTTTTATATTAAAAAAAAACATAGCAAATCTATACTAAATTAAAGAGAAAAAAATGTTCGTTTATACGGTGTAATAATATTAAGAAAAATATTAACGTATAAAAAAATTATGGACGTTTAAAAATCGTGGGGTAGTTGGTTAAAATAAGGGTGAAAAGTGTAATTGTTATTTAAATAAAAAAAGTTGAGCATAGTTGAGGGGGAAAATGTGTAAGTATAGTATAAAATACATATTTGCCCTAAAAATAGTTAAAATATGCATTGTGTATTGTATTCTAAAGAATTATGCTTGTAAAATTTAAATTTTATTGGTCTTGTCGAAATTGATTTTTCTTTATTATTATTATTATATTTTGTTTCATTCGATAACGAGGGCACTTGCCTATCTTTCTAATTCTAATGGGTGGTTTGTGATGATTCTTTGACCATTTATTTTGTAACATAAATCCGTCATTGTTCTATAACGACTTTGATCGGTCTATAACTTATAATAAAAGAATTGAATATTGATGAGGTGACATTCAATAGAGGCTGTCACGTGGCACGTTGAGGTGAGAGTGTTTTAATTTATTTTTTATTTTGTTTTCATTCATTCTCCTACAATTATCTGACCCTAATCTCTTTAAGAATTTAAAAACAAATTTAGATTTTTCTCTCTAATGTTTCCTCCCATCATGTTTAAACGTAAATATCTTTTATATACGAGATTTTTAAAAAAAAAATTACACCAAATTAACGAGCGTTTTATTATCTTTCCAACAAATACCATAGTGCCATATAAAAAACGGAGAAAAAAACGACTATTTTTTATGGGGTTTTGTTCATACAGGAAAAAAAACACAAAGTGTTCAGGTTATTAATTAATCATGTTTTTTCTTTTAAACCAGGTTCTTATCTATCTATATAATAAATGAAAACACTAGGGTTGAATCCTAGCTTTTGAGAGGGTCTCTTAGGATCCAAATGGTAAATGGAGCTCCATGAAATGTAGTATATAAATTTCTTTTTTTTTTTGTTTTCTCACAATCCATTTGTATCTTAAAACATTCTTCCTCCTTCCTAGCTTAATACATTGTTCATCCTTCATATCCTAATTCCTTTCTCATTTCTCATTCCTTTCTCATTGTTCTTTTTGCAAGGTATGTTGTCCATCTAATCTTATATTTATCATATTACATCAATCTTCTATGAAATACAATCGGTTTTTTGGTAATGATCAAAACGTTTTACGATTAACATAAGTGTCGAAATTGTTTTATTATCATATTACATCAACACGTTTTTTTAATAACATTAGTATCTAAACTATATTAGGCTTAAGTTTCTGATTTGGATGAGATGCATACATAGCTGTTTACGATCATATTACATCAAACAGAAATACAATCGGTTTATATATTCATTTTTCTACAAAGAAAAATCACCATCGTATTACATCAATATTCTACCAAATAAAATCGGTTTTTTTGTAATGATCAAAACGTTTTTTTATTAACATAAGTATATAAACTGTTTACGATCAAGTTTCTGAATTGGATGAAATGGATACACAACTGTTTACGATCAGGTTTAATCATTGTATAATTGTCCAAATAATTGATGTAATGTGATTGTGGTTTTAATAACAGGATTCAAATGAAATCAGTTTCGAGTTTTCGTGAAAATGAAAAAAAAAAAAAAAAAACTTTCTTGAGTTTATGGTTACATTAACAATTATTTGTTTTGCATTTGAAAAACAGGATTTCATTAGGACAAAGAACTTGATTATGGCTTATCACAAGGGTGACAAATTCTTCAAGGTTATTCATGACCCTTTCGCACGAGTTTTGGTATGAGTCTTTCTAATTTTTTTTAAATAAAAAAAGTTATTCCTTATTATAATGTTGTTTTTTACGTGTTCGTCCAGACATTGCCGAAATCCATGAACAGGTTTTTGTTATCTAAAAACTTACGCAACAACAACATTAAAGTTTCCACATACCATGCTCAATCTTGGTTTGTTCTGTTAGAATTTATAGATGATGATTTCTGTTTTATAAATGGATGGTCAAAAGTTGTACATGATTTTGTATTCTTGATTGTTTTGTTAAGGTTTACTGTCATTGGATGGGATGAATTGCGTGAATCAGAAGATATTTCTATTGGTGACTATTGCGTGTTCAAATGGTGTTCCGACCAACGTAGGCTGTTTGTTACCAAGATTGACACACAAGAAGTTATTGATTTGTCACAAATGAATTAATGCGTGTTCAATGGATTCAGCCTTCATTCCATTAAACACATTTTCAATACATTCGTCAATTTAATTTGACTTTCATTGAGTTGTTAAAACTTTTCGCCATTTGATATTAATTATATAATTGACTAAAATTTAATGATGTTAAATATGTGTATTGACTTTGACTGCCTTATATATGTTTATTCTTCGTTATAAAACTGTAAACATATTTATATGCAGTCAAAGTCAATATAAAGGAATAAATGTAAATCAGTTGTGGCCAGATGCGATTATTTAGGAATTGAAATTTCGCCATTTGAATATGTAAACACATAATGTATAAAGAAAGTCAATATGTTTATTGACCTTGACTTTGAATACGAATTGACTGTCAATTCATAATCAAGGAATTGACTTTGAATACGAATTGTAGATAATCAAGGAAAGTCATGTATCAATATTATTAGGGCAGTCAAAGTCAATACATAATATACGAATTTCCTTATATAACATTTATCTTATAAATATGTAAACACAATATGTTATTGAAATTGGACCCGTAAATTACTATTTGTTTACATGTTAAGGCGAAATTGATACATGTTAAGGCGAAATTTATGGTATCCTTCTACAGTAACATATTGACTTTGAATACGAATTTACGGATCCAATTTCATACATGTTAAGGCGAAATTGATGGTCTCCTTCTACTCCATTGTTGAATGTATTGCAAATATATTTCATAACTTTAAATCTCAATAATAACAATATGCTAATTCTAATGCTAATTAGACTCCACTATTTCATCCATTTATATGCAGTCAAAGTCAATATAAAGGAATAAATGTAAATCAATGGTGGCCAGATGCGATTATTTAGGAATTGAAATTTCGCCATTTGATATTAACTTTGGAATTGAATTGGAATTGTAATTATATAATTGACTAAAATTTAATGATGTTAAATATGTGTATTGACTTTGACTGCCTTATATATGTTTATTTTCTTCGTTATAAAAATGTAAACACATTTATATGCAGTCAAAGTCAATATAAAGGAATAAATGTAAATCAGTGGTGGCCAGATGCGATTATTTAGGAATTGAAATTTCGCCATTTGATATTAACTTTGGAATAGAATTGGAATTGTAATTATATAATTGACTAAAATTTAATGATGTTAAATATGTGTATTGACTTTGACTGCCTTATATATGTTTATTCTTCATTATAAAAATGTAAACACATTTATATGCAGCAAATGTAATTAGACCATTAATTATGTATCGATTCAAAATGCATACTGTATTACGAAAGTCAATATGTTTATTGACTTTGACTTCCTTATATAACATTTATTCTTATAAATATGTAAACACATAATGTATAAGGAAAGTTAATATATTTATTGACATTGACTTTGAATACGAATTGAATGTCAATTCATAATCAAGGAATTGACTTTGAATACGAATTGTAGATAATCAAGGAAAGTCATGTATCAATATTATTAGTATTAGGCAGTCAAAGTCAATACATAATATACGAATTTCCTTATATAACATTTATCTTATAAATATGTAAACACAATATGTTATTGAAATTGGACCCGTAAATTACTATGTGTTTACATGTTAAGGCGAAATTGATACATGTTAAGGCGAAATTTATGGTCTCCTTCTACAATAACATATTGACTTTGAATACGAATTTACGGATCCAATTTCATACATGTTAAGGCGAAATTGATGGTCTCCTTCTACTCCATTGTTGAATGTATTGCAAATATATTTCATAACTTTAAATCTCAATAATAACAATATGCTAATTCTAATGCTAATTAGACTCCACTATTTCATCCATTTCTTATAGATTGATACCTATATAAACACGTTAAAAGCAATTCACATACGATTGTAATAAGACACGTTGATTGCACTTTGAGTAATCGCAAAGATATATTCTTAGGTTAATTTCTGTTTCTCATCTTTAAATACATAAACATTATTTTTTTATTATTTGTTATTAACCAATCGATTATGCTGATATTTTGCATACATTCTGGAGTGATCAATCCAGACATTTATGCTACAATACATTTGAAACTTATTAACTAACTATAATATAAGTTTCAATATTATTATGTTGTCTACAATTTGTGTTAGTGAAGTAATCTATTGGTTTTTACATTATTTTTTTCCAGTTACAAAAATCAATGGCTGCTGTAGATGCAAATGAGTTTACCATGGTTAACCAAATTCATGTCAACCGAAACGGCGTGGCGTTAAAGCTAAAGATTATTCGGGTTTGGCGTCAACCCGATCGTTGAAATCCTAATGATGTGTACTCAATTGAAATGATCCTATATGATGAAAATGTAAAACTCAACAACACGTTTTTTTTATAGCCTCTTATTTTTAAATTTCATAACTTTTTTTTAGCTATTGATGTTTTTAATTTTAATGTATACGAATTTTCTTATATTCGTACATTAAAATACCTCAATTACGTATATACATATTTATAGTGTTTTTTTATTTTTTTATAATTAACAAGGTGACAGGATTCAAACGAATGTATTTAAGCGGTTGTTTTTTAGATTTGAGAGGTTTTTGAATGAAAATGCTTCTCTTATTATAAGAAATCCAGGAGTTGGGGTCAATTCTTCTAAATACAAGTATGCTCCAAACCCAAACAAACTTTGCTTGAATATTAATACTCAAGTTTCCGAATATGATGGTTTCCAAGGTCCAGATTTTGGTTTCTCTTTTGTGCCCAATCAAAGAATTCTGGATAGGGAGGTTGATGAATATGTTACAATAGGTATATTTCGTCAGTATAGTCTTTTTTTCATCACAACCAAACCATAATAATATTGTTTGGTTTTACGTTTCATTAATGTTTATTTTATACTTGATTTTAGATGTTATAGGACATGTTAACAAGTTCTTCAGCAATGATGATAAAGATAAAAAGGTTGTCGCTGATAAGAAGAGGTTAACAATGGAAATCCAAGATATCGAGTATGTATTCTTTCTTTCTTTCTTTATTTATTTTTTTTGCATTTTATATACAAACTGCAAATTACGTAGGTTTATAAATTGTTTATTTATTTTTTACTAAAATAATTTGTACTTTTTGAAGGGGCTTGAGCATCTATTTAACCTTGTGGGATACATATGCCATGGAGATGTCTAAATATGTTGCAACTCATCAAACGGAGAAAGAATTTATAATAATACTGCAGTTTGGCCGTTTGAAGTTTTATAATGGTTGTATAATGTTAATAAATATTTATATTTATATTTATATTTATAGCTACATTATATTTTGCAATAAAAACTATGTTCTAACTTCTAAAGTTTCTTATTATTAAATATTTCAATTTTTTTCCCTAATATTTGTTTTATATAGGAAAACCGTATGTTTCTAACTCTTTTGGAGATCGCGTTAGTCGATTGTTCATCAATGGAGATATTGAAGATATAAACCTGTATAAAAAAGGGTTTGTACTATTATGTTTTTCAATACGAATTACAAAATCTTTATAAAAAGTATTAATAAATATGTAATGTGTAAATCAAATTATTTTTATCAGGTTGGGTAACAAAATCGCTGATAATCCTTCCTCTTCTCATCGACCATATGGAACTTCTATGTTTAGTTCTGATGAAGATGAATTTGTCCATAACAATCCTTTTAGTAACATTGGTGACATTTGTGAGATTCAAGATGTGAGTATAATGTTGATACTTAAACACGATGTTTATAATTAAATATAAAAAGTGTAATGTTATTAAACAAATAGTTTTATTTAATATTAATACCCATTGTATACCATAGACTATCTTATTTCGTTAACTATTTATAATATTCATACAGGAGCAGGCTCTGGTATTATTGGGTACTATTAAAGACCTGTTTACCGAAGTTGGCTGGTACTACATGGGATGCCCCAAATGCACCAGAAAATGTAGTATTGATTATATAATCAAACAGGTTGGTGAAGGAAGTTCAGATTTTGAGGAAGAAAAGGTTTACGAGTGTTTGAATGTTAGTTGTAGTGCCAAACAAGTTGAGCCTACTCCAAGGTCGGATATATTTGTAACATCAATTTTAATATACACAAATAAAGTTTGATTTCAAAGATTTAGTTATAATTTTTGTTCTATTTTTTAATTTTTTTTTCTAGGTTTAAAATTCAGGTTCGTGTACAAGACGTTAATGGTGCTGTATCTCTTACATTGTTTCATCGTGACGTTGCACAACTTATTAGTAAAAGTGCTTCTGAATTGCTTGATTTGAATACGGTGTTCCATTTTTTTAATTAAATTTTAAATACATTAAATTTATTTTTAATAATTCTTTAATTATAGTTGTGTAATATTTATGTATTTGGTTATTCCTTTTAAATAGGTTGGTGATACAGTTGAATATCCTGAAGAGATTAAGACTTTGTTAGACAGAGAGTTTGCTTTTAAGATCTTTGTGTCTGGCTTCAATTTAAACAACAAATTTGATGTTTATGGTGTAACTAAGATAAGTAATGATCCAACAATTATCTCGCAGCTTAAGAAAAAGTTGTACGTAGGACAGGTACATAATCGAATTCCATTTGCTATAACTTAGCAAATTTTATTTACGTAAGACTTTATTACATTACAATTTTTTTTCATGTTTTTTTTTACAGCCTGCTGAATCAGAATCACTTCACACGTCTCTCCTAGCAATGCCGTCTAATGTTATTTCTGTTTCCAAGGTACCATTTTCACAAACACTTAAATTCATATTAATACATTTTACTCATTTTTTCTTTCATACACAATCACTGATGAGTTTGCCACATATGTTTGTAACTATTTTTTCTTTAGGAATCAGACACAGGCGATAATGATACGCTAATTTCCATTGCTGATAACTTTGTTGATAAGAAAGTTTATGCTGAAGGAGAACAATGTTCTATCAGTTCTAAGTATCAAATGGTTAAGCGTAAACTGATTGACGCGATTTCTGATGATGAAAGCACACCAATTCCTTCAACTAAGATTGGAAGTGGTGGTAGTATGGAGTAACTTAAAATTACGTTGAGGCTTCCGTCGTCCTAAAGACAAAATGAAGAGAATTTATTTGCTATGCTTATGGTCTACCAGTTTTATTGCTTTATCTTTTGTTTTTTTAAATAAATTTGAACAATTTCTACTTTGTTATTTCCTATTTCTACCATGATATGGTTTACTATTTTTATTAAGTTTCATAACGATGATACTAATTTAAAAATGCGTTTGCTTGATTGATAAGTATGTTTTCATCCATTTGATATTATGTTTAGTATAGATAGATACAACTTGATTGGTTGATATAGTCATATACCCTAATAGTGAGTTTTAATTTTGTATGATTAGTATCTAATTATAACAAAAAATTGTAACATAAATGTTATCTATCATCTTAAATTGTTACCCCAAATATGTTGTTAATATATAAGCAAAGTTGGATCGGCCCACTAACTTACCAACACCAGGCCATATAAACCGTACATATTATATTATTTATTGGGCCAAATGCTTTTGTTAAACAAAGGCCCGAGTGAATCTTAGATTCTGATTCAGCCCAACATGAATTATAACAACATAATATTCATACCCTACATTGTACACGCGTTCAGATTTCCAGGCTCTTCAAAAAAGCTACTTTACCAAAAGGTAAGTAACCTTTCAATTCTCCCATTAGCAGTAGTAATCGTGTATCTTGAATTGTAATGTGAATTAGACGTATTGAGTAACAATCAGTGTTTGATCTGTAATGTTAAGTAGATAAACAATCAGTGTTTAATATAGATGAATATCATTAACAATTCTGGAGAAATAGTGGTTTGATAATTTATTATTAATCACGTTTGATTCTTTTGATCAATGTTATATCTCAAATAATTGTTCTTGAATGTATGTAAATAATTGTTTGTATTAATATGTTAATTTGGAAATATGTATAATATGGTAATTAATTATTGTTTAGTAGTCTACTAATCAGCTGATGAAATATATAAATATACATATCAAAACTGATTTATAGAATTTTTTTTCATTTGCCATTAACATATACCGCGTGTACTCCGGTGGGTACCAATTTATTGATTAATTGCTCGATAAATCATTCCGGTCATGTTATCAGTTTTTTTCAGTAGCATGTAAGTTTTTTGCTTAATGTTTGATGATTTGTAGACAATAATCCATATTCAATCATATGATGTTAGCTATGTTTTTTGTATTTTATTGTTTAGTCTTAGTCGATTTTCTACAAATTGCCATAATAGACATGCGTTTTTATTTAGATTTGTTTGTTTTCAATACATGTGTAGTTTTATAGATATTTATGCTTTTAACCTTATTTTTCACCTTCAAATGAATGCAACCTTTGCCATCCTGCCTCTTAAGTACCAAAAAATGGTAAAACCATGAGGAGTTTTCTTTATTTTTTATATCTATTTTTTGTAAACATACAATTTATTTGCCACTTTCTAATTGTTCAGGCTAATCAACAACCTGTTGAAGTGATTGAAGTTTCAAGTGACTCGTCCGACTTTAGCGATTGGGATAAAAGCGATTCAGATAGTGGGATGCACAATTTCGGTGTATTTAACTGGGAAGCTGCTCCTGATGGTGATTCCATTGTTACAAAAGTCACAAACAAATTTGTGAGCATTTGTTTAGTCATTACTAAATTTTATCTCTAAGTATTTTTTGTAACAATTGTGATCTTTTAATTTAATTATTACACGCAAATGTTTATGTATTTTTCCGCAGCGCTTTCCAGTCGCTTTTGCAAGGCAGCATCACTTCGAAAAGAAAGCCACCATTTCTGTCCAGTTTGAAAATGAACCGTTTATGATTAGGAGAGTGCTGGTTGAAGGAAGCGGGAGTAAGGCAAGGTATTCGTTGAACAAATGGAAGTCAAGAATGAAAAGGCTTGGGTTAAGGAATGGTCGTCGCTATAAGCTTACATTTTACAAGGGTATGTTGGTTTTCTCCATTCCTTAGATAAAGGCATTGGAGGTTCTATGTTTTGCTTTCGTCATTCGTTGTTGAAAATGACGATATCGTAGTAGAAATGAAATATAACATGACGTTTATGTAGGTTAAATGGTCCCAAATTTTGGTTGTTTATTATTGTGGGTACCCATTTTGTACTAGCAACTTACTTCTTAAGAAATGACCTTCATGTTTAGTTGTTAACTTTTATCCGAATAAGAAAGAATCGGTTTGTAGTATGTATGCCGTTTTAATTTTTCATCCAGTTATGTTTTCATATAAACAATCGATGCTGCTATAAGTTTTGACCTCTTTCAAATTTCTATACACTTATTAGAAACAATCCATGTAATATACTAATAAAACCGCGACGTGGATCTGCGTTTTGGTACACCGAGCATTCTGGTGTTAATTTCATTATTTACTTTACGCTTTTTTTTATTTTTCAATATTAAATTTCCTTATATTCGTACATTAAAATACATCAATTATTTAGATACATATTTATAGTGTTTTTTTTTTATAATTAACAGGGTGACATGATTCAAGCGAATGTATTTAAGCAGTTGTTTTTTAGATTTGAGAGATTTTTAATTGAAAATGCTTCTCTTATTATAAGAAATCCAGGAGTTGGGCTCAATTCTTCTAAATACAAGTATGCTCCAAACCCAAACAAACTGTGCTTGAATATGAATACTCAAGTTTTCGAAACATTGAAGCGGTTTGTGCAATGGGACAAGGTTACAAGTTGTTAAAATGAGAAAACGTGTCATTGAAGCGAAAATCATATCAGGAAGTAACATTGGAATGCGAACTTTTATTCCAAGAATTACTTTATCCCCCTCGGATAAAAAAATTCCTTTTAAATTTAACAGAAGGCAATTTCCACTTATTGTTTCTTTCGCAATGACAATAAACAAAAGTCAAGGACAATCCTTATCCAGAGTTGGGTTGTATTTGAAGGATCCAGTTTTTTCACACGGGCAGTTGTATGTTGCGCTATCAAGAGTCAGAAGTCGAGATGGACTGAAGATAGTTATAGTAGATGAAAATGGTGAATTGACGAACAAAACATCAAACGTTGTGTACAAAGAAATCTTTCAGGATTTATGAATAATGTGAGTAATTTTGATGCAATTTTTTACTTATCTTTATTGACGTTATGTATATACAACTTCAATAATAAAGTATTATTTTAAACTTTTTTTTTTGTGCTTTGAACAGTGCGTTGCCATTGGTCAATAAAACAAGTTATGTCCTAATTACAATTACATTAAAAATAAAAATATGATAAAAAGTAATTTACAAAAACACAATGTATTCATACCTTTTGTTCTTTTTTGTTAAATTTTATACTTTGGTTGAGTACTGATCATAATAGGTAATCGGTTTTCATTATTAACGTTACTTATAACTTACATAAAATATCCACTTTGACATGAAAACCATAGTTATATATTAGTTTTAATTTTAATATCCATTTCATATCAACACAACATTGAAACATGACGTTTATATAAGAAAAAAATATCAGGCTAACCGTTATTCTTAAGACTTTACGTTGTAGCCACTAAACTTGAATAATACAACTCTTAGTTTAATATATTTTTTTTATTTACTATGGTTTGCACCGTGGGTCCTCACGGGTCTCAAACCTAGTATACAATGTTGAAATATAGCTCAATCGTCATGCTATCATTGGAATTTTACTCTTCTAAAGATGTATATGTATACTTCATCAAGAGAAGTTAGGAGAAACAATCGCGCAACACTGCAACACATGGTGTCACCTTATAGCAAGGTTATTTTTTTTATTTATTTAATTACAAGAGTAATAATTATTACTATTAGTATTATTAGAATGGTTATATTGTTTAACCCTAAAACACTCCCAAGATAAAAGATAGTCCAATATAAATCAATAATTTAATAAAGATAGGAATATATTATTTTGTTTAGGTTTTTCTTGTCTATATTTCACTATGAGCTCTATTAAAAATCGAGTTTTATTTAGAACTGATTTTTATTCAAATAAAAGACTTTTAGAAACTCGTAGGTGAAAATATCTATAATCTATACTTATAATAAAGAATTAAATATTGATGAGGTGACATTTAATGGAGGCTTCAACCCTCCTTTGAATGTGCCACGTAGCACGTTGAGGTGAGAGTTTTTAATTTATTTTTTTTATTTTGTTTTCATTCAATTTCCTACACTTATTAAACCCTAATTTCTTTAAGAATTTAAAAACAAATTTAAATTTTTCTATCTAATTTCCTCCCATCATTTTTAAACGTTAATATCTTTTATATACGAGATTTTTTAAAGAAAAAAATTACACCAAATTAACGAGCGTTTTATTATCTTTCCAACGAGTACCATGATGCTATATAAAAAACGGAGAAAAAAACGACTATTTTTATGGGGTTTCGTTCATACAGGAAAAAAACACAAAGTGTTCAGGTTATTCATTAATCATGTTTTTTTTCTTTTAAACCAGGTTTTTATATACAATGTTGAAATTTAGCCCAATCGCCATGCTATCATTGGAATTTTACTCTTCTAAAGATGGATAGGCATACTTCATCAAGAGAAGCTAGGAGAAAGAATCGCGCAACACTGCAACACATGGTGTCACCTTATAGCACGGTTGTTTTTTTATTTATTTAATTACAAGAGTAATAATTATTACTATTAGTATTAACATTATTAGAATGGTTATATTTTTCAACTCCGGGACACTCCCGGGATAAAAACTAGTAGTATAATAAACGAAAAGTTTATTTTGCAACATAAATCCGTCATTGTTCTAACTTTAATCTATATATATATCTCTCTCTCTCGCTATCTATCTATATATAATATATATATATATATATAATAAACGAAGGGGTAAGCCGCATAATATTATGTTAGGCTTTTACATCTCTTAAATTCCTTCAAAAGTCTTATTCTCTCTTAGACCATGTGTAGTGGTGGATAAAATTTGAAGCCTTTAGTTGAACATTTTTTAACATGTGGCATGCGTGGCCATTAAGGGCTTGAAATAAAAAGGGGTGTAAGGCTGGTGGGTGTGGTTAAGCACCGACATCGATGTCGGGCCTCCACTTCAACCGCCACGTCAACCTCACCATCTTCTTCTCCGACGATGTCGGGCCTGGGGTGTAGAATGATGGATCTCCATCTTCTCCAACACGTCTCCGGCGACCACCATCTTCTCCAGCAACCTCACCACCTTCTTCTCCGGCGAGTTAATGGAACCAGGTTTTTTTTTTAAATAAATCTCAGCCCGTCATACCCGGCATATTCTAGACGCTCATGTCGTTGTTGGCATAAAGGGCGGTGTACGCCGGCCCGGTGTGACATTGCCGGCCCTATGCCGACTCCACACCCTTTAATCTAATGGAGCATGTGGAACATTTTTTGACATGTGGAAGGTGGGGCCACATGCCATTTATTATATTTTTAAATTTAAATAAACAAACTAATATTTCATGTAAATATTTCACTAAACTAAATATAAAAAAATTACATTAATTCAAGTAATTACCTAAAAAAATACTGAAATATTAAAAAAATATAATGATCATGCTAAAAAAAATACAATTTAAAGACGATATTTTGCCTGGATTTGTTGTGTGCGAAGGTTAAACAATATTAGGGCATCTCCTGTGAGTCCACGACCTCGACAGAAACTCGATGTCTTTCTCCATTTGACGCGCCTCTTGAATCTCGACGAACTTCTTGTTTTCGGCGGCTCTTTCTTGCATGGTCTTCAACCGCTTTGCTCCAAAGTCTCGTATATCTTGAAGACGTCGATTCGTCTCTTCAAAGTCGTCTTTCAACTCGGCAACCATCGAAGACGACTCCGCACGTCCACCCTTTCGCACGCTTCTTATACCCGACGGTCGACGCAACTCTTCTTTTTCTTCTTCAACCTCTTCATTTAAACCCACGGTCCAAGCATCCGAAGTGAGCGTATCTGGATCAATCGAAGAAGAGGTTTTCGACTGTTTGGCTTTGCGCCTACCCGCCATCATGCCTGATACGTTTGCCCATTTAGGGCTTGTGACATCCGGGAACCAAGCGCACACTTTTCTAGCTGGCTTTATTGTTTACTTGCTGAATTTCGGGACGAAATTCTTTTCAACTTGGGATGATGTGATACCCTGCAATTTCAGGTTCTCACTTTAACTAAACTCTAGTTACGTTCCTTGCATTATATATAACTAGGGTTAGCTAGATAGGACACACGTTACATAGTTGTATGTTAATAACTACATAAGGTGGTAATTCGAGGAATTACCAGACTGTATACATGATTAGTGAACCTCGGACGTTAGTGAATAATGAAGTTTAATAATTGTGAGTTAACTAATTTGGATTGATTGCGATTACGTGCTTCTGTGATACTCGGTGAAACTATGTGCAAATCATATGTGATTATGTGAACTTAAACCGAATACGTTAATAAGAATCGTTAAAGGTGGACCATTAGGATGATTGGGGTCTTAACACATGGGGTTACACTTATTGCGGTCCGAAATAGCGAAAACGTCGAAGGAAAACACGTCGGGTGACGAAACAGGCCACCCACGCGGGCCAAGGCCCTGTGAGCGGCCGCTCACAGGGAGCGAGCGCCCGCTCGCCGGTACCTGACGCCACCAAACCGACTTAAACAGCTATTTAAGCAACCCTAAGCCTCTTGTATCACCTAAACTCAAACCCTAATCGCCCCTACTGCCCTACCTACGAAATATTAACCCCAAACCACCTGTTATGGCGCAAGAACATCGATCGGGAAGCTTCAAGAGCGTTCGGTTGATTGTATCGAAGAGCTTGGGGTATAATCCTTAATCTTCTACGCTTTAATCTTATTTTTATGTTATAAAAATCATATAACAAGGTTTGTCCAGGTCTGAAAGCTTTTGATAATCATTAAAACTTGAGGTTTTTGAAGATTAAACGAATTAAACATGATGATAGGCGATTAGTAATATCATAGGTTACTTGTTGCGCAAGTTGTTGAAGTTTTGATCATTAAAGTTGTAATCTTTGCATGAATAATGATAGAATCTGATCAAAATAGGTATTAAGAATGTTTGGTAATGGTTATTAATGATTGTTGGTTGTTTGTATGCACACGGTAGTCGTTTAAAGAAAGATTTAGGCGTAACTAAAATCTGGACAGAATGATTAGATGAATTTGTAAGGGCTGTAACACGACTTTAACATGATGATTTTGGTATTTTCTTTGCATGGTTAAATCACACCTGGTCTTAACTTTTCATAATGGGTAAAATCAAGTGATTTGGATGTCGGTTGAGTCGTTTTTGAAATTTTCATTAAAAATAGGTCATATCAGAATTTCGGGTAACAAACTGAGTCGACTTTGAGTCATCACAACTCGAGTTTTATAAAGAGTTGGGTTATGAAATTTTTACAGAAGGTTAACATAGGAGTAATTTGAGTTTTTCAGGTGGATTCATCCCGTTTGGATGAATACACAATTTTTGGGAATTTTTCTACCAAACTGATCTGTTATGAAAGTTTTCTGAACATAGCTGTGTTGAACGAATTTTATTTATTTTTGTGTTTGGATTAAAGACAAAGAAAAAATAGGGGTTTTTAAGTGAATCCCAAAGAATATTCAGTAGAAATTTGGGAGGTTAACTCACTGATTTACTATTTTAAATAAATTAATTTTGATGACACACAATCTGTCCTAAAAACACAGATTGTGTATTATGTGCTTATGTGGTTAATTGAAGTCATAGGTGTTATGTAATTGATGTGTAACCGAACGGGCACTTGTATGAGACGCATATGGAATGTGAAAACTAATTATAACCAACATATTCACCAATGAGTTCGTAGGGTTTACTATTGCATGTAGAGTCACTAGGTGTCACCTACACACTTTTGAACGTTTAAACGCCTTGGACAAACGAGTTATATGGTGTAATGATATTACGCCTATACTTACTTAGTGACACTTATATTAGGGTGTCGGTAGCATACTTTACTTGCGGTTTGGATTTCTTTTGCTTACACACTAAGGTGAGTTTCACTACTCTTTTTCTCAAAAGCATGCGTCTCAGGTATGAGACAACTTACTTAACATTTTTCTAGTCCGGTTTGGGACTACTTACATATCCCTGGTCGGGATGTTATGGATCCTTGTGTGGGTCGTTTACTTTGATGGATCCTTGTGTGGGTCGTTTACTTTGCTAGTTCGCAAACTGTGTCCTTGATGAACTAAACCAACTCTATCATCTGTAAGTCCTCACGTACCGAATGAGTTGCCGGGATTGGCAAGCGGGTTATTAGTTGATAGCGCTATTAGGTCTTACAAACCTCACACCGGCTCGGGGAGCGCGGGCGTGAACTATAACTTAACGAACTTTATCATTGTGGATAGACAATGATGTCAGGCATGCGGCTCACATTTGTGGCTACACGTACATAGCAGTTCGGTATATTCGGTGTTAGTTATCATGAATGGGCTAGCTACCCTTGACATGCGACGAACTAGTGTTTACACGGTTCTTGGAACCAACTCAATTACTTGTTTACGTGGTTTTGGAAACCAGCGCAGTTACCTACTCATTTACTTTACTTAGTGAACTCACCAACATTGTTTGTTGACCCACGATTTACATGCTTTTGCAGGTAGTTAGCTTCCGGTGCCAGGATTAGAAAGCACTGCACACTTCACTGCATTCGGGGTCTTGGGCATACACCTAAATTACATATTATGTTTTTACATTTTCTTTCATATGGTTTTAATTTGGGCGCGTTGTTTTGCGCATGGTTTTTAAAAGGTTTTAATTTGGTTTACGCTTTCGCAGCTTAACTAAACTTGGTTTTTGAAAATGAACTAAATGGTTTGGGCATTTAGAGTTCGTTCATATGACTTATGGCTATGGGATCCTGGTATGTCATGCGCCTCGCGGTATAAACCCCGCAGTGGAAATTTGAGGGTGTGACAGGGCTTCCCTTTAGAAGCTCTCAACACCTCATGTACGGGAACATCCCACGGTCGGCGTTGTACTCCTCCAACGCTTTCGTCAAAATATCAACATCTCCACGACCGGTACCCTAGTTATCCTTCAAATGTTGAAAATATTCTTGAAACCCATGGCATTTTTTATTGATGTCGGTCCACTTTCCCAAAATCGAGTCCTTATCCCGATATTCTCCCCTACCCATCGCGTTGAAAAACGTCTCGCGAATCCTTATCCAAAAAAGAGGTGAATTTTGATAGTTCGCTACAAAAAATTATAATACATATATTTGTATACCTTTTTAAAAAAATTACATACTTACTTAAAAAATTTATAAAAAAACGGTTTTATTTTTTAAAAAAATAAACACGTGTGGTTTATTAAAAAAAGGTATAATTTAAAAAAAATAAACTTACGGTTTTTTTAAAGACTAGTTTTTTTTTTAAAGTTAAAAAAAAAAAGAAAGATACCAACTGCGGGATCCTCCGAAATGTCTGGCCACACTCGTGCGAGCGCGAACTCCTCGTCTTTGACCCATGGTTGATACGGCTTTCGTGTTTTGGTTTTGACCGGCTCTCCCTTTTTTATGCGACTGTTTTTTGGGTTGGGAGCCCTCGGATTGTTGCTCGGTTGCGTCTCCGACACTTGCTCGAGTTCTTATTGATACCCTGACATACCCCCAACGCTAATATTCCTATTAGTGTATCCCATGGGACCTTGGAAAAATTGTTGGGGCATGTTTAGTAATTGTTAAAACCCCATGTTGCTCATGTCCTAATCTTGAAAGGTAAACGCTTGTGTGGTATTCGGGCGATACGTGTTTAGGTTGCCCGGGCGAGATGAAACACCGAAAGGTGGGCGGAATGGTTGCATTTTTTTAAAGTTTGCTTTAAAAAAATGAGAGGGAGTTTAAAAGAGTTGAGGTGAAATGGTGAATAAAATGGTGAAGTTTATATATAGTGGAGGTGAATTAATTTTTTTTATTTTGTCCAACGGCTACTTTTTTTGAACGTTGGATTTTATTTTTTTTGTTTCAAACAGTCGACCAAACGTGGCAAAGCATGATTGGATGAATGATGTTTTAACCCACGCGGAATATTTTGCTTGAAACCCATTAGCGCCCCTTTAACACAAGGTGGGGGGGGGGTGTTCTAGTGTGAAATGGGCGCGAAATTCAGCCTTTAACGCCCCTTTCATCTACGACTACGTATGGTCTTTTGTGCATGTTACACACACTTTCCCCACAATTTTTAAACATTATTAACTTTTATATAATACATTTTTTTTAAATATACCAAATTAACAATCGTTTTATTATCTTTTTAGCGAGTGTTATAAAAAAAATTTAGTTGGTTTTTGTTCATGTAGTAAAAAAATACAGTGTGTTCAGGTAATATTAATAATGTCTAGGCAAGTCACTAATCATATTAAGATAGTATATATGCTTTTGAACCTAGGTTTCTATTTATGCAGTAAAAAACACAATTTGTTCTTCTGGTAATTCATTAATTATGTCTAGGTAAGTCACTAATCATTTTAAAAAAGTATATATACTTTTGAACCTACTATTACAAATAAGAACTCGCTAACTACATCTATACTATCTATACTATATTATAATGCATGAGGGAGTGGTAGTTTAAGATACTCAAAAGTTAAGAACTTATTTTTCATTAATAACCTTGAAATGAGGGTAAAATAGTCATTAATACATTATTTCCATTTTATTTCCGTATTTTAGTTACACTTTAATCCCATAAAATTACTCAACTTTTGTTTATTTAAATTAAAGTTAAACTTTTTTTTTCTTATTTTAAGCAAACTATCCGCCATAATTTTTAAATAGTCATATTTTTTTTCATACGTTAATACTTTATAAACAAAATTACATCATAATAATGAGCATTTTATTATCTTTAATTTGAATATAGTATTGCTATTTTTTTATTTTAAAAATCTTTATGTGCTATGTGATTAAGAATATCTAGGAGTGAGCAATAACTAAACTGTTCACCAAAGCAAAAAAAAAAAAAAAAACAGACAAGCTGAACCAAAATCTATTGAAAACTATAAACATCCGTTTTAACGTAAAATCGGTTATCGTTTTCTTTTTGTACCCTTAGTTAACCGAATTTAGTTAAACTAAAACAGACCCATTCATATATTCATAACAATGTGCCCGCACGATATGGTAGGGAACACAGACACTTCTAATGGTTCATGGTTGGGTTAGGTTCAGTTCGATTATAAGCCTCAACCGAAACAAAAATCGACATTATCTGTTTATCGATCTTATTAACCAACCAGTTAATTGGACCAGTCTATTTGGTTATATTGTCGTTTTTAGATCGTTTTAGTTTATTTTGGTTAATAACTAAAACCAAACTTTGGTTAGAATTTTGCTTAGAAGCACATGAAATGGAGGTATAAAAACATGTAATGGATGTATAAAAGATATAAATGTATAGATGGTTCAGTTTCGGTTTGTTAATTTTGATTAACTTAGGGTACAAAAAACCGATATTAGGGTAACTCGTTTTTTTGTTAATTTTCAGTTCGGTTTTGTATGTTTTTGTTTGATTTTGGTTGATGGTTCAATTATTGTTAGCCCCTAGATATTTTTAATCGCGTAAAAAATCAACTTTTAATTAAAATTATATAGCAAATTATACTCTAACATGGTTTGAAGCAGAGTAGATAAGTTTTTGAATTGTAGTGGCGGTATAAATATAGGGGGTTTTGAAATTTTAAAATTTAAAATTTGAATCATTTATTCTTACAACTTATTCCGCCTTTTCTCTGTATTTCCTTCAAAGCCATATTCTGTCTCGGGCTTCATGCAAGCTCTATGCCTCGCTATACAGTTCATGGATTCTGTTGAATAGTAATTTCTAGCTTATATGTCATTTTTGTCTTTGTAGTTTTTTTAGATCTCATTCCATTGAATACCGGTTTCAATACTTCATCACCAAGCTCACTTCTATCATGTTCCAATAGTATAATTACAATATCCTAAGTGTTAATTGCCAGCCACTTATCCGTTAGGACCCGCCGATGGTATGCGTGTTTTCGTCTCCGAAAATATACAACTCGCAGGCGAATAACACGTTCTTAAGTAAGTCTTTTCATTTATTTTTTGTGTTGATAAAATCTTTATGTTGTTGATTCTCCTATGTTTAATATTATAGTTGGTTGATAAATTTGAGATTTCCCATTATATGAATCTCTATAAACTTGTGAGATTACACTTACAAAAGTTGCATTTTTTTACAGTTTCGAATGTATTTATTCATCTTGATCGTCGGTTTTTTGTTCCAAACTCTTTGTTCAAATTTGAAGGCTTTTAAAAAGATCCAATTTTGTTGGATTAATATGCTGATGGAATTCATATAGGCTTAGAGCATAATGCAAGCTGGTCATGAAGTATATTGAAGCAATTGTTGAGACAACATTATCTAGATATAATTATAATAATACATATACACATTAATTGAATGGGGTGTTGGGAATTATCAGTTGAAATGCACGTTCAGTACATATATCTTGATTTCAATCATCAGTTCAAATGCACTTATGTTATTTATATATTTATTATTATTTTAAAAAAAAATGATAAATGGTCAATTTCTCAACAACTTAAAGATGAACTAAGTGAAAGTTTGTGCAAGAAAAACATAAATAAAAAGTGGTGGCAATTTCCCTCTCTTTCATACCTGCATCAATGATGTTGAGGTTCATTCAAACAAAGTCATTCAACGGATATTTCTAATCACATATGTGATACGATATCAATTTTAGTCAATTTCTGTTAAGGTTTAATTATTTTTCACCCCTAGATATTGATAATCACATAACATATGAATATTTTTAATTAAAAGAATTGTTATACTATACTCAAAGTAATAGATATAGTTCATAAACTTTTCGAATAACAAGTTACATTTAGATAGTGGGTAAACGTATAAAAAATTATAAACAATAAAATGCCCATTTTTTGTGATGTGGTTTTTTAAAGTATTAATGTATAGTCATTTACAATTCGTAGGGGTGGTTAGCAGTTGGCTTAAAATAATAAGAAAATGTGTAACTGTTATTTAAATAAATAAAAGTTAACTCTTAACTTTTGAGTATCTTAAAATGCCCCTATTAAATATATTATATATAATATAGATATCTAGGGGTGAGAAATAATTGAACATTTAACTGAAACTGAACCAAAAAACAACAGTATTGAACCGAAAGTAATCGAAAACTGAATTAAACAAAAACCAAATTAACTTAAAATGAGTTATTGCTTTTTGTACACTTAGTTCACCAAAATCAACCAAACCGAAACAAAAACATTTATAATTTTACTTATACATATATATTTAGCTTTTATATCTAGGCCTGTAAACGAACCGAACGGACACATAATCAAACACATTTTTGTGTTCATATTCGTTCATTAAGTAATTTGTCATGTTCGTGTTCGTTTATGTTCGTTGGTTTAAAACCTAAAAGAACAGTTCATGAACGAACATAAACGGACGTTCATAAACATAATAAATGTAAACGATTCTGTATTACTAAAAACCTAATTACTAATTGGTTACATATTTATACAAGTAGCTAAAGCCCAATTTATGTTTATGTACATATAACTACGTATTAATTAATAAACTTAAACAAACATAAACGGACGTTTACAAACATAAATAAACGACATAAACGAACTTCCCGTCGAACAAGTTCACGAACAGTTCATGAACATTCGATTTGTTTACAGGCCCATTTATACATCTATTTCAAGTATTTATATCTCCATTTAATGTACTTCCGGGCAAAAAAAAATTAACCAAAGTTTGGTTTTTGTAATTCACCAAAATTAACTAAACCAAACTAAAAACCGATAATCTAACAATAATAACCGAACCAAGGAACCGATTGTTTGATAAGATTGATTAATTAATGACTCTGATTTTAATTAGTTTCAGTTGAGGCTAATAATCAAACTGAACCAAACCATACACACCCTTAGAAGTGTTTGTGTTCCCCGCTGCATCGTGCGAGCACTTTGCTAGTATATGTTTACAGATGTAGTCAGTTTGGTAAAAATCTATTTTTTTTTATTTTGATTGGTGTTGATAGGAACATTGATTATAAAGGTTGCTAAATCGGTTAGATGTAGTCTATAATTCTTAAACACCAGGTAAATCTCTACTTGATAAGTGATAATTAATCATCCCACCATGCACGCCTCTTAAATCAATCATCATCATGACATATCATTTGATACCCATTGGGTTTTTTGTTTCAGGTTCACATCACAACTTTAGAATTAATGTCTTGAGAAAGTGACAAAGTTGTACAGAAACTTCACTTGAGCAAGATGTGTACACATAGAATTAGAAGTAGGTGTTTTAAGCTATTAAGGTGCTGTTTGTTTTTTCTGCAGGAAAAGGTCTGCAGTCTGCGGACCACGTCTGTAGACATCTGTAGGAGAAGAGGTGGACCAAAGGTCTGCAGTCTGTAAGAAGAAGACTGTTTGTTTGTTAATGTCTGCAGGCTGCTGAAATAAACTGAAATTTAAATAAACTGATTTTTTATAACAGTCTGGTGGTAGACAATGGTAGGGGTGGATCGTGGTGGTGGTGGTGGGTGGTGGTGGTGGTGGGTGGTGGTGGTGGACCGTGGTGGTGGATCGTGGTGGTGGTGGACGGTGGTAGGTGGTGGTGGACCGTGGTTGGTGGTGGTGGTGGTGGTGGTAGTGGACGGTGGATGGTGGTGGTGGTGGACGGTGGTGGTGGGTGGTGGTGGACGGTGGTAGGTGGTGGTGGACCGTGGTTGGTGGTGGTGGACGGTGGTGGTGTTGGTGGACGATGGTAGGTGGTGGTGGACCGTGGTTGGTGGTGGTGGTAGTGGGTGAGGAGAAGAGAAATGGAGAAGACCTTTGAAGACCTTAGAAGACTTTGGAACAAGTCTGCACCAATAAGATGTCAGGAAGACCTTTTTAAGTGAAACGTCTTCCAAAAAACAAACAATCTGCAGACCCTAAACGTCTGCGCGCGTCTGCATGGCGCAGACAAAAGAGGTCAGAAGTGCTTCTGAGCAAAAAACAAACAGCACCTAAGTGTTGATCCTTTACAAAAAAAATTCCTTAAAAGAACAATATATTCTTTTGACGGTACACATATTTTAGAGTTAATTGCCAAAATGGCCCCTCAGGTTTGGCCCAAAATGCTAGTTTGGTCACAAAATTAATTTTTCTGCCAAAAGCACCCCTCACAGATCAAAAATTGCCTAAATGACCCATATTTAACTGAGTTTTTAACTGAGTGTTGAAAGTCAGTTAAGTCTCAGGGGCAATTTTGTCATTTCATGTTCCAACAGCTCCTCCTGCCCCTCAATCATTAGTCCTCTCTCTCTCTTTAGTCTTCCCTTCTCTTCCCTTCCCTTCCCTTCATCTCAAAACCCTTATCTCCTCACACCATACCATGTCATCATCTGAAACCACCACCACTACTAACACCGCCGTCATACAAAACAAAAACCAACCTGTGACATCCGTCACTTTTTCATTATATTTTTATTTTTTATATAATAATAATAATAATAATAATAATAATAATAATAATAAAAAATTCAGATTATAATATAGATATATGTTAGTCTTTTTTATCAAACAACTAAACCATCCTTAACCAAACCAAACCCACACATAACCCAAACCATAAGCCCAAACCCACTTCAACCTTTGTGGATTTTCTGAAGCCCAACAGCCCCACAAACCGGCCCAGAACCAAGCCCAATCAAGATCAGGCCCAATCCTTTTCCCTTCACCCTTTTACAAAAAAAAAAGTATTGCTCCTGCCGGGACTCGAACCCGGGCAGGGAGCCGTCCCACACACAACACGCGCCTAAACCATCTGGGCTACACTTTCTTTTTGATTAAATCTCAACCCAAATTATATAAATGCCCTTCTTAAGCTGATTTGTCCCCTCCTTCTTGTCTGTGACGTGCAACAGCAGACAACCACAACCAATTCAGTCAAACCCATCGCTGACCACTTGATTGAAGCTGAATTCGTGGCCCTTAACCACCATTTAACGCATTCTATTGACCATTAACGCGTTTAATGCGTGAAGACCATTTTTTTAGCAATCAATTAGTGAGTCAAAGACATTATTAACATTCCATATCAACCCACATCAACACATTATAAATACTCGATTTTGATTCAATAGAACTCGCATCTGCACACTAAAGGGTGCGACTAAGAGAACCCATACATTCATTTTTATTTTCAAACACATTCTGATGCATAATCGAAGCTTTTACTCGCGTTTGACCTTTTGCGTTGACTGAGCAATTCGAATTCAATCGTGTTTGTAAGTTGTATTTTATCAGTGGGTATTGTTATTCATGATCAATCGATCAATAGCCCTAATATTACTGTGGCTATTGATCGTTAATTGATTCGATTAAGAAGTTAGGGCTCGTAAGGTTTGAATTGGGGAAGAACACTAACACAAAACTGTATATTTACTTTAAACTGATGCAAACTCAACACAACCACTGATCCTAATCAAGTGGTTGTGTCTGATGTTATTAAACCCAAGCACACGGGTTCGATTCCCAGCAGGATCAAGCATTAATTTTTTTTACATCATTTAAGCTTATATATTTCCTTTGTATTTTTAAAAATCATTTTTAAAATACTAAAACTTCCTTATAAATTCTAAAAAAATTACTATATGTTATTGTGATTGAAAAGTTTAACATACCATTTTTAGTTTTCCAAAAATCATTTATTTAATATATATAATAAATATTACAAGTTTATTCATGTATAATTGTAAAATTCAATAAAAATATCTAAACGATTTTATATAATTCCACAAAAATTATCCTAAACTTGTACAACAATATACATTTCAGAAATAATTTTTATTCCTGAAAAACCGTTTGTTTAATGTTTTTAATCAATTTTTGTTAGTTTTAATCATAAATAATTCATAATAAATTCATTTTTCAATATTTTTACACCAAAATTTTACATAAATTATTTCTATCCATTTAGAACAGAAATACAATTTTTTAATCTAAAATTTATTTGATTTTAATATTTTTAAATATTAAAGTTATATTTTGACAAATTGAAATAAATAGATTAAATATTCTATTTTCAAGGAAATAATTTTATAAAAATTATTTTCACACTTAAAACTTTATATGGTGACCATATTTGATTTAAAGTTTACTCAAAGACTTTTGTTTATTTATTTACCAAATTTCTCTTATTTATAAAACGTTTAATTTATTAACCAAATAAATACTTATCCCCAATTCGAAGCCCTAGAAAATACTTATAGACTAGATAGACCTAGACTTATTTGTTACATTATACATAGGGTAATACTTGGCAACGTTGGATTACACTATTCAATTTCACAAGACTTACCACCTTGCTAAGGTGAGTATTACTTATCCCTTTTTTCCGCTTTTACAACTTTTGGGGTGATTCATGCACAAGTATACAAAACTTTCGTATTCATTTACACATACATTTTATCCATTTACAATTCATATACGTGTCTTGTTTATCTTTGTGCTTATGCTTGAACATGAACGTAGCTTACATACAAAATCATACATTTAGACATAACTTATGTTATGGTGCTCTTTACATTCAGACGTAACTTATGTTACGGTGCTCATTTAGACGTAACTTATGTTACGGTGTTCATTTAGACATAACTTATGTTATGGTGCTCTTTTAGACTCACACGTGTTGAGGTGCTCATTATCAATTTCATTGTACAACTTTACATGTGATCTTTGTCTTGTTTGCTTACTTGCGTGTTTACATAATGCCTTGGTGATGCTAGACACATGAATTGTACTACTTTTCAAAACTCATACTATACGTACAAAACTAAGTAGTACTCACCAACATCATATGTTGACAAAATAATTTTCGTGCATGTTTCAGGATAAGCTGCTTGACGCTTCACATAGGACCTTGGACTTAGATTGAATCAATCAATTATCTTTATTCTTGTTGTCTTGTATTTAATTTTCACATGTTGTAAAACAATATTCAATAATCATATATTTACATTTTAGTACCATGAGCTTTTGAACAATCGTCACTACGTGGCACCTCGATGATTCCGCCATCGGTTGGGGTGTTACAGATTGGTATCAGAGCCATGGTTATAGGGAACTAGGTTATTAGATAAAATGGCCTAGACTATAACCGAACTTTCATGCATAATATTTCCTAAATTGCCTTACCCTCATTTCCCTCTACTTTCCTTCCTCTATCTTTCTCTTCTTCTCCATTTCTCCTCATCTTTCATCCTGGTGCATAGAGATGGTGTCCTACAAGGAGTGGAAAGCCTACATCACCATGGAACGGGAGCAGTACCTTTCATGAAGACACTCTTAGGCATAATGCCTACTCTTATTCTGCTCCTTCAAAGTTGTTGAACTTTAATGAGTGTGATAAGGACACGTGCAATCTGGAAGGGTGGATGCCTGTACACTGGGTTTTCTTGCATAGGCAAGCATAGCGCATAAATCCATGTACGGACCTGTTATGCTTACCTGGGGATTCCTGGAGTGAGTGTCCACTTATAGGCTAAAGCATGTCTTCTTTGATCACCATTGGGATTCAACTCCTTTGAAAAGTCAGCGTTCTTGTTGGGCTTTACAGCTAGACAAGGGCACTCCAAGCATCTTATGCAAGTTTTTCAATAATACTCTCTCGTGTCATATACAATATTATGTATATCATGATTTTCATATATTGCTTACAAGTTCATGCTTTCATAATCATCTGTACGGTTATACACTTACATTTTCTAATCTCATGATTATTCATTGACTACCTCATAGATGTCTGCTCGCCGCATGCTCCGTGATGCCCGCCGACGCCCTGTTCATGCTTCTGGACAACGTTCTGATCGTCGCCTCGCATCTTTAGTCGCTAAGGAAATTGCTGCAGTAATCCCAAACCTTGCCAGTGAGATAACCCAGAATAGTAACAGCGCCAACACAGGGAGTACGACTCAATTTCGGTGCACTTTCAAACACTTTAACTCCTGCAACCCTACAAGATTCACTGGTGAGGAGGGTGCTACTGGTCTCCTCCAATGGTTTGAAAGCATGGAGAGCACCTTTGTGAACAGTGAATGTCCTGATGAACTCCGCGTTCGCTACGCTACTAGTGTATGGCACCTTGAATATATATATATATTCAGGTTTTAATATTTTAGGGATTCTAGTCCTCATTGGTTGCATTCAGCTAAGATCATTAGTTTTCTTAGAGAGGTGGACGTTGCGTGAAGGTGAATTCATGTGCCCTTTTTACTGCTTTAAAACATTTTGGGCTAATATGCATGTCTTGAAAGTGTACGTGGATCCTTACTTGTTAGATCGGGATTTGCCTTGATTTATACTTGAATAGGTTTAAACAATAACTATATGTTTATATATATTTAGTGGGTATGACGGTTACTTGACATTATAACGTTATATGGTACGTCTGCTCTAATTTATAGTTGTGGTTTAAGTCTTATTTGATAAGCGAAATGCGCTTGATGTCTTAACCACGTAATTGAGTCCTTACTTTTTTTTTATCAGACTTGGTCTTGACTAATATTTTTGTTTGTATGGAATACATGAATTTCTATGTATTTATATATATAAATTGTGTTTGGCGACTGCCTGACCTTATAATCCGGGCTATGTCAGAGGTGGGACATGCCTGCCCTGAGCTCTGGTCTTGGTTTCGAGTTGGGATTATTACATAGTTCGTATTATATGTTCTCATATTAACTGAGTTATGACAGAGGCGGGATATGCCTGCTTTGATCTCTAGCTTCGGTTTGAGTAACATTTTGTGTTTATTTATCTACTTATTTATTTTTTTACCCGAGTTATGATAGAAGTAGGATATGCCTATTCTAATCTCTAGCTTTGGTTTGACCTAAGTGTACTAGATTGTATTCTGTGGTGATTAAGCGGTATGCGCTTATTATATATATTTGGTGAGTAAAGTCTTGGGGTTATACTATTTTGGTTAAACCACATTTTGACAATTTACTCAAAATCTATAAAACTTGAATTCATTTAGCTCGTCTGACTTTGCGTGCATATTAGTTTGATTTCAGGTTTGTTGAACAATAAAAGGGATGCTTGGCTTGCTGCAGGACTACTCAGAGGCGGTTGACATTTCGAGATAAAGAGTCTACTTTATCTATTTGAAAACTATTTTATTTTTTTAAACTCATTGTCTGAATTACAAATGTGTTTGACCCATCATGGGAAATTTCATGTTTGGATGACTTAGACAATTTTCTTTCCGCTGCGTGTTTTCTGATAATAAATAAGACCTTTTGAGTATTATCTTATGGTTTTAGTCTTTGAATGCCAACTGTTTGACCCGTCAGTTTTGAGGGTCTTACAGTGGTGAGAATCTTGCGTACAATACCCGATATCATGAACTTAGCATACTGGTTCCACACATGGTCACCCCGGTCTCTCGAGCAATCGAGAAATATATCGAGGGATTACCTGACCTGATACAAGACGTAGTCACTGGGAGCAAATCTACTACGGTGGAGGAAACCATCCAGCTTGCAGCCACTTTAACAGACAAACACGTAAGGAAAGGAAACTTAGTTAGGAAGGGCACCAAGACGTCTACTGAGAAAACCATCAATGCTGTTGAACAATCTAAGACTGTTTTAGCAAAGGCCGCCACTACTGCTTCGAACTCTAAGAAACAAACGGTCAGGATGACGTTAATCCCACTGGTTAAGCCATGGATGGGATCTTCCTATGACTCGAGAATCCAATGCTTGTGTTTTCATTTTCTTGATCCTATTATCATTTTGTACCCAATTTTGTCGCACTCATCAGCATATAACATCTAAAGATTTCCTTGCATACTATTGTGTACGAACACAGATTTGGGGATTTATCATATTGGTTACGTTTATTACAAGACTCTACCTTACATTTATTTGAAACATTTGGACTTGATACTTGATCCTACAGAGCTTTTCTAAGAAAACATCATTGCTTATTATATGAAACTTGATTTTTCCATTAATTTGACTATCCATTGAACATTTAATTATTCATGATACTCGTAAACTATTTCTATAGGCCACTAAGATAACACTTACACTTAATGGTTGTAGTACTTACAAACTTGCTTGTGTGTATTATCCACGTAACTAAGATAAACATTTCATCTAAAGGGCTCCTCGGACGAGTGGTAGCCCATACTTAAATACTGTTATGCTTACAAATCATTGCAAGCCAATGCAATTGACCTCATTATTACATGGCCTCATTTCATTGATAAACATCTCATTGTAACTCAACGTGCTTGTTGTATCATCTTCTTGTGAAACTTATTTGCTTTAATGTGTGTTAGATTAGGATCATAGAAGGACATAAAACCCTAATGTAAGGTAAATTGATGATTCCGGTCTGGAACGTAATCATGAATTTACAGGTACGTTAGGGTAGTGTGAAATTCTATTAGAGTTTTTGGTAGGCGTCCAGTACGTTTTCAAGGTATCAAAGGTGTGGTGGGTTAGCTGCGGTACACCCTGTATACAAACACTAATGATGCATTGAAAGTGAGACTGGAAGTCAGACCAGGAACAAACTCTAGTTACTTGGTAGTTCATTTGGTCTTTCTATAGTCAATCAACTCGTACATTTATTTTAGGATTCCTAAAACTTGCAATTTAAGTGATTTACTAGATTCTTATTCTCGTTATTATTCGAACCTAGTCCAAATCCTTAACTCACACCTATCAAACCTCATACCCAAATCAATCGAATTTTCCAAACCACAGTTATCTTAATTTTTTACCCAAGCATCCATAACCCTATGTTTCTAATAACTTCGGGACGAAGTTTCTAAAAGTAGGGGATGCTGTGACATCCGTCACTTTTTCATTATATTTTTATTTTTTATATAATAATAATAATAAAATTCAGATTATAATATAGATATATGTTAGTCTTTTTTATCAAACAACTAAACCATCCTTAACCAAACCAAACCCACACATAACCCAAACCCACTTCAACCTTTGTGGATTTTCTGAAGCCCAACAGCCCCACAAACCGGCCCAGAACCAAGCCCAATCAAGATCAGGCCCAATCCTTTTCCCTTCACCCTTTTACAAAAAAAAAAAAAGTATTGCTCCTGCCGGGACTCGAACCCGGGCAGGGAGCCGTCCCACACACAACACGCGCCTAAACCATCTGGGCTACACTTTCTTTTTGATTAAATCTGTAACGACCCTGCCTGACGTGGCCGGGTCGTCGGGTCGGGTTATCAGAGCTACACAGCGGAATCCAGGGTAATAACAGTCTTTAGTCTTCCAGGATCCACGTCATCATATCTGTTGGGTTACCTGAACACATGTCAAAAATAGTTTCTGTCAACATAAAGTTGGTGAGGTCGTGTATTTTATAAAGTGAATGGCCAGTTCGTTTATTTATAATTCTTTTATAACAATCTTTTATAAATATGCTTTACAATTCTAATTCTGGAGGGGAATTATATTCTATCATATCAATTCGATTATATGTCTATTATTCCGATTATATTCTATTGGTTGCCATTCCTATCTATGGTATCACTCTGCTTGTGAAAACTATAATGATTTCTACCCTCTACTCGGGTAAGACTGGTTCTTGTCCTCTAGTTGGACAAGAAAGGAAATGGCGATACCGTCCAGTACTGTCCTTGTCGTTTCTATTACCCCCTTTATATAACTTTTATTATTAATCATTCTTTTATGTAAAGCATTATTATGTTTTCTTATAAGTGACATGTATTCCCCCGAAAACACTTAATAAAACAGTAAAAGTGGGGAGTTCACGATACTCACCGGTTTGCGTTATATCTCTAGCTAATCTTCTTATTACAATTCTATTTCATATATATATTGGTACGTGTTACGCGTGGGACTTGTTAGATTGTAATATTTTGGATATATAACATATATATATATAATTTATATATATTGAATTCAGTATATATTAGATAGTCCTAAGCTCGGGGTTTGGGCATCTAGGCAAAAAGAAATAAAGCTGGCCTTTACAGCTTGGCACGCGAACCTAAAGAACTCTAGACACGAACTTACCCGAGTTTAGTATATCGTTTTATATATCGAATCTTATATATATAAACATATATATTTTATATATGTTTATTATTCTCTGATTATTATTATCAAGTCCGTACGTTATTCGTATTATATATATATTCGTATAATTCTAATAATGTTCCTCGTCTAGTTATTGGACCGGGTTCTATACCGGGTGTTGACCGAGTCACTGAGTCGACTCGGTATCGACTCTATTCTCCGATTGATTAACGGTACCTTGCAATAATCAACATAACAATATGTCAATAATTATAACCAATGATACCTGTATTCTTTATAATCAAAATATACACTTAAATATATAAATTGAATATATAAAGATACTATAACCCAAACCACCTTCGGGTCATAACAATAGTCGATTGGTAATTGTCAACAACCGAACTATAATCGGTTGATGTGGAGAAATCCAACCGGTAACAACATACAACTCGAATCCTTGATCCGATGCACCCTAACCCAACATAAGAACGGTTCACGAGCACAAACAAGGGAATAGGTTTATCGGTACCATTCTTGTCAGAGACAAAGGAAATCATTATTATTTATAGATTAGAACAAACGGATAATTCATGAGCTCCAACCGGAAACATAAGGCTATGTTATCGGAATTCACATCCGTAGATCTTCAAGACCCGATGGCTACCGGTTACGTTTCAGAACAGAGGAGAGTAAAGATTGGTGTTCCGATTAATTATCAAACATAAAAATGGTATAACCGGCGACTTATCGATGACAGTCACCACATCCGGTGACTGTCCGACTTCAGCTACGAAACCAGAGAACGAAGAGGGTGGTTGATCGGTACCATCAATACAGAAGAACCAGGTTACGGGTGAAGGGTTATCATCGGGTTTAGCTATATTATTGGAAGGAGAAAGGGAACGCCGGTACCGGTCACCATCTCCGGTGACCGGTTGATATTCTTTTCGCACACACACATACCTTGTGTTGTGCGGGTGTGTTATGCAGAAAATAAGGGAAGAAGAGGGATGGTGTTGATCGGATAAAGCTGAGGAGGCTTACCAGTGTAGCAGTACGGCGGCCGGAGAGGAGCAGCGGTGGTCGGAGAGGTTGGCCGGAGACAGAGGCGGCGGCGACCGGCCATTGGTCTCCGGCGAGAGCTTCTTGGTCAGAGCATATCACCACACACTTTGTGTGTGTGCATCGTACAGAGAGAGAGAGAGCGAGAGACAAGAGAGGGGTGGTTTTTATAGGATAATTAAATAGAGGGTTGATTGAGAGTATCGTGAACGGATAATAACTGGAACTAGGGTGTTTGGCAACGAGTATAAGAGCTAAATAAAAACGTTTGGCGGCGTTTTAATTAGCAGATAAGGGACGTTTAACCGAGATAATAAAAATCCAATAATTATTATCTATATAATCGGTTGAGCCGGTTGGTCGCGAGATTCAAACTTGAATATTTTATTTGATAATCGGGTGGTCGGGTACGACCCGACCCGTTTAAGAGACCCGTAACACCTCGAGGTGTTACATTCTCCCCCCCTTAGGAAATTTCGTCCCCGAAATTTGAGTGATCTTGTATTTTACACCCTTAATCGATAAGGATGTTACAATGCAAACTTGAACGCTCGTCACGAGTCATAATCAGTACTCGTGGTTTGCGAGGAAATCGATCTTTATATCAATTCAAATCTACGTTTTATCCTTTCTTGCTATAGTCATGTTAATACAGATACATGGACTATCTGTATTCTCTGGTATGACTATTAAAGGTTTTCCGTATAGATTGATATTTTTCATTATACTATGAATATTCCTCTTATCTTATTTCTCATTAGAATGAGAAACAGACTGAATATTATTCTTATATAAAGGCAATTCGAATATACTTTGAGATTCTCATTGTTTTTCTTCTGAAAGATTTATAAACTTTCGGCAAACATCGCTAGAGTCTCAAATCGATACGATTTATTTATCGCTTGATATTCAGGTTCATTTACAATGATGGATTCTAGTTGGTTCTTAAGAGATAGATACGGAAGTCCCTTCATTATCATGACTTGAATGGGATCCGAGCTACTACCTCTTATATTCGAACTTTAGAATTAACCATCATTGTAATTCCGTTTCTGAAAGAGTAGGAATGATTTCTCTGATCATTAGACGTATCTTATCCGGAGTCTAAAGGTGCCGGAAAAGACTAATTGAACTTGTTGAATTGCACGGTTTCAACAGTTCCTTTTTATTACCTTGATCTACTGAAATCAGTTATTAAGATTTCTCTTAAATCTTTGATAATAGTCTTACTGACTATTTCATTGATGATTAACTGCATTATATTTCATTACATATCATTTGACTTTTCTTATTGTATTATTGTGAATGAGGTCTTTCACAATTCTACAGTCAATATATGTAACTTTCTCTTTATAGTCTCGGAATCTACTGGTAATAGTTGTCGTTACGATTCTTTGACTTAAGAGTTCTAAGAATAATGCATTAACCCTTCTTTCTCAAAATCATGATTATCATTCGGGATTAATATACTTATTGCATTAACTATTTCTGTAAAATTCTTTCTTAATTCTAATTCGGGATTCGTTGACACTCTCGATAAAATAATCTTTAAAATTTTCTAGTCGTTTTTATACTACTTATATTTTTATTTGATAATTTCTTTTAATGTTTATATTCTTATAATATTTTCTTTTGGCATATCGGATGCCTTTTAATATTACTTGGCACTTCAATTGCCTTCTTGTGATATATGGCATTTCCAATGCCTTTTTATTATTCAGACATATCGGATGTCTTTTCAAATTATAATTCTTTTTATTTCACGATTTGTATTCTTTTATATCCAAGCGAATACTGATAATCGTTTATAGTAGACACTATAAATCTGTCATTTCTATAATATACATTTGCTTGGAATAATTCTTTCTTATATATATATAATATATATATATATATATATATATATATATATATATATATATATTCGATTAAAGTCTATATTATTGGTGTTGGGAAACACATTCCGATAGACTTATATATATAGGCAATATATCATATTTTCTTAATCCAACTTATTATAAGCGAGGCTTATTTCATTGGGTCATTCAAGTAGATAGTTCTTGCCAGAACAGTGATTTCTTAAATGATCTCTCGCAGCCTTTAACTTGGAACAGGAATTCCGTTATTCCTTGGCCAGAGAGTTTCACTGGAAAAATGAGCATAATTCTTATTCATTTTTCGTTTTCATTTCGATTATACCTTGCGAATCTCTACGCGATTCCGCTTGGTATCAATTATATTTCGATATATTTGATAAATAATTCGTTGGATTCTACCATTTCCAGTTTCGGAATCCATATAAATTTATATCTGTTTTATTTTTAAGGATTTATCAAATCTTTCGTCACTTCTTATTCATGAATTTCAGCTTGGTAACACTTGACCGTTTTACCAATTTGATCGTATTCAAACTCTCGCGAGTTCTATACAGAAGTGAATGCGAAGATTCTCTCATGCTATCTTATATCCTTATAAAGAATCCTGTGCCTTGAGGGCAAATGTCCGGATATACCTTCTGTGAGGGTCCGGATACCCTTTGCCCCAGGGATTGCACAGAGGACATACAACTAGCTTTGGTTGGTAATCAAAATCGATAAACTGATTTCTTTGATTCATAGAATTTATTTAATCGATGGTTTTTATTCTGCGAATATATTTTTAGTCGTATTCATGAAGGAATTTCAACTATATTGCCAGTTTTGTGGTCGTATTCTCCACATATGATATGCTGATAATTCGGATTTATATTTCTTCTTATTATTTATTTTCGTATTAGTTCTCTTAATATGTTCGTGACTCAGACATACTGTGATCTTGATAAACTTCTACTCGAATGTTCCTGTGCCTGTGGTGTTCATAATTATGTCGCGATCATAATTACTATTCCACCTCACCTAACATTCCAGTATTCGTTTATTTTAATCACAATAGGTATGTGTCCCTTACATATTATTTCGATATTCTGTTCTTTATTTTCTCTTGAATTTGAAATTATATTATTCGGGATAAAACTTATTGATCTAAGTCTAACAAAATAGACTGTCAATCGTTCAAGAATTTGTTCGTGTCAGAAGATATTCAATATAACATTCCAATCTTTTTAATATCCCTGACTTGTTCGAGTCGTAGGATTAAGACGGTATTTATATTGTCATATAATCGAGCGAGTAAGAATTCGGTTTCGTTCGACAGATTCCAAAGTATTTTGGTTACGGAATTTCGAGAATAATATTATTGTCCAAATTTAATTCTGAAAAGGATCGAGAAGGACATATAACTAGGATTTTTATATAAATACAAAGATGAGTTTAGATTATAAAACGGAATATGTATATTATTTATTATCGTTTATATTGGAATGATATCGAGGAATTATACAATCGAATATAGGTATAAAATTATACGGAAAAAGGCTCTTAATATTTATATATGCGAATACGAATTTGATTAATAAATCTTCGTGAAAATACTGTTAAATACGATATGAAATATGTTTCGGTAAAATAATACTGTCGTGGTTCTTTTGTATAAAAACTTTTAGGAATAGTTTATAATAACAATACTGATTCGAGTTTCATAACAAAATTAACGATTCAAAAGAGTCATGGTAAAAACTTTCTTAATGTCGGAATTCTTAATTTTTAATAAATAAGTTCTTATTATGGATTGATAAAGTAGCATAGATTTCTCAAAATATTGAGATCAAAATTTTAAGGTTAAACGGATAAATTAGGATAAAACCTGAGATAGATTCTAGGGTTTTTCAAAAATTATCAATACTTAAAAAAAATAAGTTATAATATTAACAGGTTTTCTTAATTTTATAAATTAAATAAATCTATTATTTAAAATTTTGAACATAGGGTATTTATATATTTTTACTCAAAACGGATATACTGGTCTAGTATAAAAATGGTAATAACTAAGAATAAATTCAATAAACTTTCAAAATCCTACTAAAAAGATTTAAAACAATGTAGATAATCGCGGAATATATTGGATTTTTATTTAAATAATCGAGGAATATTCTTTAGAAACACAATATTTATATGTTTCTAGAATATCAGATTTTATAAAATTTAGGAAATTACGGTGTAAAAATAATATTTCTGGTAACTCGAGCATAGGAATGTTCAAGTTGGAGCGTATATTCGTATTTTCTTTATATATATACCGGAATAACCGTGAGGTTAACGATCTGAATAATTACCGAGACTGAAATAATTAGATAATTTATACGAAATTTCTGGAATGTGCGACGAATGATTATAAATTGACGAGTTTTTCTAGAGAGTGAAATATGATCTCTAAACTCTCGTATAAGTCGATTAAAATATCGAAGAATAATTTTGTAGTTTTTATATCTATTTATATATACTTCTATAATTTTCGTGTTTTATATCTAGATTTATTTTCTGATTTCTTTTAATATATCTGGTTTCTTTTCTGTATTCTTTCTTATTTCATATGGCCTTAATATCCTGTAAGATTTCCCAGAAATTAATGTGCATATAAATTCACAACTGTGTACAGAATTGTCAATTTATCCCACATAATCATTCTAGTAATATCCTGTGGTGGATTCGTTTTAATTTCTAGTATACGGTTATGGTTCTCACCAACTTTATAATGGTTTGACATTTAGGTACCCAAAAATTTACTCGCCTATTATTTTCTTTTAATATTTCTAATATCTTAATTATTTTTCTAAGCAACATTTCTTTTTAGAAAATATTCTGGTAGATCCCGGATTACTAAAGACTTCAAAACTGTTATTAGCGCCGCTCTGATACCAACTGTAACGACCCTGCCTGACGTGGCCGGGTCGTCGGGTCGGGTTATCGGAGCTACACAGCGGAATCCAGGGTAATAACAGTCTTTAGTCTTCCAGGATCCACGTCATCATATCTGTTGGGTTACCTGAACACATGTCAAAAATAGTTTATGTCAACATAAAGTTGGTGAGGTCGTGTATTTTATAAAGTGAATGGCCAGTTCGTTTATTTATAATTCTTTTATAACAATCTTTTATAAATATGCTTTACAATTCTAATTCTGGAGGGGAATTATATTCTATCATATCAATTCGATTATATGTCTATTATTCCGATTATATTCTATTGGTTGTCATTCCTATCTATGGTATCCCTCTGCTTGTGATAACTATAATGATTTCTACCCTCTACTCGGGTAAGACTGGTTCTTGTCCTCTAGTTGGACAAGAAAGGAAATGGCGATACCATCCAGTACTGTCCTTGTCGTTTCTATTACCCCCTTTATATAACTTTTATTATTAATCATTCTTTTATGTAAAGCATTATTATGTTTTCTTATAAGTGACATGTATTCCCCCGAAAACACTTAATAAAACAGTAAAAGTGGGGAGTTCACGATACTCACCGGTTTGCGTTATATCTCTAGCTAATCTTCTTATTACAATTATATTTCATATATATATTGGTACGTGTTACGCGTGGGACTTGTTAGATTGTAATATTTTGGATATATAACATATATATATATATATAATTTATATATATTGAATTCAGTATATATTAGATAGTCCTAAGCTCGGGGTTTGGGCATCTAGGCAAAAAGAAATAAAGCTGGCCTTTACAGCTTGGCACGCGAACCTAAAGAACTCTAGACAAGAACTTACCCGAGTTTAGTATATCGTTTTATATATCGAATCTTATATATATAAACATATATATTTTATATATGTTTATTATTCTCTGATTATTATTATCAAGTCCGTACGTTATTCGTATTATATATATATTCGTATAATTCTAATAATGTTCCTCGTCTAGTTATTGGACCGGGTTCTATACCGGGTGTTGACCGAGTCACTGAGTCGACTCGGTATCGACTCTATTCTCCGATTGATTAACGGTACCTTGCAATAATCAACATAACAATATGTCAATAATTATAACCAATGATACCTGTATTCTTTATAATCAAAATATACACTTAAATATATAAATTGAATATATAAAGATACTATAACCCAAACCACCTTCGGGTCATAACAATAGTCGATTGGTAATTGTCAACAACCGAACTATAATCGGTTGATGTGGAGAAATCCAACCGGTAACAACATACAACTCGAAGCCTTGATCCGATGCACCCTAACCCAACATAAGAACGGTTCACGAGCACAAACAAGGGAATAGGTTTATCGGTACGATTCTTGTCAGAGACAAAGGAAATCATTATTATTTATAGATTAGAACAAACGGATAATTCATGAGCTCCAACCGGAAACATAAGGCTATGTTATCGGAATTCACATCCGTAGATCTTCAAGACCCGATGGCTACCGGTTACGTTTCAGAACAGAGGAGAGTAAAGATTGGTGTTCCGATTAATTATCAAACATAAAAATGGTATAACCGGCGACTTATCAATGACAGTCACCACATCCGGTGACTGTCCGACTTCAGCTACGAAACCAGAGAACGAAGAGGGTGGTTGATCGGTACCATCAATACAGAAGAACCAGGTTACGGGTGAAGGGTTATCATCGGGTTTAGCTATATTATTGGAAGGAGAAAGGGAACGCCGGTACCGGTCACCATCTCCGGTGACCGGTTGATATTCTTATCGCACACACACATACCTTGTGTTGTGCGGGTGTGTTATGCAGAAAATAAGGGAAGAAGAGGGATGGTGTTGATCGGATAAAGCTGAGGAGGCTTACCGGTGTAGCAGTACGGCGGCCGGAGAGGAGCAGCGGTGGTCGGAGAGGTTGGCCGGAGACAGAGGCGGCGGCGGCCGGCCATTGGTCTCCGGCGAGAGCTTCTTGGTCAGAGCATATCACCACACACTTTGTGTGTGTGCATCGTACAGAGAGAGAGCGAGAGACAAGAGAGGGGTGGTTTTTATAGGATAATTAAATAGAGGGTTGATTGTGAGTATCGTGAACGAATAATAACTGGAACTAGGGTGTTTGGCAACGAGTATAAGAGCTAAATAAAAACGTTTGGTGGCGTTTTAATTAGCAGATAAGGGACGTTTAACCGAGATAATAAAAATCTAATAATTATTATCTATATAATCGGTTGAGCCGGTTGGTCGCGAGATTCGAACTTGAATATTTTATTTGATAATCGGGTGGTCGGGTACGACCCGACCCGTTTAAGAGACCCGTAACACCTCGAGGTGTTACAAAATCTCAACCCAAATTATATAAATGCCCTTCTTAAGCTGATTTGTCCCCTCCTTCTTGTCTGTGACGTGCAACAGCAGACAACCACAACCAATTCAGTCAAACCCATCGCTGACCACTTGATTGAAGCTGAATTCGTGGCCCTTAACTACCATTTAACGCATTCTATTGACTATTAACGCGTTTAACGCGTGAAGACCATTTTTTTCAGCAATCAATTAGTGAGTCAAAGACATTATTAACATTCCATATCAACCCACATCAACACATTATAAATACTCGATTTTGATTCAATAGAACTCGCATCTGCACACTAAAGGGTGCGACTAAGAGAACCCATACATTCATTTTTATTTTCAAACACATTCTGATGCATAATCGAAGCTTTTACTCGCGTTTGACTTTTTGCGTTGACTGGGCAATTCGAATTCAATCGTGCTTGTAAGTTGTATTTTATCAGTGGGTATTGTTATTCATGATCAATCGATCAATAGCCCTAATATTACTGTGGCTATTGATCGTTAATTGATTCGATTAAGAAGCTAGGGCTCGTAAGGTTTGAATTGGGGAAGAACACTAACACAAAACTGTATATTTATTTTAAACTGATGCAAACTCAACACAACCACTGATCCTGATCAAGTGGTTGTGTCTGATGTTATTAAACCCAAGCACACGGGTTCGATTCCCAGCAGGATCAAGCATTAATTTTTTTACATCATTTAAGCTTATATATTTCCTTTGTATTTTTAAAAATCATTTTTAAAATACTAAAACTTCCTTATAAATTCTACAAAAATTACTATATGTTATTGTGATTGAAAAGTTTAACATACCATTTTTAGTTTTCCAAAAATCATTTATTTAATATATATAATAAATATTACAAGTTTATTCATGTATAATTGTAAAATTCAATAAAAATATCTAAACGATTTTATATAATTCCACAAAAATTATCCTAAACTTGTACAACAATATACATTTCAGAAATAATTTTTATTCCTGAAAAACCGTTTGTTTAATGTTTTTAATCAATTTTTGTTAGTTTTAATCATAAATAATTCATAATAAATTCATTTTTCAATATTTTTACACCAAAATTTTACATAAATTATTTCTATCCATTTAGAACAGAAATACATTTTTTTAATCTAAAATTTATTTGATTTTAATATTTTTAAATATTAAAGTTATATTTTGACAAATTGAAATAAATAGATTAAATATTCTATTTTCAAGGAAATAATTTTATAAAAATTATTTTCACACTTAAAACTTTATATGGTGACCATATTTGATTTAAAGTTTACTCAAAGACTTTTGTTTATTTATTTACCAAATTTCTCTTATTTATTAAACGTTTAATTTATTAACCAAATAAATACTTATCCCCAATTCGAAGCCCTAGAAAATACTTATAGACTAGATAGACCTAGACTTATTTGTTACATTATACATAGGGTAATACTTGGCAACGTTGGATTACACTATTCAATTTCACAAGACTTACCACCTTGCTAAGGTGAGTATTACTTATCCCCTTTTTCCGCTTTTACAACTTTTGGGGTGATTCATGCACAAGTATACAAAACTTTCGTATTCATTTACACATACATTTTATTCATTTACAATTCATATACGTGTCTTGTTTATCTTTGTGCTTATGCTTGAACATGAACGTAGCTTACATACAAAATCATACATTTAGACATAAGTTATGTTATGGTGCTCTTTACATTCAGACGTAACTTATGTTACGGTGCTCATTTAGACGTAACTTATGTTACGGTGCTCATTTAGACATAACTTATGTTATGGTGCTCTTTTAGACTCACACGTGTTGAGGTGCACATTATCAATTTCATTGTACAACTTTACATGTGATCTTTGTCTTGTTTGCTTACTTGCGTGTTTACATAATGCCTTGGTGATGCTAGACACATGAATTGTACTACTTTTCAAAACTCATACTATACGTACAAAACTAAGTAGTACTCACCAACATCATATGTTGACAAAATTATTTTCGTGCATGTTTCAGGATAAGCTGCTTGACGCTTCACATAGGACCTTGGACTTAGATTGAATCAATCAATTATCTTTATTCTTGTTGTCTTGTATTTAATTTTCACATGTTGTAAAACAATATTCAATAATCATATATTTACATTTTAGTACCATGAGCTTTTGAACAATCGTCACTACGTGGCACCTCGATGATTCCGCCATCGGTTGGGGTGTTACACAACCACCACCATAACCACTTCTAATCTCTCATCAACATCCTTCATCTTCATACTCCACCATACAACCATTACAGACACGACAACATCAGCCACCTTCGACCACCATACATCGTCACTGTAACCATGGACCACCGTCACCAGTCACTTCAAGCACCATAAGCTATTATCAAGAGGATAAGGATATCAAGTTACCTCGATTTGCTGAGTGACAGACCCACCGCCACCATCTTCCGCCAGCCCACCACCACCACCACCATCACTATCTGCCATCAGCCTCAGCCCACCACCACCACCCTTCTACGGCGGCTCTGACGACACCACAACAACACAACACCACATCAAACCCCCAATTTTCACTTTCTTCTCTTTTCTCCTCTCCTCTACTCGTTCTCCAATAATAATAACAATAATAATATTATCTCAACTGCCTTCTCCTTCCTTCAATCCTGTAACAAACACTCTAATACCAATATTATGTCTATGGTTGAGATTTATTCGCTTCAAATCCTCTCTGTTATTCACCAACAACCCTTTGCCTTTTTTAAGGTTTTGTGTTGTTTAGAAGAGTGGATTGGATGGCTGGAAGAGGTAAGGAGTTAGGGTTAGTGGAACATAATGGGCATACATATGTTGAACTTAGGGAAGATAATAAGAAAGTTATATTCTTTTGTGTGTTGTGTTTGGCTCTGTGATATAGCAATTCGGTGCTTCACAGAAGAGAGAGAGAGAGAGAGGGGGGGGTTGGGTATTTAAAATAAAAAGTTTTAAAAATGCCTCTTAAGTTTTGGTTTTTATATTTTGGCCCCTGAGGACATAAAGGACAAAACTGCCCCTGAGACTTAACTGATTTTCAACACTCAGTTAAAAACTCAGTTAAATATGGGCCATTTAGGCAATTTTCGATCTGTGAGGGGTGGTTTTGACAGAAAAATTAATTTTGTGACCACACAAGCATTTTGGGCCAAACCTAAGGAGCCATTTTGGCAATTAACTCCATATTTTATTACGTGATATTAGATTTGTGTACCCGATAAGATAAACACGGGGGAGATAAACTAGTTAAACATATCGAGTCCACACATTGTCTTTGCATATGACCGTCAAGTAACCACACAATAAAACGATTTGACATTTCGACCTCTGCCAACTGAAGACAATGTTTTGACGTGTTTTTTGTTGTTGAAATGAGACATAAAAGATGAGTAATCTTAATATTTATAAAATATAAAGAAAAGTGTTTTAGTTTATATATTTGTCAAAAGCTTTTATATTTTGCATAAGTATTTGTTTTTGTAGGTTTTGGGCTTATGAAGATTGCTGATGGACTTCAAGGTTGATGGGCTAAAGTGTGATCCAGAAAAGAGAAGTGTGGTCCAAGGAATAGCTGGCCCAAGTCCTGAATTCGTTGATTACAAGTGGGCTGACACGTTGGCAATCCGTGTCTAGTACACGAACCTATTAAATCCAGTGGTTGAGATCATCTACTCGTGTGTTTCTTCATTATGATCTAACGGCTTAGCTTGGTTCGGTTGTGTTTTCTTCCAGACCTGATATTTGTACTATATAAACCTTTCATCGTCTACTGTGCGACCTTTAGCTGAGTTTTATTTTGTTTTTCTTTTTCTCTCAAGTCATCTGTAATCTAGGGTTTGTGAGGTTCATCAGATTCATCTCGAATCTGTATGTGTTTATCCAGTTACAAACTAGATACTTATTGTTCACAGATGTTGAGTGTTTAGATTCTTTGTAATAGTTAGGGTTTCTTGTATTGGTTTCGATTCAGGGTGTAAACATTTCTGAGGGTTGGGATCTTGAATAAAATCTTTTAGTTCTGATATCATGTATTTTGACATGGTATCAGAGCCCTAGGTTGATTTCTGTGGGATTTATTTGATATTATTCTTTGGTTCTTCTGGTAGATCTGCTGTCTGTGTGGATCTAGGGTTTGTCTATTCCGCTGTGATCGTTTGGGACTGTGATCTGTGGAGCTGTTGCTTGGATCTTGTTCGTGGGAGTGCATTGTTTCTATGCACTTTAGTGATCAACCCTAGAAGGTTGACACTACGGCTTGTGTTCGTGGGAGTGCATATTTTTCTTTGCTCTCTGGTGATCAACCCTAGAAGGTTGACACTACGAGTTCTTGGAAACCCTAACTTGGGAATATTACTCGGTGAGATTGTTCCATTTCTTTACTATTTCCATTTTTAGAGTTATCGTCTAAGGAGTCTTGTGCCAGGACTGAGTTTCCTGTTTTAGCTTTAAGTTTTTGTCTAGAGTGTTTAGGGGCTCCCTCGTGAGGACCTGGGTCGGTACCCTTGAGGAACCGGCTATCTGGATCACCAGCGAGGCTTCGCCATTTGTGTGTGTTTTACTGGTGTGTGTCTGTGGTTCTTGATTGTTGAGTTGTGAGATTTCTGTTTGAATTGTTTGTGTGTTCAATCTGCTATAACTGTGTGGTGTAATTACTGTAACTAAATAAGTATGGATGATCAGGATGCACCAATAGGACCAAATCTTGGTCCTGACTTGTTGGGAAATGGTGATCCTGGTAATAATGAAACACTTATTAGTAAATTAGATATCAGTAATCCACTCTACCTGCATGCTTCTGATTCTAGTAATCTTACTATTACTTCAATAAAATTAAAGGGATCTGAAAACTATAGTGTATGGGCTAATAGTTTAACACTTGCACTTCAGGTTAAAAACAAATGGGGATTTATAGATAAAACTTGTTTAAAATCTGAAACTGATATTGTTTTGGCAAGACAATGGGATAGATGTAACTCTATAGTATTAACATGGATATTAAATTCTATTAGTGAAGATTTATATATGGGGCATGTTTTTTCTAAATCTGCTAGTGATGTTTGGTTTGAGTTAAAAGAAACTTATGATAAAGTTGATGGGTCAATAGTGTTTGATCTTTATCAGAAAATTAATTCTTTTAACCAAAGTGGTATGTCTGTGTCTGAGTATTATCATAAACTGAACATTATGTGGAAACAATTAGATCAAATATTACAATTACCTGCTTGTACTTGTAATGCTGCTAGGGAATTCAATAATTTTAGTAGTATGATCAAGCTTATGCAGTTTCTGATGGGACTGGACAGTGTGTATCAAAATGTTAGGACTAGTTTGTTAATAAGAGAGACATTACCTACAGTTAAAGAAGCTTTTGTAATTGTTTCTAGGGAGGAATCCCATAGAAACTCAAGTAATATAACTAAAAAAGGTCAAACTATAGGGTTTATGTCTAAAACAAATCAAAATGTTGATTTTTCAAAAAGAATAACTAAGAACTATAATCCTAGTTTGAAATGTACACACTGTAACAAGGTGGGACACTCAATTGAGAAGTGCTTTGAATTAATTGGGTATCCACCTTGGGCCAAGCCTAGAGGAAATCTGGGAAAAAAGGTTGTTGCTAATAATGTTTGTTCTGAAAAACCTGATATTCCTGTGTCAACTTTGACTAGTGATCAATTGTCTAAACTTTTAAGTTTGATTTCAGATAAGACAATTGATCCTCCTCAGAGTCACAATGTTTCAGGTAGTATGTTTTCTCCTTTTTGTGCTAATGTATATGCTAAACCTGTATTCTGTTTTAATGTTGGTAACAATAAAATTAGAATTGGTTGGATAATAGACTCAGGGGCTAATCAGCATATGGTCACTAGTGAACACATGTTAACAGATTACATTGATGTGTCTGATTTAAATATACAAGTTAGACATCCTAATGGTACAAATGCATTAGTTACTAAAATAGGATCATTAAAACTAAATGATAAAGTGACTTTACATGATGTGTTTGTTGTACCTGACTATTGTGTAAATCTGATTTCTGTGCATAAGTTAGTTAAGGACAATCACTTGTATGTTGGATTTGATGAGAATAATTGTTACATTCAGGACTTGTCAACCAAGAGAGTCCTGGTGACTGGTAATCAACTAGAGGGTCTATATTTTTGTGGTGGATCTTTTGTGTGTAATAAGGTTGGTATTACTAGTAAACAATATGAATTATGGCATGGTAGACTTGGGCATCCTTCTGACATTGTTTTGCAAAAACTAGAGGATGTCATAGGATATAAGTTGTCTAAACAGGAAGACTTACCTTGTGATGTGTGTCACAAGGCTAAGCAACATAGGGAACCTTTTCCCTTAAGTGACCATAAGACCTCCAGTCTAGGTGAACTAATTCACCTTGATGTGTGGGGGCCTTATAGGGTTGCTAGTAAGGAGGGGTTTAGGTATTTTTTGACTATAGTGGATGATTATTCCAGGGCTGTGTGGGTATGCCTAATGAAAAATAAAACTGAAGTGTTCTTTCATATACAAGATTTTGTTAATATCCTAAAAACTCAGTTTACTAAAACTATTAAAAGTTTCAGAAGTGATAATGGATTAGAGTTTGTGAATAATCAAATGATTAACTATTGTAAATCATTAGGAATCATTCATCAAACCACTTGTGCATACACCCCACAGCAAAATGGGATAGTTGAAAGGAAACACAGACACTTATTAAATGTAACTAGGTCTCTGTTGTTTCAAAGTGGTCTTCCTGTTAGGTTTTGGAGTGAATGTGTTCTAACTGCCTCCTATCTTATAAATAGGACTCCTTCATCTGTGCTGAATGGAAGAACACCCTATGAACTCATTTATGGTTTTAAGCCCTTCCTAGGTCATTTAAAATTGTTTGGATGTTTGTGTTTTGCAACTATCTTAAATGAATCAGATAAACTAAATGAAAAGGCTGAAAAATGTGTATTTTTAGGTTATTCAAATGAGAAAAAAGGTTACAAGGTTTATAGTTTAGAAACTAGGAACATCTCTTATTCAAGAGATGTTAAGTTTTATGAAACTATTTTTCCTTTTAAAGATAAAACAGTTTTCAATAAGTATGATGATAATGTTTTACAAAATCTGGATTCATTAAACTTTTTTGATAATTATGAAATAGAAACATCCTTACAAGATATGCCCAATGATGAGGGAAGGGGTTTAGGTAAGAATGAGGTAGAGACACATGGGTCTCAGCAGCCTCCTACTGATCATCAGAGTCTTGATGAACCTTCTAGTTCTCAGACAAATGAAGAGGTCAGTGGTGATGGTAGGGCTGGGGATGTGACACCTAGTGAAGATAAAAACAGTGGTTCTGAGGGCAATGACCAAAGCACTCAAACCATAAGGAGAAGCACTAGGAGTTCTGTTCTTCCTAGAAGGCTAGATGATTTTGTGGTAGAAGGGAAAGTAAAATTTGGGGTAGAAAAGGTAGTTAATTATGCAAATTTGTCATGTGAAAACAGAGTGTTTGCTAGTGTTCTTAATAAAAGTGTTGAACCTAGAACATTTAATGAGGCTGCTAGTGATCCTAATTGGATCAAGGCAATGAATGAGGAAATAGAGGCTTTAAACAGAAATAACACATGGACACTTGTAGACTTACCTAAGGGTAGGAGTCTTGTAGGCTGTAAATGGATTTACAAAATAAAATATAAATCAAGTGGTGAAATAGATAGGTTTAAAGCCAGACTTGTGGCAAAAGGTTATAGTCAAAAACAGGGCATTGATTTTGATGAAACCTTTTCACCAGTGGTTAAGTTTGTTACAGTCAAATGTGTTGTGTCTATTGCTGTTCAGAATGGCTGGAAATTATTTCAGTTAGATGTGAATAATGCCTTCTTATATGGAGATTTATATGAAGATGTATATATGAGTTTACCTGAGGGATATTTTTCTGATCAGGAAACTAAAGTGTGTAAACTGAATAAGTCATTGTATGGACTTAAACAAGCTCCTAGAATGTGGAATGAGAAGCTTGTTGGAGTTTTATGTGATTTAGGTTTTGTACAGAGTAAATGTGATTATTCTTTGTTTATTAAGAATAACAAAGATATAACTGTGATTTTACTTGTTTATGTGGATGATATTGTCTTGACTGGCAATTGTGTGAAAGAAATTGATAGTGTTAAAACATGTTTGAGAGATAAATTTCTTATTAAAGATTTAGGAGAGCTTAAATATTTTTTGGGAATAGAGGTTGTATATCATAAAGATACAATCTGTCTTTCTCAAAGAAAATATTGTATGGAATTATTGGCTGAGTATGGCTTGCTTGCATGCAAACCAGTCAATAATCCCATTGAACCAAACTATACCTTAACAACCATATGTGCTGAAAATGCTACTGAGTTAACTAATATTACGTGTTATCAACAGTTAGTAGGGAAGCTCATATATCTGGCCCATACTAGGCCAGATATATCTTATGCAGTTCATTATTTGAGCCAACATATGCATAAGCCTACTAAAGGGCATTTTAAGATAGCACTTAGGTTGTTAAGATACTTGAAAAAGGCTCCTGGAAAGGGAGTTTGGTTCAGAAGAGGCTCTTCATTTAATCTCTCTGCCTATTCAGATTCTGATTGGGCGAAATGTATTAACACTAGAAAAAGTGTGACTGGTTTTTGTATATTCCTTGGTGATAATTTAATATCATGGAAAAGCAAAAGGCAGTCTACAGTTGCTAGATCTTCAGCTGAGGCTGAATATAGGGCTATGTGCACTACTGCTTGTGAAGTCTTGTGGTTAATAAATATTTTAAATGAGTTACAGATTAAGGTTGATTTACCTATTAATCTGTTTTGTGATAGTAGTGCTGCTATCTCAATAGCTGGTAATCCAGTTTTCTTTGATAAAACTAAGCATTTTGAGATAGACTTGTTCTTCCTAAGAGAGTTAGTCTCTAAGGGAAGTGTTAAGACTGTCAAAATCAGTACTGAAAAACAGCTTGCTGATATAATGACCAAAGGATTGGGTGTTGGACAACATGAAGAGATTTGTGTATCTCTTGGCATGTTTGACCCATTTGGGTTTTGAGTAAGTTGGTTTTCATCTTATGAAATATTAAGATTAAGGAGGGGTGTTGAAATGAGACATAAAAGATGAGTAATCTTAATATTTATAAAATATAAAGAAAAGTGTTTTAGTTTATATATTTGTCAAAAGCTTTTATATTTTGCATAAGTATTTGTTTTTGTAGGTTTTGGGCTTATGAAGATTGCTGATGGACTTCAAGGTTGATGGGCTAAAGTGTGATCCAGAAAAGAGAAGTGTGGTCCAAGGAATAGCTGGCCCAAGTCCTGAATTCGTTGATTACAAGTGGGCTGACACGTTGGCAATCCGTGTCTAGTACACGAACCTATTAAATCCAGTGGTTGAGATCATCTACTCGTGTGTTTCTTCATTATGATCTAACGGCTTAGCTTGGTTCGGTTGTGTTTTCTTCCAGACCTGATATTTGTACTATATAAACCTTTCATCGTCTACTGTGCGACCTTTAGCTGAGTTTTATTTTGTTTTTCTTTTTCTCTCAAGTCATCTGTAATCTAGGGTTTGTGAGGTTCATCAGATTCATCTCGAATCTGTATGTGTTTATCCAGTTACAAACTAGATACTTATTGTTCACAGATGTTGAGTGTTTAGATTCTTTGTAATAGTTAGGGTTTCTTGTATTGGTTTCGATTCAGGGTGTAAACATTTCTGAGGGTTGGGATCTTGAATAAAATCTTTTAGTTCTGATATCATGTATTTTGACATTTGTTGTTTATTATTACGTTCTAGTGGTGGGCCATGGATGCATGTTTTTTTCACATAACATTGCATTTTTGGTCAAGATTCCTTTCTAATTTGACGCTATTTGATGGTTTATTATTTGCAATTTTGCATAAACAATATGGGTTAAGATTAAATACACAGTGAAAGAAAAATAGAAAGTCGTAGGAATGGTATCAAACGGACTCCGATTAAACTCATTTAAGCGACATTGGAATCGTCTTATCGAACCCTACACGTTAGTTTTTATGTCTTCGTTTTTTTTTGGGTTTTAGCTTGTAGTTTTTATAATATGCGTTATATCATTGTGTCTTTTATGTACCATTGTGTCTTTTTCTTATTTTCATCATTGTGTCATTTTTTCAATTCATTGTGTGTTTTTTCTTCAGCATTGTGTTATATTTTTTGGCACTGTGTTATATTTTATGGCTTATTGTGTCATATTTCATGATCTATTGTGTTTTTTGTATCATTCTCACCCTTCTCATTTTTTCTAGCCTTTATAGAATAACTCAACCCTAAACAATATTACCCGGTTTTGTATTATAAAACCAACAGTGCTATATATCATGTAGTTGACGGGTAAAATTATTAAAAGTGTGGATATTTTCAGCAGGAGATTGTAAGATTATGCGGGTTTAGAAAATTGAGGCCGAGGTAAAATATGTCAAATGATTGCAGATTTATTAACCCAGGTCTGTCTACTTGCAATCCTTATGTAATTTGTCATTTAAATTAGGGCTAGCAAATCGTGTATACCTGACCTGTTAAGACACGATACACGAAACCTAACTACCTGTACACGACACGAAAATTTTCCGTATCTATTTTTTTATACACGAACCTGTTAAATTTTTTAACAGGTATACACGAAAAGTACCTGTTAATACTTGTTTGCGAACATTATACTAATCGCATGTTTACGAACCTATTTAGTGAGAGAAAAATTCCAAAAGTTCACCAAAGACCTAGATAATACATAAAGTCATAAAATTACACAAAAAGTAAACACCAAACTTGAACCCAAAATAAACACCAATCTTTTTAAGGTGTATAGGTATATATTTGTATGTGTAGAAACTTTTTCGTATAATTTTGTTATATATAAATTTTTTTATATAAAATTGCAATTTTTTTTAATAAAATGTAGTAATTACTTAATTTTGTTTGATACTTTTCTCAAATGCTTTATAATATAATATAGATTATAGATTATAGACATTGATTAATGGTAATTGGAGATTATGGCAAAAGAAAAAGAATGTGCACAAGTAGGTTTTACATGAATGGTAGAAAGAGAAAAGAATACATAACATTTAGGTTTTAAGACCATGTGTCATGGGGGTGAAAAATTTAAGGCTCCCTTTTCTGATTGGTCAATGCGGCAGCTGAGTTAGCATGAGACTTGAATTAAAAATGGGCTTGTAGTGGGGGTGTGAAAAATTTAAGGCTCCTGTTTTTTTGGTTGTTTATTTAATTATTTTTTTTAAATTAATCAACTAAAAGTAAAAAAAAAAAAAAAAAGACAAATAATATTAAAAACACACAACTAATATTAATTAAAATCATACAACTATATATATATATATATATATATAGGGAAAGTATAAATTGAAAACCCACTCGAGTTAAGAAAACTCTGAAAACCCGTCAAAAAACCATCTAAAAAAGTTTTTTTTTTTTTTTGAAAAAAATACACAAGGTAACATATGGGCCAAAAAAATAAAAAAAACGCCGAACGAATATTTTTTTAAAAAAATAAACAACGCAAACTTTGTAACAGCGATGTTAACATATGTTAAAAAGCAGAAACATATGTTAACAGCGTTGTAACATATGTTATAAAGCAGAAAACATATGTTAACAGCGTTGTTACAAAGTTTGCGTTGTTTATTTTTTTTTAAAATATTCATTCGACGCTTTTTTTATTTTTTTGGCCCAAAACGCTTAAAAACATGTATGTTACCTTGTGTATTTTTTTCAAAAAAAAAAAAAAAACTTTTTTAGATAGTTTTTTGACGGGTTTTCAGAGTTTTCTTAACTCGAGTGGGTTTTCAAAATATCCACCCCCTATATATACACGAATTAAAAATATTAAACAACTTCGGGATCCTCCGATACGTCGAGCGAAGCCCGCGCTAGTACAAACTCCTCGTCTTTCGTCCAAGTTTCACTACAACAGTCTGGAGCTTTAGGGGCGACGCCTGTCGCCCCTAATAGTCTCAAGTACGATAAATCTGGTCCATTGATCTGCTCGTTGATCCAACGGCTGAGGAGCTGGTTGGTGGGGATTGACCTTTACGGGCGACAAAACAGCGCGTCGCCCCTAAAGCCCGAATTTCTTGTAGTGTTTGGTACTTTTTTTTTACGAGGCGCGTTAGCTTCTTTTTTTTGGTGTGAGCGTCTCACCCCCCCCCCCCCCTCCGGTTGAGAACGGGGGTTGACGTGGTTGTTCGGGCTCGGCTTGAGTTTCAGGCACGAGCTCGGGTTCGTCTTGAGAACCTTGGCCATAGTTTACGGTCATGTTTGACGCAAACCCCATTGGCCCTTGAAAAAATTGACCCGACATGGTAAGTAATTGTCCGTATCCCATTGTGTTCGCGTCTAAATCGCCCCAATTAAAAGTGGGCGGCGGTTGGGTTGTGTTTGGCCGTGTAGCATTCGGGTTGCCCGGGTGAGACGGGACCCCAAAAGAGGGACGGTATAGAAACATTTTTGTTTGTAGTTGTGTTTTTTTAGTTTGAATAAATATGTTTTGCAAAGTTTTCTGCAAAGTTTTGTAGTTGTTCTATGTGTTGTATACATCATAGTTGTCAAAAGCGCGCCTAGGCACTGAGGCGCACTATCAGGGCTGTTTTCAGGCTGATTTCCGGTCAAATTCAGGCGAAAAGTTGCATAAACCTCTAAAACAACCTAAATGAGTCATGAACAAGTCATAAACAACCCTAAAACATCCTAAAGTAGCCCTAAACAAGCTTAAAACATCTCTAAAATCCCTAAAAAATGCATTTTATACTATGCGCTTAATTATAAAAAGCCCTCGTTATTTTTGCACCTTGCGCCTAGGCTCCGGGCTCGGCCTATGCGTCTTGAGTGCGCCTAGCCGCTTTGACAACTATGGTATACATATATAACCTTAAAAAAAGTAACCGTTTGAAAAAAATAATAAACGTTGGAGCATTGATTTTTTTGACCGTTTGATAATTTTACCGTTTGATATATCAACGTGGCACATTATAATTGGATGATCAATTTGTATTTCAGCGTTATAAACATAACGCTCGGGCAAACTTTTGTGTCATAGCGCCCCATCCTAACGGTGTGTGGGGCGCTATAACACTTTTCTATATCATCTTAAAATTCATGTAAGATGAGATTTGTAAACATTTTTCTTGTAAGGTAGTATTGATATAGATATTATTATAATAGTCATAAGAATCAAAGATACAAAAAGCAGAGGAATGAGTCAAACTTCTACAAAAACGTGCCAATAGTTGACCCGGTCGGGTCATTCATATGGTGACATATATATTCCATGGACCACTAGTTGAACACTCAGCTACACTCTACCATACATCTTAATAATTAACCCTTTTCTGCTCATGACTTTTGGAGTCTTCCCATTGACCCATTGAACCTTTTTTTTGGAGTCTTCCCATTGACCCATTGAACCTTGCTACAAATTCTACCGTTGGTTTCTTTCAGTTATTTGTCGGACCATGATCCATGTTTTCAGACTAACTTATAATAAGTTATAACAAAACAGCGACCAAGAAAGCTTGTGCTGAAATGGAGACTGTTACTCTTGTGGAGCATCAATATAAAACAAGTACATGGAAAGTAAGCATTTAAATATTTGATTCTTTAATATTTATGTTCATAAGTTAAATAAGCTTGAATGTAATAATAAGTTTGTTTAATTAACACGTACAGGTTCATCATTTGGCATGTTTGGAAGTTAAAAATATTATGGAAAAAATCACAAATATATTTACAGCACTTGAGTCTGCTAGACCCCGATGCAAATCAGGATTACAGTTACTATGCTCACTTCACAAATGCATGGAAAGATGCAAATTGCTTCTTCGCTATTGTTCCGAATCCAGCAAGCTTTACTTGGTAAATTTTGTGGTTCTGTTTGTATATTTTCACTTGGTTCTTGATTTAACATTTTAACTAACCATTTTTGTAGGCAATTAGTGGAGAGAAGATCATTGTGAGGTGTGAAAGGATTCGTTACTCGTTGGACTTATGCTTGAGCCAACTTCAAAACATGGTCGAACCGACATTGGCAGTGCAGGTTTGTTAATTGTTATTCAAATAAATAGTTAGGATAAGTGTGGTTTAATTATTTGGTTTGTTTAATTGGTGTTTGATACGTCCCACTTACGGTGTGCGCATATAATGTGTATATGTGTGGCCCGTGGGGGGCAAAAGTAAAGTTGCACTAGTTTTAACGTTATTTTACTAATTTCGTGAAAATAACGTTAAAAACGACGGACGGTTAATCATGCATCATGTGGTGACGTGGATAGCCAAAAGATAAAGGGGTACATGCACCGATCGGGTTTGTCCCGATTGCTAAGTGTTCTGTGCCTTATGTCCAAAGCTTGATACCAAACCACATCGAGCCGAGGGTCTCACTGGAAGCAGCCTCTCTATTCTTAGGGGTAGAGGTAAGGCTGTCTACATCTTACCCTCCTCAGACCCTACCTTAGCTTTGCTATATGTGGGATTAACTGAGTATGATGATGATGATGATGATGATGTTTAATTGGTGTTTGAGTCTACATAGGACACAGGATAGGTTCGGTTTAGGAGTAATGGAAATAAATAATCTCAACTATTGCTTTTTGACCGATAATGGTCCCAACTACGAAAATAACCACTAGCGGTCCCAACTTTCGACATATTGGCCACCAACGGACCCAAACTAACTGAGGCTAACTCCGTTAGTGTGATGCTGACGTGGCATGCTTAGGTGGCAAAATGATCCTACGTGGCATCCGATGTGGCATCCTAGGTGGCAAAATGATCCTAAGTTGGATCCTAGGTGGCAAAATGATCCTATGTGGCATCCTACGTGGCATGCCACGTCAGCATCACACTAACGGAGTTAGCCTCAGTTAGTTTGGGTCCGTTGGTGGCCAATATGTCGAAAGTTGGGACCGCTAGTGGTTATTTCCGTATAGTTGGGACCATTATCGGCCAAAGAGCAATAGTTGGGGATTATTTATTTCCATTACTCCTTCGGTTTATTATAAATAGGGTACTTGTAAGTTGTAACCGTCTATTTGGTGCGCTTTGGTTTATATAAACTTTATATATTAGAGAGCTCGAGTCGAGCAAGTTTGTTCATCTAGTTTAAGAGACTTGGTTGAACATGTTGTAATAATGTTATATGTGTGTGAATTGTTGCAGATATCCCAAATTGTTGATTATATAAAAAGTGTAAGTTTCAGTTTGGATGCCTCAGAAGATGAAGCAGGGAGGGTGTTACTAGCTTTACTCCATCAAGACATAAAAGCATCAAAATTTGCTACAACTGAGGAGCTCAAAGCTTTTAAATTTGCAGCTTCAAGGTTGCACATTATATCCCCTTTAGCCCTCGTGATCGAGAAACGGTCCATAAGAAAGCTGCTTAGCAAAATCTGTGATACCGACTCGCTAAAAAAGAAAATCTTGAACTATTTGTTGTATCTTGTGAAAAAATATGGGAATCCTACCACCCTACAAGAAACCGAAAGCGTTGAAGGTGGTGATGTTTTTGATTCACTTGAAATGCCAATGAGGTTCAAAAACCGTCACTTGAGTTCTTTCTCGTCCGCTAGCTTGGTACCAAGTTTCAACAGTTCCTTAGGAGATTTAAATCTGCAAGTAGACAATATTTCGATCGTATCCTCTGATGCTGGCACCGAAGATGGGTTTGATGAGATTCAAGAAAACTCTACAGGATTTAAGTGTGGTACAGTTTTAGATAACGGGCCAAACCTGTTTATACTTGGAAATCTTTCTGTTCTTCCTTGGGCGTCAAGGCGTAAGGTGGTTGAAGATGTGAAAGCATGGTTACAAGATGATCAAGAATCTAAACATTTCATATCTACAAGTTACGTTAAGCCTATCTTCATGTTCTTGAAAGAGGCTGATCGAAAAGGCGATTCAGTAGCAAAAAGACATGGCGCAGAGTTGCTTCTTATGTTCTTGAAAGAATCAAGGTAATTGTTATTTCATAAATCATAAAATCAGGAAAACATACACATTACGAAAAGCTTTGGTTGCATATATACTTGTTCTCGCCTAAAACGCTAGATATTTTATATATGAAAATAATAATGCATACATCTATAAGTAAGATAGTTTCAAATATCACATTACTTTTAACTAATTGGATTTTCATGGCATAATACAGATCTGACAGACCACCTCTACTAAAAGACGTGATGAGCGACCTCTCTTTGTTTCTAGATTCGGATATCACTGAAGAAGTGTTACAAATACTAGAACTGTTATCGCTCCACCATCACTACACGTCTGAAATTGTGGCATCCGGCATTTTGTTGACTGTTATAAAACTAATAAAGAACCCAAAGAGTAAACAACACAATGTGATTATGGCCCTAAGAGTGCTTTGTAACCTTTCTGCTCACATGGACTTAGGTCACCACATGATCTACTTAGGGTTCATACAAGTTTTGGTGCCGTTTTTGGACGATTTGTTGCTGTCCGGTTACTGTATCAAACTTTTCAAAAATCTATGCGCAATCGAAGAAGCTGCAGATCAGTATCATATCAACTGCATCACCTCAATCGGAGAGTTGCTTGAATTAAGTAAAGACGAAGAACAAGAAGACGCAGTTGAGATTCTACTGTCGTTATATTGCCAACGTGAAGAATTGCGTGGAATTTTGTTGAAAGACAACATTGTTTCGAATTTGGTTAACATATATGGAAATGGGAGTTCCAAGGGTAGGTTGTTGGCGGGCGAGTTACTCCAGTTGTTGCATAACAGCCCTGATGATTCTTCTCAGGTATTCAACCTTTCGGACACCTCACAAAGTACAAATGGTAACCTTAAGGCATGTTCCAAATCGTCGGACACCTCACAAACCACAAGTGGTAACTTTAAAACACGTTCCAAGTCGACAACATTTTTTGGTAAGATCAAATCAAAGTTTAGGAAATTTGCTTATGCGAAGTAGTTGGAGCATGAAATGCATCGACACGCTTGCATTTTTTGTAGTTAAACTTTGATTACTTTCAACATGTAGTATGTAGTCTTTCAATGTATAATATTTGTTACATTCAAGTAAATATTTGTGTAAAATCTGTCTCTCATTCTTCAACTGAAGCGAAGTACAAGGCATTAGCAAACGCCTAGAGTTATAAAACTGACCCATTTGTATATATTAAAACAATAATAATAATAACCAAACGACCTTCCAACCTGAACTTGTTTAAAGAACCTGCTACTATTTTGTGTTATCCAAAATAACCCATATGACCCATTAGTAAAATTACAAGCACTTGGTATCACTAATAGTTATAGAACTTTTGTAATTATCCATTGTGCCGCCCATGGGCGGATCTAGCATGTATTTAAAAGTAGCCTGGGCTACCCCTCAACTTGTAGGCGAAGTGCAAAATTAGTTTTTTTTTTTTTTTCATTTCCATTTTATGTATTGGATACCTTTTAAGCAAATAATAGTTTACTTTAATAACACACAAAAAAATGGATTAAACCCCCCCCCCCCCCCCCCCCAACCACACACACATATTTTCCTTTTTTATTAGTTTAAACTGAAGTGTGGCCACAAAAGCATCCGTTGATGCTCGTTATTGGATTGGTGATGGTTAATGACGCTCCCTAATTGCGCTCAAAAAATGGAAGGGGGCGCTATTGAATGGAAAATGGCTGAGGTGAAATATTAATATAATTATAATTATAAATAGCTGTTTTTTTTAACGGCAAACAACTTTATTCCATCACCAAATATGTACAAACCATTATACAAGCAAGACACTAGCATAATATACAACATCATCACCTCAATTCTTTTCCGACCCATACACCTAAGAACATGACATGCTCAAAATTACAAAGAAGTGTAAAAGAACCGCCTGAATTCCAAAACAGAACAAGTCGACGTGTTGCGCACAGACCCAATTGCCCAAAAGATCAGATGAAAAAACAAACTGTCTTCATTTTTGTCCCAGAAATCCCATAATGTGCAGTCGTAGCAACCCAGTTACTTTTAAAACAATACAGCAGCCTCAAGCTGATGCCGAATGCAAAGCATACAGACGCTGAATTATGAACTAAAAACAATGGTGGCCAACCTCAACACAGCCGCAGTACACATCAGTCCTGCAGCGATTTTAGCAGTTGAAAAAAGTAAATTCTGCAGCCTCAGACTGTCCACAAAAGTGCAGCAGGTCCACTGGTTTGAAAATGAAAATAATAAACTTGCAGCCACTCTTAAGGAACATTGGACCCACCCCAATCATTCTGATGTGTTTGTAGGAAACCATTTCAAAACCAATAACAAGCTTACTAATCTTCTACATATACTACCCATCCATGATTCTAAGCAAACTAAAACAAACATCCAGATTAAAAGACAAGGCCCTGCACCCGTCTGTCCCCGAAGAAAAGAGAAGGTGCACACGAAACAAAATCAAACACGAAACGACCAATGAACCACTGGGAATAGTTAGCGCCTAACACCTCATATTCAACTTCAACAGTCCCTATTTTAACACACACCAAACGCACTCAAGGCGCTAACCCCATCCCTCCCACCTGGTGTACATCCTACACCAAACACACACACCCCCCAACGGATCTATATAAAATTACTGTGACCCCTGTTGCATGTGTCAGTAGCGTGCACTGAGCGTTTTGTATAGCATCCTTAGCTTTTTGTTTGTATGTGAAAGTTGTACGTAAGATTTCTGTCTTTCTGATCTGTCACGAGATGTGAAGAAGAAGAAAACCGGTGTTCTGTTTTTGGATCTGAATACAGTACGTTCCACTGATAAGGGAGAGTAGGAGCGTGACGACGACGCGTGGGGTTCGTTAAATGGAAGAAATTAACGGAAAGAAATTTGCGCATCGATCAATTTGCCATTTTGAAAAGAAAATCTATTGCATTTAAACTCTGATTTATTTAACAAAGTTCAAACGTATGTAACATTCGCTTTAAACATACTGGTATAGTCTTCAAATGTATTTTAGTAGACTACATGTTATGTGTTATAGTAGAATTTTTACTTTTAAGTAAAGAATTATGCAAATCCAACTAAAGTAAGAAATTAGTGTGACACATATCAACCTTTACTTATGGGCCCAAGTCCCTTTAGAAACATGTTATTTATCTATTAAAAGAGAATGTACAACAGTAAGTTGGTTTCATTAGTTGAAACTAATAATATTCGCCTTTGATGAAGTCGTTTAACTTATTCATTTCACTTCTTTGTTGATCCACAACTGTCCGTACAACATCAACCATAGAAATCATCCCCACTATCCTTCCATCTATGACCGGTACATGTCGTATTTGGTTTTCTGTGATCAAATAACTCGGTTTTATAAGTAAATGGGTCAAAACTGAAAACCCAAGTAGTTGTAGTGTACCTGACATTAGTCGCATTGCTTGATAAACATTTGTGTCGGATGTCACTGTTACGAGTTTGTTCTGTTGATGTTATACAAATGCATAAGAATATATCATCGAAAGCTGCACGCTTGAAGATTGCATCGTACAAACATGCTGACCTGGTTTGTCATGATTTCCTGGACTTTGGTGTATTTATATGATTTATCATTAGCAATTACCTTCTGCAAGCAATCTGGATATTATGGTCAGTTACAAATATGTTTGACTAAAATCATTGTATGATCATATCATGTTCATGTATTCATTTCAGAAATAACCTCTTTCAGTCACGATTCCCGCAATCATTTGTTCATCTCCAGGCTTTAGAACCACTAAAGATCCAATATTGTTTCGAGCCATCTGCATAATCACCACAAATTCAAGTAAATTGTCTCAAATTTAAATGGAAAATGATTAATATTGTAACGTACTTGCTTTGCCGCATCATAGACAGTGTCATCGCTCTTGCACCAGAGCCATGCTCCAACATTTCCATCTTCTTTTTTCATTAAAATTTCAGCAACTGTTGTATTTTCCAAACCCTTTTGATGCATTAGCGGTGGTTTTATGATCGATGCATTTTCTGTATACTTTTGCAGTTGATGCAAGACTGGTACACGAAATGTCTCCCGACAAGATTTCATAACTCTTGCTATAACTTGCATCTTGACTGAAAACGACAACTTTCGTGCCTTGGAATTTAGGATAGACTATAAAAGGAAACGCATAAATGATATGAAAACGGGTTTATCTTATGATGATATATGGATGGAAGCTAATGTTCTTTTCTTGATATAGCAAACATCAAGTCAAAGAAAAGGATTTTCAAGCTTTTCTTTGACAAGTTAGTTGCTTTAACAACCAGTCACCTAAAATGCTGCATTCTATATTATGAGTTGTACTTTGATCATCAAGAGTTGTACCTTGAGTCGACACTAGGCATTGAGATTGGTGTCGGAGGAGTGTAACGTACAAGCAGGAACGACTGGTGTACAAGTCATTGCAGCAAGGATGAAGGTTTGCCTCTTTAAAGGTGATGCTAGACTTGCCAGACAAGGTAAATTAGCATAAAAAAGTTGCCTAAATGAGGGGTAAAGTTTGTAGGACTCGTGTTTTCTGCCAACTTAATGGCGTTTTCGAATGTATCAAACTTGTATTTATAGCAATTCTCTCCTCTTCATGTTATGATATCACACAGCTGATAATTTAAATTTGCCACCATCTTTTTTTTGTAGCATTTTTCAGTATTGAAGAGAAATTATGGCTGAAAAAAGGTCATTAGGCTTCCGTTTTCGCCTGCCTTGGTTACTACAGCCTGCAGTACCTCGCACCCGTGAAGCACCTACCCATCCACAACGCACCACCACACAAACCTCAGTTGCATCAGCTTCTGCTCAAAAGCGACCATTTCGGCCTCCAGGGAAAGCCCCAGCACCACCACCACCGGCGACACCAGCAGCAGCAGCACCACCACCACCACCTGCGACACCAACAGCAGCGCCACCACCACCACAGGCGACACCAGCAGCAGCACCAGCACCACCACCACCAAAGGCGACACCAACAGCACCACCACCACCACAGGCGACACCAGCAGCAACACCACTAGCTGCTACACCAGCACCTTCTTCACCTAGACGATCTCCACCACAGTCAGCGGCATCAAGACCACCACCACCGTCTGTTCCACCTAAGTCAACAATACCCAAATCTTCACCTGCTAAACCAATTGAACCTGTTCCAACTCAGCCCACAAAAGGAACTCAAGACACCACAGAAACTGCGGTTCGAGCAACCCCGCCTCAAACACCACCATTTAGTCCACCTAAGCAAGCTCAGTCCCAGCCTAGTCCTCCCCAAACTCCATCACCACCACCATCTGTTTCACCTAAGTCGTCAGTACCCAAATCTCCAACTAAAATTACTGTATCTGTTGCAGCTCAGCCTGACAAGGAATCTCAAACCACAACCGAAACCACACAAACCATTCTAACTGCAGATCCAGCAACCCCACCTCAATCGCCACCACCATTTGTTTCGGTTTCACCTAAGTCATCAGTACCCGAATCTCCAATTGCTAAAACTACTGAATCTGTTGCAGCTCAGCCCGCCAAAGAAACTCAAATCACCTCTGAAACCACACAAACCATACTAACTGCAGATCCAGGAACCCCGCCTCTATCACCACCACGCAGTCCGCTTACGCAAGCTCAATCCCAGCCTAGCCCCACCCAAACTCCATCACCACCACCATCCATTTCACCTAAGGCATTAGTACCCGAATCTCCAATAGCTAAAACTACTGAATCTGTTTCACCTCATCCCGCCACCACCGAAACGACACAAACCATCAAAACTGCAGATCCAGCATCCCGACCTCCATCGCCGCCACTCAGTCCGCCTACGCAAGCTCAATCCCAGCCTAGTCCTCCCAAAACTCCACCACCACCAACTGTTTCACCTAAGTCATCAGTACCCGAATCTCCAATCACTAAAACTACTGAACCTGTTACAGCTCAGCCCGCCAAAGAAACTCAAACCACCACTGAAACCATACAAACCATCGAAACTGCAGATCCAGCGACGCCGCCTACTCAAACTCAATCGCAGCCTAGTCCTCCCCAAACTCCACCACCAGCAAAACAATCTCCGACCCGCACCCCACCCAGATCTCCAAATCGATTGACCTCTGAACCTACAGATACTAAATCCACAAGTGAAGTTTCAGAAATCAAAAGGTCAACCGGAGAAAAATATCCTGTGGATTCAAATTATCTTGCTCTAGATCAAAAACCAAGAGAGTTAACAGATACCAAGTCCATGGATTCACATACAATGGATTTCAAATCTCAAAAAGATAAACTAGGAACCGCAATCGAAGACAACATTTCCAAGTTTGTTCATAAGATAGCAACCAAAGAATCCATGGATGAAAAACCTGCAAATGTCATTACAGTTGCGGGTGATAACACAGGCGCATTGATGAATTTGGACTTAGATGAAGTCCATAAGCTTACTACTGATCAAGATACTACCATTAATGAAGATAGCGAAAATGAGGAAGAAAAGGCAATTGTTAACAGCAATATTCAAGGAATCAATAACTCAATGATGTTCGACAGTTCTGTAAACGAAAGGAACCCAGGTGTTCATTTAGCGTTCTTCCGTAATCTAGCAAATATTGATCATTCAATAGTGAAGAATACAAAGTCAACTGAGATGCAAAGAGCTGAAACTAGCATTACCCCACCTCAACAACTTGTTTACGATCCAACAGTGCCGAGTGAACGCGAATTTGAAGAAGATGATCCCCAGACATCTGGGACAAGTTATGAGATTGAGGTTCTTTGATTTGAACAAGGGTAACAAGTAAATAAGGATGATGATGCTTCATATCATTCATTAGGTGATTAAACCTATGTTTGTATAATACGTTTTTCATGTATTGTAAAGGTGTGTGTATGGAGATGCAGCTCATAAGTATTGTGGTGTTAGTAAATATGAGATTAAAGAGACCAAATAGCTCTGAGTAAGTGGTATAAACGATATATTCATGTGTATTAGCACAATATGCGTATGTTTAAAGAGGGTGAGGTTGGAAGAAGTCCCATTTGCGGATATCCATAATCATCGACAACTATAAGTTTATAATTTATAATTCAAACAAAACTGCAGTTACAATAATTATTTTGTACCAGCTAGAAATGCCAATCCCCTCATAAAAGCCAGGGCCCAGGGGTATTATAAAACACACACACAAGTTAAAATTCATTATTGTCCAATAATGGTTGTTGATTCACCTTGAAGCAACAATCATGAGGTTTAAAGGTACCATTTTTAGAGCCTAAATGCCAACTCCCTCGCATCATTTCCCTTTGCTTCAGACCAAAGAAAATGCCAAATCACCTGTCTCCTTCAAACCACGACATGGCACATGTTATTTCAATAAAAATAATATGAACCAGTGAGTATTGAGTAAGAACATTGTTATATGAAAATAAAAATAATATGAACCAGTCAACCTGGTTCATTGCATAACCATGATCAAGAACATTGACTAAATTTCTAACAATTTCATCATGGGACCTTAATATGATTTCATGTTATCATGTTCTGCTTTTTGATATGAATTATCATGCCATGAGTCACGACTCACCTCAAGCTCAAATGTTATGTACCTTGTCTATGAAGTTTAAGTGATGGTGACGGTGACGGTGATGGTGAAGGTGCAGGTCTTTCTTTCTGGATGGATCCAAGTGCTCTTCTGGGCAATAAGCTGAGCTCTTTACTATTTTGGATGCCACCACTCTTCATTTCTCCTGGCAAAACATACAAAAAGTTATTCCAAAGCTCTTGTCTCTTTAATTTAAAACAAGAACCGATGGCCAAGACATGAATATAAAATCATTGATCATATTATAAAATTACATACCATTGTAATCCAAGAGGTTTGCAGATGCAGACAGCCGAATTAGAATAGGAGTGATGACAGTGAGAGCAGCCCAGAAGAAAAGTATCACAAAAAAGGTCCTCCCCAACATTTCTTCATGAAATAACTGGTAAAATAAAGCTTAAAAACTTTTTTGGAGAGTATAATTTACATGCGTAAACTTTCAGATAGCGTGTAAGGGTAGGAAGGCCCTTTAAAATGCGAGAAAAGACGAAACATATAAAGAAATGAGCTGTAAGAAATGAAAATGATTAAACAAGATACTGTTGTTAAGAATATAAGACTATTAAAACCAGTACTTATATAACTAAAATTTTCATTGGACATGAAAAAGTCAGAAATACTTCACAGTGACAGCGAACTTGGTGATTTTCTCTCGTTGGTAGTTGAGAAGTGGTTGTGCCAACCAGGAACATACAAGTATAACAAAGATCCCATCTAGCATCTTTATGGGCCAACATTCCATTTGGTGGGGACAAAACTGTAATTATACATACCTTGTGCAATTATGAGGTTCTCAAACAAAAGCCCACCTGTTAACTGATACATGTATTGCAAATAAACGAGCAGGCAATATTATTATTACTACGGAATCATTTGTGCTTAATCAGCAATCAGAGCTGTTTCTACTGTGTAATAATAACAAAACATTAGAACCCAAGAGTTACTTCTACACTATCTAAATCCTAGGCAGCTTTCTTCAACCCCGGTGATTTGGTGAGCCACCAGTTGCAGGTGACTTCCTCCCGCCATATTTCTGTCAAATTTTAAAAAGCAGTAAATACAAAATATTAGAAATATATGAATAAATTTCTTAGGGGTGGTTCGGATTTAATTATTGAAAAATTTTAGAAGATCTTACCTGCTTTCCGAAGTTAAATGGGACATATTTGTATTTAATCATGTGCATGACTTGACGCTTCATAGTGAGAGCAAAAAGGACAATCCAATAGCAGAGCAGTATTGGCCAGAAAACAGGGACATCAAATAGAGAAAAGAACGTCATAAAGAAGGCTACAATGAAAGCCTTTGTGATGGCATACCTGGAATTATAAAACAAATAAGTTTAGACTTTGTAGTTACTAACTACAAATGATTCAGAAAATATAAAGAGATCCTAAATCGGTTTAAAGCAGAAAAATCATGGCGCGAACTCCAAAACATATATCAAGCCGCCAGACAAAATTAGTAAAGTGACATAGAAATATAAACTAAGCAGCGTCAAAATTATTATCTCTGTAAAGTTATATTATGTAAGTCGTATAACCAACAAAAATAGTAGCAGGAACCCATATTATCAATATAATGTACCAAAATAATATGGTATCAGTAATCAAAATATTGATTCTTATCAGAATCCTATTTAATAAATAGCTTATACACAAATGTCTAAATGGCAAATAAACACAGACCACCTACCTCAACTTCATGTTTTCTAGAACAGCATGTTAAAAACTTAAAACATGAGCCAAACAATGTGAACCCTAATAAACAACAGTTAATTACATAGAAATTGTTGCAATTGTCATACATATGAAAGAAGTAAATAATATATATGAATAGATAGATGCAACACTTCTCAGGTCGGTCTATATATATCGAGCATGTCAATATTACATATAGGAAGCTACTTTGATTCTTTGAATACTAAGCGGTGATGTTGATGCGTAACCATTGTGTGCAACCTTGTTCGTATCATACTCGTATGCTTTTTCTACTACTCATGTCATGTACTTTTTGACCATAACAAATGAAGTAACGTAAAACTTAAGTACATCTAAAGATAACTATTACTCACAAAAAGCAGGAGGGAAATACATATGTATTATTTCAGAAGAACAAATGATTAGTAAAGCATATAACTCAATAGAAGTACACCCACTACAAGTTTTTTTTTCATTTAATTAAATATGAAAATGGATGCACTAAGGTCATTACAATAGCTATCATCCGAGTTAAACAAATAGCAACCGCAATTACAGACATTATTCTAGACCAAGTTGCACACTTGCACGGAAATATGTCATTTCATGCGCCATTTCAGCTACCATTATGAACCTACTTAATACTACATCATCCATAATACATGCCACAATAAAGGCCAGTAGGAATAACTTGTTATAGGTAAGTAGGCATAACAAGATGCATCAGCCATCAAGACATATACTAATCCAACATTCAAGATCAAGATCCATGAAATGACAATTATAAACATAAAGTACAAAGTACAAGCCAAAAATCGGAAGTGAGCTAAACTCACCAAAACTTGAACTCCGGAAGGCGGCGGATAAAAGGCCTAAACTCATCAGAATCTTTAGTAGGCAATGAACCCCCATCCAAAGCTTCCAACTCCGGATCAACCTTCGGCGACAGAAATCCAATCAACAAATTCAAGATATAAATTCCAAGACCATAAGATATGATGTAAAACCCTTGAAGATAATAGACCCGCAGCACATAAATTGCCGCAACACCAAGCGTCCCAAGCCACCTATGAACCGGAAGCGGCGTTGATTTATCGAGATAAATCTGGAACGCCCTTGAGAATTCGGTTTTCCACTTGGTTAGTGGCGCCATTGGGGAGGCGGCAGCATCACCCCCTAATCCTTCCATTTTAACCAACTATTTAATCTCTTTCTGTACCAACTACAAAGTTATACATAATCAGCTAATAAATAGTTTGCAACATATTCATAAACAGTGCTATAGCTTTTAACCTCAAAACTCATGAAATATGTCAAATAACGCTGTTCAAAAGATTAAGTAACCATAACTTTATAAGAGCATCACATTATCATATCCTTATATCCCTGATGTCTATCAATAATACAACTAGATTAATAACACAATCACATGTATCATTGATTACTCAAATATCTGGAAAGTCGAACCTAATCGAGCGTATTTGGATTATAAAAACCGAAATCAACGAATTAGTAAGTCAAGTGGAATGATTGTGTTAAAACGATCAAATAAATAATCGTTTATCCAATTTATGTTTGATTATATCAAGAGATAGAAGAAGGTGAGTCGTAATCGATGAGAAAAATAGCAGTAGTAGGAGTTCAAGAGCATACCCAAATGGAAATGTTGTTTAGGGTTTCTGCGTCTTGCCTGAGAAGATGACAGTCGTAATCTATCCGATTTCGCACCGACTTCGTCTTTCAGGATTATATTTCGTTTTATCTTACCGCACTTGCCTTTTGGACGATAGGTTTTACCGCACTTGGCCTTTAGACGATAGGTTTTCTTTGAATTGGCGACTTATTGAACTTGGGGTGCCCACTGAGCAGCCAACTAGCCATTTTTGTAATTAGTTTGATGTTAAAAAATTATATCCGACTATACATACAGGGGCGGACCTAGTCAAGGACTAGGGGCCGCGCCCGTTTCTCCTGAAAAACGCCCGCGTAGTGGAAAATTTTTTTTTTTTACGATTTTTCAAAAACGTTACTACTGAAATAGAATTTACGTTGCTACTAGAATTTAATAAACGTTACTACTAAACGAAATTATACGTTACCACGTTACGTTACTCGAAAAAATATTTACCGAACTCGACTAATGATAACTAATCTAATACCTAACTAATCTAATACTAAGTTACTAACCCAATAGGCCAATAGTCTAAAAACCAAAGCCCACCCTTTTCCCTAACCCAAGCCCAAAAACCAAAGCCCACCCATATCAATCATTTAGTGGATTTGTGAAAAAAAAAAAAAAAAAAAAATTAAAACACAGCAGCAGCAGCAGCAGCGGGCGACAACAGCAGACAAGGAAGAAGACATTCAACCAAACCCTAACCCAACCCAGCTGCTCCCCAGCCCTCCGCCGCCTGTCAGCCTCCGCCTCCGGCCCTCCGCCGCCTGTCACCGGCTCCGTCTGTCTGCTGTCCTTGCTCCTGCAGTGCAGCGGCTGGTAAGGGTTTTTTTGTTTTTTTTTTTTTTTTTTTTTAACTTATTGTGTTAATTAGCTTTATTATCTAGTTATTTACATATAGTTGAATGTTGATTATGTGTTTTAGGTTGAATGCTTGATTAGTTGATTGTTATAATTGATTATATTGTCTTTGAATCTTTGATTAATTGATTAGGTTTGATAGATAATATGTCGGGTTTAAATCCTTGTGATTCGTTTTCTAAGTTTGACATACCTAAGATCCTAGCATTTTATGAGATGTATCCGAATGATTTTAGTGAAGAGGAAAGAGGATGCCTTTCGGGTGATCTTTCGGTATTTTATCACACATTAAAGGAAGATGAAAAATTTGCAAAACTAAATGGAATGTGTGATCTTGCTCGTGTAATGGTGGAAACCGAAAAACATAAAACTTTTCCTTTGGTTTATCGGGTGTTGAAGTTAGCATTAGTTTTGCCGGTTGCAACCGCAACCGTTGAGAGGTGTTTGTCTAAGATGAAGCTTATCAAGATGGATTTACGCAATAGAATGGGCGAGGACTATTTGAACAATGCTTTGATTTGCGCGGTTGAAAGAGACACTTTTGATAAAGTCAAAGAAGATGATGTAATGGCTCGATTTCAAGCTTTCAAGAACCGAAGAAGCGAAATCTATTAGGTATGTGTCTAAAATTATCTATTATCATGTTGTTATCTTTATTTCCTTTACATTGTATGAAACTATGGCGAATTTTTTTTTTTTTTTGAACGTTGCTACTGAAAAATATTTCTAGATCCGCCACTGTATACATATCCTATAAAAATTTGTAGAGCCATCGACCAACAAAAACCACATGTTAGGAAACTAAGAAGTTTGATAGACAATTAGACGCATGAAGGTGCTTTGCAAAAAAGCAACAAGAGTATCAACAAACCGGTTGATTTATGTTTACTTCCTTCTAACGGGATATCCTCACATATTATACTGGCATCCCCTTGTGTCTGAAGTCTTTCCTCCTTCTCTTTTTCATGTATACCGCTCTCGGCCAAAAACTCTTCATTGCAAATAGCATGTGTTGATTTCAATGATCATACTAGGCGTTTTGACGAAAGATGAGACCATAAAGTGTATCAGGATGACATAGCCTTTGGACTTTTAATTTGTAGTATTACTAGTTGATTACCCCGGAAGGGTCCCGGGGTTGAAAAATCTAATTTTACGTGATAACCTATTGCAAATGACTCAAGTTAACTAACCACAAAATCTCTTAATCATTGCATGTTCATAGTATTTTAATTAGTAATAACTCATATTCCCCACAAAATCAAATTTTACGTGATAACATGAACACTTTGTGTGTTTTATCCTGTATGAACGAAACCCCACAAAAAATAGTCGATTTTTCTCCGTTTTTTATATAGCACTATGGTACTCGTTGGAAAGATAATAAAACGCTCGTTAATTTGGTGTAATTTTTTTCTTTAAAAATCCCGTATATAAAAGATATAAACGTTTAAAAATTATGGGAGCAAATATGAGAGAGAAAATTTTAAATTTATTTTTAAATTCTTTTTTCCTAAAATAACTTAATTTAATTAAAAAAGGAAACAATTCAAAAACACCAAAAACTCTCCATTATGATGCCACGTGGCACTCTCAAGGGAAGATTGAGGCCTTCATTGCACGCCACGTCAGCATATACATATACGTTTTCTTTTATATATATAGATAGATACAAATAAATTGTATAATTGCAACATTAAGATCAAGAAGTGAAAGAATGTTAATGACAAGGGACTCATTTGTCATTTAACATTCTTTGGGGTTTACTCAGTTAATAATATTATTATTCAGATGAAACACACACAACACATACATATATACGCAGTGAAAAACAGGTTGAAGACAGTGATCAGGTAGCTATGGGAACCCTAGGAAGAGCAGCTTACACAGTCGGCTTCTGGATCCGTGAAACCGGTCAAGCCATGGATCGGCTCGGCTCCCGTCTCCAAGGCCACAACTTCTTCAAAGAACAACGTATTTCCCTTCAAATCCCTAATTTTATTTACAATTTCATAACCTACTCACCATTTATTCATTTTACTTATTTACTTTTCATTTTTTATTTTTTTACCCATCCTTAAGTCATTAGATTTAGTTCAGTTTATTATGTAATTTTTGTGATTAGTTAGATTATTAAAGATATGTGAAGAGTTGTAATTAGAATCAGGTTTTAATTTTATACATTTTTGTTAGTATTGTTGTTTTGAGGTACACGCGTTTGTAATTCGCATCACGAATGCTAGGCGTTTGTTATTAAAACAATACTGAAAAATATTTGTAGATAATGTTTTAACTTGTTTACTTTGAAACACTAAAATATATGATATTCTCATCATCTCTGGTTAGGTTTGTTCAATCGATGGTCTAATATGTACTAATGCTCAAACCTGTTGCACAATTGATGGTCACATTTGTTCAATCAGATTTGGAAAACCTGTTGAAATCGATGGTCTAATTTTTTCAATATTTGTCAACTGCATAAAGTGCCGCATCAGACATAAGGTCTCATCAGAGTGCACCATGTGATGCGCGCATTATGCACTTCTGATGTGCGCATTTTAAAACCAAGTTGAATGCTTAGGACAGTAAAGATAAACAATCGTATACCAAGTAGACTTTGACCAGCATCACAAAATTATTCAAAGATAATGCACCGCAATGGCATACTGTTGAAGATAAGAAAAAATGAATTTCACACCTAAATGCTCAACTAATTACCTCATTTTTTTTAGCAAATATGTGTATATGTGTAATAGCAGTCATTCAATAATACTATGTAGTTGATGCTTTCTTTGAAAGAATCTTTCACAATTTCACGTTTTTTTTTTTTTTTTTTGTCAGTTTCCAGGCACCGGACTCTAATGAATGTATATGATAAAGCCCCTGTGGTAGCTAAGGATGCATTTGTGGCCCCAAGTGCTTCTATCATTGGGGATGTAAAAGTAGGGGCAGGATCGTCTATCTGGTATGGATGTGTTATGAGAGGTAACGGTTTAACATTTTGCTTTTTATTATTAGACCCCTGTAGTCTTTCTTATACAGATGATTAGTGGGTGTTTGGGATTGAGTTTCAAAACAACTTATTGACTTATTGGCTTTTTCAAAAAGCCAATAAGTCAATAAGCTGTTTGTGTAACCCAAAAGCACTTTCTGTTTTGACTTTTGGCTTTTGGCTTTTAAGGGTGGAAAAGTTGTTTTTGAAAAGTTAGAAATCCTGGCTTTTGGCTTTTGGCTTTTGGCTTTTGACTTTTGGAAAAAAATTACAAATTTACCACCCATACAACCAATATTCACAATAAGTTAAGCAAAACACTTAAAAAAACAACAATTTATTAACTTTTTGACGCTTCTCATCCGAAAAGCTAATCCAAACACTTTTTTTAAAACTCCTTTTCAAAAAACCATAAGCCAATAAGCACTTTTGACCAAAAGCACTTTTACATTTCCAAACTCAATCCCAAACACCCTTAGTGCAATCAGTTTTCTTATTTATTTATGCAACAAAAGATGCTTGTGTTAAGGTTAATCATTTTGTAGCTAACAGTAATAATGACCTAGAATTGATACTGCAAAAGTAGATTAAGTACAAAGAATCTGATTGAAATATATAAATTAACAGGTGACAAAGTTGAAAAGAAAAACAAGATCTTACAATTTGAATAGTTTCTTTGTTTAACTTTGTACTTTGTTATAAGTTCTGTTAACGTTGTTTGTAATTCATCTATCGAATCTATCAAGTTGTGCCACTGACACCTTTAAATGGCTCTACATGGGAATGCAAACTATATGCATAGTTTTATAGACTTGAAAGTTAGTCCAATGAGATGTTTATCTGTCTGTGAAATAATGTTTCTACAGAGATGGAGATGAATATAATCTAGAATGTAACATTCATCAAAGTTACATAAGCATGCAAAATGTTAATATTTTTCAGTATTATTAGAAACTTTGTAATAGAATGCAAACTAAATATGCTCAGAGGGTAATGAAACCAACATGATGCTAACCCTGCTTTGATTAACACTTAATGTTTGAATTAACCATTGAGGATATTCATTCTATTTTCTCAACTCATAAAAATCTAGCGCCTTCTTTCAAGTAGGAGACGATTTTTTAATAAGAAATGCATTGTTCCAACAAGGCAAGTAGGCAACTAGCCTTTTGAAAAGGTTAACTGTACCAGAATAATGTATCATCGTCATGAACCCCCTATCTGTTGCTTAAATGTTCACTCAATCTACACCTTCATGATTGATAATATATCAAAATGATTACTTAATAATATGACCGTTTAAGCATTAGCTTCTCATTACATCATTTTTGGATTATGCTGAGACTTTAATCCGAATTTACATCTTGCTGATACCGGTTAGTAGTTATTGTTTCACTGATAAAATACGGTTTTGTATATAGGCGATGTGAACAGCATTAGCATTGGATCAGGTACTAACATACAGGATCACTCACTTGTGCATGTTGCAAAATCTAATCTACCTGGAAAGGTGCACCCGACTGTGATCGGTGACAATGTGACTGTTGGTGAGCAATGTGTTTTAAAAGCTTGAAAATATTCTTTCACTTTTTCAATAAAATGGTGTAATTTCAATAAATACAATTCAGGTCATAGTGCTATTTTACATGGATGCACTGTTGAGGATGAAGCATTTGTTGGGATGAAAGCGACACTGCTTGATGGGGTAGTTGTAGAGAAACATGCCATGGTTGCTGCAGGAGCCCTCGTTAGACAGGATACTAGAATCCCCTCGGGTGAGGTTCGTATTATCCAAACATTTATATTTATTTATTAAAAAAACACAACATCCGTTATTGAAGTTTGTTGGGAATGTGGTAACAGGTATGGGGAGGTAATCCTGCAAAGTTCTTGAGAAAGCTTACAGACAAGGAGATAGCCTTCATTGCTGAGTCAGCTGCTAATTACAAGAATCTTGCCCAGGTTCATGCCACCAAGAATGCAGAACCACTTGACGACACTGAGTTTCTAAAAGTGATACAAAAGAAGGCCAAAGAAGACAAGCCTCTGATGCAGTAATCGTTGGGCATTTTTCTCGTGAATAAGTCTGTCACGAATGTACTTTTTTTGTTCATCCTCGTGAGTTTGATGTTGACGAACATATGCTTGTTTTAAGCAGGTTGTTTATGGACATTGGATCGGCGGTCTCTCTCTTTCTTTTTGAAATAAAGCTTAAACTTATTAGAGTTAGAATTGCTGCAGTTAGACTGCATGTACCGATTGTTTTACTGTTCTTATGTATAAAACTTCAAATGGATCGGATATTTTTTGTTCTTGTTGTGGATTTGAGTTGTAACTGGAGTAATACGAATCATATTCTTGGTGCTCTTTGATATCTTTAGAACTCATCATATTGGTCGGTCGGTCAAACAAGCCCTTAAGCTTGGTTTTAAAATGCGCGATGAGCTCCGATGTGTTTTGATCCCAAAAGCCGATGCGCAACGCGTAATGCGTGATGCGTGCGCATCACCTATACAACGCTTTTGTTATTTTAAAAATTATCTATAAATAACATTTTAACTTGTTGACTTTAAACACTAAAAATTTAGATATTAAAATAAATAAAAAGAAAATAGCTTTAGTACCATGAAAAAAGTTCAATATAACCGAAACAAGCCTTGAACCCTTATGTGTACAAGTAGCCTATGCAAAAGGTACAAATAATCTATGTAGGAACTCACTTAACAACTTCATTAGCTTATTGTACAAGCTTATTAAGCACATTCTACTAGCTCATTGTACAAGTTTACTCTATAGTGGTCGGTTTTACAAAAATGCACGCATCATGGCGCATTATGCGAGCGCATCAGGTGCACATTATGCAATTTAGAGCGCATCATCCTCGCATCTGTAATAGCTGCACAACGCATCACCTGATGTGATCTCATCAACGCATCGTGCGCATCACGCATTATGCGCGCATCATGCCCGCATTTTAAAACCAAGCCCTTAAGCCATGTTTGATTCACCTGGAATTGGAAAATGGAAAACATTCCACTTTTGATGATTTTCTTCCATCAATTTTTTTTTTTTTTGCTCATAGGAATTTAATTTAAGTGCCCCTATAGTCAATCATGTTTGTTCTAGCCTCCTACACTGTACCACCTTTTAAACATTTCAAATAATTCATATTTTTACAAGCCAGACATCTTATTAATTTGCAAGGGTATTAATTCAAATGCTTTTGAAACTCAGTTGCTTCACAAGCATTCTGCTAATCAACTACTTAATCCTTGACCAGCATACTTAAGTATGAATGAATATCATCCAAAGGTTTGATAATTTATTAATTTCAAAATTCATACAAGTTTAATACAATAATACAGGAAAAATCAATCTAATTTTTTGCTTTGCTCGGAAAAAATCCTCCAACTCGGTTTGCATAAACATTAAAGTCCACGAAAACAAACATGAATTTGTGAAAACAACGATAAGCATGAGCTACTAGAGTACTAGCTAGTTAAATATGTGACGATAAATAGCATTTTATGTTGACGTAGATGTCATGCAGACTCTTTTGTTAACGTGAAATATTACCTCGTGAATATTTTTATACATTTGAAATGTCATTTCATCAAGTTCGTCTGGTTTAAGGCATAAGACCATGCGTAGTGGGGGGCTTTATATATAAAGCCCCCCTTCCTGATTAGTCTACGTGGCTGCTGAGTCAGCGTGGAGAGAGAAACTGAAAAAAGGGTGTAGTTGTAGGGGCTTTATAAATAAAGCCCCTGTTTCTGATTGTTTGATTTTTTTATTATTTTTTTAATCTTTTAACTCAAAATAATTAAAATAAAAGACAAATAAATATAAAAAAATTACAAATAATATTAAAAACACACAACTAATATTAATTAAATTAAAAAAAACAAACAACTTAAAAAAATTACAATACCAAATTAAAAAAAAAAACAACTTAAATAAATTACAATAAGTTATATTTTGCAAGAATTTCCTGCCTATGATGTAGTGCGAGGTGTAGGGCTTCTCCCTCGAGGTGGTCGATCGATTTGGACAAAAACTCAATGTCCTTTTCTCTTTGCCTCGCCTCTTGAATGTCGACGAACCTTTTATTCTCGGCCACTCTCTGGTGCATAGTTTCCAAACGTCTTTGGCCGAGGTCGCGAAGATCCTGTAGTCGTCGATTCATTTCATCAAACTCCTCCCTCGATGCACCACCTCCTGTCGAAGACGACTCCGCCTTGCCACCTTTTTTTTATCTTCTACCGGGTGGTCTTGGAATATCCTCCTCCTCCTCATCCTCCAAATCAACAGGATCATCTAAACTCACAAAGCGAGCATCGGATGTCGGTGTATCCGGATCTCGCGACGTGGAGGTGGTTTTGCTTCGTTTTGATGGTCCTCCTCCTCCTGATCCTCTTCCTCTCCTAATCTTGCGCCCACTACCCGACCCCATAGGCGGTACATTAGCCCACTTAGGACTATGTCTCAACATCTCCCAAATCCTCAAATACGGGAACGGCCCGCGGGTATCTCTCATCTCGTCCAAGGCTCTTGCCAACAAACCGTCATCACCTTCCCCACTGCTCCTGTTGTCCTTGTAACGTTGGTAAACCTCCGCAAACGAGTGACATCTATTATTTATGTCCGACCACTTTCCCGATATCGAGTCATGCTCTCGATACTCCCCTCTACCCATGGTGGCAAAAAACAGCTCTCGAATCCGTTGCCAAAACAACGGGCTATGTTGATAGTTTGCTGCAAAAAAAAATATTATACGATTAAAAAGTATATATATATATATAAACACAAAAAAAAATACTAACCAACATATTAAAGTATATATATAGGGAAAGTATAAATTGAAAACCCACTCGAGTTAAGAAAACCCTGAAAATCCGTCAAAAAACCATCTAAAAAAGTTTTTTTTTTTTTGAAAAAAATACACAAGGTAACATACATGTTTTTTAGCGTTTTGGGCCAAAAAAATAAAAAAAGCGCCGAACGAATATTTTTAAAAAAAATAAACAAAAGTTTGCGTTGTTACACATGTAACAGAGCTGTTACATATGTAACAATATGTAATAGAGCTGTTACATATGTAACAGCGCAAACTTTATTTATTTTTTTTTTAAATATCTCTTCGGCGCTTTTTTTATTTTTTTGGCCCAAAACGCTTAAAAACATGTATGTTACCTTGTGTATTTTTTTCAAAAAAAAAAAAAAAAAACCTTTTTTAGATGGTTTTTTGGCGGGTTTTCAGAGTTTTCTTAACTCGAGTGGGTTTTCAAAATATCCACCCCCTATATATATATATATATATATATATATATATATATATATATATATATATATATATATATATATAAACACAAAAAAAATACTAACCAATATTTTAAAGTATATATATATATATAAACACAAAAAAAAATACTAACCAACATTATAAATATATATATATATATATAAACACAAAAAAAATATTAACCAACTTCGGGATCCTCGGATATGTCGAGCCAGGCCCGCGCTAAAGCATACTCCTCGTCTCTTTCCCAACGTTCTTGTTGCTTTTTTTTGACGAGGAGCGGTAGCATCTTTCTTTTTATGCGAGCGTCTCCCGCGCCCGCGCCCCCGTTGAGAACCCTCGGGTTGACGTGGTTCGTTGGTCTCCACTTGAGTTTCTGGCACGGAATCGGGCTCCTCTTGAGAAGCTTGGACATAGTTTGGTGGAGGAAAAAATTGACCCGCCATGTTTGGGCCCGGATAAAATTGACCGGGCATGCCAAGAAGTTGCGCGTATTGCATTGTGTCCGCGTCAAACTCGCCCCAATTGGGTGGCAGCGGCGTCGTAGTGTTTGGCCTCGCACCCGGACGACCCGGGACCCCGAATGGTAAACCATATGGAAACATGTTTTGTGTTTAGATTGTGTTGTGGTGTGTGGTTTTTAGTTTTGGTTGTGTAAAAGTTGTGTTTGTGTTTTATATAAATAAAAAGTGTGTATATATATAACAACCTTCAAAATAAATTACCGTTCAAAAATTGAAAGTGCCCCAACGGTCAAATTTTTTGACCGTTTGTTTTCAATGCCTCGCCACGTGTCTTGTTCCAATTGGGCCAATCACTTAAGCTTTGGCGTTATTTATATAACGCTTGACCGGTTTTATTAAAAATAGCGCCCCGGAGTAGCGGTGTTCCGGGCGCTATTTTTGCAAATTTCAGACAAATAACGCCCCACTACGGGGTCTAACAAGTCACTGCTTTTAGTTAGGAGAATATTATACCAAAATTTGTAAAATTAGAAAATATGTTTGTATAACCCTTATATAAATTTAACATGTCATGTGTTTAAAAAACAGTAGTGATGCATGTAATTCCCTTCAACTGCAAATCAAGAGATAAGTTTCAATTAAGAGTTCAAAAGGTCATATCATTGCAATAGAAACTCAAAGAAACTGCAATTAAAAGATTTTGAGAGGTAATAAATATATCATGCCCATATTCAATTCTAGATCAAACAGTACGATAAACGAAACAACTGCAGTCCTCAAATATCCATTGGAGCCGCCTCCCCCTCTGCAGCAGCTCCACTCTGGTCAGGGGCGCTATCAGCATCGCCGCCAGATTGCTCTGCAGCACTCTCATTTGTAGGTGCTTCTTCACCGGAAATCTCAAACTCATTAATCAACGCTTGTACTGTTTCTTGGTCCAATATATTGAATGCTTCTCCTACACCGACAACAGCAATCGTGCACACGGAGCTGGTGAGCTTTTCACCTTGCAAAGTCTCTCTTATGGCAAACAACGCATCCTTGACAAGGTCATCCCGAGAAGATTCTGGGAATTTCTCAAACTTGCGTTCTAGGTATGTTTTTGCAGCTTGTGAACGGGACCCAATGGCAAAAGCTTGATATTCGAAGTAATTGCCACTGGGGCAGTTGTAGTAGAGATGGGCCCCAGATTCATCCAACCCAGCAACCAGCAGTCCCACACCATAAGGTCGTTTCCATGAACGCTGGGTGCAGACCTATCAACAACCAATTATGCTAAGAAACAATAATCTCACCTTTATGCCTACACTACAATCTTAAATCAGTTGTGCTTTAAATTGTCCCATAAAAATAAAAGATGAAACCGAACATTCAGGAAAAATGACATAAATAGTGCATCTAGATGTAATGCTGGAAAAATGAAGAAAATAATGTACATTTCTACTCAAACTATTGGTTCACGAAAATAACTATTTATATGGAAGTGAATCAGTGATAACTATTTTTATCCGGCAATGCAAAAGAAAAAACATATACTTGGAGAGGGACGCTGTGCCTATTTTCATCTAGCGGTTCTATATTTCCATGCTTCCTACTAATCATGGACGATCCTTTTTAGGGGCGGGAGGGGGCGGCCACCCCCTCCCCCCCGAAACTAGCGACTTCCGACCCCCCAAAGTTTCGGGTCAAGATTCGCCACTAGTACTAATCAAAACTACTGAGACTCGTAAAGAACAATCTGCATAGTGTCTAGTACCTTACAAACACAACAAATGCCAAAAACAAACAATGAACAGACAGAACTACATAGAACTATAACCTCATCAGGTGGTGTATATGATGTTCTTTATAAGGTACCAAACAAGACTTTTCATGCGCAGCTACTAATTAAAGCGAAAAGGGCACTAGCTGGCTAGCTGCAATGAACAATAACTTAACCATAACAAAGGTTCTAAATTCTAATACAAAATCATTGTATATGTCCATTGCATACCTCTCCAAACAGTAACCTTCAACATAATATTCACATAACTCCAATTGCACTCCTACTCTCATCTTTCATAGCATCAAGCCATCAGTGATTGACGCAATCAACAATTTATTAAATCTTATTAAATCAAGAACGCACCATTACAAGATTGCTAACAGAACAAATCATCTAAATCGTTCATCACAAATACAACAGTGTTACAACTTAAACCACTTCTCCAAATGCAAAACAGCATGCATTGCACCATGCCAGTGACCTACTAAACTCAAGTTTCCGAAAACTCACAAAGCCGACTATAACTGTAGACAACAGTAGCAATATAACCAAAGAACATTTTTCTATCTTTTTCAAAACCAGCTAACTCACACACCCTCTAAACCTACTCATAATCTACACTAACATCCACCATTAAACTAGAACGCTCAACCACTTGAGAAAATGAATACCTTTACTACACACCTTGATACTGCATGACCCCTACACTACAAGCCCTTTGGCCTTTGGTATCAATTTTCTAAATAATATTTCCTATCAGCATTCTAAAGCTTAAACACATAATATGTTTTTAAAAAAAACTTTCCAGGCAAGGCGCTAAGAAAACGAGCCCAAAGTTCCGAATACCTTATTTCTTAGACATACTTTAAAAGTTATCCAAAATGAAAACTTTCTAAAACATCAAACTTAATTATCCATACCCAAAGTAACCCCAACAATTCAAAGCACACAGACACAGATATCATATAACAAACTATATAACTAACTGTATTATTAAAATAATAATAATAAAAAAAAAACCTGAGCTTTATCAGCCAATTGAACAACCAAGCGGCCAACAGGAAGAGGAGACTCATAAGTATACCCATAATTAATACACTCCGATCTCATATACCGAGACAACACACGCCCGTCAGCAGTCAGACCAGCAATAGCCACACCAATATGTTCATCGACCTTGAATATCTTTCTTTGGTGAGACGAAAGCTCTGAGTTGGCTTTGTTAACGCAGGCGAGAACCACGTGGCTCTTGGATCGTAGACCAATGGCTGCCGAGCCTTGCTTCACGGCCTCCATAGCGTACTCCACCTGGAATAACCGCCCTGCTGGTGACCATGTTGTCACGTCCGTGTCGTATTGGTTTCTGAACATCTTTATTTGTTTGGTTTGGTTCGATTATTATCGCCGGAATGTTATGTTATAATTAGGGGGAGGGTTAAGGAGACAGTGTTTTCTTTTTCATCAAGCCATGTGCTTTGAAGAAAATGAGTACTTTATTTATTGTAGTTTTTTTTTTTTTTTTTTTTTTTTTTTCACGTGAACTAACTTGGATACATACAAATATCAATATCAATATCGAACGAATTAGTCTAAGTGTTATGTTATTGCATTTTTTTAAACGGTTAACAAATTAATCCCAAGCGCTTTCGAAGTACCCACTGGATAAAGGAGTACTCGAGAGTAACCCGGGTCCATCAGTAATTTCACACTAGTTCCTGGGGAAAACCCGCCGCCCGAAGGCCCACTGCGGTAAAACCCGGCCCACCAGCAACATTTTGGTGCCGGTAGGACTCTAACTCCCCACCTCCCATAAGGAAAACAAGGAGGGTGCCACTCCACCATAAGGAGATCACATAAAATCGTGCGTTTTAACGTATCTAATTTAACTCAATAGCATTGTGATTGAATTAAAATTACCTAAGACAATCAATTTTTTATTGTACAATTATAATATATTTATACTAGATTATACACCGGGAACGTCCCGGGTTGAGAAATCTAATATGACACATTAATTTTACATATGAAATAGACCGATGCGCTTTACAGTTACATGCAGGAAAGCTTCATGTAGCACCTAACCTAAAACAATTAACAATGTATCTCCAATGTTAACGCCTAACCTTAAACAATGTATAATTCTAATGTTAACATCTAATCTAAAACAATGTATAACTCTAATATTAAAACCTAACCTAAAACAATGTACAAACTCCAATGCTAACACATAACCTAAAACAATGTATAACTCCAATATAACTCTAATATTAACACCTATCCTAAAGCCTAAAAAATGTATAATTCTAACATACTAATATTGATACCTAACCTAAAACAATATATAACTTTAGTATTAACATCTATCATAAAGGCTTAAAAATGTATAACTCTAATATCAATATTCAATACCTAACCTAAAACAATTTATCAATCCAATGCTAACGCCTAATACTTCAAACAAAAAAATAGTCGTTTTTTTCTCCATTTTTTATATAGCACTATGGTACTCATTGGAAAGATAATAAAACACCCGTTAATTTGGTGTAATTATTTTCTTTAAAAAATCTCGTATATAAAAGATATTAACGTTTAAAAATTATGGGAGGAAACATAGAGAGAGAAATCTAATTTTGTTTTTAATTTTTTTTCTAAAATAACTTAATGTTACATGGCACATGCAAGATTTATTACTTTTATTATTATTATTATTATTATTATTATTATTATTATTATTATTATTATTATTATTATTATTATATATATATATAGATATAGATGTGACCTGACTCATACATAAAAAATGTATAAAAAATATAAAACATGTATAAAGGATTGAATATTTTACCTTTAGCACGTTGCGGCGTGGTTGAAACGTAAAACAACTCGATTCGGTATTAAATTTTCGGTGAAAAGTAGAACAACTAGAATCTTACATAAAATAAGCAAGAAAACATATTATATTTTACCTGACTTGTTTTCAAAAAAGTTTACTTTGATACGTATAACAACTCGAATTTATACGAACACGTACATAAAAATATTCACGTAAAAATAGTTTTTTTAAAGTAAATGAACGAAATGGGCAAATGTATAGAATGGCGTATTAAAAAAAGTTTAATTCGCTATACCAACACGAATTTATACCGACACGTACAAAAAAATATGCACCGTAAAAAAATTAAGTAAAGGAAGCAAAGAGACAAATGCACATACTGGTAGTGCAGGGTTTAAAAATGCAAATTTTAAAAGTTATTGTAAAACTTGTAAAATAGAATAGCAGTCTAGGTGTTAAAATACTTATAAAATAAAATAGAGTAGTGGTTTAGGGGTTAAAATACTTGCAAAATGAAGAGTAAACTTGCAATTTTCAAAAGTCAAATGAGTGTAAAAATGAACTAATAGTGAAAAAGTTAGAAATGCAAATGTTCAAAACTTGAGAGGTTGCTGGGAAATCCCACTAACTAGGGGTGTTTAAATTCGGATAATCCGAATTTCGGATTCGGATCATCCAACGGATAATCCGAAACTTAAAAATAAAAATAATAAAAAAATAAAAAATGTTCTCCTTTATGTCTAAAACGTGAACTTGTTAAAAAAAACAACAATCGAAGTTAAATAAACGAAAGTGGAACAAAAAAAATGTAAAAAAAAACTTACCGTTTGGTGGACGGGGGATGTGGAGGTCGGAGACAAGGTGGACGGGGGCTGTTATAGAGAAGAGAAGAGGGTGCGACTGCTATGGATTGGAGGAGTATGGACTTAGGGTTAGGAGGATTAGGGATTTAAGATTGTGCATTGTGCTATTTAGTGTATATAATATTATATATTTATATATATTTTTTTAATATTCGGATTTGGATAATCCGATTATCCGAAAATTATCAAAATCAAGATCCGAATCCGAATCCGAAAATCGGATTATCCAAAATTTCGGATAATTCGGATTAGGATTATCGGATTTTTCGGATTTGAATTTTTTTTAACACCCCTACCACCAACATTACTATTTAAGATTATAGATAATAAATCAAAAGCCAATGATGTTGTAGCCTAGTGGTTGCAATGGAGGTGAGAAGGTTTACCTACTTTGTGGGGTTCTTGCCCTGGGAGGTTACAGGTTCGAATCCCACTCAGAGTAGGGTTATTCTGAAATGAGGGGCTGGAACTTAGGGGGGCCCGGGGACCAGACCTGAAGGGTGCGGGGCTTCGTTATGGGTGTGTACCTTTGGCCGTTAAAAAAAAGATAATAAATCAAAAGATTAATCAACTTGTAAAACAATCGAATCTTATGATTTTGAGTCTAGTCAGAAATAAATTTTGTTTTGGCTTGAGCCAGAAGGTTTTCTTAGTTGTGAATTTTCTCTTGGGTTGGAGTGTCGAGTCTTACACTATGGGTATGTTTGGCAAAACTAGCTGGAAGCTGATAGCTATAACTTTTTAAATATATTTTGGTGTTTGACAGAGTAGTTGGGGCTTTTAATAAAATGTATAAAATAACTGAAATGAACATTAACTAAAAGCTTGTATGCATGTTTTTTTGTTTGTTTATGATAGAATGGGTATTTATGTCATTACTTATTTAAAACTTGTAGCTAGTAGGAGTTTTTTCTTAAACAATATTAGTAGTAGCTTTTTAATATAGACTTTTTCTCCTAACCTAAAAGCTTCAAGTTCTTTCAACCAAACAAGACTTTTTATTAAGTATGAGCATTTTCTTAAAAACTTGAAGCTCATAAAAGCTCTTAAAAGCTCATTGCTAAACATACCCTTAAGAAAAAACTCCTACTAGCTACAAGCTTTTAATGAGTAAATGACACAAATATGTAGTCTAGGGGTGTTCAAAGTCAGATAATCCAACGGATAATTCAAAACTAAAAAAAGAGCCCTTCATTTTATGCTGAAAGTCTAAATCCAAACTTGCTTAAAACAAACATTATATATTTTTTTTAATATTACGGATTCGAGAGCGGAGTATTATCTTATTTTAGGGTTAGAATCAACTTGCAATGAATTAAATATAGTGTATATATCTAAAATATTATATATAATATAGATGTTCTGTAATATTTCGAATTCGGATAATCCGATTATCCGAAAATTTTTAAAAATAGGATCCGAATCCGAAATTTCAAATTATTCGATTGTCGAATATCCGAAAACCGGATAATCCAAAAATTTGGATAATACAAATATGGATTTTTGGATATTTCGGATTGGAATTCGGATTCAGATTTTTTTTTAACACCCCTAGGTGTAGAGACCGATTATTTGAATCGGTTTATTCTTATAAAAATAAATAAAAAATATGTCACCCGAATTGGTTGGGTAAACAGAATCCTGGGGAGACCCCACAGTAATTTAAACTTCCCGTCCCTTCATTTTGATACAAGGAATCATTTTAACCCAATATTTTGAACTTACGATTTTGGTTTTTTATCTTTATTTTTGTTACAATGAGATCCAACTCTTGTGTAATTCCAATTTAGTTAGAATTCGAATCCAGTCTCAATACTTTAAAATTTGACAACGAAAAACATGAGCGTCATCAAACCTATGGCCAAACATTGAACCCATAAAATTTATATTTATCCGCGATCTAGACATAAGTAGCAATCCATATGAATTTTCATTTTTATCCAATGTACATCTTTGCGAGAACTGTGTGAGAGTTCGCCTAAAAGAGGAGAAAAAAAAGTCTACATAATACTTACCTGTTTGACACGCGTGTCTTTGGTTTTCCTTTTTGTATATCATGTCTCAGGTACAACTTGCAATCAATAGAACGAAAGTGTCACATGATATACTCATGATATGTAAAAATGAATAAATAGGTTACAAACATTCTAGCATGCTGAAAAACAACTAATGTTTATTTGTAAGTATATGAAAGTCTTTGGGCATGTGATCTCCTTTCTCGTACTTTAAGACAGATAGAACTTAAACTACATTGAGTAAGTGTCACATATTTAGTAGCTACAATAATGGGAATAAACTTTTTTTAATCTTACAGCTTATTCAACAGAAAACGATAGTAGCTTTGCGTTTGACTACACTTAAGAACGAAGATAAAATGGAGTTCAACAGAGGGTAAAGGAGAGTGTTATAAATTGTAAACGCATCCTTTTGTGAACTGAAAAATATTCACCTTGTATCCCCTCAAAAAAGAAATTCATGTAAGGAAAACAAAGGTTGACTTTTGTCAAATTAAGATGTGTGATTCAGTGATCGTATTGTTTTGGTGTAAGACCCTAACCCGTAATCACGTGATTAACGTCTAATCTTACGGGTTCTGACCTTACTTAAACCACTCCCGATTAAAACTTTGATATTTATTATAAACTCAAACCATTAAGATCAAATACATGTTTGATTCCCACAAATTTTTACATTTTAGTAGTTAAAACATACTCTAACATTTAACGTTTTAACGGGAGTTCCTTGAATTCTAGTGCGGAAGCTTGATGAGTGTTCGGGCGTGTTCGGCTCTTATCGCGGCTTGATCCTTGCTCCGGGACTTCCATCACATGTTTACCTAGCACCATTACACAAGGAATGGTTAGTGGGTTGTCAATGATACATTTAAACTAGTACGATAGTCGTTACACGTCGAAACGGAACGAACCAGGCCAAACGGCCCTTTATCAGGAGAACAAACTGCTGCAACTTTTGCGCAGCAGCTGTTCGGATCGCTTTTACCCCTTCTAAAACCCAAAATCCGACTTTGACTTTCAAAGAAGAATTGTTCTACGCTCCGAGAGCTTTTCAGGCATATAAAGAACGCCTCCTAACGATTTTTCTACGATTTTATATGCAATTTTAAAGATCGTGTCGTCATGCTGTTCTCTGCGCGCGGCCGCGCGGTCTCTGTGAGCGGCCGCGCAAAGCTTCTGATGTAATTTTGGTGGTTTTTAAGTGTGGGAATCATGTCACATGTTAGGACAAAGAGGATTGGTGAAACCACTTTTGTAAACCTTAGTCTAATTCACTTCTGTCATTTTTGGCTAAGTATAGAAGTACTAAAAAGAAGACAAGAAACTGCTGATTAGAAGATATGAAGAAGTGCTGAAGTTGCAGAAGTTCTGAAGTCCAAACCAGACAAGTTCACTTCAGAAGTACTGAAGACAAAACTACTCTTCAGTAGTTGTCCTTCATCAGCACTTAGCAGAAGATATTTCCCACCGCCCTTTTGCATCAGTAGTTTATTGTTTAATATTACTTTTAGCTTTATTTGTTTCTTTCAATGTTGCAACTTGTGCAACTTGTAACTGGACTTTCTGTGCTTGCTTTTTAGGCAAGATACATGCATGTAATCGTCTATAAATAGGAGGCTTCAACCTTCTATTTTAGACATTGATTTTCAACAGAAAAATCCTTCAAACACTCTCATTGTTATTATTCCATTTCTGTATTTATTGTGAATCTTGCTAAGTATCTAATTCTCATTTACAACTTAGATTCATAATAAATACTTTGTCATTTATTTAGTTTCAAACATCAAGGGGGAGTTACAACTCTGCCTTTGCATAAAAAGTGTTGCTTTAACTTATAACATTCCGCTGTGCTTATAATCTGATTTACAAGGACTTGCTAAACACTTAAGTGTCAAGATAGCAAGTTCTTACTTAGCAAACAAGAGCAAACTGATCCAACAATTGGTATCAGAGCATTGGTTTATCTGATCACATATCAATCTAACAAATTGAGAATCAGACACAAAGCTCTTATTGATATTCAATAAAAAGATCAAAAGTTCACTTTTTATCAATATCCATCACTTAAAAGAGTCATCAGACAAATCTATAACTCTTTAAAAATGGATCCACATAATACTGGTTCTGCCACCAAACCTGCCATGCTTGTAAGAAATGAGTACAATATATGGCAGAAAAGAATGGCACATACCTTGTCACAAACCAACACTGGTTGTTGGAGATCTGTGATATATGGTCCACACAAACCAGTAAACATAAATCTTGAAACTAAAGAAGGGATTCCTAAGGATCCCAAAGACTATACAGATGAAGATTTCCTAAAACTTGAGCTAGATGCTAAGGCATTCTCTATGTTGGCAATGGCTCTCCCAAATGAAATATACTCTGGCCTTTTACATTGTGAAAGTGCCAAAGAACTTTGGGACTGTCTTAAAGAACAGTTTGGAGGAACTGAAGAGGTGATTGCCAACACCAGAGAAATTTTGGCTCAACAATATGAAACATTTGCTTATATTAATGGGGAGACTTTGACACAACAATTTGAAAGATTCTCCTCATTAATCTCTGAGCTAAAGTTAAATGGTCAGACCTATACAACAGTATCTATGTTACATAGATTTTTAAGGTCTCTACCTGACAAATGGGAAACTTACTCCATTGTCTTAAGATCCTCACCAGATTTTAGCTCCCTCACTCTTACAAAACTCCATGGGAGATTACTCACTTTTGAAAGAGAAATCGATCAAAAGAAGAAATTACAAACTTCTGGTAAAACTGCTGATGACTACCTACCAGGTAGTACAGCACTTTTGGGACAAGATTCACCAACTTGTTCCTATGGATCTTATGACAATATTGACATAACCACTGGGATCTCATCAGAAAGATCTTTCCCAGGTTATGACAATGATGACCAAAGTCAAACTGCTGATAATCTATGTTTTATCATGGATGATTTGAAAAATTTTAGCAGTGATGACTTGGAAGAAATGGACATACTTCACCAACTGGCCATGCTAAGCATTAAAACTAACAAGTTTTATAAAAGGTCAGGAAGGAAATTTCCAGGATTGACCAGTAACACAAAAATTGGTTTTGACAAATCTAAACTGAGATGTCACAAGTGTCAGAAGTTGGGACACTTTGCTAGAGAGTGTAGAAGCTCTAGCTTTAACCAATCACAATCTGGAAATAACTATAACCCCAATTATAATAGGAACAATGGAACTCAAGGGAGTGCTCATTTTGTACAGGCACAAGCTCCTCAACAGCAATATATGCCTCAAGTACAATATGTTCAAGTGCCTGCTCAACAGATGCAGAGCCAACAGTCAATCCCTCCCTTTCCAGCTGCTCAACTTCCTCCACAGCCTCAACAACCCCCTCAACAAAGCCTCTTTACCTCGGGGTATGTTGACTGGAGCAGTCTCCCATATGACACCACAGAGTGTAATCCTGATGCAGACAACAAAGTGTTTGACATCAACTGGGGAGAACCAGACAATGGCAGAAAGAACTTTGCCTTAATGGCATTTGAAGGTTGTACCTCAAAATCTGCATTGTCTCAGGTATCAAAAGAATCTTTGACAAAACTATGTTCAAACTCTTGCAAAGAAACTTTTGCTCTCATAAGAGAGACAAACGTGCACCTACAAGGCAAAGCCAATGATTTAGAAAGAAAATACACACAGATAAAATGTGATTTGGAAAGAAAACTGTGTGCTAAAACAAAAGAGGTTTCTAAATTAACTGACTCTGCCATTGAAACCCAAGCACAAATCAAAATGATGCTAAATGACCTGGGAGATGTCAGACAAGAGCTTGCTGACACCAGGATCACTTGTGAAAAATGGGTTGAATCTTGTAGGGGGTATCAACTACTGCTAAACAAACAAAGTGCTTCAAATGTGAAGTTTGGCATAGGATACCATCATGTTGAAACACCAACAGATTTTTCTCCCAAAACTACTGAAGATGGGAGAAGAATTGTTTCAAATGAAACTTCTGAAGGGAAAGAATGCACATCTTTCCATGAAAACTTTCTAAACAGAAATCCTGGCATTTTTAAGGAAAGTACTTCAGAAGTATTTACAAAAACTGACAATAAGCCATCAGTAGTTTCATCTACTTCAGGAGTTGAGATCCTGAAAACTACTGATGAGCAAAATCTTTTCACAACTGTCAGAAATTTGCCTTCAGAACAAAAACAGAAGGCAAAAGCATGTGAAATTTGTGGCCTGTTCAACCACAAAACTGAATTTTGTAGATACAGAAAAGGAATTCAGTTCAATCAAAAATTTAAACAACAGGTTGTGGGAAATCAAATCAGAAATGATTATGAAAAAATCTTTAAACCCAAGAAACAACAACCTGAAAACACCTTTTCTCAGAGAAAGATAAAATCTCAACCAAAATCTTTTTCTCAAAATTCCTTGTCAGTAGTTAGACCAGAATCTTCAGCAGTTTCACAAACTGCTGAGATTCAAAATCTAAAGAACATGGTAGAACTACTGATGACCAAGGTTGATGGTGGTCCTAAAAAGGATACCACCATGGTTCTCAATGAAAAATCCAGTGCCAAAAAGACATGGATTTCTCAACCTGGTCAAGAACAAACTGTAACTGTTCTCAAGAGCAAACCCAAAGCCAAACAGGCTTGGGTTTCCAAATCTAACTAATTTGCTTTTATGTGCAGAGAGTTTCCAGGGGCTTAAACAGCATATGGTATGTTGATAGTGGAGGCTCTATGCACATGACTGGATGCAGATACCTGATAAACAACTTTATCAGCCAAAGAGAAGGATCTGTGTCCTTTGGGAACAATGCCAAGGGATATGTGCTAGGACATGGCAATGTCTCCTCTGGCAAAATACAGTTTGACAAGGTCAATCTGGTGGAAAATCTTGAATACAACTTGCTGAGCGTGTCACAAATGTGTGATAAAGGATATTCTTCCTTTTTCACAAAGACAGCTTGCAAGATCATCTCACCAGAAGGCCAGAAGTTGATTGAGAAGATTATAGAAGATCATACTTTGCTGATTGCCAAAAGATGTGGCAATGTCTATGCAGTGGACATTGAAAAAGACAAAGTATTGAACAACACTGCCTGTTTCTTCTCAAGGGCATCAACTTCAGAAACAGATCTCTGGCACAGGAGACTTGGCCATGTGAACTTTAAAACCATAAATAAAGTCACAAAAATGGGCTTGGTCAGAGGTCTACCTTTGAAAGTATACCAGTGTCAAGAACACTGTGTATCCTGTTTAAAGGGAAAACAGCATAAGTCCTCCTATAAGTCTATTGAAGAATCAAAAACAACTGCATGTCTTCAACTACTCCATATGGACTTATTTGGGCCTGTCAAGATTATGAGCCTTGGTAAAAAGAAGTACTGCTTAGTCATCATTGATGACTACTCAAGATTCACATGGGTATTCTTCTTATTTTCCAAGGATGAGGCTGCTGAGATCATCAAGTTCTTCATTCTACAAGTAGAGAAACAATATTCTCTATCTGTCAAAACCATTAGAAGTGACAATGGGACAGAGTTCAGGAACAAAACTCTGGATGAATTCTGTTTGTCTAAAGGGATTATTAGACAATACAGTGTTCCCAGAACTCCTGAACAAAATGGTGTAGTAGAAAGGAAGAACATAACATTGATAGAAGGAGCAAGAACAATGTTAGCTGATTCTGGACTGCCATTGTACTTTTGGGCAGAAGCAGTTAACATAGCATGTTATGTTCAGAATAGAGTTCTTGTGGTCAAGAGACATTCCAAGACTGCCTATGAAGTTCTTCATGGCATGAAGCCCCTTATCTCCTTTTTCAGGGCTTTTGGATGTCAATGTTTCATCTTGAACATCAAGGAATCTATCTCAAAGTTTGCTGCCAAAGTTGACTCAGGTTACTTTCTTGGTTACTCTTCAACTAGAAAAGCCTACAAGGTTTTTAATTCTCACACCAAGATAGTAGAAGAAACATTGAATGTCAAGTTCAATGAGTCAAAACACACTCTTATTCCAGCACATCCTGCTGAACTCTTTGACCTTGACAACTTTCACTTTGGACCTGAAAAGGCTGTTACTTCTTCCAAACCTACTTATTATGGTAATCAAAGGTTTGAAGATGAGGATCCTGCACCATGGACTCCTCAAACAGTCATTAAGTCAACTACAACACCATCAGAAGTTTTCCAAACTTCTGATCAAACAAATACTGAAGGCCAAACTCAAACATCTGCTTCAACACCTGCAACTACTGAAGAAGCTGCAACTGCTGAACCAGATATCATAGACCTCAGTAGTTTGTTTGAAGAACCAGAACCACCTACACCTGTCAGTGGTTTACAACAACTGATTGAACACAGAGATCATCCACTTGATCAAATCATGGGTGATATAGCTACAGGTGTTCTGACCAGAAACCAGCTCTCCAACTTTTGCTTATTCTCAGCATTTATTTCACAGTTGGAACCAAAGAAGTACCAGGAAGCCCTCAAAGACAACAATTGGGTGCAGGCTATGCAAGATGAACTACTACAGTTCAACAAGCAACAGGTCTGGGAAATCTGTCCCTTACCTCAAAACAAGCAACCAATTGGTACAAGATGGGTTTTCAGGAACAAACAAGATGAAGCTGGTATGATAATCAAGAACAAGGCAAGACTGGTAGTTCAAGGGTACTCTCAAGAAGAGGGAATTGACTATGATGAAACCTTTGCTCCAGTTGCAAGGCTTGAGGCCATCAGGTTATTTCTGGCCTATGCCATTTCCAACAAAATTAAGGTTTATCAAATGGATGTTAAAAGTGCATTTTTGTATGGAAAAATCAAGGAGGAGGTGTATGTCTGTCAGCCACCTGGGTTTGAGGATCCTTCTCATCCTGAGTGGGTGTACAGACTGGATAAAGCTCTATATGGGCTCAAACAGGCTCCAAGAGCCTGGTATGATACACTCTCCACCTTTTTACTCAAAAATAACTTTACAAGAGGTGCCATTGATAAAACACTTTTCATTAAACATGTTGGAAATCATGTCTTACTTGTTCAAATTTATGTTGATGATATCATCTTTGGTTCAACAAACACAAAATTGTGTGATGATTTTAAGAAACTCATGCAATCAAAATTTGAGATGAGTACCATGGGAGAACTGCAGTACTTTCTAGGACTGCAGATCAAACAACAAACAAATGGAACTTTTATACATCAATCAAAATATGTTAAAGAATTATTGAACAAATTTTCTTTAAATGACTGTAAATCATGTTCCACTCCCATGACACCTATCACACAAGTTGAACCAGATGATCAAGGAAAACAGGTTGATCAAACCATGTACAGATGCATGATAGGTTCCCTTTTATACTTAACTGCTTCTAGACCAGATATTATGTTTTCAACATGTGTCTGTGCTAGATATCAATCAGCACCAAGGGAATCACACCTTATTGCAGTCAAAAGAATTTTTAGATATCTGAAAGGAACTCCAACACTGGGAATTTGGTATCCTGCTTCAAACAATACCAAGTTATCAGCATTTTCAGATAGTGACTATGCAGGGTGTAAGATGACAAGAAAGTCAACATCTGGTGGTTGTCAATTCCTGGGTAACTGTCTAGTGTCATGGCAATCAAAGAAGCAAACATCTGTTGCAACTTCAACTGCTGAAGCTGAATACATTGCAGCTGCAAGTTGTACATCACAGATACAATGGCTCCAATATCAACTTCTTGATTATGGAATCAAAGAGACCAAGACACCTTTGTTTGTAGACAGCAAATCTGCCATTAGCATCATTCAAAATCCGGTACAGTTCTCAAAAACTAAACATATTGAGATCAGGTACCATTTCATAAGAGATTGCTATGAAAAAGGCAAGATTGAGGTGAAGCATGTAGCAACAGCTAATCAGATAGCTGACATCTTCACTAAGCCCCTTGACACATCAACATTTCAGAAGTTAGTTTCCATGCTTGGAATGCTAAATTTGTAAGTGTTTATTTTATTTTTTTTTCTGCATATCAGTTAGAATCCAAGTTAACACTTGATTCTACCCAACTCTACAGCAAACTTCTACATCAATCACTACTGATATGCATCAAAATTTTTCTTTTTCCTTTTTCCATCCTTGATTCCATCCTGTTTACCATGGTGGAATCAAAATGAAAAATTTATTTTTCCTTTTTCCACCCCTGATTCCATCCTGTTTACCTTGGTGGATTTCAGGTTAACCTTTTCCATCTTTTTTCTGGTTTTCACTTACAAATGTCAAAAGTCTGAAACAAAACTTCTGAAAAACAAAAACAGTTTGAGAGAAACTACTGATGAACAAAAATCATCAGTATAGGGATAACTTTCTGAAAAAGTGTGTAACTTCTGATAAAATAAACTTCAGAAGTTATGAATAAAGTATTTATGAAAACATTTCTCATCAGATGTTAAAACTGCTGAAGAGAAAATGGGAACTACTGATGAAGTAATCCTTCATCAGCAGTTTAAGTCAAAAGGGCAAATCTGACTTTTCCCATCATCAGAGGTTTGACCTAATAAGTTTAAAACCTCTGATAAAGAGATTTTTAACCAAAGGCGGTTTTAAAACTTCTATTAAAGAAGATTCAAGCGGTTAAAACTTCTAATAAATACCTTTTTCACACACTTATCCTGTTAAACTCACAAAATATCCCTCCTTCTCTCTCAAAACTCTCTCAAAACCTATACCTGAAAATTCACTGTTCGATTAAACACCCAAACCACAATGGCTCTAGTTCTAAAACAGGGACACAATCAAAGAGCTTTTCTTGAAAAACAAGAAGGCTGGTCCCAATACGATGAGATCATTGATCTTGTCGTCAAATCCCAATACTTTACTGCTCTCACAATTAACCCACCAATTCACACTGAAACTCTGAATGAGTTCTGGGCAAATGCTGAGACGGTTACAATGGGTGGTGAGGTCATTTCCCTCAACTCAAAGATAAAAGGGAAACAACTGACCATCACACCGGCCACACTAGCAACAAGACTGGGTCTGGATGATGTAGCTGCCCCTGACCATGTTGCTAACAAAGATATTCATCTAACCATGACTGAGTGTGGTTATCAAGGTACTCTCTCCCATGCAACAATATTCAAAAAATATTTTGAACCAAAATACAAACTTTTGTTTCATTATATAATTATGTGTTTGAGTCCAAAAACAGGGTCATATGACCAGATGCCCTCCACTTTTCAACCAATATTTCATTCCATTGTGAATGAAACCAAATTCAGGGCATCAAAACTGTTTTTCCATGAGTTGGTGTTACATCACAATAATACCAAGAAAAAGTTTTTGTTGTACCCAAGGTTCATTATGCAATGCATAATAGGGGAACTGGGTAATGAGGTGCTTGTGGGAAAAATTTCAACTTTAAACCCTTTAACATCACAAGCATACTCAAGACTGAACAAACCGGCTGCCTGGCCAGAAGATGATCAGGGAGAACAACAACAAGTCCCCCTGAAGCCCACATCTTCCACACCCACACCACCAAAAGCCAAAAAGCCCAAGCCAACAAAAACTGTAACCCACCAACCCAAAAGAAAAGCTGTTCAGGAGGTTGAGATGCCTGAACATGCTCTTGAGCATTCTGCTCTTCAAACTGTTGAGACTGAAACACCCTCTCAGTCTCATCCATCTCAAACCCCACCAAGAGCACCCATATCTGTTCATTTCAAAAGAAAAAGACTTAGAAAAACATATCAAACACACTCTTCTTTTGAAACTGCTGAACAACAAACTATTGCCCAAACTACTGAACCTTCCCCACAAATTTCTGAACAAGAGGCAATTGAAATTGCCAAACTTCTCTCTGGGCTAAGAGAGAATGTCCCATCTGATCATGTCAGTCCCCATCAACCACAACAAACAGGGGACATAACTACTACTTTAGACATGGATGTGGACATCATTAGCCCTATCCCAAGAGATGAGGGTGGACCAGAGTCTTTAAGCCCAAATTTAGAGACTCTTGGGGCATCTGAGGCTGCTACTACTCAGTTACCACCCAGTGGTGGATCTGAGGACAGAAGTAACATAGCTAAGACCTCAGATGTGGCAACTACTGATGAAGGCTTAATGCCTGAGGTAGGAAATCCTCAGTACCAAGAAACAGAGGTTCATGAGAGAACTGAGTTGGGCTCAGCTCATGATTTAACTGAGACAGTCCTCACTGAGGGCAACATCAGGGAAACAGATGATTCCATTAGTTTGGATGATGTTTCAAAAACTACAACTACTGAATTGACGGCACTTTCTGAAGGTCCTGCTGCAAAGGTATCCAGGCTCAAGAGGCCAGTCACCTCTGCACAGGTTAAAGTCCACTCAATCCCTAAAACCCCTAGAGTGGCATCCTCTGTACAACATGAGGATCTCCCAAAAACACCCCCTTCACAGCAAATGCCTACCCAATTCCCTGGGCAAACAAGCATAGACCTGAACCAGCTATGCAGCCCAGAGGGTCCCCTGTACCACATGATGAATACACTCATCAGAAATCACTTCCAAACATATACAGCTGACTTGGAGCTGTCAATCAAGAACCAATTTGGAGTGATCAAGACCAAGATGAACGATCTGTCAAACAAAATAGACTTCAACAGCCAACAGATTGCTCATCTTCAAGGGCACTTCTCCCAACCCTCTGCTTCAAGGGTTATAATTGATGAATCCAAAAAGGGGGAGAAGATCAGGGAACCTAAGGAGTCATTCCAAGCCAGAGTAAAGGCACGAGTGGCACTCCTTGAAAGAGATCAGAAAGATCAGGCCAGGAAAGAAAAATTGGCCAAACAGTTTGGTGTCTCTATTGAAGAAATTGAAGCTGCTGAGAAAGAAGATGAGACCCAAAGTTCTGATGATTCCCTAAGGTGTAATGAAGAAACTTCTGATGACCAAACTTCTGATGAAGAATCAGAAAGTACTGAAGACAATCCTTCAGTAGCTGACAAACCATCAGCAGTTGTCAGCACATCAGAAGTCAACACTTCCCAACCTCAAACAACTGAACCTTCCAGAACCACTGCTCCCATTCAACCAACATCTGATCCCATCAGGCCTACATCTGTTACAACAATGACTGTATTAAACCCTTCTCCCATCTCTCAATCAGCTGAACTATTAGAGAAGAGTTTAATTGCAGCCAACAAGAAGGCCAGAGAAGATCAGATTTGGAAATCTCTGGAAGAAAGGGATGATTTGGACTTAAGCCATGAAGAAAAACTTCAGGCTTATGCAGCTGAACTACAAAGGCAGGCTAGCCTTGATGAGATTGCTGAACAGGATAAAAGACAACAACTGGTGTCTTATATCACCAAGAACAGCAAGACTAAAGCCTTTACACTCAAAGGACTCTCTATGCAAGAGCTGACAAAAAGAGCACAACTGCTTGCAGACAAAATGGCCACAAGCAAAGAAGGAAAGGCCAAGAGAGCCCAGATAATAGAAGAGCTAGTAGCAGAAGGATATGGTTCAAAAGCCTCTGTATCCAGATGGAAAGAAGAAAGACTAATGGATACATATAGAAAATACTTGGCTGCCAAGGCTGCAAATCCTGAGAAGTTTCAAACTGCTGATCCTTCAAGATCAGTAGTTAGAACTTCTGGTGCATCTAGAAGATCTGCTGCTCAGAAGAAGAAGGCAGAGGACAATGTCAAAACTGATTTCAAAATGGTACTACTTGAGGGAAGCTCAATAGTCCATTCAGATTTTGACATTGAGGAGAAACCTCTGTTAACACAGTTCAGGGATCCTTCCACTTTTGCTTATCAAATACAAAAGACAATCACAGAAAAGCTGCATACCAAAGTAGTGACTGAACACCATCTCCCAACTGTTCAGATGCCTGGTATGCAACAACATCAACAAGGAAGAGAATCCCACCTGAGGCTATCTGAAACTGAAGACATCCAGCACTCAGGACCATCAACCCAAGGGACAAGTCTGGTTCCCTATTCTTCTGACTTTAACAAGTCAAAGATCCCTATCATCAGATGGTCACTTACTGATAACAACTCAGTACTGTTGACAAGAAGAGACTTCTCAAGCAGGGCTTACAAGAAGATCAGTGATCTGAAGAAACTGTCAACACAAGACCTGCTCACAATTCAACATCTAGAACCACAGAGAGGATCTCTGTCTGATGATCTGTACAACCAGCTCAAGAACACCATGTACAAAGAGATATGGAAGATTGTTCAAGACAGAAGAAACACATAAGGAATTAGTAAGGTTTTGGCTTCATCAATCCAGGGGGAGATTGTTAGGACAAAGAGGATTGGTGAAACCACTTTTGTAAACCTTAGTCTAATTCACTTCTGTCATTTTTGGCTAAGTATAGAAGTACTAAAAAGAAGACAAGAAACTGCTGATTAGAAGATATGAAGAAGTGCTGAAGTTGCAGAAGTTCTGAAGTCCAAACCAGACAAGTTCACTTCAGAAGTACTGAAGACAAAACTACTCTTCAGTAGTTGTCCTTCATCAGCACTTAGCAGAAGATATTTCCCACCGCCCTTTTGCATCAGTAGTTTATTGTTTAATATTACTTTTAGCTTTATTTGTTTCTTTCAATGTTGCAACTTGTGCAACTTGTAACTGGACTTTCTGTGCTTGCTTTTTAGGCAAGATACATGCATGTAATCGTCTATAAATAGGAGGCTTCAACCTTCTATTTTAGACATTGATTTTCAACAGAAAAATCCTTCAAACACTCTCATTGTTATTATTCCATTTCTGTATTTATTGTGAATCTTGCTAAGTATCTAATTCTCATTTACAACTTAGATTCATAATAAATACTTTGTCATTTATTTAGTTTCAAACATCAAGGGGGAGTTACAACTCTGCCTTTGCATAAAAAGTGTTGCTTTAACTTATAACATTCCGCTGTGCTTATAATCTGATTTACAAGGACTTGCTAAACACTTAAGTGTCAAGATAGCAAGTTCTTACTTAGCAAACAAGAGCAAACTGATCCAACATCACAACCGCATTTGATGATTCCCAAAGCCTAAGTATTGACTTGCCGACTAAATAAACCTTTGTTTGACTGAAATTATGGTCCGGTTTAATGTCGCCATGATCCGGTTCTTAGTTTTGAATGTTTATGGCGACTTTTACCCAATTTGACCCATTAAGGCCTTAAATCAAACAAGGCACTTTTGACCACTTAAATTGCATACCGTTTGAGTTGTCAAGTCATTAGACACTTGATCAACAAAAGCGTTTGTCCGATTTGTTTCATTTCGACTTAGATTCATAGAATCAACCTTTATTAATCCTTTAAATTCCCAAAATGCCCTCTCATGACCAAATCTTTCAATTTAGCCATTCGTGGCGAAACTTCTTGTTTCAAATCCAATGTTTTTGACTCAATGACTTGTTTAAAAACCTCTAAGTCCTTCCGGACTTAGAGTTTCATCCTTACTCAAGTTTTCACTTGTTTAGTCAATTCTAAGCGCATTAGCGCGCATTTGACACAGTTATGAAAATAACTTACTTGATTGGCACCCACACCTCATGTGAGTACTTTTATCACCTATGTTGCTTCGCCCGAAGGCGTTTATTCGACTACGGACTTACCGGGTGGTGTTGACCCATTCTCATACCTCGTGCGTATCCTCCACGATTCTTAGCATCAAGCGTGCATGCGCAAATGCATCTACCTGCGTGCTTTCTAAATATACACATTAATTCCTCAAAACTCAAATGGTAATACCTTGCCATTTGATCCGTTTAACCTCATGAATCTTATTGCTTGGAATACAAGCATCAAGTATTGGACTCACATGGTGAGGATATCACCATTTGATCCGTTTAGACACGTCGTTCATAATACTAAGTTATCCAAGTTTTTATATATGGTTCAAGTGTCACAAACTTGACCCATTTAACAACATGCTTAACAACTTCATTCAATTGATTTAATTGGATTAAAACATCATTTCTCACATATCTTTATTAGTTGACCCGTTTGATGGATTTCTCCATTTGGTCATAACTCATTATCTCGATTAAGGTCATAAACCACATTTTGTATTGAGTGCACGTAAGGCGACCCACTTAATAGATTCTACCCCTTAGGGTTTATCTTTATCTCGCACTCAAGATTTAAAACTAATATTTATAACAATTAAGCTATGTTATAGTACATGGTGTAAGTAAAACTTACCTCATACCCGTTCTTGCTTCCATGGCATCCGCCTTGCATCCGTTTGACCCGTTTGCTCCCTCTTTGTTGTACCTAACTTGAGGATGAGTCAAACTCGTTTATTAGAATACACAACATGGAATTATTTCACTATCCACATGTCATGTATTCATTATCAATTATAGCTAAATCCATAGATATTTCCTTACATAGAATGTGTAATCAACTTGGCTTATTACAAACCAACATTACATACAATTGATGGCTCTTACATGATTCTAACTTCATAGTTTCACTAGTGTTCACCAATTTGGCATTTAATCAAACACTTGGTGTGCACCCACCAATTTGTTTAGTTTCAAAAGTTCAAGATATAGCCAAAGCATCACCATTTGCCTAATCATCATCATAACACATTATTTAGACCATTTTGCCTAAATTTCTCATACAACAACTTCTAAGAGTCACAAAAGGTTACTAGATATGAGTGGATTCAACCTAGAGGTTAAACCCCAAATTCTACACATGAACATAATCATATGATCAAAACCAAATACACATATTAAGTGTGATTTGTAACTAAATTAGGTATGTTTGAGGTTTCCCCAAGACTAGAGCAACCTCTTTTAACCATAAATTTCACGTTTTATCAAAACCCTAGTTTTTTGACCAAATCAAAAACGGGTATTAACATCAAATTACATCAAATAGAAGGTACCTTTATGTTCATTAGGCCTTAGATGACTTGTTTCTTGCTACAGCATCGAAAAGCCCCTTGATTTGGCTTGGATTCAAGCATGTTCTTGAGTGTTTAGGGTTGGAGTGTTGTGTGTTGATGTGGGAGGCGACATATACTCCTGTATATGTCGTTCTTTTTTTTTTTTTTTTTTATCTAAACACAATGTCAAGTTTGCCCACTTAACATATTTAGTCCCTCATAAGTGTTTCCACTGTCATTTTCGTATAAAACTAACTCATAAGCTAGTTTCAAACACCTTTTATTAATTTATAAACATAATATTATTAGCAAGGTTATTTCCACATTAGAATATAACCCATATTCTTATCCTCTAAGTCTCGTTTTATTATTTTGCTAATCACGCCTAATGGCGTAGTTAGGCGAATGAATGGTTTTGGGTGTTACATTTGGGAACGATGAGAACATGTTGGTGATGGTGGATCTTGCTTGGTTTTCTTTCAATGATGATATACAGAAAAATAGAGCATACAATTAATTGAAGAAAAACAGAGCATGACGAAATTGCTTGTAAAACCCATTGTTAGTTTTGAATAGAATTTGAATTTACGTAAAAACAGGGATACAAAATCGTTGCTACAATTAGACTGTGATTAATGGTGATGGTGGATCTTGCTTGGTTTTCTTTCAATGGTGATATACAGAAAAATAGAGCATACAATTAATTGAAGAAAAACAGAGCATGGCGAAATTGCTTGTAAAACCCGTTGTTGGTTTTGAATAAAATTTGAATTTACGTAAAAACAGGGATACAAAATCGTTGCTACAATTAGACTGTGATTAAAGACGTGGTTTAAATATCTAAAATACCCTTGGATTGAATTAGAACGTGGTTGGTAGTTTTAATTGTCAGTTAGATGTCAATTACACGTGGCAGAATGTTGTTGCTTCTTACCCTTTGTATGTTAAGTTACTTTGTACCGAATACTTTCTCATAAAACATATGCTAATCTTACAAACCAAATAAGACGAGGCTCACTTGCAAACCATAATTGTTCAGATTAGTTTGAATTCAAATTAATTTAGGCAAACGAATTTTATGGCGCCGCAACGCGCTGGCACAATTCTAGTTACTATACTATGTTAAACGCTTAGACTTGCTATAAGTCAAGTAAATATTTACTTATAAATATACGCAAAAACAGTTAATTTACACCTGAGGTAATTGTAGCTTCGTAATCGAGACGAAAATTTGAAAATAATGCAAAAGCAATAAAAAAAAGTAATTCTAAAATACATTCGACAGTAAGTTTGATATCAAAAGCATCCAATGTTTTTGATAAGTTTTATCGAACTGTCATATTAATGTCACAACAACACACACACCCCACTTAATTATTATATTTACTTGCACTAGTCAACAAACTATACTATTTAGAGGTTTTACAATATCTCGATTGAAAAATTCCTTTTATCTATACCTATAATAAACTAAAGTCATTTTAATGACATGACATTTAAAGAGGGTATTCTCTTTATTGAATGTGTCATGTGTCATCCCATGTGGCAAGACCTTTATTTTAGAAAAATAATAATTTAAAATCAAAATTAGATTTTTATCTCTAATGTTTCATCCCATAACTTTTAGACGTTAATATCTTTTATACACGAGATTTTTTAAAGAAAAAAATTACACCAAGTTAACGAGCGTTTTATTATTTTTTCAACGAGTACCATAGTGCTATATAAAATCGGAGAAAAAAACGACTATTTTTTGTAACCCGACAGGTATTGTGTCAGGTTTGGAATTAGTTTAAAAAAATGTGGGTTTGGGTCGGACATGGGATTAGGTGATACCCGACCCAATTACCTTTTTTTATATTAGAATATGATAACTTATGGCAGAGATTTGTTTAAAATAATAATAATAATAATAATAATAATAATAATAATAATCATTAATCATTAATCATATATTGGCAAGTCATTAATTATGTTGTCATATTAGATTTTTTATTATGTCATATTAGATATTTCAACCCGGGACGTTCTCCAACATGTAATATATTGCTATGTTTTCTTTTTCTACCATATTCTGAAATAGCTCAAATCTTATTGTATGCAGTTAAAAACCTTTGATTGAATGTATTGGTGCTAAACAATCTATGTCCCCTTGAAGTGCTTGGGATCTTAATATTCTGTTTTAGGTGTTGATGTTGTAAGGTGAAATGGATCTTTTGGTATTTTTTTAAAGTATCTAATGTAAGTTGATACATAGATGTCATTTTTATAGTTTAGATACTTCTAATTTTATTCACTTTACTTAGATTTCTCAACCCGGGACGCTCCCAAGGTATAAGCTAGTTAAAAATATACTTGGAAGTGATATTTGGGTGTTTGGGATTGATTATTCAAAATAGATTATGTGTTTTGAAAAAACAGAGGTAGAGCTGTTTATAGATTATTGCGTTTTGGTAGCCTAAAAAACTGATTATTTGCGTTTTCAAAACGCAATCTAAACACTAAAAACTGATTATCTACGTTTTCAAAACGCAATAATCTAAAAATCAGATTCAAATTGATTATAAATCCTTGTTTATTTATCTTGATAAAAAGGTAAGTTTATTAAGCATTTGAGGTTAATTTTTAATAAAAGTATTTGTATATTTTAATGAAAGAGGAGCATGGTAATCAGAAGATGAAACTTTTATTTATATAAAAAAGTGTTTTGGTGGATAAACTAAAAATTGTCAACTCCTCATCTAAATAAGATTACTACATCACATCAACTCTTATTGCTTCGTTTATGGTTCACAACTACCAGGCCAAACGAAGACAAACTTATTCTCACTGACCGATCATTAAAACGTACACTCAATAATATATTTTTATGATATTTTGAATATACACGTAGAAATTCAATTAAAAAGTAATACTTTTAGTTTTATGTAATATAAGTTACTCCAAAATTATCAACAAAAAGAAGCTAAAAGTATAAAAATAAAAGGTAATGTTAGGAAAACATCTTCACCTCTCACAACAAAAAAGATTTTGTTTAGTTAACATCTTCCTCGCAACGCATCAATCTATGAGTCATACGATATATCATTGTTTATCCTTTTTAAACAGTCGTATACCTCATCCTCGTTCACGGCTGTGCACATATAATGTATATATGTGTGGCTTTCAGGGGACAAAAGTAAAGTTGCACTAATTTTTTACTTTATTTTACTAATTTCGTGAAAATAACATTAAAAATGATGGATGGTTAATCATGCATCAGGTGGTGACGTTGATAGCCAAAAGACAAGAGGGTACATGCACCAATCGGGTTTGTCCCGGTTCCTAAGTGTTATGTGCCTTATGTCCAACGCTTGATACAAAACCACTATCAAGCCGGGGAGTCTCATTGGAAGCAGAAGCAACCCCTATATTTCCACGGGGTAAAGGTAAGGCTGTCTACATCTTACCCTCCTCAGACACTACCTTAATTTTTGCTACTGATGGGATTAAGTGAGTATGATGATGAAACAGTCGTATACCTCTATATGGCAATGTATATCATCACATTGGTTTCCTTATATGAGCTTATACAGTTATACCCTATCATGCATGGCTTATACAAGGATGTGATATAAGTTTAAGAAATTGAGTTTATACAAACTCGAAGATTAAAATTTTAATAAACACTCTTTATATTTAGTCATTACTTTATATGTTTTTTATTAATGAATCAAATAATCTATATCTTATATCATGATATCCAACAAGTTACATTCCAATCACAAAAAGTTGATTACACTAGATATGACTTTTCATCATCATAATTTATTATCTCTCTCATAAGTCATGTAAATTACATTTATACCCTTGACATTGAGTTTCACCTTCTCCTCCACCGCCCCTTTGTTCTCTTCCTGCAGCACTCCAGTCCCCCCCTGCAAACAAACAAAATAACCCCAACACTTTTACAGTATACTTTATTTAATAACAATAAGAATAATATCTAACACACACACAAACTTGATCAAACCCTAGACAATAATACTCAAAGAAATCTAGTCAGAGAGAGTAATGGAGTCTCTCTCACGTCCTCTTAACAGAAGAAGACTGACAAATGTCAGTAGCTTTTCCGGCAAAAACGCTTACGACGGCGTCTTCTCCGGCCACCGACGGAAGCACGACGGAGCTCCGGTTGTTAAAGTTGAAGAGTACGGTGAGATATTTAGTGCTGGTTGTTCGATTCCGGTTCTTGATCTTCCTACTTTAGAAGAATCGTGTGATGGGTTGGATATGGAAATGTGGACTAGGAAGCCGGATTACGCCATGATTTTTGGTGGATTTTGTGATCAGGATATTGCTATTTGCTATGAAGACCTGCTTGCTCGTGATAATGCTAGGTATTTTTTTTTTATTATTATTATTATATTTTATTTTTAATTTGAGTGTTTATAGGTAATTGATTTTTGTTGGTTGTGTTGGTGATGATGATGATGCTGCTGCTTTTCCCCTAATCATAGCAATGTGGTTGTGTTTTATTGAGTTAAGTAAAGTGAAGTTGCTGTAATCAGCATTTCTACATATTATTAGTCCATTTTTTAGATCTGAATCCTAGGAGGTTTTATAAGGGGTTTTTGGTCCCGCAAACCGTCTCATCGGATGGTTCATTTGTTCTTTCTAGATATCCGGTTCAAGCCCTTTGGAAACTTTCAACTGGAGTACACAGCTCACGGGATAATGCTCTCGCGTACCTGCTTCACTCATAGACATGAGGCTCCTCGGTAGATCTTTTCCCATTTAGGAATTTTTGGAACAGTAGTTTAGCATGCCAAACAACCACATTGGTCGGTTACACTTTGATACCACTTGTTAAGGACTCGTTTCACAAGCACCGTGCGCCGTCCAGCGTCTTTGAATTCACAATGGCGGCCGTTTTGTCTGAATTGTCCAACATGTGATGTAGGTTCAGGCGGTTCAGCGGTTTTGTCTTGCCTTTGACTCATTAGGGAAGAGCCCAATGCCTGAGCCTTAATAGTGGAAGCACCTTTCCTTAATCGTTGAGACACTCCCAAATGCAAACCCATGTGTTTGGCATATTTCCTAGTTGATCCGATCCAGAACATTTGGTCTGTCATAGAATGTTGACATCCTAATCTTTTAGGGGTGACTTTTTGGAGAGGATTCTAAATTTGTACTTGCTCATTGTAGCATTTCTTTACTGTAAATAGTAATATTTCTTTAATCATATATGAATGTGTAACTTTGGCCTATTTGAGTTAGACAACTATAACTATTCCTATCCTACGCGCAAGTCACATTTAAACGGAAAGTTTTTTTAGATGTCTTTTGGTTCCAAATTAGAAGTATTATCTTTTACTAGATTTGCAACACCGTTGAGTGAGTGTATTAGTATAATGAAATAGAAAAAAATGTTGTTTCTATTTGTACATGGATTTAATCATTAAATGCTGTGTTACTCTTTATTGCATTACTTGAACTTCTGTAATAGCACATATGGTTGCTTACATGTGGCTTGGTAGATGTAACAACCTCATAACATTGGTTCTAGGGTGGATGTTTAATTAAAAAAATAACGTTTTTCTTTAAATGATATTCGTTTGTAGGGCCTGTGCTCCCTCCTCAGCAAGCCAGAGCTCTCAAGATTTGGGCGATTTGTCTAATCAAGCTTTGGATCCCTATAAGCAGTTTAACATGGCATATAACAAGATCAGCCAAAGGAGTAAAGATGGGTTAGATGGGACAACACATGTCACACAGTTACCTGCTGTATCTGGATTTACTTGTTTTATGGGCGAGTCAGCTTCTCAACCTAAGAAGGAGACCAAAAAACAAAAATCATTTAAAAGAAAAAATATACATCCCAGTGTGAACTCCAGCAAGGGGGACTTTCATGAGAAACAAACTTCAAAAAGTGCTGCTGAATCTGGTAGTAGACATCAAGTTGAATCTTTAACCAGCGATACGCTAGTCAAGACCTCTGAGGTTGATCTCAAACCATATCCATCCAAAGTATCATCGCCCCCTGCGACTTCTGAACTGAACAAGAAGACCGAGAACCAAAAATCATATATAACGGATAATACTCATCCCAGTGTGAACTCCAGCAAGGCTGATTTACATGAGAAACAAACGTCACTAAGTGCTTTGGAATCTGGAAGTACATACGGTCAAGATGAATCTTTATCCGGTGATACAATAATCAAGACTTTTGTGGTTGATCTCAAACCATATCCCTCCGAAGAATCATCACCACCTGCAGTTTCTGAACCGAACAAGGAGACTAGCAACCAAAAATCATATGTTCATCCCAATGTGAATTCTAACAAAGGGGGCTTTCATGAGAAACAAACTTCACGCAGTGGTGTGGAATCTGGAAGTAGATACAGTCAAGATGAGTCTTTTGAGGTTGATCTTAAATCATATCCCTCCAAAGTATCATCACCACCTGCATCTTCTGAACAAAACAAGGAGACTGGGAACCAAAAATCATACATAACAAATAATATTCATCCCAGTGTGAAACAAACTCCACAAAGTGCTGTCGAATCTAGAAGTAGACACGGTCAAGATGAATCTTCATCCAGTGATGGAATTTTCAAGCCTCTTGAGGGTGATCTCAAGCCACTTCCCTCCAAAGTATTATCACCACCTACGGCTTCTCAACCGAACAAGGAATCCGAGAACGAAAAATCATATATAACAAATATTCATCCCAGTGTAAACTCCAGCAAGGGGGATTCTCATGTGAAAGAAATTTCACAAAGTAGATACGATCAAGATGAATCTTTACCCACTGATGGAATTTTCAATACTTTTGAGGTTGATCTCAAGCCACTTCCCTCCAAAGTACCATCACCACCTGCAGCTTCTCAACCAAACAAGGAAACCGAGAACCAAAAATCATATTTGATAAACAATACTCATTCTAGTGTGAACTCAAGCAAGGGGGATTTCCATGAGAAACAAACTTTACAAAGTGCTGCTGAATCTAGTAGCGGATACGGTCAAGATGAATCTTTATCTGGTGATGAGCTTTCCAAGACTTTTGAGGTTGATCTCAAACCACATCCCTCCAAAGTATCATCATTGCCCGCATCTTCTCAACCAAACAAGGAAACCGAAACTCAAAAATCTTACGTGACAAATAATATTCATTCCAGTGTGAACTCCTCCAGCAAGGGGAATTTCGATGAGAAACAAACTTCACAGAGTGCTGTTGAATCTAGAAGTAGATACGTTCAAGATGAATCTTTATTTGATGATGATATATTCAAGAATTTTGAGGTTGATCTCAAACAACATCCCTCGAAAGTATTATCACCCACTGCAGTATCTCAATCAAACAAGGAAACCGAGAACCAAAATTCATCTATAACAAATAATGTTCATCCCAGTATGAACTCCAGCAAGGATGATTTGCTTGAGAAACAAACTTCACAAAGTTCTGTTGAATCTAGGAGTAGATACGGTCAAGATGAATCTATTTCTGATGATATAAATTTTAAGAAATTTCAGGCCGATCTGAGATCACACCCCCCTATAGCATCATCACCACGTGCAGCTTCAGAAGCTTATTTTGATAATCATAAAGATTATCAGAAGAGATCAACGGCTACATATGGAGAATCTCCTTCTACTTGCTTTGATGAGGAACATGATGTCAATTCTGCAGCAGCTGTTTCTGCAGCTGCTTTAAGAAAAGCTATAGAAAAGGCTCAAGAAAATATACGAATTGCAAAAGAATCAGTGGGAAGAAAGAAAGGACTTGGAGGATTTTCAAGCAAAAGTTTCAAAGAGAGCTTAAAAGTTAAAGTTAAAGCATCGAATGTAAAGGCTGTTGAAGATCATAAACATGAAAGCGCAGTAGTTTTTCCAGACTTTATGGATTATGAGAGTCTTTTTGGTTCTAAAAAGGTTATAAATGAACCGCATGGGAAAGTTCCAGAATTAGGTAAGAATTCTGAGATACCAATAAGGCCTCCTGTTGAACTAGGAGAAAGTAAGATACTTTCCAGTTCTAAAAGAGCTGTTGGCAAAACAGAATCCGAAGCGATTGAAAATAATACATGTGAAGGTTCCCAAAAGGATATTGAGAAAACCAATCGTTTTCTTGTACTTGACGGTTGTGAAAAGGAATTAGGAGATACCGAATCAAACAACTTAAATGTGCATCAAAAGCTGGAAGATGGTAAAGAAGTACCTGGGGAATCTGATGAAAATGTTTATGAGAAGAGAGTTTGTGAAGAATCATCTGGGTTATTTAAAATTAATAAGCAAGCATATCTTGAACGAGAACATGATGAAAAAGTGGCAAGTGCAGTGAGTCAAGTTGAAGACGAGAGAGAAGTGAAAGCGGAAGAAGAAGAGAATGAGGTTTATGATGTTTGTGAGGTGGAAATAATTAAAAATGCAGACATTCAAACACATGATTTGTCTCAAAAAGAGGATCACAAGATAGAAGAGAAAGAACATCAGAAGGCAGAAGAAACATGGAAAAAGTTGGATAATATTCAAGTGCCCGAAATTTACGAGAATTCATCAAGTTATCATGATGATACAGAAAATAGTGAGAATGTGATTGGTGCAAGAAAAATTGTAGATGATACTGCAGAGGCCTGTAAAGTTGAACAAAACGACAACAATGCGGAGTCAAGTCCGGAGATTGGTGAAGTCAGCGGGAGCAGCAGTTCAGGTCATGACTCCCAACTGGAAGACACAGAAGCAATTGAAAAGGAGAAGATTGAGAACGTTTCTTTAAATGAAGCAGAAGACAAGGTTGAATGTGATGCAAAATCTGAAGATCCTGCAAACTGTGGTTTAACTGATGTGGATTTTGTACAAAACGAGTATAGCATTGAAACAAATGATTTGTATCCAAAAGAGGATAATGAGATAAAAGAGCAAGAAAATTATAAGGCTGAAGAAACATGGGAAAAATTGGAAAGGATTCAGGTACCAGAAACTTACGAGAATTCATCAAATGATTATAATGATGCAGACCAAAGTGAGAGTGTGATTGGTGCAAGCCAAGTTGTGGATGATACAGAAGATGCCAGCAAAGTTGACCAAAACAACGAAGCCGAATCAAGTAAAGAGATTGATGATGTCAGCAGCGAAGTTGACCAAAACGACAACAAAGCGGAATCAAGTCAAGAGGTTGACGATGTCAGCAGCAGCAGTAGTTCAGGTCATGATTTTCATGTGGAAGACATGGAAGCATTAGAAATTGAGATTATTGAGAACATTTTTTCAGATGAAACAGAAGACAGTGAGGGTGAATGTGATGCAAAGTCGGATGATCTGGCAAACTGTGGTTTAGCCAATGTTGATTTTGTACAAAATGATGTGCGACCTGAATCATTTTCAGACACAATATTTGGTAGAGAGATAGAAATTAAAGAACACAGAGAAAGAGAAGAGACTGTTGAGGAAGAAGACGGCAACCTCCAACAATCTCATGAAGAAACACCTGAATTTGGAATAAAAACGGAAACAGAAACACAAGATTCGGATGATAAAAGCAATGAATCCGAGCTAAGCAAAACGGTGGAGAAAATGCACAATGAAGAAGAAAGGGAACAGGAGAGAATCAAATTAGCTGTGGAAAGAGCAATTCGTGAGGCCCGGGCACGTGCATTTGCTGAAGTTAGACAAAGAGTAATTGCCGACACTCAAGAAAAGGTCACTAAAGCTTCGTCTGATAAAACTTGTGTAAAATCCAAACTTAAAGCAGAACGTGCTGCAGTAGAGAGAGCCACTGCAGAGGCTAGACAACGGGCTTTAGAAAAAGCAATATCTCAGAAGAAAATCTCTGAGCCAAAAATACAAGTTAAAGAGATTAGCGAAACTACTTCTGATATAAATAATACAAACACCGAGTCCGCTTTGAGAAGTAAAGCAAAACTAGAAAAGCATAACAGGATTATGGAACGCGCAGTATGTTTTTCGCCACTTGTCCATAACTTAACTACATCTTATTCATTAATGTATTAAATTGTACTTCAATGTTATCTTTTTCAGGCCAAAGCTCTTGCAGAGAAAGAGATGCGTGATCTGCTTGCTCTTAGAGAACAAGCTGAGAGAAGTGTAATCATCTTTTGAATCAAAATTTTACTTCTTGTTAATGCAATCATTATGTCCTTCACATTCTGGTATTTAACTGTAATTTCAGCGGTTAGCAGAGAATCTTGATGCTGATATCAAAAGGTGGTCAGGTGGGAAAGAAGGGAACTTGCGCGCACTGCTATCTACCCTGCAATATGTATGCAAAAGCTTCTGAATTTACCTGTCTTCTTTGAAATATGATCAATTTCAGTTGTTGTACTGGTAATGAATAATATATCAATAACTTAATCTCTTTTTTTTTCTTCAGATCCTTGGAGCTGACAGCGGTTGGCAACCAGTGTCACTAACCGAGATCATAACCACTAGCGCGGTCAAGAAAGCTTACAGAAAAGCGACCCTGTGTGTGCATCCCGACAAACTGCAACAAAGGGGCGCAAGCATTCAGCAGAAGTATATATGTGAGAAGGTTTTTGACCTTCTAAAGGTATCCAATGTTATATCCTTTTCATAATATGGTATTTTTATAATTTGATTTTAATTTATATATTCATATGTTGTCAACAGGCAGCTTGGAACAGATTTAACTCAGAAGAAAGATAGCAGCAGCCTTTATAAAGAAATATTTCAAGCTTGTATGATTTTTATATTAAAATAAAAAAATAAAAAACATATTATATTCATATTCATATTCATATATTCGGTCAGCAGAGTCATAAATATGAAAAATGAAATAAAAATATAAAAAAAAGGAAAAAAGAAAGGAGAAGGGTAAAATAGTCTTTTTGCCACCTCAGCTCCTTTTAAGTTTGTAAAAAGAAAACCCCTTCATATCATATATCATTTCATCCATCCATTTTATCTTCTTCTCTACACATACATAGCAAAAATGTCGCTAAGCCTATCCAACTCCTTCCTCCTTAGAAACATTCCACCATCACCACAATCCATAACAAAGGTATAAACATTTACATTCCCAACCCTCATCTATTCTCCATCTTCCAATCTAACCCCTCTATTTTCTTATCTCAGGTAACAGCAGACGTATCCCCAAATCAACCACGATGGACTTGCAGGAAGAAAGACATACACCCAGAATTCTACGATGATGCTAAAGTGTACTGCAGTGGAGAACATGTTCTAACGACAGGAGGTACTAAGAAAGAGTACGTGGTGGATGTGTGGTCGGGCAACCACCCGTTTTATTTGGGCAGTCGGTCAGCTAATCTGATTGATGCTGACCAGGTGGAGAAGTTCCGGAAGAAGTTTGGTGGGGATGGTGGGTTGGATCAGTTTATGCAGATTCCGACGCTTAAGGGTGAGATTATTATTCCGCCTAAGAGGAAGGCTGCTGGTAAAGGTAAGAAGAAGTAATTAAGGTGAGTTGAATTGGGTTTAGTATTGTCTTTGGTTTAAAGATATTTGGGGGTTTATTTTGTTTGGTGTTGTTTGATTTGATGAACTACTCTTTGGTTATATGTTAATGTTTTATGGTTAATTTCTTGATTTATCTGCTGTTTTGTCTTTTGAAAACCTAATTACAACTGAACTTTGGGTTTCTTGGATAAAGAACGTTACTTTGCCTTAAACTTAGGGGATATTTGGTAAACTTCTTAATGAGGCTCTGAACCATTTAGCGCTGAATGATTCAGCATTCAGCGCGTTTGTTTCAGCTTCTGAATGGAATGGTTAAGGCTGAACCATTAAGATTTGGGATGTTTCTGAACCATTAAACTAACCATTAAGAGGTTCAACACTTAGGGGCTGTTTGGTTGATTAAGTGTTGAATCATTAAGATGGTCTAAATGGTTCAGAGGCGCTGAATGGTTAAGAGTTGAATCATTCAGCATCCCTTATTAGCTTAATGGTTCAGCACTTAATCATTCAATTCAGATGCTGAAACAAACAGTCCGAATGCTGAATGATTCAGACCTGAATGATTAAGAGGCTGATTAAACAACCCTTATGGATCATTTCTAGGGCAAATTAATGAGATGAGTAGTGGTGTTCATTGAATCGGGTTTTGGGTATTTGGTTTATTCGGGTTTGATTGAAGTTACTTTCGAATTCGAACCGATTCGAATTCAAAATGTTCAAAACCGATTTGAATCAAATCGAACTTTGGGTATCTTGTGTTTGATTTGGATAATGCACATCTCTGCCGGGCATTCTCAACTCGCTCCGACTCAAACTCGAAGCTATATAGTTTAGCTCAGCTCAAAATCTCCACATCTAGCTGATGATTAAACTTGTATCTGTATTTGGGTCACTTACAAAATACAACTTGAGTCCACTTTGTGGTGAGTTTATCTTGCAACAATCAATACAGAAACGAAATCCAAATTCCAAGCAGTTCGAAATGCAAGTGACCAGATTGATTGCTAGTTAAGATCTTTGAGTGACTAGAGGTGAGAGCTGAAAAAACTAAACGATATTACTTCAAAGTTCAAACACAATATGTGTTTTGGTGATGGAGATAGTAGATTCACAACCAGACCGAAGCTGAGAGCGGTTGAGAGAGAGGCTGACTCCGACAAATACGACAATTGTGTAGTAGAGTTGAAAAAAAAAAGCTGGTTTGGAGATTAAGCTTACCTGATTTGCACTTCAAACCGGTTTCAACGTTAGCCATTCTTTTAAATACCGGTTTATGACTCAAACAAGTTTCAACCCGACCCGAACTTGTTTGGACCAGTTTGATTATATTCCAACTAAAACCTGTTTTTTTTTTTTTAAAAAAAAAACCCGAACCAGTTTCTATACAAACTGATTTTTGACCAATTTTGGTCAACCCTGGTTCGGTCGATAACCCAAACCGGCTTGGGAAAAAAGACCCGATTTTCTACCTCTAAGAGGGAGTGCTTTTGTTGCTTGGTTCGACTCTTCAATTTTAGTTGGGTTTCTATATGGGCAGGCTCACTCATGAACAGCCAGGCTCACATCGGCTGAGCTATTTTATGTGGGGATTCAGATTGTGGGTTATTTTGGTTAAGATTTCTTCGACTCAGTCAAGCAAGCTATTGAACAAAGTCATATTTAATTCGAAAATTTGTATGAGCCACATTCGCTGGAGTTAGAATCACGAGCCATTTGGATTGCGCAACAATAGTTTATTTTACAGTTAGTTATAAGGTTGGTCAATTTGGTTTATTTTAGGAAGTGATTATAGATTGATATTGTGAATATTAGTTTCATGTATTTGATGCTGTAAATTATAGTATATAAAAATATATCAATCTATAATCATTTCCTAAGATATAGTCCGTTAGTATATCCATAGAGTATCAATGTAATTTTCATACTAATGGGTCAAACATATCATCATCATCATCATCATCATACTCAGTTAATCACACCTTTAGTAAAGCTAAGGTAGGGTCTGAGGAGGGTAAGATGTAGACAGTCTTACCTCTACCCCTAAGAATAGAGAGACTGTTTCCAGTGAGACCCCCGGCTCGATGTGGTTTGGTATCAAGCCTTGGGCATAAGGGACAAAACACTTAGCAATCGGGACAAACCCGATCGGTGCATGTACCCCTTTGTCTTTTGGTTATCAACGCCACCACATGATGCATGATTAACCGTCTGTCGTTTTTGACGTTATTTTCACGAAATTAGTAAAATAACGTTAAAAGTTAAAACTAGAGCAACGTTACTAATGAGTCAAACATACAATATAGATAAATCAAAAGACCATCCGTGTTACTAAATTTCTTTTATTTTATATTTGATAGTCCTAACTCCTAAAGGTATCACACAATAATATTGTGACATTATAGCATGGTCAATAGAAATTTCTTCTAGCAACAAATATATCAACATTCTTCAGTGATCGACAGAATGTACCTGGAAAAGTGCAAGCACGAATTTCAATAGAAAAGGAATATCAAGATGGGTCTATGTCAGGGGAAAATCCAACGATATACAATTCTATAGTCAACCATAGTGGACGGAACCTTAATTTCACAAATTGGTACTCTATTAGTTAAACTCCAATCCTCAACACATGTCATAATCGTGTTAGATTAGGGCGTTAAAGATTGACACATTATTAATAAACTCAAACACGAGTTAAACATGTTGTTAACTGGTTAGCAAGTTGTAACAAATGAATTAAACGAGTTGGTGAGTCGTGTTCGTGAAAATATGTTTTTTTTTATTATTGTTGTAATTTTAGACAGATTGATGGGACAAACGTATTCCAACTTTCTTGACCTCACCATGCTATATCATTTCAAACCATAACCTATCTAAACTCACTTTTTCTTACAAACAATCATAAATCATTTTAAACTCCACATCATCAAATACTTTTTATTTAATTTAATTTATACCCGCACATAATTTTTTTTATTTATTCAATAGGGCCTACCATATTTCAAACCAAACTTGTCTCTTCATGCAAACCTTTCCCTCCCAAACCACCAACCGGACCACTCCTACAATGGTGGTGGCGTAGTTTGCCCAAGTCCATTCCCACTGGACGCATCTGTTACCCACCATTGTGGGTGCTCTTATTATTTTTATAATGGATTGTATGATGTTTGATATTTGATTATTAGCGGACGTAAAATTTATTTTACTAAGGTAGATTTTCGAATATTATGATGAACCAAGATCACTCTTTGTATCTTATGAATAAGGCAATAAATAATATGCGATACGGATAGTACATCAAAAAGAATTTCTATGGAGTCACTTGACGCTTGGGGATATGGTGCAATAATAAAAGTAATAATAATTACACAATACAATGATCATTCTAATAAAGAGTTAGGATTATAATTATGGGATATAAAGAGACGGGAGTAGGGAGTGTAACAATATTAACATGCTAACATTATTTACATAAATAATTAAAGAATGTTAAATATAAAACTCAATGAGTTATATTGTTAAAAAACAACAAATGCATATGAAAAATGAATATTTATAATGATTAACAATGCTCATATTACTTCCATACATTCTAATAAAGTTATTTACATAAATAATCAGGGAATGATAAATATAAAACTCATTGAAATGAGTTATATTGTTAAATGAAACAACAAATTTATATTAAAAGTGAATATTGGAAATGATCATTATATTATCATTATCATACTATTAATTTGTGAAGGATTTGAATTACTGTAATAGATGATGGGGTGGGATAGGTGACAAGTGCTATATTCCAAAGGTTGGCCCTCGCCGTACCACCCACACGCCTTTTAAATAATACATCTTTTGTCTCTGAAAAGAGGGTGATAATTGTTTGATCTTAGAATTGTATTCATCTAAAAAAGGGAAATATTTCTAAAATATCCAATCTAATTTTATTTAATTCCCATTTTATTCTCAATTACACAAATTTTATTTAATTTCCATTTTATTCTCAATTACACAAAGTGTCTTAAAACCAAAAAAAATTCTTGATATACCAAAAGGACATTAACATATATTTTACATCAGTGGAAAACCAAAAAAATAATAATGATACCGCTACTGATTTTGTTTACTCTGTTCGATTCAATTAGTTACGGTACCGATACTCAGTATAGATAACGATACAAAAAAAATATAAGTGACGAAACCTAATATGCTACTAATGCAATGTTGTGACTTATGCAATACCAGAATAGCAATATAGCAAGTTTAAGATCCCTTTCGTAAGCAACTAATATATTATAATCATCCTTAATTACACCTTTTTTCTTACCATTGTTTAATAGTTTTAGCCTTCTCATGTTAAGGGTCATATCCAATCAACGATTTGCATGTTAGTTTCTTGTAATTCTATCGACGACGTATTATCTTACAATTCTAAGCTACTTGTCGACTACTTCTCCAATAATCGCCTCGTCAAAAATTATTTCTTAGACTACTCGGTGAGCAGACATCCAACCAGCCCCGTCCTTTTTTTGTTGCCCCGTCCCAGTCGCTACTGATAAGAGTCAAAGTGGTTTAGGTAGTTAAAAGTAGTTAAAAGTTGGTTAGTTAGTTAAAAGGGTAAAAGTGTCAATTTGTCTTTGTAAGTAGTTGACTATAAAAGAATTAAGAGGGTTCCTTGGGTTGACTGGGTACTATAGAAGATTTGTTCAAAATTATGGGAGCCTGGCAAGACCATTGACTCAATTAACCAAAAAAGATGCTTTTGTATGGTCTGATGGGGCAACAGCTGCCTTCAATGTCTTAAAGAATGCTATGATGAATCCACCAGTTTTAGCAATGCCCAATTTCAATGAACCCTTCATCATTGAAACAGATGCTTCAGGTTATGGTATTGGGGCTGTTCTAATGCAGCAGGGTCACCCAATTGCCTTCATAAGTAAAGCTTTGTCTCCAAAAAACTTAGCTCTGTCTACTTATGAAAGGGAATTATTAGCCATCATCCATGCAGTTCAAAAGTGGCAACCATATTTGATGAACAAGCCTTTCATTATTAAAACTGATCAGCAAAGCTTAAAACACCTGTTGGAAAACAAGGTAGCCATACCTTTTCAGCAGAAATGGCTCTCAAAGCTTATGGGATTGCAATATGAAATCCAATATAAAAAGGGGACAGAGAATTCAGTGGCTGATGCTCTCTCAAGAGTTACTCATGGAGAATTATTGCAGCTTTCTGTATCCTCTGCTCATTTTGATTTGCTGGCAGAAATTCAACAAATTTGGAATGAGGATTTGGATCTCAAGAAGTTGATTCAAGAGCTGCAGACCAACCCTGCCAGTCATAAGCATTTCACTTGGCAGAATGGAGAATTAAGAAGAAAGGGTAAAATGGTAATTGGTAACTCTCCTTCTCTCAAACTTAAAATCTTGCAATGGGTTCATGATTCAGCCCAGGGTGGACACTCAGGGGTTCAAGCTACTCTGAAGAGATTGAGCAGGTTTTTTTTATTGGTCCAAAATGAAAAATAGTGTCAAATCTTATGTTCAAGGTTGCCCAACATGTCAACAGTGCAAATATGAGACTGCAGTCTCTCCAGGGTTATTGCAACCCTTACCCATTCCACTTGGGGTATAGGAAGACATATATGTGGATTTTGTAGAAGGTTTACCTCCTTCCAGGGGTAAAACTGTCATTCTGGTAGTGGTTGATAGACTGAGCAAAGCTGCCCATTTCTTAGCCTTGAGTCACCCTTTTACAGCAATTGAAGTGGCTTAACTTTACCTTGACAACATCTATAGGCTTCATGGAAGTCCTAAGAGCATAGTTTCTGATAGAGATAAGGTGTTTATAAGCACATTTTGGAAGGAACTTATGATCTTACAAGGAGTGGTGCAGTGTATGTCCAACTCCTATCACCCTCAGTCAGATGGTCAGATTGAGGTACTGAACAGGTGTTTAGAGAGTTATTTGAGGTGTATGTGTTTTGAGAAACCTCAAGATTGGCTGAGATGGCTTCCTCTAGCTGAATACTGGTACAATACTAGTTTTCAGTCTGTCATTAAGTCCACCCCTTATGAAATTGTCTATGGTCAACCACCCCCTATCCACTTACCATACTTGCCTGGTGAGAGTTCAGTGGAAGTAGTGGACAGGAGTCTCACTGCTAGGGAACAGGTCATTGGAATATTGAAGCAAAATTTGATAGAGGCACAAAATAAAATGAAACAATGGGCTGACAAGAAAAGAACTGATAGAAGCTTTGAAGTTGGTGATTATGTGTACTTAAAGTTGAAGCCTTATAGACAGATTTCAGTTCAGCAAAGGTATAATCAGAAACTTTCAGCAAGATTTTATGGACCATACAAGATCCTAGCAAGGGTAGGCAGTGTAGCTTATACTCTGGAATTACCAGCAAAAAGCACTATTCATCCTACTGTCCATGTGTCTTTATTGAAGAAATTTTATGGAACTGTCCCTGGTCACCAATCTACCTTGCCATTGGTAGAAAGAGAAGTACAGAAACCAGTTCAAGTGATAGACAGGAGAGTGTTGAAAAGAAACAACAGTGTATGTGTTCAATGGTTGGTTCAATGGAATGGTACAGGACCTGAGGATGCAACTTGGGAAAATGCTAGTCAAGTGTCAGCAAGATTTCCAGATTTTGATCCTTGGGGTCAAGAATCTTTAAAAGGGAAAGGTATTGATAAGAGTCAAAGTGGTTTGGGTAGTTAAAAGTAGTTAAAAGTTGGTTAGTTAGTTAAAAGGGTAAAAGTGTCAATTTGTCTTTGTAAGTAGTTGACTATAAATAGTCAAAGAGTCTGTATTTAAAAGACAGTTATGAAATAAACCAACTTTCCCGCTTAATTCCTTCATTCTTCATTTCTCTCTTAATCTCTCTTCTAGCTCTTACTCTTCAAGGATTATCCTTATCCTTCGGATTGAGCTCGTGACAGACCATCACATTCAGTGATCTCTGTTGCAGACCTTATCAGCTACACCGCCCCATAAGCCCCCGTCCCCCCGTCCCCCTAACCCCCGTCTCCCCTGTTCTCTCCAAGACATGAGAGACGGGCCAATAGGCTTTTTCCCCCTTTTTTTTAAATCCAACGGCTCTTTGTAACGGCTACTTTTTTTTAAACCAATCCAACAATATATAAACAACCCAAACCATCCAAATAAACCCCCATAAATCAACCAAAACCAACAAAAAAACATCTCTACTTTCTTTAAAAAAAAAAAAAAAAACAATGTCATACCTACCATTGTTTGATTCCTCATCTTCGTCGAGCGAAGAAAACCAGATTTTTGTTAACTCGATTTGGGAAGCGGCACAATTAATCGTGGCGGAGGAAGACGAAGTGAGCTCGCAACTGCGACCTAGGCAAGCGGCTTTAAACAGAGACCGGCAGGGTAAACGTATAATTTCTCTGCAAATATATATAGCAACTATTTTTTTTGAACGTATAATTTTTCTTCAAATATATTTTTTAAAATCATTTACAACATACGTATAGGTGCACATGAGCGATTAATTAGAGATTACTTTGCCGATCACCCGGTGTATACGGACGAGATGTTTAAGCGGCGGTTTCGAATGAGTCGAAGACGAAGGCCTAGCTATTTGTGAGTTCGATGAAAATGCGGTGGAGGAGAATACTATTCTAGATGACGAAGCGCAACAAGAGTTAAACGATTTCACGTTACGTAACGAACACATCCATCGTCATCTACAAGCCGACTTGATCGAATATATATGGAACAACGGACAGGACGAGTAGTTTGTAATTTTTTATTTTAATTTAGGATGGTTTGTAATTTTTTTTTAAGTTAGGATGGTTTGTAATTTTTTTTTTAAGTTAGGATGGTTTGTAATTTTTTTTTAAAGTTAGGATGGTTTGTAATTTTTTTTTAATTTAGGATGCTTTGTAATTTTTATTTTAGGATGCTTTGTAATTTTTTTTATATAATTTAGTATTTATTTGAACATTGTTTTATTTATTTATTTATTACTTTTATAAAACTAATTACAATTAATATTAGAAAACAAAAAAAATATTAAATGCTTGAGACATGAGTTTTTTGATGTCTGCACACCCCACCCATATCTCAAAAATGATAAGACACCACTTTAGTGATGTGGCAGCCTACGTAGCACTGAGACATAAAATTTTTGATGTCTACTTACCCACTAGCCTTACTCTATACATATCATATTTATCCCTTATACTTCGTATGCCACCTTTTTATTCAATATTCATGTGCACAAATCCATATAATCTAACAATTTTGCTCTCGATCCCTTAATGGCCGTTTCTTTAGCAATGCCCTAAAGTAGAAGTTCAAGTAGATCATAGTGATACCTAATCCGCTTAAACTATTGCTCACATTCAAATACTATAAAATCCCACTTGTAAGCAACTAAGATTAAGATTAGCGAGTTAACTAAAAAGTTCAAAAGTTATTGACAAGCATGCAGTAGAACTTTAACTAAACTACACATTCACAAGTGTATAGTAGTTTGACTGAAAATCTCGTGATTGGCTCAAAAAAGTTTAGCTCTCTTTCTCACTTCTCGCTTCACGCCCATTAGACCGTGTGTAATGGAAACCAATTTTAGGCGCGGAATGGGCAAAAAACGCCCCAAAACCCCCTATACCGCCCCGGGGGCGTTTTTGGCCCAAAATGAGTTTGGGAGTTTTTTTTTCACAGCGTGGAATGGGGGTAATTATGACCATTGGCGAAGGATAAGAAGGGCCAGGGGTGGCCCTGGCCCCCCTTGTTTTTTTGGCGCAGTGGTATAAATTTGTGATTTTCATAGGTAAATTGACTCCGGGTTGAGTCCGACCCCCACCGATTTGCCACTACCGATCGAAAAAATTGATTCCGGCCCCCACCGATTCCGAAACCAAGCTTCGTCACTGATTATGACTGGCCAATGAAATAAAAGCAAAATGGAGGAGGGATGTTAATTTCCACAGCCCGTTACACATGGGCTTAGAGCCATTTTGAAAATCTTCTTGGGACTGATGTGGTAGCGTTTAATGCCAGTTCACTATGATGTTGTGGTGGCTTAAAGTCCACTACAACAAGTCTATTACATCTGAATCATCCCTGCACCTTTTATTTACTGTACTTTTTCTTTACACAAACCTTACCCTTGTATGTTATTTTAAATTTAAAAAGTCATTTTTAGCTACTTTTTATTTAAATATAATACGTCAAAATGAATTGATGGTAAAATCCAAATTTAGAATAAGATAAAAGTATTCAAGATTTTCATAATATATACATATATACACTATACTTTGACACTTGATATATACTGTACTTAGATTAGATACCAATTGATTTTAGAAATTAGTAAAAAAAAATACTTTAGGAACAGGTCAAAGACATATAAAAAAAAGTAGGTATATAACCGATTTAAAAAATCCCTCCATGCTTTAAATCATCAAAGACGGATATTTTATTTTTTTATAAAATTATGCAATCATTTCATATTAGGAATAGATCATTCATTATTTCAAAGATTCTAAAATGCCTTATAAATTGTACCTTCCTTTAGACACACTCCCATCGTCCCCTACCCCTTCCCTCTTTAACAAAACACACACACTCAAACGTGTTGTGCGTGATTCCATCACCAGTGATCATACTCGATCACTGTAACACAACATATTCTCTCCATTTCATGTCATCTGCCTGTTCTGAAAGTAAACAACAATGGAATATTCGTACGGTTTCCTTGACAGTATTCAACTAGAGAAGGCGAACGCACTCGCTAGATACCAACGGTTTAACAGCATTTCAAAAGTTTTAAGGCTGTTAGAAGTTTTTATAGCGGTTGCGTTGATTTCATGGTCGTCTACTCGTCTTCCTACGCTTTTTAATGTATCCAGCGAGTATTTATACGCATTTTCGTGTTACATGTTGAATCAACACGTTGTTTTTCTCGTCGGTAATGTAATCGTTGTTATTTGTTACGTTCTGTCTCGTAACAGTAACACTGACGTCGGAAACGTACCGGAAATTGCGGAAGATAATAATATGCAGTATAGATATAGATCTAGATTTAATTCCGATTGTTATAAAAGAAGTGAATCCGGTTCACTTTGTTTAAAAAGTGAACCGGAGTTACAGGAAATGAAGCAGACAGTTATGGAGGAGGAGAATAATAATAATAATAATAATAATAATAATAATAATAATAGTAATAATGATAATAATGATAATAACAATAATAATAATAAGAAGAATGAAGAGGAAGTTAATATGTGTGAGAAGACGAACCTGGAGATGAAAATGGAGTGGGAGAGTAGGCCGGAGAAGGTGATAAAAGAGGCGACGAAGGAGATAGAGAGGTTTAAGAGAACACAGTCGGTGAAGTTACGGCGGGAGATGACAGTGAAGCCACGTGGAGAGTTGAGGAGGTCGGCGACGGAGAGACGGAGGAGTGTGGTGACGGACGGTGGTGGTGACGGTTATTCGGTTGAGACGGTGGAGAGGCTGAGTAATGAAGAGTTTCGGTTAACGGTTGAGGCTTTTATTTTGAAGCAGCAGAGTCTTATCAAGCAACAGAGTAGGGTTGAAGATTATTATGATTGATTATTAATAATCATTATAATTATTATTATTATTATTGTTAATTGTTGATTTTTAGTGATGATGTTGATGATATTTTTCTGTTATATAATAGTGATTAGTGATGAAGGCATTATTAATGTTGAAGGGAAAAAAAAAATGAAGAATCACTATGTAATTACCTATGTAATTACCCTACTTACATTATACTATCGATTTTTGATGAGTAAGCTTTACTTCTCAGATGATAATATCGAATTTTAGAGTTTGCACTAGTGACACCAAATGTTTATCAATGATAGAGAATGCGTTTAAATGCTACAAATTATGTGAGTTTTAGGATGAACGTGCTTTACCCAATAAATATTACATGAAACGTAGACGTATAACGATTGATGTAGATTTGTAAAATAAAAATAAAATAAAATTTATTTTTAGTTACGTAATTTTAATTGGTTATACATATATTAGATGCCTATCAATACCATATTTATTTTCTCCTTAATATAAAAAAGTTATCACTTGATAAAGCACGACTTAAGTTAAAGATTATGTGCCCCTAAATTTTGATTAAATGTAAGTTTTGACATATTTTTGACCCTATAACGCATTTTTTAAGGGTTGTAGAAGGATGTAATTTCGTTTACACATATATAAAAATATAAAATGCACCATGACTTGGATGAAAACTTGAAAAGTGCAAACGTGATGCTTTGCTTTTAAGAATATTTCAGGAAAGTGGCTGGCTTTCTTTTACTTTTATGATTACTAGGTTATAGCCCCGCGTGTACACGTGGTACATGTTTATTTCAAATGAAAAAAAATCTATAAAGATTGTAGTATGCAAATTTTATTTATTGAAAGTTACGTAATACAATTCGTATGAATTTTGATTGATTGTAAATTATCATAAAAAAATTAATATTACCCAATAACAGATATACGAATCAACAAATGTTTGATTTGACGTGATTTAAAAACAAATAATGAAATGAATAAACATATATTTATTGTAACGACATGCAAATGAAGATTAAATTCAAAGTAAATAAATGTAGTTTAACAAATCATACAACTAAAAAATTATTAAAAAAAATTAAACGCTTTATGCAAAATATGATCACATATTTATTCACAAACTTCAAAATATTTTTTATAGACAACATTTGCTATTTATTATTAACGCTATCATCTTTATCCAATATTAGTATATTCAGGCCAACTCTATTCTTGTCACTTGGCAGCGACATACAACTGCCCATGTGTAAAAACATGATCTTTCAAATACATAAAATTGATAAATCTAATTGCTAGCTATTTAACAAAACGCGCCCATTGCGTCTTGCTAGTTTTGTTACAAAATTACGTTAATTGAGAAAGGTAACAAAACTTGTAGTTACGGCAAACAAAGTCGGTAAGATGGCAATTGTGATTGTTGAGTTATGTTCTATGGGTATATAACTCATTGTGAGCTTTCAACAACAATCGTCCTTCCATTTTTTTAATTATGATTAACATTTTTTAATTATGATAAGTATTTGTATAATAATAAATGACATTATTAATTCAGTCAAAATAACATTAAATAAAAATCATTAGGATGTTAATCTAAATTCGGTAAATTGTTGAAAGATAATAATAACTGTCATTAACTTCGGTCAACATATAAATTAATGTCATTAACTTTGTATAATAATCAATGACATTATTTATAAATAATTTATTCTGGATTTAAATAAAATTATTGTAATTTATATTCAAAAACACATTTATCACAAATTTAGCATTTGGTAAATTGACGTTCAAGTTTAAATTTAGTAGGAAAAATCAACATTTTTTTACTTTCAAGTTTAAATTTAGTAGAAATTTAAACATTTTTGACACAATGACATTATTTATTAAGTCAAAATAACATTAAATAACAATTATTATGATTAACATCCTAAATTCGGTAAATTGTTAAAAGATAATAATAAATGTCAGTAACTTCGGATTTAGGAGAATAGTTTTATTAAAAGTATGACTTATAAATAATTTACACTGTAAATTAACGTGTTATAATTTATATTAACATACTAATATTGTAAATATTGTAATTTAGCGATTGGTATTGATTTAGGATTTAGGAGAAAAACTTACAAATTCTGAAATTACAAATAATTTTTTCTGGATTTAAATAAAAATATTGTAATTTGTATTCAAAAACATATTTATCACAAATTTAGTATTTGGTAAATTGACATCCAAGTTAATAACAATCATTAGGATGTTAATATAAATTCGGTAAATTGTTAAAAGATAATAATAAATGTCATTAACTTTGGCCAACATATAAATTAATTTAAATATTTAGTCAAAATAACATTAAATAACAATCATTAGGATGTTAATATAAATTCGGTAAATTGTTAAAAGATAATAATAAACGTCATTAAATTCTGTCAATATATAAATTAATGTAAATAAATAACAATTATTAATAATCAAATTCCAGATTAAATGACATTAACATCAGTTAACTAATATTATTGTAAGTAAATAACAATAATTCTGATTTATGACAATAAATTCGGTATTATAAATAAATGACATTAAACATAAATTCGAAATACAATAATTCAAATTAAATTTCATTAAAAACATTAAAAATTGATATGTCAAATTTGAAAATCAATAACTTCTTGTGGTGCAATCTTAGTAACAAACAACATTTGCTGGATTGAACACCAACCAAGATTGTCCTTCGTATGTGGCAATTGTAACGCTCATGTTGTGTATGTTTTTACACAACAGAAATTTGTTCATAGCCTTCGGCACAGTCTGGATTGACACGTTAAAGAACAACATTAAAAAAAAATTCATAATTTTTGAAAATTAAATGGGCATATGTAAATGAAAATAACAAACATACCAAAACTGTTGCCGGAGGGTCATGCAATATCTTGAAGAACTGAGAACCATTATGATAAGACGTAATAGCCTTTGTGTGTACAGATCAAATCCCGTTTTTCAAATATGTAAAAACATATATTATTAACTAAATCCGAAAGATATATATGAAAAAAAAACTTGATGACAAAAACAAAATTACCACAAACACCATTGAATACTAAAGTATATGTAAAACAACAAAGCATATAATATTGTTTCTCTATCTATTGTTATATATTACAAAATGTATGTATGCATTTGATATAAAATCGGTTGGTACTTACAGAATTTGACAACACTTCCTTAAACAATGACTAATTCCGATTCAATATATTTAGGATGATATAACTGCTTAAATCGATGATATACCTGCATAAATAAAAAATAACACTGCATAATTCATAAATTAGGGAAAAAAAAACGAAGACAAAACTGCATATATCGAAATAAAAGAAATCAGAGATCAAACACAAAAGATAGGATGACATAACTGCACGATTGAAATAAATCCTTTACAATCTATCTAGGATGATATAACTGTTTAAATCGATGATATACATGTTCCAATCAGAAATAAAACTGCATAAACCTGTTCCAACGAAAAATAAAAATGCATAAACTAGAATTCATCGATTCAATATATTTAGGATGATATAACTGCTTTAAGCGATGATATACCTGCATAAATCCGATTCAATATGTTTAGGATGATATTACTGCTTAAATCGATGATATACCTGCATAAATCAAAAATAAAACTGAATAAACCAGGAACCAGAATTAAAAAAAAAAAAACGATTACATAACTGCATAAATCCGAAATAAAACATATGAGAGATCAAACACAAAAGATAGGATGCTTTGAAGAAATCCAACGTTTAATGTATTATAAATAGATGTTAAGAATAGGAAATGACTAAAAGTGATGCAATATTACCTTGAAGAAAATGAAAAAGAAGAATGAAGAATGGAAATTAAAAGAATTGTAAGGAAGAATGAAAATTGAAGGAAGAATGAGAAAAAAAAGATATCGGCTTTTATAGCTAAAATGATGGAGCTCCATATTGCTAATTGGATCCTAGAGCCCTCTCTAAGGTCTTCATTCGACCCGAGAGCTACTCAATTATTATATGGGTAGATTTGACTTCTAGCTAGCATTCACAGGGTTTTTAGTGATTTTTAGATGAGGTTTTTGATACGGTGTTTATTGTGAGGATGGTTTTTTTTGGATGTTTTTTACAACAAATCTCTAAAAACCTAGGAAGTGGGTCCGGCGGGGGGGGGGGGTTAGGATATTATTATAAAAAACTTTTTTGAATGTAAAAGGTGATGATGATGTAACAATGTTTTTAGAGGTTTTTAGATTTTCTTATTAAGTGAGTTTTTAGTGTTTTTGAAGAATGTGTCGTATATGTGTTAATATCATGATATGGTTATATGACATGTGAAACCTCTCACATATGTAGAAAATCTATGTTTTATTTCCACCTATTATTTACATTCTTTGTTTTTAATCTTCAAAACTCACATAAATTATTGTTAAAATAAAAAACAACAATTATTTATCTTAAAACAATATAAAAGAACACAAGTTCACAACAAAGTACATCTTAAAAGTTGGGTTTAAGGGCAAAATTTATTATCTATTAATCTCTATAAAAGAATTGATGGTCAGTGACGTGACGTTCAATGATGGCTCCAACCCATTATTGAATGTGTCACATGGTATAATGAGGTGAAGACTTTATTATTTTTTAATTATTACATTTTTATCTATTAATAAAAAGAAAAAGGATGTCATGTGACATTGAGATATTTTAGGAAAAAATAATTTTAAAACAAAATTGGATTTTTCTCTATCATGTTTCCTCCTATAATTTTTAAACGTTAATATCTTTTATATACGAGATTTTAAAAAAAAATACGCCAAATTAACGAACGTTTTATTATCATTCCAACGAGTACCATAGTGCTATATAAAAACGGAGGAAAAACGACTATTTTTTTGTGGGGTTTTGTTCAAGTTAATTATTAATCACTAGCTGATTACCCCGGGAGGGTCCCGGGGTTGAAAAATCTAATTTTACGTAATAACCTATTGCAAATGGCTCAAGTTAACTAACCACAAAATCTCTTAATCATTGCATGTTTATAGTATTCTAATCAGTAATAACTCATATTCCCTAATCTAAAACTTAATCAGTAATCATCTAAAGAATCACTTATGTAAGCTGCAACTATTCAAAAACTCATCACATCTCTCTAATTTCTCACATTCTAATGGCTCTTATAATTCCTAACCTAATCAACTAAACAAACACTTAAGTTGGAAGTTGTAACCATTGCATCTCGTTATGCCACGTGGCATAATCAAGAGATGGTTGAGGCCACAATTGAACGCCACGTCAGCAACTATCAATTCTTCTTGGGAGCGTCCCGGGGTTGAAAAATATAACCATTCTAATAATACTAATACTAATAGTAATAATTATTACTCTTGTAATTAAATAAATAAAAAATAACCTTGCTATAAGCTGACACCCTGTGTTGCAGTGTTGCGCGATTCTTTCTCCTAGCTTCTCTTGATGAAGTATACCTAGTAAATTCCAATGATAACATGGCGATTGGGCTGATTTTCAACATCGTAGATAAGAACCTGGTTTAAAAGAAAAAACATGATTAATGAATAACATGAACTTTGTGTGTTTTTTTTTTTCTGTATGAACGAAACCCCACAAAAAATAGTCGATTTTTTCTCCGTTTTATTATATAGCACTATGGTACTCGTTGAAAAGATAATAAAACGCTCGTTAATTTGGTGTAATTTTTTTCTTTAAAAAAATTTCGTATATAAAAGATATAAACGTTTAAAAATTATGAGAGGAAATATGAGAGATAAACTTTAAATTTATTTTTAAATTCTTTTTTCCTAAAATAACCCAATTTAATTAAAAAAAGGAAATAATTCAAAAACACAAAAAACACTCAATTATTAACCACGTGGCACTCTCAAGGGAAGGTTGAGGCATCCATTGCACGCCACGTCAGCATATACGTTTTCTTTTATATATATTAATAGATTAATAGATTAATAGATAATAGATGTATATGCAAGTCATTGATTATGTTCAAACCAGTAAAATATGAATTTTATTTACAACAGATGTTAGCATTGGAGTTGTACATGTTTTAGGTTAAGTTTTAATATTAGAGTTATACATTTTAAGGTTAGACGTTAACATTGTAGATACATTGTTAAAATTGATATTTCATATTAGATTTTTCAACTCGGAACGCTCTCGAAATATAAATCTAGTTACCAATAAAATAAAGTAATCAACCAACGGATGGCTATGCCAGGTGGCACGCGAACTACAAATAATAAAAGGGGCATTGCACCATCATAGGCAAAGGGAGATCCCAGGCAATGCATATGCGTACCTCAGGCGCCAACATCTACTGATTTGATTACACTTGCCATTGATGGACCAAGTTGCTACTGATCTCAATTACCACTAAAGAAAAAATGACCTCAAACAGAAAACTAAAGAAAAAAAATGATTGAAAAAATGTAAACAAAAGCCATCCATCATCATAAAACACAAAATATAACATTTCTCCTATCTTAAACATCTACATTAATAAATATAATTCCCATAAAACATAGATAAAATTTATAACATTAAAAAAAAACATATTAAATAAAAATAAAAATATGCAACCCGGCACCCGACCTGCCAACTCATTGGTTTGGTAGTTTGGGACTTGGTGGCATATAATACAAGTCACCCGCTAGCTCTTATCCAATTGTGTGCTAATTCTCCAACAACAGAAATCCAAACTTAAATTAATTAATTAACTAATGCTTACTTTTTAGACAAAAAAAAACTATTATTCTCATTTTGGTTTTAGTACTCTTTTTCCCTACCAAATTACCAACTATCTCATTAATACTTTGGATATTTTATCTAAAAGACTATTATTCTCATTTTGGTTTAGCCCCTAACATAAAATGTAGGAAAAAAAAAAGTTTTTATATAAAAATACTACTAACGAAAAATAAACAACGCCACCTTAGAATTGATTATAGATATGAAATAGTTAAAATTGAGGAATTGTATGGTTGAATGCTTGAGTATTATTTCATTGATACCAATCTATATATACATGATATAATCTTCCTATTTTAGGTAACAGATAATTACAATAATGATAGAATAATTATCTCATAATTTATACAAAGAATATTTTAGACTTATTCTATTACATCCCCGCAGTCAAAGTAAGTGGAGGGCAAATGTTGACACTGGAGCGGAAGTCATCAAATAACACACGTGGTAATCCCTTTGTAAAGATATCAGCAATCTGCAGACGTGTCGGGGTATGGAGAATCCGAATAGTGCCTCGTTGAACATGCTCACGAACAAAATGGATATCAAGTTCGATGTGTTTCGTTCGTTGATGTTGCACTGGGTTATTGGACAGGTATATAGCACATATGTTATCACAATAGACGAGAGTGGCAGTGGATAAGGGGCGGCACAACTCAAGAAGTAGGTTACGTATTGTAACCTCACGAATTTTCCCATTTATTTTGCATTAAAGTATTTCCCGATCCATGATATAAAGTCTAATTTATTTCTAAGTATTCTTACCTTTATCCGTGCACTCTATTTTTCTAAGTTCCTTTTATCATTGTACTTGAAGAAAAAAAAATCTTCAATCATGACATATGTCCTATTCTAATTCTATTTATAAAATCGTCATTTTATAAGACGGTGTTTTTTTTTATTTTCTAATTCAAACTAATGATTTTTTTTTTTATTTTTTTTCTTAAATAAAGCCTTGAGTCAAATAGTCAAAGTCCTGGTCAAAGTCCTAGTCAAAGTCTTAGTCAAACAGTCAAAGTCTTAGTCAAATAGTCAATTCATCACAAAACCTTACTTTATGGTGTTGACCAATTTTAATGGCTAATTGAATCCAAAACTAGTATAAAAACCCACCTATGACCCATTATACTTTGCACCTCTAAATCGATTGTTTCAATCCGATTAAACTTTCCCTCATACCTTTCTTCTATAGTCTATTACTTCTACAATTGAAGCTTTGATTATAAGCTCTTGTAATTGGCGAATTGGAAGCTTGATATTCTTTCTTTTTCGTTTTCTTCAATTTGGACTAGCTACGTTGTTGAGTCTTTGGGATTCGCCTCGCATACATTCACAACACTTAGAGGATAATTCACCTTTGCCAATGTGAGTTTTACATAGCCCATTTTCTATTTATCACCATTTTTGGGGTGAAACATGTTACAACATTCTATATGCAATTCAATCATCAAAGTGTCTATGTGTTTTTCTATGTTGCATTATGTCTTAAACATGACTAGGGTAAGCACAATATTCTAGCATAATCATTAACATTGATCAGCCGACGGTATACAATGATAGATCTATTGGACTGACAATCCCACCCGGATACGTGCCTCCTACAAAGGTAGCGTGGGTGATTGTTATCGCATAACATAATCGAGTGAACCATGAGCGTATGGGATGTACCACAATATAACAGTCACAAGGGTTGATTATGCACTCGATTTACTTCTAGTATGTTTTCACATATGGACTAGACTTGCCATGACACTTGAATTGTACAAGTTTTATTCGATTATCAAAACCTATGTAATTCTCACCAACTTTTGTTGACCCAAAAATATTTTCAAAATTAACATGTTTCAGGTAACAATGAAGCTGAGGCTTTGAGTATGCATGAGGAATTATCATGAAGTTTTTGTTTGAAGTTATTTGAAGTTGTTGCCTTATTTGATATCATGTATTTGGATTTCTAGACATCATTTCATTTTGGATATTTATGTTATGAATAAATTATTTAAAATTTCAATTTATACCATGTGCTACTGAAACAATCATCAATACGTGACATCCCGATGTTTCCGCCATCGGTTGGGGTGTTACAGACTGGTATCAGAGCCTTGGTTATAGGGAATTAGGTTATTAGAAAAATAATCTAGTCTATAACCATAGGATTATAATCACTACTTGCTCCTTTTACTTGCAACCCTACTTGTTTCTATTCTCTATCTCCATCCTACTTCTTATCCCTACTTTAGTCCCTACAAGAAGATTGTTCTCCATCACAAGATCTACTCTTAGACTAATAGGACAAATCCTCAGGTTTAGCCTGAACCACCTTGAAGATCTCGTCGAAGTTCTAGATTTTAATAACGAACACGTGCAATCTGGAAGGGTGAACGCCTGTATTCTGAGTCTTCTGTCTAGGCTGGCATTGCGCATATATCCCAATCAGACGAGGGACCCGGATGCCTACCTGGGAATTCTCGGGATGAGTGTTCACTTATAGGCTAAAGCATGTCTTCACTATGTTATTAGAATCTAGAAGTTTTGATAAGTCAACGTTTTCGTTTATTCGTTTTAATTAATGAATAAATGATTACACTCACTTTCCTTAAACTAAGCTCTAAAATCTCAAAATTTTACAGCTTAAATCAATCTCATTTCATAACCATCTATGGATTTCACAATCACACTTCACCTTACTATCTTAGCCACTTTTCAAATATTCAACACCCTACCCAAATCATATTATTTCATTTCTCCACATGTTACTTATTTTTTTTTTTTTAAAAAACTATAACCTCATACCTTAGCACAAACTAAAGATTTCTAAATCTTGTTGTATTTTCATTACCTAGTAACTTTACAAAGTACATTTTTTTTTGTCAAAAGATGTCCTCGAACTTAAATTCAATTGTTTATTTATTGACGTAACAAACGATTTTCTATATAATGCTTTAAACTATTAGAAATCACTAATAGAACCTTGATCTTCAAAACCTAATGTCATGTTTGAAATCTCCAACTAACGGGAATATTTTAATCAAAACCCACTTAGTTTGTACTATTTAACAACTTTTGCTTTATGTATAAAACCAATTTTGAAAATAAGATTTTTTTTATCCATAGGAATAATATCTAGTCTCTAAATTCTCCATCGACACTCTTTCATTTTCAACTTGTTCAAATTTTTACAATATTTGGCATATACCACAATCATGTTTTCTTATACACTTGATTATAACCTTTGATCTAAACCCCAAAATTTACACTGCTACATAATCTCCTTACTATAAAATAAACTCTTTATCAACTATCTTCACATTCACTATCTCTCGCAACCTTGATTCTGTTTCGAGATTTTTCATCATTTCCCCAAGAACTAAATTCATATCCTTCACCTTCTCAAACATGAGCTAGTTACCCATGATAACCAAACTATTGAAACTTGATTGTGTGTTGCATCAAACATAATCCTTACTTATACACGAGGATTCGACTATCTACCATATTTGAACATTTGAAACTAGAATTCATGGAATATAAACTATTTACTATAGACACACCTAGAGTCATTAACCTTGTCTAGGGCAACTCTATTACAACTCACATGCTATACTTGATACTTGATTGCTTACATGTACATATTATCAATTTGCAATTTATGTGTGTGTAAATTGGTACACTTAATCAAACAACTGATAGAGGATGAAGTACTTGCTCAACAGTTAGTAGAGTACCAAATAACCTACTCAACGATTGGTAGAGGTCATCATGCCTGCTCAACAGTCGGTAGAGGCCCTACAACCTGCTCAACGACTGGTAGAGGCTATCGTACCTGCTCAACAATCGGTAGAGGTTCTTACTCACTGACTGGTAGAAGTCTTTTTCCTGCTCAACAGTTGGACTTATTTTTGGATACATTGTATACAATTTAATCACAAGGTTATTTTGCATTACTTACATGTGTGTTTAGAGTCATATAAGGACACAAAACCCTAATGTAAGGTAAATTGGTGATTGCGGTCCGGAACGTAATCATGAATTTACAGGTACGTTAAGGTGGTGTGAAATTCTATCAAGGTTTTCGGTAGAGAAACTAATTATAAACTCTAGTTACCTGGTAGTTCATTTAGCCTTTCTATAGTCCATCAACTCATGCATTTCTTTTAGGATTTCTAAAACTTAAGATTCTTATTCACCTTGCGATTCCAAGACACACCTAATCCTACCCTTAAAACTCACAGATAACAAACCTCTTATCCAAATTATTCGAAAGCAGATTATTCTATAAATTCATGTCGTGCCTTAACCCAAAATTTTCAAAACCACGGCTGCCTTAATTTCTACCCAACCATCCTCAAACCTGTGTTTTTAAATAACTTCGGGACGAAGTTTTCAAAAGTAGGGGAGACTGTAACCTCACGAATTTTCCCATTTATTTTGCATTAAAGTATTTCCCGATCCATGATATAAAGTCTAATTTATTTCTAAGTATTCTTACCTTTATCCGTGCACTCTATTTTTCTAAGTTCCTTTTATCATTGTACTTGAAGAAAAAAAAAAATCTTTAATCATGACATATGTCCTATCCTAATTCTATTTATAAAATCGTCATTTTATAAGACGGTGTTTTTTTTTATTTTCTAATTCAAACTAATGATTTATTTTTTATTTTTTTTTCTTAAATAAAGCCTTGAGTCAAATAGTCAAAGTCCTGGTCAAAGTCCTAGTCAAAGTCTTAGTCAAACAGTCAAAGTCTTAGTCAAATAGTCAATTCATCATAAAACCTTACTTTATGGTGTTGACCAATTTTAATGGCTAATTGAATCCAAAACTAGTATAAAAACCCACCTATGACCCATTATACTTTGCACCTCTAAATCGATTGTTTCAATCCGATTAAACTTTCCCTCATACCTTTCTTCTATAGTCTATTACTTCTACAATTGAAGCTTTGATTATAAGCTCTTGTAATTGGCGAATTGGAAGCTTGATATTCTTTCTTTTTCGTTTTCTTCAATTTGGACTATCTACGTTGTTGAGTCTTTGGGATTCGTCTCGCATACATTCACAACACTTAGAGGATAATTCACCTTTGCCAATGTGAGTTTTACATAGCCCCTTTTCTATTTATCACCATTTTTGGGGTGAAACATGTTACAACATTCTTTATGCAATTCAATCATCAAAGTGTCTATGTGTTTTTCTATGTTGCATTATGTCTTAAACATGACTAGGGTAAGCACAATATTCTAGCATAATCATTAACATTGATCAGCCGACGGTATACAATGATAGATCTATTGGACTGACAATCCCACCCGGATACGTGCCTTCTACAAAGGTAGCGTGGGTGATTGTTATCGCATAACATAATCGAGTGAACCATGAGCGTATGGGATGTACCACAATATAACAGTCACAAGGGTTGATTATGCACTCGATTTACTTCTAGTATGTTTTCACATATGGACTAGACTTGCCATGACACTTGAATTGTACAAGTTTTATTCGATTATCAAAACCTATGTAATTCTCACCAACTTTTGTTGACCCAAAAATATTTTCAAAATTAACATGTTTCAGGTAACAATGAAGCTGAGGCTTTGAGTATGCATGAGGAATTATCATGAAGTTTTTGTTTGAAGTTATTTGAAGTTGTTGCTTTATTTGATATCATGTATTTGGATTTCTAGACATCATTTCATTTTGGATATTTATGTTATGAATAAATTATTTAAAATTTCAATTTATACCATGTGCTACTGAAACAATCATCAATACGTGACATCCCGATGTTTCCACCATCGGTTGGGGTGTTACACGTATCCAACAAACTTCAGCCACTACGTTAGCTACTGCTTGGTACTCAGCTTCAGCACTGGAGCGTGGGATAGTCGTTTGTCTTTTGGATGACGAAGACAAGAAATTACGACCCATGTAAACACAATAACCTGAAGTTGAGCGACATGTATCTGGACAACCAACACAATCAGCATCTGTATAGGCTCGAAGAGAAATATCTTAACACGAGGATAAAGTAAGACCATACTTTGCAGTGCCCCGAATGTAACGAATAATACGCTTTAAAGCGTTCTAGTGATCAATGTTCGGACTGTGCATGTGCATGTGAAGAGAAATATTAGAACACGAGGATAAAGTAAGACCATACTCTGCAGTGCCCCGAATGTAACGAATAATACACTTTAAAGCGTTCTAGTGATCAATGTTCGGACTGTGCATGTGAATGCAAATTTGCTGGACTGCATAAGTAATGTTTGGTCTAGTGAAAGTCAAATATTGTAGCGCTCTTACTAGACTTCGATATGACGTTGGATTCTCAAATGGGGCGCTTGTCGTGGCACTCAATTTCGGTTTTGTGTCGACTGGCGTCACAATCGGATTACAATTTTCCATACCCGCACGATTAACGATATCAAGCGCATATGATTGCTGTGACAAAAACATTGCGTTACCTGTGCGAGAGATAAAAACACCCAAAAAATAACTGAGAGGTCCAAGATCTTTCATGGAGAATTTAGCCGCGAGGCTGCCCATGAGCTTCATTCGAAGGGAATCTGAAGAGGCAGTGAGAAAAATGTCATCAACATAAATTAACAAATAAGCAATGTCACCCCTATGATGATAGGTGAAAAGAGAGTTGTCACATTTACTCTGTGAGAAGCCAATGGAAGTGACAAAATCTGTAAAGCGTTGATACCACGCCTGTGGTGCCTGCGTAAGACCATAAAGTGACTTTGTAAGGCGACATACATGGTCGGGATAATCCCGATGTTGAAATCCCATAGGTTGATACATGTAAACGGTCTCAATGAGATTTCCATGTTGGAAAGCATTAGTGACATCCAATTAATGGATAGACCAAAACTGAGAGAGTGCCAATGACAACACAGTGTGTATAGTAGCGAGTTTTACAACCGGGCTAAAAGTCTTCCCATAATCAATACCAACTTCCTGATTCCTACCATCACATACCAATCGAGCCTTGTATCTTTCAAGAGTGCCATCAGACCGGTATTTGTGGCAAAAAAAGCCACATGCTACGAATAATATTCATATGAGACTATCTCGGGACAACTTCCCAAGTCTTATTTTTAATTAAAGCATTAAATTCGCTTTTCATGGCGTTATGCCGTTCCGGATTAGACAAGGCATCCTTTGGGTTCTTTGGGTTATGGACGATGGATGAGGTAGAAAGGTTGAATATTTGTTTTGGTTTCGAGATGTCGGACATGGCACGAGTGTGTATGGTTCGGGTTGGGGGAGGTGGTGGTTGTAACATCGCAAAATTTTCCCCGAATTCTAATACGTATATTTTATTTTTTTTATCATTCATAATGTGCCTAAGTCTATATTTTGCTACCACACAACTTATATATATATATATATATATAATAATAATAATAATAATAATAATAATAATAATAATAATAATAATAATACTAATAATAATAATAATAATAATATGGGAAAAATTAAGCCAAACACAAAACAACCCAAACCCCCCTACCTGAACCCATCGGACCATTCCCAAAGCCCAATCAGAAGCCCAAACATCCCAGCCCACACCTCTCCTAGTCCGGCCCAACCCTTCCTTTTTCTGTTTTAAAAAAAAATAATAATAAAAGAGGGGTTTGCTCCAGCCGGGACTCGAACCCGAGTTTGGAGCCGGGTCAGCACCACAACAAACATCAACCACCACTGGGCCACATCGTGATATTGGTTTTAAATCAGACTTCAATCTATTTATTATCTGCTGAGAAACAGACCTGATCTGCTTCTTCTTCGCTGACCTGGAAGCCGAAGCCATCAAGATTGACTTTTAGATTGTTTAGGATAGGAAACTCACAAATTGTTTCATTTTTATGGAATGGTTGACTAAGACGCGTCCATTACACGTCAAATCAACGGTTATCACGATCCCAATTATGCCCAAATTCGCGTCATTATATTCATTAGGGTCAAAACTTACCCAAATCATCAAACCGAATGTCACACCCTCAAAATCCACTTGCGGAGTTTTACCGCGAGGCGCATGACAAACCAGGATCCAAACCAACGATCACAATAAACAAGTCTAAATGAATATAAATGCAATTTCAAAACATAGTTTAAAATCCCGTTTACAGCGGAAGCTTATTCAAAACAGTATCTCAACAATGAAACAATAGTTCAACGTTTATAAGACCATGCAACCCTAGTTAGACGCCGTGCAGACGCGTGCGCCCTAGTCCAGTCGTGCTACCTTAGCGACCTGAGAAAACATGTAAAAGTTTACGTCAGCACAAAAATGCTGGTGAGTTTACAGGTTTTGTATCCAAGTACCAAGTCAACCTGTCCATACTATAACAAATCGAAAACCAGTGTACGCTAGCTAGGCGTATGTTTTGTTACTACCACGATTGGAAAACCATTACTAACTCGAATACCAGATGTTGTGCCCGATGTAGTAACCCTGTTGTTCCTGTTGTTCCTGTTTGAGACAATATGCACCCGCCGACCCTCCAAGTCGACGAGCGGGGTTGGTCACTCCCAATAGCGCTATTCACATTTCCCCGTTGTGCAAACCCGCACATTCATGGTTCCCCCCGGGACTTCCAAAGATCGTATAGTAAACCATAGAAAACCCATAGTATGACAGTAGTTACCAAGCATAAGTTTTAACACATGTTTTCTCCCCCGAAAAGTGAAACCAGTTAAAAGAGGGGCCGTAAACTCACCTTAAGTTGCGTTACTCCTTAACCCGAGTAAACTCAGCTGCTATGCTAGTCCCGTAAAGCGGCGACCTAACATATGACAGTTACAAGTACTTAGACTAATAACCCGCAGGTTAATTAGTCCCTAGATGTCCAGACCATAACCAAGTTCGTTTGAAAACACCGTGACTGTTTAACTGACCCAAAGTACAAGACTCGACATCCCATTGGTGACCCGAGACTCCCCGTGTTATGTTTACGCTCTCAAACAGACAATCATGCAATCACACTTAACATACGTTAACGCACAACAAGTTATAGCACATAGTTCACGTATCACCGAATTACATCCAAACATATGTTACCAAGTTATTATATATGTTACGGGGTTCCTAGCATGTTACTACATGTCAAATCGGGTCTTGGAATGCTAATTTACACTTACAGCAGCAGTACACGCGATTAGGAAAAGTCAACTAGCATTTAGGTTGGTCAACTAGCATTTAGGAAAGCTAATCGCATGAATTACTAGCATTTAGGGCTATACCACATGTAACTACTAGCATTTAGGGCTATACCACATGTAAAACTAGCATTTAGGGCTATACCACATGTAAAACTAGCATTTAGGGCTATACCACATGTAAAAACTAGCAATTAGGGCTACTCGCATGAACAAACTAGCGATTAGGCCCTAATCGCATGAAAAACTGGCGATTAGCAATCCTAATCGCCTGTAACCTTGCTGTTCCAGTTTTTCGCGCGTTTAACGCTCCAAATCAGATCCAGAACGCGTGTAACTACCCAATATCATCCCAAACACTATCCTAAACATGTTTCAACCAAAACCCTTCGTTTTGCCTCGTATTTTCAGCCCTGCATGCAATCATGTAAACCAAACACCATTCACATAGCATGCAACATCACCTTAACATGCATAACAATAACCCTAATAATCAATTACTCAGATATTATCATCATAACATTAATATTATTCTGATTTAACCTAATAACATGTTAATCCATCATTATGAATCATAAAAACCCTAGCTTTCTAATCATAAACACCCATAACACATGTATACTAGTTAGAATCCGATTAACAACCCTTATTAACGATTTTCAGAAAGCTTTTTCGTTTTAGAACAGGTCTGGACCATTAGGGATTGATTAAAAACGTTTATAAAGATTCATGGATGGAAACCAAACCTTAGGATTATGAAAGAACGATGGATTATGCTTGAATCCTTGTGTTTTGATCAAAAATCGCGTTCCAGAGGTTGTGTGTGTGTTGGGGCAGGTTATGGGACGACTAGGGTTTGTATAATGAAGTTTATGAGGTCAAGTATGGTATTTATAGTCGTTTTTAGTCGTCCAGCTGATACGCGGGGGAAAATCTTAGTCGTTTCGTGTTAAAGATTGTATTCTTATGCAATTTTATGGTTTTGGACACACTACTTTGATAAAGTTTGCGTTTTGTAGGTTTAACAAAGTTTAAGGTGTATTTCGGAGCTAAACGAAGCTTTGGATTGGAGCTAGGATGATTCAGGAAAGAAAACGAAGAAGAAAAATGGAGAAACTGGTGAAGGCCCGTCGCTGACAGACGCTGTTAGTCAAAGTCAAATAAATCAATGTTTTTAGGAGAATTAATGGGAATTTGACCAAGACTTTGACCAGAGACTTTGACCAAAGACTTTGACCAAGACTTTAACCGAGACTTTGACCGAGACTTTGACTAGAGACTTTGACCAAGACTTTGACCAAAGACTTTGACCAAGACTTTGACTAAGACTTTGACTAAACTAAATGGTCATTAAGAGGAGTTTGACAATGGAGACTATATAATCAAGTCTTGAGAGTAATCTCTTATCATCCCTCATACTTCATCTCTTAAAACACAAATCCATCCTATCAATCCAAATCATTCCATACAATTGAAGATCATCAAATCATTCTATTATTCAAGATTCAAGACCCGATCATTGAAGAATCAAGCTCCATGGCCATGAGTGGCTAATCTCTTTGTATCATGCCTAGGAAGTAAACAATTGATATTCTAGGGTTTAACATTTGGGTATTTTCTTAAACTTTTGATTGTGTGTTTGTGTGTTTGAATTATTGTATTAGATTGCGATTAATCTTATGTTGAAGTCATTTTAGATAATTGATCTTGTGCCAATTTCTAATGTCATGAACATGTTTTCTTACTCTAATACAAACATAGGGTTGTATGTTCTAGGTAATGAAGTGTAGTTTAGTCCATCTTTGATGTTGATGAAACTTGACACCTAAGCCTACTGAACAATCACCCCGTTAACACCATTTGCACTACATTTGTTTGACCCATTTGTGAAAACCTTAGACTTCAGTTGTTGAAAACTGGGTGTGATCTTTTTAATTAAATTGTTTACAATTCATATTACTTTTTACTCTCACAATCTAAATACAAGTTTTATTAAAACAAACCAGCTCTCTTCAAATCAAACTCTTAAATGAAAAACTGCAACCTTCATAAATTAATTTTGCATCTTCATAAACACCACTGTTTAATCAACTAAATAATATTCACTAACCACACGCTCCTTGGATTGATACCCTATTTACCCTATCTACTTAGGTTAATTAGGTTTTGTATGAACCGTGACGACCGGCTCATCAAATGGCGCCGTTGTCGGGGAGCTAGTGCGCTTAGTGTTGCATTGCGTGTTTGTTTGTGTGTATATTTAGTTGTTTTAAAATTCAAAAAAAAAAAAAAAAATCTTTGTTTTTATTTTTAGTTTTTTTTTTTAATTTTATTAGATTTCACTTTGGGTTTTCTAGTTGTCTGTGCAGGATCTTTCTTTCGCAGGTAAAAGAAGCTCAAGTTTTGACCATGTATGCATATCGCGATACATGTACGGTTTGTGGGGATCCGCGCCACACTTTTGAATATTGTCTAAAGCTTGCATTGAAAAAGGAGGCAGCAAGAAGGTATTTAATTGCTTATGAAATATGGGAGAACACCCCGGTCTTGTACTATGAAGAGCTTGCCCCTCCTCCAACCTTTCAGCACTACCAAACACTAGTGAACGCCGAACATAACCGGCAACTTCAGGCAGATCAAAGCAGACTTGACAAGATTACGAGGAAAGTGCAACTTTCTAAAGTCGAACAAGAATTAGCAAAACCTCATCAATCACGAGAATGTCGGCTAAAATGGCTGAATTATAAGTACGACATTCTAAGCTATGAAAGAAGAAAGGATAAGGCTTATATCGCCTTATCACCTCATGAAAAATGTCAAGCAAAACAAGAGTGGATTTTGTCACAAGTTGAGGAGGAGGTTGTGGAGATGAATACCGCACCAATCCCTCATGTGGTTGAAGATTTAAAGATTGAATCCACCATGGCTAAAGAAGAGGTTCCAAGTCTTCCTACACAAGAAAATGAATGTTTAAACCTTGCTGAAGACACGGTTCCTCAAGAAGAGCTAGTGAGTTTGGTGCCTAAGGTTAGGAAGGTTGGCTTGCACGATTTTGGGCAAGTTATTTTGAAGCGGACTCGCAAAATATATGATCTTTACATGCCGATACTAGTCAAGCATCTTTGGACACGACATGTAAACTACCGAGCATACATTGGAAACTCGGTAGGAAAATGTTCTTTGAGACCACCATGAATGAGAATCAGGTATGATTGTTGTATATTTTGTATATTTATTTGTTTTATTTAACTTTTTTTTTAATTTTTATTTTTAATTGTGTTTGAATCAGTTTTATTTTGTTGAAGTCATGGGATTGCTTGTTTTGATTTGAATTGCAAGAATAGATTGTCCCGCCCGTACTCAATCTCCATTTGGGTGAGGACGATTTGGAAATCACTAATGTTTGCAGGAATCCCGATTTGTTTGTTTGTTTTTTTTTTCTTTCGTGTTTCTTTGTTCCAGGTTTGTTATCGGCTGCGAATGAAATGCTATACGGCCGATATTGGAAGGATTGAATGGACTAATATGCGTATTGCTTATCCAGGGGAGTCTGTTCCTTTTACTGTTGTATTTTTTTTATTATTTTCTTTATTTTATTCCTAGCTTACATTGAGGACAATGTGCCGTTCAAGTGTGGGGGTGGGGAAACTTCATTTTTATTTATTTTTGTGTCTTAAAAAAAAAATTTTAAAAAAATTGAAAATGTCTTGAAAACTGTTCCTAAAAAAAAATCTAATGAGGCATAAAGCAGCTCTTTCGGTACCTACCAGTTGTTTATTGATTGTTTTGCAGTAGATCCTTAGTCATGGTCTAATTTGTGGAAAAGTAGTATGAACCGTTTTCAGCAAGTGTTTTTAAGAAAAAAGTTTAGAATTGTCTGACTAGATTTAACAAGCTATTGGTAATAAATGCATGCACACATCGGTAACCCCTTTCCCCACTTTTGTGAGATCTTGAGCCTACTAGTTAATAGATTGATTTATATATATCTTCGTTTGTTGAGAGTAGGCCAGATGTTTCTCTATTGCAGAACTTGTGTGATTTGATACATGCCGAGGTTGTAGACTAGATATGCACATAGATGATAAAGGCAATTTAGGATTCCCTTTTTCGTTTGATACCCTTTTATTTGTTTTGTGTTAACCGGTTTACCCAAGAATATATCATTAGTAGCCAACTTTGAGCCTTATACCCTTTCGTTTGTTAAACCACATAATCACCCAAATAAATCAGTACCTTTACCAAGTGTTGATGACATCCAAAGTGTTAAGTGACTATATTTATGTTAGAAAAAAAAATATATGTGTGAAAAAAAAAATGAAAAAAAAAACAAAAAAAAAATTAAAAAAAAAGAAAACAAATACAAAAATAGAAATATGTGTTATGGGTCAAATATACCCAAAGTTGTATTTATTTAGGTGTATTGTGAATAAGGATTGTCAATCATGTTGGTGTCACCATTTTATTTTAGCCACTTCTAGCAAAATCTATCCGACCTTTACCCTAAGCCCAAAACCCGTAAGTCCTCTAGATATGTGCATTGTCTACAGTTGAGGTCTGATTGTCATACAAGCCTATGATAACAGAGTTACATACTTGGTTTTTGAATGATTAATACTAGCGCATTACATGCTAGTCCAGATATTAAACCGAGTGGAGTGAAAAATTGTGAGGGGTGTGTTGCATGAAAATAAAAACCGGAAGCATGTTAGATTTAGTCGATTAAATTCTGTTTTTAAATGGAAATCAATTTGACTTGCTGAATTAACACATCTAATGCTGATCTGTAAATGGGGTATGACTTTGGACCTTAGCTAAGGTATGATAGGGCGACTGGGGTGCTAGTCTGTGATAATGTCTTGAGCAGAGTGTATATAATTTTTTCGAGACGAAAAAAGATAAGTGTGGGGGTGTGATGCGCGGTTGCAAGCATCATGTTTATTTGTCAGTTTTGTATATTTTTGAGTCGATTAGATAATATTTTTATTAGTTTTATGTATGTACTCTATTATTTTAGTATTGTAAATATTTTATTACTTTATGGTTGTTTTTACTATTAATTTATTTATTTTATATTTTTGGTAGGTGATCGCATGGAGCGGGGCTAAAACAGTATAAATTATATTCGAGACCCGAACACCCGAGTCGAGAGCATAAGGTCATAATACCATTTATAATAATAAATAAAGAATATATTACAAAAATTCGCCCTAGGCCATATCAAAAAGAAAGAAAGGAAATAAGAAAGTTGGTGGACAATTGGTGGAGTTATAATTGAACGGTGGTCAAAGTCATACACAACAATTAAGAAGGGAGGTAATTGAGGAGGACAACAAGGTTTTTGGAGATGAATATTATTCTTAAAAAAAAAGAGGAATGGATCATATCAAGAAGTTTTTTTTTGACGCACGGACGAGTGGATCGAAGACAGAGAAATCAAGCCTCTTGGCTAGTGGGACACGAACCAAAACCATGAGCGACTAGTCTCCTTTGGAATCACCCGGTGTAAACTCGTAATCTAGGGTTCTTAAACATTTTGGGTATTTTCTTATTTCTTTGTAATTTTGATTTGAAGAAACTTGTTAATTGCGTTAATCTTGTTTTGAATTCTCTTTGATAATTGTTTCTTGCGCCAATTACTAGGGAAATGAATTCGGTTAATTATGCTTTAACTTGTTATTAGGGTTTATATGTTCTAGGTAATGAAGTGTAGTTTAGTCCATCTTTGATGTTGATGAAACTTGACACCTAAGCCTATTGTAACAATTAACCCGTTAATCCTAATTGCAATTTCTTGATTAGTCCCAATTTGTTATAGAATCCTAGGTTACTTGTTGAACCCGGTGTGATCTCCATTTTCACAATCATTGTTTATAATTCAATATTTTCAATCAAGCATTTTAGTATTAATCAAAGTAACCATTTTTATTATTTCAGTCATCATTTTGAATCATTTGTTGGTTCACAAAACTTTCAAACTAAATTCTTAAATAATCAAAAGCTGTAAACTTCATAATTGTTTTGCATACTTATTTTGTAAATAGCTTAGACAAACAAACCGCTAATGAAACGCTAACCACATGCTCCTTGGATTCGATACCCTACTTATCCTATCTACTTAGGTTAATTAGGTTTTGTATGAACCGTGACGACCGGCTCATCAAATGGCGCCGTTTGATGAGCCGGTCGTCACGGTTCATACAAAACCTAATTAACCTAAGTAGATAGGATAAGTAGGGTATCGAATCCAAGGAGCATGTGGTTAGCGTTTCATTAGCGGTTTGTTTGTCTAAGCTATTTACAAAATAAGTATGCAAAACAATTATGAAGTTTACAGCTTTTGATTATTTAAGAATTTAGTTTGAAAGTTTTGTGAACCAACAAATGATTCAAAATGATGACTGAAATAATAAAAATGGTTACTTTGATTAATACTAAAATGCTTGATTGAAAATATTGAATTATAAACAATGATTGTGAAAATGGAGATCACACCGGGTTCAACAAGTAACCTAGGATTCTATAACAAATTGGGACTAATCAAGAAATTGCAATTAGGATTAACGGGTTAATTGTTACAATAGGCTTAGGTGTCAAGTTTCATCAACATCAAAGATGGACTAAACTACACTTCATTACCTAGAACATATAAACCCTAATAACAAGTTAAAGCATAATTAACCGAATTTATTTCCCTAGTAATTGGCGCAAGAAACAATTATCAAAGAGAATTCAAAACAAGATTAACGCAATTAACAAGTTTCTTCAAATCAAAATTACAAAGAAATAAGAAAATACCCAAAATGTTTAAGAACCCTAGATTACGAGTTTACACCGGGTGATTCCAAAGGAGACTAGTCGCTCATGGTTTTGGTTCGTGTCCCACTAGCCAAGAGGCTTGATTTCTCTGTCTTCGATCCACTCGTCCGTGCGTCAAAAAAAAACTTCTTGATATGATCCATTCCTCTTTTTTTTTAAGAATAATATTCATCTCCAAAAACCTTGTTGTCCTCCTCAATTACCTCCCTTCTTAATTGTTGTGTATGACTTTGACCACCGTTCAATTATAACTCCACCAATTGTCCACCAACTTTCTTATTTCCTTTCTTTCTTTTTGATATGGCCTAGGGCGAATTTTTGTAATATATTCTTTATTTATTATTATAAATGGTATTATGACCTTATGCTCTCGACTCGGGTGTTCGGGTCTCGAATATAATTTATACTGTTTTAGCCCCGCTCCATGCGATCACCTACCAAAAATATAAAATAAATAAATTAATAGTAAAAACAACCATAAAGTAATAAAATATTTACAATACTAAAATAATAGAGTACATACATAAAACTAATAAAAATACTATCTAATCGACTCAAAAATATACAAAACTGACAAATAAACATTACAAACAAATGAGAGTTCTCATAGAAAAGTATGAGAACAAATACGTTACAAACAAATGAGAGTTCTCATAGAAAAGCACAAAAATATGCTTGAGTTAGAGATTGAACAAAAAGGCGCAACATTGCCTTAGAATTGAGAAGATAGTTAGTCGTTGGAATAAATGTCGAATTTTCATCGCCTTAGCCACTTAAAATATCCCTTTCCATACCCTTCGCCTAACCCCATTACAACCCGTTTTAAAGACCTTTTGACTTGTGTTCACTTTTGAAAAATATTGTGGAAGGTGATTGAATTGCAAGCTTATGCTAACATGCCCTATGATTGGTTTCGAGTGATTGATACGAAATACTAGCACATTATTTGCTAGCCGAGATAGTAAACCGAGTGGAGTGAACCATTGTGAGGGGTGTGCAAAAGTGTGAAATCGAATCTAGTTGGATTTAGCTAGGCAATTGTGTTAAACATATAAAAACCTTGGAATGTAAATCTACTGACAGGCGTAAGTCTTGTGAATTGGAGTATGACTAGGGGCCAATTTTGAGAATCGATAAAATGGTTGGAAATTAATTAGATTGTTGATTGAGCATGGTTTATTGATTTGCTTGAGGGCAAGCAAAAGACAAGTGTGGGGATGTGATGGGTTGATTTAAGGATGTGTATAAAAACACCCATAAGATGCATTTTAAAGATTATTCAGTGTCAAATGGTGTTGCTTTGATCTTGTTATGTCATTTCAGGATTTGACAACAAAAAGGAAGCAAAAATGACGTTTTGGAGTTGCCCGGGCAAGAAACGGAGGCATACGCGAGTTGGAAAACCAAAAACGGACATCTGAGGGAGGTTAGCGTAGGATACGCCAAAAATGGCGTATCCTACGCCAATTGCGTAGGGAGTGTCCAGATAGTTAGCGTAGGCCAGCAGAATTTTGGTGAGGCTGAACAGACTTTGCGTAGGGTACGCCAAAATTGGCGTATCCTACGCTAAAAGTCAAACAGGTCCAAATGTTTCCTTTTTCAAGCCAAAACTGATGGGATCAAGTGTTAATGTCGATTTTATGATCTTTGACTGCGTGGGGAGCTGTTTTGATCTCATTTTTCAATATAAAAATCACACACCATTCTCTAATATCAACACACAATTATTCTACAAGCATTTTCTACACAATTTCTTGGAAGATTCAAGAACACATTTTGAAGATGATGAACACCATAGCCATGCTTGGCTAAAACTCTTGTATTACACTAGGGATGTAAGTTTTTGATACCTAGGGCTTTAACATTTGGGCATTGCATTGTTTAAACTTTTGATTAATGTTTGTATGTACTTGAATTACCAGTGTTGATTAGTGATTAATCTGATGTTGAAATCATTTCTAGTTAATTGATCTTGTGCCAATTTCTAAATGATATGAACATGGTTCCTTGCATCAACACTATCATAGGATTGTATGTTCTAAATGATGAAGTATAGTTTAGTCCATTGTGAATGTTGATAAAACTTGATACCTAAGTTTATTGAGCAATCAATCCGTTAGTACCAATTGCATTATCATTGTTTATCCAATTATGTCTAATTGTTGAAAGCCTTAGTGTTCAATTACCCAAATCCTTAGTGTAATCATCTCTATCTTATTGTTACAAGTATTATTAATCATTTCTTACAAATTTCATTTTAAGCTTCATATTAATCAACAACTATTCAATCAATTCTAAACATCAATTCATAACTCATATAAGTAATTAGCACCTTCATAATCGACAATTTCAAGGTTAACTAGGAAATACTCACTAACCACACGCTCCTTGGATTGATACCATACTTACCCTATCTACATAGGTTAATTAGGTTTTGCATGACCCTAACGACAGGTCATCACCAGCCCGTAACACGCGATTATGCAGCTTTACATGCGATTAGGAATCCTAATCGCATGAACAGTAATGCATTTGGGCCTAATCGCATGAACAGTCATGCAATTGGCCCCCCAATCGCATGAACAGTCATGCATTTGGGCCTAATTGCATGAACAGTCATGCATTTAGCCCCCTAATCGCCCATAGGGGCTAGTTTCGTGTGTTTTGCGCGTTAAACCCCGTTTTAACATATGTTAACACATATTCACATACCGACAAGTCACATAATGATTGTAAACACATAACACTTGTAAATACACATATTCACACTCGTTCACCAATTCCCGGGACTCGAGACTTGTATGTTCCGTATGCCCTGACGATCCTACAAATCGTCACCGTTTGTACACTTGGTTAAGGACCGACATCTAATGAACCTCTAGACCAACATCCAATGATCCTCTAGACTAAACCGATAGTTCCCGAACCATAACCCGACTTAACTAACCCAGTTAAGTACAATATACGCGTGACTCGCTAAGGTAGACTTTCATCTAGACAACGTTGTTAACCAGAATTTGCCGGGTGTCACACCGAACCTATCCCTATAAATTGGACATTTCAATTCATTGACAACTCGCCGAAATCCTCTTCTTAATCCTCAATTTCTGTAATAATTTGTTATTAGAGGTGTTCTTGTCGCGTTTGACTATTTTCGTTGACTGAGCAAAAACCACGCGATTCATTGTTGTAAGTATCGTTTTCTTCGTGGGTTTTGACCTCCGGGATACACACAACGATAACCCTAAGGTTAATTGGGTTATCATTGTGTAATTTGTTCAATTGCAGAAGCTAGGGCTCGTATGTTCCAATTGGGGAAGAACACTGAATTCACACATGTTTTATAATTTTAACGAACTGAAACCAAACACAACCACTGGTCTGGACCAAGTGGTTGTGCCTGGTGACTTTGAACCGGATTACACGGGTTCGAGCCTCAGCAACACCACTTCTTTTCTTTTTGTTGTTTTGTTTAATAAAGCTTTTTATATATATTATTTGTATTTTATAAATTCATTTTAAAATACTAAAACTCTTTTAAAAATTCTACAAAAATTATTTTATGTTAAATTAGTGAAAAGGTTTAACATACAATTTTTAGTTTTCAAAAATTTATTTATTTAATATATATAATGAATAAATCAAGTTTATTCTATTTTATTTATAAAATTCTATAAAAATATCAAAACAATTTTATAAATTTCCCCAAAAATTATTCTGAGTTTTTATAACAATAAACTTTTCTAAAATTATTTTTATTTCTGAAAAATCATTTATTTAATATTTATAATCAATTTTTGTTAGTTTTAATCATAAATAAATCATAATAAATTTATTTTTCAATATTTTTGTACCAAAACTTTATATAAACTATTTCTGATTATTTGGAACAGAAATATAATTTTTAACCTAATAATTCTTTAATTTTAGTATTTTTAAATATTAAAGTTAAATTTTGGCAATTTGTAATAAATAGATTTAATATTCTATTTTTATGAAAATAATTTTATAAAAATTATTTTCATACTTTAAACTTATTATTGTAACCATCTTTAATTTAAAATTTACAAAAAGACTTTTGTTTATTTATTTATCAAATTTCTCTCAATTATCAAACATTTTAATTATTAATCAAACGAGCACTTATCCCCAATTCGAAGCCCTAGAATATATTGGTAGACTAGATAGACTTAGACATATTTATTACCTTATGTATAGGGTAAAACTTGGCATATTTGGGCAACACATATTCTATTTCACGAGACTTAACATTTTGCTAAGGTGAGTTTACATAGCCCATTTACTCTATTTTCACTATTTTTGGGGTGAAACATGTTTAAACATTTTATACTATCATTTACTCATATTTGCTTGTGATTCAATTACAACATCATTCTATCATTTGACTGTAACAAAAAGACACAGTACAATCATTAACATTGATCAAGCCGCCTGTTTAGATTATAGCGCTATAGGTCTGACAAACCCATCCCCCCGCATAAATTCAGGGATGATCGATAACAGTAACAACATTTAACTAACTTGCGAGTTAGTCATCAGTCGACACAAGGTTTGGTTGTACAAAGATGCATTGTTACATGTCGGAAGCATACTCTATCATCATACAACTGTGAATGTTGTACAAACTATTGTTATCAATTATATTCAAAAACCTATGTATTCTCACCAACTTTTGTTGACCCAAAATATTTTCAAATTTAACATGTTTCAGGTTCTACTTGCTTGAAGATTTGAGATAATGCTTGAAGATGTGTGCATAGTGTTATTCATTTTGATGTACGTATTATTGTAGAACAATTGTATATAATTTATTTAAATCATTTATTGAAATTTATTATTCACCATGAGCTACTGAACAATCATCAATACGTGACATCCCGATGTTTCCGCCATCGGTTGGGGTGTTACAGTGGTAGGTTCGGGATTGGGCATGGTGGCTGTGGAGATGGTGTGGTGATGGATGGGACAACGTTTTGGTCGAAAGGTAGGTGGGCCGAGGTAGTTGGTTGGGCCGTAGGGGTGGGTTCAGGCGAAACAGGATGGGGAGCTGGTGGGGTATGTGGGGCTGAGGGGTGAGGTGTTGGGCCGGGAAGAGGGGAGTGTAAGTGGGCCGGGTGGGTAGCAGGGGATTGGGCTGTTGTGGTGTTTTTGGGCGATAGGGTGTTGGGATTTAATGTGGGGGTCGGTGGGACAGTGGGAGGCATTTGGAAATATGGATGGATATTATCTTCAAGGAATTGGTAAGTATGTGGAGTTGTTTTGTGAGATTTGGCAAAAGGAAATATAGTTTCATCAAATAAAACATGTCGGTTAATAGTGATCGTTCGGGTTTTGAGAACAAGGCATTTGTAACCACGGTAGTTTAAGGGACACCCAAGAAAGACACATGGGTGTGATCGATAGGCCAATTTGTGGATTGTGGTGTGGGGAATGAGGGGGTAGCACATGCACCCGAACACGCGAAGGTGATCATTGGTGGGTATGCATTTGTAAAGGCGTTGTGTGGGGGTTTGGAAATTATGTATCTTGATTGGGATGATGTTTAAGAGATAAGTTGCGGTTTCAAGGGCATTGCTGTGTCACAAAATTAACATTTAAAACATGCATAATTAATCTCATAATAGGGCAGAATTGAGTTTAAATTATTAATTTTAGCCACTAAATCGTTCCTATTTGTATTTCTCAGGAAATTGGAGCTCCAAACCGAAAACAAATGATCTTCGGGAAAAAACAGATAAAAACCGAAGATTCCTGAGGATACGAGACTTGCAACATGTTTCCCGTATGTGTGAAGACCTTTTCGAGACTTAAACAATGATAAAATTGACCAGGGGTTGACTAAGCATGTCCATGCTTACTGGTATAAGGGCCCCGCACACTAAAAGACAAAGCAGCAAACTTGGAGGATAAGAAAAAGCTTCTCAGGGATAAAAACGTGGATAAAAGACAAAGAGTACAAGCTACAACCACAATCTTGTCTCCCACATGCAAGATCTTGAAAGGGACATGTTTGCCTATTTGCCTATAAATAGCAAGCTCAACTCAATCATTAGACATCCCATTACACCTAGTCTTGAGCCTTCTTGGGTCGACTTCTCAGCTTCTTGCAGAGATCTTGGGGTCCTGTGGGAGGCCTTAGGGCCATCCTAACATACCCACCAACGTTTGGCATCGTCCTACCTTGATCATGTTAGCCAAGCATGGGATCGTAGAGTAGCTTATGCAATAAACATCGAGGGTCGTGAGGATGATACTAGATACATAGCACCAGGAGATGGAGTGTGACAACAGTCAACGAATCAGGTCAACATCCGTACCTTTTCAGTTACTATTGACATTACATGTGCATCTTTACACATTTTGGATACGTTATACCCCCCCCCCCCCCCCGGTCTAGTGAAGCAAGAGTTAACCAGAAAACTCAACATGGAACGCTTGTTTAGTCATACAACACCTGGACAATCACCAAACAAGCACTTAATGAGGTTATCACTCACTAACATCTGATAACTTACTTCTAACACATGTGAGCATATTAACAAGCAAAATGACTTATAGCTCACAAAATACATGTTAATGTCGTCATCAAGCACCCATGCTACTTAGACAAAATCAAGTTCCTAAACAATATATATATATATATATATATATACACCCTCACGACATTATATATATAAACACACCTCTACTTGCATACTAAGCCATACTTTTGTCATTTTCCCTTGCACCTCTTTGTGTATACATAGACCTTGACTAAGAAAAGCTTGATTACTTGAATTGGGAAACAACAAACATTCCCCTACCTCTAGTTGTAGCCGAAAAACCTTAACTAAGACACCATTTCTTGCACCAAAATTGAAATGTCAACTCTATGACATACCTTTTCTTTTCCTTTCCTTTAGCCGATTATAAACACACACCCACTCTTGCACACAATTAGACCATGAACATGTTTAATCCTTCTTTTCATGCTATGATGTTTACCTAAACTAGGAAGCCATGTGTGCAATAGAATCGGCTAAAGCTTACCACCACAATCACAAGTCACTTTCACACATACTTGGTGCTATCTTGCAAGGAAATGGAAACAAGATCACCCATCACTTTCATGACAAACAATCACCAAGACTTGATCCACAATATGTAAAAGTCGGCCGCTAGTTCCCAAGAAACAAAACCATAGACTTGATTGTCAACTCATGACTATAACACCTAATCATACACACTTTTCGGCTAACTACATGAACCAATAAGAGCACATGTATGAAACCATGACATTTCACCAAAATAGGCAACAAAACAACACTCTTAATCACCTTCTACCTTAGTCAACTATACCACTTATAACTCACTAATGGTAATCGGCTATGAGGCATGAAACATCACTATCACCTTGCACAAGCCTACTACCTAGTCTTGCCATTAACTTACCCCATTTAGACTATACACATGCATGGATTTCACCTATAGACAACACACTATACCATTTCCATGAACAATGACAATCGGTCGAAGCCTAGATAGGATCCCATGAGAGTATTCGGCCAATGACAAGCATAAACAACTCATGATACACTAAACTAGTATGTACTCTCCAAGATTATACAACCAAGAGGACTTGAACACCCCTAATTACATCTATATAAAGGCTTGATGATCAACTCCAATCCTTGCACCATCACTTCACAAATACACCTCACTTACCTCTTAAACACTCCTCTCAGCCAATCCATATCAAAAAACAAGACTCCAAGGGCTTGGGAAGCTTCTAATCTCGGCTACTAATCTCTCATCCGATTAGGGCATCATTTGTCAAGACAGTTACCATCTACAGCTTCACTAGACCACCCGGGACACTATCAAGTGAGTTTCATGGCCCCATTTTACCGTTTTTACATTTTTGAGGGATAAACATGCTACAATTCTAGTTCAAGTTACAAAGGTAGTGTTAATTCTATCGTGACTGCCATGTGGAACACTAGACATTTTGGTTCATGAGCTCACTAGTCCTCGTACAACACTTACTATAACCATTAGCTATCAAAAGCCATGGAACACTTTAATAGATCTATTGGGTTGACACCCCCACTCTTGGTTAGTCGCTCTAACCGGTTACATACAACGGAGTGTTAGTATTCTACTATATATACATTGTCTTTAGTGTACAATGCACCACGAGGCATAACAGTCAAGAGGTTTGGTTACTGGACTCATGGTTTACACATTAATCATTTGCTTAGATAGCTCATGATTGGTCATACACGAATTACACAAGTATTTCATATAGTACATTCAAACCTGTGAACTTACTGACATTATTGTTGATAAATCTTTGTGCATGTTTTTCAGGTAACTAAATGACGAGCCATGGAGATTTGGTAGAGGGGTTTGAGCAAGCACTTGGTGGTACCTCATTGGCATGGGTGTTGTCAGCCTCGTAATGTTTAAGTTTCATTTTCATGAATTCCGACACTATCTTGTTTTAAGGCAATGTTATTTTGAATAATTTACGACAATATCCATCCTTTGATGGCACTATTTTAATAAATACGTGTGTTGCTTGAACCTTGTGTTTGAAAACCTTTCGATGGTCGCATCCCCGTGTTTCCGCCTTGGTGGGGTGTGACATGGAGAGCTTGTCTATGAGCAGCCATGTTCATATGTTGATCATTTGTTATGGTTGTATCTTTCTATTATTCCCAAACCCGCTTCAATTTGTAGACTTTTGTTATTGTTAATTTGTTATTAGTAATTTATCTTTAGTTATTTGTTGTGTTATCTTCTTTCTAATTCTTGTTTAGTTATCTTGTGATAGGTTCAAATGATGATTAACTTAATAACTTAAAATCAACCTTAACTTGATTAATTAACTAAAGGTTTAATCAGCTTCTGGTAGTCCCGAGCTAGATCCAAGGCGAGGAAACCGATAGTGTGACAGATTCTTCGGGCTTCTGATATCCAAACCGGGTTCTAAGCAATGGCTTCTGATGTGGACCAGATCTGAGTGACACATTTCTGGTAGTTACCAGATGACTAAATGATCTTCTTGGTAAAAGGGTGGATTCCCTACGGGTGCACCCGTGATCTTCGGATTGCACACCGTTAGGATTATGTTCCACCTTTGTCAATGGTTTCATTCAGCTTGGGAGATATTAAGTCATCAGTTATTAAACCAACTTTATATATTGATCACTAAAATATCAAAGTGTCACTTTTTAAAGATAAACAAAATAAGAGTTCTATGTTATGTCTAGGTATCTCCAGTACGAATCCGTTAACCAATAGGGATATATGTCAGTTGATGTGACTGTAAGAGAGATCCTCCGGTCTTCATGATCGTTAACCTACTTAGGGATACATTGTTACCAAGGCTGGCTATAAGAAGAGATCCTTCGACAAGGAAAGCGATTGCTAAGGGAGGTGTACGGTGCTCCAGGTCGGAAGTGAAGCCTCCATTACAAGAAGAAGATGAGTATGAGGACCAGACACTTGACCGCGGTGTGGGAAGCCTGCTATATGCAAGGCTCAGGCGGAGTACCTTCATGCGGACGCCCATTGGGAGGTTGTGCATTCTACCCAGTAGTGGCCCCGTTTTTCTATCAAGGAGTCAACACTTCAAGATCACTCTCGTCCTCCTCACAAATAATTAATTTTAATAGTAAACTTAACTACTTATACGGAGGGTCCCGAGATGTGCATATTAGCTTTCTCTACTATTTTATCCTTTTATTTTATCAAACCCAAAACCTTTTTAAAACTATTTTGTCTTAAAACCCCTCCGTTTTATTTTCTCTTTTAAAACCCGATCAGTTATCTGATGAAAGATTGAGTATGGGAAAGTGTGTTCTTTGGAATACGATAGTCGGTATTTACCGTAGAAAGTTATACTATACACGTCAGGTTCTCTGCCTATGTGTTGGTTTTAGTTTCTAAAATAATTATCGTTTACTTTATAAATTTGAAACTTGTTAAAAAAGGTTTATTAAAAATCAGTCGTTTTCCCCAAATCAATGTTTTGGAATTGACACATCAAGTTTTTGGCACCGGGAGAAATGACATATTTCTAAATTACTAAAATCAAACGCATCAAGTTTTTGGCACCGTTGCCGAGGAACACAATAATTTCCAAAGAAAAACCCAAGTCACTTAACTGATCGGTTTATTTTTTTTTTCATTTTCTTTTCAACTTTATTTTTCTTTTTATTTTTATTCTTCTTTATTTGCCTCTTTCATTTTATTTCTGCTTTATTTTCGATGATTGCGGTTGTTTTAGTTTTTCTTTGCAGGTTTATTTCCGGATTGGCCACTTGGAGAATTCCCGTGAAGGAAGCCGAAACCACCACTTTCATCAACATTCATTCTGGAGGGTTTTTATTTCTGCTTTATTTTCGTTTAGAAGAGGTTTGTCATACCGTGAAGATCGGCAGGTAAGTTTAGCTAAATGCGGAAAATGAGCTGGGTGAGATTTTTCAAAAAAAAATTGAACTTAAAATGTCTTCGGGGCTTAAAATTGGGTTTTAAAATTTAAGTATATGCTTCACGAATTTGAAAACCATATTATGGAAAACAGTTTAATGAGTGCTTCTAAATGTTCAATGAGTGCTTCCAAACTTTTTAATGAGTGCTTCTAAATGTTCAATGAGTGCTTCCAAACTTTTTAATGAGTGCTTCTAAATTTTTAATGAGTGCTTCCAAACTTTTAATGAGTGTTTCTAAATGTTTAGTGAGTGCTTCCAAACTTTTTAATGAGTGCTTCTAAATTTTCAATGAGTGCTTTCAAACTTTTTAATGAGTGCTTCTAAATTTTTAATGCGTGCTTCTAAATTATGTTGGGCTAGATTTAAAGGTTTACACTTGTCTTTATTAAGCCTGTTTGTGTTAATTGGGCTTAGTTTAATTAATGGGCTTGGGTTAGGCCATGTGGGCCAAGGCTTTAGTGGACCCTATATATTGTTATGTTCTAGTTCATTTTAGGGTTAGACATTCATTAGACATTTCATTAGACCTCTCATTTGTGATTCTAGAGCCATCACCTTGTACCAGACAATCCTAGAGATTGTGTGCAAGGTGAAGCAGCAATGCAAGGGATTTCATTGTTTTAATCTTTTGTTCTTCACATTCAATCTTGTTTTCCGCACTCGATTGTTTGTTTGATACCTGTTAGAGAAGATCTTGGACTAACAATTTCAATGAGTGCGTCTGTAATTTTTATAAGTGCGTCTGAAATTTTGATGAGTGCGTCTGAAAATTTTGATGAGTGCGTCTGAAAATTTGATGAATGCGTCTGAGATTTTAAAAGCCTCTGTTTTTCACCAACTTCATCTTCTTCCTCTACAACTTTTTTTAACCTAATTTTTTTTGTTTAATCATGCTTATTGAAACAAAATCGAAAGTATTCGACAACTATTACAAACGTGTATTCATAATTGTTCATATGATTATTTTAATCCTCTGTTTTCTTATTATTTTTAGATTTAAATACTGATCTTAGGTTTTCATTCATTGTAATCGATTTTTTTTTTTTGAATTGTGTTATCATTCTGAACGTGAATTGATTGAAACGATGTAAAATCAGGGTTCAAATTAGTTCTGTTGTTACGATTTGAAAAAAAATTAGACGGTTTTCCTATTTTACCCATGGTTAGTTTAACCCAAGTATGATTAGGGTTTTTAATCTGCATCCAACCATCTTGTTAATCTAATGGCTGAGATTGCTTCTTACGTTAAAAAGCTTTGTACGTTAACCTCTCCCAACATTTAAAGTAGGTCACAAGATTAAAAAAAAACAAGAAAAGCGAGGCTAGTTACATAAGGTAAAAAAATCTATCGAAACTTAAAAAAACATTGAATCGTAATTACTTGTGTAATTTACATTGATTTTTATGACTATAAATATTCTTTTTTAAAATGGTAAATTTCTTAAATCCATTCCATTGTCGTCACCAACCCCATTGGTGACATATATGTTGACCAGACAATCAAATCAAACACGAGATATTTTGGGAGATGATCCCGAGACTCTTTCTATTCAACCAAACGAACTTACAAAACAAGGGACAAATAAAATCATTAATCTAGACCTCTATTTATACTAATTATTATCAAACTAATCATACTCAAATACTTCTAGCAATTATAATCTAACACTAACAAAAAATCATTATCTCTTAAATAAGATAATTCTAAAACATTCAAACTAATTTAAATCAATCTTTCACTTTGTTCTTTCAACTTTCAGCTCATACGCATTTTAGGATTAACGTTCAACATTCCCCTTTAATCTTAAAACCCGACCATGCTTCTCTTACTTCCCCAATTTGACCACTCGGGTCTTGATCGCTCACAATTTCTTGCTCAATATCTAGCCTTCTTTCTTGCTCTTATTTCTCAATCGAACCACGCAGGTTCTTGATCTTCATGCATCAACTCGAAAACGGGTTTCTTGACTGCATTCTTTCTTTATTCAAGATCTACTCATGACTGCATCATCTCTTTCTTTCTTCTTCAAGATCCGCTCGTGAGGGGATCATTCACCAAGATCTGCTCTTGAGGGCAGATTCATCAACATCTGCTCTTGAGGGGCATATTCATTCTTTCTACCGGTTTGCTTTTTTCAGTTGGAATTGACTCTCGATCCCGAAACCAATCTCCAAACACCGCAAACCTTTCTTCTCATCTTATTTCTTTCAAGAAATGAACTTGACAACCTTCTTTCCAATGAAGGTTCTTGTGTACCTTCTTACTTACGAAATTTCTTTTATTCATCAAGAACAATATTCTTGGTTCACTTACTTAACCAGAAACAATTTCGTAAACCTGGATATAACTTGCTTTACGGTTAGTTGAACATCACCTGAACAAACACTTGTTGACTTACGATCAACAAAACAAACCCGCTGCCTTACGACAAAAGCATTTGTGCAAGCTTTCTTCACAGCTCAAATATTTGAACCCATGCTGCCCTTACAATGACTTGCCCACGACACCGGCTGGCCACTAGTAGAAAAAGCAACAACAGGCGCGGTGTTATCGGCATAAAGACGCGGTGTTCTGGGCATAAGACGCGACTCCTAACTGCGTCTTATAGCGGTGCGTCTTTAGATACATTAGTGTTCGACGTGGTTAACTTAAACTGCGACTTAATAATCGTAACCGCGTCTTTTGATACACATGCCGGAAAAAAATATTGCTCCGGCAAGATGGCGGAGCTTCGTAAACTACTACCACCACTGTTCATATAACTTCAGAGCCTACATACCTTTGTTCAAAGCCGCTTACACATGGAAGAAGAAGATATTATACAAAATCAATTTCACAGTATACAATGGTTCGAGAAGTGTCTGACTATACATACATACATATATGTTCAAAGCTTACAGATGGTACCGTTCAAAATCAAACACTAACTATAGAAAACCTAACAATAAACTTACGCATCCTGTTATTTCAAGCTTCCTCAACGTTAGATCTGGGGAAGAATGTACCAGATCTAACCGTCTTCATCTTCCCGTCACCATCCCAACCAACCTCCTTCTACGCCACCAAAATGCACCATCTCCGTCTACGCCATAAACCCCACTGTCTTTGTCTTCGCCACTAAACTTCATCGTCTCCGCCACCAAACCCCACTATATCCGTCTCTGCCCTTAAACCCACCATCTTCATCCACCAAACAACCACCATACTCATCCTCCACCCATTGTTATGAGATATTGTGTGTGAAGAGAGAGGGATAGGGATGTAGAAAAGACTAACAGAAAAAGAGTGTGTAAGTGAAGTTTAGAGAGAGAGAAAAATAAGAGATGCAGATGGGAATAACAGTGGAGAAAAAGAGAGAATTTATTAAGTTTGGAATGGAACCTTTATAATTTATTCATTTGGGTTTAAAAGCCCTTAGAAATCCGGATCATTCCCTATCACCGCGACTTAAAGTGGAGTAAAAAGAAATTATAAGTGTGAACACTAATTTTGGACTAACTTTGTATCATTAGACGCGGGTTCACACAATGACTGCGTCTAATTTAGAAACTAGACCACGTCTGTTGATCGGTTTTGTAGTAGTGGGCTGAACCAACTCATAACCGTCACCACCCTACATGTCCAAAGTCACAGCCGCTCATCACCGTCCTCTAATTCCAGCAGCCCTCAGCCATCTTCTGACTCCACCGTGGACGTGGTCGTTCTCGCGGACGCAGCACGGGCCGGTCCAACAGTTCACAGCCGAACTGGTCCAGAAGCTACAATGTTGCTTCGGCCCAACAACAATATCCATCTATCATATTCCCAAACAATTGGGCCACTAGCCAATGGGCTACCCTTCTTAATCAGTCCAATACATTCAGTCCATACACCAACCCACCTTGCCCCTACCCGTCCTTGCTTCGCTCCAACTCCTCCCAGGGTATTCTCGGCCCACGTCCGGCTCAAGCACATCCGGCCGCTTACAGTCCTACACCGACTGACATCGCTAAAGCCCTCTACACACTCTCCATGAGTCAGCCGACCGGCCCAGTCGGTTATATGGACACCGGAGCCTCAGGATATATGGAGCAACAAGGTATTTCTTCCCCGTCTGTTTTTAATAATTACAATAATAAACAAATTATTGTCGGAAATGGCACAACCATCCCTATTGTTGGACAAGGCAACGAAACCTTACCACCACCCTTCCCACCACTTAAATTAAACAATGTCCTTTATGCCCCCAACCTAATAAAAAAAACCTCATCTTTGTTCGTCGCCTTGCGACAGACAACTTACTTTCAATATAATTTGACCCGCTTGATTTTCTTGTGAAGGATCTCAAAACCAAGGCACCTATCCTACGATGTAATAGCTCGGGAGACCTGTACCCTCTGACCACCAACTTCACCAACTACATCAAGTCTTCCTCCTCACCTACCGCTCGCTGCTATTACTCAAGACCATAGTCACATAGTTCGCTGGAGGAGCCACGATCTTCGATCCAGATCACCCATATCGAAACGCGGTATGAACGTGTTTCGGGTTCGCTTCGGTTCGCAATTCGGTACATGAAATTGACGTTCCTAGTTTGCAACTCTTATTTGGTGAAATCCAAGGTTTATGCTTAAGGAATTGAGATAAAGATGAAGAAATTGAAGCTTAGTAGTGAATATTATGAAGAACAACAATGAAGTTGAAACACAAGACAATGAAGATGAAGGATTGGATTTGCAAATGAGGATGAAAGTGACGGCTAATTCTTGGTTTTTAACCTAATACCCCCTTTTAATTAAGTTACACACTTACACCTTAATGTTTTTTGCTTTTACAATCATAACCCAAAACTTTATCTACATGTTTTTTTACTTATTTCATTAAGAGTTGTGTTTCTTTAATATATTTATATATTTTATGTTGTAAAAGGTGGGTATTTATAGTTTATACGGTACATCGTACCGAAGCGATCCGAAATGAGCCTACCCCTGCTCGTACCGAATTTTAGAGACCTAGCGAATTACGTTTCCGTTTCACGATCCGTACCGGATCGTACCGCAAACTATGTGAATATGCTCAAGACCGTTGGCATCAACGACTTGAGCACCCGAGCAACTCATTATTACAATCGTTAAAGTCTTGTTCCTTTATTAATTTTAGTAAACCAAACAATACTCTTGGTCAATCTTGTTTATTTCTCCTCACCTATGTCCCAATCATCAGCCACACCGTCCCCAGTTCCTATCATTACTCTCTACAGCTTTGATTCTTGACCCACCTTGGCTCAATCATTCATTTAATCACCATTCAAAAGTCATGTAACAACCAAGCGCTGCTAGATAATAAACGCCAACATGAGCCAACCAACTTTGATGACCAACAGTCAAACATATAATTTTTCAAAAACTTACTAGCTTGCCATTCACCATGAATGTAAACACTTTTTATGAAACCCACCATATTTTATCACATGCATATCGATGTCCAACCTTCAAGCCATTCAGCCTCCAACTTGTTTGCAACCTTATCCACCGACAAATTCTTGGAAGCCATTGCATATAAGTAGGGGTGTTCTTTTTAACCGATAACCAATAACCGAACCGAAATTGAAGTGACCCGACCCGACCCGAGAAAGTACCTTACCCGATTAACCCGAACCCGATTAAGTGCATACCCGAACCCGACTAGAGTTTTTAGGTTCGGTCTTCGGATTAGTTTTTTATAATTCGGGTTGACCCGAATAACCCGAACAATTAAAAAACGAATAAATGATCTAGTTTCCATATTTTTACATATATCGGAGTAGTGATTTTATAACCAAATTTGCAACTAAATATTATAATTTATGTTGTGGTTTTATTTTATACATATTGTAGCCCAAATAGATAGAAATACAAAACCCAAATGGATGGAAATATGTAACTCAAACACTCGAACTATTTAACCGATAACCATTTAACCTGACCCAAAAACCCGAACCCGATTAACCCCATAACCGATAACCATTTAACTAGATTGGGTCGGTTATCGGGTAATATTTTCAACACTGAAAACCCGAATAACCCGATAACCGAAAACCAAACCCGATGAACACCCCTACATATAAGAAACCACAATATAGAAAACTCAAAATTCCGTAAACACTTTACCGTCAACTCCAAATCCTGACTTCAATTTTTAGTTACACGGCTCCAAGTCTTCTTTAATTGTCGAGCACTTTTTTTCACCGTCAACGACCTCGCCGTTTTACCGCTGTTGCAACCCCGTGAGGGGTTGCTCCCCTTCTCAAAAAACGACACGACTCTCAAACCGGCCAAGCTCTGATACCAATTATTGTCTCAGACAATCAAATCAAACACAAACACGAGATATTTGGGGAGACTAACCCGCAACTCTTTCTAACCAAACAAACTTACAAAACAAGGGACAAATAAAACCATTAACCTAAATCCCTATTTATACTAATATTATCATACTAATCCTACTCAAATACTTCTAACAATTATAATCTAATACTAACCAAACATCATTATCTCTTAAATAAGATAATTCTAAAACATTTAAACTAATCTAAATCAATCTTTCACTTTGTTCATTCAACTTTCAACTCATACGCGTTTTAGGATTAACGTTCAACGATATATATAGTGTGTGAGGTTCAATACTCCAATTAAGAACTCTAAAAGAGTGTGGAGTGGAAAACTACTAATTTTACATGTTAAATAGTTGTTAAATTAAAAAAATATTTTTAAATTAAATTTTTTTTTTTACACATGTTTTTCTAGAGCTTTTACATATAAACATACGTAGGAAGCCATTCAAATAATAAAAATAATTTTTGGTAAAATAACTTTTTACGTTTTTAGGATATGTTTTGAATTTTGTTGACATTTTAATTTTGGAATAATGGAAATAAATAATCCCAACGATTGACTATTGGCCAATAACAGTTCAAACTACGAAAATTACCAATAGTAGTCCTAACTTTCGACATAGTGGAATATAATGGACCCAAACTAACGGAGTGTGGTGCTGACGTGGCATGCCACCTAGGATGCCACGTCGGATCATTTTGCCACCTAGGATGCCACGTCAGCACCACACTAACGGTGTTAGACGTCCGTTAGTTTGGGTCCATTATATTCCAATATGTCGAAAGTTGGGACCACTATTGGTAATTTTCGTAGTTGGGACTGTTATTGGCCAATAGTCAATAGTTGAGATTATTTATTTCCATTATTCTTTTAATTTTTTATTAAAATGACTACTACATGTGTATATACCTTTCGTAAAAATAATTTTATTTCTCTATTTTAGAATGATGTTTTTATTTTTATTATTTTTTTTGATCGGCGAACAACTGTGTGGCAACCACCCTTGCGGGGCGCCGTGCCCAAGAATCGACTACTCGACCTCCAGCAGCCCCCGCCTTCTACCGATGCGCGGAAACCCGAGTCCCACCCGCCCGAAGGCACGACAGTGTTATAGAACTCGGTAAAACCTCGCCGCCCGTCAGATTCGAACCGGCGCCACCCGTATTCGATCTTCACCCGGATTTTACCTTTAAACTAGTGTGGTTCTCTTATTTGTTTTACCTTTAAGGTTATCCAATTAACTCATGTCTTCTCACGTCTCAAATAAATAAACATCACAAAGCTTAGCATTGAAGTTTTGGCATGTCAACGAATTTAAGAGTCTTTTGAAACATGAGACCAAATATGTCTCATTTAATAATTATTTCGTGATTCCTAACATAGTAAAATATTTAAATAAGAGCACTAGATTTTTTAAAAGAATAAAAGGTCACCATCGACTACTAGATTATGACTTTGTTTCAATTAAATTTAGTACCCCACTTCTATTAAATAGTTTGTTACTTTTATTCTACACCTTGCTGTATTTATATATGTGTTATTGGTAGAAAGAATACCAGAATTTGTTTCTTCGATCATTACAGCAACCACGTACTCATTTTTTGAGAAATAAAATAAAGATATCTAACTAATAAAAAGTGTGTCAAGGAAAGACTTATCCATTCTAAATTTAAAGCGGTACAATGATTGCTCAATAAAGGCTTATGATCGACTAAATGTCTTTTGACCCATGTACATACAATGTTATACTAGTAGGAATGGCCGCGCGTTGCTGCGGGTGCGTCTGTTTTGTGGGCACGTAGTTGTTATGGGTTGTGGTACGTGTTTGGCGTTTGTGGGTGATTAGTTATGATGATGTTAAGTAAGTAGGAAGCAACAATCTAGTTTACTATTAATACTAAAAAAACAGTTGAAATAACCTTGTTGGTGTTCCATAGCTACCCACCGACAACCACGTTCTTTTACCTCTAAATTCCTTAACATACCACAACACTGTCTGTCGCCCACAGTGTTTAGCAAAGTATAACCTAACGCTACAAATAGATCAAATTTGGAAACATGTAAGCAGACTCATAAATATTAAAATAGGCATTAATCTTAAATGCACCAATTGGCTTTTATACCTATTGCTAAGTGTTATATGTCTTATGTTCAAAGCATGATGCAAAACTACCAAGCCAGGGATCTCAATGAAAACAACCTATATTCCTACGGGGTAGACATAAGGCTATCTGCATCTTACTTTCCTCATACCCAACCTTAACTCTATTATTGATTAGATTTACTAAGTATGAAAGTCGTAGATCAAAGAAACATGATCTAATTATGGAATAAAACACCCTAAGGGATCATTAATTGTTAACAAACTACATATATATAAGATTACTATGAGAAATAAAAACAAATAAGAACTTATTAAATCATTTCTTAAAATTACCGTAAAAATATTACATAAAAGTCAAGGTTGTTTATTTTATTTAATATTTACTAATTAGATAGTCATAGGTCAATAAGTAGATTCAAGAAACATGATCTAATTATATTAATATGATTGTTCATAGGATTATGTTGATAATACCAAGTATGCGCACTGTTCGATCTTGCCGGGGTTAATCAAGAAAATATTTGTCCAAGTGAATGCAAGTGTTGATTAGATTTGAAACATAGTTGAATTGATGTTATAATTTTGGTTGCTAAATCAATCAGAATCATCACCCCAATTTGCTTCCATCTTAAGCTCACACTAAACTTTCTTGACAACATGTCAATACACTACATTTCAACATAACAATTTCAGGGGACGTTAAAAGTACCAGCTACATATTTGAATAACAGAAGTAAGAATACATGTCAATGTTTGAGAAAAACTTGACAAAAAAGTCACCATGACTATAAAATGTAGAGATTTAGTTCTTCTTGCCTAAACATTTATTGGGCCAGTGAAAAATAACGATGCATCAAGTGTCTACTCTAAGAAATAAGAGGCAAGAACTTGCATCACTTAATCTAGAAAAGAAGAAGAAAAAAAATACACTTATACAGTTGTAATACAACTTAAAAATGAGAAGGAAAATATTGAGTTAGTTTGTGAAAAACAAGAAGCCAAACCCGTAAGTTTATTTTTCGTGATCTTGTGTCCGGGGATATGTTAGAGTATAATCTTTCACCAACAATAAAATTCCACAGTAAAGCCTTCTGCTTTTCTATACATTTGAAGCTGCAATGAAGCATCCCACGAAAATTTATAAAAAAAAAAACAGTAAATCTTCATGCGTGTTATAAGGCATGAAAAATCTTTGGAACCCGTCGGCAATGGCTGTAATAAGAATGAACAAATTTACCACATATTTGCATCAAACATGTCATTCCATGCCTGTACGATCTCATCGATATTGAATCCCACCCATACAAACCACAACATGGACTATCAAGGTTCATTTCCCACATTTCTTTAAGTTAGGGATGTATGTCTAATAGAAAACATAAAGTACATGTTTGTAGATAAACAATTGTACCCATTGCAGCGTGCCCCCTCAGCTATGAACTTGTTTCATTTAGGCCGATGCCTATAAGCAATAACGCAAAGGCCTCCCAATGTAATAAAACGAATTTTAAGAAATTATTAATTTGAAAATCGACAAAAGTAGAAAAGCACATGTGGAGTTTGATTTGTATGCAAATAAATATTAACATTTTAACAAACCTGAAAAATGGAAAATCGACTTTTCATTATTATGTTTAACAAATCTGCAATAACCAGAACCTGCAAGCCTCAATTAACATATGTATAAGATTCTAAAAACCTGCATAAATCATATAATAAATCACAATAACAGACCCCATCAACAAACCAAGTGTTAAACAAGAATGTGAGGTGATGCAAACAACAACTACCTTAAAATTGCTAAGCATCTTTAAAGTTGTTGGATTGCAATACTGCACAAAAAAAAAAAAAAAAAAAAAAAACTATAATCAGATATGAATAAATGACTTAGTACTCTCTAGACCATACAATCAGTAACATAATGGTAATCAAAACGTAACTTCATAGGGAGGCTATCCGGTGATGTGATGTGATGCCATATGCTATTAAATAATATATAAATAACAAAACACATTGTTGGAGGCTGACTGAAGAAAAACTATGGCATACATATGCTATTAAATAATATATAAATAAAAAAGCACATTGTTGGAGGCGGACTGAAGAAAAACGATGGCACACATCAACATATAATATATTGTTTGAATAATCTTTATGTTAACAGAGATCACATATATAAAACAGAGTTATATAGTCCATTCCATTTTACAAAAAAAAAAAAAAAAAAAAAAAACCCGGCTTTTTAGTGTGTTAATCCTTAAGATCTAAATACCTGAAGGCGCTAACTGTTACTGAGAATTCCCTTGAGTGTTATCCTTGCTATGTCTCAATGGATAAACGGGTCAATCAAATTATGGGACATTGAAAAGCTCAATACTTGGTGTGTAGAAGTACCTTCTTGATGAGAGAGTTGTTTCATTCCTGCAACGCCTTCTCTTATCATCAAACATAAACATGGTATATATCAAGGGGGCTGATTAAGAACCACAAAGGACAAATTCGTATCTTATTTTTTCTATAAATTTTGGTCAAAATATGAGTTTTTTAAGAAATGCAGGAATTACAGCAGTGTCTGCTGCTGCTGAATGGGATGCGTCTGCCTAGTGCACCGGATGCCTGGCTCTGGGATGCGCAGACAGATAAGACATTCACTGTTGCTGCAGCAGAAAAATGGATTAGGGGTGGAAATGTGATTGAAGATAGGTGTGTTTACAAGTGGTATAAGTAGATCCCAAGCAAAACGCTGCAAAGGAGAAGCACACTGACCAAGAAACATAATAAAGCCCTTTCCATGAGAAGTATGGATTTGATCAATCGCTTGCTTCAGCGCTAGATCTTTGCCCACAAAAGTCCAACCTGAGACGCAAAATAATACCTGTCAAAGAAAGTATCCAGTGTTCTTTTAAATTATCTACATTATGGTGTCAATGTCCGAAAAACCTTTAGTTGCATGATTAGTATTGAATTTAGAACTAACCAAGAGGAGGGCCCAAGTGCAGCAGCAAAGGCATGATTAATCAATCCAGACTTGAACTGGGATCTTGACTCAAGAAACTGACTGATCCTATAATCAATAAGCAAAGTAAGTAACTGGAAAAAAGGCGACAAATATGTAGAGTATTTTTGGGCTTCCCTAAAATTGAGAGAAGGCAAACAAAAGAAAGCAGAGTAGCAAAATCACTGCGTGGTCAGCCGCAACAACATTTGGTTTTGCATCTGTCACACAACCATCACTTAATCCTGAAACAAACATTAATGTGAGTTATCACGACAGTGAGTAGAACTTCTATGGAAAATCGTTCTAGAATCACATGGAGAAAACACTAATCAAAATCATGCATAAAGCATCTCAATTGAAGACTAAAATAAAGTGAAAGATGGACATAAATAAACAGTTGATAAGAGAGAATGAGGGGGAAAAGTGTTTTAACAATTTTGATATTCTACTTTAACGCTCAAGTGAAACACAACACATTATATATACGATTGTGCAGCAAAGTATCATATATTCAACTCATCATTTCCTTCTGATCGTTCTTTATGAAAAAATAACAAAATTTAAATCACAATACTACTATATTTCTATAGAGCACACATTCTGCTATCCAAAAGAAAATATATCATATTAGCTCCATAAGGTAACTATAAATCAAGCAAGATGAATAAGAGTTAACAAAGTTTGGTACCTCAATGCGACGGCTGCGTGTGCGCCTGTGTGACCCTAATCAGATCCACAATTGATCCTTATATTCCCAAAAGTAAGTCTTTTTTACCATATCTGAAAACATCCCAATAATCAATGATTCCCATCGTATCCGCAGATACCACAGTATAAAAAACAGGGTTGTACCTCATCTCTTTTACATGGTTCATATGTATCTGAAAGAAAAAAATCAAACACATCAATTTTCATGTCAGGTAAGTTTTTTAGAAACCGATAAGAGGAGATTAATGTCAGCCTACCTGTTTAGAAATAATGGGTTCATTTGTTCCAGCACATGCATCATATACATGCACAAATGAGGAATTTTTATCACTAATAGCAAATTTGGCTTTGACGGTCCCTGGTTTAAAAACCCATTGAACAACACCAGGTGTATATGGAAGGCGTAACATGACCATCATGTCATAGCTATGCACATCATATAATTTGACTGAATTATCATTTGAAATTGTACAGCAAAGCAAACCATCTGCACTAACATTCAATACTCCAGTTCAAAATATATAAACACCTCCTTTACATGATGCCAAGTATAGAAAATAAATAAAAAAAGTACTAATTACTATGCTGAAACTGAAAATAAACATAACTCACCGCCAGGCCCTCAATAGGCCCAAGGTGAGATCTAAAATGCTTAGCAAACTCAATGCCAACACCTTTTTCTTCCAAAATTTCAAGTGTCCTGAAAGATTACAATAAAATCATTCATTCATTTGAAAATAAGTCAAGTATGTACATGAACTTACTATTTGAAGAGACATACGTAAAGGGAATCAGGTTATTCAACCTTTCAAACCCTAACCACATTGCCGTCGCCACCCAAACCTAACAAAAGAGTAGATCCCAAACAATGAACTGTTTAATAAATAGGCTATGTCGAGAGGTGAAGATGCATAAGAAAACCCTCTCTGAATTCCCAGTATGAATCTTCTACCAAAACACACATAGGAATACTAAAAGACATAAAATGAATACTGAAATGTTGCAACTGATTTAATAAACCAGGAGATGGTTCATGCCCATTCCAAAATACATAAGTTTCTATGACATCTAAGCCTCCATCCTTAGCTTTCTTTATGAGGTAAGGCCACATCTGCACACACAAAGGAACCACATTTCAATATAATCAAGATATGTTATTATTTATTAATTAGGACAAAATATTTAAACAAAATAAAAAAAAACAAGAGAAACCCACGTGAAAATAAAAGCATGAAATTTAACAGCTTTTTGGAGTATCAAAGATCCAAAGACCAAACGCATCGATCCAAATTTATAGAAAACAAAGAGAAAACCAAACTTTTCAAGCACAAAGACTCATAACACAGAAAATTGGTAATTCAAGAATGTTTACTAACAGTAAACAAAACCAGAAAATTATCAACTTTTAAAGGGCAAAATGAATAATCAATACCAACTAAACCCAAATGAAAATAATAATAATAATAATTAAGAGAGTGAGATAGATAGATACCTGATGGGTGTTTCGTGGTTAATGAATAGAACCAGACATAAGAATTCTTCTTCTGCCATTGATGATGATAGCTTTATCATCATAAGATACAGTTGTGTTAATGGAGGAACAAACACAACAAAGTACAACCAGTAACAGTCGTCTATTGGGGGTTACGAATAAAGAGGGGAAGTCGTAAACCTTGGAGAAGAATTTGATTACGGAAGATGAAAGGGTTGGGGGCAGGAATGGAAATGAAGGGTAGGATTGTAAAATTGTGTTGATATTATAAAGGAGGAGGTGGGTAAAATATCTATAATACCCTTCTAAGTGTCTTAATTGTCACAAGTCTCCCCATAATACCCTTAAATTTCATGCTTAAATATGTTATACATGGTGCTTGTTAAGTTGTACGGAGGTGAAAATGACCATGTTGGTCATCACTCCTCCTTTATAATGTATTATAGATATGTGATGTACGAGTTGCCTGCACCGAGGCAGCTTAGATAATGGGTTATACTGGTAATTAGACCCGTGTAATACATTGCAAACATCAATCATTTCTTTTCATTAAAAAAGTTATATAGTGTTTGTGGTCTGGTTTTGACGGTAGGTCAAACCGTTAGTATCAGTTTTTCATTATCGAAAACCGAATTAACCAAATTGTTGAAATTTAAAACTGAATCAAACCAAATCTTAAATAACGGTTTGGTTTCACGGCTTAAAATTTATTAGGCCTGTATATGAGATTAAAAATAAATAAAATATAAGGCTTTCCGAATGCATAAAAAATGCATAAAATAAGCTAACCAAGAAACATATGAGGGCATGTTTTTACTTATACCAGAGATGTTTTCAAGTTAAAAAAAAAACAACAAACCAAATGAACATATAAATCATGTTTCTAAGTATCTAGTGATTTTTTTTTTTTTTTTTTTTTTTTTTTTTTTTTTTTTTTTTGCATGATGAATATTTTGTTTCGAAATAAATTGGCAAAAAGCCCATTTCACATGTCTGTAAGGAATTTTAGTTAAAACAAACACAAATTCATGAAACAAATAATGAATGGTGCCAAATATGAAATTAACACAATTATAAAATATGTATAAGTTTTACGGTCTGGTCCAGTTTTATACGACTGCTTTTTTATATAAACCGCAAACCAAACTGAACACTACGGTTTGAATATTTCAAAACCAACCGACCAAATATAAAAGGAAAAAAACAACCGCGAAACCAAACCAATGGTTGCTTTGGACAGTTTCACAGTTTCGAACAAAACCATGAACAACCCTAAAAGAAAGGCAAACAACACCGAATAAATGCTTTATTGCTAATATAACTTTAATTCAATGGATTTTGATGTCACGTTGGGAAAACTACAAAACCGGGTGTGGTATCGGTACAGGCATTAAGACAGTATCGATTCACGTATCGAAATAAAAAGGTTAGCGTTACTGAAAAAAGGTTTTGTACCGTGCATTGTGTTTTTTATGTCTATTATGTTTTTCTTAGCTGACAATTCATGTTTTTATGTTCATTGTGTTTTTCTTTTGCTGCAGGTTTGTGTTTTTTCACTGGACAGTGCATTTTGTTTTTTTTTCCTCTTAAGATAAGTATTATATATTAAAAACTGATAATATTATATATCAATAGCTTAATAATTTTATTGATAAATTCAATTAATGAGTTACATGTGTCATTAATTAGAATGCTTTATTAGAATGGAGATTTGAGTAGGGTACCATTGTAATTTATCTCAAACGTCTAAGACAAGTTTTTGGTGCATTGAGTACAATTGCCCTATGCATTACTTCGTAATTTGCCCCACCACTCCTAATTAATATATTATTTAATACGTAATACATTATTTAGTAAACTTCTCTCACTTAGTTACCTTATATTTATGTATATAATAATTTCTATCACATGAAATTTATAACATGGTGTGTGTGCGCACATACAAAAGTGTGTGTATGAGTTTGTGTGAGGTGTCAGTGTATGTGCATGAATGATGAAATCGTGGGTTGGTGAAATTTATAGGTGTGAGTTGCAATCCGTTGTAATTAAATGCATTTACTTGTTCTTTGTAATTTGAACAGGAGACTGGTGCTACTAAATAAATATTTATGAGTTAGTACCTTGAGGTACACAAAAAATGGGTTTTGGTTTCAAAACGGCCAAGGCCAAACCGGATTGGTTCCTATCATGAACCGTTGGTCCCTTACCAGTTCCCCTTAATGGTATCAAAACCTAACTGGTCTGAATTATGAAGAAATTGGTTTGGGGAAAAAAAAACCAGTCCATATATGAACACACAAAAATATACAAATACATATATACACATACATTAATAAAAGTTTCGAATTTTATATAAAAGAAAAAAGATTCTTAAAATTTTTAAATGTGCACAAACATACAAATACATATATACACACATTAATAAAAGTTGAATTTTATATAAAAGAAAAAATGATTCTTAAATTTTTTTAAATGTGCACGCAAGAACCGGTTTACAAACCGAAGTTGGGAGAACTGAACATGTTTCAAGCAAAAAATGGCTTGACTCGAAACCTTTAATAGTAAAAACCGGTTTAGGTTTGAAAAAAGCAAAAATACTGATTGTTGCATCTTTATGCCTATGCTGCCTAAATATAACTAAATCAGGCTTGAGTTGGTGGGCTTCTGTGCACCGAAATGAAAAGAAAAAACAAAAGAGTGAATTGCATTATTTGCCAATTTGGTCTCTCTTTGGGCTGTACTGAAAAGGTCCAAATGAGGATTAGAAACGGAAAAGTCGCCCGTAGTCACGAACGTAGCAACCTTTTGGCTGCGTGCTGTATAGGAGAAACCAAGATAAGAACCAAGGCCCGCTTTACAACCTGAAATCCGAGGATTGGTCTTTCTTTTAATTACCAGTTTCAATCAACTAAAGTTTGTTTGCTGTTTTGCAAACGTGTTTCATAGATCAAAATCAAAGATCAACTTACATTAAATTTGAATGTAAATGTTGAAAATAATAACATGAAACTAAATAATTAAAACCACTGGCGTAGCTTTTAAAGAGCGGGGAGGGGCGGCCGACCCCCCCGAATTTTCGCTCAGAAGTTCCGATTATATAGTATTTGTATAGAAATTTTTTGGTATATACTGTTTCGACCCCCCGAAACTAGTTTTCGACCCCCCGAAACAAGTGATTTCCGACCCCCCGAAGTCTCGGGTCAAGCTTCGCCACTGATTAAAACATGGGTAATTCACTAGTTGTATAACCTAAAGGAATGACGGTCACTGTCCCAAAACTTTCTGGCAAAATACCTTTCTAATTTGGGAAATTCAACCCTCACTATTTAGAATCGAACCTAAACTTTCGTAGGGATCGATATCCGGCCAATTAATTTACGATATACACTCACACCCGATTTCAAACAACGAGTCTCGAGTAGGTAACTTGTCTTGACGCACTTGCTGCCAACATAGAAGTAGAATCATATGCGGCGGTTTTAATTTCCTCCACACAGGATGCAAGAAACGCCATTGTGGCACATCTCAATCATTTAACCACACATTTTAATGGGGATCATCAAGAAACTATACATGTTGATTGTTGACCACTATTTTATAAACATACACATGCAAAACTAACCAATCAAACAATGCCATATAAGTCCTCTGCGTAAGTACGCTAAGCCTTAGACGGTACATAAAACATGAAAAGTACTAAGGGTCCACGTAAACAACCAACCAAATCAGTACATACAAAGAAGACTTTGATTAGAATTATTACTTTGACTAGTCAAACAGTCATGATCTCCAATAATACATGTGTAAAGGCCTTAAGTCAGCTAATAAGGTTTAGCCCCCGCTTTTAAACTTGTTGCTTTTTGATTGGTTCGTTTGTGGTCCTCATGTACTGTACTTTACATGGGTTTCTGTGTCTGCCATTCCTAGCCGGTGGTGCTTACTGCTGACTCAAAGTCGATGCTCATGTTGTTACTTTTTAAAGTCTTATATCTAATTTGATGATTTGTTTGGACGGTTGGACCTGATAAAAGTCAACTGGATTTTGATTGAACAAACATTGATTGAATTCATAGTTAAAAATGAACTTTGCCAAATTCAATTGATCATATTATCATGCTAAGTTGCATGTGTTCGGTCTTTTTTTGATTAACATGTAAAGTCGCTAAACAAGTGTGGATTTCTCGTCTAGTTTTGCAACCACTTTTCTTCTTTGTAAAACACTAATAGATCAAACACTTCTAAGTAAAAATACTCTAATAATAACTACACCAAATTTTATCTATATAATAAATCTTAACCAATATATATAATGCATGCGATCCTAACTTGTACATACCCTATCACCTAACCATTTAACATAGTTATTGCTTGCTTGGCTATGATCATCATCCATATGCCTTTTTAGGTTGGTAAACCATCTGAACACGACTTATTAAATACCTTAGTATTTATAGAGATTTTGGCGGTATTAACTGGCTTTGGATGTGACAATATGCATGTCAATTAATATACGATATTGGTTGATAGTAAATGTTACCCAACCAATACAATAAATTATCATGGGCATGAATGTTTTTGATAAAACTATGAAAGCATAATTACCATATATTAAATGTGTACAGGGCTTAATAGGTGAACCATTTAATACTCACTAACTGGCCTAACTATATCCATACATTCGTTCCTCTATCTCTCTAATAGATACATATGTCTATTGAAGGAACACGATTTGTTCATATCATTATTGGAATCAAATCCAGAAGATTTAAAGAATATAGCAATATATTTTCCTGTCATTAATCATGTCTGCGATTGCAAAGGTTCAATCATCTGCTCAAATTTAACACAATTTGCCTCTGTTTCATGTTACATTACCCTTTACATACTATTACTGTAGATTACTCACTACTTTATGCTAGCCATAGTTTACTACTATCATTATTACTTATTAGTACTTTTTTTTATATATATAATTGTTGCTTTGATTTCCTTAGTTACACCTGGGAGGGGTCCCAGTAGGAACAACCTTTCTATTCCTTGAGATAGAATAAAGTTTGTTATCCGAATTCTTTTTTGGTTTAAGTGGTATGGAATTTTAACATGGTTTGTAGTCAAGTTTTGACACATTTTTGGTTTCTAGCTAGGTGATTTGCTAGTTGAACCAGCCAACGTGAATAGTATTTTTGAGGATCCGCTACTTGAACTAGCGGATGTAAATGGTGTTTATGTGGTAAAGCGAATGCATGTTTGCAAACTCATCGTGAACTCTAAAAAACGTACTGGATCCTCATCATAAACACTATTCACATACGCTAGTGGAGATCACCTAGAAGCCAAATATGTTTAAGAACTTTACCACAAAGTATTTAATAGACTCCAAACCACCAAAACGAAAAAAATAAATAAAATAAAATTAGTTATTGTCTCATCCTCCCTAGACTTTATCATTATCTATGCTATGGGTGGGATTTTAGTCATGGGCGAAGGATTTAAGAAGCCAGGGGGTCCCCCTTTTTCTCGGTAGTGTAAATTTACTATTATTTCGCTTGAAATTTTATACGTATTGAGTCCGCCTCCTAATTTAAGGGTTCCGTGATTTTCAGCCTCTTGAAAATTTTGTTCAAGCTTCGCCTCTGATTTTAGTTACGTTTATTAGTTTGTTAAATGTTTAACTTTGAATCTTGTTCGTTTACTACGGTGGGTCATTAATTGAACATGGTGTCAGAACATGAAGTTCACCGGCCAATTGTTCTTGCAGAAAACAGTTGTGTCAGTGAATCTACTTTGTTTAAAGTGCATGAAGAAAGTAATGATGTTGATATCATCCGTTGAGGGAATAGAGTCAATAGTTCTTGATGCTTCAAAAAACACAGCAACCGTGACCGGTGAAGCTGATCCTGTGTCCATCATCAAAAAGGTGAGAAAGTTTAGAAAATCTGCATACATTGTAAGCGTTGGACCTGCTAAAGAAGAAAAGAAAGATGAAAAGAAAAAAGATGAGAAAAAAGACGAGAAGAAAGGCGAGAAGAAAGAGGAGAAGAAGGATAATTCAGCACAGATTGTTGTTCCTTCAACCCCAAGATCATGCCACAGATGCGATGTTTGGTATGTTGTTGATCAAGATTACGTTATTAATCCTTGTAACATTTTATGAGTACATTGTTTATATGTTCATAATAAATGATTAAATGTAGTTTGTTTATTGATGTTCATAATATAATAACAATGGCATTTATGGATCCAGTGTCGGATGTGTAACTCTTGATAATTAATTGCTGTGCCTATATTAGAGCTAATCAAACTTCTAATTTTGACTAAATTTTGAAATAATCTATGAACTTTATAACATAATCGGCTTTCTATGTGAAGATTACACTTTAAAAGGAATTTGAAGTATAAAGAGATAACTACATAATAGTCTTTATGGTTTATACTAACTTAGAAGAGTAAATTGCCAAAATGGCCCCTCAGGTTTGGCCCAGATTGCTTGTTTGGGCAGTTATCTTTTTTTTCTGCCAAAAGCACCCCTCAAAGTTCGAAAATTGTCATTTTGGCCCATATTTAACAGACTTTCTGACGAAGAAAAAAAACTCAGTTAAGTGGGAGGGGCATTTTCGTCCTTTCATTCTTCCCCTGTTTTAAAAGCCTAAGGTTTAAGTTCTTCTACTTCTTCTTCTTCTCTGCTCATCCTCCCTGCTCATCCTCGTCGTTCAACAATGATGAATGGTATTAGAAATTCGGTATTCAAACATGAGGATATTTCCATTTTTAGGTATTATTTTAAAGTTCCAGGTGAGGAATTAGACTTTGGGTTAAGACCATTGAATGGTGAAATTGATTATAATGTAATCATGAGCGGACTTCAGCTGCTGTCAGACTTGAATTGGCGGCTCCTGTCAGTTGCTGATGTGATCTGTATTGGGATGCCCGAACTTCATTTCATCATGTTTCCTCTATTATCACTAATAATAATAACTCACTACACAAACACACTTCGGCTACTACCCCTGTTTCTTCACCCTAAACCCCTGTTTCCACCTTCGACCCCTTTTTCTTCACCCCCTGTTTCTTCACCCCCTGTTTCTTCACCCTAAACCCCTGTTTCCTCTGCTACCCCTGTTTCTTCACCCTTTGTTATCATAATGGCATCATCATTGCAACCAATCACTCTTACCAAAGCTGAGAAGGTGGCAGTTGAAGCAATCATGGAGTTGTCTACCCGTCCTCCAAATGTTCTAATGCCCCCAGATGCCTTGGCTCGGTTAGCTGAATATTGTGGCCATTTGTTGTCACAAGAAAAGATGCAACTGGACAATGATGAAGGTACATCAGATGGAGAATCTTTGAAGATGAAGAGGCTGTCTGAACTAGGTGATCAAGGTACATCAAAAACACTAAAGTTCAAGTTACGCCGAGTGGGGGGTAGATGGGAGCATGCTCCAAATAGCTAGATGTGCAAGTGTTATTGATGCATATATATAGTGATCAGGGATGAATATATATATGATGCCCCTTTTTTTGTATAGGATTTGCAAAAAATTAATTGATGCATATATATAGTGATCAGGGATGAATATACATATGATGCCCCTTTTTTGTATAGGATTTGCAAGTCTTAACTGTATAGGGTTTAGGTTTGTGGAATATGGATGTCTATTGTAATGCACAATGTTGCAACAGAGAGTAGTATGTTTAGTGGGTTTAGTATGTATTGTACATTGTGCAATGTTGCTATGACTGTAATGGTAATCAATGTTGCTTTAGTTGCTATGACTGTTTTGATCAATGTGCAATGTGTTTGTTATGTTTCTGTTTCATCAATGTGCAATGTCTTTGACTGTTTGCAAGCATACATTACAAATGGGTCAAAATGGATGCTTTAGTATGTTTCTGTTTCATCAATGGGTCAAAATGGATGCTTTTAGTGATGACTGTTTCATCAATGGGTCAAAATGGATGCTTTTGTTTGTTTCTGTTTCATCAATGGGTCAAAATGGGTGCTTTAGTGATGACTGTCTCATCAATGGGTCAAAATGGATGCTTTTGTTTGTTTCTGTTTTGATCAATGTGCATTGTCTTTGTTATGTTTGCAAGCATACATTACAAATGGGTCAAAATGGGTAAAAATGGATGCTTTTGTGATGACTGATTTGATCAATGTATGCTTGTCTTTGTTATGTTTGCAAGCATACATTACAAATGGGTCAAAATGGGTCAAAATGGATGCTTTTGTGATGACTGATTTGATCAATGTATGCTTGTCTTTGTTATGTTTGCAAGCATACATTACAAATGGGTCAAAATGGATGCTTTAGTGATGACTGTTTTGTATGCGTTAGTATGTTTCTGTTTGATCATTACAAACCTTAGATTGTTACAAAACAACATAAATTGAACATTTGCAAACAAACATTACAACTTGAACAATAACTGATCATTAAAATAAGAAACACCATATATTGAGTTCTTATCAATACAAAACAACCAACATTGAACTAAAACATGATAAAATACATGATGATTACAAACCAAGTCATCCATAGATAAGTTTTCAGCTTCTTGTTCTCGGATTTGAGTGTCCCAACCAAGGTCTGCAATGCTGAGTTGTTGAGTGTCAGTTCTTCATTCTCTTCACTATCATTGCTAGTACTAGGAATCTGAGCCAAGGGTAGTTCAGCCCAACAAACAAAACCACAGGTCCTCCCCTTCTTGTTGCAGCAGAAAAACCGCCTACCAGGGTTTGCAGAGGTGGAAGACACACGTATGATAGTAGGAGCTCCACATTTGCAGAATATCATCGTCTATGATTTGGGAATTAGGGTTTGTATGATATATACTATCATACGTGTGTTCAGGATCGAAATCCACAATAGTATATATTAATCGAAATCGAAACCTGTATGATTTGGGAATTAGGGTTTCTATGATTTGGGAATTAGGTTTGAATTGAGAGGAAGAAGAAGAAGGTCAAATGATGAAGAAGAAAGGTTTAAACGTGGTTTTAAAACAGGGGAAGAATGAAAGGACGAAAATGCCCCTCCCACTTAACTGAGTTTTTTTTCTTCGTCAGAAAGTCTGTTAAATATGGGCCAAAATGGCAATTTTTGAACTTTGAGGGGTGCTTTTGGCAGAAAAAAAAGATAACTGCCCAAACAAGCAATCTGGGCCAAACCTGAGGGGCCATTTTGGCAATTTACTCAACTTAGAAAGTAACATCTTAAATTACTAACTTATTTTTTTAACATGTATGTTAACGATTTATGATTTCAGTTTTGTAACATGTTAAGATACTAAGGCCAACTCCGTTAGTTTTTCTAATTAAGTTTTGATAAAATGATTAAAATGCCCTATAATTACTAAATATTCTTATAACAAACTCTTATAAATGAAATCAACAAACTCTTGTAAATGAAATTTCTTTCTTCATAACAATAATGGTTAGATAGAATGTGAATGTAAAAAGAGAGCAACCAAGCATGATGCTTTCCGTTTGAATACATTGAAAGACGTGAACGTGTTTCGGCAAGCAAGGTTACTCAAGTGCTGTATGTTTTGCCTCTACTTTGGTTATGTTTGTATGTATTTTCGGATTTTGGTTTTAAAAAGATGATTTTTTTTTTGTTCATACAAGATATCATTGTTTACTCTTGTTCTGATTTGATGAACTTGTAGGAGCTTCAACTTTTAAAAACTTATGTATGTATGTATGTATGTATGTATGTATGTATGTATGTATGTATGTGTGTGTGTGTGTATGTATGTATGTGTATGTATTGTGGTAAATATCTTTGACATCAATTTTATTTCCCTTCAATTTGACAAACACGTATTTTGCCTTAGTCATGATAATCTCGTGAAATAAATAAAAGATTTGGATTAACTATATCATCTAATCATGTATAGATAATTATATCATAGGATGGTGTTGAAATGAAATCGATGTTGATAATGTTTTTTTATATAATATAAGGTTAGAACTCATAAATAAAGTAAATATACAAATGCTTAGTCAATAGAAAAACACAAAACTTTACTTTGTATAAGAAAATTAAAAAAAGGATTTGGTAACAAACTAACCGTACAATTAGTCAATGTATCGAGTAAATTTGGAAACATTTTTGTGATAAGAAACTTATGGATCGCTATCTAATGAGGTACCTAATAGAATATGTCTATATTTGCAAATTATTGTAATTGATTTACTTGTGATCCATAATAGGAGTGTCAGTTATTGTATTATAAATTGAGATGAGAATGAATGAGAAAGGCATCTTGAATAATTCTTATATGGTATCAAGTCAACCCCCAAGATCCTAACCCTACCCTACCGCCGCCGGCTCTTCTTTCCGGCTGCCTTCTTCCCACTACTCCTCTGCTCATCTGCTACACTCATCTCATCTCCCTCCTCATGGATACCCCTCTTCACCCGGCCCTCACGGTCACAAACATCAAAACACACGTCCCAATCATCGTGGAAAAAGACTCGCCACACTATTCCATGTGGTCGACCCTTTTTCAGGTGCACTGTCGTGCGTATGAAGTCCTTGAGCATTTGTCAGAACGCCCTCCTGCTGCTGCCGCGTCTGCCACTGACCCTGCCAAAGCCGCCGAAGGTTCTAAGGCGGCAACCCTCTGGTCTCGTCTGGATGCAATTGTGTTGCAATGGATCTATGCTACCATCTCTCAACCCCTCTTAAACATCATCATCCAACCCGGTCAGTCTGCTTTTGAAGCCTGGTCGGCTGTTCAAAACGAATTTTCTGACAACAAGACAGCCCGCGCTATCTTTCTTGGTCAGGAGTTTGCCAATCTCAGCCTTGATAATTTTCAGTCTACGGCCGCCTACTGTGAACATGCCAAACATCTTGCCGATCAGCTTGCCAGTGTGGGGGCTCCCGTTGATGATAACATGCTTGTGATCAAAGTCTTAACTGGTCTCACGGAGCAATACGATGGTATCTCCACCGTGTTGCATGATAAAGACCCGCTGCCTCCGTTCAATGAAATCAGGTCCCGGTTAACATTCGAAGAGAGCAAAAAGAAGCGTCAGGTTGCCCGTTCTTCTCAAGCGGCAGCCACTGCCCTAGCCGCTGATGTCACCACAAACCGGACTGCCAACAACCCTCCAACCTACCCGACTCAATCTGCTGATCGTACCCGTAACCGTGCTCGACGTGGACGTGGGCGTGGACGTAACGTCGGCACCCACAGACGTGAACAACCCTCCAACCCCAGCCACCCATACATCGTTTTTCCTTCTGACTGGACAACCAGCCAGTGGGCCGGTCTCTTAAACGACTCGCAAAACTGGAACACGCAGCAGGCCCAATCTCAACCGCCCTGCTCATACCCTTCCCGGCCCAATAACTCTTCTCAAGGCATTTTGGGCCCGCGACCAGATCAGGCTCATCATACCGGGTATACTCCCACCAACATCGAGCAGGCTCTCTACACATTGTCTCTCAATCCTCCAAATCATGGCATGATGGACTCCGGTGCGTCGTCACACTTGGCAAACCAGCAAGGTATATATTCCCCGTCTAATTTTAATACGTGCATTAATAAAAATATTATTGTTGGTAATGGCATGACTATCCCTGTTTTGGCCCAAGGCAACCAAACTTTACCTCCACCCTTCCCACCCCTTAAACTCAATAATGTCCTGTTTGCACCTAATATCATTAAAAACTTAATTTCAGTTCGTCGCCTTACAACTGATAATTTAGTTTCTGTTGAGTTTGACCCATTTGGTTTTCTTGTGAAGGATCTCAAAACTCGGGCTCCTATCCTACGATGCAATAGCACAGGCGATCTCTACCCACTAACTCAGCCTCTCCCGCTCAACCTCAACCAACCCAAGGCCTTCACCACCATATCTCAAGATTGCTGGCATCAAAGACTTGGTCACCCGGGCAACAATTTATTACAATCTTTAAAATTGTCGTCTTTTGTTGATTTTCGTAAACACAATAAAACTTTATGTCAATCTTGAATTTTTGGCAAAAGTGTTAGATTACCATTTTATGATTCTGTTAACTGTACTCGTTTGCCTTTTGATATTGTGCACAGTGACGTTTGGACCTCACTCGTACTTAGTACGGGTGGTCACAAATATTACATCCTCTTCTTGGATGACTTTACCAATTTTCTTTGGACCTTCCCGCTCACCAATAAATCCCAAGTTTTTAACATCTTTACCCAACTTCACAACCTTGTTCATACCCAATTTGAACGAAAGATTAAACAGTTTCAATGTGACAATGGCAAAGAATATGCAAACCAAAATTTCTTTAATTTTTGTCACAACAACGGTATGCAATTCCGTTTTTCTTGCCCCTACACATCCTCTCAAAACGGCAAATCCGAACGTAAAATCCGCACCATAAGTAATATGCTTCGCACCTTGTTAGCCCAGGCCTCCCTTCCACCAAACTTGTGGCATCATGCCTTAGAAACCGTCACCTATTTGCTTAACATTTTACCTAGCAAAAACCGTAACTTCCGCTCACCCACCTAATAGGAGTGTAAGGGGCTGTTTGGTAGCCTCTTAATGAGGCTCTTAACCATTCAGTGCTGAATGATTCAGCATTCAGCGCGTTTGTTTCAGCCTCTGAATGGAATGGTTAAGTCTGAATCATTAAGACTTGGGATGTTGCTGAACCATTAAGCACTGAATCATTAAGCACTGAAGTAGGCTGAACCTTAATGAAACTCTCATACCAATGTGGGACAAGAAAACTAACCATTAAGAGGTCCAACTTAATGATTCAGCACTTAACCATACAGACCTCTTAACCATTCAGACCTCTTAATGATTCAGCACTTAATCAACCAAACAGCCCCTAATTGATTTACTTGTGATCCCCTCCATAATAGGAGTGTCGGTTATTGTATTATAAATTGAGATGAGAATGAATGAGAAAGGCATCTTGAATAATTCTTATAGTACCCATTGGGATACGGCCTACAATTCAAGTTTCAAGTAAGATGATTAATGTAGTAGTATGCGCTTTTATTTTTAGTACAAGATAGTTGATTATGTGACTATGAGGTGAATCATATATATCAAGCACTAGTTTATACCCCGGGAGCGTCCCGGGTTGAGAAATCTAAGTAAAGTGAATAAAATTAGAAGTATCTAAACTATAAAAATGACATCTGCCAATATATGATTAATGATTATTATTATTATTATTATTATTATTATTATTATTATTATTATTTTAAATAAATCTCTGCCATAAGTTATAATATTCTAATATAAAAAAGGGTAATTGGGTCGGGTATCACCTAATCCCAGATCCGACCCAAACCCACAATTTTTTTTAAACTAATTCCAAACATGACACAATACCTGTCGGGTTACAAAAAATAGTCGTTTTTTTCTCCGTTTTTTATATAGCACTATGGTACTCGTTGTAAAGATAATAAAACGCTCATTAATTTGGTGTAATTTTTTTCTTTAAAAAATCTCGTATATAAAAGATATTAACATTTAAAAGTTATGAGAGGAAACATGAGAGAGAAAATAATAAAGTTTTAATATTTACATTTAGTAGATTAGGTATTTAATAGATTATGTTAAATCATATTTAAACCATATTTATTCCTTTTTTTTAATTGGTCTAGAGTTGCCACATCACATCCATGTGGCATCTCTCAAAAGAGAGATTGCATAATATTATGACATGTCATTAAAAATGCTTTGGTTTATTATATATATATATATATATATATATATATATATATATATATATAGATAGAGATAGATATAGATATAGAGGGAAATTATAAACTGAAAACCCACTTGAGTTAAGAAAACTAAGAAAACCCTTGTAAAAACCATCTAAAATTTTGTAATTTTTTTTTGAAAAAAATACACAAGGTAACATACATGTATTAAAGCGTTTTGGGCAAAAAAAATAAAAAAAAGCGCCGATAGGATATTTTAAAAAAAAATAAACAAAGTTTGTGCTGTTACATATGTAACAGCTCTGTTACATATGCAACATCAGTTGTTACATATGTAACAACGCAAATTTTGTTTATTTTTTTTAAAAATATCCAATCGGCGCTTTTTTTATTTTTTGGCCCAAAACTCTTTAATACATGTATGTTACCTTGTGTATTTTTTTTCAAAAAAAATTACAAAATTTTAGATGGTTTTTACAAGGGTTTTCTTAGTTTTCTTAACTCGAGTGGGTTTTCAATTTATCCTCCCCCTAGATATAGATATAGATATAGATATAGATAGATATAGATTGTAGTTTGATGCGCTTGTTGTAGCTTTATTTTAAATAGAGCAATTCAACTAATAATAACGATTTTTAAGACTTTGTTATTTGGGATAAACACATTTAGATATGTAATTTTTGTTAGCTCTCTCTCTATGCATGAACTCATTAAAGTTATATTTTTATAACTAACTAAGTTAGAATCCCCAGTTTTATAACTATCTAGATTGGTGTACAATATATTATAATTAACGTGATTTTCGTTATAAAATTGAACTGAACCATATCATCATGTACACACCCCTAAAATCAGCGGCATAAGTGTTATATTTCCCACCGCATCGCGCGGGCTCAAACCTTAAATTGTTTTGATTTCACCTCCTACAACATCCATATCTAACTGTTGAAAATTGTTCATCCAGATTAATTATCTGAATTGGGCTAAACTAACTTTTATAGTTAGAATTTAAATATTGGGCCGGATAACTGATTCATGGGACCATGACCTCTTGGTCTAGTGGTATGATGTCTCCCCTTATAAATGTAACGTTGAGGGTTCAAATCCTTGCAAATGCAAGGTGAGGTGGAATTAAGGTGTGATAAAATTTGCCGTTAAAAAAAAAAGAAACTGATTCATGGGCTGGAATAAATGGATAGTTTGGGCTGGTGGTGGGTTAGCTAATAAGGTCAACGGATTTTTATTGTTTCAAACTTGGGCCAAATCAGCCTAATAGAAAACAAAATTAACACGACTGGCCCAACAACGTGAAAAAAGTATTTAAGACACCTAATTTGGCCTACTTACAATTTACAAAACATAAACAGAACCATTGGTTTTTTTAATATGAAAATTAGTAATGAGATAGGTTGTATTTCCATTTACAGAACCAAATACAGAGAGAATATATAGCTGGACGAAATATACACTTACAATGATTTACAATGGTTAAATGGTAATTTTAACCATCAAGAGTTTATTGGTACATATATTTTTTTAAACGGCAATTTGGCATCATTGATGGACCATTAGATAGTACATATTTACAACTAGTTGTATAAAATTACGCGCGTTGCGCGTTTTACAATCGAGATTTAGATGGGGTGTTGATCAATCAATGAATTATACAATCGAGATTCCATTTTGGTTGTAAACATTAAAAAAATAAAGAAATCTACACATAAGGTAACACATGAATTTGTAACGAAATTACATAATATTATGTTATTTATATTAATAGTATATAATATAATAAAGTTTTTAAATAAAATAATATGAATAAAATAATAATGAAATTACATAATATTATATTATTTGTATCTAGTATATAATAAACCAAAACATTTTTTATGACATGTCATAATATTATGCAATCTCTCTTTTGAGAGATGCCATATAGGATGTGATGTGGCAACTCTAGACCAATTAAAAAAAGGAATAAATATGGTTTAAATATGATTTAACATAATCTATTAAATACCTAATCTACTAAATGTAAATATTAAAACTTTATTACTCTCTATCTCATGTTTCCTCTCATAACTTTTAAACGTTAATATCTTTTATATATGAGATTTTTTAAAGAAAAAAATTACACCAAATTAACGAGCATTTTATTATCTTTCCAACGAGTATCATAGTGCTATATAAAAAACGGAGAAAAAAACGACTATTTTTTGTAACCCGACAGGCATTGTGTCAGGTTTTGAATTAGTTTAAAAAAAAATTTTGGGTTTGGGTCGGGCCTGGGATTAGGTGATACCCGACCCAATTACCTTTTTTTATATTAAAATATGATAACTTATGGCAGAGATTTGTTTAAAATAATAATAATAATAATAATAATAATAATATTCATTAATCATATATTGGGAAGTCATTAATTATGTTGTCATATTAGATATTTTATTATGTCATATTAGATATTTCAACCCGGGATGCTCTCCAACAGGTAATTGCTATATAGATGTCATTTTTATAGTTTAGATACTTTTAATTTTATTCACTATACTTAGATTTCTCAACCCGGGACGCTCCCGGGGTATAAGCTAGTTAATAGTATATAATATAATATATAATATAATAAAGTTTTTGTATTAATAGTATATAATATAATAAAGTTTTTAAATAAAATAATATGAATAAAATAATATTAAGTTTACTACTCATTTAGTTTACTATTCATTTAGTTTGTAAATTAATAGTATATAATTCCTAGTACTTACATTCAACAGGAGCAAGGTGATCAGCTACCAAAGTAGTCAATTTGGATGAATGATTTCTGTGTACATATTCACCTTCCTGTAGGGTATAAGAATCAGCAAAGACATATATAAAAACTGTTCGTTTTAACTATTTAACATATCTTTTCATGACTTTGTTCAATGTAATATAAGGCCATTAGGTTGTACCGATGAGGAACACCGTCCGGTATCATGTATAATGCCTTCCCTATTTGACTCGAGTCTTGGAATGCTGCCTTGTGTTTTGCCACATGAAATAATCTGAACTCAAGACCATATCATATGAGGTTCGCAAACATAAATAAAAAAAAATTATAAACTTTTTTTAAAGGTTAAAAATGAATCTTTATTCTGATTACCTTCATAACATGAGGGTCTTTCCAAGGTCCTTTATTAGATCGCATGCAACCTCCTTTTTCTACACAATTGCAACAACCACCTAAAAATTCTGGTAACTCGATGGCACGTTAAAAAGACGTATGAAGATCAAGTTCAATGCATAACCACTCAATCATAAATATCTTACAAAGGTTTACCTTGCATCAATTACTTCAAGCAATGTGCTTTTATATTTAGTTCCCAAAACCCGAGGATGAAAAATATCAATGCAAACCGTGGTGACACGAGCTTAATATTTTGCAAAAAAACATGTTGTCAACTTACATGAATCTTGGACTTTGCTTTGGGTTCAAGATATGGCTGAATCATGTTCCAGCGCATCTTAAACCCCTGACCAACATTTATGATGAACATCTGGCAAAGAATCTGCGGAGTTCAAGTCCTTAATTAGACTACATAAACAACATACCATATGTTGATAAGAGGGGAATTTGTATTAAATAATCCTAACTTTGGGGAATTGGAAGACAATAATCCTAACTTGAAAACTGGAATATAATAGTCCCAACTTGTCTTGTATTTTATTCCATTGGACCAAAACTAATTGGGGTTAGCCCAGTTAGTTTTCTACTGACGTGACAGTCCACATGTCGTGTGATGTGGGGTTAACTAACTGGGATAGTTTTGATCCAATGAAATAAAATACAAGACAAGTTGAGACTGTTATATTCCAGTTTTCAAGTTGGGATTATTGCCTCCAATTCCTCAAAGTTGGGATTATTTAATTCCAATTCCTCTTGATAAAATGATAAAAGTTTCGACTATATATGTAAACAATATACGTTGTTAGACATAATTACTTGATTTCCAATATATCCTAAGTATTATACATATTGTTACATAATATACTTTATCCTAAGTTAGAATAGTTGTGATGGTTATATACCAACCATCATGTCGGTTGGAGTCAAAGGGGTCACACCCCTTCACATGTATAAATACCCCAACACTTGTATTCATTTAGTATGTATTGTTTTCTTTTCACTTTAAGAATTCTCTCTCAATCAACACACCCCAATCGATCCTGTGATCTTACATTTGGCATCAGAGCGGTTTAATTATCAAGGTTGTTTCATCAGATTACAACATACGAAGAAAACATCGATCGTGTTCATCCTCTGTTTTTTCTTCCAAAAACAGGGACAGACAAGAACAAGATTTTTAACGATTGAACAAATCATTTAAGGATATCCAGGATTCGAAGAAGTTCAATACATCAAGTGTTATAACCGTTCAAGAAAGAAAAGGAACCGGAGAAGAAGATTCCGGCCAAAACATATTTTTCTGGCGAGACACCGGTTAGACGAACGATCGTGTAGAACGCGATAAAAAGGTTATAATCATCCCTGCCCTTCGTTTTTAATCATTATCGAATGCGCAAATCTTAATCCAAATCAGAAAAAAAAACAAATTTGAAGCGTTACTCTGTTTTTTGTTTGTTCGGATACAATTTCTCGCCAAATTTCTTTTCATCAAAACGATTTTATCATCATTTAGTATTATTTTTGAACAAACATACATACAAAAAAAACTGATTTATAAAGAAAAGTTTCAAACAAAAGGATTAAGAAATCTCTGGTTCAAGAAGAAGGAACCAGAATTTTTTAAAATCATTTTTCGTATTCGATCGTGTTTGGGATTAGAACTAAACCAGTGTTTGTGGAACAGAAGATTGTATGTTCCATTAGTCGTTTGATCGAAGAAGGATCAAACCAAAAAAAAACGAAAACTTTTTCTCTGGGCAGTGGGTTCTTTCGAAAGAAGAAGAAGAAGGCTTTGACTTTCTAAAAGTCAAACAGATTTGGAAAAAAATATATTTTATTGAGGGTGTTGTTGAAAATTATCAGTGTTTGTTTGTCGGGTTTTATCACTGATTGAACAAAAAAATAGAAAAAGAAAAGAAAAGGATTGAAGCAAAGTAGAAAAACAAAAGTGGTTTGTTTTTAGAAAGGTGTTTAGGATTGAGAAAAGGTGTTATTGCAAGACACTATTCAATCATCGTTGGAGGATTATCAAGTCATAGGATTGACTTTAGAATTTGTTTAGAGGAACATTAGTGGTATACGAAAATATTATAACAAAGATCTTGGTACTTTGTAAAAGGCGCCTACAAATATCAAAACTTTGTTAAGCAAGTAGTATTTTCGAGATATCATATTAGAGTTTGACAAAGGGTAGTCAAACAAGAGTTCCATTGAAGCGTGGGATAGTCCATACTAGTTTGGACAATAGGGATAGAAGTACGCCAAGCACAAGGAAAGATACAATTGAAGCAATCAGCCTACGCAAAGAAAGTTATCAAGGAAGCTAGACTAGAAGACTGCAATCCAACAAAGACAGCAATGGAACCAGGTCTGAAGCTCACTAAAGAAGATGAGAGTGAACCAGTCAATGAGACAGAATACAGAAAGCTAATTGGAAGCTTAAGGTACCTTACACATACCAGACCAGATATCACCTACGCAGTTGGATACGTGAGTAGATTCATGGAGAAACCAAAGACGACTCACATGAAGGCAGTTAAACATTTGATAAGACATATTAAAGGCACATTGAATTACGGAATTCAATACAACAGAGGAAAAGAAGCAGAAATCATTGCTTACAGCGACAGCAGTCATGGAGACCAAGAAGATGGAAAAGGAACCACAGGAACAATATTCTACTACAAAGATTCACCTATCACATGGACAAGTCAGAAGCAAAACACAGTAGCTTTATCATCATGTGAATCAGAGTTCATGGCAGCAACATCACCAGCATGTCAAGCAATATGGCTACAAGGAGTACTAAGCGAGCTCACAGGTGAAAGACCAAAGAAGATAAGTCTACGAGTAGATAACAAGTCAGCGATACAACTCATGAAGAATCCTGTGTTTCATGGAAGATCCAAGCATATCAACACAAGGTATCATTTCATCAGAGAATGCATAGAGAACGAACAGATACAAGTTGATCATATCAGTGGAGAGATGCAGAAAGCCGACATCCTCACCAAGGCATTACCAAGGATAAAGTTCATAGAGATGCGAAGTCTCATAGGAGTTGAAGACCTCGGGGAAATCAAGAATTAAGGGGGAGAATGTTAGACATAATTACTTAATTTCCAATATATCCTAAGTATTATACATATTGTTACATAATATACTTTATCCTAAGTTAGAATAGTTGTGATGGTTATATACCAACCATCATGTCGGTTGGAGTCAAAGGGGTCACACCCCTTCACATGTATAAATACCCCAACACTTGTATTCATTTAGTATGTATTGTTTTCTTTTCACTTTAAGAATTCTCTCTCAATCAACACACCCCAATCGATCCTGTGATCTTACATACGTCGGGATAGTTGGTGTTAATTTGTTGCAGCTGCCTAATGAGTTCAATCACTGGTTTTGTTAAGTTCCATAAGCCCTAAGAATATAAACATTTCACAGAGTTGCAAAACAGTTTTTCGCCCCAAAGATTAAGCAGGCTGGAAAGCGTACAGATTGTTGTATTTGAATCAACACGTCTTCCTGTTGCAATTGAGCAGGCTGGAAAGCATACAGATAAAGTTCTCTCAAACTCCTGCACATAGTATTTCACATACCGCTCAATGGTTGTTACTCTCAGAAGCTTCTTTGGGTCCATTTGTCCCAATATTTCTATGTAAACAGGTCTCCCTTCTTTGTCAATACCATGAAAACCTTGGGGAACATACTGCAGAACTTCATTCAATTCACTGAATCTGTAATCCTGCGAAAAACAAAACTTTTTTCAATATTAAATTACATAAGAGGAATTTGCCATTTTGTCAAGTTTATTTCTGATTTACCTCCAAAATGGTGTCGGCTCCAAAGTCTTTCCTCCACTTAAGCATGTTGATCCACATGTTCTTGGTGTCTTCAAGATTAAAGTTCATGGCTTTCAAGTATCTGCAAGGATGCGGTTTGAAAATCATCAACATGGCTATAAAGAATAACAGTCCATTGTAATAAAGTGGTCGAGATAATAACTATTACTTTAAGATCATATGATAATCATCTAGTACTGATGGTAGCAAGTTTTCTGCGATTAGTGTTTGTCGAAGAGCATTGACTACTTCAGTCTCCTCTGGATCTTGAGCTCCCCCTCATGTACGAGAATCTGGACAAATTGTTGTCTTTCTGATTTTCTTATCTAGGGGATATTTGCTGATTTTGGAAGAAATATTTTCCACATTCTTTATAATACAAGTTCCGCGTGTGCATTCTTTATCTGTGACTTCAAGATCTTAATCCCATATAGAGGAGAAAAGAATAAGATTTAAATAACATGTGTATCCCTCCTGAATATAACTGCAAAGTACCATCTTAAATAGAGGTGTATAAAAAGCTCGCAACTCGTGACTCGCTCGAAAAAAGCTCGGCTCGAAAAAAATGAGCCAGCTCGACTCGGTTCTATTGTAAACGAGCTCGAGCTAGGCCTGTCTCGGCTCGTGAGCTCGCGAGCTGGCTCGAATTATTTTATTTATATGTATTAATTTTATTTTTAAATGTTTAAATTAAAAAATATGTGAGAGGAGGTTGAAGTGTTAACATTTTAAGTTTAATTAATAAATAAAATATGAAAATTAATAGAAAAAGAAACACAAATTATACATATAATACTTTTATTATGTCTTTCAGTCTTTAAAATATTAGAAAACTAAAAAAATATACATGTATATTTGTAATTTTATTTATTTATTTTTTGTTTTTTATTTTATAAATTTTTGTAAAGAAATAATAAAAAATTAACGAGCTGGCTCGAGCAAGCTCGAGCTAGGCTCGAACATTTACGAGCCAAGCACGAACTCGGCTTTTTAGCTCGACCAGAAAAATGAGCCAAGCCAAGCTTGCTCGTTTAAGTTCAAGCCCGAGCTCAAACTTAGTCTTGCTCAACTCGACTCGGTTCGTGTCCAGCCCTAATCTTAAAAAAGTTCTTGGGATATTTAGATGTAAAGCAATTATACAAATATGTCTAACTGCCATACTGCTAAGTTATTTGGACATCAGAGATAACCTTATGTTTTTTTATTTTGTGAGTCCCACTACCCGCATAGTAAAGCATTTTTCTAGTTTTTCATCATGTTTTTGTACCCTTTCTATTTTATATATTATGGTACTCATTTCTTCTCACATCAGTTCAAATAATTGGGGACCTATAGTGACATCTCTATTTCGAATAAACAATAAAATAAAAAATGTTCCATGAGCAAAATAAAACGGCTAAGCTCTATGGCAACAAGCCATTGAGAAGTTACCCGTCCAAATTACCGACACCATAAGGTCACATGAAGACGAACACTAGTTCAACTGTTACACATTAGTATATATATTAATCGATAACAGTCGGCGCAACAGCCGACTGTTTAGTTTCCAACTTTTTCCCCCAGTCTTTCACTATTTCGACTTCCGCCACAGTGGTCGGTGGCACAACCGTCTTTCGTTTTCCCGATTTTCTACCACAAACTTTTACTCTTTCAATTTGGCCACAGTTTTGCCATAACGAAGAAAGCGATGGTCCAACCACAACACCACCAACACCGTAGCTACCAGCCTTCCAACGGAGATCACGAACGCCGATCACCGCCGGATACGGAGACACCGGTGTGTACCCTGTTAACTGCCGCGGCTATTGCCTTTATGCACTTTTGTGTAGTCTTTTTTAGCAGACCCACCCCAAAATTAAATAACACATTCAAGGATTTACCCGGTGTGAGATATCTATCTTTATGCCTTTATGCATTTTTTTTATTCGATCCGGCAGAACAACTCAAAAGATAAAGAAGTATCGTTAATTTCTTCATGCTCGTTCCAAGTTCGAAGTACCAATTGTACAAATAATAATCCACTTCGTTACATGATTTCTTTTTCATATAGATAGATATAGGATCTATGGGGCAATTACTTAAAAGTACATTTTGTGCTACAGCCCTTCCTATCTGATAGAAAAGGATCCCATGATCCTGGACCAATCTTACCTGGGATCGCAAATACCAAATTTGTCTATGAAGAGCGGATCTAATTGTATTAGTATCTATAATTGATTTCTTCTGTGTAATACTAATCGATAGTGCCTCATTGGTAAGTGCTACAAGATCTCGTGCATTGGAACCCATGGTTATGGACCCGAATCCATTAGTATGGAACATTTTCTTTTCCAAGTGAAATCCTCTAGTATATGAAAGAGTGAAAAAGTGCTTTCGTTGTTGTGGAATAAGAAGCCTTCGTATCTTAATGCACGTATTTAATTTATTCGGTGCTATTAGAGCGGGATCCACTTTTTGGGGAATATGAGTCGAAGCAATAACAAGAATATTTATAGTTTCATAATCCCTGGAGAGAAGGTTCACTAATAGACCTAGGGAGAAGTAATTTGACTCATTCACATCCAGATCATGAATGTTTGGAATCCATATTATGCAAGGAGACATTGCTTTTGCTAATTCGAATTGAAGGGTGATATAAAGTCGGTCTTCATCTTCAGGCATCATATTCATCATTAGCGCATTCATGCTAGTTAGCAGTTCCAGCTCCATATCAAGGATATCGTCACTAGCATCAATATCGTCACTAGCATCAATATCGATATCATTAAAACCTTGTTGAGACTCGTTATCCAGGAACTTGTTCAGAAATACCGTAATGAAAGGAAGATAGGAGTTTTTTGCTAGGTATTTGACCAAATAAGATCGTCCAGTTCCTATAGAACCTATCACTATTTTTAACTAATTCCGAAAGAACTTTTACGAAGTCTAATTTCAAGAATTATGAGTTTTTTAGCAAATTTAATAGAGAGTCGGGTTTTATAAGTTATTTGGAAGAACCGGATTTTCGTCGAGACTTAATCAAAGGCTCTATGCGTGTTCAAAGGCGTAAAATGGTTATTTGGGAACCGTTTCAAGGAAATCCCCATTCCCCCCTTTTTGTGGAAAAAATGGAAGAGTTTCCTTTTCCTATATCCAACTTAATGAAACTTTTTTTTAATCTTAGAGATTGTTGGGGTAAAAAGTCAGAATTCGAATTTTTAGATCAACAATTAGAAATAAAAAAAAGACCACCAGGAGGACGTACTAGAATTATGGGAGAACATTCCATATGAACAAAAAACTAGAAGTGTTCTTTTACTAGCTCAATCCATTTTTAGAAGATATATTAAATTACCCTTATTGATAATAGCTAAGAATATTGGCGGTATTTTATTACGACAATCTCCGGAATGGTACGAGGATTTCCAAGATTGGAATAGAGAAATTTATCTAAAGTGCAGCTACGATGGTCTTCAATGCTCCAAAACAGAATTTCCTGAAAATTGGTTCATAGACGGCTTTCAGATAAAAATCCTATATCCTTTTCATTTGAAACCTTGGTCTAAGCTACGACTCTCTGATAGAGATCGAAAGCAACAAAATGATTTTGATTCTTGTTTTTTAACCGTTCTATATTGATTGTAGTGAAATCTTGCATAAGAGGATAGCAAGTTACAAATTCTATTTTGTTTTTTACTTCCTTTCTTCTTTTTCGTTTCGGGTTGAAAGAGGAAGAGTTGATTAAATGAAAAATCCAAAGGAGGTTCATGGCCAAGGGTAAAGATGTGCAAATACCGGTTCTTTTGGAATGTACCGCTTGTGTTCGAAACGGTGTTAATAAGGAATCAACGGGCATTTCCAGATATATTACTCAAAAGAACCGGCACAATACGCCTAATCGATTGGAGTTACTAAAATTCTGTCCATATTGTTTCAAACATACGATTCACGGGGAGATAAAGAAATAGATTGAAGCGAGCACTTGCGCCCTTATCTTACTCTTACAGGGAAAGGAAAGGGAAAAATTACATTATATATAACATATTTAACATAGTTAAAGATAATTATAAACAAACCAAATCCTATTTATTTATTCTAATTAGAGATCCGGCTGAAATAGGATTTTAGGGATAAGAAATAAACTACAGATTATAGATTATAAGTTCATAACCCAAGCCCATTACCATTTTGGGCAGACAGATCTACTAATTCTTTGATTCCAGTTAGTAAGAGGGATCTTGAACTAAGAAATAGACCCTAGAAACTAAAAAAGGGTATCCTGAGCAATTGCAATAATCGGATTCATTGATATTCCTGGTATAGTAGATGCTATCACACATACAATCATACTCAATTCGATGGAATTGCAGGCTCCATAATTAATATTCCCCTTTTCGTTAATTGTGTAAGATTTAAAGATCTCCTCATTAGATCCAAATTCATTTCTTTCCTTTGAATATTATTTATTAGCTCGAATGTACTTCCGAATAGATCGATTTTGCCGTATCCAAACTAATAGCAATCCAATCCATTTCATGAATAAAATGTGACCAATTATCCAACCAACAAAACTACTTGTTACAAATAGCATTTTGCTGTTGCATCGAAACATAAAAATGTTGACTAATCTCGCTAACATTGAATTTGGTAAAATGAAATGATTCAATAATTGAAAAATGAGATTATTCAGGAATACACATTGAATGCTGAGGTTACGCATTGAATTTCTGGTAGTAGATCCATAATCAAAGAAGTGTTTGTTATTATTGCAGAAGAAATGAAACAAAAGATACGGTAGAGCTAGGACAGTTATTGTATGAGGTCTACCCAGTGCTAGACGCAGAGGCGCATAATAGATCGATATGAACATTATGAGCTGTCCCGTAATAAATGAAATGCAAATTGGATTCATGGAACAAGAGAAGGATTTCTCATTCCTTAGCCGGAAAGATATGTGGCCATGAAAGGCGAAGGAGGGCTGGAATGCCAACAGGCGTCTATTATTGAATTCACCCGACCCGACAGTACCCATTTGGGGAACGTCCGGTGCCAAAGTCACTGAATGGGTAAGTCGCCAATCCCTAAAACGGACTATGTAATGCTCTGTAATGTACTTTATCTGCTGGGTTACGGGCGGTCATTTTACTATTTTACTAGAGGTTTCTAATCTACCCTTGTGTGATTCCTGTTGAAGCATATACTCGAGGGGTGGGTGCAGGGCGGGCGATTTTCAATTTTAAAGCAGACTCCCCATTCATTAGATAGAGAAGATGACCAAGATTTCGTGATCCGCTGTATAGCAGATTGAATCGGAAAGTAAGAAGTTTCAAACTTTCTATTAAATATCCGTTCCAACTAGTCTTTGGGTGTTTTTGCTTGAGCTGTACGAGATGAAAGTCTCATATACAGTTCTCGGAGGGGGGGATCGCACCTATCTCAATAAAGTCTATGATTGGTTTGAAGAGCGTCTCGAGATTCAGGCGATTGCGGATGATAGAACTAGTAAATATGTTCCTCCTCATGTAAACATATTTTATTGTCTAGGGGGAATTACGCTTACTTGTTTTTTAGTACAAGTGGCTACAGGATTTGCTATGACCTTTTACTATCGTCCGACCGTTACTGATGCTTTTGCTTCTGTTCAATACATAATGACTGAAGCTAATTTTGGTTGGTTAATCCGATCAGTTCATCGATGGTCGGCAAGTATGATGGTCCTAATGATGATCCTACATGTATTTCGTGTATATCTCACCGGTGGATTTAAAAAACCGTGCGAATTAACTTGGGTTACAGGTGTGGTTCTGGCTGTATTGACTGCATCTTTTGGTGTAACTGGTTATTCCTTACCTTAGGACTACAATATGGTTATGATCTATCTATTAGATAATGAAGATATGAACCAGACAAAACAACAATTCAACCGATTCTTTTTTGAGATAAATAGATAAATACCTTGACTCCTCGATACTCAATCAAATCCTCGAACCGCTGTATGGCCTTTCGGGTATTGACTCAGTAAGTTTTTTTTCGTTAGTTCCCTTGGCTATATGGACCAATAAAGGATTTTTATCTTCGAAACCCATTGTATTGTAAGAGGTAATGCACAAGAAAAAAATCATGCAGAAATGATCGACTCTTTTGACGCCCCGAAAAGACTATGAGGTGTTCGGAAATGGTCGAAGTAGTTGAATAGGAGGATTACGATGACTATAGCCCTTGGTAAATTTACCAAAGACGAAAAGGATTTGTTTGATATTATGGATGACTGGTTACGTAGGGACCGTTTCGTTTTTGTAGGCTGGTCTGGCCTATTGCTCTTTCCTTGTGCCTATTTCACCGTAGGGGGTTGGTTCACGGGTACAACCTTTGTAACTTCATGGTATACCCATGGATTGGCTAGTTCCTATTTGGAAGGCTGCAATTTCTTAACTACCGCAGTTTCTACTCCTGCTAATAGTTTAGCACATTCTTTGTTATTACTGTGGGGTCCTGAAGCACAAGGAGATTTTACCCGTTGGTGTCAATTAGGCGGTCTGTGGACTTTTGTTGCTCTCCACGGCGCTTTCGGACTAATAGGTTTCATGTTACGTCAATTCGAACTTGCTCGATCTGTTCAATTGCGACCTCTTGCTAGTTGATTCTGAGTAGCTTTATCGAGATCAGAAGCAAATTGTGCAAAAGCTTCTAATTCTGCGAATTGTGCCAGCTCCAGTTTTAATTTACCGGCTACTTGTTTCATAGCTTTAATTTGAGCTACAGACCCCACTCTGGAAACAGAGATACCCACATTAATAGCGGGTCGGATTCCAGCATTGAATAGATCGGCAGATAAGAATATTTGTCCATCAGTAATCGAAATTACATTCGTAGGAATATAAGCCGAAACGTCTCCCGATTGGGTTTCAACTATTGGTAAAGCGGTCATACTTCCTTCACCTAAAAGAGAACTTAATTTAGCAGCTCTTTCCAAAAGGCGTGAATGTAAATAAAAAACATCCCCTGGATAAGCCTCGCGCCCAGGTGGTCTTCGTAATAGAAGAGACATTTGGCGATAAGCTTGGGCTTGTTTAGAGAGATCATCATAAATGATTAAAGTGTGTCGTTCACGGTACATAAAATACTCAGCCAGAGCTGCTCCTGTATAAGGAGCGAGGTATTGTAATGTAGCAGGGGAATCCGCCGTTTTGGCTACCACAATAGTATATTCCATCGCGCCCCTTTCCTGGAAGGTAGTCACTACCTGAGCCACAGAAGATGCTTTTTGACCAATAGCTACATAAACGCATATTACATTTTGGCCTTGTTGATTTAGAATTGTATCTGTTGCTACTGTTGTTTTACCGGTCTGTCTGTCCCCAATAATTAATTCTCGCTGACCACGTCCTATGGGAATCATTGAATCAATAGCAATAAGCCCTGTTTGAAGAGGCTCATATACAGAACGTCGAGAAATAATCCCCGGAGCGGGCGATTCAATTAACCTATATTCAGAAGATGAAATTTCACCTCTACTATCAATAGGTTTTGTGACACCCCAGGAAAATCCCACATCGGCCGTGGCCAGGAGAGATCCTTGGTTCATAAGAAATGTCTTGCCTCTTAAATCACCAACGCGTTTTGGGGCTTAATGTTAGTGGATGAGAGGAGAACTCCACAGTTAAGCGTGCTCAGGTGGGAGAAATTTCAGGATGGGTGACCTCCTGGGAAGTCTCCACTTGGGCAACCAAAAACAAATCCGTGAGCTCTGGATGGGCAAATCGGACAATATTGGTGATGAGAGGGCGGGGTGTTACAGGTTTAGCCAGGGCGTTTATAACACGACCCAAATAGGCCTCACTCACTGGTATCTAAGCAATTCTTCCTGTTACTTTTACAGAACTCCCTTCTTGTATCAGCAAACCATCACCCATTAATACAACACCAACATTAGTTGATTCCAAATTCAGAGCAATCCCTACTGTGCCCTCTTGAAATTCTACTAATTCACCCGCCATTACTTCATCAAGACCATGAATACGAGCAATGCCATCACCTACTTGAAGTACGGTACCGGTATTTACAATCTTTACTTCTCTATTATATTGCTCAATACGTTCACGGATAATATTACTAATTTCGTCGGCTTGAATGGTTACCATGAATATTTCTTAATTCTTTTTTGAAAAAAAAAATTCTTTGATTGTATGTGTGATAGCATCTACTATACCAGGAATATCAATGTAACCTCACGAATTTTCCCATTTATTTTGCATTAAAGTATTTCCCGATCCATGATATAAAGTCTAATTTATTTTTAAGTATTCTTATCTTTATCCGTGCACTCAATTTTCTAAGTTCCTTTTATCATTGTACTTAAAAAAAATATAAAAAAAATAAAAATCTTCAATCATGACATATGTCCTATCCTAATTCTATTTATAAAATGACGATTTTATAAGACGGTGTTTTTTATTTTCTAATTCAAACTAATGATTTTTTTTATTTCTTATTTAAAGCTAATCATTTTTCCAATTACATTTATAATCTCAAACAAGGAAGATATAAATTCATTTCAAAATAAAGTCTTAGTCAAACAGTCAAAGTCCTGGTCAAAGTCCTAGTCAAAGTCTTAGTCAAACAGTCAAAGTCTTAGTCAAATAGTCAATTCATCATAAAACCTTACTTTATGGTGTTGACCAATTTTAATGGCTAATTGAATCCAAAACTAGTATAAAAACCCACCTATGACCCATTATACTTGGCACCTCTAAATCGATTGTTTCAATCCGATTAAACTTTCCCTCATACCTTTCTTCTATAGTCTATTACTTCTACAATTGAAGCTTTGATTATAAGCTCTTGTAATTGGCGAATTGGAAGCTTGATATTCTTTCTTTTTCGTTTTTTTTATTTCTTCAATTTGGACTAGCTACGTTGTTGAGTCTTTGGGATTCGCCTCGCATACATTCACAACACTTAGAGGATAATTCACCTTAGCCAATGTGAGTTTACGTAACCATGTTTATGCAATTCTTTATACTTGCAACATTATTCATAAGCAATTCTACATACATGTCTAGTTGTAAACTTTAATGCCTCATGGTTTAGACAACCACAACAGTTTCAACAAGTTTCAACAATACATAATCATTAGCTATGGCCAAGCTGGCGATACTTAATAATAGATCTATTGGATTGACAATCCCACCTAGATTCGTTGACCATCTTTTACGGGGAGCGCGGGTGATTGTTATCGTTCCAACATATTATTAAGGTGAACCGTAGATGACGGGATGGACCTAAACTAGTCGGAGGTTTGATTATGTCGATTCAACATTTCATGTTTATTCATGTAGACTTAAACTTACGATAGACATATGAATTTCTAAACTTTTATTCTTAAACTTAATTGCTTGACATGGCTTATGTATTCTCACCAACTTCTAGTTGACCCCCCCATTTTTCCAAACTCAACAGGAAATAACGATGCTTGAAGTCTAGAGCTAGCATGAGGAGTTATTTGAAGTTTCGTTGTTTGTTTGATGTATTAGATTCCATTCAAGACTTTAATGTAATTCAATAATGTAATGAAATAAATGACTATTTAAACATATGTATTACCATGAGCTACTGAACAATCATTCATACGTGACACCTCGATGTTTCCGCCATCGGTTGGGGTGTTACAGATTGGTATCAGAGCCATGGTTATAGGGAATTAGGTTATTAGAAAAATAATCTAGTCTATAACCATAAGATTATAATCAGTACTTGCTCCTTTTACTTGCAACCCTACTTGTTTCTATCTCCCTCCTACTTCTTATCCCTACTTTAATCCCTACAAGAAGATTGCTCACCATCACTGGATCTACTCTTAGACTAATAGGACAAAACCCTCAGGTTTAGCCTGAACCACCTTGTAGATCTCGTCGAAGTTCTAGATTTTAATAACGAACACGTGCAATCTGGAAGGGTGAATGCCTGTATTCTGAGTTTTCTGTCTAGGACTGGCATTGCGCATTAATCCCAATCAGACGAGGGACCCGGATGCCTACATGGGAATTCTCGGGATGAGTGTTCACTTATAGGCTAAAGCATGTCTTCACTATGTTATTAGAATCTAGAATCTTTGATAAGTCAACGTTTTCATTTATTCGTTTTAATTAATGAATAGATGATTACACTCACTTTCCTTAACTAAGCTCTAGAATCTCAAAATTTTACAGCTTAAATCAACCTCATTTCATAACCATCTATGGATTTCACCATCACACATCACCTTACCATCTTAGCCACTTTTTAAATATCCAACCCCTACCCAAATCATATAATCTCCATACTATAAAATAAACTCTTTATCAACTATCTTCATATTCACTATCTCTCACAACCTTGATTCTGCTTCAAGATTTTTCATCATGCTCTCAAGAACTAAATTCATATCCTTCACCTTCTCACACATGAGCTAGTTACCCATGATAACCAAACTATTGAAACTTGATTGTGTGTTGCATCAAACATAATCCTTAGTTATACATGAGGATTCGACTATCTACCATATTTGAATATTTGAAACTAGAATTCATGGAATATAAACTATTTGCTATAGACACACCTAGAGTCATTAACCTTGTCTAGGGCAACTCTATTACAACTCGTATGATATACTTGATACTTGATTGCTTACATGTACATATTATCAATTTGCAATTCATGTGTGTAATAATTGGTGCACTTAATCAAACAACTGATAGAGGATGAAGTACTTGCTCAACAGTTAGTAGAGTACCAAATAACTTACTCAACGATTGGTAGAGGTCATCATGCCTGCTCAACAGTCGGTAGAGGCCCTACAACCTGCTCAACGACTGGTAGAGGCTATCGCACCTGCTCAACAATCGGTAGAGGTTCTTACTCACTGACCGGTAGAAGTCTTTTTCCTGCTCAACAGTTGGACTCATTTTTGGATACATTGTATACGATTCAATCACAAGGTTATTTTGTATTACTTACATGTGTGTTTAGAGTCATAGAAGGACACAAAACCCTAATGTAAGGTAAATTGGTGATTACGGTCCGGAACGTAATCATGAATTTACAGGTACGTTAAGGTAGTGTGAAATTCTATCAAGGTTTTTGGTAGATAACCAATTATAAAATCTAGTTACCTGTTTAGTATTTCAATAGTCAATTAACTCATGCATTTCTTTTTAAGATTCCTAAAACTTAAAGTTTAGTGTTTTGCTAGATTCTTATTCTCCTTGCTATTTTAGACGAACCTAATCCAACCCTTAAAACCCACACCTATCAAACCTCTTACCAAATTATTCGAAATAGTTTATTCTGTTACCTATAAATTCATGTCATGTCTTAACACAAATTTTCCAAACCACAGTTGCCCTAATTTCTACCCAATCACTGTTAACCCGGTGTTTTTTTTATAACTTCGGGACGAAGTTTCTAAAAGTAGGGGAGACTGTAACCTCACGAATTTTCCCATTTATTTTGCATTAAAGTATTTCCCGATCCATGATATAAAGTCTAATTTATTTCTAAGTATTCTTATCTTTATCCGTGCACTCTATTTTTCTAAGTTCCTTTTATCATTGTACTTAAAAAAAATATAAAAAAAAAATAAAAAATAAAAATCTTCAATCATGACATATGTCATATCCTAATTCTATTTATAAAATGACGATTTTATAAGACGGTGTTTTTTTATTTTCTAATTCAAACTAATGATTTTTTTTATTTCTTATTTAAAGCTAATCA